>OW964565.2:6333958-8733958 GCA_943138885.2 Tholera decimalis | reverse complement strand
TACGGCGGTATCTTAAGCATATGTCGGCTTAATGATCGGATTGTTAAAAGAGCGTGGCTTTACATCCACTTTGTATTACGTGGTTATAGCAGAAATTATGACAGCGAAAGTTGTTCACTTAAAAAGCCTGTATCTGTTACAAATGCAGGCCTTTTAAGTGAAATAGATACTTTAGTATTCAACAAATCCGCCTCTTTTGTACGATGACTCCAACTTCTGTGGGAGAGCAGCCACCCGCACATATTATTAGTTACGTTCAGTTAGCGATAACCTAATTGGGCTATTGAAAAAATATAATTAATACGCGGTGAGGTTAATCATCGTTTTATTCTGCACGTAACCTTACAAAGATTTTTATTCCTACTAATCTATGCTAATATTATAAATGCGAAAGTTTGGGTGTTTGAATGGATGGATGTTTCTTATTCAATTATGCCAAAACCACTATACGGATCCGAATATATTTCATATATCACGGAATAGATAAATAATGTAGGAATGGTAATGTGGGCGTGGCGAGCGCACCACAACTATGTTTCGAAAATCATAGCTCGACCAAAGATATATAATAAACTATAGATACGTTGTCCGCGCTCTAAAATGGCAAGCAGAAATCAAGGTAAGTGCCTCGTGTCTGTTTAGTTACGCACGAACCTGTGTCGCGAACGCGACACTACACATCTTAAGAAAAAATGTGTTTTAAAAGAAAATTAGGAAAAAAACATGCCTTTGGGTGTTTTCAGACGTTGCACTATTTATACTGCTTCCGTGAGAGGTCAAAATGTGTCATTTCATCAACGCATTTCATAGATAAACATCAACAGAAATACATTTTTTATTTTAATTTTTCTACACGGCTAATGGCGGCTAGCGTATGAATGAAGTCAGTCACGTGACGTTAGGGGAGGTTGTTAACTAAAGATATATATTCATCTCTCTCTAACATCAGGTGTACCTAAAGATGGCATTTATTTTCTGTCCCTTTCTTTACACGTATTAGATAGTAACTCTCTATGTGTGTGTTTCGTGCCGTTTTTGAGAGGTGTTTTGTGGGAATATGACGTGTCTATTTATAATACGTCATTGAGCTCGACCGATTAATTCATTCACCGCGTTTAGCGCGTTTCGGACTACTTCGGAACACGGCATTCCGTGTTGTGCAATTATAACCTGTAAAACAAAAAGTCAGACCGCAAGAATAGAGCGAGGAGGTATATCTTTCCATCGGTAAACTGAAAATAACATTTAATTACAATTTTATCTGTAAAAAACATGTAAATATTCTGATCACTGTGAAATTCCAAACATTAACAATATTATTGTAACAAGTCAGAAAAAATATACTTTGCCCGATTTGTACTCGCTTAATCAACGCAATGACCAAGTCTGCTTACAATGTACTGCATGCTCGCGTTCTCAACACTTCAACCATTGACGTGTCGTCCTTTGCTCTGATTGACCGTGATGCACGGAGCATGTTTATCTACAGTGAGTTACAATCAGTAGCAAGATCTCGATTTAAGTGTATGCAATTTATTTGTGTGCGTAATTCGCATACGCAACGGGCCTCTTGCTTGTAGTGGAGCTAAAGATTGGGAGACAACGGCGACACGCGTTACATACAACCTTTCTAACCTCTTTTATCTGTTCTGTGATCTAGATATTTGACATCCTGATATATCACAAAAGGTACTTTTTATCCCGGAATTTCCACGAGATCGGGACTTACGCGGGAAAACCCTCCCACGCGAAGGAAGTCGCTAGCAGAATCTAGTATCCATACTAATATTATAAATGCGAAAGTAACTCTGTCTGTCTGTTACACTTTCACGACTTAACTACTAAACCAGTTTTGATGAATCTTGGTACAGAGATTGATTACACCTTAGGAAAGGATATAGGATGTGTTATTCGCTGAAAAAATATAACGTTTCACGTGATCGAAGCCGCGAGCAAAAGCTAGTCGTATAAACGAGATTACTTAAACTTGGCAACTAGGTATTACTTCAAGATGAGACGGTGAAATATCTTGGCATGCGTCTAGATTGGAAACAGACATGGAGGATAGATACCTACATATTTTCAAAAACCGTGATGAGTTGGATATGATAACCATCTCAGAGGAAGAAATCATAAAGTTTTGATAGATAGATAACTTTTTACTGAAGTAACTATAGGTATGTTCGCAGCTGGACACAAGGTTTACAAGGCTTAGCAAAAAATGCAATGTGGATATATTATTTCCTTTTTATGAGCAGGATCATAGATCAGAATAATAATATGTAAACGTATATAACGAGAATATTGCGATTACCATACAAAAAATTATCAAGATAACCTTTCTCTTTTGCAATCGGGTAAAAAGTTACCTATAACCTTCTTCAAGTTTAAGGCTACTTTCATACCAAAATATCATACCAATCCACTCAGTACTTTCGAAGATTAGCGCTTTCAAACAAACTTTTCCGATTTTTAATATTAGTATAGATGCAACTAGGCTCTATGCAGTATGTGTATTATAAAATTAACAAAAAAAAAAATGAGTGTGGCACTCGGGGACTGCCGCGGTAATGCTATTGCATAGCATTTTTTAACAACTTATGCAATTATAGTCTACACGCATACGTCTAGTCGCACGCACACAAACACCGTGCCGAAGACTGAAACGACGTTAGACGATGCACGGCTTTCAACGCCGCACCACTGTGCCGGTCGGAGTGGGGGGTGTTAGGTTTATTTTCGTTACGGAATTTCTTGATTCAGTCGCCGCGCTCAAAGCCCGCGATAAAAGCTACGCAATAGCTTAACTACAAACATTACAATGCTACAATAATTTTGTTAACATTGCTCGACAAACACGCATACAATCCACTTGCCAATCACTAAGCAGGCCGATTACAGGATCCCCAAAAGAACATTTAAAATCAAACGAGTATGTACACATCGACACGCCCTATCAACAACGCAGGATCTGCATTTTGCCGATTTTATTTTTATTACATAAAAGTACTTGAAAAAGTATGATAATATATTTCATATTAAAAATAAAAATATTTTACACGAATTTAAGAAGTTAATTACGTCAACATCGTCGGTAGTAACGTTTGTGTCCATTTAAAAACGTAGGTACTTACTAAGCGTCGTTGTTGATCGGACGGATCGAGTGAGCTAGAGCAGCGATCTGCCAGTTCCTGAGTTCATGAGCGGAAAATTGCATGCAAGTTTATTTTCACTGTGGCAGTTAATCTTTTTTATAACGCGATGTCTTGAAGGAACAAACGGAGCAAATCTTCTAAAATAATAGGATTAAAACGACAATCTAGTATTATAATTGAAAATAATGATATTATTGTAAGTGCCTCAAACACTGAACGGGTTAGAATCTAATATTATTAAACATTATTTTTAGCTATTATCAAGTGACTTGTAGTTCTAAAAAGTATATACTATCTAGTTTTAGTTTTAGCCAGTATTTTAATAAGACAATTTATATTGTTGATTGATAGCAAATACTTATTGGTCCATTTATAAAGTACGTATCGGTCACATCCGACATTAATGAACGTAAATTATGGATTCAATATTGTGGTATCTACCACATCCAACGTTTTTGACTGTACCCTTTTTGGAGTATTTTGTTGGATCTGCCTTATCCGCCTTTTTTGATCGAAAATTTAAAAACGTATTATGTAGGATCTGCCACATTCGATGTTAATGGTCGTAAGTATTTAAATCGCTGATGACGGATCTTCCCTTTCTGACGTAATTTATTGTAAACGATAAAGTAAATTCTATTGGATCTACAATAACAGACTATAATCGCTAATTTATTTTATTTTCTTTATACTGACTACAATCTAAATTTTAACACGATCATTGTTTTTCATTTTACATAGATCTTAAAAATATTTACAAAAGTATACCTAACAAAAAAAAACATATACTATGTTTGTATATAAACAAACGTAATTACTTTCAATAGAAAGTAATTAAGTTTGTTTTTCATAGGATTGTTTCGAGAGTCGTCTGTACTCGATGACGGGAAACATGATTTAGAGAATTTATCGATACTATTAAAGGATGTTTTTGGTTTTTGATGAAAAGCTTGAATGTTAGGAAATGGATAAGATGAGTGATGACAAAATTGATGAAAATTTAGACACAAATATAATTATATTAACTTAAATCTTAAACCTGTTACTTCTGCTCTATCACCTGTACAAGTTCGTGAAGCAGCACGTCCTGCCTCATCACCAGCTCAGATTCACGAACCTTGTAATAGTAACTTTTGTGTCCACTGTATTGAAGATATCGTTTTAATAGCACCTGATGATCATTACGAGAATCTACCGACACCCTCTGTAACATCTATTGCAAATAGTGCTACACCAACATCCACGTAAGGTAAAAAGGCAACATATATAACTGAAAAAGAGGAAAAAATATTTGCACATAAAGAAAACTGGATAGTAGTTAAAAGCAAATTATTCAAGAATCAGGGAAAAGCCTGCAGGTCATTAAAGGACCTTGTAGTTTTCGCTACGCAAACTTCGCTAGCTGATGCAGAATATCATGGATAAGATCATCAAGAGTGTAGATAACAGGGCAGGTAAAGCAAGATAGAAGGTGGCCCATTGTCTGAGGAGTTATGCCGCATATACATTTGAGATCTGAGCCATCTGTAAAGCCCTATCTATACAGGTTATTTTTGCTTCGGCTGACTTGGGTTCGCAGTCCTTTAAGGTATTTAAAAAGCCCTATCTATACAGGTTATTTTTGCTTCGGCTGATTTGGGTTTGCAGTCTGTTAAGGTATTTAAAAAGCCCTATCTATACAGGTTATTTTTGCTTCGGCTGACTTGGGTTCGCAGTCTGTTAAGGTATTTCCAAGTTAGCCACGGTAACACGCGCTTAGACGGTTCGATGAAGCCATAAGGTGGATTGAGGACTTCCCATCAAACGTCGCACCTTGCTGTGCAGGCGTTGCTATTCGCTGAACAAGCTGGGCTAACGCACCCGAGAAAGTTTTTGCAGCTTTTCAGCCTCTGGGGTACTGGGACGTGTCCGTGCATTGGGTGGCGTGAGTCAGCTTGTAGTTTAGTCCTCTCGATGCGACTTGCTATAATCCTGCGGACACTTGGAAGCGCAATCCTAGTTAGTGGATATAGCTTTCGTACCGGGGTCGGTATAAGGCAATCACTAATGATCTGGCACGTCTTATTCAAAGCTATATCGACAAGGTAGGCGTGAGCGGAATGGTCCCATACTGGACAGGTATATTCACCAGCAGAGAGACAGAGTGCCATACCAGTTGTTCGCAGGACTGGAGAAGACGCTCCTCATTTGATGGATGTAAGGCGGCGCAGTGAGTTATTTCGAGCATGGACTTTCATTTTTATGGCTTGACAGTTATTTAATTTTAAAAGTATGTCAAACCATGTTCTTAAATACTTTAAATGTAGGAAAACATTTTTAAAACAGCATGGGAGAAATACGATGAGTAAAATACAATACAACAATGAGGGAAATACAACCATCGTCATCATCTGCTTAGCCTTTCCCCAAATACGATGGGGTCCGCTTCACAGTCTAATCGGATGCAACTGAGAATTAGTGGAACGACTGCCTATCTGACCTCTACAACCCAGTAGCTGGGTAACACGATACCCACACTGGTCTAGCCAAGCCAGTGTCAGATTTACTGGCTTATGACTTCCGTAACGACTGATTTTATTATGAATTTATAAATAATTTTATTGTAATTAATAATTGCAGGCTTATTTTAATTTTGTTTCTGAATATTTTTATTTCATTTCTTTTTGTTTTGTATAAATTAATAATATAGTCGTCTTCTTATAAATAAGTTCCACTGTTCCTATTTAATGAATATTAGACTGGCGATAATTAATTAAACTTTAATTTATTATCCTCCTCGTTATTTTAATATTATTATAATTTGATAATGTAAAATGACATGTATTAATGTAATACTAGTAGTTATTTTTTTATATTTTTGTATCTAAAACTAAGTAGATAGCACACGTAACAAATAATATTTAAAAAAAATCCCGTCAAAAAGGGCGTAAGTGCCACTTCCGACCTTTATGATAGATGTTGTTCCGATCAAAATTGTAGGAAGTACCACATCCGACGTAAGCTAATAAAATTAGTCCATGTAAAATGGCTTCATGTGCAAATTTTACCACTTTATCAATCAATTTCATGAAAACATTACATTAGCTTAACAGACAATCGGATATATGACATTTATTCCAAAATTCAAAATCGTAAACCATAAAATAACATTTTTATCATGCTTTTAAACTTTAAACTGCTCTGCTGGAAAGTTGCATATTTTCAGATCCTGCGTTGTTGATAGGGCGTGTCGACATGCAAACCATAAAATTATCCTCCCTCATGAGAAATTTGCCTTTGCAGTACCGACATACGTTTGTAAACTCATAACTGAAAAGGGGGAACATCTAAAAACAGTCATAATTAACCATCTCGAGCCACTTAATGACACGGCCAAGTACGAAACTTCACTTTCAGAAATTGTAGGCGTTAAAATAACACTCGCATTTAATGGGTCTTTTTAGCAGGGCTGCCGTGCACACTTGAAGTCATAAAATTGAGAATTGTTTTAAGTTTGTTTTCGTGTTTAGCTTTAGATTTGCATGTTAACTTTTGGGAGAGACTGCATGGTAATTTCAAAGTGAAATTATGTTATACTGGGTAGGAGAAAGAAGAAGAAAACGTGAAATTTGCCTTAAGATGTCAACTTTTAGAAGGAACTGTATGGTAATTTCAAAGTGAAAATTACACAAAATTGTAAGAGAGTGAGCACATTAAAGTTTAATAGATAGAAAAAGAAGGAGAAGGAGAAAAAATGTTTATTGACACACACATACTTGATTTCTGACTTAAAGCAAAAACATTATAAAATGTAAAGAAACGAAAAAAATAGAATGGATGGAGCGGAAAGGAGTCTTAGACTTCTATCGACTATAACCCACCCTATTATTTGTTCAGTCGCCCTTACATTCCTGGAGCGTGGTACCTATCTGGAAAATAAACTAAACACTGGAAAGGAAAAGAAACTCTGCCGGGGTTTTTGCAACACAAATATCAATTAGTAATTACTCAAGATTTGTTAGCCTATTTACTATACAAAAACGAAAGTATTTTCGGCAAAATCAAACTTTACAGAAGTTTTTCGGGAGCCAATGTTACCCAGCAATTGATCGACATGAAATTAAATATACAAAACCAAGGTGCAGAGTGCGCCTGCCCTGCCTCAGGGACGATTCTTCGAAGGGGCGCAAACAAAATAACGCTAATGTATATTCAAATCTGTACTTGCCTTTTTATTCGGCATACAAGGAAATGTGAAAGGTTACAAAGCTTTAGTTGGAGGGGCCCTTTTAACACAGATTTTAGCTAGGGGGCGCTTCCACCCTCTACGTGCAATATATTAGATGTTGAGATAAATTTTGACTGGTATATTGAGTTTACTAGGGGATGTAGGTTACTGTAATGGGTGGCGGTGATATCGTTGTTTATGAAGGATTATAGATGAGCTGGTGGTTAAGACGAAAGTACTTTTATAGTCAAGGTCCTTACACTAATAAAACTCTAACTATAATACTATAAAAGACTGTTTATTCTACGTAATAGCACGTTACACTTAAGATAATTAGTTACAAAAGTTACAAAAGGATTCTACACGAGAGGCGCGGGAGTCGAACGAATGTGTCGCGCAAGCGATAATGGAAAAACTTTCTCTTTTTAAAATGGCAGCCGGAACGTGAACAGCGCAGCTACTAGTGTAGTGCTGCATCTTACTATTCACGCAACCGAGCCGGTATACTACACGTTCTAGAGGGGCGCGAATGTTTTCGCGCTATACTTTGGGTTTAACGAAGCTCTTTTTAACCGACTTCAAAAAAAGGAGGTTTACAATTCGTCTTGAACTTTTTTTTTTTTTTTTTTTTTTTTATGTATGTTACCTCATAACTCGGAGACGGCTGAACCGATTTGAAAAATTCTTTTTGCGTTTGAATGGGTATACTTTCTAGTTGGTCCCATTGTTAAGAAATCAGGATCTGATGATGGGATCCTGGAGAAATCGAGGGAACTCTTCAAATATTATAGGCACACCTATAGCGTTTTGGGTATTTCTTATAGTACCTTGAGCAGTTGCTTCCGGAAAGTACCATTTGGGGAAGTTGAACTGATGAAGAAGACCACAGATGGCTACTGAAACTCCTCAATAATAAGTATTTCGTGGATTGCGATTCGATTACTTGAGTACGGATGTTAAACACTTTATGCTCGTCACAATACATATGGTGATGTAGAGCTGATGGTCAAGTACCAGGAGAACTCCTCAAAAATTTACGGCTATGCATCGGGAAAAGCAATATTTTGTAAAAGGTGATAAGTTGTTGACATTATGGCTTTTGTAACTAGATAAATTACAAACCGACCCACTAAAAAGCGTGAAAAAAAACTTTTTGACAAAAAATAGAACCGACTTCCATATAAAAACACTACAAAGGCAAAAATAACTTTAATTTCGGAAGGCGGTGTCTTTAGTTTTGTATATATTTTCGTTTTTGACACCGCCTTCCGAAATTAAAGTTATTTTTGCCTTTGTAGTGTTTTTATATGGAAGTCGGTTCTATTTTTTGTTAAAAAGTTTTTTCTTTAATTTACAGATTGGTTTTGAGACATGTTCCCAGTATTAAACGCATAAGATTTTCTTTTCGAGATAGATTGTTTTAGTAAAACAAGGAAGATTAGTATGTAGCAGAATACAGATGTTACTTAATTGGCAGTGATCTAAAATTTAATGTAGTCAGATTATATATGGAGCTATGGGCAAAATACTGTGTTCCCTTATAATATACCTAATCTTGCTAAAGGATATTATATCAGAGACAACAGGGAAAATCCAGGAGAATCAAAATGTAGGTATATGTTGTCACTTGTTGCCGGAATATTCTAACGAGATACCGCGGCCCCGGAACTTAAGGGCAGCTGAAAGAAGAGGGTGGGTTTTTGGTGAGTAGAAGTCTGACACTACCTTCCGCTCCACCCAGAGTGAGTTGAGAAGTCATTCGATGATTTTCCCACCCTTCTGTCACCATAAATATGTGTTACCATGTCGTATAATCGGCATTCATGGCTAGCATGGACATAATCTCAACTAAAAGCCACTGCGGGGTTCCTATTTCTGTAACTAAATGCCCGAAGTAACTTAAGTTCTTTCCAACTCGAACCTAACTTTAAGCGTGAAATGCCCATAAAATTAAAAACACATCCATAATATATGATTTCCACTGCTGTGGAATATATTAGAAGAGGCCTATACCAAGAGGCACACTGAGACATAGTAGGTACTTATGTAACTTCAAAATTAGACAAACAGGAAAGTTCAAGAAAGAAAGGATGACTGGTTGATTTAATATAAAATTTGGTACATTTTCCAATCAATTATTTTTGGTGATCTCACATTAGACGTAGGTATGTTTGTATAGTAAATAAATGGAAAATAAAATAAATAAATATCTTGGAGATCGGAGTTATAGATTTTTGTAATATCTATACCATAAAAAACAATACTTGTCAAAAACCCAAGTCTCGCAACTTAGTTGTTCTACCGTAAAAAGTTGTGAGATCTAATCATAATTTATTCAGTCCCTACTTAAGGGACCTTCTGTCTTAAGTTGTTACGTAATTATCTAACCTAACGACATCTTATAGTGACCATATCTATACTTATAATAAATCTGTAGAGAGGACAATTCTGTACATGAAATATATTTACAAAATAACTATCAGGGGGTGATTAGGGATCGATACTGATGCCAAAAATGCAATCAGTAAAATTTTTGTCTGTCTGTCTGTCTGTCTGTATAACCGTTATAGAAACAAAAACTACTCGACGGATTTTAACGAAAGTTGGTACAATTATTTTTCATACTCCTGAGCTGGTTATAGTATACTTTTCATCACGCTACAATCAATAGGAGCAGAGCAGTAAAGGGAAATGTTGGGAAAACGGGAGAAGTTACTCCATTTTTTAAGCTTCCGTTGCGAGTGCAACCTTAATGGTTAAAGCTACACAGAAATCATTTATGACGGAAATGTTCTCCTTAAAATTATATAAAAAAATATCCCACGACAGCATATATCTATAGATAGATAGATAGATAGATAGAATATACTTTATTGTACACCAATAATTGAATCACACTTAAATAACAATATTGTAAAAAAAATGGTTACAATGGCGGTCTTATCGCTGAGAATAATGCGATCAGCGATAAGACCGCCATTGTAACCAATTTTTTTACAATATTGTTATTTAAGTGTGATTCAATTATTGGTGTACAATAAAGTATATTCTATCTATCTATCTATCTATCTATAGATATATGCTGTCGTGGGATATTTTTTTATATAATTTTAAGGAGAACATTTCCGTCATAAATGATTTCTGTGTAGCTTTAACCATTAAGGTTGCACTCGCGACGGAAGCTTAAAAAATGGAGTAACTTCTCATGCGATATCTTCCAAACAACCTTTGGAAGGACTTTATGAGCTTTAATTAAAATGGGGAGGGCTATATTAGTGTACTACTGTACAAATATTCATTAATAATGGAAAAACTAATAAAAATACAACAAAAATATAATATATAATGTGTTCTTTAACATCGTGTGGAGAAAGCAAAGGAATAATCATAAGTTTGAAATCTATCTTTTATGGTTGACTCACAATAACACGTGTAACTCCCGATAGCTTAGCAGTTCGAAGCTTTCTGATTATTATTCTGTTCCGAAATTTAAAACCACCACAATTTGCAGTGGAACTCGGCTAAAAGTAACCCAGTTGCAACAAAATATAATCGAGGCACAAATTTTAACAGGTTGCGGTGCAGGAGAAACTGTCTTTATTCCCAGAATTCCCATAATACCAAATAATTTTCCATTCCAATTTAAAAGAACGCAATTCCCAGTATCGGTGTGTTATGCAATGACAATTAATAAGGCTCAAGGTCAGACTTTTCGTGTTGCTGGAGTAAATGTCGGTGTCAGTTGTTTCTCGCATGGTCAGTTGTACGTCGCTCTTTCCCGGGTTAGCAGTTCTAGAAATCTTTATTTTCACGTGCCGGACGAGTCAACTTTCAACATAGTTTACCCGGAAGCTTTGCGCTGAAGTATTTTCGTTCTATAGGTACTTAAGCCTAATGTGAACGTGATTTAAACAATATTACCGATACATTAACTTAATAACACACAAGGAGTTACACGCTGACGGAGTCACGGGCACAGCTATTAACAATAATATTGTGCGGTTCGGTATTGCGATATTTTTCAACAGTTTTATAGATTGACATATAATATTTCCCTACTAAATTACGATAGTTAATCTGTCTGTTACATTAAAATCACTGAACCGTGAGGAAGGACATAGTCTACTTTTTTTTACGAAAAACGACGGAAACATGGAGGAAGTCGCGGGCAACAGCTATCTATACTAATAATATAATGCTGAAGAGTTTGTTTGTTTGTTTGAACGCGATAATCTCAGGAACTACTGGTTCGAATTGAAAAAATATTTTTTTGATTAAATAGTCAATTTATAGAGAAAGGCTATAGGCTATATATCATTACGCTAAGGCCAATAGGAACGGAGCGCCAATGAAGAATGCTTCAAAATCGGTGTTAAATTTAACGTTAGACCAAAGTAACTATTCCACGCGGACGAAGTCGCGGGCAAAAGCTAGTCAATATTAAAAATCTTTACCGTTTTAAATAAATAGATTGACTCGGCCATCGCATGAAAACACAATATATCTCACAAGTAATACATATGTAAATTAAATTGTTTATTGCGATTGCCAAGTCAATCTATTTATTTAAAACGGTAAAGATCTTTAATATTGATATGGTCACTATAAGATGTCGTTACGTTAGATAATTACGTAACAACTTAAGACAGAAGGTCCCTTAAGTAGGGACTGAATAAATTAGTAACCGACATGGTATTACATGGATCTCACCACTTTTTACGGTAGAACAACTAAGTTGCGAGACTTGGGTTTTTGACAAGTATTGTTTTTATGGGATCTCATTGCTTTTTGTAGAAAGTCCTACTTTTTTCCTTTCCGGTACCTTCTACTTCTTGTATACCAACAACGAGTTTTCTTAAAGCCCTCTCTCTGTCTTATGAGCTTTTCTTATTTTTGTAGGTAGCCTTCCTTTTCTTTATTTTCCGGTACTACTTCTTGAAATTCAGCTAAAGTTTTTTTCAAAGCCCACTCCCTGTCTCTATGGGTTTTTTTCGGAGGCTTTGATACGCACATATGGATACGCACGTACGTCTTTTGCATTAGTTAGTAATAATTAATGCCGCACTCGTCAAACGTCTCGGTTAAAGTTAATCCATAAGTAAGTAATTATGCAATTTCGGGCAATTTACTCTACTTAATACTCCCCAATACTCTTAATACTTCTTGCTTTTTTATTCCGTTGACCATTTAACAAGTTACCTTTGAGCATAATTATTATATCTAGGTACAATCTACACTGGAAGACACGGTGGAGCATATGGTCGAGGTGTGCCCTGCATGGGTGGAGCACCGTCGTATCCTCATAGAGGCGATCGGCGGCGGTGACTTCTCGCGCCCTGCTCTGGTTTAGACCATGGTGCGAAGCGAGAGGGAATGGGATGCAGTCACCTCCTGCTGCGAAGCAGTCATGCTAGCGAAGGAGGAGGCCTAACGTACGAGGGAGAGGCAACTCTCTTCCTCGCGCCCCAGCCGCCGGGGGAGACGCCCCGGGCGTCGTGGATCGCGAGTCGATTTCGGGCCACCGTAGGCGCAGGCCTGCGGATGGCGAGCAGGGGTCGCTCACCGTCCGGTAAGAACCAGGCGTGGGTCGGCGGCGCGTTGTGTTCCACGCGCGCCTCAAAAAGCTGTTAATACCAGTGACGGGGCCTCATAGAGCCATTGCCTGTCGGGTTATATGGGAAAGTTCCATCGAGATACCGCGGCCCCGGAACTTTAGGGCTTACGAAGGAACAGGGTGGGTTTTTAGTTAGTAGAATTCTGATACACCCGAGCGGAAGAAGTCATTCGACGATATATTTCACCAAAAAAAAAACAAAGTACCCATCTACATCTATTATTTCATTATATTATACAGGTACACTGATTAATTAACTGCAAATGTAACATTGTAATCCTATATATTTATATGGGATTACAAAGTTATTTATTCAGTTGATGTATGTAGAAAACTGGAACGAAATTGAAAAATATTATAGTTTTTCATTGATTCATATACTAAACACTAATTGTATTCTAAATTTGAAGCTTCTA
This sequence comes from Tholera decimalis, assembly GCA_943138885.2. NCBI lineage: Eukaryota > Metazoa > Arthropoda > Insecta > Lepidoptera > Noctuidae > Tholera > Tholera decimalis. The sequence goes on along the minus strand of OW964565.2, from coordinate 8,720,566 downwards.
TGTCTGCTAGAAGTGCTTTAGACTTTTGATGATCGGTCAGTCAGTGAGTGACAAAATTTACAAAATTAAGGAACTTTGACTCGTTATAATTCTTAAACTACTGGTTCAAATTGAATGAAATTTGAAATATACCGTGTTTATAGAATGCCTGTTTGGTTACTGAAAATTCAGGCTTCTAGTTTTATCCACAACGAAGTTATAGGGGGTCGAAAATGGCCTGAGTTGCTTCGAGAAAAGAATGGTACGGCCGTGCCGCTTTTATGCTCGACTTGGCGGGGGCACTACCGTGCCCCCAGATTCAAAAGTAAGATGTTACCAAGTCTTCACTGCTAAAGTGTGACAATATCTATAACCTAACATATAAAATTAACAATATGGTATATTTTCTATAAGTATCTAATACACAATTTAATTCCGCCAAGCCCGTTCCATCATCGGACTACAAGACAAACGGCGAAGCGCCATCGTTACATGGTGGACATCCCACCCATATGCACTAAACGTTTTAGAAATACTTTCATTGTGCGTACGGCTAAGGAGTGGAATTCCCTGCTGGAGACTATGTTTCCCGATAGCCTAGGGGTCTTTAAGTCAAGAGTGAATAGGTTACTTTTAGGTAAGCGTGCTCCATCTTTGACCACATCATCACTTACCATCAGGTGAGATGGTGGTCAAACGCGAACCTATTATCAATAAAGAAAAAGTATCTACAGAACAACATACCTTCAATATTACAAATAACAAATTTACCAATACCACAGTATCCCCAGGTATAGAACAAGGCTGTACAAATTGCAGACTGTCTAGTTGGCATTGAGGTCACGTCCACCGATATGTACGAATATAAGTTATGATGGGATGCTTTTCACTTATGAGAAGCTTGCTCATTGCCCAAGAGTCCGTTTAGCTCAAATGAGGTGGAGATCGACGAAGAGAAATGGGATTTGGTTAAGAGATAATTTGATAGTTACTCGTTGCAAAATTCATTTCACTTTAAATCAAAAAAATTGGCCAAGGGCGAGTCAGACTCGCCCATGAAGGGTTTTGTAGTAACTACGCCAAATAACTTTGTTTTTTATAGTGTTTGTATGAATTACAAAGTTATATTTGCGGTTTTAGAAAAGATGCTATATCTCAAAAACTGCTGACCTGATCTGGTTCAAACCATTTTTTTTATATTTACATTAATATCTACAGCATATATTTTTTTGAAAGATTTTTCCCTTCATTATTATAGAAGTTAGAGGGGGGGACACATTTTGCCACTTTGGAAACGTATATCTTTTAAATGATTGACTTTATGAAAAAGTGGTTTTAGAAATCTCAATGTCATTTTTAAAGACCTTTCTATAAATACCACACGTATATATTTCAGGAAGAAAATATTTTCAGTTTCAGTTCCATGTCAAGGGGGCTCCCCCTTAACTTTTTTTTTCTTAAAATCGGAAAGCGGTTCACAGAATACATCTACCTACCAAGTTTTCCATGTATAGTCTTAATTGTTTCGGAATAAAATGGTTGTGACTTGATGACAGACAGACAAACATGACGAAACTATAAGGGTTCCGTTTTTTGCCATTAAGCTACGGACCCCTAAAAAGGGAATATACACAATCATAAGCTGACATATGTGATACATTATGTATATGGTGTCTTTAATAGTGGTAATCAAATGAGCTTGTGGCTAAATAAAAACAGCCGTAACGGTTCATGTTCAAGGTTAAGCAACGGTCGGTCATCTGGATGGGTGACCATCTTAACATATAGAGATTCCTGCGTACCTTGGACAGCACGTTAAGTCGTCGGTCCCGGCTGTCATTTTTACACCTTTGACAGTCGTTAACACGTTCGCTGACAGTGAGCACTTACCCTGACACCACATTACGACAGTAGAATTTTCCATACTAAATGACAAATCAACGTAGTACTCGTGCACAAGCAAGTAATATGAAACTACCCACAAAATACTCGTGTTACGGCAGTAAGAAATATGAAATTGCTCATAATATGACTGCTCTTCATAATACTTACATGAAAAATTACGAAAAATTATGAACGTACTCTTAAAAATAAGTGGCCCGTCCTTCGACGTACTGTCATAACGCACTATTTTAATTTCCCGCCTAGCGACGTACTGTCAACGAACGTGTTAAGACTGCTACCAAATTTTCTATCTGAGTACCCACTCGGATAGAAAATTTGGTACCAGTCTTACCATAGGGTTCGTGCTACCCAGGTCGTCGTTCAATGCAAAACCCTAGTACTACATCCCATCAGACTGGAAGCCAACCCAAAACCTTAAGTCACTTTAAATATTTAATTTCACTTTTAAACTTCCTTTTATATAATAGGTAGTCTAGTTTTCTCAATATATAAGTGAACTGATTTATACTTATTTGGTCAAATAAATATAATATTTAATCAAATTAAAGGAAATGAGTATTATATTATCCTATCCAATGTTTGAAAATTAATACCTAATTATGTACTAACCTACGTAATAATTATATTTACCGTGTTGGGTAAAGATGGGGTTGAAAGCAAATTTCTAACCCCACCGTACCCAACGTAGAATCTAAACAATGTTCACTTTTAACGATTTTAAAGTATTAAGCCGGCTAGGGGAAAGGCGTTAGTGCATTTTATAAAACGTTTTACCTCTAGTCTCATTTTCAATGCAAATCCACTGAGCTTTTGGTCAGTTTTTTTGCGAGTTTTCAACCATGGACTTAGGCTTTGATGGAAAAAAAGCTTATAAAACCGTCCCTGTTAGAGAAAATTGTTTATTATTTGTTAGTATATGTGACGAGACATGGTGACTTGCTAAAAGAAGAATAATGACTGATAAATCTATACATTCACTTATCTATACTAATTATAAAGCGTAAAAGTTTGATTGAATTTTCGAAAGTAGGTACTGAGTAGATTTGGATGAAATTCGGTATGAAAGTAGCTTGAAGCTCGAGGAAGATTATAGGCTACTTTTTGTTTTTGCCCGACTGCAAAGAAGGAGGGATATGTTAAAATACACAAACAAACTTTTATTCGTTTTAAATAACAAATGGCAGTCATGTTTTTATACCAAATGCTTTTGTTTCTTTGACTTAAATCAAACACAAAAAAATCCCATACTTTTATTCTATGATTGAAAATACTGTTTTTCCTATCACATTTATGGAACAGGATACTTGGAAGTGGTTTCCCAAAGTAAAGTGCTATCACGATGTATAGGCCGGAGTCCCAAACATACGTTTACAATAACCGTAGTTTCACTAGGGGTGGATCCCACTGCGTAGAATATGTTTGAGCAGATGCGACAAGTCTATCTAAGGGCCACTTGCAGCAAAATTTCTAAAATCTCGATTTTATTAACGCTAGATTTAACTCAAAATCTTAAATTAAATAAATCACTTCCAGTATAGACTTTTCGAGAGAAAAACGGGGTTTCTAAATACTGCACGATTACCTCGTCATCATCTGATAACAAATCAATATCATTGTACACTTCTAAAGCCAATAAATCCATTTTCACGTAATATCAGAAAGAACAACTGATTTGAACTGATTAAAATAACGTCATATGTCATTTAAATCGAGATTTTAAGCTAAATCAGTAGTGAGCAAGACGTTAAATCAGATTTAGACCTAAATCGAGTTTTTGTTACAGTAAATCTCGATTTAAAGTGTTGCTGCAAGTGGCCCTTAAAGTGAGAGACATATCACTTATTATAATCGTAATCCGTCACTATTTTTCAAAAGGAATACCAATTGAAAACTATTCGTATAAAAGGTCGATTAAGAGCTATTTCATCTAAGCACTATGAAATGAAATGCATTAATCTTTAACTTTGACTCTTATACTTAAAACACTAACTCTTTTTTTTAAGGGTGGTAGTCATCCTATGACTGCCTCCCGATCTGGGCGATGCGGGAGGGTGTGTCAGACTTTTACTGACTAAAATCCATTCGTGTTCCATCATAATATGCCCTTCGTGTTCCAAGGCCGCGCTAACTCTTTCGAACAATTCCGCAATCCCGGAAGGCCACGTAAGCCATTAGGGGAGCGATTGTTTAGTGGTAAAATGTGAAAGAAGTGAAGTATTCACTCTTGATTCCCCCAGGATATAGCTATCAGGAAATATAGACTCTGGCACCAATTTCCACTCCTTAGATGTACGCAATGAAAGTATTCCTAAAATGTTTTGAGCATATCGGATATTATCAAATTTGCTCAGTCGAAGAAATACCTGTCTGAAAACGCCTTACCTACTCGGGTAGCAACAATTACAAACATTCTCTTATTAGTTATTACGTCTATCAGACGCTCAATACATCTCAGCAATGTGCTTCATCATCACTTACCATTGAGTGAGGCGGAGGTCAAACGCGAGCCTAATAAAAATAATAATAAAATTTAGTCAGTGATACCAGTTAATAACCCGTTCTTTGCAGTTGGGTAAAATCCATCCCTGTGTTTTTGTTTGAACGCGCTAATCCTTGAACGTACTTTTTGTATTTTTTATCGTTTATTATTTAAAACATGCGAGTACATGTGTTAAGCCTGCAATACATGTTGGCCGAGCGTAGGCCAACGCGAGCGTTGGCAAATAGGTACAAGGCAAGAAATAATGTTCACACGTTCGACAAGTTCATCGAACGCCAATGCAGACGACCAATGTAGAAGAGGGTCTATAGAGCTGCCCACACGTTGGCCGAGCGCAGGCGAGCGCCTTTGATTTGTGACCAAAAAGCGACACCGATCCGAAGTGAGGCAAGTGATCGCGAGCAACGGCGAGCGAAGACAAGTTGCACCAAAGGAGCCCTATACACGTTGGCGCTGGCCTACACTCGGCCAACTAGACAAGTGACACCTAGCAATAGCAAGATAAGGCAAATATACCGTCTTCATGTTGGTATTGGCCTTCACTCGACAACGCTCGGCCAACATGTATTGCAGGCTTTACAAATTTAAACATACCACCTAAACCATCGAGATCGAGATGCCACACCACACATACACACTTATCATTAAAAGCAACACTTATTAACAATAAATCGAAACACTTTCTAGATCGTAGTACTTTCTAGAAAGTGTTTCTTTAGCACTTTACGGCAGTTCTTTAGAGTTAATTTTTTCTTGGTGGGTTTAGTTGAATTTTTGTATGAAAGTAACTTGAAACTTGAGAAAGGTTATAGGCTGCTTTTTACCTGACTTCAAAAAAGGAAGGCAATGTTTTTATCAGGATAAATTCAATCCCATAAAAAACACTTGTCAAAAAACCAAGTCTCGCCACTCAGTTCTTCTACCGTAAAAAGTTGTGAGATCCATGTAATACCAAGTCGGTTTTTCGATTATTCAGTCCCTACGTAAGGGACCTTCTGTCTTAAGTTGTTACGTAATTATCTAACCTAACAACATCTTATAGTGACTATATCAATATTAAAAATCTTTCACGTTTTAAATAAATAAATTGACTCGGCCATCGCATGAGAACACAATATATCTCACAAGTAATACAACATACATATAAAAATTAGATTGTTTTTGCGATTGCCAAGTCAACATATTTATTTAAAACGTTAAAGATTTTTAATATTGATATGGTCACTATAAGATGTTGTTAGGTTAGATAATTACGTAACAACTTAAGACAGAAGGTCCCTTAAGTAGGGACTGAATAATCGAATAACCGACTTAGTATTACATGGATCTCACAACTTTTTACGGTAGAAGAACTGAGTTGCGAGACTTGGTTTTTTGACAAGTATTGTTTTTTATGGGATCTCATTTCTTTTCGTAGATAGTCCTACTTTTTCCTTTCCGGTACCTTCTACTTTTTGTATAGTGTATACCTACCGACAACGAATTTTCTTAAAGCCCTCTGGTTTTTTATTCCGTTGACCATTTTACAAGTTACCTTTGAACATAATTATGTCTAGATACCTATTTACACCTATTATTCCATTATATTATACATAATTATATACAGGTATAAACTGGACCGAAATTGAAAAATATTTTAGTTTTTCCTTGATTCATATACCAAACACTAATTGTATTCTAAATTTGAAGCTTCTATGTCTGCTAGAAGTGCCTGATACTTTTGATGATCGGTCAGTCAGTGAGTGACAAAATTAGGAAACTTTGACTCATTGTAATTCTTAAACTACTAGTTCAAATTGAATAAAATTTGAAATATACCGTGTTGATACAATGCGTGCTTGGTTAATGAAAATTCAAGCTTCTAGTTTTATCCACAACAAAGTTATAGGGGGTCGAAAATGGCCTGAATTGCTTCGAGAAAAGTATGGTACGGCCGTGCCGCTTTTTGCTCGACTTGGCGGGGGCACTGCCGTGCCCCCAGATGAGAGCGAAGCCTCTCACGAATGCTAGCCAACCATCAATGAAGCAAGAGACCATAGTAGTATTTATTTATTGTAAACAATCTGCATTGAGTTGAAAATTTCATATTAAGTAACGTACATACTTCTTTACCACCGTCTGTCTAGTTATTTCTTTATAAGTTGGATATTGAAATTGAAATTGAAAACCATTTATTCTATAGATATGGCTTCCAGTCGTACCAGATATTACTGTAAAACTAATACTATACAAGTCGTTTCTGCTCATTTTAACTCCACAACCCAGTAACTGGGTATTTACCCCATGTTAAGACTGGTAATATTTATTAAATTCCTTCCCTTCTCATCTGTAAGTCACATTCATCATAGTCACAAATGTGTGCACATTTTTCACACTCCAGGACTTTTTCGTGCTTCGTAGAACACGTAAAGCCATCCCAATTCGATCAAAAAGCCTCGGGCGGAAGGAAACTTCAAAGCTAATATTCTTTGACACTGAAGCCGTTTACTTTCTTTTAAGTAAACAAGATTTATGTTTGGGTTACAAAGTCTAAGCGGCTTTTAGAATATCAAAAGTGATTTATAAAAACCAGACTGAAAACTACTTAAACAGGCTGACTGAAAACTACTGACTGAAATAGGTTTCTTCTGGGCTCACTCGTCCTATCGTAGACATCATCTATCGCTTACCATCAGGCGAGATCGAGGTCAAGAGTGGGCTCATCCGTAATACAAAAAAAAAATGGTCAAGTGCGAGTCAGACTCGCCCATGAAGGGTTCCGTAGTAACTACGCCAAATAACTTTGTTTTTCATAGTGTTTGTATGGATTACAAAGTTATATTTGCGGTTTTAGAAAATATGCTGTATCTCAAAAACTGCAAACCCGATCTCCTTCAACCCAACTTTCGTTTTCAACTTTCGTTGAAAGTATACATTAAGATCCACAGCATATACTTTTTTAGATTTTTCACTTCATTATTACAGAAGTTAAAGGAGGGGGGGACACATTGTACCACTTTGGAAGCGTATATATTTTAAACGATTAATTTTATGAAAAAGTGGCGTTTGAAACTTCAATTTCATTTTTAAAGACCTGTCTATAAATACTACATACGCATAGGTTTTATGAAAATAAAATATTTTCAGTGTCAGTTCCATGTATGAGGAACCCCCCTTTATTTTAAATATTTATTAATTTTTTTCTCAAAATCAGAAAGCGGTTTACAGAATACATCTACCTACCAAGTTTCACATGTATAGTCCTACTAGTTTCGGAATAAAATGGCTGTGACATACGGAAGAACGGACAGACAGACATGACGAAACTATAAGGGTTCCGTTTTTTGCCATTCGGCTACGGAACCCTAAAAAACAAGTTCTGTTTTTTTCTTATACTGTTAAAGGTTGTCTGGAAGATATTGCTCTCAGCGATAAGACCGCCATTGTAACCAATTTTTTTACAATATTGTTATTTAAGTGTGCAATTATTGGTGTACAATAAAATATATTCTATCTATCTAAATTTGATTTGGTTTGTATTGATACTCACAATCACCAATGCTATAATAACGTAATGGCAAAGGTGTGACATATCGAAACTATAAGGGTTCCGTTTTTTGCCTTTCGGCTACGGAACCCTAAAAACACTGCGTTATCACCAATACTTGTTAACTTATAGTGAAACTGATGAACGAAATTACTGAAACTGATTTTAGCCGTACTCCTCCGTCTCTGGATGGAGCTTGTCAGACTTCCTGACTATCCACCCAGTTCCTTCAGTTGCGTTTGCGTTTTGTGACCGCGTTATCTCGTTAAAACATTCCCGGATTCTCCACTAGCCTGTACTACTAATTAAGTGACCTTTCTGCAAACTAAACTAGTCTATAGCCATTTCACAAGGGACGTCCTCGTGTACTTTTGAGGAGAAGGGAACTTGAAATACAACCAGCGTTTATCTGTTATGACCCGTGCAATCTGTGCGGTGGTTGTTACCGTAAACTACGGCTATTGCACTGGGATGGCCACCTTTATTCGTATTAGATAAGAAAAGAAAACTTTGAGAAGTACAAGTGAGATAGATAGATAGATAAAATAATTATTTGGTACAACACAAGACACAAAATACAACATACCAAAAACACGTAAAAAGAAATAAATAAAACACACATCAGAAATAAACATAATGAAAGAAAGTGGCATTACGGACATAAACAAAAACTTTTTAAAGAGACGAGTGCGCAGTGTCTCAAGTTTGCACCAAATGGGTGCCAAGCTCAGCATAATGCGGGAATGAGAACCCGTTTTTCTGCTATTTGGCTGAAATCAAAATCTGTATTAATTTGAAAGGCTGTACGAAGTTAGTACGATTTGTCAAATTTGTTGCAAGTCTATTAGTTTTCTTTCGGTTATATTTTGGGGAGAACCTATGTTATGGAATTGCACAATTTAATTCCACCAAGCCAGTAAAAGGACTAAAAGTCAAACGGCACGCGGCGATGCGCCATCGCTACTTGGTGGACAGTCCACCATTAGGTACGCACAAAACGTTTTAGGATTATTTTCATTGTGCGTACGGCTGACGAGTGAAATTTCCTGCCAAAGCCTGTGTTTTCTGATAGCTATAACCTGGATGTCTTTGAGTCAAGGGTTAATAAATATTTATCTAAGCATTTTCTGAAATTATGAGGAGCTTTTGCAAAGTATGGTAGACTATATTTTGTAAATGAATCACGCCTCAATCGCTCAAGAGACTTAGACTACTAATTAATTTAATTTATTTTTTAACCTTCATCATAACCAATCTTCTTGTGTTAATAAAATACTTATCACGCAGCCTAAACTACGGGAAGAAGCTTGTATTTCATAAAGTCAGAAAACCATCTATAATAAATAAGGTCTTGTATAGGTATACAAAATTAATTTTCAAATCACCCTGCCCAGTAGGCAAACGCTAATGCTTCTGCGTCCCATTATAAAGGCCCAAAATGTCAAACGGCATTCAAAATTAGACAATGTCTGTCCGAATGTCACGGACTTAAGCCCAGTCGATTTGTTCCCCAAACTCCGCAATATTTGCGAGCGAAAACTGTATTTTCAACCGACGACCAAAAGAGGAGGTTATCAATTCGACGCGTATATTTTTTTTCAACCGACGACCAAAAGAGGAGGTTATCAATTAGACGCGTATATTTTTTTTTTTTTTTTTTTTTTTTTTATGTATGATCATCGAGTACTCGAAGACGGCTGAGCCGATTTGGAAAATTCTTTTTTTGTTCGAATGGGTATACTTCGAAATTGGTACCATTATCACCAAAGTCAGGATCTGATGATGGGATCCTGGAGAAATCGAGGGAACTCTTCAAATATTATAGGCACACCTATGGCGTTTTGGGTATTTCTTATAGTAACTTGTGCAGTTGCTCTCAAAAAGTACCATTTGGGGAAGTGGAACTGATGATGAAGACCACAGATGGCCGCCGAAACTACTCAATAATAAGTATTAAGTGGATTGCGATTCGATTACTTGAATATGGATGTTAAGCACTTTATGCTCGTCACAATGCATATGGTGATGTAGAGCTGATGGTGAAGTACCAGGAGAACTCCTCAACAATTAACGGCCCAGCATTGGGAAAAGCAATATTTTGTAAAAGGTTATAAGTAGTTGACATTTAGGCTCTTGTAACTAGGTAAATTAAAAATCATCCAACTAAAAAGAGTGAAAAAAAAACTTTTTAACAAAAAATTAAACCGACTCCCAAAAAACACTGCAAAGTGAAAAATAACTTTAATTTCGGAAGTCGGTGCCAAAAACGAAAAAATAAAACTAAAGACACCGACTACCGAAATTAAAGTTATTTTTCACTTTGCAGTGTTTTTTGGGAGTCGGTTTAATTTTTTGTTAAAAAGTTTTTTTGTATACTGTAGTGTCGAGGTTGTGAACTTCTGTAAACCTCTTTATGGTGGCAATGGACTATATCATTGTTCTGCTAGATTTGACTTCTATTTGGGGTGTAAGTAATTGGTTAGGCTTTTTGTACTTTTTTATTTTTTGTTAAGCTAATGTGTTAATATTGGGACTCTAAATTATCACTAAGAGGTTTGAGTTTTCGAAGAACATGGCAAGGATTGAGTAATTTAATTTTGGTGGCCAGTAAATGTCTTTTTGCCCCTTTATTAAAACAATAACGGATTCCTGTATTGGAATTAAGAAGTAGCCAAAGATTGAGAATCTATAAAAGAAAAGCGAACTCTGTTACTTTTATAAGACAAAAAAATTCGTTCACAGTTCGTGTCACAAATGTCGAGAGATAATAACGTCATGTAGATATTTAATTTCCATGCATTAAAAATTGCAGACATCTAGATAATTTATTGAACTAATTGAAAACCATCTAATTTTTTTGGAAATTCATCTAAGCTAGACAAATTAATGATTCACATTATTTTGGCGACTGCTTTCACAATTACTTTTATTTTAGATTAATTAATACTAATTTACTGTCGCAGCAACTCACTGTTGTAGTTTGGCTGAAAACCAACGTCAGACTTTATTGTGTTAGTTTTGTATAGAGGATTGTATTGAATAGAGGAGCTTGTGGCTAAATATAAAAATATTTTTCCAAAAAATTATACCGACTCCCAAAAAACACTGCAAAGTGAAAAATAACTTTAATTTCGGTAGTCGGTGTCTTTAGTTTTGTATTTTCGTTTTTGGCACCGACTTCCGAAATTAAAGTTATTTTTCACTTTGCAGTGTTTTTTGGGAGTCGGTTTAATTTTTTGGTAAAAAGATTTTATTTCACTCTTTTTAGTTGGCCTATTTTTAATTTACCTAGTTACAAGAGCCTAAATGTCAACTACTTATAACCTTTTACAAAATATTGCTTTTCCCAATGCTGGGCCGCTAAATGTTGAGGAGTTCTCCTGGTACTTCACCATCAGCTCTACATCACCTTATGCATTGTGACGAGCATAAAGTGCTTAACATCCATATTCAAGTAATCGAATCGCAATCCACGAAATATTTATTTATTATATCGACGCTTGAAAGGCAATCCTAACTAAGCGACATAAATCCGTAAAATGAGTTATATATACCATTCGAACCGGCAGATTTTTCTGCGTCGTTTGGTCTAGGTCTCATAGTTGTACGACGAGTTTTATTGTCGCTTAGATATTGCGTGTTTTCGGTAAAATCTACATTTTGTGCTTACTAAACGACCAAAAAATAGTGATTTTTTTAATATCTAGCAGTTATGACGTTCTAACAATTAGGAATATGAACTTAGTCGGTTTTTCATGTATTGACTTTTTCATTTATTTGTATTGACGTATTTTTACTTGTTAAGAATTTTTCCTTTGAAATTACTTAGTAGATTTTACCTACATAAAGCAATTGTAATTTATGTGGTTATATATTTTAACTCGATAATATATTTTGTGACAGTGTCATTTGTATAAGTTAGCCTGAAATAAAGTGGAAGAATATTAGAGTTTAGATATTTTTACTTGTATATCATAATATTTATTTTTTATTCTTAGATATTTTTATTTGACAACGCTTAATACTAATGATGTCGGTTAGATAGTCTTACTTGATTTGCTAAATGGCTAACAATGGCGCGTAGATAAATTTACCCGTACGCAAAATTATATTTTCTCGTCGCTAAAGAACCGCACGAGTTTAAAAAACGTCGTGTAGGTATGCGCGACACGCGTCGTGACACGTCTATACAGGTTCTAATTCAGGCACCCGCCGTCGCTTAGGGAGGACGTACTTCACATTTTGGCGCATATTCTATGAAGACATGGTAAGTATTCAATCAAATTATGCAAAGGTACCTAGTACCTATTTCAAAACTGCATTTTGTTTCGGATTATTTTTAAACCCTATTATGTTTTAGATGGAACAAAGTATTCATTTTAAATCAATTTTATTATCTTTGCAGTTAAAAATGAGTTGCTTTTTTATAATTTGTTTGAGTACCTACAAGACAAATCTGACATCATCGAATTGATTTTTTTTGCAGTCTGCGTCAGTCAGACACAAACACAAACAGTTTAACAAAACATTAGAGTCAGCTTCTATCAGCATTGACACTTCGAAAGATTTAGCTTTTCCGGTTCTTGCCGATAGTTTATGCACCACAACAGATCACACTGAAACGACTGCATCGATTACTGCTCCACGTATATCGGTTGATCACGCATTTAATATGACTTTAACTGCTGAACCAGACATTGAAAAACCGACTTTGAATGATCACCAGGTTGAGGAAAACACACAATATACATCACTTACGTCCGATCATGATGTACCGTCTACATCGGCATGAAAGTAAAGAATCTACCGTATCAAATCCAATTAAAAGTAAAGTTGGTAAAAGAAAATCCAAGAAAGATATTAAATATATTGATTTTATGTGTTAAATATATTGATTTTATGTGTAGATACAGTGCATGCTATTATTGAAAATAGATTGAAGAATACAACTGTTTACGCACCATCACCATGGTTTACAGTTTTTCCAGATCCAGAGATCCAGTCTCTCCGAGAGGACATGGTTGGGCACTTGAACTTTTCCTTGAAGGCTGTCTCCGAATGGGGCGATGCCAACTTGGTCAAGTTTAATGCAGCTAAGACCCAGGCGTGTCTCTTCTCTGCAAAAAGAGTCAATTCAAACCGGCTCCTACTTTCCGAGATGTAACCGTGCCAATAACCGATCGTATCGAGCTTCTGGGGGTAACACTAACTTCTACCCTCAATATTGGCCCGTATATCGAGGCTAAGGCTCAATTAGCATAAAAAAAGTTGGGAATCCTAGCAAAGGTGAGACGGTACTTCACACCCGAACAGCTGCTCAATCTCTATCAAGCCCAGGTTCGGTCGTGTATGGAGTACTGCTCTCATCTTTGGGATGGATCTGCCAAGTACCAGCTGGATGCGCTTGAGTCTATTGAGAAACGGGCCAAAAGACTCATTGGCAACGATATACTGGTCGAATCAAAGCTCCAGAGCCTTGAACATCGACGACGAGTTCCTAGTCTATCGGTTTTCTATCGGTTACATTTCGGAGAGTGTAAGATGGAATTACACAATCTAATTCCGCCAAGCGCCCGTCCCATCATCGGACTAAAAGACAAACGACGATGCGCCATCGTTACATGGTGGATATCCCACCTATACACTAAACGTTTTGGGAATACCTTCATTGTGTGTACGGCTAAGGAGTGGAATTCCCTGACGGATTCTGTGTTTCCCGATAGGTATAACCTAGGGGTCTTTAAGTCAAGAGTGAATAGGTTACTGTTAGGTAAGCGTGCTCCATCTTCGACCACATCATCACTTACCATCAGGTGAGATGGTGGTCAAACGCGAGCCTATTATCAAAAAAAAAAGTTGAAATTCAGTCTAAAACCAAGGTAGTTCTTTTACGTTGTTATCGATCGCAGCTTCCCATATCAAAAGCAATTGTGAGATATAATTTTTTTTAGAAACTGAATGATGAAGATGCTAGGTAATTTTTAATTGCGACAGCAATAATAATTGTTCAATTAAAAATATATTAATCTCAGACTGAATGTTATGTCATAATTAGTTTCCTGGTCGGCACTACATAGCGTATTTGTTTAATTTTCAATAAAGACTTTTATTCAATAATAATTGATTTCATTTATTTTTGTGCATGATAATAATTATCTATACAGTTCTTGGTTAAATGTCGGTTATGAAGGGAGGTTTGGGGTAATTTTAATAACTAAGATACAATTTCCAAAATCACAAAAACCATTAAAGAATGCTTAGGTAAATTTACTTATTTTATTTTAAACTGTCAGATCTTTTTAGATCAATCTTTATGTTTCAAAATTCTAAACTAAGTAAGTTTGCCTATTTTTACATGTTACTGCACACACTACAATGATGATTTAGATAATTTTACCTGTTTATCAAATCAGGTAAATTTTATCTAACCGACACAAACCGGTGTTTTTAAAAGTGTCAGGTGTCTTATTTTGACAATTTGGATAGCTATAAAAAATGATTTCTAGGACTGTAAACATCATTTTAATCGAACAATTAGGAAAATTTTTATGATTTTTTTTGTAAATATTTGAACTTTAAATCGCTCTCCTGTAAAGTTTACTCAATGTCGCTTAGTCATGATTGCCTTTCAAGCGTCGATATACTTTATTGTACACCTTACAATACATTTAAAGATACAAATAATAAAACTAGGGTACAATGGGCGGTCTTATCGCACAGGGCAATCTCTTACAGACAACCTTTGGATGGATAGAAATTAAAAGAGATAGATTTGGGGCTGTCAGTGTACAACATCATACATAACACTAATTAAACATAATAATAGAATAATAATAATACATACCACAAAAAATAATATATAAATATATACTAATATATTTCAAATTCATAATAGAGAAACGAGGGAAAAAAATTAAAGTGAGAGGTAATGCTCCTTCACCATTCTTTTGAATGTAGGTAATGATTGAGCACGCCTCACATCTATGGGTAATGCATTCCACAAACGGGCCGCTTGGATAGTGAAAGATTTATCGAAGAAGGAAGTGAAATGCATACGGATACTTAACTCTAAATTTTCCGAAGATCTCAAGGACCTTGAATGTGTGTCACAGAGAAACCGAAAGCGGTCTTTAAGATAAAAAGGAGTGAAAGGATTAAAAATAGCACATTATAAAGCAGAGAAAGTAAATGAACATTCCGGCGAAACCTAATAGGAAGCCATTTGTGCTTAGTACGAAATTCAGAAACATGGTCATATTTGCGCAAGCCAAATATAAACCTAATACAGAGATTTTGAAGTCGCTCTAGCTTGTCAAATTGGTCTTGGGTCAAATCAAGATAGCTGGCATCAGCATAGTCTAAGATAGGAAGAAGAAGAGACTATGCAATTGCAATTTTAGTGGAAATGGGAAGAAAATTACGAAGCCGTCTCAGGGAGCCTGCAGAAGCAAACAGTTGGGGGCCGAGTCACCCGCGTCCGTAGGAGAATACCCCTTTGAGAATCCCTACACGTGGTCCCCGGGTGGTGCTAATCAGGTGACATCAAACTGGTGGTAGGTTCAAACCGCAGGCTTGTGACCACCCACAGGGCAAAGACGTACCGCCAAACGGCCTAGCTGTGTTCCGGTACGATGCCCTGTGTAGCCTATCAAGGAGTTGGGTCGAAGTAGTTGCTTCACTGCTGAAAGACCAATCTGGCTCGCACTAGTGCGGACGTATCGGGAGACTAGTCGCGGAGGGTAGCGGGATCCGAGGCACGGTGCACCGCTGGCCGACCGCAGGTAGTTGGGGGCCCAAGTAGTGTGCCAGCCACGCACGAAAGGCTGCCCCGCCAACTGTCGAAAAATCCCGGAATGCACCATCGTGCTGGTTGGCGACCAGATGAGAGGGCCCGATGGACATTCCCGGGGGGGCTCGGGCGTCCCCGCAGTCTCCAGACTAGTCCCCCAATCGATACCGTCTGTCTAGTGCGGGTCTGGGGGTTAACAGCGTGAAGCCTCACTTCACTTCCTTCTCCTCTCCTCTTCACTCTCAAAATTTATGAAACGGAAAAAACAGAGCACAGTTAAACAGCGGCTGCACTCCCTCTCTCTCAAAGTGCACCTCAGTAACATCCGAGGTCTGCACTCAAATCTCGTCGCAGTCCACCACCACCTCGAGACTGATAAACCTGCTCTGTTGTTTCTTTCGGAGACGCAGATCAGATGTCCGTCAGACGTGTCGTATCTTTTATACCCAGGGTTTACCTTGGAGCACAACTTTAAACCACGTGCGGGTGTATGTATGTACGCCCGCGACGACATCTGCTATCGGCGTCTCCGGAATCTTGAGGACTCCAGGTTCTCTACGCTTTGGGCTCTGGTGGACACGGGCATAGACAAAATTATTTATGCCTGTGTCTACCGCTCGCACAGCGGAGATCAGGAGACAACCAGGCTCACACAGTACATCAGTGAGGCGGCAGATGCGGCCCAACAGCGGTACCCTTCAGCTCAGCTCGTGTTGCTGGGGGACTTTAATGCCCATCACCAGGAGTGGCTCTTCCCATACCAGTGCACGGACCATGCTGGGCGAGAAATGCACAATCTTGCACTTGCATTAAATCTCACTCAGCTGGTCCAGGGAGCAACGAGGGTGCCGGATGTTGAGTCGCACACAGCCAATTGCTTGGACCTTCTGCTGACTACAGATCCAGACCGCTATTCGGTAACGATATCCTCACCGTTAGGTAGTTCCGACCACTGTCTGGTGAAGTCTGTATCCGTCTACTCTCCGCCCGATCTCAGCCTTAAAGGCACTCGGCGGGTTTGGCGATACAAGTCAGCGGATTGGGATGGCATGCGATCTTTCTTTGCATGTTATCCTTGGCAGCCTACTTGCTTTTCTTCAAATGATCCATCGTCGTGCGCAGACGCCGTGACAGATGTTTTGCGACAGGGGATGGAGTACTACATTCCGTTCTCTGACCTAACAATGTCCGGCAAAGCTCGACCTTGGTTTGGCGCCGAATGTGATCGCGCTGAAGCTCTTAAACACGCGGCGTACCTAGCATGGGTCGATGCTCGAAACTGCAAAGCAAATGACGTGGATCAGAAGAAGAGAGCCTTCAACAGGGCTGCCAAGTCCAGCAAGAAGGTTTTGCGGAGGTCTCGGTTTGACCACGTTAGCCGAATTGGGAACAAACTCGCTTCATACCCTGCTGGAAGCAAAGCGTTTTGGTCCCTGGCAAAGTCGGTTGAATCGAACTTCTGTCGCCCCTCACTACCACCACTGCTCAAACCTGACGGGTCTCTGGCTCACTCCGCTGAGGAAAAAGCAAACTTGTTTGCCGCTCTCTTCGCGGAGTCTTCACGTCTGGATAGTAGTGGCGCTCACCCTCCTGATGCTCCTATTGGATGCGAGACGTGTATGTCGGACATTCGCATCCATCAGAAGGACGTCCGTAGAGTGCTGCGTAATCTAGACGTGAACAAAGCTAGTGGCCCCGACGGGATACCAGCAATTGTTCTTAGAACTTGTGCGCCTGAATTGTCTCCAATCTTGACACGCCTGTTTCGCCTTTCGCTAGAGACTGGAAAGGTGCCGAAAGCATGGAAGCTGGCTAACGTACAGCCTGTACCCAAAAAGGGCAGTCGTGCTGACCCTGCCAACTACAGGCCTATTTCAGTCACGTTCATACTCTTTAGGAGTATGGAGCGTGTACTTAATAGTAAGCTCCTGGCATACCTAGAAGCCAACGACATCCTCAGTGACCGGCAATACGGCTTTCGCAAAAACCGGTCAACTGGGGATCTTCTAGCGTATGCCATTCATATCTGGAGTGAGGCCATTGAGAGGCAAGGGGAAGCACTTGCTGTTTCCCTTGACATCTCCAAGGCTTTTGACAGGGTCTGGCACGATAGCCTTATTGCTAAGCTTCCTTCTTTCGGGTTACCCACCCAACTTTGCGTTTGGATTGAAGACTTCCTGAGGGATCGGTCCATTCGAGTGGTCATTGATGGCTGCTCGTCTGGCCAATTGGCAATTAATGCCGGGGTCCCTCAGGGGTCTGTTCTCTCAGCAACTTTATTCTTGCTGCACATTAACGATCTGCTAATGCCCGGTACCTTTGGATATGCAGACGACAGCACAGTTTCTGAGAGATATGTGTCCAGCGCGCGAGCTGGTGGGTCACAGATCCAGTCTCTCCGTGAGGACATGGTCGGGCGCTTGAACTTGACCTTGAAGGCTGTCTCCGAATGGGGCGATGCCAACCTGGTCAAGTTTAATGCAGCTAAGACCCAGGCGTGTCTCTTCTCCGCAAAAAGGAGCCAATTTGAACCGGCTCCTACTTTCCGAGGTGTAACTGTGCCGATAACTGACCATATCGAGCTTCTGGGGGTAACATTAACTTCTACCCTCAATTTTGGCCCGTTTATCGAGGCTAAGGCTCAACTAGCATCAAAAAAGTTGGGAATCCTAGCAAAGGTGAGACGGTACTTCACACCCGAACAGTTGCTCAATCTCTATCAAGCCCAGGTTCGGTCGTGTATGGAGTACTGCTCTCATCTTTGGGATGGATCTGCTAAATACCAACTGGACGCGCTTGAGTCTATCGAGAAGCGGGCCAAAAGACTCATTGGCAACGATGCACTGGTCGAATCAAAGCTCCAGAGCCTTGAACATCGACGACGAGTTGCAAGTCTATCGGTTTTCTATCGGTTACATTTCGGGGAGTGTGCGATGGAATTACACAATTTAATTCCAACAAGCCCGTTCCATCATCGGACTACGAGACAAACGGCGAAGCGCCATCGTTACATGGTGGACATCCCACCCATACGCACCAAACGTTTTGGGAATACCTTCATTGTGCGTACGGCTAAGGAGTGGAATTCCCTGCCGGAGTCTGTGTTTCCCGATAGCTATAACCTAGGAGTCTTTAAGTCAAGAGTGAATAGGTTACTTTTAGGTAAGCGTGCTCCATCTTCGACCACATCATCACTTACCATCAGGTGAGATGGTGGTCAAACGCGAACCTATTCTAAATAAAAAAAAAAAAAAAAAAGTTTACGAGTGACTTCCTGCAGTTGCTTTGTCCAAGACAGAGTTTACTAAACTTAATACTACTAAATACTAAATACTTATTATTGAGTAGTTTTGATGGCCATCTGGGGTATTAATCATCACTTCCACTTCCTCAAATGATGCTTATCAAGAGCAACTGCACAAGTTACTATAAGAAATACCCAAAACGCTATAGGTGTGGCTATAATATTTGAAGAGTTCCCTCGATTTCTCCATGATCCCATCATCAGATCCTGACGTTTATGAAAATGGGACCAATTTCGAAGTATACCCTTTCAATCAAAAAAAGAATTTTCCAAATCGGTTCAGCCGTCTTCGAGTAATCGATGATCATACGTAAAAAAAAATATACGCGTCGAATTGATAACCTCCTCTTTTTGTCGTCGGTTGAAAAATAGCCTCACGAGTCGATCTTCAAGGTTAACCAACGCTTGCTGAGGTCGATCTGTGAACGGGTGACTATACTAACATATCGAGATCCCTCCGTGCCTCGGAAAGCATGTTAATGCGGTTGGTACTGAGTATCATTTGTAAATCTTTGGCAGTCATTACGGGTAGTCAGAAGTCAGAAAATCTGTCACTTGTCTTGCCAAGGGGTATCGTGTTACCCAGCTACTGGGTTGTGAAGGTCAGATAGGCAGACGCTTCATGTAAAACAGTAGTACTCAGCTGTATCCGGTTATGTCCCGTCTTTGGCATTGTTCGTCAGGTCGTTGAGCTCCTTAGTAGTCCAAAGTTGAGCTTACAGACTAACTGACAAAAGCTTGCACTAACGGGACGTGTCTACTCAAATCTGTGTGGTCTTCCTTCAAAAGGCTATTTCAGACTTGAACTATATAGGTTATTTTGTTCGAGTTAAACATAATTGTCTGGCAGTTCGAGTGCTTTTGCGGCCTACCCAAACGTCCTTACCTTGGTATTGTTCGTCAAATCGTTAAGCTCCTTGTTCTAAGTTGAGCTATACGTCATTTGACAAATGCTTGCACTGTATGGACAGGCCCACTCAAATCTGTGAGCATCTTTCTTCAAAAGATCGCCTCAGACTGAAACCTACAAGGTTCCCATATAATTTAAACCAGTGTAGATTGTATGGACTTTAAAAGAGACGGACCCCTGAGTTTGTTTCGGTGTTTCTTCTCAGGGTAGTCAGTTAGGAAACACCGGCCTCATATAGTTAATATTTACGAAAAAAATTACGTGTAAAAGTGTTATTTAATAACAAATTTGCAAAATAAAGATCATTTATCATTTATCCCGATCTCGATCACACCTGATGGTAAGTGTAAGATGAGATCTACCATCGAACGAGCGAGCCCAGAAGATGCCTGTTCATTCTTGCTTTAGAGGCTAACAGGTCATATGTGCTAGGGAATACAGAAGCCGGCAGAGAGATCTACACCTTGGCTGTGCGCACAATAAATGTAGATGAGAAGCGCTCAGTACGACAAGAGGGTATACCAACCAAAGTGAATGGTATCCTATAGTCCTTAGTTCAAAGTAGTAGTTGCTGGTGTTACATTTTTTCAGGATAAAAAGTAGCTTATCTTTTGTTCCCGGCGTAAACTTAATGTGTGCCAAGTTTCATTCAAACCACTTAAGCCATTTTTAACCGACTTCTGAAAAAGGAGGAGGTTCTCAATTCGGATGTTTGTTTGTTTTTTTTTCTTTTTTTTTATGTTTGTTCGGGCATAGCTCCGTCGCTCGCCAACCGATTTGAAAAATTCTTTTTTTGTTGGAAAGGGTATACTTCCAAAATGGTCCCATGAAAATTTTAAACGAGCCGTTTCTGAAAAATCAACAAAAGTCTAAAAAAAATATTTACATTGATGATCTTTTCGTTTACTCTATATTGTGTTTTTTGTTCGCGCGTTTTTAGTTTTTTGTAGTTGACATTTTGGCTTTTATAACTAGATTATTTACAAATTGATCCACTAAAAAGCGCGAAAATAAAAACTTTTTTGCAAAAAAATAAAACCGACTTCCATATCAAAACACTACAAAGCCAAAAATAATTTTAATTTCGGAAGGCGGTGTGAAAAAAAAGAAAATACAAAACCAATAACACCGACTTGAGTAGAGGTAGAGGTTTTATTTTTTTGCAAAAAAGTTTTTATTGCGTAATATAATCTGAAGGATATAAATATGTTTAAAACTTTACACATTTTAGTAATTTAAGCTTTAAATTTAATTACTACTTAACTTAATATAACATAATACTCATAAGTAGGATTGCACAACGTAGGTAATAAGATTTTTAAATATTTTTTTTGTAACAGGACCATAAATAGGGGTGCGTCAGTCTTTCATCCCTAGCACGGACATAAAGCCCTCCTGGAACATAACCGATTGCCTCCCTCCCACCCCTATTTTGCATAATGATTTTTTTTCCTAAAATTAGTACTTTTTACAGCAAATGGAAGACCAAGGGGAGAGAAAAATGACGTAATTAGAAAAGATCTTGATTTCGTCCGTTTGTAAGTTCGTATCTCTGTAATGGAAGCTTTCTTCTTAAACAGTTTCCATTTTGAGAGGCTTAAAAGGATGTTAATCTTCTTAGCCAGGAATTTGTTTGGCTTCCTTTGGGGTAATCTTTAGCTTATTGTATTATTCAAAAGTGTAAGGGTAACTTGACAGTGACGAAATTTTTCTCATGGATTTTTTAGCTTCTTCTTCTTCTTCATCGACATTCAAATTTCTTTCTAATCCGTTACGCCGTTTTGTCGTGATTGATTAACAAATGTCCATATATCTAAACTTTCGCATTTATAAGTATAGATACTTTGATTTCAACCGAAAACACTTCCCACTATAAGAAATAATTTTTGGGTTTCAAAAATAATTTAAAAGTTCGGTTTTCCATATGCTCACTTTATTATATACCGAATACTGAACATCATGAACACAGATTTCTCATTTATTTTTCAACTGCTTATTCTGTACAGCCAAACCAACATCATGGAAGGCCTCACACCGAATCACGCCTCTAGCAACAACTAAACAATTCCAGCATAATCATCCCACCTAATTTGCAAAATCTGTCATACTCGTTCGTTCCCACACTATCTAACGAACATATAATCAGCTGACATGCTGCCTTCCTGCTACCATTCCCCGATGACTGCCACTGAACAACTGTACAATGTGAAGTATCGGAATATAATTTACGGTACGCTCAGCATAGGGCTGTGCGCTGCACTGAACATCCATTTGAATAATGCTGTAGCGTTTATGTGAAATATTGGGAGTTAGGACTGTGTACAGGTTGTGATAAGCTATACATATGTAGATAGGCTCAAGATATTTTGTTGAAGTATAAAATATTATAGTTTTTTATTAAAGCGGGTCCGTTACTAGTGGAAAGACGGCTTAATCTTATGTGGTTCTATTATAAAAGGAACGCTGTAACTAATATGATTTATACGTATGTAATGGACATAATTGCTGTCAAGTTTTACTGGCAAGTCGTACTTGGCTACCCATTTGCTATCTCCGAAACTTTTATTTTCGGAGATAGCAAATGATTTTTTTGAGATAGCAAGCAATTGTTTTTTGTTCCAAGAGGTTTGAAGTTGTATCTTCTTCTTCTTCTTCTACCATGCCTGCTCCCTTTACTTGGGGTCGGCTCTCCTCGTTTTAAGGCGCCAGGACACTCTGTCCTGGGTTGTCTGTGCTTTCAGCTGAGCTCGCTCCATGTCCTTGGCAGCGGTTGTCCACCACGTGGCTGGCGGTCTTCCTCTGCCCTTTCTGGTCTCTGTATAAGATTACATAATTATGGCCATTTCCCCATAACCTTCAAAACAGAAGAGTCTAAAAATAGTATCGTTACATGGTTAAAAACCAAAGTTCGTCGATCCGTTATAGCCAGAGAATCACGTGACACGATTCTTACCAAGGAGTATCATCCTAACAAGTTTTTCGTGGTTCCATGTGAAATACACGCAGCTGCAGTCTGAGACTGGTAATCGAAAAAGCTAGGCAGACTATGAAATGCATGCACGCCAAAAAAATTCAAGAAGTTTTCTCCTTTCTGTGTTTTCTTTTTAATGATTATAGGCTCCCGTTTGACTACTACATATCGACGGTTAACTACCAAGACCTCCTAACTGACATATTTTGACCAATTGGTTTTTTCGCGGATTCTCTTCATAAATATTGTATCTCATCTAATAGAAAAGTCTTATATTTATAATTCATAATATTTCGAGTATTTTTACAATCATGGAATTATCTACTAACTTTACGAGCGCAAACTTTGGTGGCATTTGCTGCTAACTACTGTGTGTGCCTTGCAACTTGTATGAACTCATCGCATGTTCGCGTGATTTCGGCCTTAAAAGTAAGTTTTATAGTATTTTTGTTATAATTGGTCAATTATTTTAGATTTGTTTTAAGAAATTGTGTTAGGTATTTCTATTTCAGGATGAGTTCTCATCGATCAAGAAACTTGGTCAAACTTTGTTTGGAGTCTGGAAAACAAGATGCAGACCCAAAACAATGCCAAAAGCCAACATACCTGTACAAGATTCAATGACATCATCATACCCCGCTCAGCCAGATTTTGTGCAAATTCAGTTTTTAGATGTAACCAATATCTACTTCTAATTCATTGCAAATCTCTTACATAGAAAATTTTGTCACTGTATATAAATAATAATATACAATACTTCAATAACTGATTCTTTACAAATGCATACAGGTTTACAAGAAATTATAGAATACACTTTAGAGAACACTGGTGGCGAACTTACTACGACGATTACTACGATGTCGAATGTACATGATAAAATTTTAACTACTACTGATACAATACGAAAGTCTGACAGCTTAGAACCTACTGTTCAAATGTCCTTGGCAAACGAGTCTACATTGATTCAGCCATCAGATTTAGAATTCAATGATGAGTCTTTCATTCAACAGAGCTGCCAACAGCCGAAGATTTTTCAACCGAAAAAGATAGTGAATATTCACCCGACAAAGCAAATAGTTCGTCGTCTGATAGCTCCTTGGAAGGAGGAGAAAGAAAGCTTAACCTGGATAGTGGAAGAAGAACCTCAACAAAAAACTCCGTATGGAAGGTAAGCCTTATTTAGGCTATGAGGCTCTTAGAGGTTAAAAGATTCAGCATAATAAAAATTAACCCGGAAGATCAATGGGACCTACATGCACGTCAAATTTTTGTAAAAACTCGGCAGTGCGTCGTTGTGATGAATTTATTGAGAATACTCGTAGAGACATCTTCGAGGCTTTTTGGCAGTTTATGGATTGGTCCCAGCGTAAAATTTACATGGGGAACAACGTTACTGTTGTTGGTAAAAAACGTGCAACTACTACAGGTCCGTCCCGTCGTGGGGGTACTTTGAAATATAAAATTCCAGTATGTAGGAAAATGTTTTTAAACACGCTTTGTCTATGGACATTTACGGTCCAGTCATGGGCAAAAATATGTCGATCTGAAAACACACATACATCCCTCTCAAGAAAATGAAAACAGATTGAAGAATATTACAGCACGTGAAGGACGCACTACACAACTTGAAATAATAGATGAATTCTTCAATTCTCTCCCTGAACTTCCATCTCATTATGTCAAAACTACAAGGTTTTTTGTGCCTACTGAAAAGTTTTGACATATTGAGTTAGGAGTTCTTGATGGTTAACCGTCGATATATCACCTGACCAAAAGCGATGAAGTGGTCGATGATGAAGCACGCTTACCTAGAAGTAACTTATTATACTCTTGACTTAAAGACCTATATATTCCTTTTGTACAATACATAATTTCCATACGAAGCACAAGCAACGCTTATATCGCTTTCGCATCGCTTGCCGTGTACAATGGCGGACTGAAGTCTCGCTGTGCAAGTTTATGACATAAACAAGTAACATCTGCTTTGTCTTATTGAGTTTGGAACTCAATATTGACTCTCAATAGTAAATACGTACCTACAAATCAAATTTCAAGTTGCGCGGATGGCTTTACGTCGGCACAGATCAAAATTGACGAAAATATGGGCACATATTTGTAATATGACTGATATTGGGTGCATTTTTTGTGTATTTTTGCTAAATATAGTTCGCCCTTTTCCATCTGAATGGGATAAGAAAAACCGCCCAATATCGTGTTCAGTTAAGAACAGTAAAGACTTTGTTACTTGTCTCATTATCATGAAAATGACACCCGTGTCAGGAAATCTATATGACAGGCGTCAATTTGGAATTCTATTTTGAGCCAATTTTCGGTATTGCGAACTTTGTCACTTAGGAAACACTGATAATTACTAGTTAAATATACAAGATAAAAAGACGTCGAAAATGTTATTTAATAACCAATTTGCAAAATAAATATCATTCATCGAGGACCAATAACAATCCCCTATAAAAATGCAAAGACTTCGTTTTTACTTTACTTTTTTTGAATTTTGACTTTGTTTTAATTTTGAATGTAGCTTAAGAAAATGTTTACTATATTTTTTACTTTTTAAGTATGTAGTTTTTTGTTGGTTGTTAAGTCGAAAACTTCAGACTTACTACTACTAACTTAAATGTTATAAATAAAAAAAATTAACTTTAGTGTACCTTTTCATTCAAT
The DNA here is from genome assembly GCA_943138885.2 of Tholera decimalis. Lineage (NCBI taxonomy): Eukaryota > Metazoa > Arthropoda > Insecta > Lepidoptera > Noctuidae > Tholera > Tholera decimalis. The sequence goes on along the minus strand of OW964565.2, from coordinate 8,695,000 downwards.
ATTTTTTATACGTGCTTATACTATCCATGTAAAATAACAGCTTTGCAGTAATAATTAGTGATACCGCAGATGGACTCATGGAAGAGACGGGCGTTGCAGCCAGCAGAAAACTAAAACCTAAACACCAAACAAAATTATATTTTGCACTCGATATAAATTATATATTATAAACATGCAAGTATCGATGTATGTCTGTTTGTAACCTTCTAACGTCTCGACGGTAAAACAACTATTGATTTAATTTAGCACACTGGTCATCATGTCCTTTAATATGTCCTGACAGCTTTAATATTAGCGGTTTTCAGATTTTCCAAAATCAAATAAATAAGTAGGTAGGTACTCCCAATCGCCATTCGACTCTCCAATATCTTAGGCATCCAAAATTACGACCTAACCTTTACTGTTCCCGATGGCCAGAGCCGAAGCCAAAGTTGCTCCGGGCGTTAGGTCAGACTAGGTCAAAAGGCCAGCCTCAAGCTTTTAGCGGCTCAAACTGACTAGAAAAGAGAATTGAAATAAAGTACATTAAACAGTTTATGGGAGGATTTTAGTTCGTAGAAAGGCTCTGATTTTTGAGCTTCGAGTGAAAGTTGAGCAGGCTTAATTATCATGCAGATTTCGTGGAAAGCTTTAAGTGTTAGGGTTCATAACCTTTATCGTTTCACGTACTTTGACTGTGTGCCTGTAGTTCAGCTTCCAGTGCGTGTTGGGAAAAGTCACATAATTAAGAATTATTGGTTGTGTAATGAATAATGAGTTTAAAGTGTTCATAGTAAAATAATAACAACCACATGGGTTGATCTTCAAGTTAAGACAACGCTTGCGGAGATCAGTCTGTGGATGGGTAATTACCTCATCATAATTAAAAAAAAAAAAAAAATCTTTTATTACAGACCAGAAACACAAAAACAACTCATTATTGAACGCCACAGTGGCATGTAGGTGTATCCAGTGTCCCAGTATAGGGCTGTCTCACCTGTCCGCTATAGTGTTCAGGATGCTGTTGGGGCTGACGCGTACCCTGCGCATGATTGAAGCGCATCGCTTGCGCATGATGGCATGGAAGTCATCTATACCTGCCTCTGCAAACATGCCAGAAGGACTGCAGTAGCGCGACAACCCCATCAACAACCTGAAAGCATTGTTATATTGAGTGCTTAGGAAACCACCTTAAGTCGTTAGACCCGGCTTTTGTGAATCGTTGACAGTTATTTGTTACAGGTGTCAGAAGCCAGAAAATTGAGAAGACGAGTGCCTACTCGACTTGATAAGGGGTATCGTGTTACCCGGCCTGTGTGTATCCGGTTAGACCTGAAGCCGACCCCAGCAAAGTCGGGAAAATGCTAAGAAGATGATGAATCTATACTGTGTGTGTGTGTCGTAAGGGTTCCCGGGCCACCGGCCACAACCACAAAACGATGCCACCGGCATATTTTCTGTAGTTTTCATTCATTTTATATGGACTCGCCGCAAACGGTTGACGCCAGTGGCCGCCACACGCTACAAATCGTCGCTGCTCGCTTCTTGTCGCTTCACTGGCCACTAAACGCCGACACAAAACGCCACCACACGCTACTCGCGCGATTTCCCACGACGTTTTTGTTACAAGCAGCGCAATTAAACCTTCACCGTCAGAGTCCATTATGATACTGCATGCATGGGTTAAAAAAAGTAAGAGCCACCGACTGCAAGTGTCGATTCACCGGCCACAAGTGGCCGTCGCGCGCTTCAGCTACCTTTGTAACGCTTCTAACTTCTCATGGCGGCGTTTGTAGCTGTGGCGTGAAGCCCGTGTGCGGTGACCCTTACTTGCTGTAGGCACTATACCTACAGCTTCCAGTGCGGCGTGCTAGATGTCACATATCTTTGAGTGGGACAGTCTTAGTTGTATGATGAATGTCGAATACTTCAAATTATGCGTGTTATGGATGGCATTTTAATTTGAGAATGGAGTAACCAGACAAGCATTAAGTTAGCTAGGTTATAGAAGCATGAGTATTTCATTTATCTATACATAATTATAATAAAACAGTAACGGAAGAATAAGTGTACATTGAGAATTTTCGAGAAACAATAAGTGGCTTTTGTTAGAAAAACGTAACTGATGACAAAAAGTGACTTTTTAGAATTATTGTCTATTTGTCTGTGTGTATAGTACTGCTTCACGCCTAAACTACTGGATAGATTAAATTAAAATTCAGCAAAAAAGTTATTTGTAAGCCAAGGAAGGCTTTAGGCTACATATTATCATGCCGTATGTTATGGGAGGTAAGCAATATTGATTTTAAAAGGTTTTTGTTCGTAACTGAATGCACAAAATAATTGAATGCACAAAATGACATGTTATTTAGTAGTTAAAATAAAAATTTAACTCTGGGAACATAATAATCACGCTATTTTTATAAAGGAGCGGGGCAGTAATATTATTAATTGTATGAATAAAAGTATCGTGAGAAAGCCGGCGATGTTGTAACTCTGAAACGTCTGATGACTTGTGATATTAATTTACAAATTTGCACTGGGCCCACGCATACATGGTGGCCCATTCCCATAGAGAAGAGGCCTGTGTTCTAGCAGTGGAAACTGTTCACACATCAAACGCGTGAGCATATGGACTGATTTCACCATGGAATAGATGAATAAGGTTGGAATGGTAATGTGGGCGTGGCGAGCGCGCCACATTTATGATACAAAAATCATAGCTCGACTGATTAATTCATTCACTGCGTTTAGTGCGCTTCGGAATACTTCAAAACACAGAGTTCTGCTTTAAAATGCCGTGTTGTGCAATTATAACCTGTAAAACAAAATGTTAGACCTCAAGTATAGAGCGAGGAGATATATCTTTCCATCGGTAAGTCGAAAATAACATTTAATTACAATTTTATTTGTAAAAAACATAAAAATATTCTGATCACTATGAAATTCCGAACATTAACAACATTATTGCAACAAGTTAAAAAAAAAAATACATTGCCCGATGTGTACTCGCTTAACAATGCAATGACCAAGTCCGCTTACAATGTACTGCATGCGTTGCGTCCTCCACATTTCAACCATTGACGTTTCGTCCTTTGCCCTAATTGGCCGTGATGCACGGTGCATGTTTATCGACAGTGAGTTACAATCAGTAGGAAGCTCTCGATTTAAGGGTGTGTAATTTATTTGTGTGCGTAATTCACATACGTAACGGGCCTCTTGCTTGTAGTGGAGTAAAAGAGTGGGGGACAAGCGGCGACACGCGTTCTCATAAAAACAGGAACTATTTCCTTTCTAACCTCTTTTATCTGTTCTGTGGAAGTCATCGACGGCTGAGGCGACGCGCGGCGGGCGCGGGGCAGAGCACCGGCACGCAGCGGATAGCGAGCGGCGCGAAGCTTCTCGATCCGACAGCTTCTAAGGCACACGCGTCCCTCTATCGACGCCTCGCTGTAAAGCTACTATTTTGCAACTAGAATATATTTTCACATACAGTCCACTTATTTCAGGCTCATTATGTTATTTTATAGCAATTAATAAATCACTGATGGCTAGCCGAAAATGTCTTCATAAGTGGATGTATAATATTCTCCACATATGTACGTATTAGTTATGTGTCACCGAGTTACCGTGTCCGGAGTATGTAGGATCGTGTCGATTCCCTTCAGATGCGCCGACTAATCGAGTTACAGCGTATCGGTTCAGTCGAGTGCCTCGGCTTTGAATTATGTCTCTATGCTAGCCTGAATCATATCTTGAGCATCTTGATATTGAGTGTGGCAATCCTTAGATGTGGAGTTGAGTATTGAGTGGTTGTAGATGCATTTGAGTGTGTACGTACTTATAGTTTAGCGGGCTTATGGCATGCATTTCTGCATTCTAAATCTACTATTTAAGGTTATTTTGTTCCGCGGAGGGGCGTTGTTAGTTTGGATTTCCGTAAAGAACGCTTGTTTCCATTATATAAGCGGGTAGTTCTTTAAGTTCAAGCATGGCACGCAAGTGAAGGAGCAGGGTTGCTTTTTAGTCAGTAGAAGTCTGACTCCCCCCCCCCCCCCCCCCAAAGGTTTAAGCTCGGCGTCAGTTCGACTGCGCAATTTTCCTTTCCATCACACGTTCATGTCAGCAACTTAAGGTACAGTTGAAATCCAGCGTCAGGCAACTTCTTGTTGTGTGAAATTTCGCTGAAACGGACTCGTTTGCAACAGCAGCGGGACTCACATTATTATTTGCGGTAAATTAAATCTCTGGTTGTTCCTACATGGCGTGTTTCTGTGTGTACTAAAGACATATGTTTTTTTTTTCCTTAACCGTAGAAGTGACTCAGTAATAGTATTTCTTCAAGTATAATATTACAACAATAGATGAAAAGGTTGAACCACGAAATTAATAATAACAGATATCTTAAGAGGTAACCGTATTACTCTATTACCTACTGTTCATCTTTTTTTTTTTAGCGTGGTAAAATTATCAAATAAGTCCTCCCACCCCGGGCAGGGTGGGAGGGACTGTCAGACTTTTACTGACTAAAATCCACGGTGTTCCTTCAATAACCCTTTACGTACCGGGGTCACGGTAACGGGATGAGTCCCACGACCCCGGCAGGCTTCGGCCCTCTACGGGGGGCCTCGTCATATTGCTGACGCTCTTTGAGGCGCGCGTGGAACACGACGCGCCGTCGACCCGGGCAACGCGCTGTCCGCATGCCCGCGCCTACGGTGGCCGGAGATCGTCGGCCGACGTCCGACGCCGTGGGCGTCTACCACTGCGGCTGGGCTGGAGGGAGGACGCTGTCCTCTCCCTCACGCGGTCCGCCTCCTCCTTCGGAAGCATGATTGCTTCGCAGAAGGAGGCGACCGCTTCCCACTCCCTCTCGCCCCGCAGCATGGCCTCGACCAATGCCGGGCGCGAGAGGTCTCCGCCTATTGCAGCCGTGAGGACACGTCGGTGCTCTGCCCAAGCGGGGCAGTCCTGCACCGTGTGCTCGACTGTGTCCTCAGGGCGACCCTCGCAGTGGTGACACCCAGGCGTTTCCTCCTTTCCCATCAGACACAGGTACCTCCCGAAACTTCCGTGTCCGGTGAGGACCTGCGTCATCTGGTAGGTCAGGACGCCGTGACGCCGATCTAGCCACTCCTCAAAGAGGGGTCTTACCGCCGCAATTGCGGCATGCCCGACCTACTGTTCATCTAAAAGAAATACAAAGTCGTCCAAAAATTACCTGAAAACACGAGTATTCTTGTGCAACCAATCTACCGAAAACGAATATAATATCAGCTAATATCGTATCTCAACAAAAGCTAGTTTCGACGCAAACAACCACAAAGGGGGTATTCTTAAAGCAATTTCCCAGCCGATACCGCTTAGCGCGTTTCGGTTTAATCTATTTTTAAGCCATAACTACGCGGTCAAAAGGAAGCCTTTACTCGGTAGTCGGGGAGACTCGGGGAAAATCGGAGAAGCTCGGGAAACCGGAGTATTCCGAGTACCATCCACTTCAAAAGAAATCTCTCAAAGGGTGAAACTGAAAATAATATGAATTTTCTTGGGAAAAAGGAGACTGTTCTTCAAGCTAAGTAAGTTATTAAAGTTTGAGATTGGTTATTATTGTTGTGTAGCACACTATTCAGAATTTACGTTTATTTGTTGTAGAAAATGTGAAAGCGTAATGGTCACTTTTCATCAGTACTCAATATTAATACTGCGTACCGTGTATTGTACCTTGTTATCCTTCAATATAAATTAAACTGTATTTTTGATAACATAATCATATTGAAGCCGAAGTTAAATCGTCGTTTAGAATTAAAACCGGCCAAGTGCGAGTCAAGGGTTTCGTACCATTATCGTACGTTGTATGGGAGCCCCACTTAAATATTTATTTTATTTTGTTATTAGTATTTGTTGTTATAGCGGCAACAGAAATACATAATTTGTGAAAATTTCAACTGTCTTGCTATCGCAGTTCTTGAGATACAGCCTGGTGACAGACAGACGGACGGACAGACAGCGAAGTTTTAGTAATAGGGTCCCGTTTTTACCCTTTGGATACGGAACCCTAATAAGACCAGGAAATCTTATGGCATAGAAGTATTCGTTGGATCATGTCTACTTATTACGAAGATGATGAGCCAAAAAACATTTTAGCAAAAAATAGAACCGACTTCCATATAAAAACACTACAAAGGCAAAAATAAATTTGATTTCGGAAGGCGGTGTCCAAAACGAAAATATATACAAAACTAAAGACACCGCCTTCCGAAATTAAAGTTATTTTTGCCTTTGTAGTGTTTTTATATGGAATTCGGTTCTATTTTTTGCTAAAAAGTTTTTTTTCACTCTTTTTAGTGGGTCGGTTTGTAATTTATCTAGTTACAAAAGCCAAAATGTCAACTACTTATCACCTTTAACAAAATATTGCTTTTCCCGGTGCAGAGCCGTTAATTTTTGATGAGTTCTCCTGGTACATCACCATCAGCTCTACTTCACCATATGCATTGTGACGAGCATAAAGTGCTTAACATCCATATTCATGTAATCTAATCGCAATCAACGAAATACTTATTATTGAGTAGTTTCGGTGGCCATCTGGGGTCTTCATCATCAGTTCCACTTCCTCAAATGGTGCTTTTCTAGAGCAACTGTACAAGGTACTTTAAGAAATACCCAAAACGCTATAGGTGTGCCTATAATATTTGAAGAGTTCCCTCGATTTCTCCAGGATCCCATCATCAGATCCTGATTTCTTAACAATTGGACAAATAAAAAACTATACCCATTCAAACGCAAAAAGAATTTTTCAAATCGGTCTAGCCGTCTCCGTGTTATGAGCTAACAAACATAAAAAAAAAGTTCAAGACGAATTGTAAACCTCCTATTTTTGAAGTCGGTTAAAAATGAATTGTGTTACCAAAAGCAATATATTAACAATTCAGGCTAATACGTTCATGCTGTTGAGACACCTCTCTATGCTCTCCCTATACGTGATAATATATGTGAATGGTGTGCTAACGTGCCCTACTTTTTTTTGTTTGGGCCACTCAATGTTTAGCACGATAAAGCTGGTTACTACTTAACCGGACGAACCTGTGGTGACCTTTAAATTAAGCCCCCAGCCAGGCTTACAAACCAAACTTACATAACGTGCTCTACATGCTAAACGGTATTCTCAGTGAAATGAGGGTATGCCAGTCACCAACGAGCGCATCGTCGGAGAGCTGAACAGCAAAGCTCTAATCTATACTAATATTATAAAGCGTAAAAGTTTGTCTGTTTGTTTGAACGCGCTAATCGCCAAGGTGAATTTGGGTGAAATTTGGTATGGTAGTGGCTTGAAGCTTGAGGAAAGTTAAAACCAGGCAGTCTAAAATAATTTTCACGCAATCTCCGCCCCCATGCACCCCGGTTAGGCCGTTGTATGCTAAACGCTAACGCAGCAGTAATAAAGTTGAATATCGCATGCGTTCTTTCATCATGTTCGAGTTCGAAACTGCCGTTGTGTGCTAAACGCTAACGCAGCAGTAATAAAGTTGAATATCGCGTCCGCTCTTTTACCATGTTCGGGTTCATAACTAAATGAATGTCTCAATTCTTTTTTCGTTTATAACTAAAGTAATAATTGATATAGAGAAAAAATGTCCTATATTTGGATAATAAACTATATTTTCTTACTGTCAATACTAATTTAAGACATAAAAACCGAGTAATCTTGATTACATTTTGAATAATCTTTAAAAAAGTTTTAAAAAGGAAAATGTTCCAATTACGTAACTGTTCTAGACATGTAAAGAAAAAGATCCAATAAATCATATACTAAAGTTCCATTTTGATTGAATGCGTGATTGTTTCAGAATATTAATGCAAAGTTACATACAATTTAGGGAGCCTCCTCTTAAGGCTACTTTTTAACCGACTGCAAAAGAAGGGGGTTATGTGTTGCTCGTGATAAATTCCACGGGAGCGAAGTCACGCGTGACATTTAGTGTTTGAAATAAAATAGTCATGAAATACAGTCGCCAAAACTGAAATCGGTTAGGATGAACATCATCACTCCATTCCAAACAATATGATATTTCCAACATAATATAACACTATGATTGGTAAAGTTGGCAGCCCGGAGAGACAGTTGATATTAATATAGTGCCAATAATCCAAGCTTGACATAGTTTGTACCAGTTTAAAGTAGGCCAAATAGTAATAGACTGAAATAATTAGACGTGTAAATATAAACTTGTTAGTGTGGCGGATTGAGGGTATTAATTCATAAATTAAATTACTCGCCATATTTATTAAAACATCTTCGCAAATAATGCATTAGTTTAGAACATAATTTGTTACCGTATAAAGGTTATAGTGAACCTTAAAAGATAGACATGTTCTACCGCAGACTTCTTTTTTTTTAAACTTTTTACGAGGAACAATTCCGTCATACATAATTTTCAACCGACGACAAAAAGAGGAAGTTATCAATTCGACGCGTATATTTTTTTTATGTATGATCACCGATTATTCGTAGATGGCTGAACCGATTTGGAAAATTCCTATTTTGTTTGAAAGGGTATACTTCGAAATTGGTCCCATTGTCACCAGGTCAGGATCTGATGATGGGATCCTGGAGGAATCGAGGGAACTCTTCAAATATTATAGGCACACCTATGGCGTTTTGGGTATTTCTTATAGTAACTTGTGCAGTTGCTCTCAAAAAATACCATTTGGGGAAGTGGAACTGATGATGAAGACCACAGATGGCCGCCGAACCTACTCACAACACACTTTATCTTCGTCATAATGCATATGGTGATGTAGAGCTGATGGTGAAGTACCAGGAGAACTCCTCAACAATTAACGGCCCAGCATTGGGAAAAGAAGGTTATAAGTAGTTGACATTTAGGCTCTTTTAACTAGGTAAATTAAAAATCGACCAACTAAAAAGAGTGAAATAAAAACTTTTTACCAAAAAATTAAACCGACTCCCAAAAACACTGCAAAGTGAAAAATAACTTTAATTTCGGAAGTCGGTGCCAAAAACGAAAATACAAAACTAAAGACACCAACTACCGAAATTAAAGTTATTTTTCACTTTGCAGTGTTTTTGGGAGTCGGATTAATTTTTTGGTAAAAAGTTTTTATTGCGTAACTATTACGCGTTCCCTACTTAATTTTGAAAGTTTAAGATTCGATTTTTATTATATCGAACACGGTGTGTCAATAATTCAGTTTTACGATGTCTTAGGCCATCGATGCTTTATTGATGCGTTCTAACGTTTGTGCGAAAAACCCTACAGCGATTGGTCATTTGTTCGGTAATTTAGTAGTTCGATTATATGTCGGTTCGAAGCGTACGTACTGTTGTCCGTGACAGTAATTAAATAATCTTATTTTGCATTATACACGTTAAGGAATTAAACATTAATACCATACGTATCTTGACGTCTCTTCTCCTACACTTTTCAACTACAAGTCACTCTACACGATGCCAAGAACAGGCATAGATGGCGGAACGGATAAGGGAAAATCTATTTCCACGGGGCATCTCGAACCTCAGCATTTTCCTAAAATGTGGAATACAGGTAACAAATTCACCACGTTTGGCTCTAACAAAAGCCAAAGATAACGTAAACAATATCTCTGACCGGTTGCTAGCCAATTGGCTGATACCCTCAAAAGCCAAAACTGTCATACCTTAGTTGTCTATGCACGGAAAATAATGCAACTGGGGCACTCTAAGTTTTTTATATCCTCGCCCAATACGGAAGCAACAACGTCATGGTTTTGCTTCCGTACTGCTTCCATTTGCCTAAATATCTAAAATATATCAGCAACACCTAATATACTCATTTTGAAGTTTTAATTTAATAAAAAGTCATAGAGTAAAATAACAAAAAAAAAAATATTTGCAAAAATAGAACCGACTTCCATATCAAAACACAAAAAAGCCAAAAAATTTTTTTGCAAAAAATAGAACCGACTTCTATGTAAAAACACAACAAAGGCAAAAATAATTTTAATTTCGGTAGTCGGTGTCATTTGTTTTGTATTTTCTTTTATTTTGACACCGCCATCCGAAATTAAAGTTATTTTTGCCTTTGTAGTGTTTTTATATAGAAGTCGGTTCTACTTTTTGCAAAATTTTTTTTCACTCTTTTTAGTGGGTTGGTTTGTAATTTATCTAGTTACAAAAGCCAAAATATCAACTACTTATCACCTTTTACAAAATATTGCTTTTCCCGGTGCAGAGCCGTTAATTTTTGAGGAGTTCTCCTGGTACATCTCCATCAGTTCTACTTCACCGTATGCATTGTGACGAGCATAAAGTGCTTACCATCTATATTCAAGTAATCTAATCGTATTCCACGAAATACTTATTATTGAGTAGTTTCGGTGGCCATCTGGGGTCTTCATCATCAGTTCCACTTCCTCAAATGGTGCTTTTCGAGAGCAACTGCATAAGGTACTATAAGAAATACCCAAAACGCTATAGGTGTGCCTATAATATTTGAAGAGTGCCCTCGATTTCTCCAGGATCCCATCATCAGATCCTGATTTCGTAACAATGGAACCAACTAGAAAGTATACCCACTCAAACGCAAAAAGAATTTTTCAAATCGGTCAAAAAAAAAAAAATTTGAAACAAATGACACCGACCACCGAAATTGAAGTTATTTTTGGCTTTGTAGTGTTTTGATACGGAAGTCGGTTCTATTTTTTGCTAAAAAGTTTATTTTTGGCTTTGTAGTGTTTTGATATGGATGTCGGATCTATTTTTGCTAATATTTTTTTACGCTTTTTAGTGGGTCGGTTTGTAATTTATCTAGTTACAAAAGCCATAATGTCAATCCTTTTACAAAACATTGTTTTTCCCGATGCATAGCCGTTAATTTTTGAGGAGTTCTCCTGGTACTTGACCATCAGCTCTACATCACCATATGCATTGTGACAAGCATAAAGTGCTTAACATCCGGACTCAAGTAATCGAATCGCTATCCACGAAATACTTATTATTGAGTAGTTTCAGTGGCCATCTGTGGTCTTCATCATCAGTTCAACTTCCCCAAATGGTACTTTTTGAAAGTAACTGCTCAAGGTACTATAAGAAGGTAAGAAATACCCAAAACGCTATAGGTGTGCCTATAATATTTGAAGATTTCCCTCAATTTCTCCAGGATCCCATCATCAGATCCTGATTTCATAACAATGGGACCAACTAGAAAGTATACCCTTCAAACGCAAAAAGAATTTTCTAAATCGGTCCAGCCGTCTCCGAGTTATGAGGTAATAAATATAATATGTAAAATCTACATTAAAAAAAGTTCAAGACGAACTGAGAACCTCCTCCTTTTTTGAAGTCGGTTAATAAAAAGATATCTGGGGGCACGGCAGTGCCCCCGCAAAGTCAAGCAAAAAGCGGCACGGCCGTACCATACTTTTCTCGAAGCAGTTCAGGCCATTTTCGACCCCGTATAACTTCGTTGTGGATAAAACTGGACGCCTGAGTTTTCAGTAACCAAGCAGGCATTGTATAAACACGGTATATTTCTAATTTCATTCAATTTGAACCAGTAGTTTAAGAATTATAACGAGTCAAAGTTCCTTAATTTTGTCACTCACTGACTGACTGACCGATCATCAAAAGTCTAAGGCACTTCTAGCAGACATAGAAACTTCAAATTTAGAATACAATTAGTGTTTAATGTATGAATCAAGGTAAAACTAAAATATTTTTCAATTTTGGTCCAGTTTTATAGATACATCAACTGCATAAATAACTTTGTAATCCCATATATTTAAATGGGATTACAAAGTTATATTTACAGTTAATTAATCAGTGTACCTGTATATAATTATGCATAATATAATGGAATAATAGGTGTAGAAAATTCGTTGTTGGTATACAAAAATTAAAAGGCTCCGGAAAGGAAAACGTAGGACTATCTACAAAAAAGAAATGAGATCCCATAAAAAACAATACTTGTCAAAAAAACTAAGTCTCGCAACTCAGATTATTAGTAATAGATTGACTTGGCAATCGCAAAAACAATCTAATTTATATATGTATGTATATATTACTTTTTTTATTAACATGCTTTTATTAGGTCGACCTGTATGTAACTAACTATGTAATGAAATCTAAGGTAACTAATTTAACCATCTTCCAAGGATCGTAGCGTAATGAAAATTGGCAGCTGTATGTAGTTCTGATGACAATACAATAATATGGTACTGTCAAACTGATCTGATGATGAAGCCGGAAGATATGAACTGGAACTTCATGATGGAAAATCGTATCATTGCTGTTTTGGATTTCTTAGAAAAGTCTTGTAATGAACTTTGACCACGATTAGGTTTCAAACTCTGATGATGAAGCCGGAAGATAGGCACTGGCATTCCATGATGGAATTTAATATCATAGTCGTGTTTGCACTTGTGAGAAAGGCCACGTAATGGACTTTGAACACGATCAGGTTCCTAAAGAAAATCTGTTATCGGTTTTCTTAACTTTTTGAATTACCGCGTAATCCATAGATTTATTATTAGGTCGATCTGTAGCGATTTAAATATGCAATAAAATCTACGAATCTGAATTAAACGTACCTACTTCTAATTGTTGTATCCTCATGAAACTTGGCAATTATGTGTAGATTAGACGACAATACAATATTATTGTACCATCGACGATGACGATGAAATTGGAAGGTGGCTGATGAAACCTTGGACTGCCTGCTAGTAAACATTTCGAATTTCTGCTCATTACATTAGTCTTAAAAGCGTGTTTTTGGTTTTTTAAACTATTAATTTATTATATAATAGGTTCGCGTTTGACTACCATCTCACCTGATGGTAAGTGATGATGTGGTCGAAGATGGAGCACGCTTACCTAAAAGTCTTGACTTAATGACTCCTAGGTTATAACTAACGGGAAACCCAGACTCCGGTAGGGAATTCCACTCCTTAGCCGTACGCACAATGAAGGTATTCCCAAAACGTTTTGTGCGTGAGATATATTGTGTTTTCATGTAATGGCCGAGTCATACGTATTTATTTAAAACCTTAAAGATTTTTAATATTGATATGGTCACTATAAGATGTTATTAGGTTAGATAATTACGTAACAACTTAACTTAAGAAGGTCCCTTAAGTAGGGACTGAATAATCGAATAACCGACTTGGTATTACATGGATCTCACAACTTTTTACGGTAGAAGAACTGAGTCGCGAGACTTGGTTTTTTGACAAGTATTGTTTTTATGGGATAAACTTTACTCTTTAGTAAAACAATGTCCGTTGTTATACTATGACGAAAACACGACTCCATAAAATTTTCTTGATAGAAAAAAAATCCAAAGTTACCTCCAAACCGAACAATAAACCGCTGGTATTCAAAAATAACTTGAAAATAGATAATGAAACTTTGCATATTCATTGAACTAACTATAAAGCAGGTCTTATGTTATTTACTTTTTAAATTACCATTATTTTCACCGTAAAAAGTAATAAACTAAATTATCGTTGTCTTGGAGTCTTTTCCCTGCCTCGCTTGCTCGCGTGACCACGGCCAGTAGTGTGCAAGCGAGATAAAGAGTGAGACGTGCTGAGTTAGTATAGGCCCTTAATATAAACTTTAAATAAAAACACGTACAATGGGCTTCCTTATTGCATTCCGCGATTCCAGGCCATTAAGAATGAAAAGAAATAGCCGGGATACTCACGAAATGGGATTACACTTAGTGCAAATATAAATGCAATGCCGTTTGTTTATTAAATGTTGTAATAACAATAAACTAAACGGCCGCACATTCCCATTAAAACAAGAAATTTTTAGATTCAGTTATTTCTATTGTTTAAGTGATATGAATAGGTTTTGAAGAACTTGAATGTTCTAAGGAGTGTCAGAGGTTGTGTTGTATCTTAAGTAGTTGATTTTACAAAGGAATAATTGATTGATTTTAAATTAAATTTAACTCTTATTAATTTATTTAAAAATAAACTAAACGAACCAATTTGAAATTAAATGATTTGGGTCATCTACATCATCTGATTAGCCATTTTCCAACTATATTGGGCTCGGACTTAGGGCTGCCATCCGTCCGGGTTTCCTTGGAATTGACCTAGTTTGGACAGCGTCCGGGGGCGTCCCGAGGATTTTCCCTATAAGCGTCCGGGTAAAACCCGACACATATTGATCTTACGGGCACCAAAAAGCACAATCTCAGTATTTATCTTATTGTTTTGTTACATTGATTTATTAAAAAGAAAGTCTATTATTAATAAACTTCTAACTATCTACAATTTCATTTCATTTATTTCCAAGTAACAAAACTCAATTGGTTAGTAACAAAATTCCTTAATCCTATGTTAGTACTTAACTTAAATTACAAGGTTGGTTCGCGAATCGAAGCTACAAGCTCAACACTGACGTGGAGAGCTTGCAGCAGCGATTCACGAACACACAGTCGAGCCTGCTCGCCACACAACGAAGGATTATGTTGGGGCTGGCCCGCACCCGGCGCACCAGGGAAGCGCATCGTTTTCGCATCGTCGCGTAGAAACAGTCAACGCGAGCTTCAGCAAACATCCCTGATGCGCTACAGAAGCGGGGCAGCCCCATCAACACCCGGAACGCATTATTATACTGAACGCGAAGGGCACTGTACGATTTACGAGTATATGCAGCCCACAGGCTGCACGTGTAGAAAGAACAGCAGAATGCACGGAATATGGTTATTTTTACACCAAGTGAGCAACGTACAAACCTGCGAGCCATCATATTAGCTCTAACCGACAATGCCCTTCGCTCCCTCTCAATGTCGTCATTGTCTTTGAGGTCAGCGGTCAAGAGATGTCCCAGGTATTTAAACTTTAACACTCTCCTGAGAGCTACTCCATACAACCTGACTGGTGGTACAGTTTCAGGGCTCCGACCACCGGCCTCAAACACCATGATCTCACTTTTTCCTATGTTGTATACCAATCCATGACGCTTAGCATAAGCTTCACAGATGGCAACCAACTTCCGAAGACCGCAGACCGAGGCGCTCAGCAGCGCCATGTCATCAGCGTAACTTATATTATTAAAGCACACCCCGTCAATATAGCAGCCCACTCGCTCTCTGCTGAGCGCCTCGATTAGCTCATTGACGTATAGATTGAAGAGCAAAGGTGAGGCCAACCCACCCTGCCTCACCCCACACTCCAACCTATACGGCTCCGACAATTCTCCAGCCCATCGAACCTGATTGACCTGGTCTCCATACCAGTACCTAAGAGTGCTCACCAACCCTGAAGGGACTCCAGCTTTCCTAAGCTTATTCCAAAGAATACTGTAAGAGACCAGGTCAAACGCCTTGGATAGGTCAAGAAAGCAAGCATAAGTAGGTGTCTTCCTATCAGTATAGTACTTGACAGCCCACTTCAGCCCCAAAATAGCACTCTCCGTAGACAAGCCTGCACGAAAACCGAACTGATTATCATGCAGCTGGATATGATTGGCTAGTTGTCTGTTAAGCAGACTGTCAAGCACTTTCGCTATTACTGTAGCTAGGGAAATTGGCCTATAGTTTGTAAGGTCAGCGTGGTCAATAGTTTTACTTTTAACTATAGGAACCACAATAGTTCTAGTTAGCTGACTAGGTAAATACGCATGACTAATACAGAAATTTAGGAACATTGCCAACACTCTTGGTAAATGGGCACCAGCAAACCTAAGATGCTCAACACTAAGACCATCATGACCCGGAGACTTACCGCCCGTCATGGCGTTTATAGCACATTTGACCTCCTTGGCAGTGAATCTAGTTCCTAGATCATAACAGCAATCAGTAGTATCAGGCACAGACTCGCAGGGGCCCAGTGGTGATTTTACAGTGAAATGTTCCTTAAAGAGGTTCGCAATGCCTACTGAATCACTCACACCGTTGACGCACACAGGGAGGCCAGGCTTACTGCTTAACTTGTTTGTGTGCTTCCAAAAGGAACGAAAATCCTTATTTGAATGATGCGAAGCCAAAATATCCATTCGTATTTGTTCTTGGTGAGATTGACACCATCTTAATCGAGACTTGAATATCTTCTTAGCTTCGCACATATCAGCAAAAAGGGAACCTCCTGATGGCTTACCACCCTCACTCCACATATGAAACTTTAGTCTGGCATCCCTGTAAGCGTCACCAACGTGCCTGTTCCATCCTAACACGACCTTCTTTTTCCTACGACGGTTGCTAGCTCGACCCACCGCAGCTGATTCAGATAAGGCTCGCACAATATCGTCATACATACGATCTAACGTGTGGCGATGACAGTGCTGCTGACAGGCTTTATCACAACAAAATCTTAGCTCATCAGGGAAGTCTATAAGTCGCAGTCTCTCATGACATGCCATGGTAAAAGACTGTATTTGTTCCGGACTTCTCTCTCCCCACAATACATTATTTTGTACACAAAATGAGTTACATTGCTTAACACAAACTTTATCAAATAAACATTCTAACACTAATGGATAGTGATCAGACCAAAACACATCATAAATAACACTCGCTCGAACTACAGAATTGCGGGCCGCCTTCGTAACCACACAGTGATCCAGCCACCTACGAGAACCGTGAGCGTCACTCACAAAGGTGTACGTGTCTGAGTTCATACCTAATAACTCAGTATCAACACAATTCCAATCTAATTCGGTACAAAAATTTACTAGTTCGCTATAGAATTTCTCTGTTGGGTGCGCATTATAGTCCCCTAGCATGTAACAGTTTTCTATACTATAATTATCAATCACAGCACTCACCAAGCTCAGGCAATCCGTGAATTCGGGCAGATTGTTGTTGACAATGTTACCAGTAATTAAAAACCATAATTAAATATCATTATTTTTAGTTTCAAGTACAAAAATTTATTTTTCTACGGTGTACGGGGAAAAATTGCGATTTTACCCAAATTTCCGGAGTTTATGAAGTCTTTGTCGGGGGCCGGCAATTCTGGTAATGGCAGCCCTAGGCTCGGTTCCCAGTCTAGCCGAATGAGTGCTAGTGTTTTACAAGGTGCGACTGCCTGTCTGACCTGCATTAGTCCGTATTATGGGTAAGAATAATGTCAGATTTTCTGACTTCTGACTACTTCCCGTAACGACTGTCAACGATGTCAAAATGACAGCGGGAATCAACGGCTTGTTGGTTCAAAATAGTAACGTCATCAGTAAAACTGCAGGATAAAGGTGTTTTCACAAAGGAGTAAAAATTCAAAATTAAATTTATATTTCAAAAGATTAATTAATTATAAAAATCAAGTGATCGTATTAAATTAGTAATATTATTTAATCTGTGTCACTAGAATCTTCATTTGTATTTATTATACACACACTATTACTTACATACACACAAAACACTCTACTATACACACACATACATATTCATATACATGCACACACAATTACTAACTATACTAACACTAGAATAATTTATGTTAAATGATATTGTAAATTGTAAACTATTTTTTTTTTGTTTTTGTTTATTGGTTTTTTATTGTGTATTTACTACTTTTTCATACTGTACTGACCATATTACAGATTTTTTTTTTTGTTTTTGGAGCACCTGCATATTTATATAAATGTAACTGTTACCTTAGGGGTGGAGACCTGGTGTCCTGAAACACAGACCTTCCGTCTAGCTTAGGCACCAGTCTCCCACAATATTTTGTAAAATAAAATTGTTGTTTAATGTACCGTTTTATATTGTAGTGAGAAAATAAATTATTTTGATTGATTGATTGATTATGAAAGAATGTGTTCTGCGATCTTTATGACGTCATCCAAATTTCACATAAGATTTTCTTCTTGTATCACATGGTCGCAGCATTTGTTCCATCAATTAGCATCTATTGAAGTTATTCCGTCACAAAATATTTTTTTTACATCACCCATCTTGAATTTTGAGTTATTGGCACCAATATATCTTTTTATTTCGGCCCATACCAATACCAATTCAATATGACTAAATTAAATTAAATTATTTTATGTAGGTAATGCATAAAAGACAACCGTTTCTGCAAAAGATCTGAAGTCAACTGGACACTGTGAACTTAGCTTTATAATTTATTGCGACCTAATTGGTCGAGAGGCGCGGACTACGATGACGTCACTATTTTCTTAACGTGAACAAACTATAATGTGCTTTCCGACTTAAAACCTTTTGTGTGTATGGGTGGGATGTCGACCATGTCTTGGAGTCCGATGATGGAACGGGCTTGGCGAAAAGTAACCGATAGAAAACCGATAGACTTGCAACTCGTCTTCGATATTCAAGGCTCTGGAGTTTTTACTCAACCAGTGCATCGTTGCCAATTAGTCTTTGGCCCGTGGGTATATCCTGGATGAGGATCTTGGAGCTTTGCACAAGTGAAGATGGTGAGCCTATAAGTACCCCAGCAGGGAATGAAGTCAGGCTGTGGATGAAGATGATTAAAAGATTTGAAATCAACCTGAACATCGCCCATTATTTACATCATTCGATTTTTTTTTTCATTTCAATTGTGCCACTGTTATTAATATTGAATATAATTAATACCAATAATACACAACAAAACATATTCAGTTGTTAGAATTCAGACAAAAATAATACATTTTTAGCTGTAAACGAGACACGAACAAGTTGATTAATAATTTTCAACCAACGACAAAAAGAGGAGGTTATCAATTCGACGCGTATATTTTTTTTTTTTTTAATGTTTGATCATCGATTACTCGAAGACGGCTGAACCGATTTGGAAAATTCTTTTTTTGATTGAAAGGGTATAATATACTTCGAAATTGGTCCCATCATTTTTATAAACGTCAGGATCTGATGATGGGATCCTGGAGAAATCGAGGGAACTCTTTAAATATTATCCATTTAAATATTACCCAAAACGTCATAGGTGTGCCCTATGACGTTTTGGGTATTTATTATAGTAACTTGTGCAGTTGCTCTCAAAAAGTACCATTTGAGGAAGTGGAACTGATGATGAAGACCACAGATGGCCGCCGAAACTACTCAATAATAAGTATTGAGTGGATTGCTATTCGATTACTTGAATATGAATGTTAAGCACTTTATGCTCGTCACAATGCATATGGTGATGTAGAGCTGATGGTGAAGTACCAGGAGAACTCCTCAACAATTAACGGCCCAGCATTGGGAAAAGCAATATTTTGTAAAAGGTTATAAGTAGTTGACATTTAGGCTCTTGTAACTAGGTAAATTAAAAATAGAGTAACTAAAAAGAGTGAAACAAAAACTTTTTACCAAAAAATTAAACCGACTTTACCTAAAAAGTTTTTTATTGTTAATTTTTGCTCTTTATTTATTAATTATCTGATTGTATGTAAATTTGTTAATTGAAATTTTCAGCCATTAAAGGTACATCTTGTCCGTTGTTCTGGTTCTAATTTAATTAGCGTTAAGTCTAAGGTGTTAGACATGTGATCGAGAGGTCGCAGGTTCAAACCCCACCCATAATACTATTGCCGTGAACCAACTCTAGATACAAGCCTAAAACTAAGACAAATAATATGCTCGTATTTGGAATGGGTTCACGGCAATAATGTGATGGGTGTGGTTCGTACCCGCGATATTTCGATCATAGTACCGACACCTTAGCCATGAGGCTATTATCACTATGTATTTATTTTGTAATTTTATCAAATAATACTTTTACACGACATTTTTTTCCGCTTATTTAAACTACAATAGCCCAGTTTTTAATTACCCTGAGAAGATACACTACATTTTTGTAGTGTGTCTCTCAAGAAAAAACCTACTCAAGGAAAACGGTCGAAGGTTGAATTAGTTTGTAGTAAATCCTTTTTAACACGCTTTTATTAGGTCGACCTGTATGTAACTAACTATGTAATGAAATCTAAGGTAACTAATTTAACCATCTTCCAAGGGTCGTAGCGTACTGAAACTTGGCAGCTGTATGTAGTTCTGATGACAATACAATAATATGGTACTGTCAAACTGATCTGATGATGAAGCCGGAAGATTTGAACTGGAACTTCATGATAGAAAATCGTATCATAGCTGTTTTGGATTTCTTAGAAAAGTCTTGTAATGAACTTTGATCACGATTTCAAGGTCTGATGATGAAGCCGGAAGATAGGCACTGGCATTCCATGATGGAATATAATATCATAGTCGTGTTTGCACTTGTGAGAAAGGCCACGTAATGGTCGTTGAACATGATCAGGTTTCAAGGTTATAACAAACCTAAAGAAAATCCGTTATCAGTTTCCTTAACCTTTTTGAATTACCGCGTAATCCATAGATTTATTATTATGTCGATCTGTAACGATTTAAATATGCAATAAAATCTAAGAATCCGAATTAAACGTACTTCTAATTGTTGTATCATCAAGAAACTTGGCAATTATGTGTCTATTAGACGACAATACAATATTATGGTACCATCGAGCTGGTCTGACGATGGAATTGGAAGGTGGCTGATGGAAACTTAAACTGCCTGCTAGTAAACATTTCTAATTTCTGCACATTACATTAATTTTAAAAGCGTGTTTTTGGTTTTTTAAACTATTAATTTTTTAATGATGATAGGCTTGCGTTCACCATCTCACGTGATTGAAAGCAACGATGTGGTTGAAGATGTAAGACACGCTTACCCAGAAGTAACCTTCAACTCAACTCTCGACTCTTGTTGTAAAGACCACTAGACTCAGATTTCATTCTTAACCAATTATCAATTTTGCACGGGTTCCTTTTTTTTTCGGTGGGAAAATCATTTTATATTATGAATTTATGACTCTTCTCGCTCTGGGTGTAATGGGTCGAGCGGAAGGGAAACATCTACTGACTAAAAACCTGCCCTGTTTTTTCAGTTGTCCTTGAGGACCGGGGCCGTGGTATATCGTTAGAATATTCCCTCAATCTCCAACGGGTTCTTTCTACGCACATCGTTTTATTGCACCGATTGGGGTGCAATAGTTCAGCGTCGCAGCGCCTGGCGCAAGTCATACTGTGGTACCTCTCTAAAGGTTTCCTTTTCCTTACAGACTTCTGGAACCTTAATCATCGGTAGAAGGCTATGTTTGATCCAAACATATCCAAACATAAGCCGGTACACGAAAGCTCATACATTTGCGAGTGTTCACCTGGTATGTTTGCGCATGAAGTTTACACCAAGCCCCGCTAAAGCCTGCCCTATATCGAGTGGGTTCAGGTCATAAATAAAACACGTGCACGTTATTTTCAGTGGCGATACTGTAAATCATTGGTGGACACGATGCGATGCGTTCGCCATAGAGCCTCAAACTGATAAACTTGTCAATGAAATGATAATAATTCGAACAGCTCGCGACTTCGTTCGAGTGGAAATTTTGGTTAATCTATCCCACAAAAATGTCAGATTTTCACGGAATAAAGCCTGTGTATGCTATTTAATATAGTATGATATAAACACAAACTGTTTACAAACCATGGCTTCAGTCTTTGAGCTATGACGACACTGAAAAATTAATTTCGTCAGTGCAGTAAATTAAGCTATTCAAAACACACACTCATCCAGACACGTACACGCGTTCAGACAAACATACCCACTCGCACACACACCCTATAACGCACATACACTAAAAAATACACACACATACACGTTTCACTTCTCTTTCAGTTATTCTATATACCTTCTAATGTTACTTTTTGTTTGTAATTTATTACATAAAAATTGAAATGTGTATTAATGTATAGCGTAGGACACTAATCAGGAATTATTAGAAAAAACGGGCTCGCCTAGCACAGGAGTCAGGGGCTTCACTTGAAAGATATAATATTTTCATCTTCTTAACATAGTATGTATGCTTAAATCTTTAAAACTACGCAACGGATTTTGATGCAATTTCTTTCAATAGAAAGAGTGATTCAATAGAAAGGTTTTTAAGTATATAAAATGCATAATATAGTAGAGGAACACTGATAATTTTTGAGGTTTCTAATGTGATGTCGCAAATAAACACTTTTTTTTGCGCTTGCTTTGCAAATGCTGGCTGAACCCTACGAGATAGATCAAAATAATCTACTACAGTATTGTACACCTTAAAAAGGTCAACAAAATGTCTTCGATGGTATCTGTCTGTCTCTTATAGATAACCCACAACAACCATTTTTTATCCTTTACTTTTTACGAGAAATACGAGCATATTTTACGAAGCGATTTTAAACAATACAGCATTAATCCTTATCCAATTAAGTACCATAAATACATTGTGCATTTAATATAAATCAATATTGCCCTTTACAGAATATAATTTAAATAAATAGTTTCGAAGATATTACAGATTTAAAATGCAAGGACATAGTGGTTGCCGCGCGGTGCCGGCGGAGGCACAGCGCGCGTGCCTATGTTGCTTAGATTTCAGCGTTGAATGTTTTTCCCATGGTAAATTATGTGTCGCAGTTTCAAGAGTAATTACTAAAGAGAAAATGTATGTCGATCTTCCTAATTTTCGAAGTTACGAAATTTACGGAATGTATACTCTTATATGCGTTTAAGAGTGTGTGCGTACTCGCTTGCTTGGCTAGGCGGCCCGTTCATAGGTAGCAAGCAGAAAAGGTAGACAGCAACATAACTTACTTTTGTTAAATTCGAAGTGCCGATTTTTATAAAAACCTTCATACCTACATAATTCATACATCGCAAATATTTTTTGTATACATTTTGTTCTGTTTCTTTATCATTAAATAATTCTAACTCACCGAATTTGAGAAATGGTTGTTGGTATTCAACTTTTTTTAAATAATTTTATTAAAAATCTTTGTTTTCCTCTCTTAAAGAAAGCAAGGTATTGGTCACACCCTGTGAAAGCATGGAATCCTGGTAAGCTTCTATATAGAGATAATGCGCGGATGATGAGTAGAAATTTAATTGTGTTGGGGGGGATGTTTGGCCTTTGGGGTTAGTCTGGCTGTCCACAGAAAGTATTAAAATATATATATACAGCTTTAAATTTAAATGGTTGTTTTTCCACGGCAAGACGGTTACCCATCAGTAGTAGTATCGAATCATACAGTTAAAATTAAAAAAAAAAACTAATGTGTTTTTTTTAATTATTAAAAAATATTCATAAACTCGAAAGCGCGAGAATCATTAGTAGTTCAGTAGACGTAACGTAGGTACCTACACGAAACACGCACCGCCGCGCGCTGCCAACAAATGAAAAAGTGATTAATAAATGTTCAGAGCAAAATAAGCTCTCACGCATGGTGATAATGCATTAACTACACTGCGCCATTTTTTGTTTCTAATATTTTATTTGTTTATGAAACGATTGTATTACCAAGACAAAGCCATTTCACGTTGGGAAAACAACCATTAAAATTTCACGGTGTATATATTGAAGACTTCGAATATAAGAAATGTTCCGTTATTTTTTATGAGATTTAAAGCGTCTGGGGGAAGTTATCACCCTCAAAAAAGGTCTGGTAATATAAAATGTATATATTTAATAATATTCCGTATAACATATTATATAAAAATCAGTACTTCGAATTTAACAAAAGTAAGTAATGTTTCTGTCTACCTTTTCTGCTGTCTACCTATGAATGGGCCGCCTATAGCCAAGCTTAGGAGTTGCTATGATGTATGTCAATTTGATGAAGCTCTAGATTCATAAACTGAGAGACCGAAGAAGTTAAAACGTCGACCATTCTATTTATTTATTGATCTATGGATGAACCTATCCACTGTCGCACTGGGTAATAGACTGTGTTTCTAATGCCTTTTGATTTATAGCCTTGATAACTGCGAGTGTACTTGCATGTACTACTAATTATGCATGACGCTCTACCAGTTTCTAGGTAGGCATGTGTGCTGAATTTAATCAAATGTTCTTGCAAAACCCAATGTTCGGTTAAAGGGGTTGTAAAAACATATAATGCCAATATTATTTCTTACATAATATACCACCTATATTTTATAATTCTCTTCTCCACCTGCACCCTTTACTTGGGGTTGGCTCTCCACGTTTGAAGGCGTCAGAAAACATCCAAACTTTCCTGTCCATATTTTATAAGCTATTCTAACTAATTATATCATCATTCGCCTCTAAAAATCTACATTGCCTACTAAATTAATAATTGAGCCATAATTAACGAGCGTCTGAATGACATTATCTAAGCCACTAGTTATCTTCTATACAGTATGTTAACTAACAGAGGGCGTTCCCATTAATCCGCAATAGTAATAGTTTATTCGAAAACAAAATGTTTTTCTTTTTTAATATTAAAATATTCACTAAAAATGTTAAATTGATACGTAAAAGAAACCCTCTGTACACGCGTACTTGGAGGACGGCAACGTCGCTATTTATTTAGGAATGCGTACGCGTGTACAGTGTTTCTTTTACGTATCAATTTAACATTTTAGTGAATATTTTAATAAAAATAAAAAAAAAACATTTTGTTTTTGAATGGTAATATTTTTTTTTAGCATGTATGGATGCTATACTATTGCGGGTTAATGGGAACGCCCTCTGTTAGTTAACATACTGTATAAGCCACTGTAAATACAACTCAGCATTGTGGTTATTTTTAGCATCGAAATTTGTAACATGCATTCAAACAGCAAACTTTAAAATATTAATATATGACATCAAAAAATATACCTAACATAACCTAATGCTTATATTATGCTTTTATGATGTATAAAAGTGCGAGAGGAATAACTGCAAGAACTGGAATGCATGAGATTTAGTTAGTAAAGGTCTCCGTCGACCGATGGAGGAGACAGTGAATTAAAAAAAACCTAACCTAATCTATGAGGACCTTGTGTTGATGCTGTAAACCGTTAAATGGTGATGAGATGTAAAATCCGTAGCTGAATTAGTAAATTAGGTGGCAATACTTAAATAAGAAAGACAAGTTAAGATAATTGTTGATCTTTACTTGTCGCTTTATGTAGAATATTTAGTTTATAAGGGGCTATCTTATTTGCCCGTTGCTTAGAAATAAAATGAGAAGTTCGGTCACGTGACCAATAAAGAAATCTGTGGCTAGACTTATAATTTCCCAAACAAATAGCCAGCCCTTGGGTCATTGCAAATGTCAACCAACCTTTTTGAAATTCTTTGAAAAGGCAAATGAATGAAATGTGTTTAAAATTAGGTACACCATTATTGACTTAGTATTACAATATTATTTACATAAATATGACTTGCATGTAACATTTTCCATAAGAGGATATTTGGCTCTATTTTTTTATTGATAATTGGCTCGCGTTTGACCACCATCTCACCTGATGGTAAGTGATGATGTGATCGAAGATGAAGCACGCTTACCTAGAAGCAACCTATTCACTCTTGGCTTAAAAACCCCCAGGTTATAGCTGGGCATTTTCACTTTTAAGTGTATCCTGAAAAAAATACGAGTATTTTTTTAAAGTTATTTTTATTAAGATATTTAAAGGTCCTAGGCTGTACTACATAATCTGACAGACTGAAAATTGTATTTTATTTTAAATAAATTACATATTTTCCTTATTAAAAATGGAAAATATATCGACATTGTAGAAAACTACTGGTTAATTTGGTGACGATCTAAAAATCGTCCTGTTTTTATGTTTTAAGTAATTTCACTTAATTTTTAATTTCAATTGCTACTAAATATTACAATCTATCGAAAAATACGGATAATCCCCTTGAATTGAAAACTCATTTTTATAAAATGAGGTTTCAACTTCGGTTTGGTGACAAGTGACGCTACGAAGATTGTTTTTTTAACCGACTTCAAAAAAAGGAGGTTTACAATTCGTCTTGAACTTTTTTTTTTTTATGTATGTTACCTCATAACTCGGAGATGGCTCGACCGATTTGGAAAATTCTTTTTTTGTTTGAAAGGGTATACTTTCTAGTTGGTCCTATTGGCGTCACGTTTGGATCTGATGATGGGATCATGGAGAAATCGAGGGAAATCTTCAAATATTATAGGCACACCTATAGCATTTTGGGTATTTCTTATAGTACCTAGTGCAGTTGCTCTCGAAAAACACCATTTGAGGAAGTGGAACTGATGATGAAGACCCCAGATGGCCACCGAAACTACTCAATAATAAGTATTTCGTTGATTGCGATTAGATTACTTGAATTTGGATATTAAGCACTTTATGCTCGTCACAATGCATATGGTGAAGTAGAGTTGATGGTGATGTACCAGGAGAATTCCTCAAAAATTAATGGCTCTGCACCGGGAAAAACAATATTTTGTAAAAGGTTTTGTAACTAGATAAATTACAAACCGACCCACTAGAAAGCGTGAAAAAAACTTTTTAGCAAAAAATAGAACCGACTTCCATATAAAAACACTACAAAGGCAAAAATAACTTTAATTTCGGAAGGCGGTGTCTTTAGTTTTGTATATATTTTCGTTTTTGTCACCGCCTTCCGAAATTAAAGTTATTTTTGCCTTTGTAGTGTTTTTATATGGAAGTCGGTTCTATTTTTTGCTAAAAAGATTTTTCACGCTTTTTTATCATATTCGTTTGATAAAGTGGTTAGTTTTTTTATACATTTTGTAGTATTCATTATTGTAACTGGCTAAAACAATGTTTATACAGTTATTTAGTAAAACATCAAAACAAAAGTTGTAAAAAAATATTTTGTCCACATGCAAATTGGGACAGTTACCAAACTGACTCACTGAAAAACCTTAAGCTGAGGTTACATGATAAACATCTTTTTGGTTTACATTTTTTATTAAAAGTTAAACTTATGTATTAATATATCTTAATCTAATGTATTATCTATCGACAACCAAGGAACATATTTTTGACTATTAATCAATATGCAAAGGAACAACCTCCCTAAATAATACCTACAGTACGTTTTTTAATTACCTTTAAAAGGAATTTAACCCTTAATTCACCACCTGAGTCCCAGGGACTCACATTCAAATTTCATAACTACATATTTCGTTCATTTTCGCGACTTCATTGCTCCCCGCCACAGTACCTTCCTGCAGGGTCGCGGGTGATACGGGGTGGAGCGGACGTGCGCGTACGGCTTACGGCTCTTATATGGTGAGTTATTACGCCAAGTGAGTCCCTGGGACTCATGGTGGTATTTTATGTTATAATTTTTATGTTTAATTTATGTTTTCACTGCCTCTATTTCTTGCCATTATTACTGGATTTTATTTATTATTGATAATTTATTAATCTCGTAATGTTTTTATTGTTGTAGAATCTAAAAAATGGCACACAAACAAAAAAAAACTTCATCAGTGTATGTAAATGCGGAAAATTGCTAATTCAGTTTTGGATTCTTGGTTTCAACAACAACTCGACGATTGGGACGAAATTGGGAGTGACAACGAAGAAGATGATAGTCAACTAAGTAGCAGTCATCAACAGAACCTTCAGGATATTATTTTGCCATCAACTGATCACCAGAACTCTGCTCTTAGGTATTGGTCGAAACCCGTTGCACAATTTTTATTTTTATATAGAAGCATATGTTTTTGTTATTTTTATTTTATTTTGTAGTCTATTATGAAAATATAAAAGATAGTTACTACCGTTTTTCAGAAGTTTTTGACAGTTTTAAGAGACTTAAAAAAACCTATTTTCTTTTAGGCTGTTAAAATTTAATTCCTATAATTTCTAAGATGATCTCAAGAGTTTTGCTAAGTTTATTGTGTTCATTTTAGTACTAAATAAATGGTAAAGAAGTTAATAAAAAAAGCATTTGAAATAATAGTTATTTTATTTATAGAAAAATTAAAATAATACATGTGAGTCCCTGGGACTCATAGTGGGAGTTTACGTTAGTTTCTTTCACCTGGTGAATTAAGGGTTAATCAGTCTCAAGTTAAGTAGTCTTTGATATAATGAGAGTATAATATATATGCCAGATGCTATACGAAGAGCTCACAAAGTCTATAAAAAGCCTAGATATAAGTCAAAGTTTGCCCAGCGATTTATTTTCTTCCTAGTGCCATATATTTATAATAATTTTAATGTCATTTTAAGTTTTCGAAGATACAATTCACACATATTTAAAAATATCTTACGAAAACACTTACTCACCTTAAACTATAATAGTACTGAAGACACCTTTAAAGTTCTACAATAGCAAACTTCATACATTACATACTTTAAAATACACATTATACACACACACATCCTCTCACAAGAAACACACACACACACATCTTCACACAAGAAATCACAGCAAAGCCAGAATAATGTCAAGTTTAAGAAAAATTAGTTATAAAAAGCTTTTATGCAAAAAATAAAACCGACTTCCATATCAAAACACTACAAAGTCAAACATAATTTTAATTTCGGTAGGCGGTGTTATTGGTTTTGTATTTTCTTTTTTTTCACACCGCCTTCCAAAATTAAATTTATTTTTGACTTTGTAGTGTTTTGATATGGAAGTCGGTTTTATCTTTTGCAAAAAAGTTTTTATTTTTGCGTTTTTTAGTGGGTCAGTTTGTAATTAATCTAGTTACAAAAGCCAAAATGTCAACTATTTATCACCTTCACCAGCAGGGTAAACGAAAAGGTCATCAATGTAAATATATTTTTCAGATTTTTGTCTATTTTTCAGAAACGGCTTATCCGATTTCGATAAAATTTTCATGGGACCATTTGGAAAGTATACCCTTTCCAACAAAAAAATATTTTTTCAAATCGGTTGGCAAGCGACGGAGCAATGCCCGAACAAACATAAAAAAAAAACAAACAAACATCGGAATTGAGAACCTCCTCCTTTTTTAGAAGTCGGTTAAAAATTATCTTCCATTGTTTATTTTTTCTCCTATGCAAAAGGAGCTTAGTTACAACTTAACCATAAATAATTATGTTTGTTGAATATGGGTCACGGTAATGGTAATTAATACCTCACCGTAATACAGTAACAACTAGTACGGGAGGTACTGTGACTGTTCCTGGCGGCCTTATATATTAAAATATAATGTCAATAGGTAGTAAGAATGCCATGTTGTGTCTAAATAAAAAAAAAATAAAAAAATATATATATATAATTTAAATAGTAAGTTAACTAGCCAACTGTTCTACTTCTTAAGAAAACTAATTTTGGCACTTTATTTAATAATATAATCAGTCTCATATTAGCATTTACTGTATTATTATGATTACAAGTTTCATTTATTATCAATCAACTTAGGAATGTTATATCAACAATATCTATGCATTAAAAGACCTAAATGAGGATCTTCAAGCTATTGTACAATGGTCAGAGTACAATTCATTGGTATTGAACCCCTCAAAAACCAAATATATGCTCTTCGGTACTAAGGCTCAGTTACAGGCAATTAGTGCTACTGGTGACGTAATAGTAATGGGTGAACCAATTGAGCGGGTTTACGAGGCTCGTAATCTTGGCCTTATTATGGATTCAGAGCTTCGCTATGAAAAACATGTGGCTGAGTCGATTCGGAATTGTTTCTACAAACTAAAGGTTTTGTACAAAGCTCGTCCATATCTCAGTGAGGAACTGCGTATTATGTTGGTGGATTCTTTGGTGCTATCTAAACTGAATTACGCGGATGTCATTTATGGTGAGCGTCTTCTGTCCAAAACCGACAAAATTATTCAGAGGCTTCAGAACGCATGCGCACGTTTTTGTTTCAATATTCCATTTAGAAGTCATGTTACACCCTATTTAAATAAGCATAAAATGTTGAAAATGAAAGCACGGCGTAAATTACATTTAGCAAATCTTTTATTTGGCTTAATTAAAACTAAAAAAGCATTATATTTATACAATAAGCTTGAGTGGACAAGAGGTCATAGGAATCGGCAGGGAAGACAATGTGCTCAGAGTCTTTTGACACCACATCACAGTTCGGCAGCGTTTAGAGGTAGCTTTCGATACGCGGCCAGTAAATGTTGGAATAATATTCCCCCACCTATAAAATACTGTGGGAATAGGCTAACATTTAAGCTTAAGCTGAAAGAGTTTTTACTCGAACACCAAAAACAGTATGAGACCATTCAAGTCAATTCATCTGCGATTTGAATATCTACTGCTGTCTCCGTGTTGTGGAACATGCGAATCATTTATTTAATTATTCAATTTTATTTATCAACCGACGACCAAAAGAGGAGGTTATCAATTCGACGCGTATATTTTTTTTAATTATTCAATTTTATTTATTTTTTCAATTCTTTAATGAGACATATTCCAAATTATTATGTATACTATTACGGCATAATTCAGTTATATCTCTTTAACTTTTGACTAGAACGTTTACTCGTGTGTATTGCACATTCAAGCGTGTGGCACCCGTGGGCTGCAGCTGAAAACCAGCGTTAGGTGGTAATACTTAGGGTTGCCACCTGACATTATGCTGAGCTGAGGCCCTTTTGGCACAATATTGTTTTTTTATTTTTAATGTTGTATATAATGTGTATTTCTTAATTTTATGTGCCAATAAACGCAATTTTCTTTCTTTCTTTCTTTCAATTATTCACCAAAACATATTAGTTTGGTATCTTATGTAAAACTTAAAAAATAAGAACTCAAAACGTAATAACAAATTAACCATATAAATTACAAACATCACATTCATCTGGAATAAAATGGTCATAAACAAAATAATTATAAAAAAAACAACACCAGAAGTATGAACATTGTAACAAATTCCAAATATCCATTTTAGTCATTTTCAAAGTGAAATGTTGTAGTTTTGTTGAATTGTTTATCTCTTGTTGACATCCAATAAACTTTTTAACTAAAATAAAATGAGTCATGGGCCAGGGCCAGTTAGCGTCATCAAAATAAAACTGCATCAAATCATGCATTGTGAGTACCTTATCCACGTCATGGAAAATCACCATATTTTGCGATATACCTTATTGCATCGGACTTACGTACTCAAGTTTACACTTGATTGATTGATTGATTGATTGAACGCTTACGCGTTCAATCAATCTGATAAAGAAAAATATATTGATTAAAAAAAAAAATTGGCTGAATTAATCTTATAGAGCTCTACTACAAAATATAGTACCTTCCAATTGCAAATGGTGGATGTGATCCCAGCCTTATGTGTCAGTTTAGTCACATTTTGTAGTCAGTCCTATATGTAACGCAATAAAAATGTTACCAAACGGACGTCACATTCAAGGGCAAGATTAAAAGAAATAAGTTTATTTCTCACAGGTAAATATTTGGTAAGAATAAAGTATGTGAAAATAGTTATGAGTTATATCTGATTCGTTTAAAACAGTTTAAGGGTCTTATACATCCTGCATTAATAAGGAAATAACATCACTAACCTGACAAAAAAGTGGAGACACGAACAAAAACACCCTTTCGCTCGAGACACTGTGGCAAAGCTCGCGTTTTTAAATGCTGGCCTAGATCTTCTTCACAAAATGTTGGCATTTTAGGTTCTATGAGTTTCTTTGTAAATATTTTGAACAACTGGAACCGTCACTAAACTGACATGTCCGTCCGGCATCAGTTTAGAACATATTTTGAAAATGTATTTTCAGTATGTATTATTAGATTTAAATTGTAAAAAAAATATTTTTGTGACGAGAGGAACATACACTATGGTTGCACCAAAACTTTTAAATATATTCGTTGTACTATTTTAGTAATTTCGGCCAAATCAATGTTGGTAAGTGGTGGGACATGCCAAAAACAGTTACTCGGAATATTTAAAATACTCATAAATAAATAATTTAAACGCATTTTACTAGAATGATATATGGATTTGTTAATTTAATATATATTTTACCTTTTTATTTAAAAAATTACACAATAGCTCCACTTTTTATCTTGCTATAAAATATTGAATAAATGGGACAGCCGAAAAATGGCGGGTACACTTAAAAGTGAAAATGCCCAGCTATCAGAAAACACAGACTCCGGCAGGCAATTCTACTCTTTAATTGATTCCTTTCTTTAATTGTGCCTAGAAAATCAAGCGACTGTCAAGTTCATGAAATCCAATAAAAAAAACTAAATCCTATTTTGTCTTTGTATATTTTACTATTTACTCCTTTTTAACCGACTTCAAAAAAAGGAGGTTTACAATTCGCCTTGAACTTTTTTTTTTGTGTATGTTACCTCATAACTCGGAGATGGCTGGACCGATTTGGAAAATTCTTTTTTTGTTTGAAAGGGTATACTTTCTAGTTGGTCCCATTGGCGTCACGTTTGGATCTGATGATGGGATCATGGAGAAATCGAGGGAAATCTTCAAATATTATAGGCACACCTATAGCGTTTTG
Organism: Tholera decimalis; assembly: GCA_943138885.2. Lineage (NCBI taxonomy): Eukaryota > Metazoa > Arthropoda > Insecta > Lepidoptera > Noctuidae > Tholera > Tholera decimalis. The sequence goes on along the minus strand of OW964565.2, from coordinate 8,662,786 downwards.
GGTATTTCTTATAGTACCTTGTGCAGTTGCTCTCGAAAAGCACCATTTGAGGAAGTGGAACTGATGATGAAGACCCCAGATGGCCACCGAAACTACTCAATAATAAGTATTTCGTTGATTGCGATTAGATTACATGAATATGGATGTTAAGCAGTTTATGCTCGTCACAATGTATATGGTGAAGTAGAGCTGATGGTGATGTACCAGGAGAACTCCTCAAAAATTAACGGCTCTGCACCGGGAAAAGCAATATTTTGTAAAAGGTGATAAGTAGTTGACATTTTGGCTTTTGTAACTAGATAAATTACAAACCGACCCACTAAAAAGCGTGAAAAAAAACTTTTTGGCAAAAAATAAAACCGACTTCCATATAAAAACACCACAAAGGCAAAAATAACTTTAATTTCGGAAGGCGGTGTCTTTAGTTTTGTATATATTTTCGTTTTTGACACCGCCTTCCGAAATTAAAGTTATTTTTGCCTTTGTAGTGTTTTTATATGGAAGTCGGTTCTATTTTTTGCTAAAAAGTTTTTTACACCACGCAATGGATCATGATACGGTTTTCACTAATAGAAAAAGCGATAAACGACTAAGGTTTCTAGTAACATATAAATTGTACCCTTGTGACCCTCGGCCGGAGCCGTATATAGAGGTAGGTACTACGTAAGTTAACGGGAAGGTATCGTTTATCTAGAAAGTTTATTACACACTAGCTTCTGCCTGAGGCTTCGTTCGCGTGTAAAGTTTAAATCTGACATGACAAACAGCAAAACAGTCCGTCCGTAGATTATTAAAGAGGTGACACAAATAATACCGGGTCAGTGCAAGTTTAACTAATGCGCAAAAGCGCGTTTACAAACATTAAATTTCACTAAAACAAACACCCTCACTTGAAACAATTATCTGTAGGCCATTCAAACATTTGTTTCGGTGCGGCAATTGAACCCACGACACTCAGCACAGCAGGTTATCACTCAACCACTGCGCTGCCATGTCGATATACGTAATATCCTTGTATACATATGATACCTAAATCCATCAGGCACCAGTTGTGAACACATTCCACCGTTCCCACGTAACAAACTCTCTAACTGTTACTTCGCTCGAACAGTTTAATTCTAACGTGTAAGCGACAAAACTTGGTAACTAACAAGTTTGAAGTAACGAGTTACCTTCAAGCTAGTTACCGAGTTTTGCGAATGCATAGCTAGATTAATAGCTAATCGTTCAAGTAGGTTTTAGTGTTAGATTTATTTTGAGTGGAGCAGAGAACAAATCAAATGAATCGTGAACTCTGTGGCTATAATAATAAAAGCTGTTTGGGTTGATCTTTAATTATAGTAATTAGGGAACTATTTTAACGTACCGATATTCTTCCGTGAATCGAAAACCACATTGAGGCGTTGGACCTGGCTGTTATTTTAGGTACTGTCTTTGAGTGTTGTTACATGGTGTACAATTTCGTGTCTTCTGACAGTAGATAGATAGATATACTCTTTATACATATATACACCATAACAGAATTAAATAAGGACTTAAAAACTGCAAAGGGTGTTACAATGGGCGATCTTGTCGCTAAAAGCGATCTGTTACAGACAACTACACACAGTACAGTTGCGTGTGTTGACATTGCCAGCCAATCCCAATACACAACAAGCACATTTTTATTTTAAAAAGTGAGAAACAGGCGGGACCCATCCCATTCGTCTACGTCTGATTTTCATTTTTTAAAATAAAAAGGTGCTTGTTCCTTGCACTTCAACAACGTACGACAAGGTTATACAGGTTTTAACAGTTTGAAAATTACCATTTCTGACATCTACGACTTTTATCTGTGTTTAGATACCTCTTAGCAGACTGGTGTTAGAATTTGAGGCTTCTGACTATCCGTAACGAGTGTCCAAGATGTACAAATGCAAGCAGGGCCGGATTAACCATTAGGCGGAGTAGGCAACTGCCTAGAGGCCCCGCATCAACTAGGGGCCCAGGCCCAGTGCACGCACCAAGAAAACATGTTTCTTCGAACGAGAATTTGATGCGCGTGTGAACTTAGGGACCTCACTGTTATCTCACAAAATACAAATCGTTAGATTTAGTAGTAGTATTAAAACAATCTAAATATATATAACTCAAAGGTGACTGACTGACATAGTGATCTATCAACGCACAGCCCAAACCACATGACGGATCGGGCTGAAATTTGGCATGCATGTAGATGTTATGACGTAGGCATCCGCTAAGAAAGGATTTTGCGAAATTCCCACGGGATCGGGATTTACACGGGAAAAACTTCCCACGCGAACGAAGTCGCGAGCAACTGCTAGTTTTAGAATAAATCTGGGAATAAGTAAACAAATACATGTATTAAAACCACAGCCCTTAATGTGCGTTTCCTTAGTTCACACATGATTTGGTCAGTCAAAGTAAGAAAAGGGGCCCCGAGAATGCCATTGCCTTAGGGCCACTGAGAGGGTTAATCCGTCTCTGAATGCAAGCTGAGACCAAAGTACTTTCTGTGGCAAGAAAGAATCTCGATATGGCGGTCACCCCATCTACGGAACTATAATGGAATTCTATGTTTTATTGCGTTGTTTAACCTAGAAGATCAACCAATATGGCTATTATAATTTAGAAACAAGCTCCTTTAGAATACAGAGCAGAGCAGTGCTAAAAGGCTCATAGGTGACGAGGTTCTGGCAGGCAAACTTCACAGCCTGGCTCACCGGCGAAACGTTGCTTGCTTGTCTATTTTCTACAGATTGTACTTCGGAGAGTGTGCGCAGGAGCTCCACGACCTGATCCCTTCATCCCCCTTTTACTACCGGTCTACCAGACGTACCGCAGGATACCATCCACACTTGGTCGATACACCGTCTTGTCGTACTAAGCGCTTTTCTTCAACATTCATTGTGCGCACAGCCAAGGTGAGGAACTCTCTGCCGGCTTCTGTGTTCCCTGCCACATATAACCTGTCAGCCTTTAAAGCAAGAGTGAATAGGCATTTTCTGGGCTCGCTCGTTCGATCGTAGACCTCATCTTACACTTACCATCAGGTGTGATCGAGGTCAAGATCGGGCTCATTCGTAATAAAAAAAAAAACTTACCAAAAAATATAAACAAAATATTGAAGTATTAAAATTAGAGATTTTTTATTACTTATTCATATCCAAGAGATATTCTTGATTACGGAAATTTATGATAAACAGGTAATGTTGTCGTCCATCTTTACGGTCCGGAAAAGATATTCCTTGAATAAATTATACGTATCCCCCTTAACATTTGGTTGTGGAGTTTCCGTCTGCAATTTAAATTTTAATAAATAAATAATAATTTTGGTAAGCTTCTGATACCGTAAAGTATGCGTAGCCGAAGATATCCTTACCTACTTAATTTTTGTTTTGTTTACTTTCAAGGACTCAAATTATATTGGTCTCTTTAGTCATTTCCAAATATAAATTACAAAAAGACAAAAGAATAACAGAAATGGACCAAGAGACTCATTGGCAACGATGCACTAGTCGAGTCAAAGCTCCAGAGCCTTGAACATCGACGACGAGTTACAAGTCTATCGGTTTTGTATCGGTTACATTACCCATACGCACAAAACGTTTTGGGAGTACTTTCATTGTGTGTACGACTAAGGAGTGGAATTCCGTGCCGGAGTCTGTCTTTCCCGATAGCTATAACCTGGGAGTCTTTAAGTCAAGAGTTAATAGGTTACTTTTAGGTAAGCGTACCTAACTTCAACCACATCATTGCTTACCATCAGGTGAGATGGTAGTCAAACGCGAAACTATTATCAATAAAAAAAAAACAAAATAGTGGCACGCACCTCGTAACATCTTGGCCATGCCAATAAATTTTACGTTTCGAATACAAAGTTTGCTAATAAAGCTCTGCCAGCCTTTAAACAAACTAGGTAATATATTTGTAAATAATATATTCTTCCATCAGTTATCCTACGAACCCCTGCTAGGTGGCCCTATCTATTCGATATATATTTCGTGAACATAAACGTAAAACTCAAGTGCATAATTAGTCATAAGTCTCTCAACTGACAGACACTCCAGCTAGCAAGCTAGCTCAGCAAGTCACCACATTCATTCAACACAACCTCCAAGCACAAACTAAACATTTACTCGCATACAAATCTGTCCTTAATAGAATTTCTAATCTAACTTAGCAAATACGTGCGTGATTACTTAGTATAATAGGCTCATTGAGGCGGAGTGACCTATGCGTCGACGTTATATCAGCGTACGACTATTATATTGGAGGAGTCGCTCAGTTGTAGATTATAGAAATGTGTAGACATGACAAGATACATTCATTTTATTTAAAGTACCCGCCTCACTGATCATCTGCTCAAACATCGAGGCCTGAAATCTAGAGGGAGATTTCTAAATGAACTGAAGTCAATTTGATTTGACAGCTTCCACAATGATCACGGAATGCAGTAAGTGGAAAAGAATAACAAATTGCTGGATGAAGCATGGTGGTCACGATTTTCATGAAAGATCGACTGCAAAAAGAGAGAGAGAAAACTCGCTTACAATCTCACCAAGACACCCACATAAACACTCCTAAAATCTGTAATTTTTATAATCACCATATCTTAAAACTGTGAAGAGGAAAGAACATGATGAGGAAACTGACATCAGTTTCCTCATAATGTTCAGATTTTCACTCCTAGGACATGTATCCTAGGAGAAAAATCTGAAGGCATGCAATCCACTAATCCGCATTAAAGCCGCATGGTCGATTACGGTCCATTTCTTGTCATAGACGGGAGGCCTGTACCCCAGCAGTGTGAATGTTAGGCTGATTATGTTATACTATTATTTATAATCTGTTTACGTCTCATACGAACAGGAGATATAGCTTTGCAACGAATATGAAAAGGAAATGAAAAAGTTAGTCGTTTTTGGTGGTTTAGATAGAGGTTGAGATCGTTTTCCAACCAAATGGTCTGACAAGTGAAAGATGTATGACTCTCTAATATGATTTGTTTTTAAGTAAGTATTCGTTATCATAATCTCATATTGAAAAATATTCTAACGTGTTTAATTCTTAATTCTAGGTTGTCCTGGAATAGCGTATGATGGATCACCTCGTTCTAGCTTCTTAGAATGTGTTCCGATCTGATGCAGTTTTAAGCTGGAATCCCATGACCCATCCGGTCTACACGTTCACTGAAATCATTGGTACATTCAATGCTGTGGCTTGTCAGAAGTTTATTTTTTCATTGAAGTAGTAAAAACTGGTTATAAAGTTTATCAGTAATGAGCAGAGATCGGAATAGGTAGAACTGTTTTATGTACTTGCCATAGGTTAGAATAATATGGATATTCTCGAGTCCCGGGATTTGGTTTTTAAGTAGTAAAATTATAAAAAAACTATTCTCGCCTTTGGGACTAATGAAAGAGTACACTTCCTTTCTGACGGGTAAATATAAGAAGGATGGGATTAATGTAAGTATAATAAACAGATAAACTTGATTCATTAAACCACATATATTTTTTACGTAACCATTTCTTATTCAAGAATCAACAATCATTTAAACATTTTTATTCTGAAGTGGTACAAAAACATTTACAGTTGTAAAATTTACAACGTCGCTCATGCGCTTATTGGCTTATAAACATATTCACATTTTATACATATTGACAAAAATAATGAAATTCAATAAAAACGCGTAGTATCAGTGGGAATCCCGTGGAATATCCATATTAACATCATCGTTTATGGTCAATGAACCTAAATAGCTCTACATATTCCGATCACTGGTAATGAGAAATACAGTATTCACACAAATATAAGACGTCAAATTGCCGTGTGTCAATTATATGATGCACGTATTTGCATCGCTACACGACATAGTAACGTGTTTGTATCTTAGCTCTTGGGCTTACTATTTAAACATTAAATCTCAATAAATCAGTAAAGTTTAATTAAATGACATCAACTGCATCAAAAGTCATTATTTGTGGTCCAGATTTTCGAAACAAGAAGTGTATATTTAGTTTTTCAATTGTTACTATCTACACGATAACTGACAAATGCTTGCACAGTCTGGACAGGTCCGCTCAAATTTGCGTGGTTATTTCCTCAAAAGAATACCACAGACATGAAACTACATGCTTCTCATATAAAAATACAAATTGTCTGGACTTTAAAAGAGACTATGACCTCTGAGTTTGTTTCGGTGTTTCTTCTTAGAGTAGTCAGTTAGGAAATACCGGCCTCATCTAGCTAAACTTAACACGCAAAAAAACATGACGTGTGTTATTTATAACCAATTTACAAAAATAAATATTTCAATTCATTTCATTTCATTTCATTACTTTTCATTTCATACGGACGGATGGACAGACAGACAGACAGTTGGACAGACATGACGAAACTATAAGGGTTCTGTTTTTTGCCATTCGGCTACGGAACCCTAACATCATCATCGTTATCTACTTAGCCCTTTCTATTTCAGGGTCGGCTTCCAGTATTATCGGAAGCAGTAGAGTACTAGTTTTTACATGCAGCGACTCCGTATCTGACCTCTTAAGCCCAGTAGTTGGGTAACGTGACACCGCTTGGCAAGAGTGGTGTCAGACTTTCGGCTTCTGACTACCGGTAGTGACTGTCAAAGATGTTCAAATGACAGCTGGGACTAATGGTTGAACGTGCTTTTCGAGGCACGGAGAAATATAAATATTTTTAGATCCACGAATTGACCTTGGCAAGCATTTTTTAGGGTTCCGTAGCCGAATGGCAAAAACGGAACCCTTATAGTTTCGATATGTCTGTCCGTCTGTCTGTCTGTCTGTCACAGCCATTTTATTCCGAAACTATTAAGACTATACATGTGAAACTTAGTAGGTAGATGTATTCTGTAAACCGCTTTCCGATTTTAAGAAAAAAATTAAAAAAATATTTAAAATTAAGAATCCCCATACATGGAACTAGAACTGAAAATATATCTTTTCATGAAACCTATGCGTGTGTGATAGCTATAGACAGGTCTTTAAAAATGATATAAGGGTTTCTAAAACCACTTTTTCATAAAGTCAATCATTTAAAAGATATAAGCTTCCAAAGTGGTAAAATGTGTCCCCCCTCTAACTTCTATAATAATGGACTGAAAAATCTAAAACAAATATATATCTTTAGACCTTAATGTAAACTTCCAACCAAAATTGGTTTGAACGAAAGCGGGTCAGCAGTTTTTGAGATACAGCTTATTATCTAAAACCGCAAATATAACTTTGTAATTCATACAAACACTATGAAAAACAAGGTTATTTAGCGTAGTTGTAAAAATGTAAATAAGCTAGTTTTAAGAAATATTTAAGGTTTGTTTTTATTCGTCAAATAAATATACATATTATATTATATTATTATAGTTACTACGGAACCCTTCATGGGCGAGTCTGACTCGCACTTGGCCATTTTTTATCTTTAAATATCAACCGTGCGCCTGCTATTATTGAACCAAGCTCCTCTTCTAAATCTTAAAACAAAATCATCATCTTTCTGCCCTTATACCAATTACTTGTGGTCGGCGCAACACGTTTTCTTCTTCATTTTCCGCTGTCAGACGTCACAGCATCATTTACTCCTTTTCTTTCATATCATTCTTCACACAATCCATCCATCTTTCCTTCGGGCTTCCACTCCTTCTATTAACATTAAATCCCAGCACTCTTTTAGTCACATGCGTGTCACCTTTCCTTCCAATTTTAAGAACAAAATAATAATACAATTTCCGATATTTGCCTCGAGTCAGTTTAACGCGTCTACGTGTATTTACTTTATAATCTATGCCCCAAAAGCGGCTGTGTGATAGGCTGCAAGGACAAAAGACACAACTGGACTGTGAACTAGATAGCCTTTAAATTAATTAATGGTCGCCGGATAATCTTTTGTCCCATTAGATATAAAGGGCCAGATATATACGTATCTCTTTACAATGTATGGGGTTTTCTATTGTGGATGTTAAAAGGGTTTAGTCAATGTCTTCTGTGTGACAAAGGTGGTGTTTAGATTGCGGTTTTAGTTGTGATTTTAAACAGCTTAAACAATATATACAAATATATTTGGCACAGTCTAATGTTGTAACAGATTGCCGAGTTTTATCTATACTAATACTAGCTTCTGTCCCGCGGCTTCGCCCGCTTTTATAGATTCTTTTCACTTAGGTGTATGAAAATAGATACCAGTAGCCGATTCTCAGACCTACTGAATATGCATATAAAATTTGGTAAAAATCAGTAAAGCCGTTTCGGAGGAGTAAGGTAACTAACATTGTGACACGACAATTTTATATATTAGACTATAAAGCGGAAAAGTTTGTTTGTGTGTTTGAACGCGCTTATCTTCGAATGTCTGGGTGGATTTGGATGAAATTTGGTATGGAAGTACTTTTTACCCGACTACAAAAAGGAGTGTTATGTTTTATCGTGATAAAGTCCACGTGAGCAAAGCCCCGCGCGACTGCTATATCTTATATTTGTGGTTATTCAGAATAGGGTTGTAACGGAGGCCCTCTTAGCGGAGGCGGAGGCGGCTGTGGAAGTTAACGGAGGTGGAGGCGGAGGTGAAAGTGGATGTAGAAAAAATTGTAATTTGTGGTTCAATAAATCTATTAAAACAAATGATACACGACAGGTTGATTCCAGTCGTGTATCATTTGACAAATGTCATACGCCCGCCCCCACCTCAACGGCGTTCTCGCCGCGCACTCGTGGATTCTTGACCATTTCGCGCGCAACACGCGTCCGAACGGCTAAGTCGTCGTAAATAAACCTCCGCTACAACTCCGCAAAAGTTGTTCGGAGGCGGAGGCGGAAGCGAAGATACTATTTCTTGCAGAACTTCCACAGTAACGGAGGTGGAAGTGAAGTTCCGTTACAACCTTGATTCAGAATAGTGTCTACTCGTGCGAAAAATCACGAGACTGCAGCCGCGGCGGGAAAAACTTAGTGGGAGATAATGGAAGGTGAAAAGAAGCTAGTACTTCCAATTATTATATACGAGTTTAAACAACAATATTAGTAAGTACATTTGAAAAGAAAAACTATTCTCATACTTCAGAAAACTAGATGATGAACTAGATGATTAATCTTCAAGCAATATGCAGCACCGCGCTCCCGCCCGTGAAATGAGTGCAGTAGTCGAGGAATTACCTCTCCTGAGGATGCTCCATGGAGGGGCGAAACACGTTTCGAATGTGGTTTCCTTGCATCTGGTATGTTTTTTTTGCATCTCTTCTGCATATGCATATAATTGTATGATGTACCTGACAATACGGCGTGCATAACACTAGAAAAGGCCTTAGGTAAGTACGTATAGACAAATAATAATTTAATATGAAATAATAAAAATATAATTTGAACAGAAGTATATTATTTTGCAAACGTTAGGTTAGTCTATGATTTTACCAATATTGTAAAACTTGCAATGCAAACAAATCGATCATCACGTAATAATATCATACAAAATCTTATACCGAAAGACATTGTCTCGAAAACAGAAGTGAAATAGAACCACAGTAATATTTCCCTCAATTAATTGTTGGTTCTAAATACTTTGACGGCCATTTTGCGATCACAAAACGTTACTCAACATAACTTTTAGCCAAAGACCAACAAACCGTGAACCACAAACTAGAAAAAGAGTAAAACAATATTGCGAAATAAAATCTAACGCAAAGGTATTTTTTCAGTTGACTGGACACTTTGACCATTCGATAGAACAAACTAAGCGGCAAGTTGTTACAACTAAATAAATAATATATTATTATAGGTAAAATATAGGAATTACTATACGCTATTCTAAGTCGACGATACGCCTCAAAGAGCAGTCAGCTCTAGTGACAGGGCCTTATAGTGCCGAGGGTTGTGGGAATGTTTTAACGAGATACCGCGTTCCCGGAACCCAAAAGCAACTGAAGGAACTGATTGGGCTTTTAGTCAGAAGACTTCCGTTTCAACTGCTTCAGAGCAGGAGTTATTGGATGATTTTCTCTTCGTAGAAAAAGGTTATATACTACATTCTTTATTCTTATGGATATTAGGTTCGTACTGACTAAATGTTCCATATTCCCATGTCACACTTGCGCCCCGGGCAACGAGGGTAGGTATATTATGCTAATCCTAATTTAAAAGGCGTTTTTTTTTTCGTAGATAGTGAAGGAATGTACGAAGGCCAATGCCGCTGAGACAGTACGAGTAAAAATAATATTGTTGCGCCAGTCGCTTAGCGAAGTACGTCGAGAAACTTCAACAGAAATCTAGAATGTTTGAGACGCTAACGCCATCTAGCGGCGAATAGTAGAACTGAGTATATCGAGAAAGATCGACTGACTTCTAATACGTTCGAGACACTAACGCCATCTAGCGGCGAGTAGCAGTACTGTGTATCTCAAGTAGCTTCTGGAACATTCATGGCAGTATAGGCAGTGAGTCGATTGTATAAGAATGTTCTAGAACACAGATCGGGGTATAAATAGATCGCAAAGGAACGCGGACCGGCAGTCATATTTCAAGATACGAGGCGATATAATTGAAGCTTTACAAGTGAATTTCGGTGCGATTTAAGTGTTTAGTATTGTACTGTGAATAACTGTGTTAATTTTTATTTGGTGTTTATTTAGTAAAGTGTTAATTTTGGTTTAATTGGTGTAAATTATTTCTATCCCGAACCCCAGCTCGTAACAATATTATACACTTTTAAGGTTAACCCAGATCCTGCCGGAGTTACGGTCCTACCGGGGTTGCGAGAACATTCGTACAAGAACGGAACGTAATGGCCACTGAAGCAGCGGGTAGGTTTTTAGTCAGTAGAGGTCTCATACTCCCTTTAGCTCCATCTAGAGCTGGATTATTAATTTCATGATTTTTGCTCGAAACATAAGGTTAACGCAGTTAGAGCAATCGGTTTGAAAATTATTATTTATTTATTATATAATTTATTGTACACCTTATAATACACTTAAGGACACAAATAATAAAACAATGCAATGAATTATGATGGACTTATAGAAAACTCCAATAGCCAAGAAGTAAGCTTTACAAATGTAGTAATGTAGCGATTTATTATTCCCTTTGCCATGTCTGCCACCTACAACAAACGAAAACACCACCTAAATCACTTGACAATAAACTACTACATTCAACTTCCCTGAACGCATATTGGATTGGAATTAGGAACCCATTAGTAACTGGAAACCGGTTCGAATCGGTTATTTCGGAATAAATCCGGATATCAGCCAGTTCCGTTTAAGCTTTTCCGGGTATTCTGTGTGGTTGGAAGCGTTGTTAACTACCTATATATTATTTGGGGCTCAATGAATAGGATTTATTCTGGTGCTATGTTTGGTTCTAGGTCCTGGTTTTGTTAGGACTCGTCTACAATGTAGCCATTTTTTAACTTCCCGTAAAATAGTATAATGTTTGCTTTTGTTTTTGAGATTGAAATGGGTCAGAAGGACTATTATTTGATTCCTTGATTCCAAATGTTGCTTAACTCTTATTTGTTTAAACAGGTATCTTCTGGGCTCACTTTTCAACAATTTTCTAATAAACGCCTCAAAAATTGTAAATTCATAAACCGGGCCGAGTTGCATGTCCTTTTCCTCTATTGCCGGCTCTTCACGTTGGCCAACATAGTGGCGAATATAGTGGCCTATGCCTATTGGCCAACGTGTAGAGGGGGTGCGATACAACCCAAGATGCACAAACACCACACACATTCGCCACTATGTTGGCCAACGTGAAGAGCTGGCAATAGAGGAAAAGAACATGCAACTCGGCCCAGTTTGGGACGAGATACATATTTATAAATTCAGTTTAAAATATTCAGCTTTCTGGCTTCCCGTAGCAAAGTAATAAGGACTATAATCTTTCCCATAAAAGGCGTTAAATATCCATTTTATTGTTATCCACCCTATGTGAACCTATGTATATCTACGTAGGTACTTATTATATCCGGGACAGAGCGGTCCGGACATGGAAAGGCGCATCGGAGAAAAGAATGTAATGCTATTACCGTCAGCCATTTTGTTAATGCAGATGCATACACTTCTTTATAAAAGCGTACGTACCAGAGCTGCGTGTTGCGCTGCAAGTGGGAATACACGAGTTTTTTGTAATTTCTAAATGACTCGTATGAAATTTAATTGTTCCTCATTTAATTGTAAATTCTATTATGTAACAGACTGTAACAACCTTATGAAATATATACATTGATTGATTGATTGAAGTGATGAGCTTTTTTAATCGTATTGGGAAATACTTTTTAGTTTACAGTAATAGTTAAATAATCGGAGTTTAATTGCTTGTAATGGAAGTGTTAGCAACAAGAAGAGTAGAGTGTTTAAAAATTAACTGCCCGTTGTTTTAAATCAATATTCAAGCAGATTTTATTTCAATTAACTAAAAGTATTTGTTTCAGACATAGTCCATTGCAATTATTTTAAAAATGAACACAAATCTATGAGCGAAATACCTAACTTTTTTCATACTTGTAGATATTTAAAATATAAAATTAAGCGCACATTCAAATTAGAATTAACATAATTTTTCTTTAATACTATAAGCTTAGCTTTATAGTCTACTATTTTACATTATATAACCACCAAAGTGTAAGTAAGTAAAGTGTATTTTTATATCATAAAAGGAGATACACACGTTTTAATTCTTTTCTCTTTTGCTAATGTTAACATAGTAAGCCATTTTATTAATGTTGAGTTATTGTGTCTGAATTTGAAATAATGGTTCTCTTGGTGATGTTGAAATTTGAATTTGATGTAGCTGTCAGTTCTTATCTATACTAATATTATAAAGCGGAAAAGTTTGTTTGTTTGTTTGTTTGCTTGAACGCGCTAATCTTCAAAAGTACCTACTGGGTGGATTTGGATGAAACTTGGTATGGAAGTAGCTTGAAGCTTGAGGAAGGTTATAGGCTACTTTTTACGCGACTGCAAAAAAGGAGAGTTATGTTTTTACCGTGATAGAATCCACGGGAGCGAAGCCCCGCGTGAGTACTAGTAAGTGATATAATAAAACCTAAAATGATTTAGTGTTTAAGGGATACATTTTTGTATGTTTTATATGGCTTTATAGTTATAAGTAAATCTTCAATTTGATTTTATTGACTTCACAGATAACATTCCAGTTTTGTTCACGCTAGACGGTGGCAAACTCGAAAAGCTCATCGTGTCCGGCAACGTAGACGGGAAAAGGCTTTGAGAACGCAGCTCCATACGTTGGTCTGACCAGATCCGCACCACTCTCGACTCTACGGTTCACAATGCCTTTCACACCGCCAGAGACAGAAACATCTGAAGGAAAGTAATACGGGAGAAAGTGGTGCAGAAGGGAGTTCACGACCCTCAGTTATTTATTTATTTATTTATAAAAGGTAGCTTCACAGCTTGCAGGTACAGATATCAAAACAGTTACTTAAAAGTTACGCCAATTATGAAGTACACAGATATTAGAGGTAGATTAAATACGAAGTAGACATGTCTGTTATTATAATTTACAGTGTATGCGTAAGTGTATTTGAACAGTGTGGATGTGTGTGAATGGGTGATGTGTGTATGTATGAGTGTATCTTACTGGCACTACTGGTATGACTGACTGAGTTATGAGGAAAACGACGCAAGGAGGAGGAAACGGTAGTCTATAAGTATATCAGAAGTGTATGTATTATTTGTAAAAACTTGCCTTGTTGGTCGAGTAGTTGCAAGCGCGGCTGCTGAGCACGAGGTCTCGGGTTTAATTCTCGAGTCGGATAAAAAGTGCTATTCGGTTTTCTTTTAAATTTTACAATAGTAGACCGGAGTTTGAAAGTTGTCGGTGTGGCACCCCCGTGCCTCGGAAAGCTCGTCAATCCGTTGGTACCGGCTCTCATTTGGACATCTTTGACAGTCGTTACGGGTAGTCAGAAGCCTGTAAATTGGTTGTGGAGGTAAAATAGGCAGTTGCTCCATGTAAAACACTAATACCCAGCTACATCCCAACATATTTGGGAAAAGCTTATGCAGATAATAATAAAAAAAACAACGGGTTGCACTCTGGGAGTGCCGGCAGAAGTGAAAACTTGAATATTAACGTTGTGCATTTTTCCGCGCCTGGCAAACTTAAAAGAATTTCAAGGGACAATCGGTTTCGTAATTTGTTTTTCAGTATAAGATATATCGAAAAAGCGCGTTCAATTTTAAAATGCAAGTCATATACAGTCATGAATGCAAGTGCAAGTTTGGAAATATTTTCAAGACGCTTATTAAATGCCCACTAGCGTCACAATCATCAAATACTTCCGAATACTGCCTAGTACTAGTACCTACATAGATATACTACTTCCTAGTACTAGTACATAGATAATCTGTAATGTAGTAGTACTAGGCCGCTGACGGCCGCACGCCCCGCGGCCAATTATGTGATGCTTGTAAATGTATGTATGCCCCTAAAAATAGCCTCGCCCCCCAACTCACCCCTCAATTCGCCCCTCAACTCGCCCTCCATCTCGCCCCCCAACTCGCCCCCCAACTCGTCCCCCAACTCGTCCACCCAACTCGCCCCCCAATTCGCCCCCAACTCGCCCCCCTAAAACGCCCCCAACTCGACCCCCAACTGCCCCCCCCACTCGCCCCCAACTTGTCCCCCAACTCGCCCCCCAACTTGTCCTCCAACTCGCCCACCAGCACGCCCCCAACTCACCCCCCAACTCACCCCTCTACTCACCCCCCAACTCGCAACCCAACTCGCCTCCAACTCGCCCCTCAACGCGTCCCCCAACTCGCCCCGCAACTGGCCCCCCCACTCGCCTCCCAACTCGTCCCCCAACTGGCCCCCCGCTCACCTTCAACTCGCCCGCAACTCGCCCTCCAACTCGCCCCCCAACTCGCCCCCAAACACGCCCCTTACTCGACCCCCAACTCGCCCCCCAACTCGCCCCCCAACTCAGCCCCCAACTCGCCTCCCAACACGGCCCCCAACTCGCCTCCCAACTTGTCCCCTAACTCGTCCCCCAACTCGTACCCCAACTCGTCCCCCATATCGCCCCCAACTCGCCCCCCAACTCGTCCCCCAACTCGTCCCCCAACTCGTCCCCAACTCGCCCCACAACACGCCACCCAACACGCCCCCCAAAACGGCACCCAACTCACCCCCCAACTTGTCCCCTAACTCGTCCCCCAACTCGACCCGCAACTCGTCCCAAAACTCGCTCCCCAGCTCGTCCCCCAACTCGTCCCCAAACTCGTACCCAACTCGTCCCCAACTCGTCCCCCAACTCGACCCCAACACGCCCCCCAACACGGCCCCCAACTCGCCCCCCAACTTGTCCCCCAACTCGCCCCCCCAACTCGCCCCTCAACTCGCCTCTCAGCTCGCCCTTCAACTCGCCCCCCAACACGGCCCCTATCTCGCTCCCCAACTCGACCCCCAATTCGCCCCCCAAATCGCCCCCCAACTCGCCCCCTAACTCGCCCCCAACAAGGCCCCCAACTCGCCTCCCAACTCGTCCCTCAACTCGCCCCTCAACTCGCTCCTCAACTCCTCCCTCAACTCCCCCCTCAACTCCCCACTCAACTCCCCACTCAACTCCCATCAACTCCCCTCTCAACTCCCCACTCAACTCCCATCAACTACCCCCTCAACACCCTTCAACTCCCCCCTCAACTCCCCCCACACCTCCGCACGAAACCCCCTTCCCCCCACCCCGCTCCCACATGGGACCCCCCTTACCCCTCACCTCCCTGAACTCCCCACGCTTTTTCGTTGCATTAACTTTCAAATCACAACGATGCTAAAGAAGTTTTCACTTAAAAAAAGTCTTACGATTTTCAATCGGTCACGTGACCCTGACGCGAGTTTAACAGTTTTTTAACCGACTTCAAAAAAAGGAGGTTTACAATTCGTCTTGGTTTTTTTTTTTCTTTTTTTTTTTTATGTATGTTACCTCATAACTCGTAGATGGCTGGACCGATTTGGAAAATTCTTTTTTTGTTTAAAAGGGTATACTTTCTAGTTGGTCCCATTGTCGTCACGTTTGGATCTGATGATGGAATCATGGAGAAATCGAGGAAACTCTTCAAATATTATAGGCACACTTATAGCGTTTTGGGTATTTCTTATAGTACCTTGTGCAGTTGCTCTTGAAAAGCACCATTTGAGGAAGTGGAACTGATGATGAAGACCCCTAAGATAAGTATTTCGTTGATTGCGATTAGATTACTTGAATATGGATGTTAAGCACTTTATGCTCGTCACAATGCATACATATGGTGAAGTAGAGCTGATGGTGATGTACCAGGAGAACTCCTCAAAAATTAACGGCTCTGCACCGGGAAAAGCAATATTTTGTAAAAGGTGATAAGTAGTTGACATTTTGGCTTTTGTAACTAGATAAATTACAAACCGACCCACTAAAAAGCGTGAAAAAATACTTTTTAGCAAAAAATAGAACCGACTTCCATATAAAAACACTACAAAGGCAAAAATAACTTTAATTTCGGAAGGCGGTGTCTTCAGTTTTGTATATATTTTCGTTTTTGACACCGCCTTCCGAAATTAAAGTTATATTTGCCTTTGTAGTGTTTTTATATGGAAGTCGGTTCTATTTTTTGCTAAAAAGTTTTTTGATTGATTATTTTGTTTGTGTATGGTGACAGATGCGGTGCAGCGTGCGGGATGCGTTAAGTTAGGGTTGCCAAAATAAAACCCCAGAAAAAATAGTATCGATATTTGATATTTCGGTTCTAGACCTACAAAACATTAAAATGTTTTCTGGAAGACCGAGCGTTATTCAAAGTGATAAATCATCCATTTACTTTTCTCGCTCTAGAGTGAAGCGAGAGGGTGTGTCAGACTTTTACTTACTATATACACATCCTTTTCAGAAAATCCCCGTGGCCCCAGCGAGCATCAGTCCTTCCGGGTTCTGTTTTTTTTTTTGTATTATATCAATCAAAATTAACAAAATTAACAAACTTTGACTCGTTATAATTCTTAAACTACTGGTTCAAATTGATTGAAATGTGAAATATACCGTGTTTATACAATGCCTGCTTAGTTACTGAAAATTCAGGCTTAAAGTTCTATCCACAACGAAGTTATACGGGGTCGAAAATGGCCTGAACTGCTTCGAGAAAAAGATGGTACGGCCGTGCCTCTTTTTTGCTCGACTTGGCGGGGGCACTGCCGTTCCCTCAGATGACGTGTTAGTTGTAAATATGCGTGTTTGACTGTTGCTACTTTTCCGGGAACTCGTTTGAATGACGTAGATTTGTAAACATAGATATAATTTTCTACGAATACGTACACTATGACTTTAAAAGTTTTTAAATATTGTTTCTTATTGTATTAATGTTGATAATAAATGGAAGACTATAAATAGGAGTCTAAAGTATAAATTAGTTAAAACTTTAAATTAATTCCTTCTTCCTATTTCCAACATCATTTATCACTTATTTACTGACCTGACTGTACCTACCTCTTCTTTCTGACTTTTTAAACCTTCCCTGTATTAGAGGGAACATAATACAAAATGAATTAAAGAAATCAGTCCAGCTGTTTCCGAGTTCACGCGAGACTAACGAACGGCAATTGATTTTTATATACAAGGCTAGCAGACACGCGGGGCTTCGCTCTCAATTTATCACGATGAATAACATAACCCTCTCTCTTTTACAATTAGGTAATCTAAATTCTTCCTCAAGCTTCAAGCTACTTCCATACCAAATTTCATCCAAATCTACCCAGAACTTTCGAAGATTAGCGCGATCAAACAAACAAACTTTTCCGCTTTACATATAGATATCTTGAGAAGCCAGTCATTTCATAAACTCCGAAAGTTTTTTACCTAAAACAACACGGCGGATGAAATAAAAAGCTTTCGAATTAATTCGTATGGTTCCTTGAATTATGTATGACGGATTACATTATCGCACAGCTGTTTATTCAGGGTTCGCCATGGTGCGTTGCACTCAGGGATTGTCAACCTTTGATGGTGCACATGGGCTTTTAATAAAGCCTCCTTTTCATTTTGTTGAGAGCCGGAGTGAATTAGGTGGAAAAAGTTGTGGGATTGTTGGTTTCATGAATTTTTAATTTACGAACAAAGAAGGATTTTTACATATTACGAACTTCTGTAGCCCAAATGCTGAAGTAAATAAAGTTTGAGTATTCGGTTATTTTTTGGAAAACAAAAACACTTTGTGTGATATATCGAAAGAACGGGGCTTGTTGTATTTTTATTTATTTATTTAAGAAGTATGGAGGACTAACAGCTATTAAATACAGAAAATATATAGTATAGTAGACGGTGAGCCAATTAAAAATCCTCACGTTTAAAGGCAGGAAAAACTTAAGTTGAACACTTAACAGGTGTATAATCTTAATATAACCATATCATAAATACAATATTCAAAGTGACTAAATAGATAGCAGATATAAATAACACATACAACACAGTAACTACAGATATGCATTATTTAAAAAAAAATCAAGTCTTAGGCGTCTTCTGGCTGCAATCACACTTATTATTATTTAAAAAAAATATTTAAGTAACTAACTAAAAATAACTTTATTAAAACATTGCTTTTCGCGGGAGTCTCATACGAATTTTAATCCTTTTCCGCCGGTGTATTCTAGAAATACGTATGACGGAGGAGGATGCCCAGCGTCATCAGTAGGGTCCATAATTCCTCTAAGCCGTGGGCGTCGATGGGTAATATTGGAGCAACGAAACACAGTAGTTACTTAAATCAACTTGGTTATATTATCCAATCACTTTCGGTAAAGATTATTACAATTATATACAGAGTACAGACTACAAGTAGGAACGCGAGTCGGTTTCAATATTCGACCGCACTGAACGGCTGCTACCCGAGAACTGGCGAGCACGCCGCTCAGCCGATGAATCATTGACTCCGTCGAGCGCCGACTGGGGCGCTGGCGTTCCGGAAATGACTCGATTGCGACACGGCCATCCTGCTTGCACACGTCCCAGTGTGATGGTTAATCTGCAACAAAATATCCACGAGAATACCTAGTTCCACTCGGTCACTCCTGACCACACTCTACGTTCCAGGGCAAATTACAAAGACATCAAGGCTTTTAACAGTGTTTTTAATTTCAAACAAAATTAACTAAATAAGGGATGCTAAATTCACTATACTAATAACCAGTTAGCCAGAGCCACGCATCAGTCTTTCTAACCAAATTCCAAACCACTCAGTATAACTTTACACGGATCTTATCAAATCCAGACTCTAGAAACTCCCGAGTAAGACATCTAGTGCCCCGGCTACCCAGCCGACCAGCAATCGCATTGCTCACATCCAGCGCATGGATCAGATCTCTCGGATCGCCCGTGTGTCACCACCTGGTAACCACACGTGTGGTCTCTACAGACCCCGACCTCAGCCAGAGCTAAACGCACACCACGCACCCACGGACTACTCGGGTTGCCCCAAGAGATACCGATTTTCACCGGGCTACGACTACGTAATAGCTACTGGTACGGTCGAACACAACTACTAACTATGGCCCCTAGAGTCCCCTTACTCGAGTTTCTACCACCACTTAAATATGAACTTCATCATTGACTTCGTCAACATCAATCTCGACTGATACGTGACCTGCTGGCATTTTTCTTAGCCTATCATGCGCGTATTTGTAAGTACGATTTGAATTTAGAGCTTTTAGTGTGTAACGATCGCCATCTAATACCTCTACTACTTTGAACGGCCCTTTAAACTTCGGATCTAATTTTATTTGATTACGCTCTTCGTTCTTTAACAACACAAAGTCACCAACCGAAAAATTATCAATTTTCGCCTTTGTTATGTCAAAACGAGACTTATCATAAGCCGCACACTTCACGATATTCTCGGACGCACGTTCACGAATCCTGTCGATATCATCGACATCGACCTCTACCTCACTACACATCATTGACAAAGGTCTTGCGACTTTACCTATTAAAAGCTCTAGTGGCGAAGCTCTTGTCACACGATTCATGGTACAATTTATCGCTAATTGAACCTCGCCTATAACGTCTTGCCACGATTTGTTATCGCTAGTTTCTACCGCGGTAAGCATTGATTTTAAGACTGCCATAACGCGTTCTACCTGCCCGTTAGCACGAGACGAACCTGTCGCTATGAGATGCAGATTGATGTTCTTACTCAAACAAAAATCACGGAACTCTTTACTCGCAAAACAACGTCCTTGATCAGCAAGGTAGGGGCTCCAAAAAGTGCTACACTTTGAGTCACCGCGTTAATACTACTTTTGGAGTCAATATTTGTCGTATGGAATAAAAGAACGTACTTTGTAAACGCGTCGATCAGAACGAAAACGTACTCCTTCTTATCGTTTTTTCCACTAAGCTTACCATTCGCGTCTATGTGTACCGTGTGCCACGGGGTCGTTACCTTAGGTATGGGATGCAATTCGGCTTGAACCTTACCGGAGTGAGCTTTCGCAACTTTACATGTAACGCAGTTATCTACAAACTTCTTAACGTATTGCGACATTCCTGAAAACCAGTAAAAGTCGAATAGCTTTTCAGTTGTCTTCTCGGCTCCGAGGTGAACGATAGATTCGTGAAAATTATTTACTACTGACCATCGGAGAGCACGAGGTAAATAAGGTAAGCATTTAGACCTGCCATTACGTTGGATTTTGCGATAGAGAATACCCGATCGAAGTACGTAGGTCCTAGCCATACTTTCATCTAAACGACCTTCTCCTAAATCTGTTATAATTTTAGAGACCTCTACATCGCATTGCTGTTCTGCTAGAAGCCAGTTGGGAGAAAGCTCAGTAACGTCAACGCGTTTCGACACTAAACGCGATTCGAATGGACTTGGTTCTGACGGTATAGGGTTTCGTGAAAAGAAACCTACATGCGACATACGTTTTCCCTCTTTGTACATGACGTCAAAGTCAAATGACTGAAGAAAAGCCCACCACCTATGCGCTCGGGGGGTCAACTCTTTATTTGTTTGGGAGGATTTCAATGATGATCTGTAACAACGGTAAACTTCTTACCGTGGAGGTATTGTCGGAAATGTTTGATTGAGTTTACGACCGCCAGAGTTTCCAACTCGTACGAGTGGTACATGCTTTCTGCAGGGGTTGTCCTCTTACTAAAGTAGGCGTACACGTCGCTTACCATCAGTCGTGACTTAGAACAAAATTGCTCCATAGCCTAAGCTGCTAGCGTCTGTGTGGAGCTCTACCGAAAGCTCTGGGTCATAGATTGTCAATATAGGGTCATTTGTCAAAGCCAAGACGATCTTCTGACGAATCTCTTCGTGCTCGGGCTTCCAACTAAGCTCACCTTTCAGCGAGGTCAATCGGTACAAGGGGGCCATTATTTTGGAGAAGTCTTGCACGAATTGACGAAAATATGAGGCCAATCCGATGAATTGTCTCAATTGGGTCACAGTTTTAGGTAATTTGGCCGGACTCTACCTGGAACCCCAAGAACTCTACCTTTGTCTTAAGGAAGGAGCATTTCTTCAGGTTCAAAGAGAAACCGGCTTTGGTCAGAGCTTGCAGCACAGTATTAAGTCGCTCTAGGCCCGACTCTACATCGGAAGAAACAATTAAAATGTCATCAACGTAAACTATTACGTAATCATGAGCCAGATCACCAAGTGCGTTCATAATAGCCCTTTGAAACACTGAAATTGCATTCTTCAAACCGAATGGCATTGTTAGAAATTCGTATTGACCTTCATTTGTAATGAAAGCAGTACTCTCTATGGACTCTTCACTTATGGGAATTAAGTGGAAACCGCTAGCACAATCAAGTTTTGTGAAAAATATAGCTCCGTGAAGCCGTGAGATTTGATCAGAGATCAAAGGAAGTGGATAACGGTCAGGGACTGTATTACTATTAAGTTCGCGATAATCAATACACATGCGGACTGAACCATCATGCTTCTTAACTAGTAAAGCTGGACTGGCAAATGGAGAGCAGCTAGGTCTGATAATATTTGCTTCTAAAAGTTGTTTTACATGGTCGCGAATAACGCTGCGTTCGTCTGCCGACATTCGATATGGTCGTCGCTGTACCGTGCGATTCGGATCTATCAACCTAATTTTAAGCTCGCCTGTGTTCACACGCGTCACAGGTAGACCTGTGATAAAAAAATCAGAAAACCGATCTAACGTTTGCAAAAGCTTCGACTTATCGCTACCTTCAATATCTGTTATAATAGCAGTTAAATCCCGTTCGCGCGCGTTATCGTTATTCACCGAATTTACACAATGAGTCTTTGTTAAGCAAAGCTCTGTAGCCGTCATATTCATAACAAAGCCCTGATTTAAAATCTCGCGACCTATCATGACGTCACTTCGTAAACAATTATCGGGCAAAACGTGTAACAACACTTCGAGACAATGATCGTTAATCACAATACAAGACAGAATCTGTTCCGTGCTGAATACTCGTGTTTGACCAATACCCGTCATAGTAACAACATTGTTAAAACGCTTGCCACTAAATTTGGCTGCAAAACTTTCTTTAACTAACGAGCATTCAGCGCCAGAATCGTAAGTAAAACGAATCAATTTACCTTTATGACCTAATATCCCGGATGGGGGCTGCACGACGCAAACATCAACGCGTCGCTCGCCACGTGCTGCGCCGGCGCTGCTGTCGCCCAGCTGGCTGCTGCTGCCGCCGCCGCCGCTGGTACACCGGACAGCAATGTGGCCCGGTTTCCCGCATTTGTAGCACACCAAAGGCCTTGATGCTGGCTGCTGCGTCCCTAGGTTCGGCCTCGTAGTTCGTCCTCTCACGTCGCTCGTATTACTTCGACAATCCGCTCGCTTATGACCCGTTTTTCCGCAATTAAAGCACTTAATAGCAATTAACTTCGCACGTTTGAAATCAGGTGCATTCGAAGATTCTCCGGTTGTATTCAACTTGCGTTTCAATTGCGAGAAAGCGTTCAGTTCTTGTTGTAGTTTTTCTCGCGAATTGATGTTCGTTGTAAACGCGAAACGTTGGATTCGCGGGTCAAACTGTGATAAGTGAACGAGTACAGTAGCTATGGCGATCTCTTCTTTGTTTACATCCTTCCAACGATTAGTCAAAGAGGCTATTAATCGGCTTGCATATGCTGGCAGTGATTCTTTTTCACTCGGTTTATCTTCATTTAATTTAATGAGGGTACCCGCCAATGTTTCCGTTGATATAAACCTCGTGGTGAAAAGTACCTTGAACTCCTGCTATGTGATTCCTTCGTATGCTATTTGAGATAGCCACGTCGATGCTTCACCTTTGAGCGCCTTGCCAACGGCTAGTATAAGTTGGCCACCACGTGGGGGGTTTTCGGAAAAACACAAATCGGCTGTAGCACACCACGATCTCGCGTCAGTACCTTGTTTGTCCGGGTCGAACGTAGGTAGACTGTCACGGTAGACTGGATTTGGCACTTGCAGGGCTTCGATCAGCGCTCGCATGTTCTGGTTTTGTTGTTCAAACATGACACGCCAAATATTCGCTTCATTCTTCTCTTCATCTTGCACCAACAGAGATCCCACTTCTGATGACGGAGGAGGATGTCCAGCGTCATCAGTAGGGTCCATAATTCCTCTAAGCCGTGGGCATCGATGGGTAATATTGGAGCAACGAAACACAGTAGTTACTTAAATCAACTTGGTTATATTATCCAATCACTTTCGGTAAAGATTATTACAATTATATACAGAGTACAGACTACAAGTAGGAACGCGCGTCGGTTTCAATATTCGACCGCACTGATCGGCTGCTACCCGAGAACTGACGAGCACGCCGCTCAGCCGATGAATCATTGACTCCGTCGAGCGCCGATTGGGGGCGCTGGCGTTCCGTAAATGACTCGATTGCGACATGTATATCTCTGTAAATTAATTAGCACGACAAATAAAGTGAACTATAATTTTCCAACGCAGTGAAGCTTCATAAACAAATACTTCATGCCGGACACAATGTATATTATGTTTTGTTTTCATTACGATAAAGTGTTTATTCAAATTTCACAATGAGACGCTTCGACACACATTTACTTTCCATAATATTGTATTAATACCTATGTATTCAGCCAGCATTAACAAACACATCTTTAAACTAACTGTATGGCTTCCAAATCGACCTATTACGTCAGATATGTTTTTTTTTAATATTCAAAGTCTAGGTGAGGTAATGTCACCTTTGCCAGAACTTTTAATTTGATGTAGTAGACTGACAGTTTCAGTGTTGTCAGGTACCTAATGACGACTAAATGGCAGAATGTGTCATGCACTGAATTTCTTGTAACATCTCTACCTACCGCATTTTATACAAATTTATGATTTGGCTATATACCAATGCGGGTGATGCCATGAATGAATATGGCTAGATCCAAGGCGGGTGATGCCAGTTAGGGGGGGGGGGCTATATCCTATGCGGGTGACGCCATGGAGTAATATGGCTATATCCAAGGCGGGTGATTGCCAGTTGGGGGCTAGATCCTAAATGGGTTATGCCAAGTTTCAAGTGATTTTTTATATTGTTTAATGGCTAACCCAATATGGGTGACGCTAGTTTTTTTATTATTTAAGGGCTAACCCAATATGGGTAACGCTAGTTTTGATATTTTTGAATGGCTAACCCAATATGGGAGACGATAGTTTTGATATTATTGAATGGCTAACCCAATATGGGTGACGCTAGTTTTATGTAAATGATTTATGATACTGCGTAATAATACCAAATTGATGTGGGTGACGATAGTTTAATGTAAATATATCGTTAGCGGTTACGGTTATACAGCGCAGAGAGCGCGCTGGATTAGAATGGCCGTATCGGTGAAACCGTCATCATCGTAGTGCTTTCGATGAGTTACGCTAGATGGTGCTGTATGTTCCTTAAAAATGTAATTTAGTATTTAAATTAAATACTTGATCATATGACAGCGTTCTTATAATTTATAGGAATTTAATTTAACTATTTTATGTTTTTAGTATTACAATATCCCTGTTGAATATAATATTTCACTTGGCAACTTCCTTTGTTATTTTATGAATATTGTAACATCCGGTTGAGTTTAAAGATGACATGTTTCTTTTTATTTAAATAGGAATTAACTTAACCATTTCAGTCTAATTATTTATTTAATAATATTTCTCTACTGTCAAAATTCATATTGTATTAATTTATTTTGTTTTAGTTTTTTTAGTTAACTTCCGCTGTCAACTTAAGACCTGTCATTTAAAGCGATGTAATGCGGCAATCTGCCTCTTTCTCTGACTACTGTGGAATAAAAATCTTGGATTCAAGTCAAGTATTTTTATTTTGTGAAACCTTTGTGTAAACCCTGCTACCTACATATTTGTTGCTAATTGTATTTTGATATAACTTTGTTATATGTGATTTCAACGCCAACGGCGATGATCCGCCGACAGCACCGGTGAGATACAAAAAAGTTCAAGACGAATTGAGAACCTCCTCCTTTTTTTTAAGTCGGTTAAAAAGGCTATAAAACAATTTGAGGAAACTCATTATATTATTTTTCAACTTCTTATCAACTTAAAGGCATACCAAAGGTAATCCTAACGCGCCATTGCTTTGTTTTGATTGACGTCGTTTTTTACTTTTTTTTCTTCATAAAAACCTTCTTCCTCAGACTTCATCAAACGCAACAAAAAGAAATCAGCCAAATCGGTTCAGCCGTTCTCGAGTTTTGCGCTTAGCAACACATTTAGCGATTCATTTTCAACCGATGACAAAAAGAGGAGGTTATCAATTCGACGCGTATATATATATTTTTTTTAATGTATGATCATCGAGTACTCGAAGACGGCTGAACCGATTTAGAAAATTCTTTTTTTGTTCGAATGGGTATACTTCGAAATTGGTCCCATTATCACCAAAGTCAGGATCTGATGATGGGATCCTGGAGAAATCGAGGGAACTCTTCAAATATTATAGGCACACCTATAGCGTTTTGGGTATTTCTTATAGTAACTTGTGCAGTTGCTCTCAAAAAGTACCATTTAGGGAAGTGGAACTGATGATGAAGACCACGGATGGCCGCCGAAACTACTCAATAATAAGTATTGAGTGGATTGCGATTCGATTACTTGAATATGGATGTTAAGCACTTTATGCTCGTCACAATGCATATGGTGATGTAGAGCTGATGGTGAAGTACCAGGAGAACTCCTCAATAATTAACAGCCCAGCATTGGGAAAAGCAATATTTTGTAAAAGGTTATAAGTAGTTGACATTTAGGCTCTTGTAACTAGGTAAATTAAAAATCATCCAACTAAAAAGAGTCAAATAAAAACTTTTTAACAAAAAATTAAACCGACTCCCAAAAAACACTGCAAAGTGAAAAATAACTTTAATTTCGCAAGTCGGTGCCAAAAACGAAAAAACAAAACTAAAGACACCGACTACCGAAATTAAAGTTATTTTTCACTTTGCAGTGTTTTTTGGGAATCGGTTTAATTTTTTGTTAAAAGGTTTTTATTAACCTTCTCTTAAGGTTCTCAATTCGTCATGAACTTTTTTTATTTTTTTTATTTATGTTACCTAATAACTCGGAGACGGCTGGACCGATTTGAAAAAATCTTTTTGCGTTTGAAAGGGTATATTTTCTAGTTGGTTACATTGTTACGAAATCAGGATCTGATGATGGGATCCCGGAGAAATCGAGGGAACTCTTCAAATATTATAAGCACTCCTATAGCGTTTTGGGTATTTCTTATAGTACCTTGAGCAGTTGCTTTCGAAAAGTAGCATTTGAGGAAGTTAAACTGATGATGAAGACCACAGATGGCCAGTGAAACTACTCAATAATAAGTATTTCGTGGATGGCGATTTGATTACTTGGGTACGAATGTTAAACACTTTATGCTCGTCATAATACATATGGTGATGTAGAGCTGATGGTCAAGTACCAGGAGAACTCCTCAAAAATTAACGGCTATGCATCGGGAAAAGCAATATTTTGTAAAAGGTGATAAGTTGTTGACATTATAGCTTTTGTAACTAGATCAATTACAAACCGACCCACTAAGAAGCGTGAAAAAATTTTATTTCAAAAAGTAGAACCGACTTCCATATCAAAACACTACAAAGCCAAAAATAACTTTAATTTCGAAAGGCGGTGTGAAAAAAAAAGAAAATCGAAATTAAAGTTATGTTTGGCTTTGTAATGTTTTGATTTATGGAAGTCGGTTCTATTTTTGCTAAAAACGTTATATATATATGTATGTATAGATAAGATAACCGTTATTCTGACATAATATAATTGAATGACATTATTTAAAATATTGTATTGGTAAAAATTAGATGTAACTAGGTAGCATTAATAAAAATGTAACTGTACCTACACTTGCACACCTCTTGAGGTTATAACATAATGTATCTAATATGTAAAACTTTTTAACAAAAAATTAAACCGACTCCCAAAAAACACTGCAAAGTGAAAAATAACTTTAATTTCGGTAGTCGGTGTCTTTAGTTTTGTTTTTTCTTTTTTGGCACCGACTTCCGAAATTAAAGTTATTTTTCACTTTGCAGTGTTTTTTGGGAGTCGGATTAATTTTTTGTTACAAAGTTTTTATTGCACTCTTTTAAGTTGGATGATTTTTAATTTACCTAGTTACAAGAGCCTAAATGTCAACTACTTATAACCTTTTACAAAATATTGCTTTTCCCAATGCTGGGCCGTTAATTGTTGAGGACTTCTCCTGGTACTTCACCATCAGCTCTACATCACCATATGCATTGTGACGAGCATAAAGTGCTTAACATTCATATTCAAGTAATCGAATCGCAATCCACTCAATACTTATTATTGAGTAGTTTCGGCGGCCATCTGTGGTCTTCATCATCAGTTGCACTTCCCCAAATGGTACTTTTTGAGAGCAACTGCACAAGTTACTATAAGAAATACCCAAAACGCCATAGGTGTGCCTATAATATTTGAAGAGTTCCCTCGATTTCTCCAGGATCCCATCATCAGATCCTGACTTTGGTGATAGTCGGACCAATTTCGAAGTATACCCATTCGAACAAAAAAAGAATTTTCTAAATCGGTTCAGCCGTCTTCGAGTATTCGATGATCATACATCAAAAAAAAATATATATATATATACGCGTCGAATTGATAACCTCCTCTTTTTGTCGTCGGTTGATAAAATAGTATGTAACATCTTGTCAACCTGTATTATGCAAATAAATGAAATGAAATGAAATGAAATGAAATGAAATATTTATTTTGTAAATTGGTTATAAATAACACTTTTACACGTCATGTTCTTTTGCGTGTTAAGTTTAGCTAGATGAGGCCGGTATTTCCTAACTGACTACTCTGAGAAGAAACACCGAAACAAACTCAGAGGACATAGTCTCTTTTAAAGTCCAGACAATTTGTATTTGTATATGAGAAGCATGTAGGTTAATGTCTGTGGTATTTTTTTGAGGAAATAACCACGCAAATTTGAGCGGACCTGTCCAGACAGTGCAAGCATTTGTCAGTTATCATGTAGCTCAACTTAGAACTTAAGGAGCTCAACAATTTGAAAAAAAAAAAACCAAAGGAGATTCGGGTAGGCCACACAAGTACTCAAACTGCTTGACATCATTAAATAAATTATAGTGAAAGTAAAAACAACGAAAAAAGAATAACCTACATTGTCCTCACATTAAAAATAATGAAATAATAATATAAAAAAAAAAGAAAAATAGGTATATACAATACTTAACAAAACAAATATTTTAATCAATAAAAAATAAATCAACTATCAAAAATTAGAAAATAAAAAGGGCTCACGTATATCACTGGAGCATTTCATTCCCAAGCCTTCTTGTCCTCAATATAATCTTTAACACTGTAAAAAGCTTTCTGACATAGCTTACGTTTTATAAACAATTTGAATTTATGAATACTTAGTTCTTGAATATGGCTAGGAATTTTATTATAAAAACGTATACATTGGCATCTAAACTAAATGTTTTGATTTAAAAGTCCAGGTATTATTGAAAGACCCCGTATAAGATGCGTGCTTGCCTAATAGAAGATAACTTGACTTAAAGAACTTTTGATTGTTACTATCATGAAAATTGGACCAGGTTGATGTTGTAAATACGATTTGTGTTATTGACTTTAAAAGAGACTTTGTCCTGTGAGTTTATTTCGATGGTTCTTCTCAGGTTATCAGCTATGAAACACCGGACTCATCTAGATTAAATTTACTAAAATTATAGACGTATGGAAGTAATGCTTATAACCAATATGCAAAACAAATATAATATTTTTTTTTTTTTTCACAACTTTTCACACAACGCCATCTAGTCCCAAACTAAGCAGAGCTTGTGGTATGGGTACTAGACAACTGATAAACATACATATATATTTCTAAATACATACATTTTATAGATAAATTACACCCAGACAAAGAACAAATGACCGTGCTCATCACACAAACATTTGTCCTAGGTGGGAATCGAACCCACGACCATGCGCACAGCAGTCAGGGCCACTGATCACAATACCAACGGGCCTGTCATAATAATAAAATAACGTTTATTTGCAACACAATTTTACAGTGACTTATTTCATTGCAAAGCAGTACAAAATTTAAAATATTATGGGGACTGGTAGGCACCAGTCCCCATATTATTTTAAACACAGGTCTAGCGTAGGCAAGCTAGACTTGTGTTTCAGGATATCGTTTATTTATTTATGAAACTCTGACTACTTAGCTTATCCTTTTAAGGGTTCCGTAGCCGAATGGCAAAAAACGGAACCCTTCTAGTTTCGTCATATCTATCCATCTGTCTGTCTGTCCGTCCGTTCGTATATCACAGCCATTTTATTCCGAAACTATTAGGACTATACATGTGAAACTTGGTAGGTAGATGTATTCCGTAAACTGCTTTCCGACTTTAGGAAAAAAATAAAAAAAAAATTAAAATAAAGGGGGGCTCCCCATACATGGAACTGGAACTGAATTTTTTTTTTCATGAAACCTATGCGTGTATGGTATCTATAGACAGGTGTTTAAAAATTATATTAAGGTTTCTAGAATCACTTTTGCATAAAGTTAATCGCTTAAAAGATATACGCATTCAAAGTGTTAAAATGTGTGTCCCCCCTCTAACTTCTATAATAATGG
This sequence comes from Tholera decimalis, assembly GCA_943138885.2. NCBI lineage: Eukaryota > Metazoa > Arthropoda > Insecta > Lepidoptera > Noctuidae > Tholera > Tholera decimalis. The sequence continues at coordinate 8,632,609 of OW964565.2, read as the reverse complement.
AGCGAAAAATTTCAAAAAAAATATAATATGCTGTAGATCTTAATAAAAAATTTCAACCGAAATTGGTTTGACGAGATGGGTTCAGCAATTTTTGAGATACAGCATATTTTCTAAAACCGCAAATAAAACTTTGTAATTCATACAAACACTATGAAAAACAAAGTTATTGGGCGTAGTTGTAAAAATGTAAATAAGCTAGTTTTAAGAAATTTGTCAGGTTTTTTTTAAAATAAATATACATATTATACGATACAATATATTGTGCGGTACGGCATTATATTATTATTATACTATATAAAGCTAAATTACCACTGACTGACTGACTGACTGACTGACTCACTCATTGACATAATTGTTCTCCCAGATGGTGGATGGGGAGGTGGGTATATTTTGACAGATTCGTAAACAAGTAACTCTCAAACCTACGGGAAAAGTGCCAAACCTCCCCTTTTCCCCCCCCTTCTCACCCCTCCCTATCGTATCTCGGAAACGACGAGACCCGTATTTTTTGTTTTTTACGGATTCGTATAGAGGAGGCTCGGTAAAGTAAAAACCATTTTTCAAAGTCCCCCCCCCGCCCCCCTTCTCCCCCCCTTTAGGCGGATCTCGGAATCTAAGAGACTTGGAACATTTTTTTTTTCAGATTCATTTAGAGGGGCAATGCTTTAGTAGAAATACTTGTGCAACCCCCCCCCATCACCCCCCCCCCCCCCACTTTTTTTTTTTTCTTTTTTCTCAAGCACGCGAGGTGCTTGCACCTCGCGCAACACGCAAATACTAAACCCCCCCATAGCCCCCCCTACTTTTTTTTTCACAAGCATGCGAGGTGCTTGCACCTCGCGCAACACGCAAATACTAGTTATACTATATAAAGCTAAATTACCACTGACTGACTGACTGACTCACTCACTCATTGACATAATTGTTCTCCCAGATGGTGGATGGGGAGGTGGGTATATTTTGACAGATTCGTAAACAAGTAACTCTCAAACCTACGGGAAAAGTACGAAACCTCCCCTTTTCCCCCCCCTTTCCCCCCCCCCCCTATCGTATCTCGGAAACTACGAGACCCGTATTTTTTTCTTTTTACGGATTCGTATAGAGGAGGCTTGGTAAAGTAAAAACCATTTATCAAAGTCCCCCCCCCGCCCCCCTTCTCCCTCCCTTTAGGCGGATCTCGGAAATTAAGAGACTTGGAAAATTTTTTTTTTCAGATTCGTTTAGAGGGGCAATGCTTTAGTCGAAATAATTGTGCAACCCCCCCCCCCCTATCAACCCCCCCTTTTTTTTTTTTTTTTTTTTCACAAGCACGCGAGGTGCTTGCACCTCGCGCAACACGCAAATACTAAACCCCCCCCATCACCCCCCCTCTTTTTTTTTTTTTTTTTTCACAAGCACACGCAAATACTAAACCGCCCCCATCTCCCCACCCCCTTTTTTTTTTTCACAAGCACGCGAGGTGCTTGCACCTCGCGCAACACGCAAATACTAGTTCTATATATAAATGCTGTAGATCTTAATAAAAAATTTCAACCGAAATTGGTTTGACGAGATGGGTTCAGCAATTTTTGAGATACAGCATATTTTCTAAAACCGCAAATAAAACTTTGTAATTCATACAAACACTATGAAAAACAAAGTTATTGGGCGTAGTTGTAAAAATGTAAATAAGCTAGTTTTAAGAAATTTGTCAGGTTTTTTTTTAAATAAATATACATATTATACTATACAATATATTGTGCGGTACGGCATTATATTATACTATATAAAGCTAAATTACCACTCACTCACTCACTCACTGACTCATTGACATAATTGTTCTCCCAGATGGTGGATGGGGAGGTGGGTATATTTTGACAGATTCGTAAACAAGTAACTCTCAAACCTACGGGAAAAGTGCCAAACCTCCCCTTTTCACCCCCCTTCTCCCCCCTCCCTATCGTATCTCGGAAACTACGAGACCCGTATTCTTTGTTTTTTACGGATTCGTATAGAGGAGGCCCGGTTAAGTAAAAACCATTTTTCAAAGTCCCCCCCCCGCCCCCCTTCTCCCCCCCTTTAGGCGGATCTCGGAATCTAAGAGACTTGGAACATTTTTTTTTCAGATTCATTTAGAGGGGCAATGCTTTAGTCGAAATACTTGTGCAACCCCCCCCCCCATCACCCCCCCCCTCTTTTTTTTTTTTTTCACAAGCTCGCGAGGTGCTTGCACCTCGCGCAACACGCAAATACCAATTTCTTATTTCACAAGCACGCGAGGTGCTTGCACCTCGCGCAACACGCAAATACTAGTTATATTATATAAAGCTAGATTACCACTCACTCACTGACTCACTGACATAATATTGTTCTCCCAGATGGTGGATGGGGAGGTGGGTATATTTTGACAGATTCGTAAACAAGTAACTCTCAAACCTACGGGAAAAGTGCCAAACCCCCCCTTTTCCCCCCCCTTCTCCCCCCCCCTATCGTATCTCGGAAACTACGAGACCCGTATTTTTTTCTTTTTACGGATTCGTATAGAGGAGGCTCGGTAAAGTAAAAACCATTTTTCAAAGTCCCCCCCCCGCCCCCCTTCTCCCCCCCTTTAGGCGGATCTACGAATCTAAGAGACTTGGAACATTTTTTTTTTCAGATTCATTTAGAGGGGCAATGCTTTAGTCGAAATACTTGTGCAACCCCCCCCCCCATCACCCCCCCCCCTCTTTTTTTTTTTTTTTCACAAGCACGCGAGGTGCTTGCACCTCGCGCAACACGCAAATACTTGATTTAGAGGGGCAATGCTTTAGTTTTTTTCACAAGCACGCGAGGTGCTTGCACCTCGCGCAACACGCAAATACTAGTTATACTATATAAAGCTAAATTACCACTGACTGACTGACTGACTGACTGACTCACTAATTGACATAATTGTTCTCCCAGATGGTGGATGGGGAGGTGGGTATATTTTGACAGATTCGTAAACAAGTAACTCTCAAACCTACGGGAAAAGTGCCAAACCTCCCCTTTTCCCCCCCCTTCTCCCCCCCCCCCTATCGTATCTCGGAAACTACGAGACCCGTATTTTTTTCTTTTTACGGCTTCGTATAGAGGAGGCTCGGTAAAGTTAAAACCATTTTTCAAAGTCCCCCCCCCCGCCCCCCTTCTCCCCCCCTTTAGGCGGATCTCGGAATCTAAGAGACTTGGAACATTTTTTTTTTCAGATTCATTTAGAGGGGCAATGCTTTAGTCGAAATACTTGTGCAACTCCTCCCCCCATCACCCACCCCCCCTCTTTTTTTTTTTTTTTTTTTTTCACAAACACGCGAGGTGCTTGCACCTCGCGCAACACGCAAATACTAAACCCCCCCATCACCCCCCCTTTTTTTTTTTATTTTTACACAAGCACGCGACAAGCAAATACTAAACCCCCCCCATCTCCCCCCCCCTTTTTTTTTTTTTCACAAGCACGCGAGGTGCTTGCACCTCGCGCAACACGCAAATACTAGTTATACTATATAAAGCTAAATTACCACTGACTGACTGACTGACTGACTGACTGACTCACTCATTGACATAATTGTTCTCCCAGATGGTGGATGGGGAGGTGGGTATATTTTGACAGTTCGTAAACAAGTAACTCTCAAACCTACGGGAAAAGTGCCAAACCTCCCCTTTTCCCCCCCTTCTCCCCCCCCCCCCCTATCGTATCTCGGAAACTACGAGACCCGTATTTTTTTCTTTTTACGGATTCGTATAGAGGAGGCTCGGTAAAGTAAAAACCATTTTTAAAAGTCCCCCCCCGCCCCCCTTCTCCCCCCTTTAGGCGGATCTCGGAATCTAAGAGACCCCCCCCTTTTTTTTTTTTTTTTCTCCAGCATGCGAGGTGCTTGCACCTCGCGCAACACGCAAATACTAAACCCCCCATCTCCCCCCATCACCCCCCCCCACTTTTTTTTCTTCACAAGCACGCGAGGTGCTTGCACCTCGCGCAACACGCAAATACTAAACCCCCCCCATCACCCCCCACTTTTTTTTTCACAAGCACGCGAGGTGCTTGCACCTCGCGCAACACGCAAATACTAAACCCCCCCATCTCCCCACCCTTCTTTTTTGTTTTTTTTCACAAGCACGCGAGGTGCTTGCACCTCGCGCAACACGCAAATACTAAACCCCCCCATCTCCCCCCGTCACCCCCACCCCTTTTTTTTTTTTTCACAAGCACGCGAGGTTCTTGCACCTCGCATATCACGCAAATACTAAACCCCCCCCCATCTCCCCCATCACCCCCCCCCCCACTTTTTTTGTCTTTTTGCTTGCACCTCGCGCGACACGCAAATACTAAACCCCCCATCTCCCCCCATCACCCCCCTCTTTTTTTTTTTTTTTTTCACAAGCACGCGAGGTGCTTGCACCTCGCGCAACACGCAAATAATAAACCCCTCCATCTCCCCCCCTTTTTTTTTTCACAAGCACGCGAGGTGCTTGCACCTCGCGCAACACGCAAATACTAGTTATTATATTATATAAAGCTAGATTTTATATTATATAAAGCTAAATTACCACTGACTGACTGACTGACTCACTCATTGACATAATTGTTCTCCCAGATGGTGGATGGGGAGGTGGGTATATTTTGACAGATTCGTAAACAAGTAACTCTCAAACCTACGGGAAAAGTGCCAAACCTCCCCTTTTCACCCCCCTTCTCCCCCCTCCCTATCGTATCTCGGAAACTACGAGACCGGTATTTTTTGTTTTTTACGGATTCGTATAGAGGAGGCTCGGTAAAGTAAAAACCAGTTTTCAAAGTCCCCCCCCCGCCCCCCTTCTCCCCCCCTTTAGGCGGATCTCGGAATCTAAGAGACTTGGAACATTTTTTTTTCAGATTCATTTAGAGGGGCAATGCTTTAGTCGAAATACTTGTGCAACCCCCCCCCCCATCACCCCCCCCCCCCTCTTTTTTGTTTTTTTTTTTTTTCACAAGCTCGCGAGGTGCTTGAACCTCACGCAACACGCAAATACTAAACCCTCCCCATCACCCTCCCCCTTTTTTTTTTTTCACAAGCACGCGAGGTGCTTGCATCTCGCGCAACACGCAAATACTAAACCCCCATCTCCCCCCCCCCTTTTTTTTTTTTTCACAAGCACGCGAGGTGCTTGCACCTCGCGCAACCCGGCAATACTAGTTATTATATTATATAAAGCTAAATTACCACTCACTCACTGACTCACTGACATAATTGTTCTCCCAGATGGTGGATGGGGAGGTGGGTATATTTTCACAGATTCGTAAACAAGTAACTCTCAAACCTACGGGAAAAGTGCCAAACCTCCCCTTTTCCCCCCCCTTCTCCCCCCCCCCCATCGTATCTCGGAAACTACGAGACCCGTATTTTTTTCTTTTTACGGATTCGTATAGAGGAGGCTCGGTAAAGTAAAAACCATTTTTCAAAGTCCCCCCCCCGCCCCCCTTCTCCCCCCCTTTAAGCGGATCTCGGAATCTAAGAGACTTGGAACACTTTTTTTTTCAGATTCATTTAGAGGGGCAATGCTTTAGTCGAAATAATTGTGCAACCCCCCCCCCATTTCCCCCCCCCTTTTTTTTTTTATTTTCACAAGCACGCGAGGTGCTTGCACCTCGCGCAACACGCAAATACTAAACCCCCCCCCATCACCCCCGCACCCCCCACTTTTTTTTTTCACAAGCACGCGAGGTGCTTGCACCTCGCGCAACACGCAAATACTAGTTATACTATATAAAGCTAAATTACCACTCACTCACTCACTCATTGACATAATTGTTCTCCCAGATGGTGGATGGGGAGGTGGGTATATTTTGACAGATTCGTAAACAAGTAACTCTCAAACCTACGGGAAAAGTGCCAAACCTCCCCTTTTCACCCCCCTTCTCCCCCCTCCCTATCGTATCTCGGAAACTACGAGACCCGTATTCTTTGTTTTTTACGGATTCGTATAGAGGAGGCTCGGTAAAGTAAAAACCATTTTTCAAAGTCCCCTCCCCCGCCCCCCTTCTCCCCCCCTTTAGGCGGATCTCGGAATCTAAGAGACTTGGAACATTTTTTTTTTCAGATTCATTTAGAGGGGCAATGCTTTAGTCGAAATACTTGTGCAACCCCCCCCCCCCATCACCCCCCCCCCTCTTTTTTTTTTTTTTTTTTTTTCACAAACACGCGAGGTGCTTGCACCTCGCGCAACACGCAAACACTAAACCCCCCCATCACCCCCCCCTTTTTTTTTTATTTTTACACAAGCACGCGACAAGCAAATACTAAACCCCCCCCATCTCCCCCCCCCTTTTTTTTTTTTTCACAAGCACGCGAGGTGCTTGCACCTCGCGCAACACGCAAATACTAGTTATACTATATAAAGCTAAATTACCACTGACTGACTGACTGACTGACTGACTGACTCACTCATTGACATAATTGTTCTCCCAGATGGTGGATGGGGAGGTGGGGATATTTTGACAGATTCGTAAACAAGTAACTCTCAAATCTACGGGAAAAGTACCAAACCTCCCCTTTTCCCTCCCCTTCTCCCCCCCCCCTATCGTATCTCGGAAACTACGAGACCCGTATTTTTTTCTTTTTACGGATTCGTATAGAGGAGGCTTGGTAAAGTAAAAACCATTTTTCAAAGTCCCCCCCCCCGCCCCCCTTCTCCCCCCCGTTAGGCGGATCTCGGAATCTAAGAGACTTGGAACATTTTTTTTTTCAGATTCATTTAGAGGGGCAATGCTTTAGTCGAAATACTTGTGCAACTCCTCCCCCCATCACCCACCCCCCCTCTTTTTTTTTTTTTTTTTTTTTCACAAACACGCGAGGTGCTTGCACCTCGCGCAACACGCAAATACTAAACCCCCCCATCACCCCCCCCTTTTTTTTTTATTTTTACACAAGCACGCGACAAGCAAATACTAAACCCCCCCCATCTCCCCCCCCCTTTTTTTTTTTTTCACAAGCACGCGAGGTGCTTGCACCTCGCGCAACACGCAAATACTAGTTATACTATATAAAGCTAAATTACCACTGACTGACTGACTGACTGACTGACTGACTCACTCATTGACATAATTGTTCTCCCAGATGGTGGATGGGGAGGTGGGTATATTTTGACAGTTCGTAAACAAGTAACTCTCAAACCTACGGGAAAAGTGCCAAACCTCCCCTTTTCCCCCCCTTCTCCCCCCCCCCCCTATCGTATCTCGGAAACTACGAGACCCGTATTTTTTTTCTTTTTACGGATTCGTATAGAGGAGGCTCGGTAAAGTAAAAACCATTTTTAAAAGTCCCCCCCCGCCCCCCTTCTCCCCCCTTTAGGCGGATCTCGGAATCTAAGAGACCCCCCCCTTTTTTTTTTTTTTTTCTCCAGCACGCGAGGTGCTTGCACCTCGCGCAACACGCAAATACTAAACCCCCCATCTCCCCCCATCACCCCCCCCCCACTTTTTTTTTTTCACAAGCACGCGAGGTGCTTGCACCCCGCGCAACACGCAAATACTAAACCCCCCCATCTCCCCACCCTTCTTTTTTGTTTTTTTTCACAAGCACGCGAGGTGCTTGCACCTCGCGCAACACGCAAATACTAAACCCCCCCATCTCCCCCCGTCACCCCCACCCCTTTTTTTTTTTTTCACAAGCACGCGAGGTGCTTGCACCTCGCGCATCACGCAAATATTAAACCCCCCCCCATCTCCCCCATCACCCCCCCCCCACTTTTTTTGTCTTTTTGCTTGCACCTCGCGCGACACGCAAATACTAAACCCCCCATCTCCCCCCATCACCCCCCCCCTTTTTTTTTTTTTTTTCACAAGCACGCGAGGTGCTTGCACCTCGCGCAACACGCAAATAATAAACCCCTCCATCTCCCCCCCTTTTTTTTTTCACAAGCACGCGAGGTGCTTGCACCTCGCGCAACACGCAAATACTAGTTATTATATTATATAAAGCTAGATTTTATATTATATAAAGCTAAATTACCACTGACTGACTGACTGACTGACTGACTCACTCATTGACATAATTGTTCTCCCAGATGGTGGATGGGGAGGTGGGTATATTTTGACAGATTCGTAAACAAGTAACTCTCAAACCTACGGGAAAAGTGCCAAACCTCCCCTTTTCACCCCCCTTCTCACCCCTCCCTATCGTATCTCGGAAACTACGAGACCGGTATTTTTTGTTTTTTACGGATTCGTATAGAGGAGGCTCGGTAAAGTAAAAACCAGTTTTAAAAGTCCCCCCCCCCGCCCCCCTTCTCCCCCCCCTTTAGGCGGATCTCGGAATCTAAGAGACTTGGAACATTTTTTTTTCAGATTCATTTAGAGGGGCAATGCTTTAGTCGAAATACTTGTGCAACCCCCCCCCCCATCACCCCCCCCCCCTCTTTTTTGTTTTTTTTTTTTTTTTTCACAAGCTCGCGAGGTGCTTGCACCTCGCGCAACACGCAAATACCAATTTCTTTTTTCACAAGCACGCGAGGTGCTTGAACCTCGCGCAACACGCAAATACTAAACCCTCCCCATCACCCCCCCCCTTTTTTTTTTTTCACAAGCACGCGAGGTGCTTGCACCTCGCGCAACCCGCCAATACTAGTTATTATACTATATAAAGCTAAATTACCACTGACTGACTCACTCACTCACTGACATAATTGTTCTCCCAGATGGTGTATGGGGAGGTGGGTATATTTTGACAGATTCGTAAACAAGTAACTCTCAAACCTACGGGAAAAGTGCCAAACCTCCCCTTTTCACCCCCCTTCTCCCCCCTCCCTATCGTATCTCGGAAACTACGAGACCCGTATTTTTTGTTTTTTACGGATTCGTATAGAGGAGGCTCGGTAAAGTAAAAACCAGTTTTCAAAGTCCCCCCCCCCCCGCCCCCCTTCTCCCCCCCTTTAGGCGGATCTCGGAATCTAAGAGACTTGGAACACTTTTTTTTTCAGATTCATTTAGAGGGGCAATGCTTTAGTCGAAATAATTGTGCAACCCCCCCCCCCCATTTCCCCCCCCTTTTTTTTTTTTTTTCACAAGCACGCGAGGTGCTTGCACCTCGCGCAACACGCAAATACTAAACCCCCCCATCACCCCCCCCCTTTTTTTTTTATTTTTACACAAGCACGCGACAAGCAAATACTAAACCCCCCCCATCTCCCCCCCCCTTTTTTTTTTTTTCACAAGCACGCGAGGTGCTTGCACCTCGCGCAACACGCAAATACTAGTTATACTATATAAAGCTAAATTACCACTGACTGACTGACTGACTGACTGACTGACTCACTCATTGACATAATTGTTCTCCCAGATGGTGGATGGGGAGGTGGGTATATTTTGACAGTTCGTAAACAAGTAACTCTCAAACCTACGGGAAAAGTGCCAAACCTCCCCTTTTCCCCCCCTTCTCCCCCCCCCCCCCTATCGTATCTCGGAAACTACGAGACCCGTATTTTTTTTCTTTTTACGGATTCGTATAGAGGAGGCTCGGTAAAGTAAAAACCATTTTTAAAAGTCCCCCCCCGCCCCCCTTCTCCCCCCTTTAGGCGGATCTCGGAATCTAAGAGACCCCCCCCTTTTTTTTTTTTTTTTCTCCAGCACGCGAGGTGCTTGCACCTCGCGCAACACGCAAATACTAAACCCCCCATCTCCCCCCATCACCCCCCCCCCCACTTTTTTTTTTTCACAAGCACGCGAGGTGCTTGCACCTCGCGCAACACGCAAATACTAAACCCCCCCCATCACCCCCCACTTTTTTTTTCACAAGCACGCGAGGTGCTTGCACCCCGCGCAACACGCAAATACTAAACCCCCCCATCTCCCCACCCTTCTTTTTTGTTTTTTTTCACAAGCACGCGAGGTGCTTGCACCTCGCGCAACACGCAAATACTAAACCCCCCCATCTCCCCCCGTCACCCCCACCCCTTTTTTTTTTTTTCACAAGCACGCGAGGTGCTTGCACCTCGCGCATCACGCAAATATTAAACCCCCCCCCATCTCCCCCATCACCCCCCCCCCACTTTTTTTGTCTTTTTGCTTGCACCTCGCGCGACACGCAAATACTAAACCCCCCATCTCCCCCCATCACCCCCCCCCCTTTTTTTTTTTTTTTTCACAAGCACGCGAGGTGCTTGCACCTCGCGCAACACGCAAATAATAAACCCCTCCATCTCCCCCCCTTTTTTTTTTCACAAGCACGCGAGGTGCTTGCACCTCGCGCAACACGCAAATACTAGTTATTATATTATATAAAGCTAGATTTTATATTATATAAAGCTAAATTACCACTGACTGACTGACTGACTGACTGACTCACTCATTGACATAATTGTTCTCCCAGATGGTGGATGGGGAGGTGGGTATATTTTGACAGATTCGTAAACAAGTAACTCTCAAACCTACGGGAAAAGTGCCAAACCTCCCCTTTTCACCCCCCTTCTCACCCCTCCCTATCGTATCTCGGAAACTACGAGACCGGTATTTTTTGTTTTTTACGGATTCGTATAGAGGAGGCTCGGTAAAGTAAAAACCAGTTTTAAAAGTCCCCCCCCCCGCCCCCCTTCTCCCCCCCCTTTAGGCGGATCTCGGAATCTAAGAGACTTGGAACATTTTTTTTTCAGATTCATTTAGAGGGGCAATGCTTTAGTCGAAATACTTGTGCAACCCCCCCCCCCATCACCCCCCCCCCCCTCTTTTTTGTTTTTTTTTTTTTTTTTCACAAGCTCGCGAGGTGCTTGCACCTCGCGCAACACGCAAATACCAATTTCTTTTTTCACAAGCACGCGAGGTGCTTGAACCTCGCGCAACACGCAAATACTAAACCCTCCCCATCACCCCCCCCCTTTTTTTTTTTTCACAAGCACGCGAGGTGCTTGCACCTCGCGCAACCCGCCAATACTAGTTATTATACTATATAAAGCTAAATTACCACTGACTGACTCACTCACTCACTGACATAATTGTTCTCCCAGATGGTGTATGGGGAGGTGGGTATATTTTGACAGATTCGTAAACAAGTAACTCTCAAACCTACGGGAAAAGTGCCAAACCTCCCCTTTTCACCCCCCTTCTCCCCCCTCCCTATCGTATCTCGGAAACTACGAGACCCGTATTTTTTGTTTTTTACGGATTCGTATAGAGGAGGCTCGGTAAAGTAAAAACCAGTTTTCAAAGTCCCCCCCCCCCGCCCCCCTTCTCCCCCCCTTTAGGCGGATCTCGGAATCTAAGAGACTTGGAACACTTTTTTTTTCAGATTCATTTAGAGGGGCAATGCTTTAGTCGAAATAATTGTGCAACCCCCCCCCCCCATTTCCCCCCCCTTTTTTTTTTTTTTTCACAAGCACGCGAGGTGCTTGCACCTCGCGCAACACGCAAATACTAAACCCCCCCCCATCACCCCCGCACCCCCCACTTTTTTTTTTCACAAGCACGCGAGGTGCTTGCACCTCGCGCAACACGCAAATACTAGTTATACTATATAAAGCTAAATTACCACTCACTCACTCACTCATTGACATAATTGTTCTCCCAGATGGTGGATGGGGAGGTGGGTATATTTTGACAGATTCGTAAACAAGTAACTCTCAAACCTACGGGAAAAGTGCCAAACCTCCCCTTTTCACCCCCCTTCTCCCCCCTCCCTATCGTATCTCGGAAACTACGAGACCCGTATTCTTTGTTTTTTACGGATTCGTATAGAGGAGGCTCGGTAAAGTAAAAATCATTTTTCAAAGTCCCCTCCCCCGCCCCCCTTCTCCCCCCCTTTAGGCGGATCTCGGAATCTAAGAGACTTGGAACATTTTTTTTTTTCAGATTCATTTAGAGGGGCAATGCTTTAGTCGAAATACTTGTGCAACCCCCCCCCCCCATCACCCCCCCCCCCTCTTTTTTTTTTTTTTTTTTTTTTCACAAGCTCGCGAGGTGCTTGCACCTCGCGCAACACGCAAATACCAATTTCTTTTTTCACAAGCACGCGAGGTGCTTGAACCTCGCGCAACACGCAAATACTAAACCCTCCCCATCACCCCCCCCCCTTTTTTTTTTTCACAAGCACGCGAGGTGCTTGCACCTCGCGCAACACGCAAATACTAGTTATATTATATAAAGCTAGATTACCACTCACTCACTGACATAATTGTTCTCCCAGATGGTGGATGGGGAGGTGGGTATATTTTGACAAATTCGTAAACAAGTAACTCTCAAATCTACGGGAAAAGTGCCAAACCTCCCCTTTTCCCCCCCCTTCTCCCCCCCCCCTATCGTATCTCGGAAACTACGAGACCCGTATTTTTTTCTTTTTACGGATTCGTATAGAGGAGGCTTGGTAAAGTAAAAACCATTTTTCAAAGTCCCCCCCCCGCCCCCCTTCTCCCCCCCGTTAGGCGGATCTCGGAATCTAAGAGACTTGGAACATTTTTTTTTTCAGATTCATTTAGAGGGGCAATGCTTTAGTCGAAATACTTGTGCAACTCCTCCCCCCATCACCCACCCCCCCTCTTTTTTTTTTTTTTTTTTTTCACAAACACGCGAGGTGCTTGCACCTCGCGCAACACGCAAATACTAAACCCCCCCATCACCCCCCCCTTTTTTTTTATTTTTACACAAGCACGCGACACGCAAATACTAAACCCCCCCCATCTCCCCCCCCTTTTTTTTTTTTCACAAGCACGCGAGGTGCTTGCACCTCGCGCAACACGCAAATACTAGTTATACTATATAAAGCTAAATTACCACTGACTGACTGACTGACTGACTGACTGACTCACTCATTGACATAATTGTTCTCCCAGATGGTGGATGGGGAGGTGGGTATATTTTGACAGTTCGTAAACAAGTAACTCTCAAACCTACGGGAAAAGTGCCAAACCTCCCCTTTTCCCCCCCTTCTCCGCCCCCCCCTATCGTATCTCGGAAACTGCGAGACCCGTATTTTTTTTCTTTTTACGGATTCGTATAGAGGAGGCTCGGTAAAGTAAAAACCATTTTTAAAAGTCCCCCCCCGCCCCCCTTCTCCCCCCTTTAGGCGGATCTCGGAATCTAAGAGACCCCCCCCTTTTTTTTTTTTTTCTCCAGCACAAGCGCAACACGCAAATACTAAACCCCCCATCTCCCCCCATCACCCCCCCCCCACTTTTTTTTTTTCACAAGCTCGCGAGGTGCTTGCACCTCGCGCAACACGCAAATACTAAACCCCCCCCATCACCCCCCACTTTTTTTTTCACAAGCACGCGAGGTGCTTGCACCTCGCGCAACACGCAAATACTAAACCCCCCCATCTCCCCACCCTTCTTTTTTGTTTTTTTTCACAAGCACGCGAGGTGCTTGCACCTCGCGCAACACGCAAATACTAAACCCCCCCATCTCCCCCCGTCACCCCCACCCCTTTTTTTTTTTTCACAAGCACGCGAGGTGCTTGCACCTCGCGCATCACGCAAATACTAAACCCCCCCCCATCTCCCCCATCACCCCCCCCCCCACTTTTTTTGTCTTTTTGCTTGCACCTCGCGCGACACGCAAATACTAAACCCCCCATCTCCCCCCATCACCCCCCCCCTTTTTTTTTTTTTTTTTTTCACAAGCACGCGAGGTGCTTGCACCTCGCGCAACACGCAAATAATAAACCCCTCCATCTCCCCCCCTTTTTTTTTTCACAAGCACGCGAGGTGCTTGCACCTCGCCCAACACGCAAATACTAGTTATTATATTATATAAAGCTAGATTTTATATTATATAAAGCTAAATTACCACTGACTGACTGACTGACTGACTGACTCACTCATTGACATAATTGTTCTCCCAGATGGTGGATGGGGAGGTGGGTATATTTTGACAGATTCGTAAACAAGTAACTCTCAAACCTACGGGAAAAGTGCCAAACCTCCCCTTTTCACCCCCCTTCTCACCCCTCCCTATCGTATCTCGGAAACTACGAGACCGGTATTTTTTGTTTTTTACGGATTCGTATAGAGGAGGCTCGGTAAAGTAAAAACCAGTTTTCAAAGTCCCCCCCCCCCGCCCCCCTTCTCCCCCCCTTTAGGCGGATCTCGGAATCTAAGAGACTTGGAACATTTTTTTTTCAGATTCATTTAGAGGGGCAATGCTTTAGTCGAAATACTTGTGCAACCCCCCCCCCCCATCACCCCCCCCCCCTCTTTTTTGTTTTTTTTTTTTTTTTTCACAAGCTCGCGAGGTGCTTGCACCTCGCGCAACACGCAAATACCAATTTCTTTTTTCACAAGCACGCGAGGTGCTTGAACCTCGCGCAACACGCAAATACTAAACCCTCCCCATCACCCCCCCCCTTTTTTTTTTTTCACAAGCACGCGAGGTGCTTGCACCTCGCGCAACCCGCCAATACTAGTTATTATACTATATAAAGCTAAATTACCACTGACTGACTCACTCACTCACTGACATAATTGTTCTCCCAGATGGTGGATGGGGAGGTGGGTATATTTTGACAGATTCGTAAACAAGTAACTCTCAAACCTACGGGAAAAGTGCCAAACCTCCCCTTTTCACCCCCCTTCTCCCCCCTCCCTATCGTATCTCGGAAACTACGAGATCCGTATTTTTTGTTTTTTACGGATTCGTATAGAGGAGGCTCGGTAAAGTAAAAACAAGTTTTCAAAGTCCCCCCCCCCCGCCCCCCTTCTCCCCCCCTTTAGGCGGATCTCGGAATCTAAGAGACTTGGAACATTTTTTTTTCAGATTCATTTAGAGGGGCAATGCTTTAGTCGAAATACTTGTGCAACCCCCCCCCCCATCACCCCCCCCCTCTTTTTTGTTTTTTTTTTTTTTTTCACAAGCTCGCGAGGTGCTTGCACCTCGCGCAACACGCAAATACCAATTTCTTTTTTCACAAGCACGCGAGGTGCTTGAACCTCGCGCAACACGCAAATACTAAATCCCCCCATCACCCCCCCCCCCTCTTTTTTTTTTTTTTTTTTTTTTTTCACAAGCTCGCGAGGTGCTTGCACCTCGCGCAACACGCAAATACCAATTTCTTTTTTCACAAGCACGCGAGGTGCTTGAACCTCGCGCAACACGCAAATACTAAACCCTCCCCATCACCCCCCCCTTTTTTTTTTTTCACAAGCACGCGAGGTGCTTGCACCTCGCGCAACCCGCCAATACTAGTTATTATACTATATAAAGCTAAATTACCACTGACTGACTCACTCACTCACTGACATAATTGTTCTCCCAGATGGTGGATGGGGAGGTGGGTATATTTTGACAGATTCGTAAACAAGTAACTCTCAAACCTACGGGAAAAGTGCCAAACCTCCCCTTTTCACCCCCCTTTTCCCCCCTCCCTATCGTATCTCGGAAACTACGAGAACGGTATTTTTTGTTTTTTACGGATTCGTATAGAGGAGGCTCGGTAAAGTAAAAACCATTTTTCAAAGTCCCCCCCCCTTCCCCCTTCTCCCCCCTTTAGGCGGATCTCGGAATCTAAGAGACTTGGAACATTTTTTTTTTCAGATTCACTTAGAGGGGCAATGCTTTAGTCGAAATACTTGTGCACCCCCCCCCCCTAATCACCCCCCCCCCCCTCTTTTTTTTTTTTTTTTTTCACAAGCACGCGAGGTGCTTGCACCTCGCGCAACACGCAAATACTAAACCCCCCCATCAATCCCCCCCATTTTTTTTTTTCACAAGCACGCGAGGTGCTTGCACCTCGCGCAACACGCAAATACTAGTTATATTATATAAAGCTAAATTACCACTCACTCACTGACTCACTGACATAATTGTTCTCCCAGATGGTGGATGGGGAGGTGGGTATATTTTCACAGATTCGTAAACAAGTAACTCTCAAACCTACGGGAAAAGTGCCAAACCTCCCCTTTTCCCCCCCCCTTCTCCCCCCCCCCCCTATCGTATCTCGGAAACTACGAGACCCGTATTTTTTTCTTTTTACGGATTCGTATAGAGGAGGCTCGGTAAAGTAAAAACCATTTTTCAAAGTCCCCCCCCCCGCCCCCCTTCTCCCCCCCTTTAAGCGGATCTCGGAATCTAAGAGACTTGGAACACTTTTTTTTTCAGATTCATTTAGAGGGGCAATGCTTTAGTCGAAATAATTGTGCAACCCCCCCCCCCCATTTCCCCCCCTTTTTTTTTTTTTTTTTCACAAGCACGCGAGGTGCTTGCACCTCGCGCAACACGCAAATACTAAACCCCCCCCCATCACCCCCGCCCCCCCCACTTTTTTTTTTCACAAGCACGCGAGGTGCTTGCACCTCGCGCAACACGCAAATACTAGTTATACTATATAAAGCTAAATTACCACTCACTCACTCACTCATTGACATAATTGTTCTCCCAGATGGTGGATGGGGAGGTGGGTATATTTTGACAGATTCGTAAACAAGTAACTCTCAAACCTACGGGAAAAGTGCCAAACCTCCCCTTTTCACCCCCCTTCTCCCCCCTCCCTATCGTATCTCGGAAACTACGAGACCCGTATTCTTTGTTTTTTACGGATTCGTATAGAGGAGGCTCGGTAAAGTAAAAACCATTTTTCAAAGTCCCCTCCCCCGCCCCCCTTCTCCCCCCCTTTAGGCGGATCTCGGAATCTAAGAGACTTGGAACATTTTTTTTTCAGATTCATTTAGAGGGGCAATGCTTTAGTCGAAATACTTGTGCAACCCCCCCCCCCATCACCCCCCCCCCCTCTTTTTTGTTTTTTTTTTTTTTTCACAAGCTCGCGAGGTGCTTGCACCTCGCGCAACACGCAAATACCAATTTCTTTTTTCACAAGCACGCGAGGTGCTTGAACCTCGCGCAACACGCAAATACTAAACCCTCCCCATCACCCCCCCCCTTTTTTTTTTTTCACAAGCACGCGAGGTGCTTGCACCTCGCGCAACACGCAAATACTAGTTATATTATATAAAGCTAGATTACCACTCACTCACTGACATAATTGTTCTCCCAGATGGTGGATGGGGAGGTGGGTATATTTTGACAGATTCGTAAACAAGTAACTCTCAAACCTACGGGAAAAGTGCCAAACCCCCCTTTTCCCCCCCCTTCTCACCCCCCCCTATCGTATCTCGGAAACTACGATACCCGTGTTTTTTTCTTTTTACGGATTCGTATAGAGGAGGCTCGGTAAAGTAAAAACCATTTTTCAAAGTCCCCCCCCCCGCCCCCCTTCTCCCCCCCTTTAGGCGGATCTCGGAATCTAAGAGACTTGGAACATTTTTTTTTTCAGATTCATTTAGAGGGGCAATGCTTTAGTCGAAATACTTGTGCAACCCCCCCCATCACCCCCCCCCCCTCTTTTTGTTTTTTTTTTCTTTACAAGCACGCGAGGTGCTTGCACCTCGCGCAACACGCAAATACTTGATTTAGAGGGGCAATGCTTTAGTTTTCTTCACAAGCACGCGAGGTGCTTGCACCTCGCGCAACACGCAAATACTAGTTATATTATATAAAGCTAAATTACCACTCACTGACTGACTGACTGACTGACTCACTCATTGACATTATTGTTCTCCCAGATGGTGGATGGGGAGGTGGGTATATTTTGACAGATTCGTAAACAAGTAACTCTCAAACCTACGGGAAAAGTGCCAAACCTCCCCTTTTCCCCCCCCTTCTCCCCCCCCTCTATCGTATCTCGGAAACTACGAGACCCGTATTTTTTGTTTTTTACGGATTCGTATAGAGGAGGCTCGGTAAAGTAAAAACGATTTTTCAAAGTCCCCCCCCCGCCCCCCTTCTCCCCCCCTTTAGGCGGATCTCGGAATCTAAGAGACTTGGAACATTTTTTTTTCCAGATTCATTTAGAGGGGCAATGCTTTAGTCGAAATACTTATGCAACCCCCCCCCCCCATCACCACCCCCCTCTTTTTTTTTTTTTTTCTTCACAAGCTCTTGAGGTGCTTGCACCTCGCGCAACACGCAAATACTAAACCCCCCATCACCCCCCCCTTTTTTTTTTTTTTTTCACAAGCACGCGAGGTGCTTGCACCTCGCGCAACACGCAAATACTTGATTTAGAGGGGCAATGCTTTAGTTTTCTTCACAAGCACGCGAGGTGCTTGCACCTCGCGCAACACGCAAATACTTGATTTAGAGGGGCAATGCTTATTTTTTTTCACAAGCACGCGAGGTGCTTGCACCTCGCGCAACACGCAAATACTTGATTTAGAGGGGCAATGCTTTAGTTTTTTTCACAAGCACGCGAGGTGCTTGCACCTCGCGCAACACGCAAATACTAGTTATACTATATAAAGCTAGATTACCACTCACTGACTGACTGACTCACTCACTCACTCATTGACATAATTGTTCTCCCAGATGGTGGATGGGGAGGTGGGTATATTTTGACAGATTCGTAAACAAGTAACTCTCAAACCTACGGGAAAAGTGCCAAACCTCCCCTTTTCCCCCCCCTTCTCCCCCCCCTATCGTATCTCGGAAACTACGAGACCCGTATTTTTTGTTTTTTACGGATTCGTATAGAGGAGCCTCGGTAAAGTAAAAACCATTTTTCAAAGTCCCCCCCCCGCCCCCCTTCTCCCCCCCTTTAGGCGGATCTCGGAATCTAAGAGACTTGGAACTTTTTTTTTTTCAGATTCATTTAGAGGGGCAATGCTTTAGTCGAAATACTTGTGCAACCCCCCCCCATCACCCCCCCCCTCTTTTTTTTTTTTTTTTTTTTCACAAGCTCGCGAGTTGCTTGCACCTCGCGCAACACGCAAATACTAAACCCCCCATCACCCCACCCTTTTTTTTTTTTTTTTTCACAAGCACGCGAGCTGCTTGCACCTCGCGCAACACGCAAATACTTGATTTAGAGGGGCAATGCTTTAGTTTTCTTCACAAGCACGCGAGGTGCTTGCACCTCGCGCAACACGCAAATACTTGATTTAGAGGGGCAATGCTTATTTTTTTTCACAAGCACGCGAGGTGCTTGCACCTCGCGCAACACGCAAATACTTGATTTAGAGGGGCAATGCTTTAGTTTTTTTCACAAGCACGCGAGGTGCTTGCACCTCGCGCAACACGCAAATACTAGTTATACTATATAAAGCTAGATTACCACTCACTGACTCACTCACTCATTGACATAATTGTTCTCCCAGATGGTGGACGGGGAGGTGGGTATATTTTGACAGATTCGTAAACAAGTAACTCTCAAACCTACGGGAAAAGTGCCAAACCTCCCCTTTTCCCCCCCCTTCTCCCCCCTCCCTATCGTATCTCGGAAACTACGAGACCCGTATTTTTTTTTTTACGGATTCTTGTAGAGGAGACTCGGTAAAGTAAAAACCATTTTTCAAAGTCCCCCCCTTTTCACCCCCTTTACGCGGATCTCGGAAATTAAGAGACTTGGAACATTTTTTTTTTCAGATTCATCTAGAGGGGCAATGCTTTAGTCGAAATACTTCTGCACCCCCCCCCCCCATAACCCCTCCTCCCCCCCATTTTCTTTTTTTATTTCACAAGCACGCGAGGTGCTTGCACCTCGCGCAACACGCAAATACTAAACCCCCCCATCTCCCCCCATCACCCCCCCCTTTTTTTTTTCACAAGCACGCGAGGTGCTTGCACCTCGCGCAACACGCAAATACTTGATTTAGAGGGGCAATGCTTTAGTTTTTTTCACAAGCACGCGAGGTGCTTGCACCTCGCGCAACACGCAAATACTAGTTATACTATATAAAGCTAGATTACCACTCACTGACTGACTGACTCACTCACTCACTCATTGACATAATTGTTCTCCCAGATGGTGGATTGGGAGGTGGGTATATTTTGACAGATTCGTAAACAAGTAACTCTCAAACCTACGGGAAAAGTGCCAAACCTCCCCTTTCCCCCCCCTTCTCCCCCCCCCCTATAGTATCTCGGAAACTACGAGACCCGTATTTTTTTCTTTTTACGGATTCGTATAGAGGAGGCTCGGAAAAGTAAAAACCATTTTTCAAAGTCCCCCCCCGCACCCCTTCTCCCCCCCCTTTAGGCGGATCTCGGAATCTAAGAGACTTGGAACATTTTTTTTTTCAGATTCATTTAGAGGGGCAATGCTTTAGTCGAAATACTTGTGCAACCCCCCCCCCATCTCCCCCCATCACCCCCCCCTTTTTTTTTTTTTTCACAAGCACGCGAGGTGCTTGCACCTCGCACAACACGCAAATACTAAGCGACCCCATCTCCCCCCATCACCCCCCCCCCTTTTTTTTCACAAGCACGCGAAATGCTTGCACCTCGCGCAACACGCAAATACTAAACCCCCCCATCTCGCCCCCATTTTTTTTTTTTTCACAAGCACGCGAGGTGCTTGCACCTCGCGCAACACGCAAATACTAAACCCCCCCATCTCCCCCCATCACCCCCCCCATTTTTTTTTCTCAAGCACGTGAGGTGCTTGCACCTCGCGCAACACGCAAATACTAGTACTATATAAAGCTAAATTACCACTGACTGACTGACTCACTCACTCATTGACATAATTGTTCTCCCAGATGGTGGATGGGGAGGTGGGTATATTTTGATAGTTTCGTAAACAAGTAACTCTGAAACCTACGGGAAAAGTGCCAAATCTCCCCTTTTCACCCCCCTTCTCCCCCTCCCTATCGTATCTCGGAAACTACGAGACCCGTATTTTTATTTTTTTACGGATTCGTATAGAGGAGGTTCGGTAAAGTAAAAACCATTTATCAAAGTCGCCCCCCTCACCCCCCTTCTCAACCCCTTTAGGCGGATCTCGGAAATTAAGAGACTTGGAACATTTTTTTTTTCAGATTCATTTAGAGGGGCAATGCTTTAGTCAAAATACTTCTGCAACCCCCCCCCCATAGCCCCCCCCCCATTTTTTTTTTTCACAATCACGCGAGGTTCTTGCACCTCGCGCGACACGCAAATACTAAATCCCCCCATCACCCCCCACCTTTTTTTTTTTTCACAAGCACGCGGGGTGCTTGCACCTCGCGCAACACGCAAATACTAAACCCCCCCATTTTTTTTTTTGTCACAAGCACGCGAGTTTCTTGCACCTCGCGCAGCACGCAAATACTAAACTTCCCCCATCTCCCCCCATCACCCCCCCCTTTTTTTTTTTTCACAAGGACGCGAGGTGCTTGCACCTCGCGCAACACGCAAATACTAGTTATACTATATAAAGCTAAATTACCACTGACTGGTTGACTCACTCACTCATTGACATAATTGTTCTCCCAGATGGTGGATGGGGAGGTGGGTATATTTTGACAGATTCGTAAACAAGTAACTCTCAAACCTACGGGAAAAGTGCCAAACCTCCCCTTTTCCCCCCCCTTCTCCCCCCTCCCTATCGTATCTCGGAAACTACGAGACCCCTATTTTTTTTTTTTACGGATTCGTGTAGAGGAGACTCGGTAAAGTAAAAACCATTTTTCAAAGTCCCCCCCCTTTTCACCCCCTTTACGCGGATCTCGGAAATTAAGAGACTTGGAACTTTTTTTTTTCAGATTCATCTAGAGGGGCAATGCTTTAGTCGAAATACTTCTGCATCCCCCCCCCCCCCCCCATAACCCCTCCTCCCCCCCATTTTCTTTTTTTATTTCACAAGCACGCGAGGTGCTTGCACCTCGCGCAACACTTAAATACTAAACCCCCCCATCTCCCCCCATCACCCCCCCGCTTTTTTTTTTCACAAGCACGCGAGGTGCTTGCACCTCGCGCAACACGCAAATACTTGATTTAGAGGGGCAATGCTTTAGTTTTTTTCACAAGCACGCGAGGTGCTTGCACCTCGCGCAACACGCAAATAATAGTACTATATAAAGCTAAATTACCACTGACTGACTGACTCACTCACTCATTGACATAATTGTTCTCCCAGATGGTGGATGGGGAGGTGGGTATATTTTGATAGTTTCGTAAACAAGTAACTCTGAAACCTACGGGAAAAGTGCCAAATCTCCCCTTTTCACCCCCCTATCGTATCTCGGAAACTACGAGACCCGTATTTTTATTTTTTTACGGTTCGTATAGAGGAGGCTCGGTAAAGTAAAAACCATTTATCAATGTCGCCCCCCTCACCCCCCTTCTCAACCCCTTTAGGCGGATCTCGGAAATTAAGAGACTTGGAACATTTTTTTTTTCAGATTCATTTAGAGGGGCAATGCTTTAGTCAAAATACTTCTGCAACCCCCCCCCCCATTTTTTTTTTTACAAGCACGCGAGGTGCTTGCACCTCGCGCAACACGCAAATACTAAATCCCCCCATCACCCCCCACCTTTTTTTTTTTTTCACAAGCACGCGAGGTGCTTGCACCTCGCGCAACACGCAATTACTAAACCCCCCCATTTTTTTTTTTTCACAAGGACGCGAGGTGCTTGCACCTCGCGCAACACGCAAATACTAGTTATACTATATAAAGCTAAATTACCACTGACTGGTTGACTCACTCACTCATTGACATAATTGTTCTCCCAGATGGTGGATGGGGAGGTGGGTATATTTTGACAGATTCGTAAACAAGTAACTCTCAAACCTACGGGAAAAGTGCCAAACCTCCCCTTTTCCCCCCCCTTCTCCCCCCCCTATCGTATCTCGGAAACTACGAGACCCGTATTTTTTTCTTTTTACGGATTCGTATAGAGGAGGCTCGGTAAAGTAAAAACCAGTTTTCAAAGTCCCCCGCCCCCCTTCTCCCCCCCTTTAGGCGGATCTCGGAATCTAAGAGACTTGTAACATTTTTTTTTACAGATTTATTTAGAGGGGCAATGCTTTAGTAAAAAAACCTCTGCAACCCCCCCCCATTACCCCCCCCACTTTTTTTTTTATCACAAGCACGCGAGGTGCTTGCACCTCGCGCAACACGCAAATACTTGATTTAGAGGGGCCATGCTTTAGTTTTTTTCACAAGCACGCGAGGTGCTTGCACCTCGCGCAACACGCAAATACTAGTTATTGACTATAGACTGACTCACTCACTGACATAATTGTTCTCCTAGATGGTGGATGGGGAGGTGGGTATATTTTGACAGATTCGTAAACAAGTAACTCTCAAACCTACGGGAAAAGTGCCAAACCTCCCCTTCTTCCCTATCGTATCTCGGAAACTACGAGACCCGTATTTTTTTTTTACGGATTCGTATAGAGGAGGCTCGGTAAAGTAAAAACCATTTTTCAAAGTCGCCCCCCCCACGCCCCTTCTCACCCCCTTTAGGCGGATCTCGGAAATTAAGAGACTTGGTTGGAACATTTTTTTTTTTCAGATTCATTTAGAGGGGCAATGCTTTAGTCAAAATACTTCTGCAACCCCCCCCCAATAATCCCCCCATTTTTTTTTTTCACCGTCACGCGAGGTGCTTGCACCTCGCGCAACACGCAAATACTAAACCATCCCCATCTCCTCCCATCACCCCCCCACCCTTTTTTTTTTAAAGTGAACCGCGTGGTGCTTGCACCTCGCGCAACACGCAAATACTTAAACAAGTAACTCTCAAACCTACGGGAAAAGTGCCAAACCTCCCCTTTTCACCCCCCTTCTACCCCCTCCCTATCGTATCTCGGAAACTACGAGACCGGTATTTTTTTATTTTTACAGATTCATATAGAGGAGGCTCGGTAAAGTAAAAACCATTTTTCAATGTCGCCCTCCCCACCCCCCTTCTCACCCCCTTTAGGCGGATCTCGAAAATTAAGAGACTTGGAACATTTATTTTTTAGATTCATTTAGAGGGGCAATGTTTTAGTCGAAATAATTGTGCAACCCCCCCATCACACCCCCCCCTTTTTTTTTTTCACAGGCACGCGAGGTGCTTGCACCTCGCGCAACACGCAAATACTAGACAAGTAATTCTCAAACCTACGGGAAAAGTGCCAAACCTCCCTTTTTCACCCCCCTTCTCTCCCCTCCCTATCGTATCTCGGAAACTACGAGACCCGTTTTTTTTTTACGGAGTCGTATAGAGGAGGCTTGGTAAAGTAAAAACCATTTTCAAAGTCGCCCCCCCTTGCCCCCCTTCTCATCCCCTTTAGGCGGATTTCGGAAATTAAGAGACTTGGAACATTTTTTTTTCATATTCATTTAGAGGGGCAATGTTTTAGTCGAAATAATTGTGACCCCCCCATCACTCCCCCCCTATTTATTTTTTTCACAAGCACGCGAGGTGCTTGCACCTCGCGCAACACGCAAATACTAGACAAGTAACTCTCAAACCTATGGGAAAAGTGCCAAACCTCCCCTTTTCACCCCCCTTCTCCCCCCTCCCTATCGTATCTCGGAAACTACGAGACCCGTATTTTTTTTTTTACGGATTCGTATAGAGGAGGCTCGGTAAAGTAAAAACCATTTTGCAAAGTCCCCCCCCTCCCCGCCCCCCTTCTCACCCCCTTTAGGCGGATCTCGGAAATTAAGAGACTTGTAACATTTTTTTTTTTCAGATTCGTTTAGAGGGGCAATGCTTTAGACGAAATAATTGTCCAACCCCCCCCCATCACACCCGCTTTTTTTTTTTTTTTTTCACAAGCACGTGAGGTGCTTGCACCTCGCGCAACACGCAAATACTAGTTACATTATATTATCATAGTTACTTCGGAACCCTTCATGGGCGAGTCTGACTCGCACTTGGCTAATTTTTAACATTCCCATTTTTGGGATTGGGTCATATCTTGATTGTGATCATAATTGAGGAGGAGCGACGAAAAGCTCACACTAATTTAAAATTAAAACCATTCATAACATAGGACTCTTTTTCTCACTGTGTATCCACACATACTTATTTGATTCACTCACTGTTACAAAGAGAAATAAAAATAGTTATATATAGGTATATAATTATATTTATATCTTGACTTTGCTGAGGTCAGCTACCGTTTTAAAGAATTAATAATTGCAAATTAAAAGCGACGTTACAAAAGAAATGAAAAACGGACTTTTATAACGGAAATAATTTAAATGAATCAGTCATTTAATCCTTACGGCCATATTTTAATCAGTATTCGACGAAGGACCCACGATATTCATTAACTTATATACCTGTACACGCTGACATCATCGCTATTTTTTAAGTAATAAGAACTAAATTCAAACGTACAGTGTAATCCCTTTTGCCAATAATTGTGTAAGCTAATTTAAACTTTATTTCCAAACAATAAGAGTACAATTTCCATGATCAAATTAAGCTGTTTACTGTTTACGACCTTTTTTTGAAACAATAGATCTAAGCTGGTATCGAGTACAATTTTAGTCGGTCGTTCGAACGTTAAATAATTGAATAACTTTGAACCCAGAACCCGTTAGAATTTCACAAGGAAGCCTATAAAATTTACTTCGAGCTTAACTTTTAGAGTTTTCAGGTAATAATTGATACGATGGACCGCCGTAAACCGATCTGAACCGGTTATAGGCGGTTGAAGCCAGACCGATCGTGTGCTCACTAGAATTACGTGGACAAACGATGTTTGTAGTGAATATAATTATGTTAGAGAGAATCGAGGCCTAATAATTCTACTTCGTTTCTTTGAAGTTCCTAATTCAATAAAGTTTAAAAACTAGCTGCGGGTAATTTACAAAGAAAATGAACTTAGATTTTTCACTATGATTTATTTCCACCTCAGTTTTGTAAAATAAAATGAATGATAATTTATTACTACGCCCACGGCTTTATTCGCATATGAGGTCTTATTACCTACGTTACCTCGCTTTTCTAGTGGTCACAAGCCTGACTGCTTAGCAAGAGGTGTCGGGTTCGATTTCTGGGTCATGTAAAAAGTGCTATTAGGTTTTCCTAATAGAAAATTCCAAAAATTCCTCAGAATGCACGTAAAGCAGGTCGGTCTTACTCCTGATCCGTCTTCGGTCATCCGTCGTCGGAGTGTCATCCTATTGGGCTATGAGAGTCAAAGGAACAGAGAGTGTAGCTCTACCTGTACACATACTTGTGCACTACTTATAATATCTCCTGTGCTTTCGACTAATCTCCACTGAGAAAACGAACAGAAGGACTATTATTATTACTTTTTCCGCGTACATTCTGATCCCGTGGAAATTCTGAGATAAAAATAAACTTACCTATATAGCAGGGGCGTGCATAGGATTATGACAGGGCATGCGGCGGAGTAAAAACACACAAAAACTTCTTCTTTTATAGATTTTTAGCATAGCCACAGCCACGCATCGTAGCATGGTGGCGATGCGTGGCTGTGGCTATGCTAAAAATCTATAAAAGAAGTAGTTTTTGTGTGTTTTTACTCCGCCGCATGCCCTGTCATAATCCTATGCACGCGCCTGCTATATAGGTATACAGTATGTTAACTAACAGAGGGCGTTCCCGTTAATCCGCTATACTATAGCATCCATAAATGCTAAAAAATATTACCATTCGAAAACAAAATGTTTTTAATTTTTTTTAATAATAAAATATTCACTAAAAATGTTAAATTGATACGTAAAAGAAACACTATGTACACGCGTACTTGAAGGACGGCAACGTCGCAATTTATTTATGAATGCGTACGCGTGTACAGAGTGTTTCTTTTACATATTAATTTAACATTTTTAGTGATTATTTTAATAATAAAAAAAAAATATTTTGTTTTCGAATGGTAAATTTTTGTAGCATGTATGGATGCTATACTATTGCGGGTTAACGGGAACGCCCTCTGTTAGTTAAAATACTGTATATCGTGTAGGTAGGTATCGAAAACTAGCGGGGGCAAGCAGGATGCAGACAGAGACCGACAGACAGACAACAATTTTTTTTAAATATCGTATAAATACTATTATAGAGTATATAACCTCCTCCTTTTTTGTCGTCGGTTGAAAAGTACTATTAAAGTGTATTAATTTTATTTATATGTAGTGTGTATGGTATTTAGGTTTAATTTATTTGCAAAGCGACAATAGCCTAATGGATAAAGTGTCGGACTTGAGATCGAGATGTCGCAGGTTCGAACCCCACCCATTACACTATTGCCGTGAACCCGCTCCAGACACAAGCATATTTAGCTTAGTTGGAGGGGTCAACAAGATTGCTAGTATTGTGGATTCTACCCACATAGCTAGTTCTCTTTAAAAAAAATACGCGTCGAATTGATAATCTCCTCCTTTTTTTGTCGTCGGGTGATTCGATCGTCGGTCATTTAATCAACGTAACATAAACAAAGAGATGAAATACCATAGGAAAAAAAAACATGAGTGCAATTCACACGTGGTAGAAGTGAAACCTTCAAAAATTTTGGCTTTTTTTTTCTTATGAATTTATGTGTCTGTCTCTTTTTACCCAACTGCAATGGAAGGGTTATGTTTTTACTGTCGCTTTTTCGTTTCATAAATTTTCAAATCACAACGATGCTAAAGAAGATTTCACTTCAATAAAAAAGATATTCTTCCGTTCACTCTCCTCGGCTTTTGTCTACACTTACAAGACCAATGCCGTCGATCGTCCCACCATGTTCACCTGGGTTTACCGCGATATTACCAAAAGCGAATGTCTACGTTCTAGGAGCCACATCCTGTTAGCCCACCCACCGTAAAACTTGTAACACACTTGCCGACATACTGATATTATAAAGCGGAAAAGTTTGTTTGTTTGTTTGAACTCGCTAATGTTTGAAAGAACATGATAGATTTGGATGAGGTGTGGAAGTAACTTGAAGCTTGATAAAGACCTTCTTTTCACCCGATTGCAAAAAGAAAGATTATGTTTTTATCGTGATTAAGTCCACGGAATCGACACCCCCACGACTAGGGCTTTCAGTCTCGATGCATTACCGAGTCCCGGAAAAAAAACGAGACTAGGTGTGGTCTCGAAATTCCCGAGAAAAACGAGACTTTCGAGACTATCAAAACTAGGTTTTTTATTTAGAGGGTCAATTAGAGAGTCAAATCAAGATATTTTAATCAAGTAGTTACTTTCATAAACAAACGCAAATTAAAAAAAAAAAAAACAATTGTTACAGTTTTTGTTTCATTTTTGCAGTGGGCACGTAATAAACAAAGGGCATTTAACCCTAATTTTGTTACAACAGTAACCCGCATTAGAAAAAGCTTTTTCTGCTTGTATGCTAGAGGGATACTACTTAGTACCACTTCGCGCTTTCACAATGAAAGGGGATAGAACCTATCTGTCGTATCGACGTCACCATTTTATTTATTTTTTAAAATCGCGGTGCATGATGAAAGTGTTATGCATGGCTAGAGGAACAAAAAATGTCCAGTAACGTGGTACCCCAAACAAATAGACTCATTACGCGTCCATACGGTTATTAGTATTTAGCTTATTAGTCTAGCAGTATGACAAAACCGCTACTATAATTAATTATTTGCCTACTAAATCGCATCGCATTGCAATAAAACGCATATCAAAGAATACCACACGCGCGTGTTGGCTGTCTTTCATCTCACTGTATTATAAAATGAACAATGAGTGTTTTGGTACATGTCTTTCTTTGGTACATGGATTAGGCTCGGCATCAAGAACCCCTATCCTGCTGAATTTATGGATTATGTAGTATAGTTGTATTTATGATACGTGGTAGATATATTTTAAATATTTTAAAATGTCATATCTTAGTATTAATAGTCACTTATATTTGATACTAGCTTTTGCCCGCGACTTCGTCCGCGTGGAATAGTTACTTTGGGCTAACGTTAAATTTAACCCCGATTTTGAAGCATTCTTCATTGGCGCTCCGCTCCTATTGGCCTTAGCGTAATGATACAATATAGCTGTGCCTGCGACTCCGTCAGCGTAAGTTAATGTATTGGTAATATTGTTTAGATCACGTTCACATGAGGCTTAAGTACTTAGAGAACGCTTCGACCGCGAGACGCGTCGAGCGCGGCGACCGATTCTCAAAAATAATCCTTATAGCATGATTCAGTATTCACGCGCGATGGCTTATTATTATAAGCGTATTTCATGTATAACTTTGGTGTTTCTATACCGATTTATATGATTCTTTTTACGGTTTCGTAGCCGAATGGCAAAAAACGGAATCTTTATAATTTCGACATGTCTGTCCGTCTGTCTGTCTGTCTGTCTGTCCGTCCATCCGTCTGTCACAGCAATTTTATTCCAAAACTATTAGGACTATACATGTGAAACTTGATAGGTAGATGTATTCTGTGAACCGCTTTCCGATTTTGAGAAAAAATTTAAAAATATTTAAAATAAAGGGGGGCTCCTCATACATGGAACTAAACCTGAAAATATTTTTTTTCATGAAATCGATGCATGTGTGGTATCTATAGACAGTTCTTTAAAAACGACATCGGGGTTTCTAAAACAACTTTTCCATAAAGTCAATCGTTTAAAAGATATAAGCTTCCAAAGTGGTAAAATGTGTGTGTGGCGGACACAACCTCTAACTTCTATAATAATGGAGTGAAAAATCTAAAAAAAATATATGTCTGTAGATCTTAATATAAACTTTCAAACAAAATTAGTTTGAACGAAATCAGTTCAGCAGTTTTTGAGATACAGCATATTTTCTAAAACCGCAAATATAACTTTGTAATTCATACAAACACTATGAAAAACAAATTTATTCGGCGCAGTTGTAAATAATGTAAAAAAGCCAGTTTTAAGAAATTTGTAAGGTTTTTTTTTTTCAAAACATATTTATTTGGCGCAGTTGTAAAAAATGTAAATAAGCTAGTTTTAAGAAATTTGTAAGGTTTTTTTTTCGTCAAATAAATTTGCATATTATATTATAGTTACTACGGAACCCTTCATGGGCGAGTCTGACTCGCACTTGGCCAATTTTTTTATGGAATAGTTAATAATGTTAACTTTTTCAATTAGGGGTGACTGAGAGTGTTATAAATGTAAGAGTAGACAAATATTATAATCAGAAAGCTTCGAACTGCTAAGCTATCGGGAGTTACACGTGTTATTGTGAGTCAACCATAAAAGTTAGACATATGCTGTCGTGGGATATTTTTTATATAATTTTAAGGAGAACATTTCCGTCATGAAATGATTTGTGTAGCTTTAACCATTAAGGTTGCACACGCGACGGAAGCTTAAAAAATGGAGTAACTTCTCCCGTTTTCCCAACATTTCCCTTCACTGCTCTGCTCCTATTGATTGTAGCGTGATGAAAAGTATACTATAACCCGCTCAGGAGTATGAAAAATAATTGTACCAAGTTTCGTTAAAATCCGTCGAGTAGTTTTTGTTTCTATAACGGTTATACAGACAGACAGACAGACAGACAGACAGACAGACAGACAGACAGACAGACAAAAATTTAACTGATTGCATTTTTGGCATGTGTATCGATCCTTAATCACCCCCTGATAGTTATTTTGGAAATATATTTCATGTACAGAATTGACCTCTCTACAGATTTATTATAAGTATAGATTGTACTTATAGATATAAATAAATGTTAACGTCAATGACACACCTTTTATCTGTTGTTTAACAACTGCTGAAAAACGTTTTCAAGCTGAGTAACATGTCACATGATCTGCCACGCGATAGTGACATGTCGACTGCGTTTCATTGCGATGCAATTTAGTGGATAAATAATTATTTGTAGTAGTATTCTCGTGCTCCTAGTAGCGTGTAATGTACCTACTCTCTTTCAATAAACATTAGTAATCATAATCAACCTGGAAACGATTATTTGGATACAATCTGATGCTTATAAACACGTAATAAGTCTACTTTTAATGATTGTCGTTGTAGTCATATGTCGATGTTTACCTTCAAATATCTCGGTAATGTGAATTTTGGCGTAACATGTTACTGACATTTTTTGTTACATACATGCCACTTTCAGCATGTGCCACGACATGCCAGTCTTCATTCAAAAAAGGTCGAACCCCTTTCAAATCAATCAGAATAGATCCATAATTCAATTTGTATTGCAATCATAATTGTGTTGACTAGATCTTAATATAAGTAGTAGCTCACATGGACCATTTCGGACACAGCAATTTACATTTATAATAATTATGTAGACAAAATCTGTGTTACTTGTCAATGAGGTTATTCAACCTCTACAGCTAATACTAAGCTTTACTCTATGCTCGACCGTGCTGCCATTGCCATATCCATATTAAAAATAATAAAAATTGACTGTTGGTTTAATAAATTATTTAACACAGTTTTTATGTTACTGAAGTCTCAAAAGTCTCGTTATTCCCGTGACCGACAGTATTAGTCTCGAGTCTCGAAAATACTAAAAAATCGTCGAGACTCTCGAAATTTTCGAGACCGAGATTCCCGGGATGAAAGCCCTACCCACGACTGCTAATAATTATATAAAATCACTAGCTTCTACCCGCGACTTCGTACGCGTGGGAAGGTTTTCCCGCGCAAATCCCAATCCCGTGGGAATTTAGGGATAAATAGTAGCCTATGTGTTATTCCAGGCTACCAACTATCTACTTACCAAATTTCATTCAGATCCGTTCAGTAGTTTTTGCGTGAAAGAGTAACAAACATCCATCCATCCTCACAAACTTTCGCATTTATAATACTAGCTTCTGCCCGCGAATAAAAATTGACTGTTGGTTATTAATAAATTATTTAACACAGTTTTTATGTTACTGAAGTCTCAAAAGTCTCGTTATTCCCGTGACCGACAGTATTAGTCTCGAAAATACTAAAAAATCGTCGAGACTCTCGAAATTTTCGAGACCGAGATTCCCGGGATGAAAGCCCTACCCACGACTGCTAATAATTATATAAAATCACTAGCTTCTACCCGCGACTTCGTACGCGTGGGAAGGTTTTCCCGCGCAAATCCCAATCCCGTGGGAATTTAGGGATAAAAAGTAGCCTATGTGTTATTCCAGGCTACCAACTATCTACTTACCAAATTTCATTAAAATCCGTTCAGTAGTTTTTGCGTGAAAGAGTAACAAACATCCATCCATCCTCACAAACTTTCGCATCTTATCTTACTATCTTTCTTACTAATACTAATACTTACTTACTTATACTATATATGTACTTATACTAATCCTTCCTACTAATCCTACTATCCTATCCTATCCTATCCTACTAATCCTACTAATATTATAAATGCGAAAGTTTGTGAGGATGGATGGATGTTTGTTACTCTTTCACGCAAAAACTACTGAACGGATCTGAATGAAATTTGGTAAGTAGATAGTTGACATTCTGGAATAACACATAGGCTACTTTTTATCCCGAAGTTCCCACGGGATTGGGATTTGCGCGGGAAAACCTTCACACGCGTACGAAGTCGCGGGCAGAAGCTAGTATTATAAATGCGAAAGTTTGTGAGGATGGATGGATGTTTGTTACTCTTTCACGCAAAAACTACTGAACGGATCTGAATGAAATTTGGTAAGTAGATAGTTGACATTCTGGAATAACACATAGGCTACTTTTTATCCCGAAATTCCCACGGGATCGGGATTTGCGCAGGAAAACCTTCCTACGCGTACGAAGTCGCGGGTTGAAGCTAGTTTATAATATTAGTAAGAAGTAAGATAAGAAAGATAGTAAGATAATGTTGCTCAAGTACCAATAACTTAGGATATACGAAGAACCGACTTCAAATAGCCATATTTTATATACCTTTATAAGGCTTTTACTACCCATCCAATAAAGTATTAAAGCCTTCATATAAACCAAAATAACTGCTGAATATCCATCACATTATTCTTCACTCCCATAAAACATGATCGTATTTCAAGCAAAACACAAATATGTTTCAAGAAAAGATTCCAGTAAACATGATCTTTCAAGGAGAGGGAGCAAATGTGTTGTCACAGGGACGCACCAATGAGTTTGCGGATCACATGCTCTCCAAATGGAGTATAAGGTTTCATGAAGGAGGATTAACTGCCTTGCTGTTCGGATATTTACAAAAGGGGAATGTCGTTAAATTATTGACATAGCAAATAACGTAGACATACACTTATATGTTATTATATTACGGATAAATTCTAAATGTGCTAAAAAGTACTACTTAGTGCTGGTGAAGTTTGTTTAAAATAAGAAACAAAAGGAAGAAGTTATAAAAGTCCTGAGTAAAAACCTTTTTTTTTTTTGGGAATATTATCTAATGACCCGCTTAGGATCAAGCGGAAGGGAGTATCAGACTCCTACTGACTAAAAACTCACCATGTTCCTTCAGTTGCTTCAGCATTCTAGAACAATCCCGTAGCCCCGGACTCTAAGTAAGTAACGTAAGTAAGTACCTACCTAAAGCGATTTTCACATCTAGTGTCCTACGTTTGCTCGTTTGGTTTTCTATATGTCAGGCGTGGTCGGTCTCAGTTAAATACCGTTATGCTGATTATCATGTCAACCAATGGCACAACAGATTCGAGCCTCGATCAGCTCAAGAGCTAGGAGGCTCTCGTTGGGACTCGAAGGCTTGATTCAGAAAGCGGTACAAATGGACACAGCTCGTTTTGCTAGACAGTTCTCTTTTCTGGAGATCTGACCGCTGGTAGCTTGGACCGTGTTCCAATCGAATCTGATCGGTAACTAACTATTTAATTTATTAAAACAAAGGTTAAAACTTATGAGGAAATTCTTATCAGAAATTGGAGTTAGTTGAGAGTTTTAGTTAATCAATATTTTCTGAACCAAAGGCATTTCTTCGATGTTATTAGGTTGTGTCGGCGATGCATACCTTTACACTTTACACCTATACAGCAATAAAAATTAAATAAAACGCTTAATTTGTCTATCACTGTGGATAATAGATTTTAGCCTAACAAATACTAGCTAATTATAAAGCGTATATTTCGCCAGCAAAATTCTAGATCTACTAGTTACTATAGATGTGTTTTTGTCTGCATGAAGCAGAAATTGGGGAAAAATATTTTATGTGTTAATCCAGGCCCTTACGGAAAAGTGTAAAACAAAATAAACATAAAAAAATAACAGGTAAACGTTACTTATTTAATAGTTATTACTTGAAACACATTGTGATGTTTTCATATCATATTTTCCAATTCTTTTATTACATAGTACCCCCGGTAGTCCGGCTTCCGTATTATTCAGCGCCTCCTGAAATCCGAGATTCCTATAACATGTAATAAACAAATAATTTGATTGTGTGTGTATTTTTACATCGTTTGTTTTGTAGTATACATACTTTGATGTGTACCTAATTTGTCGGATTGCAAGGTACTGTTATTTACATAATTATTATTTCCGCACTGCAGTACATCCGTGAGAGCACTAGTGGCCCAGTGGTTATTGGCACGACTTACAAGTTGTAGGTTCGCATCAGGTTCGCATCCAGGCAGGCACATTACTGTTATGTCTTTGTAACCCAAAGGTTGACTGGTAGAGAATGACTTGTTGCTTTAAGTTCGCCCATGTACAACTATTGTACATAAAATTCTAATAAATAATTAAATTATTACTTTATATAACAATAGTCATCAACACCGCTCTCAATCGCTGATGAATAACATCGTGAGGAAACTGAAATGTTCCAGTACCGTAAAATCAGAACACATGCGACATCCACTAACCTGCATGCTGGATTTTTGGATTTTGGACCTATTCCTTCTCACAAAGAGTCTGGGTCCCACATGTGGGGAAGTAATAGGTTGATTATGTTTTATTACGTTACAGTAGGTCATGGGCCTCAATTTGACAAAAAACATTTAATTTGCCAAAATTCTCTACCACCTGACAAAAATATATGTCGGGTTCCCCTGTAAGCGAACTGTTGTTTTTAATAATATATAGTAAAACTAGCTAGCTGTAGCTATACAATAATGTATAAAATGAGGTTTGACGTCAAATGTATCAGCAAACAGGTGTCATGTTACTGAATGCGAATATTTTATCCCATAAAAACAATACTTGTCAAAAAACCAAGACTCGCAACTCAGTTCTTCTACCGTAAAAAGTTGTGAGATCCATGTAATACCAAGTCGGTTATTCGATTATTCAGTCCCTACTTATGAGACCTTCTGTCTTAAGTTGTTACGTAATTATCTAACCTAACATCTTATAGTGACCATATCAATATTAAAAATCTTTAACGTTTTAAATAAATAGATTGACTTGGCAATCGCAAAAACAATGTAATTTATATATGTATGTATTACTTGTAAGAAATATTGTGTTTTCATGCGATGGCCGAGTCAATCTATTTATTTAAAACATTAAAGATTTTTAATATTGATATGGTCACTATAAGATGTTAGGTTAGATAATTAAGTAACAACTTAAGACAGAAGGTCCCTTAAGTAGGGACTGAATAATCGAATAACCGACTTGGTATTACATGGATCTCACAACTTTTTACGGTAGAAGAACTGAGTTGCGAGACTTGGTTTTTTTGACAAGTATTGTTTTTATGGGATCTCCTTTCTTTTTGTAGGTAGTCCTACGTTTTTCCTTTTCTTTTCCTTTGTCTTCTACTTCTTGTATACCAACAACGAATTTTCTTAAAACCCTCTCTCTGGCTTTTTTATTCCGTTGACCATTTTACAAGTTACCTTTGAACATAATTATGTCTAGATACCTATCTACACATATTATTCCATTATATTATACATAATTATATACAGGTACACTGATTAATTAACTGTAAATGTAACTTTGTAATCCCATATAAATATATGGGATTACAAAGTTATTTATGCAGTTGATGTATGTAGAAAACTGGACCGAAATTGAAAAATATTTTAGTTTTTCCTTGATTCATACACTAAACACTAATTGTAGGTATTCCAAATTTGAAGCTTCTATGTCTGCTAGAAGTGCCTTAGACTTTTGATGATCGGTCAGTCAGTGAGTGACAAAATTAAGGAACTTTGACTCGTTATAATTCTTAAACTACTGGTTCAATTGAATGAAATTTGAAATTTACCGTGTTTATATAATGCCTGCTTGGTTACTGAAAATTTAAGCTTCTAGTTTTATCCACAACGAAGTTATACGGGGTCGAAAATGGCCTGAATTGCTTCGAGAAAAGTATGGTACGGCCGTGCCGCTTTTTGCTCGACTTGGCGGGGGCACTGCCGTGCCCCCAGATTCGCATTCAGTAACATGACTATTTTACAATACTTTTGTAAAACCATTTCTATTTATTTTTTTCTAGTATGGAAAACGATAATAATCCCTATTCGATTTAAAATAATGAATAATACAATAAAACAAACAGTCAAATAAAAGGAAAAACGAAAATAAAATTAGTAAGGATCAAGATCAGTGATTTATGACATCTAGTTTTATAAGTGTTGGCAAATAAGAACGCAATCATATTTATAAGTTGGCAATATTTATACTCTGTGTCTATACTCGATGTGTAATCTCTCATCTCTCTATGGCGCATAAGCTTGTTCCTTTTTTACCTTGTGTTAACTAAACAATAAACGTTCGTTGCATTTTCATAATACCTAATCGTTTACTTATTTCCACTTAATAATCAACATGGTAGCAGAGCGTGGTTGATTGCTACTTGTGGAAATAAAAGAAAAAGTAAACGCAGTGAAATTAAGAAAACCGGCCGGCGTGTTTTGTCCGTCATACATTTTGAGGTTAACCGGGGCGGCGTGCTCGGTGAAAAATCACGTAAAAATCACAAATACGCATAGAAGATGTCGAATTCAGGTAATAATCCATTCCATATCGACAGATTAGTTGGAAGAGATAATTATGCCAGTTGGAAGTTTGCAATCCAAGCATATTTCGAACTCGACGATTTATGGAGTTATGTCACCGGCACTAATACAGACCAAAAGAAAGAAACTAAGGCGAAATCTAAGTTGATTTTATTACTGGACCCTATCATTTACGTACATGTACAGAATGCAACTACTTGTAAAGAAGTCTGGGAGAATTTGGAACAGGCTTTTGATGACAGCGGGTTGTACAGGAGAGTAGCCTTGTTGAGAAACTTGATCACAACTACACTGGAATCTTCTCGAAGCGTAGATGAGTATGTGAATAAAATAATGTCGACCGCCCACAAGCTTAGGAATATTAAGTTTAACATTGATGATGAATGGCTCGGTACACTGATGTTAGCCGGCCTCCCTGAAGCATATAAGCCCATGATCATGGGACTGGAGAGCTCTGGCATCAAGATAAGTGCTGATTCTATTAAATCTAAACTCCTGCAGGAAGTTCAATGCTCAGATAATTCAGCATTCTTCACAAGGAAAAAGGTCATTCATAGAAAACAACATGATTCAACAAAGGTCTACAAAGGACCCCGATGTTATAATTGTAACAAGCATGGACATTTTGCTAAGAATTGTCGTGCTCCGAGAAAGAAGAATGCAGTATGAAAGACTTAGGTGAAATCAAGAATTGTATTGGCATAAACATAAATAGAAACCGAGAGGCAGGTATGATTATGTTAGATCAAGAAAAGTACATTAACCTAGTATTGGACCGCTTTAATACGTCTGAATGCAAACCAGTTTGTACGCCGATAGAGGTGAATGCAAAATTTGAAAATAATCCTGTAAATGGAAACAAAAATATCCCATACAGGGAAGCAGTGGGATGTCTGATATATCTGGCACATGTTACGAGACCTGATATTACCTATGCAGTTAACAAGTTGAGTCAGTACTGTAATAATCCAGGAAATCAACACTGGCTTGGAATAAAAAGGATTATGAGGTATCTTCAAGGAACCAAGAACCTAAAGTTATGCTATGTCAAAGATGACTCAAAGGAAATAACTGGATACTGTGATGCTGACTGGGCGAGTGACCCAGTGGATAGACGATCGTGCACAGGTTATATTTTTCTGTTTCAGAATGCTTGTTTATCTTGGAATTCGTGTAAGCAGCAAACCGTGGTACTCCCTACGGCGGAGGCCGAATACATGGCGATGGCAGCAGCGACCCAGGAGGCACTGTGGCTGCGGCAACTGCAGGCCGAGCTCGGTCAAGGCGAAGGCAGCGCGCTACTCATCCACTGTGACAACCAAAGTGCAATAAGACTCGCATCAACGGACTGTTATAAACCGAAAACTAAACATATAGATATTCGTTTACATTTTATTCGAGAAAATATTGTAGTTTCTAAAGTTAAATTTAAATTTGTAAATGGTTGTAACATGGTAGCTGATAACTTAACTAAAGGTACTACTTATGAAAAACATTTGTTCTGTATCAGTAAAATGGGTTTGCGTTCTGTGGGGAGTGTTGGCAAATAAGAACGCAATCATATTTATAAGTTGGCAATATTTATACTCTGTGTCTATACTCGATGTGTAATCTCTCATCTCTCTATGGCGCATAAGCTTGTTACTTTTTTACCTTGTGTTAGCTAAACAATAAACGTTCGTTGCATTTTCATAATACCTAATCGTTTACTTATTTCCACTTAATAATCAACAATAAGAATATACTAGTTGACCCGGCGAACTTTGTTTTGCCTTAGAGGCAATAAATGAGCAGATT
Source organism: Tholera decimalis (assembly GCA_943138885.2). NCBI lineage: Eukaryota > Metazoa > Arthropoda > Insecta > Lepidoptera > Noctuidae > Tholera > Tholera decimalis. Next base: position 8,594,272 of record OW964565.2, on the reverse strand, counting down.
TTTGATTTTATTAAGTTCAATTTTTCAAATTCAAATTCATTTTATTTTTATTTCATAGGATAATAAATACAAATTAAAAAAAAAAAACAAGTATTTTAATGATTCTTTATTGGCCATGTATTTTGGTGCATGGGATGCACTCTTCAGTGCACCTTGTGATAGACAACATTTTTCGTTTTATAGAAACTCGAAACACTTCAAAATTTCTAATTGTCAAATTTTCAACCATACTTAACCATAGACAACATTACGTTTAGCTGTCAGTTGCGTTTTGTTATATCATGTCAGTTGTGTTTTATTATACCATTTTTAACGAATGAACGGCTAGACCAAGGAACTTGTACCTGGTAGAAGATCCTTGGGCTAGACTGATGTTTTGACTGATAAATTTTTCGATTTTCTGTCTGGTGCGTTTTGTTTTACCATATTTTATATCACGTTCCATGGGAACGGGATTCTATTGTTAATATTGTAACAAAATAGCGATACCTTTATGACTTATCGCGCCATCTGTTTAACGTTATGTCTAACCTATGACAATTTCAGGTTCATTCGATCTATTGATCTATCACTGCGTGTATCATTATTAGGTTATGAGTTCCAGTACAAAATATTGTTTTTAATAGATAATCTCGTAAAATGCTGTTAAGTTTTGTGACAAAATGACGACGAACTACATCGCTAACATTCCAAAGTTGAAAGGGCGCGAGAACTATGAAGATTGGTATTTTGCAGTTCAAAATGTGTTGGTGTTGGAAAACATGGCTTCCGCCATTATTGAAAGGTTACCGGTTTCACCTACGACAAGCCAAGCAAATGAAGATGCGAAAGCTAAGGCGAAACTTGTGTTAACAATCGATCCATCACTCTATGTACACACTAAATACGCAACTACAACCTATGATTTATGGAACAAGTTGAAAAATGTATTTATTGATACCGGCTACACAAGAAAGATTGGTTTGCTGCGTAAACTTATCAACATTCGACTTAAAAATTGTGAACTGATGACCCATTACGTTACTAAAATCGTAGAAACAAGCCAGAGACTTCAAGGTACAGGTTTCAAGATAACCGATGAGTGGATTGGTGCATTAATGTTAGCAGGATTACCTGAAAAATATGGACCCATGATTATGGCCATTGAGCATTTGGGCATAGATGTCAGTGCTGACGTCATTAAAACAAAGTTAATATGTGTAGTGAAGTTGGAATGGTTTTCGATTCGGAGAGTGCCTTTGCAGCGAAAAGTAAGCAATACTTGAAATATGGCAATACTAAAAATAATCATAATCATAGACAAGTGACACGAGAATTGTCAAACTCTAAGCCTGTCAAAGTCATAAAATGCTACAAGTGTAAACAAACAGGACACTATAAAAATCAACGTCCAAACTCTGAAACCACTGGTTAAGTAGACGCACAGCCTTACTGAGCTGATCTACGAGTGGCCCTACCTAAAAAAAAATCTGAAACCACATAGATACATTTTTATATACTGAGATAGAGCCGTCACTCGAAGATTTCTGGGCGCCCTCTGAGAAAAGTAAGAACAACAATGGATGAAGCATAATTATATACATGGGTCCCCTATGTTGTTTCAAATGCTGCTGTTTATAGATATAGCTACCTACAAATCAGGGTACCACTGCATAGACCGTCCTATTTAATTCCTTTTTATTTAGTACTTAGTAATTTATGTTGATTTACAATAAAACAATATAATTACAACACCATTATTTAATTATTTTATCTTGATTAAAATCTTCTGTAACAATATTTGATGGCCATCTGAATTTTATCTTCCATAATAATCGTTTCATGATCCACACAATAGCTTAGAAATATCCTTAGGTACACACCAATTACATAAAAATATATTGTATCTTAAATTTCTTGAATTATTTGCAATTATTGAATTATTATTTGACAATTATTTGACTTTTTTCAAACCTTTAACATTTACGCAGTGTTGCCAGGTGACCGTCTCGCGTTCTCCCCAAACCTTCCCCGAAATCTCCCCAAAGTTCAAGATTTAAAAAAACCCCCCCACAAATGGCTATATTTTTATTAATTATACAATTTTATACAATTTCAGCAATAGCGTCTATGACTAAATTAGCCTCTTCACTCGCGTTGGTTGCAGTCCGTACATTTTTTCTGAGTTAAACCTATTTAGCATCTTTGAACTGGGTTTAAAATGAACACATCCTTCTAGCAATGTATATCTTGTTCTCAAGATGGATTCGGCAGTGTTAATGGCCAATCTGTGTCGACGTTTGTCTTTAATAATAGCTACTTGAGAGAAGGCTCTTCCCGCAACTGCTATGGAAAAAAGTAACGACAAAATTCCTAGTGACAATTTGCTAATATTTCCACGGGTATGTTCTATCCCACCAAAACATCCTGTAAGAATTAGCCAAGTCTCGCCTAAGCTGCTTGTTTCTCTATAAAAAAAAAGTAAGAAAAAAAGTAATGAAATCTCTAAGCAAAGCGAAGCCAAGTCTAAGGATCTTTACTGCGATTTCTTTATTAATATAGTTAGATTTTATGTAACCGGCCGTTGAAAATACTCTATGCACTTTTACTAGTTAATACATCGAAGTCAATGGCCAAGTCACATAAAATCTAACTATATTAATAAGGAAATCGCAGCAAAGATCCTTAGACTTGGTTTCGCTTTGCTTAGAGATTTCATTACTTTTTATAGAGAAACAAGCAACTTAGGCGAGACTTGGCTAATTTTTTACAGGATGTTTTTCTGGGATTTCACTTCTGTTTGCAGAGAGCTACTTTTTACTTGATTAGTTTCTTAATTATTCAGACTCCAGTTTCATATTCATTTATAAGAAGGGGCTCGTCACATTGAATAACTTTTGTCAAGGCGCATTTCCATATCTCCCATAGTTCAGCTGAGCTTTAAGGGTTCTTCATCAGATACTTCAGACCTTCAATTTTTTATACACATCAGTAGAAGGGACTCGTCACTCTGAATAACTTTTGTCAAGGCGCATTTCCATATCTCTCATAGTTCAGCTGAGCTCTTAGGGTTCTTTCATCAGATACTTCAGACCTTCAATTTTTTTATTTCAAAAGAAAGGGCTAACCACGCTTAATAAACTTTGTGAACATAGCATGTCGATAATTTCAATAGTTTGGCTGGTCTGTTACGGTTTCTACTCAGGGTCGTAAGGTACTCCAGATCTTCCATGATCCTAGTTTTGATAGTTTTCCCTTCATATAGGCATTGAACCCTACCTCTATGCCAAATTTCAGCTCTCTAGGTTTATGGGAAGTACTAGTTCTATTTTGATGATCAGTGAGTCTATATATGTCGAAATAGTACAACTTTGCTTTTGCATAAATTAGGAAATAAACAAGCTACAAACATGAAATTTTGTGGTTTAAGTGTGTGCTGATAGCTTACTAGATAACGATAATTTCAGCGTTCTAAATCTATCGAGAGGTCCCCAAATAGGGGCCTGAAAATACGCCGAAATGGTTCCAGAAAAGGATGGTACGGCAGTGTTTGCTTTGCGCTCGACTTGGCGGATCACCAACTACATTTTTGAAATTCTGAACTTCAACCCAGAACTCTTCGGTATGTTGCGTGGACTTCCAAGTTGTACGATGCAAATCATTCCATTCTTGTACCACTGAGTCGACATCATTCACGCCCCCCGCGTGGCGACTTCGGAGCCACTCGGCTATCATCGTGCGCAGCATTTTGTTTTCGTGTGTGTGTTTTCACAGATTAGTTAGTGGTTTGATCGCGTTCACACATCGATCTTATAGTGATTCATGCGTTCAGATAATATATTTTATAATCACTACGGCTAGACGCGGCTTTTCCCAGATTGTGTTAATAAAAATCCCCCAATTCCCTCCACACCCAGTTTTCGCTTCCCAAATATTCCTCAAGAAAATATTGCCCCCAATTCTCCCCCCATAACTTTAAAAACCCCCCAAATTTAGGGGGGTTCCCTCCAATCTGGCATCACTGCATTTACGCAAGCTTCGTTACCATTTTAGTTTAAAATTAAATATTGTTAAAGAAAAAAACTTTTTACCAAAAAATTAAACCGACTCCCAAAAAACAGTGCAAAGTGAAAAATAACTTTAAATTCGGTAGTCGGTGTCTTTAGTTTTGTATTTTCGTTTTTGGCACCGACTTCCGAAATTAAAGTTATTTTTCACTTTGCAGTGTTTTTTGGGAGTCGGTTTAATTTTTTGGTAAAAAGTTTTTATTTCACTCTTTTTAGTTAGTCTATTTTTCCTGACTGCAAAGGAAGGGTTATGTTGTTCGCGCGTATCTTGTATGTATGTATGTATGTATGTATGTATGTATGTATGTATGTATGTATGTATGTATGTATGTATGTATGTATGTATGTATGTATGTATGTATGTAATATTCTTTATTACCTCATATCTCCAGAACCGCTGAACGGATTCACATAATTGACGTATCGTTAGATTCGTGTTAGCAGCCCAAGTGTTTTTAGATAGGTGACATTTGAAAAAATTAAACATGGCGGCTGTGCGAAGCCATTATATACAATGAAAAAAAAAAGTATTTTTGGTATACTGCAATATGGGTATCAAATTAAAGGGCTTAACACAAGGATTTCAAAAAGGTATATAATATTTATCATTAGTGTAATACTAGCAAAAATAGTACAAAGAGAAAGTTTAAAAATATGGACTTAGCTTTTTCACATTCTGAATCCGGTGGGGTACCATTGTGACACGACGAGGAAAACTATAAAAATGTTAATTAATATTTTAACTAAAAAGTTGAAAAAAAAAGTTATTTAAAAAAATCTAAAAAACCCGACTGCTGAACTGAAATGCAAGAGACAAGCACATTTTTATTTTAAAAAGTGACAAGCAGGCGGACCCATCCCATTAATAAAAAAAGTTCAATTGGGTCTCGCCTGCTTGTCACTTTTTAAAATAAAAATGTGCTTGTCTCTTGCATTTCAGTTCAGCAGTCGGGTTTTTTAGATTTTTTTTAAATAACTTTTTAATTTACCTAGTTACAAGAGCCTAAATGTCAACTACTTATAACCTTTTACAAAATATTGCTTTTCCTAATGCTGGGCCGTTAATTGTTGAGGAGTTCTCCTGGTACTTCACCATCAGCTCTACATCACCATATGCATTGTGACGAGCATAAAGTGCTTAACATCCATATTCAAGTAATCGAATTGCAATCCACTCAACACTTATTATTGAGTAGTTTCGGCGGCCATCTGTGTTCTTCATTATCAGTTCCACTTCCTCAAATGGTACTTTTTGAGAGCAACTGTACAAGTTACTACAATAAATACCCAAAACGTCATAGGTGTGCCTATAATATTTGAAGAGTTCCCTCGATTTCTCCAGGATCCCATCATCAGATCCTGACGTTTATGAAAATAGGACCAATTTCGAAGTAATCCCTATCAAACAAAAAAAGAATTTTCCAAATCGGTGCAGCCGTCTTCGAGTACTCGATGATCATATATAAAAAAAAAAAACAAAATACGCGTCGAATTGATAACCTCCTCCTTTTTTTGTCGTCGGTTGAAAAATAGGATTGCGTAATTAGAGGATTTTATTAATTTGAAAATACGTGTGTTAATATTTTATAAAAGGTATAAAATTTAAAAGGTGTCCTAATATCCCTACTATTTTGATTTATATAAAAAAAAACTTTTTTGCAAAAAATAAAACCGACTTCTATATCAAAACACTACAAAGCCAAAAATAGTTTTAATTTCGGTAGTCGGTGTTATTGGTTTTGTATTTTCTTTTTTTTTCACACCGCCTTCCGAAATTAAAATTATTTTTGTCTTTGTAGTGTTTTAATATGGAAGTCGGTTTTATTTTTTTGCAAAAAAGTTTTTATTTTCGTGTTTTTAGTGGGTCAGTGAATTTTCCAAATCGGTTGGTAAATGACGGAGTTATGCGCGAACAAAAAACGCAATGCAGAGTAAACGAAAAGATCATCAACGTAAATATGTTTTATAGACTTTTGTTGATTTTTCAAAAACGGCTTGTCCGATTTCGATAAAGTTTTCATGGGACCATTTGGAAAGTATACCCTTTCTAACAAGATAAGAATTTTTCAAATCAGTTGGCAAGCGACGGAGTTATGCGCGGACAAACATAAAAAAAAAAAATACAAACATCCGAATTGAGAACCTCCTCCTTTTTTTAGAAGTCGGTTAATAAAATGTTTATTAGTTAAAGATAATTTAGAATATCTGAGTAAAACGGAGAACAAGTTTAAGCTAAATGTGTAAATAATTTGAGAAAAATGCCATCTATCAATACGTAACTTAAACGTTGCATATTGCTATACGAATAAATTAAAAATCAATTGAATTGAGTAGGATATCTCCAAAAGCAGAACCCTACCTAAACTAGTCGGTTATCATTTCGTCACCTTTTCCTGACTGCAAAGGAAGGGTTATGTTTTTCGCACGTATCTTGTATGTATGTATGTTTGTAATATTCTTTATTACCTCATATCTCCAGAACCGCTGAACGAGTTCACATAATTGACGTATCGTTAGATTCGTCTCAGCAGCCCAAGTGTTCTTAGATAGGTGAAATTTGAAAAAAATCAAACATGGCGGCTGTGCGAAGCCATTATAAACAATGAAAAAAAAAAGTTTTTTTTGGAATACTGTGTGGCGTAGTGGTTTAGGTGGAAGTAGAATAAAAGAACTTAGACCACAGGTTACAGCATTTATTTTGATGGGGGGTGGGTTCAGTTCACAAGGGTTCTTTCACTGGTCGAAGGTATGTGGATGGTACTGCCCTGAGCCGATCCCGAAGCCGGCAGCGACCACGTGTCTGACGCAGAGGTTGTGCAGGGCAGGCCACGGGAGAGGCTGTCTCTCCTCCTCACCCAACTCGCACGTGGCAGGCGCAGAGGTTATTGAAGGTGGACCACGCGACAGCGCGTCTCTCCAGCAGTAGTACGCGGAGGCAGCGGTGACACCCGTCGCGTGGCAGACGTTGAGGTAGTTGATAGTAGAGACGAGAGTGTAGTAGAAGATAAGAAAACGAAAACCCCTTGGGCACAAAGGGGTTTCAATATTAGTTACTTGTAACAGTAGGCGGTGAAAAAAGCACTCCGCGGACCGGGGATTAGAATTTATAGCCGGTCACCGCATAAGTGTTGTCACTCAGTGAAACCATAGACATTTGGAATTAGTGTGATAATCGGTTCTAGTTTAATCGACTATCACGCCACAGTACCCCGCCTGTTAGCGAAGGATTTTCCCTAGGATAAATCCGCTAGAAGGCCTAAACCACTATTACTGACTACCTATACGTTCATACATCCCGAAATTAGATAAGTTTGTAGACTAAATGTTGTTAGAATATTTCATGTAGTTGCTATTATTAAACGCTGAGATGAAGTGCAAGTTAGGTTTCGGGTTTAGTGCTTAGATTAAAGTTAGATTTGTTACCAGGGTAGACTGGAACATAGTATAACTGTGGTGGGAGATACCTGCAGTTATAAAGTTTTATGAATAGTTTAAAAGTTATGTTTTAATCTGGTTTAGGGCCTAGATTAATGTTAGATTTTTTTTTTACCAGGGTAGACTGGAACATAGTTTAACCGTGGTGGCAGATACCTGCGGTTATAAAAGGAAAACAATACAATGGACTATGCTATTTATTGTTTTATGAATAGTTTTAAGGTTAGTAGTGAGAAAGTTTTACAGTTATAATTAGACTATAAAGTTATAGATTACTATGTAAGTAGTTAATAGTTAGGTACGGTATTTTATATAGACATTTACCGGCTTGAAGCTGTTTTCAGAACAGTAGGTTATAATTACAAATAAGTAATGGTAGTATGCTATAAGGAAGTGTTGTGACGTGTAACAAAGAGGGTCAGCTGCGTTCTCCATAGCTACGCCTAGTTAGGAATTAAGGTAGATTAATTAGTGTGCGGACACCCATGTTTCAGGGGGCCGTCTTTAAGACATCCATGAGGACATAATAACATAAATAAAAGTTAATGGTAGTGTACCATGGAGACTACTCTGCCATGAAACAAAAGAATTAATCGCCCTGTGGGCCCACTATGTAGCCTCTCATAGTCACGCCGTGAAGAGAAAAATAATCAAAGGAATTAGATGTGTAGTGTATGTGTGTGTGGTCAGCCGACAGGTGGTCATGGAACTGAAGTTATGTTGGCTTATAACCATGCAGTCATGGTATTTAGTTCTGTTAAAAGATAAATAAATATAGTTAATTTTAGAATAATAGTTTGGTAACTTTAGTCAGTAGGTTTTAAGTAGGATTACCACACTGTAGGTGGGTGTGAAATATGACACTAGGATAGCTATAACTAGAGTTATAGTTAACTTAGGTAGTTAGGTACAAGTCGACCCTCCACGACTAGTATGGTAGGCAGTCGTGGGTGTGTGTTCCCTTGGCATCGTGTGACCCTGTATGGGGTCAAACACTAGTTAGTTAGCTAGGCCTACGGGAGTTAGGGTGGACTGTTTCGCCTTAAATCCTTAGCGTGCCACTCACCCAAAGGCTTTCCTTGCATGTCTACCAACTCATAAACTATAGGGGAGAGTTTGGCAGATACTTTACATTTAGTAAATTTAGAAGCTAATTTTTTACTGAAATACTTTTCCTTATCACTCTGGTAGTAAGTACGTTTCCAGACTACATCACCTACATTGAATTCTACATTCTTGCGTCGTAAGTTGTAGTCTGTAGCATTTCTAGAATGTGCTCGTAGTAAGGCAGACTATACTTGGTCAAAAATGTTAGAAAGGCAACCTAAGTTTTCTGCATACTGGTCTCTAGGTTGGAATATTATTTCCTTTAAGTCAGTTTTTTGGTAGATGGAACCGTCAGCTACTAATTCCCTACCAAATATAAGGAATGCAGGAGTGAAACCTGTAACTTCACTAGTTGAGCTATTTAGTGCAAATTGTACAGCTGGGATATGTAGATCCCAAGAGCGTTGGTCATTATTAATGTAGGTAGAAACAGCTGTTATGATTGTCTTATTGTACCTTTCCACGGTGTTAATCTGTGGTGCATACCTAGGAGTATAATGTATGCTAGGTATGTTATATTTACTGAATAAGTTTTTAGTTTCATTTGAAGTGAACTGAGTGCCATTGTCTAAAATTATACATTGAGGTATTCCATGTACCAAAAATACATAATCCTCCTTTAGTTTACAGATAGTTTTAGCGTTAGCATTCCTGATTGGGAAAAGAAGACAATACTTAGAGAAACAACATGTCACTACAAAAAGATATGGGTTTTGGCGTCTAGAGACAGGCAGAGGGCCAACAATGTCAATACTGAGCATCTGAAATGGTCGAGAGCATTCTTTAGGTTTCCCCATGACCCCCAGTGGAGCATGGTTTACTTGTTTATGAGCTAGACAGATTTCACATGAAGTTACAGCTTTCACCACATCACTGTGCATTCCTGGCCAGTAGTAACGAAGAGCTAGTCTTTTATAAGTTTTAAAAATGCCTAGATGACCTGCCGTGGGTTCTGCATGGTTGTCAATAACAACTTTAGACCTAGATTCATATGGAATAACTTCCTTCCAGTCAAACTCATTAAAAATAGCGAATTTACTTTTCATGTACCGAAATAACTTGTTATTCTTAATAAGACAATTAGGGTAAGAGATTGGGCTCTGTATACAGCAATTATAGATTTTTAGGTACCAAGTATCGTTAGTTACTGGTGGGGTGGACTGAGAAGATATTTCAGCCACTGGGAGAGCGCGGGACAGAGCATCGGGGAGAGTATTATCGGAACCACGGCGGTGTTTAATATCGAAGTTAAATGCAGAGAGCCTTATTCCCCAGCGGGCTAGTCTACCAGTAGGATTTTGTAGTTTTAAGAACCACTTTAGTGCAGAGTGATCTGTGTAGACTGTGAATTTTAGACCATTTTCAAGATAACATCGCCAGTGCTCTAGAGCCAATAATAATGCTAGCGCTTCTCTCTCCGTAATACTATAGTTTTGTTCTGGTTTTGACAAGGACTTACTCATATATGCTATAGGGTGCTCGATACCATTTTTAGTTTGAGTGAGCAAAGCGCCAATTCCAAGATTACTAGCATCTGTATGTACTTCAAAAGGTAAGCTATAATCTGGACATGACAAGACTGGGGCTGAAATTAGTATATTCCTGAGTTTATCAAATGATTCTTGGCACTCATTGGTCCAAGCAAAAGGTGGAGCCTTTTTGCTGGAGCTAGTAAGTTTATTTAACGGTGCTGCTAGTGAACTAAAGTTTGGGACAAAACGTCTGTACCAGGATGCTGTTCCCAAGAATCTCTTTACTTCTTTAGGATTCGTTGGGATTGGAAATTTTGTGATTGCTTCTACTTTTTCTGGGTCTGGGTGCAAGCCCTTTGAATTTACAATGTAACCCAGGTATTTAAGTTCATCCCGGAAGAATTGGCATTTATTTAAATTAATTGTTAAATTGGCCTCAGTTAGTGTATTAAGAACTTTTAATAAAAGAGATATATGGTGGTCAAAATCAGAAGAAACCAGAACTATGTCATCTAAGAAAGCAAAAACTCTGTTTTCAAATTCCGGGCCATAGAATAACTTATCAACAAGCCTCTGTTGAGTAGCAGGTGCATTAGTTAGTCCAAAGGGTGTAGTTTTGAACCTGAAGGTTCCACGGCCAGGAATGTAAAAAGCAGTCTTGTTTTTGTCCTCTTCATTCAGGGGTAGCTGCCAGAAACTTTTATAAAGATCTAGACTTGTTAGGTATTTAGCATCCTTTAGGTTATCTAGAATTTCAGAGATATAAGGTAAATTATAAGCATCCTTCTTAGTTACTGTATTTAGCTTGCGACTGTCTAAACAGAACCGCAATTTGCCATCCCTTTTAGGTGTGAGAAGTACAGGTGAAGACCAAGGACTTTCGCAGGGCTCAACAACATCTAGCTTTAGCATTTCGTCTAGCTCTTCACACAAAATGCGCTGTTTTTCAGGCGACATTCTGTAGTAACGCTGCCTGATTGGAGGTGAGTCTCCAGTATCTATGCAGTGTGTGATGTGATTGGTACGACCTAGACCTTTTTTATCTGATGATATAGTTTCATATTGTTTAATAATGTTATCTGCTTTTATTTGTTGAGTCCTTGAAAGTTGAGTGAAGGAATGTAGGTGTAAGTCTGTATTAGAGTTTATTATTTGTTCATTATGACTCATAAGAAAGATTGACTTAGTGTTTTTAGGGAACAGTTCAAAAAGATTCCAGAAGTCAATGCCCAGTAGTATGGGTATGTCAACTGATGGTATTACATAGGCCTTAAGTATGTGGTGTTTACTTTCAAAGGTTATAGGTAGATTTAGTATACCTATTGGTGATAACATTTGTCCCCCAGCGGCAACAAATTTTAAAGACTGTTCACATGATTTTAGGGTTAGGCCCAAATCGATGAGTTTTTCATGAAAGTTATCTCCAATTATGGTGACTGCGGATCCTGAGTCCAATAGTCCACAAGTAGGCAAGTTATTTATTAGAATACTTGCATAAGGCCTAGTATCATTTAGTGGTTTATTGTGGATTGTTGTAACAGCATAATGAGTGGAAGATGGTTTTAATGTTGGTGGCCAATCTGCCCACTCACCACCGTTTTTAGTTTTATTGGGTTTTTTACAACAATCCACAACCTTTAGTTTTTTGAGTGGCACTTTTTACAGTTTGGAAAAATCACACCTTTGAGACCACACTTAAAGCAAATTGGAAATCTTTCTGCTGTACACTTTCTCAATGAGTGACTGCTAACTCTACACCTAGGACAGAAGAGACCTCCTTTAGAGGGTGATTCTTTTTTAGTGTTAATAGCTGAAACCTTTTCTGTTTCCGACTGAGCAGAGTGTTTCTTGTAGTTAGTGTAGTGTTTTGCTGAATTATTAGTACTTGTGTTATAACTATTACTAGACTTATTGTGCCTGTGGTATGCAAACTCTGGTGCAAGAGTGCTCAGATTACTTTTGCTGGGTTCATGGTAGTGTGTAGCCCTAGCTTTATATGTCTCATAGTTTTTGCAAACCTGTTGTAATTGGTCTAACGTTTGCACACTACTTAGTGCTAGCACATCCGCATAGATGGGTTTAACATTATGAGAGATAATGTCGAATTTTTCCTCTTCTGAAAGTTTTTTTTCGAGTCGGTTGAAGAGACCGCTCATTATAGAAATGTAAATAGTTATATTTTCAGTTTCACCTTGTGTACGCTGTCTGATTTCAGAAAGGAGTCTATAGTCATAATCATCACTATCAAAGGCAGACTTAAGTTGCTTGATTAACTGGTCCCAGGACAATATATCAACTTTTATGTGTCTATACCAGTGTAAAGCATTGCCAGTGAATATGTCATAGGAAAAATTCAACATGTCCTCCCTGGAAATTCGCTTACTTAGTCTGAACTCCTCAATTTTCTGAACAAATGACCTTACACACGTATTCCCATCGTATTTGGGTTTATTGCCATGGTGACTGGGACAAGTGACAACTATAGTTGGGGTTTCTGTGACACTTGCTTCAGCCTGATGACTACTGGCAGAACTATCTGATGTACTAGGGGTGAGTTTACTCAGGAGAGTTTTGTACTGACTGTCCAAGCAACCAAACAGTGAATCAAGTTTTCTCTTCAACCGAATAGCGTCTTGTGTGGTTGGAGTTATTCTTCCTAATCTATGGAATATGTGGTTCCTAATTGATGTAGCTACACTAAGAGAACGTTCAGTGTTTATGGTAGATAAGTAGTCTTTAAAATCTTCTAGCGTCTGACTCAGACCACTCAAATCATCCTTCTCATCTATCCCGGACAGCAAAATATCCTCAGTGTCATGTAGTCTAGAAAGCTTGTTAATTTGCTTTCTAAGGTCAGTGACTGTAGGAGTGGCTAGATCGGCGTCACGGCGTCCTGACCTACCGCATGACGCAGGTCCTCACCGGACACGGAAGTTTCGGGAGGTACCTGTGTCTGATGGGAAAGGAGGAAACGCCTGGGTGTCACCACTGCGAGGGTCGCCCTGAGGACACCGTAGAGCACACGGTGCAAGACTGCCCCGCCTGGGCAGAGCACCGACGTGTCCTCACGGCGGCGATAGGCGGAGACCTCTCGCGCCCGGCCTTGGTCGAGGCCATGCTGCGGGGCGAGAGGGAGTGGGAAGCGGTCGCCTCCTTCTGCGAAGCAGTCATGCTTTCGAAGGAGGAGGCGGGCCGCGTGAGGGAGAGGATGGCGTCCTCCCTCCAGCCCAGCCGCAGTGGTAGACGCCCACGGCGTCGGACGTCGGCCGACGATCTCCGGCCACCGTAGGCGCGGGCATGCGGACAACGAGTAAAGGGCAACTCGCTGTCCGACCATGGACCATGCCCGGGTCGACGGCGCGTCGTGTTCCACGCGCGCCTCAAAGAGCGTCAGCAACATGACGAGGCCCCCTCTGCAGAGGGCCGAAGCCCGCCGGGGTCGTGGGACTCATCCCGTTACCGTGGCCCCGGTATGTAAAGGGTTATTGAAGGAACACCGTGGATTTTAGTCAGTAAAAGTCTGACAGTCCCTCCCACCCTGCCCGGAGTGGGAGGACTTATTTGATAATTTTACCACGTTAAAAAAAAAAAAAAAAAAGGTCAGTGACTGTGCCCTTTTCACCGCCTCTAATGATGACCTCATATTCTAATTCGGCCTTTCTTAGGTGGATAAAATTAATTGGGTTAGCGCTCATTGTAATCTTTACAATTGACAACAAAACCCTAGTAGCTGACTAACAAATTAAATAAAACTAACAAATTAAAAAAAAATATAGTAAGAAAATATAGTAATTACACACTAGGTACTTACCGCCACGATGTGTGAGTACAGGTAAATAGCGACCAGTGAAGAAAACCTTGTGAACCTTACCGAGTGGGCGCCACTGTGGCGTAGTGGTTTAGGTGGAAGTAGAATAAAAGAACTTAGACCACAGGTTACAGCATTTATTTTGAAGGGGGGTGGGTTCAGTTCACAAGGGTTCTTTCACTGGTCGAAGGTATGTGGATGGTACTGCCCTGAGCTCAGGCCGCGACGCACGCAGACCGGCGAGCCGATCCTGAAGCCGGCAGCGACCACGTGTCTGACGCAGAGGTTGTGCAGGGCAGGCCACGGGAGAGGATGTCTCTCCTCCTCACCCAACTCGCACGTGGCAGGCGCAGAGGTTATTGAAGGTGGACCACGTGACAGCGCGTCTCTCCAGCAGTAGTACGCGGAGGCAGCGGTGACACCCGTCGCGTGGCAGACGTTGAGGTAGTTGATAGTAGAGACGAGAGTGTAGTAGAAGATAAGAAAACGAAAACCCCTTGGGCACAAAGGGGTTTCAATATTAGTTACTTGTAACAGTAGGCGGTGAAAAAAGCACTCCGCGGACCGGGGATTAGAATTTATAGCCGGTCACCGCATAAGTGTTGTCACTCAGTGAAACCATAGACATTTGGAATTAGTGTGATAATCGGTTCTAGTTTAATCGACTATCACGCCACAACTGCAATATGGGTATCAAATTAAAGGGCTTATCACAAGGATTTCAAAAAAGTATATCATATTTATCATTAGTGTAATACTAGCAAAAATAATACAAAGAGAAAGTTTAAAAATATGGACTTGGCTCTTTCACTTTCTGAATCTGGTGGGGTGCCATTGTGACACGACCAGAAAAGCTAAAAAAATATTAATTAATATTTTATCTAAAAAGTTGAAAAAAAAAAGTTATTTAAAAAATCTAAAAAACCCGACTGCTCAACTGAAATGCAAGAGACAAGCACATTTTTATTTTAAAAAGTGACAAGCAGACCCATCCCATTAATAAAAAAAGTTCAATTGGGACTCGCCTGCTTGTCACTTTTAAAAATAAAAATGTGCTTGTCTCTTGCATTTCAGTTGAGCAGTCGGGTTTTTTAGATTTTTTAAATAACATTTTTTGTTCTAAGTTATAGCACCGTACCGTGAACCAGCAAAGGGAAACATTCCAACGCCTTTACTGCTATTTTTTTGAGCGGAAAGAAGAACGGCAGATTTTGTACTGCCAACTTTAGTTGGTATTTCGCTATAAGACTGAGCACTTATAAAGGACCTTAAAGTAGTTCTTTTTACGTATTTATTATATTCTTATAATTTTGAAAACGTTTAAATAAAAGGATTTAAAAAATTATAACAATAAATAATTAAACGTTAATTTATTGACAACAAAACGCAATGCATATTTTCAAAACTTGCCATGCGTAAACCAAACCATTTAACTTGATCACAAAAAGTAATTAATAAAATATTCATTACATTTTGTGATTTTTACATGAATTATCACGTAAATGTAAGTAAATAATTGATAAGAATAATCGATATCAACATCCAAGCATGATTATGGCTTGACTATGGCAATGTTTTAATGATATTTCAAGAATATCATCTGTCACTTTCACTTGCCAATTAATTGTTGGTCGTTGTCGAATTTTTGGCGAACGAAACGCAACCGTTTTGCCAATGACGAAAACGATTGCAGAAAACGGACCTCGTTGCAACTGGTTTGAAGACGACTTGATAGACGAAACTATCGTCGCGCGAAGCAGTTGCAGTTTCTTGCAACGTACAAAGCAAAGACGAAAATGGTTGCAGAAAACTCGGTGAACATCTAGGCTGTTCGTAACTTCGACAGGATCAACTAATATGAGGAATCTATATATATATATATATATAAAAGAAAGTCGTGTTAGTTACACTATTTATCACTCGAGAACGGCTGAACCGATTTGGCTGAAAATTGGTAGGGAGGTAGCTTAAAACCAGGAGACGGATATAGCATATTTTTTATCCCGGAATTCCCACGGGATCGGGATTTAAGCGAGAAAAACATCCCACGCGAACGAAGAAGAAATGGAGAGTAGGGTAGGGGTAGGGTTGGTGTAGGGTAGGTGTAGTGTAGAGGTAGGGGTAGGGTAGGGGTAGGGTAGGGGTAGGGTAGGGGTAGGGTAGGGGTAGGGTAGGGGTAGGGTAGGGGTAGGGTAGGGGTAGGGTAGGGGTAGGGTAGGGGTAGGGTAGGGGTAGGGTAGGGGTAGGGTAGGGGTAGGGTAGGGTAGGGGTAGGGTAGGGGTAGGGTAGGGTTAGGGTAGGGGTAGGGTAGGGGTAGGGTAGGGGTAGGGTAGGGGTAGGGTAGGGGTAGGGTAGGGGTAGGGTAGGGGTAGGGTAGGGGTAGGGTAGGGGTAGGGTAGGGGTAGGGTAGGGGTAGGGTAGGGGTAGGGTAGGGGTAGGGTAGGGGTAGGGTAGGGGTAGGGTAGGTGTAGGGTAGGGGTAGGTTAGGGGTAGGGTAGGGGTAGGGTAGGGTTAGGGTAGGGTAGGGGTAGGGTAATGGTAGGGGTAGGGTAGGTGTAGGGTATGGCTGGGGTATGGTAGGGGTAGGGTAGAGTTAGGGTAGGGGTAGGGTGGGGTAGGGTTAGGGTAGGGGTAGGGTAGGGGTAGGGTAGGGGTAGGGTAGGGGTAGGGTAGGGGTAGGGTAGGGGTAGGGTAGGGGTAGGGTAGGGTAGGGGTAGGGTAGGGGTAGGGTAGGGTTAGGGTAGGGGTAGGGTAGGGGTGGGGTATGTGTAGGGTAGGGTTAGGGTAGGGGTAGGGTAGGGGTAGGGTAGGGGTAGGGTAGGGGTAGGGTGGGGGTAGGGTAGGGGTAGGGTAGGGGTAGGGTATGGGTAGGGTAGAGGTAGGGTAGGGTAGGGTAGGGGTAGGGTAGGGGTAGGGTAGAGTAGGGGTAGGATAGGGGTAGGGTATCGGTTGGGTAGGGGTAGGATACCACGCGAACGAAGTCGTGGCGGGTCAGCTAGTAAAAAATAAAAGGAACTATAGTGACTAAGTAGGTAACGTTTTGGTTTGTAAGTAACCACATTGACAGTCAACTGTCATACAATATACCTACCTACCTAACTCAAAATGTAACCTCTCATACAAAAAACAAAGTAAAATAACTTTTGAACCCAAACTTCTAAAAACCGGATAATTTGCACTCTATTTATTGACAATATTATCTATCGACTACTTAAATATAAAAACAATAAAAAACTCAAAAATTAAAAGCGGTAGAAAACTTCCATACTAGCCCGCCATTGTCTTTTAACTGTGACGACTGGTACATTGATAGCGGGGCAAGCAAACACATGATAGCGAAACGAGAATACGTCGTGAATCCATCATATGAACATGAAACCAAAGAAATTGTTGTTGTGAACAAAACGTGTGTTCCGGTGCTGTGTTCAGGTGATGTGAACATCATTACGGTCGCGAATTAAGTACAGTATAACATCACAGTTTCAGATGTATTGTGCATACCGAATTTAACTACAAATTTGCTTTCTGTGAGCCAGTTGATTAAAAATGGCAATAGTATAATCTTCAATGAGAAAAGGACATCAACCAAAATGCAAACCCATACCATATAATAAAGCCATACCGCAAACATCCGTATTGGGAAAAATGAGTTCATAAATAATTTAGTAATAATATTTAATGAACATTGGTCTCTATTCGGGAGTGTCAAAATAAATAATATTAAAAACGAATTAAAAAGAATTTTAATTGATTATTTTGTTTGTGTATGGTGACAGTTGCGCTGCAGCGTGCGGGGTGCGTGAATAAACAAAACGCCACCGCTTTTTCGCCGAAGAATACGGTTGCAGAAAACGGTCGTCGTTGCAACAAAATTTCTTGCAACGTACAAAGTACAAACGGTTTCAAGTTGCAAATGTATCAAACGGTTTACTGAATAATACGTTTTATCGGACGACATTATGATGTTTAGCTTAACTATTCGTGGCTGGTGGAATTCCTTTGTGGGTAGGCATAGCATTAACTTACGTTTTTGTGTGCTCTTAATAAAATAAATTTTTAAAATAGTTATATAATATATTTATTAATGAAATAAATCAGTTTATTTTATAGTAGACCCCCCCCCACACCTGTTATCTATTGTTATCAAGTCTATATAACTTATTCCTGGTTCACTATCACTACACACTGAGGTCACTGAATATGGACACTCAACTTGCTGCCAGTTTGGAGGGCCTCGAGCAGCTGTTTGGCTCCCGAATGCAGGAATATGAAGCGAAACTGCAGCAGGCTGCCACTAGTACCGCATCAGCTTCACCAGACATTGCATCCATTGCACGTGAGTTCTCAGAGTTTAAGCTGTTGGTCCTTCAAGCACTCTCCCAGTTAAAATAACAAATTGAGTTGCTAGCTGCTGGGTTCGATATAGGGCATGTAATATCGGAAAGTTTTCAATTCCGATACTGATTTCCGATATTAGATCTCAATATCGGAATTCCGATATTAATACCGGAATTTCGTTATTTCGTTATAAATTGCAAATTTTATTTATAAATTGCACAAATTCAAGGTTGAATTGCGTACAATAAAAAACATTTTTAAACCGTGCCTATTCTTTAATCTGGTTAAAAAATTGGTTGTTTTTAAGGATGTCCTCTGTATTAAATCACATATTTATCATTATTTTTTAATTAGTAATAAGTATTTATTACTAATTCAACTACCTGACTCATTATCAATAAAACATCTTATAATTAAAAAAAAATATTATAAAATTTGCAAGCACAATCTACAATTTGGAACAACAATTATTAGGAATATTTTTTTTTCGATGTCGTCAATCGTTTAATAAAGTATATACAGGCGAAAATAAAAATAAATTATAGGGCATCGAAAAATTCGTCAACATCGCTATCAATGGGAAAAGTGCCCAGAACACTGGCCGCATTGCCACGTTGAATGGCAATGCTGATTCTCTGTCCAAAGAAAAGGCCAGCCCTCTGGTCACCTGTGGAGTCGGCTAATCGTTTGCCGATGTCACGAAAGAGTCGATGCACACTCGGACCCCATGGTCCTAACGTTTCAACCCCAAATGACTCAAACATATAGCACCCAATTAGGTTGTTGTATTTGCGCCGTTTGAGATTTTCTGCACCTGCGGCTGCCGCCCCAGCATAGCCCGCCGTACTGAGAAGATGAGATGGCGCAAGGGTGTCAACGCAAGTAGCATCCCACACCAAAAGTCTACCCAACTTCCAAGGCATTATAGTCATCCCGTCTGGTCTCTTCCTAACGTCCCGTGCCAAGCCGTTGGGTTCTAAAACAGATGGTACTCCAGCGGTGACAAGAGCCCGACGGATTATGTCATTTGTGCTAGCATGCCGTGCTATCCAACCAGAGCTTCTGCTGCAGGAAAGGCCATGATGTCCGAGGCGGTCGACTGCCGCACCGCATTGACAGCGATGTAGAGCACCGCTGGGAGCACCCAGACGTAGACATGTAGCGATACGGAACGTGTTATCACTTAACATAGTACCTATATTAAGTGAAGGTAATGCTTGTAGCCGAAGGCCCGACTCCCATTCACCCACAGCCAACAGGCGCGAGCGCTCAGCAGTATTGGTTGACGTATTTAAAAGGTTATTCCGTACCAAACTACATAGCGACACGTCCGCGTCTCTGGGAGGACGGGTTCTCGGGTAACGCTGTATTTGGGCAAGCCATTTTCGACGAGGCATTAACTGCATCGGTCGAACACGGCACCTCGTAGTTAACCTGCAATTGTGTTAAAATTTTCTTGGTTAACGTCTCAGTGCTGCGGACCGAAGACAGAAAAGCCGGTAGGCTTATACTGGAAATTTTGCGGCATATTTGTTTAACATATTTCTCATAATTATCAAGGTTGACTGGTAGAGAATGCCCTGTTGCATTAAGTCCGCCCATGTACCACTATTGTACATAAAATTTAAATAAATAATAAATAAATAAATATACTTATTACTAATTAAACTATCAAACTCAGAATCAACAAAGCATCTTAGAATTTAGGAAAATCAACAAGTAGGAATAACAATTATTGGAAATATTTGTTTAAATCATATTTCTCATTATTATCCCTATATTTATTACAATTTTTTTAACAAAGTTTTCTTGATCCTGAGTTAAAATCTTATATATATATATGTATAAAAGAAAGTCGTGTTAGTTACACTATTTATAACTCGAGAACGGCTGAACCGATTTGGCTGAAAATTGGTAGGGAAGTAGCTTAAAACCAGGAGACGGATATAGCATATTTTCTATCCCGGAATTTCCACGGGATCGGGATTTAAGCGAGAAAAACATCCCACGCGAACGAAGAAGAAATGGAGAGTAGGGTAGGGGTAGGGTTGGTGTAGGGTAGGGGTAGTGTAGGGGTAGGGGTAGGGTACGGGTAGGGTAGGGGCAGGGTAGGGGTATGGTAGGGGTAGTGTAGGGATAGGGTAGGGGTAGGGTAGGGGTAGGGTAGGGGTAGGGTAGGGGTAGGGTAGGGGTAGGGTAGGGTAGGGTAGGGGTAGGGGTAGGGTAGTGGTAGGGTAGGGGTAGGGTAGGGTAGGGTAGGGGTAGGGGTAGGGTAGTGGTAGGGTAAGGTAGTGGTAGGGTAGGGGTAGGGTAGGGGTGGGGTAGGGTTAGGTTAGGGGTAGGGTAGGGTTGGGGTCGGGTAGGGGTTTTTTTTTTTTTTTAGCGTGGTAAAATTATCAAATAAGTCCTTCCACCCCGGGCAGGGTGGGAGGGACTGTCAGACTTTTACTGACTAAAATCCACGGTGTTCCTTCAATAACCCTTTACGTACCGGGGTCACGGTAATGGGATTAGTCCCACGACCCCGGCAGGCTTCGGCCCTCTGCAGAGGGGGCCTCGTCATGTTGCTGACGCTCTTTGAGGCGCGCGTGGAACACAACGCGCCGTCGACCCGGGCATGGTCCATGGTCGGACAGCGAGTTGCCCTTTACTCGCTGTCCGCATGCCCGCGCCTACGGTGGCCGGAGATCGTCGGCCGACGTCCGACACCGTGGGCGTCTACCACTGCGGCTGGGCTGGAGGGAGGACGCCATCCTCTCCCTCATGCGGCCCGCCTCCTCCTTCGATAGCATGACTGCTTCGCAGAAGGAGGCGACCGCTTCCCACTCCCTCTCGCCCCGCAGCATGGCCTCGACCAATGCCGGGCGCGAGAGGTCTCCGCCTATCGCCGCCGTGAGGACACGTCGGTGCTCTGCCCAGGCGGGGCAGTCTTGCACCGTGTGCTCTACGGTGTCCTCAGGGCGGGTCGGGTAGGGGTAGGGTAGGGTTGTGGTGTGGTAGGGGTAGGGTAGGGATAGGATAGGGGTAGGGTGGGCTAGGGTTAGGGTAGGGGTAGGGTAGGGGTAGGGGTAGGGTAGGGGTAGGGTAGGGGTAGGATAGGGGTAGGGTAGGGGTAGGGTAGGGGTAGGGTAGGGGTAGGGTAGGGTTAGGGTAGGGTAGGGGTAGGGTAGGGGTAGGGTAGGGGTAGGGTAGGGGTAGGGTAGGGTAGGGGTAGGATAGGGGTAGGGTATCGGTTGGGTAGGGGTAGGATACCACGCGAACGAAGTCGTGGCGGGTCATCTAGTTACTTATAAATAATTTAAAATGTACAAGCAAAATCAACAGAAATAAAGGACTAGGTATGTTTATATGTTAAAATCTCGTTTTTCCTGATAATATATTCTCATGAACAACAAAGCATAATTTTGTTGGATATAAAAATTGCTCCGATTTCGATATTGGGTCGCCCAGTATCGAAATTGTAATATCGGAACTTTCGTTCCGAGATTCCGATATTGCGATATCCCGAGATTCCGTGATTCATGCCCTAGTTCGATAGGCATGAAACCATCATGCGAAGAAAGGTCCTGCTGTTCCATGGTGTGCCAGAAAAGGACAATGAAAAGTTACTGGATGTGGTCCACAACATCATATCCAACCAAATTAAATTGTTGGAGGTATGTAAGGATCGGAACATTATCAATGTTTGTCATCGGCTCGGATTCTCACAGCAGAAGGCCCGACCCATACTGGTACGATTCTTCAAAATGGAGCACCGGCAACTTGTATGGGATAGCAAGAAAGCTCTCAAGGTTACCGGCTAAGTCATTTGGTTTGCAAATTAACCCAACTAAATTCCAGGCGATAATCATTGGCAGCAGATTCGTTCGCATTGCGGCTGTTGTTTCATCTCTGATGCCTTTATTTCTCGATGGTGTTCGCATTGACTATACCGAAACCGCTAAAGATCTGGGTGTAGTTATTGACTCCAATCTCTCGTGGCGTACTCAGGTCTACGAGGTCAGCCGAAAGGTAAATTTCTGTTTCATCTCTGATGCCTTTATTTCTCGATGGTGTTCGCATTGACTATACCGAAACCGCTAAAGATCTGGGTGTAGTTATTGACTCCAATCTCTCGTGGCGTACTCAGGTCTACGAGGTCAGCCGAAAGGTAAATTTCTTCTTTCATTCGCTGAAATGCCTTCAAAGTCTTCTGCCCTTGAAGACTAAAGTTTCTTTGGCACAAACACTTATTCAGCCGATTATAGATTATGCCGATGCCTGCTATTTGGATGCTACCGAGGAGCTATAAAACAAGCTTGAGCGCTTGCAAAATCTGTGCATTCGCTTTGTTTTCGGTCTTCGAAAGTATGACCATGTTTCTCACCTCCGCAAGGAACTCAAGTGGCTCCCAATTCATCTTCGCAGGAACACAAGGATTTTGTGTTTCCTCTTCAACATTTTACACAACCCGACTTACCCTTCCTACCTGCGTGAGCGTTTTTCTTACGCTCGTTCTAGCGACGCGACGTACCGTGTAGATCACACCTTAGATCCTTCCTTAAATCTCATCCTCATAAAACTAGCTACTACTCTTATTCCTTCTCTGTCCATGCTGTAAGATTGTGGAACTCACTTCCGCCTAGCATTCGTGATTTAAAAACTATATCTTTATTCAAATGTCGATTAAAAAAGCATTACCTTTCTTCTTAACTGTGTTAATTATTTATGTATATGTAGGATCATCAGGTGGAGGAGGAGTGCCGAGAGGTATAGCATCAGGGTTTGGAGTCCCGATTTTATTGGAATAAATACGCTGGTACAAGCAAACACAGATGTTTATTTACTGAGTTTACTAGTAATGAAATAATGATGTTTATTTTGCAAACTAGATGAGGCCAGTGTTTCCTAACTGACTACTCTGAGAAGAAACACTGAAACAAACTCGGAGGTCAACGTCTCTTTTAAAGTCCATACAATCTAGGTAAAAGATAAAGCAAATTACAAAGAAAGAATATAGTTAGGCGAACAGACCCTTTTAAGGTCACAGTTCGTATAGTGGCCAAGCCACCCAATTACAAAGAATACAGTTAGGCGAACAGACCCTCTCAAGGTCACAGTTCGTATAGTGGTCAAACCACCCAATTACAAAGTGTATCCACTTGCTAATGGATACACTTTGTAATCAGCAGCGCTGTACCAAATAAACCGACAGTTTTGTCGGGAGCAGGGAAGCTCTTTATTGAGTCAGATCCGAAGACAGACTGCTGAGCTTACCAAGTGCACGATAAGACGATACCTGCACATTGAATTCCCTCCAACTCTGTCCATTGGCGCGAGGAAGTGCGTCACGTATGAGACTTACGTTATAAAATAATCAAATAATCCAAGAGTAATTATCGTTAATAAACAATGGTGATTTCACAAAGTATCAGTCACACTTATCGAAATAAGTTGCCAAAAACCAATTAGTGCGTACACTAAGTACTTAATAAATTATGTTTCGATTTATCAGACAGTAATTGATACTGAAAGATCACTTAAATTCATAACAAGAAAATCAACTCTTAACAAAATATGATGAATACCCACAATAACTAATTGTAATTGACAACCAACTCCGACACGGCCAGAACTGACGTTCTACACGACCTCGTGTGATCCTGAAAAAGAAAATCTCATGTGAATATCGATCGGCCTTTCTGACAATCAAAAGCCTTAACAAGAAGTATGGTGAAACTAAAAATCCCGTGTTAATCAAATAAAATTATTATCATCAATAGCAGTTGCATCGCAACCATTCAAAAAGCTTTCAAAAAGTATTGTGAAACGAAAAGTCCTGAGTTTGTTAAATAAAATTATCATTATCAATAGCTGTTGCATCGCAACCATTCAAAATTACTAAACTGTAATTATCATTATCAATAGCTGTTGCATCGCAACCATTCAAAATTACTAAACTGTTACTGACAACACATAGCTTTACTAGAGACATAGTCTCCCAGCCGAAATCACACCATGGGATTCGACGAATAAGGTCAAATAGAACAACCCGCATAGGCGTCAAGATAGAACAACCCGCATAGGCGTCAAGATTAACCTCCTGGAGTCGAATAGAACAACCCGCATAGGCGTCAAGATAGAACAACCCGCATAGGCGTCAAGATCAACCTCCGGATTCAGTAAATAACTTGGAGTCGAATAGAACAACCCGCATAGGCGTCAAGATAGAACAACCCGCATAGGCGTCAAGATCAACCTCCAAGCCCAGACAAGAGTCATCATAGACAACTTGCCAATTCAGCAATGCTATGTAAGTAGCAGATGAGTCATCATCAGTGTCAGTATTGACATCATTCTATCTTTACTCAAAGCTTTCAACAAGTATCTATCACCATCTAATACTTCTAAAAATCTACAAGGACCTTTATATTTAGGATCTAATTTACTTGGATCTTTTTCAAAACAGCTTTAGTCTTATCATAACGGGCTTTATCGTATTCGGTATTTTTAGTTATACTCAGGGCTGATTGTGTCGACTTCCCATGCGAGCCGGCCAGAAGCTCGTAACGACCACGTGGGAGTACTTTCACCACATGATAGCTCTCGCATGCAGGAGTCCAGCTTCCCTGTCGACTGTGCCAGATTTCTAAAACAAAAGGCAAATAATTTAGAACGGTACGAGGCGCCTTGCAACCTCGGTTGACATAGGTTTCCTGGTCCTCTTGACTTGAACGAAGTCGTTCAGACATCCTCTGCCGATTCATCTCACGAAGAGTTTCTCTGTTTGGACTGGAACTTTCGATAGTGACGTCTTGTACCCGACTTTGAGTGAGTGGAGTTGCCATCTGATTTGCCTCCTCGGATGTCATTACTATGAAAGTTAACACTCTGGAACAGAACAATCTACATCTCAGTGAACTGTCGGGTAGCCTGTTGTTCCAAACACGCAGTAATACATGATGAAGAAGTCAGCTTTATAACGTCTACAATAACTAGCTAATTACACAAACTGACTGATTATTATTTCACATTTTGCGTTTGAACTGAGTCAATCAAAGCCTTAACTTATCATAACACGGTCTAACCTGACTTTCCACTAATTATCCACCCCAAATACTCAATCTCAATGCCAAAAATGAACACATACGCAATCTACAGTTTTACTAGATTTTAATATCTAGAATGTCATGATTGGAATTGAAAACCAAGTTTCAATTATCTCACTACCAAATTCGGATAACTATTCTGTGTTCAAAAATGTCGTACCTATAATTATCAGATGTTCATGTAGGTATAATAGCACGACAGCACGAATAAATCAACATCGAGACTCAAACCATGAAACTAAACAGGCAATGTAACATTAGAGGTACTTCCTACTTACTCGACTACCTAACAGCAAAAATGTTTTAACAAAGACGGTTAACACGTCTACCTGCACGTTTTGAATAATGGTCGCTACTACTGCCTCACTACATTTCTTGAAGTTACTAAAACATTACAACAACAAGTTACTAAAACAATACAACAAGTTACTAAAACATTACGACAATTAACCAATTGTGTCCTTGTTCGCCGATTCAGATCTTTGTTTGGCAAAACAAGTGCTGACTTTATGGTCCAGTTTCTTACAAAAAGAACAAGGTTCGGACCTATGCAGAACAAAAAGTCTTTGAATTCGACGTACTAGACGTTACTACTCGTATCCTAATCAACTTTAGATCGTTTACAAAAAAGTTTCACTGCTACCCTGCTTTGGCAAGGAATTCGTAGTTAAGTTACTTTTAGTATTATTAATCGGAAAACTAACTGGTTTAATGTAAATCGAGAAAAATTCAATTAAATCATTCGGAAACAATTTAGCATTTTTTGCAGCCACTCTGATATTAGGATCAGTAATACCACGTATAATAATCAGTGAAATCAATTCGTCACTAAGTCCCCGCACTATACGTAAACAAAGCAATGAACGAGGTGCGTAATCCGCATACGTTGGATACTTATCCGAGTTCGTATTCATTTCGGCCAATATATTCGCAAATATAACGGCCTAAATTCCCTCTTAAAATTACTCCACGTACGATCGCTAGATACCCACTCGTTTAACCACGATCGAGCGTCACCTTTCAGACAATCGAAAGACTCATAATCACTCCAGTTATTAATGGATTTTGCACGATCTACCTCCGCACACCAATCATCGATATTATTGTAAATTCGGATCAAAACTTGAAATGTAAAATGTTGATTCGATCTACCCGCATACCTATTTAATCGAACTGACAGCGTCAACATTACGATCGGTTACCGTAGAATGTTCCGGTGCTCAGTTAGAACTACGTTCTGAATCACATAGCCGTGATCTAGAACGAGGCTTACGACATTCCGACAATAACAAACGTACAGCTAACCAAAACCAACTAGCGAGAAGTACTTGCAAAGCAATCTGACAATCGTGACCTACATTCAAATACCCTCTTAAAATAAAATCACACGGACTATGAACCAAAAACTCAATTAACGGAAACAAAATAAGTGTGCTATGAAAGAACTATCCCAGTGCGTGAAAGAACTATCCCAGTGGGTGGAAAGAACTATCCCAGTGGCTGGAAAGACTATCCCAGTGGCTGGAAAGACTATCCCAGTGGGTGTGAAAGACTATCCCAGTGGGTGTGAAAGACTATATCAGTGGGTGTGAAAGACTATCCCAGTGGGTGTGAAAGACTATCCCAGTGGGTGTGAAAGACTATCCCAGTGGGTGTGAAAGACTATCTTGCTGGTCGGAGAAAATCTGAGACTTTCTCTAAAGGACCGTGTTGAAGTTTATGCCAGGTTTGTAACTTCGGTAGTAGGCTAGTCGATGAGCACGGGAATCAAATTTGGAGACATGGGCTAGTACAGTAGAAACAGCAATGTGTTCGAGACCCACGCTATCCCACTTCTGATGTAGGATCATCAGGTGGAGGAGGAGTGCCGAGAGGTATAGCATCAGGGTTTGGAGTCCCGATTTTATTGGAATAAATACGCTGGTACAAGCAAACACAGATGTTTATTTACTGAGTTTACTAGTAATGAAATAATGATGTTTATTTTGCAAACTAGATGAGGCCAGTGTTTCCTAACTGACTACTCTGAGAAGAAACACTGAAACAAACTCGGAGGTCAACGTCTCTTTTAAAGTCCATACAATCTAGGTAAAAGATAAAGCAAATTACAAAGAAAGAATATAGTTAGGCGAACAGACCCTTTTAAGGTCACAGTTCGTATAGTGGCCAAGCCACCCAATTACAAAGAATACAGTTAGGCGAACAGACCCTCTCAAGGTCACAGTTCGTATAGTGGTCAAACCACCCAATTACAAAGTGTATCCGCTTGCTAATAGCAGGGTTATACAGCTATTGTAAATATACAGCAGCGCTGTACCAAATAAACCGACAGTTTTGTCGGGAGCAGGGAAGCTTTATTGAGTCAGATCCGAAGACAGACTGCTGAGCTTACCAAGTGCACGGTCTTTTATAAGACGATACCTGCACATTGAATTCCCTCCAACTCTGTCCATTGGCGCGAGGAAGTGCGTCACGTGTTTACTTGATACAAAACGTACTAAATCTTATGAGACTTACGTTATAAAATAATCAAATAATCCAAGAGTAATTATCGTTAATAAACAATGGTGATTTCACAAAGTTTAAATTAAAGAAACATGTCATCCATTGTTTTGATCAAAACTATCAGTCACACTTATCGAAATAAGTTGCCAAAAACCAATTAGTGCGTACACTAAGTACTTAATAAATTATGTTTCGATTTATCAGACAGTAATTGATACTGAAAGATCACTTAAATTCATAACAAGAAAATCAACTCTTAACAAAATATGATGAATACCCACAATAACTAATTGTAATTGACAACCAACTCCGACATATATTTATTTATAAATTGTATGTTTATATATTCTAACATTATGTATTTATTTAAGTATATGTTATTTTTATTGCATTATAAGTATGTGTAAGTATATTTAATATTTTAGTTTTAGACTTCACATATTCATATTTATTTCTCTTCTTGTTCTCACACACTATTGTCTACATTTCTTTTTCACTTCTCCTTTCGCAGGTCTGCTGGAAGAAATTTCTTAAGAAATAAGCAGCACCTTTGTACTCAAATATTATAATTATGCTTATCCTATTTTATTTTACTGTGTGTACATAAATAATAAAACAAATAAATAAAAAAATATTTTATTAAATGCTAGCTTTTGCCCGCAAGTTCGTTCGCGTGGGAGGTTATTCCCACGTGAATACCGATCCCGTAGAAATTTCGGGATAAAACGTATCCTATGTCCATCTCCTGGTTCTAAGTTACCCCCTACCAATTTTTAGCCAAATCGGTTCAGCTGTTCTTGAGTTATAAATAGTGTAACTAACATGACTTTCTTTTATATATATAGATTACGTACACTTGAATATTTACAATTCACTCGTAAGCAGATCAATTTGTAAAAAAACTTATTTAAAAAATCTAAAAATCCCGACTGCTAAACTGAAGCGTAAGAAACAAGCACATTTTTATTTTTAAAAGTGACAAGCAGGCGGGACCCAATTGAACATATTTTTTTTTAAATGGGATGGGTCCGCCTGCTTGTCACTTTTAAAAATAAAAATGTGCTTGTTCTTACACTTCAGTTGAGCAGTCGGGGTTTTTAGATTTTTTAAATAAGTTTTTTTTTTCATCTTTTTAGTTAAAATATTAATTAACATTTTTTTTAGATTTCCCGATCGTTTCACATTGGCACTCCACCGGATTCAGAAAGTGAGTCCATATTTTTAAACATTCTCATTGTGTTATTTTGCTAGTATTACACTAATGATAAACATGATATACCTTTTTGAAATTCTTATGTTAAGCCCTTTAATTTGATACCCATAATGTAGTATTTGAAAAAAAAAAATTTTTTTGCCCACGTATTGGTAATGGCTTCGCACAGCCGCCACGTTTATTTTTTTTTAAATGTCACCTATCTAAGAACACTCGGGCTGTTAAGACAAATCTAACGATACCTCAATTGTGTGAATCCGTTCAGCGGTTCTGGAGATATGAGGTAATAAAAAATATTACAAACATACATACATGCATACATACATACATACAAGATACGCGCGAAAAAACATAACCCTTCCTTTGCAGTCGGGTAAAAATAAAACTAATAATTAGGTCTCATTTTGGGAGTGCACGATTGTAACTGACCAAAAAAATGTAAACAAACGCTCAAACTCACTGATTCCAATTCCAGGAATTATATATACTGTATAACATTGGTAAAAAGTTCACTTTTCATGGAAATAACTGTTTGTGCGAAACGAAACTGAACGACGCACTAACGAGCATTTTGATTTCAAAACCGGACAAAAGTGACAATTACAAATATCTGTAAATGCCATTTAAGATGTAATTTTATTGCAGCTGAGTAATGGTACTATCATAAACCGATCCTACCTCAGACCATTCCCCTCCGCGCGCCCCGTTCAGTTAGTCGGAAACTAGTCATTGTATAACGCACGTCTACTTTCACGATTCGTTCTATTTTTTTCAAACTTGCATTTGGTTTAAAAAGTGGTCAAAAGTGGATAGTGAAAAGTTTTAACCATGGAGTCTTAAGAACAAGGTATGTACTTAATTTTAATGTATGTTATCTTTAATACGATTGACTATTTTATATTTTTAGAACCAGCATCTATAGAGGGGAAAAATAGTGAAAATCTTGTATTTTTTTGACTAATTAATACATTTGTAATAGTACCGAGTTAGATCGAGCTATTAGTATACCTTTGTGGTCAAATATAGAGTTTGACCTCATCAAAACAGTAATAACATTTACCACATCATTCCACCACTCCAAAAAATTGTACTTTTAATGTTATATTAGGAATTTTTAATCGTTTTGCACTGTCGTTTTTTTTTTGCAGATATGACATCAAATGTAATTGATATGACTCGGATATCGTTGTATATGCTTTTTAAAGAAAGCCCAGCAAGAAGATTAGATGACAAGTTATCATTTATGGAAAACAAGGTCTGAGAAGTTACGAAATGTCCCCAAAACGAGTATTGCAACTTAAGCCATGATTTACGACATTTCAAATCAGATTTAAAGAAGAGATGGGCATCGTGCAATTATATTGAAGATAAATTCATGAAAAAAACGAAAGTTGGCTTAATGTTTCGATACTAATACATATATGGACGTCAAACACTAAGCCAGGGTGCCCAAGCAAGGACTTAAGAATTGACTGATCGCAGTAAAAGACGAAAACCTAAAGAACTCCGTGAGGAAGTACCGGTGGAAGTGCTTACCTTCGCAGCTTAGCGTTAGTCAATATATGTCAGGAAATGCTGCGGCTTCAGAACTTATAAAAGATACAACTTCTATCTGCTTAAATAAAACCTCGAAAATTTAAATGTGGAGGATCTTCAAGCCTTAAAATTCGGATTGTCAATTCTTCACGCAAGAATCCGTTTCTTTGAAACGATTTTACATATAGCCTACAAACTTCCTCTGCAAAAATGGCAAACTCGAACTGTAGAAAAAAACTGTGGTCAAGGAAACAAAAGAAATACAGAGAAAAGACTGGCCTTGTTATAGATATGCCGAAACCTGGTTTCGGCAATTCCAATTCAGGCAACACGTCTAGAAGATTCTTCGCCGATCATGATCTAGCTGCTGAAATCACTGGCATAAATAAAGAGTTCATAATTTAACTTCAGGTAATTCTGGAAGCAATGTCATCTGGACTCAAAATTAATGCAGAGAAGTTCGGAAAATACTGCAAAGGTACTGCAAATATGTATGTCGAACTGTACGGTTGGCATCTAATGACGTCGACTCTTCACAAAATCCTAGTGCACGGTACAACTGTGATGATGTGTGAGTTATCCAAAGAGGCCGCAGAAGCCCGTAATAAGCACTACCGTTCATACCGGCAAAATTATGCCCGAAAATTTTCGAGGATTCAATGTAACCAAGATGTCCTTAACAGGCTGCTTCTCACATCAGATCCTTACATAAGCTGTCTACGTAACCGTAGAGTTATTCGAGGCAGAAGAACTGGACACAGAAGTAGACCAATCATCCAGACATGTTTACTCAGATGATTCAGAATAAGATCCATGAGAATTAAATATTTCTTTAAGTATATTTTTAGTCATGTTAATAAAAATATAAGATTGTCTGTATTCACTTACATATTTTTATTAATTTCCAATAAAATAAAAGTGCTAATTAATTTTGTCCGGTTTAAAAAGCAAAATGCTCCTTGGTGCGACGTCGCGACAAGCGTGATCATTTAATCAATGAGTTCTCAACTGTATTTTCATTATTGTAAAATACAAAATCGCATCAAGTAATTCGAAGACTAGTTTGTGCAACGAAGACTGGTTGGACCCACGAGGCAACGAATTAAAAACGGTTTCACCGTCGCAGAACGTAAAACGGTCTTTGAAAACGGTTTGTTGTCAAATGCCCACGACTTGTGACACTTACGATCAGTGTTACCAACTTAGTGGATTTTCCACTAAAACTGGTGGTTTCGACCCCCCCTTTTAATGGTTAAATATTGCTTTTAGTGGCTAGTGTTTTTTTTCTAGTGGTTAAATAGAATTCAGTTTCAATTACTGAAAATGCTATCACTCAAATAATAAGCTACTAAAACTTTACGAAATATACTATTTTTACTTCATTTAATTTTCAGTAGTATTTCATTTACTTTTTAACCGACTTCAAAAAAAGGAGGTTTACAATTCGTCATGAACTTTTTTTTTTTTTTTATGTATGTTACCTCATAACTCGGAGATGGCTGAACCGATTTGGAAAATTCTTTTGTTGTTTGAAAGGGTATACCTTCTAGTTGGTCCCATTGTCGTCACGTTTGGATCTGATGATGGAATCATGGAGAAATCGAGGGAACTCTTCAAATATTATAATATTTGAAGAGTCTATAGCGTTTTGGGTATTTCTTATAGTACCTTGTGCAGTTGCTTTCGAAAAGCACCATTTGAGGAAATGGAACTGATGATGAAGACCACAGATGGCCACCGAAACTACTCAATAATAAGTATTTCGTTGATTGCGATTAGATTACTTGAATAAAGATGTTAAGCACTTTATGCTCGTTACAATGCATATGGTGAAGTAGAGCTGATGGTGATGTACCAGGAGAACTCCTCAAAAATTAACGGCTCTGCACCGGGAAAAGCAAAATTTTGTAAAAGGTGATAATTTGTTGACATTTTGGCTTTTGTAACTAGATAAATTACAAACCGACCCACTAAAAAGCGTGAAAAAAAATTTTTAGCAAAAAAAAAGAACCGACTTCCATATAAAAACACTACAAAGGCAAAAAATAACTTTAATTTCGGAAGGCGGTGTCTTTAGTTTTGTATATATTTTCGTTTTTGACACCGCCTTCCGAAATAAAAGTTATTTTTTGCCTTTGTAGTGTTTTTATATGGAAGTCGGTTCTTTTTTTGCTAAAAAGTTTTTTTACTGTGTAGGCACAATAAAAGTGCAGAACTTATGGCAAGAGTTGATGATCATTTGCTGAAATAGAATGTGAGCTACAAATAAAAATTTGGAATGATGCTCAAGAGGAATCTAGATTTGCGGAATTAGCGACTTTTGCGATTACTTTCTTAAAACTGCCTCATTCTAATACCGATGTTAAGAGACTGTTTAGCCGTATGAATGTAATAAGAAGTCGGTTAAAAAACAAGCAGGGGAACAGAATGAATCTTTTAACTGCAATATTAAAAATACGCTGCGGTTTAAGATTGGATGGAAAATGCTGCAATGAGTATGAAATTCCAATAAAAGTTATAAAACAAAACCGGGAGCAAATCTTAACATAGTATAAAGCAAAGTCGCTTCCCTGTGTCTGTCCCTATGTATGCTTAAATCTTTAAAACTGCGCAACGGATTTTGATGCAGTTTCTTTCAATAGAAAGAGTGATTCAATGGGAAGGTTTTTAAGTATATAACATGCATAATATAGTAGAGAAACACTGATAATTTTTGAGGTTTCTAATGTGATGTCGCAAATAAACACATTTTTTGCGCTTGCTTTGCAAACGCTGGCTGAACCCTACGAGATAGATCAAAATAATGTACTACAGTATTGAACACCTTAAAAAGATCAACAAAAATGTTCTCGATGTCTTCTGTCTATCTCTTATAGATAAGCCACAACAACCATTTTTTATCCTTTACTTTTTACGAGAAATACGAGCTTATTTTACGAAGCAATTTTAAGCAATACAGCATTAATCCTTATCCAATTAAGTACCATAAATACATTGTGCATTTAATATAAATCAATATTGCCCTTTACAAAATATAATTTAAATAAATAGTTTCGAAGATATTACAGATTTAAAATGCAAGGACATAGCTGTTGCCACGCGGTGCCGGCGGAGGCACGGCACGCGTGCCTATGTTGCTTAGATTTGAGCGTTGAATGTTTTTCCCATGGTAAATTATGTGTCAAACTTTCAAGAGTAATTACTAAAGAGAACATGTATGTCGAATGACAAAAAGGCTGTCAACGATGTATATAAAGACATTCTATAGTATATTTAATATAAGCATTGCACCCGTGCGAAGTCGGGGGTGGGTCGCTAGTAACAAATAAATGTGAAACCGACGATGATGGTGCAGACAAAAATTCTTGTACTTATGTTGATTTACAGATTTAAAATATTTTTTGAGTCATATTAAAGAACATTTTTAATAATACAAGTATATACTGTTTTCTTTCGTAAAAGCTAAAAAAAATGTGTACCTACATTTTAGCGATTTTTAGAGTAGGGCCGATTTTTGTTAGTGGTTTTCTGGTGGTTTTAGAAGTTGAATCTGGTGGAGAGCTAGTTGAACTGTTGGCAACACTGCTTACGATTGTCAATGTCATTCCATTCGATCGTTTGTTTATTCGCTTTGCGTTTGCGCTCTTTTTCGTATCGTATTGTAAATATTATTTCGACTTTGGCTATTTTTGACGACTTATGCTATTGAAAATGGATTCTGATGATTTTCTACCCAATGACTCCGGCTCACTCACGGACTCAGTACCCGCTTCAAACGTTAACCCTGGCATTTCTTCGGATAATGAACTCGCTTTACATGACGACTTGCGCATGAACATGGACTTTCCGATTTTGCCTAGTGAATTTATACATTGTGTAAATTGTGGTACTGAAATCACTCACAGGAGAAGACACATTGTTAATCTTGTGGAAGTACAGCGAGTTGTACTGCAGTGGATCGCACCACAAGTGGTAAGTTCCAACATCTGAGATGATTATGTACACATTGAATATTTGCGTTGGCTCACACTAGTTGAAAGGTTCTGGATAATCATAATTTTAACTCTTTATTGCACACTAGTACTCACGCGGGGCTTCGCTCCCATGGATTCTATCACGGTAAAAACATAACTCTCCTTTTTTGCAGTCGCGTAAAAAGTAGCCTATAACCTTTCTCAAGCTTCAAGCTACTTCCATACCAAATTTCATCCAAATCCACCTTGTACTTTCAAAGATGAGCACATTCAAGCAAACAAATAAATAAACAAACAAATTTTCTGCTTTATAATATTAGTATAGATAAATAAAAAATATATTTTTACAAGGACGATTGCTTTACAAAGGTCAACTTATCTCTAGCAGAGATCTCTTGCAGTCAAATTGTGGATGTATGATAGTGTCAAGCGCATTGTGGAATATATGAAATGAATGTAGGTACAGTATGGCCGATCTAACTTGGCGAGTCTGAACATAGGCTCTGCGAACTTTAGCGCTTGTGCACTCGTAAAATAATAAATGGTGCATGCACTAAAGTTCACAGAGCCTATGTTCAGATTCGCCAAGTTACGTTGGCCGTACTGTATAGGTCAGTTCTTTGCTACACTCTAGCAAAACTGGCTTAAAATTAAAACATAAATGAGGCATTGTTAGATTTGCCTAAAAGCCTAAATCATAAGAGATGGGGTATGTTTTATTGCCTGTCTGCAACAGCAAGATTTTTTAGACATGGTGTTAGCCATTAAAATTGACAATTCAAAATACTATTTAGAATGCAATTGGGTCTCTTTAATAAAAAAAAAAAAAAAAATATTGTACTTAATGGTTCATTTTATCCTACTAATATTATAAATGCGAAAGTTTGTGAGGATGGATGGATGTTTGTTACTCTTTCAAGCAAAAACTACTGAACGGATCTGGATGAAATTTGGTAAGTAGATAGTTGACATTCTAGAATAACACATAGGCTACTTTTTATCCCGAAATTCTTACGGGATCGGGATTTGCGCGGGAAAACCTTCTCACGCGTACGAAGTCGCGGGCAAAAGCTAGTTTATAATAATTTACAAAATTTAATACATCATTTTTTTTTTACAGATTGAACAGAACAGCTTTGTATGTCATCCTTGTTGGATGATAGCATTGAATGCATCTGTCAGTGTGCAAGGTTCATCATCTGATGCCTCGACGAGCTCAGATCCAGGCCGTCACAGACAGTTATGTGTGAACTGTAGACGTTCACTATTAAGGATTCGATCTCATGGGATAAGCAATGCCACAGAACGAGAGAGAAATATCCAAAGTGTTATTTTGCAATGGATTCAACCACGTGAGGTAATTTGTTTTTA
Source organism: Tholera decimalis (assembly GCA_943138885.2). Taxonomy (NCBI): domain Eukaryota; kingdom Metazoa; phylum Arthropoda; class Insecta; order Lepidoptera; family Noctuidae; genus Tholera; species Tholera decimalis. Next base: position 8,558,379 of record OW964565.2, on the reverse strand, counting down.
ATGTGATGCAGGTTCCAAAATAACTAAGCTTTATGTGGTCTTTCCATATAGTGCACTATTGTAATTGCAGAGATCATTAATGTTACATTTTCTCCTTGTAAGTGTTGTGTAAGCAGACTTAAGGACACCTATAAATGTCAAGGAATAGCCAGTAAAATTCACCTACAATAGTGATCCCTTGCCTGATTGTATGCAAAACAGAGTTTAATGATTATAGAATAGAATAGAATAGAATAGAATTTTTATTTTGCAAATATGGGTACATAATAGTTCTTAAGATTACATTTAGCTCAGCCACATTTTACCAATCGGCATGCAAACATTTGAAATTATTTATATCATTATTATTTAGATCAATTTATAAATTACTATTATAAAATTTTAAATCATCAACTTAATTAAAAATATATGTTTGTATTAAAAGGAAAATATAAATTAGTGTCATTAGATTATATACCATGTCATTATCATTACTATTACAAATATCATTATTATTACAATTCCAAAAAATAAAAATTAATCAAAAAATGAGAAATCAAAATGTCAAAGATCAAAATGTCAAAAATCAATAATCAATAATGTCATACAACTAAATTTCAAAAATCAAGATGTCACTAATTAACAAATCTTTTTATCCGATAGGAACTCAGTTACACTGTAGTACGTTTTATCTACCAAAAAATTCCGTAATCTACTCTTAAATTGTGCTGTATTTAAAGCTTTCCAACTACTCGGTAATTTATTGTAAATAATTGGGGCCATGCAAGAAACGCTCTTACGCATTAAAGTGGTTCGACATGATACTTGACATAATTTGCTGTTGTCACGCCTATTCCTTGGGAATACAACAGCCAGGCGCTCAAAACGAGATGGATTTTGCTTGACAAACATAGCTACTTCGAAAATGTATATACAGGGAAGTGTCAAGATTTTATGTAAATTAAAATAAGGTGCGCAACTGTCTGTCGATTTAAGTTTTAATATTGATCGGAGACATCTTTTCTGGGCCTTAAAAGCTATATCTCGATCAGTTGAGTTCCCCCAGAAAATGACACCGTAGCACAAGTGTGATTCAACTATTCCGTAGTAAGCCGTAAGAACTGTTTTGACATCTACTATGAAGGATAATCTATATAACACATATGCGGATGAACTCAATTTTTTACACAAAGTGTCTATATGTGCTTTCCAGTTTAAGTGGCAATCTATTTGCAACCCTAAAAATTCAATTGATGCTGATGACGATAAGGTTATTCATTCTTCATATAGTATTTTTTTTTTTTTTTAGCTGACAGCATCTGATAGAATCTGCCATCCTTGTTGGCAAAGAGCTGACAGACACAATAGACGTCATGTTGGGAGAGATGTTATTGATGGTGTACAGCAAGGTGATGACACAGAAATTCGGCAAGGTAGTGACAGTGGAGTTGAGGTACCAGAAGGTTCTATATTTTTACCCCATATGAGAAGAGCTCCAGATACACAATCATGTTGTTTTTTACCTGGTTGCAATGCTGAAGAAAGACTTAGGATTCCTACGTGGCTTAGAGTGTATATTTTTAGTGAGTACAATTACTATGTACCACAGCAGTGTAGAATTTGTGAATTCCATTTAAGAAATGACAATTTTGACATTTTGAGTAATGACTTGCAATCAATACAATATTTTACTGCTAATCACATAGAAGACTTTGCTTCATTCGTAAAAGAAAGAGTAATATTAGACTTTTCAAATATTCAGCAAATGTCTGAAGACACAGTGCATTATTGGACTGGTTTAACCAAGCACCAGTTTTTTGAATTAAAAGCCAATGTGCAAGAAATAAATAATATGCGAAATGGCACATTAGCTCTAGCTGCATATCTTATGAAAATAAGAACTGGTGACAGCAATGAGCGGATATCAACATTATTAAATATACCCCCTACCACTTTAGGAAGATTATTAAAAAAGGTTCGCCAAGTACTTACTGATGATTTTGGGACAAACGAAAGACTTAGGGACAAATCGTATAACACGGAACTCAAATTGCTGTAAGAAATCTTATGATACCCAATCAGCTGTTCGGGGGAGCAGATAGGCACTCAATTATTATTCTCGATGGCACCTATTTATACATACAGAAAAGTTCCAATTACTTATACCAGAAAGATACTTATTCTTTGCACAAGTATAGGAACCTCATGAAACCTTTTATGATGGTATGTTCTGATGGTTATATTATAGATGTACTTGGTCCCTATCCAGCAACAACATCGGATGCAGATATCATGACTAATGAATTTAATAATGAAAATAATACTTTACGAAGGTACTTTCAACCTGGGGATGTTTTTTTTTTGCTGGATAGGGGTTTTAGAAATTGTGTCCCTTTACTACAACAGTGTAACTATACTGTTCACTTTCCACTATCTCTGCAACAAGGTGAAACTCAATTATCGACAGCGGCAGCTAATAAGTCAAGAACGGTGACAATGTGCAGGTGGATTATTGAGGCAGTAAATGGGATTTTTAAAATGTCCTATAAAATATTTAGGAGTGAATTTTTCAATACTGCATTCACTCATGCTATGACGGACTTCGAAATAGCTGCTGCATTGATAAACAAGTTTTACCAAAGGGTTTCCGATAGACTAGATGCAGGACAAATTGTAAACGTAGTGAATGAAAAACTGCACACAAACAATGAATTAGCTGATTATGTAGTTGAAAATAATTTAAATTGAAGACTGACACAATTCTCTAACTTAAATGTTACTGTTGATATTATTGAATTTCCAAGATTAACATTTAATTTTGATGAACGTGTATTATTAGCATGTGGAACATATCAGATTAAACAGGCAAAGTCTTATTATGGGGAGCACATAAGAAATGATGGTTCCCATACTATTGAAGTGTGCATTGATAGAGCCAGTGACCTTTTACAAGGATTTCCTTTGGTTGAGAATTGCACATTATTGTGAGGAAAAATACAAAGCAGACATATAAGCCGTAAAATATATTTCATTTATATTTTATACGAAAATCACACTCCAGGCATCCAAGCCATTAAACAATATTGCTGCAACTGCATAGTCGGTCGAAGGACTGTAGGTTGCTGCGCTCATATCATGTCTGTGATAATTATGGTATTTAAGTTGGGCAAAGTAGGAAAATGTAACTCCACCAGCTCAGTTTTTAGACCATGTTTTATTAACATATGAAAATGCATAGTTTTACAAATAAACGATTTTTTTTTATATTAATCAATTTGATACAAAACTTCTTATCTATATGTTTTCTTTGCCACTCAATAAAATCAAAAATAGTGCAATGTTTTTATGTTCATGTACAAGCCCAAACGCCATACAGAGTGGTTGATGTCCTGTGCTACATTTTCAATCAACAGCAAACTAGTTGGGATGGCAGAATTAGTAGGTGTGTACAGGTTATATACAAAGAAAACGGAACAGTTAATGGCAGCAACATCTAAGGCCTCAAGTGAAACTTGGCATCGGCGATTGGGACACATGAACAGTACGAGTTTAAACTTAATGAAAAATGGAGCAGCAGAAGGTATTTCATACACAGATGAGCACCAGAAGGTATTTCATACACAGATAGAGCAGACATAGACAAATCGAAGAGTACGGTGTGCTGTCAGGGGAAGCAGGCTAGACTACCTTTTCAGCGTAGCTCGACAAAAACACAGGATGTTTTAGAACTGGTACACTCAGATGTGTGTGGTCCTATGGAGGATTTGTCCATTGGAGGATCTAGATACTATGTATTGTTTGTGGATGATTACAGCAAAATGGCTTTTATGTATTTTATGAAAAATAAGTCTGAGGTGTTCAAGTATTTTAAACAATTTCAGTCAATGGTAGAAAAACAGAAAGTCAGGAAAATTAAGATTTTAAGGACAGACAACGGCGGTGAGTTCTGCAGTCTAGATTTTGAAAGATATTTAAAGCATCAAGGAATAATCCATCAAAAAACGAATGCCTATACACCTCAACAGAATGGAGTTTCTGAGAGGATGAATAGATCTTTAGTAGAAAAGGCTAGATGTCTAATTTTTGATGCTGGTTTACATAAAAAGTTTTGGGCAAAACCCGTAATATTTGAGAAATCGGTCAATTGCTACCGGATTAAATGATATGACTCCATAGGAAGCCTGGACAGGGAACAAACCCAACATAAGTCACATTCTTATTTTTGGAAGTAAGGTTATGATGCACATTCCCAAAGAAAAGAGTTCAAAATGGGATGTGAAGGCTAAACAACTTATTTTAGTTGGCTATGCAGACAATGTGAAAGGTATAGGGTTTATGACCCAGAAAATAACTCTGTCATGACTTGCAGAGATATCATTATAATGGAAACATCACCAACTAAAGTGGATATTCCTATTGAGTGTGTGGCTTCAGCGGAGGAACAGACATGTCATGAACAAGAGGAAACCAAAAATATAGATAACACAGTTGTTGGATGTGAAGATAATGATGTGACATACATTCCAGAAGCTTCTTCAAGCCAGAAGATTACAATCTAATGGATATTACACTCGAGGAAGCTTTAAATGGACCTGAGAGCAATTTTTGGAGAGCAAGCATGGAGGAGAAATTGGAATCATTGAGGAAAAATGATGCATGGAACTTGTTGATAGACCTCGTGATTCTAAAGTAGTGCAGTGCAAATGGGTATTTAAAAGAAAATATGATAGTGCAGGTAATGTGCGTTATCGTGCAAGGCTTGTGGTAAAAGGCTTTACTCAGAAAGCCGGTGTTGATTATCATGAGACTTTCTCCTGTGCTCCGTTTTACCACTTTAAGACTGATATTTTCTCTAGCAGTAAAACTAAGTTTAGATATACGTCAACTTGATGTTACTACCGCATTTTTAAATGGTTTTTTGACTGAATCTGTATACCTATATGCAAAAAACCTGTAACTTTTAAAGATAGCAGTGATGACAATAAAGTATTGAAGCTTGAACGTGCCATCTATGGTCTTAAACAATCATCACATGCTTGGTACCAGAGAGCCAATAATTACTTGTTAACTTTAGGATATTCAAAATCTAAATACGAACCATGTTTATTTACAAAATTTGAAGGAAATCTTAAAGTCATAATAGCACTGTTTGTTGATGATTTTTTTTTTATATTTTCGAACTGTAAAATGGCAACTAACCAGTTAATAGGTGAGTTAAGCTGTAAGTTTCAAATTAAAGATTTAGGTCAAATAAAACAATGTTTAGGCTTAAGAGTAAATGTGTCTGAAAATGTAATAACTATTGATCAAGAGAAATATGTAGAAAGTTGGTTAAAAAGATTTAATATGTCAAATTGTAAAATTGTTGAAACTCCTATGGAGATTAATTTAAGGTTAGAAAAATCTCAGAATAGTTGTGATACAAAATTTCCATATAGACATAGCTTATAGTGTTTGTTATCTTAGCCAGTTTAACAATTCATATAATGAAATTAATTGGAAATATTTAAGAAGAATTTTAATGTATTTAAAGGGAACTAAACATTATGGTCTTGTTTTTGCTAAAGATAAATCTTGTATAGAGGAATATGTTAATGCAGATTGGGGTTCAGATATAAATGATAGAAAATCTTTTTCTGGATTTTAAGTTGTCTGGATCAGTAATTTCTTTTGAATGTAGAAAACAGAGAAATGTAGCACTGTCCTCAACTATATATTTATATATTCTATGTCAGAAGCCAGTAAAGTGGCTATTTATTTAAAGAATTTATTATTCGAAATTTTAGGTACCTATTTCAGAAACAATTACTTTGTATAACGATTGTCAAAGTGCACAGAAACTTGTTCTGAATCCAGTATACCATAGAAGATCTAAACATATAGATATTAGGTACCATTTTGTGAGAGAAGCAGTTAGTAATAAGTTTATAAAAATTGATTATTTGGAGACTAGTGAAATACCTGCAGATATATATTTACGAAAAGTTTAGGATCTATAAAGCACAAATATTTCAAAGAAAACCTTGGTATATCACCTGTTTCGAAGTATCTATGATTTTGTTAAGCGGAGGTGTTAATATTATTGTAACAAAATAGCGATATCTTTATGACTACTAGCGCCATCTGTTTAACGTTATGTATAATCTATGATAATAAAATTGGTTCATTAATCTATCACTGCGTGTATCATTAATTCATTAATTACCTATGTCCGTCTCCTGGTTCTAAGCTACTTCCCTACTTTCTTGAGTTATAAATATTGTAACTAACACGACTTTCTTTTATATATATGTATAGATTGCAATAAAATAAAATAAAAATTGTGTAAGATAGATTAGATAGAGACCCGGGAGCACTCGCGCCTTTAAAACTTACACGAGCACTCGCGTATAGAGCATTTTGCTCACGTTTTACAAATAACCAAAAAGTACATAAATTATGGTATATTTATTCATATTACTATATATAATTTATTAGCAAATATATAATAAAACAATCGTGTACAATGAAATCAAATATTTATTTTTAATATATAACATATTATATAAAATAACATATATATATATAATAATATACTTTAATAACATATTCAGGAACTAAATTAGGATTTTTAAGTGCACTTTTGGTATAAACTAAAAGAAAAATATCTTTACTCAGAAAAAAAAAGGAGTGGACAATAAAACATTAATCTTCATCATAATAAGCACTAGCTTTACATATGTCACACAAAGTAAAAGCATGTTCTGTACATAAAATTTTTTTTACACGTAAAACAGAAGACCTGTTTTTGTCTTATGAATTTTACGTCTTGAACAGATTGCGCACATTCCATCAGGTTTCACAGCCTCTAAAGTGCCGGGTTCATTTGTAAATCGTTTGATAATTTGCTGAAGACGGTAAGAAAGGTTCTGCATGGTAGATCATCGTTGCATGTGTGGTTGCGTTAAATGCAAGGCTAATTGTTTTAGGTACTGTCTCCGAGAAATAATAGCGTTTGTATTTTCTTTATAAATAATTTGGCTGTTAATCCCGGCAATATTCAGGATAGAAAAAAGTAATCTTAGCGGCCATCTGCACGCTACTCGAGCCACTGAACTCTTCTTTCAGTCTGTAAATATATGGTTATATTTATATATACACTGCATAATAAACTCATTGTTAACCAGTATTCATCAATAAAATAACAATAAAGACTTTAAATTAGGTATTACACTATCTATACTAATATTATAAAGCTGAAGAGTTTGTTTGTTTGTTTGTTTGCTTGAACGCGCTAATCTCAGGAACTACGGTTCTGATTTGAAAAATTCTTTCAGTGTTAGATAGCCCATTTATCGAGGAAGGCTATAGGCTATATATCATCACGCTAAGACCAATAGGAGCGGAGCATTAATGAAGAATGTTTCGAAATCGGGGGATTTTTTTTCCACGCGGACGAAGTCGCGGGCGGAAGCTAGTTTCAAAATAAAAGAACAACTAAAAAATAATACTTACGTTGTAACCCGCGCGATGAGCAAATCCCCGCGCAACGTGATCCGGCTAAACAAACCACCTCCACTGAGCGATTGATGCACACTAACATGAAAACGCCGTAATGCGCGCGACGGTGGAAGTATAAAACTCAGCTAGCAGGCAAACGACGACCACAGATAAATAAATTAGTAAATGGCGAGAATTTGAAATTCACCGTGAGGGAAATGCTCATAGTGCGAGTGCTCGCGGGTTAATAATGTCTTCTCATTTTCTGTGAATAATCAATAATAAAAATAGAATGTCAAATATAAATAAAAAGAGAAAAAAAAATACAAATTGGTCCGTAATATGTCATTTAATTGTAAATTATAATGTCAAAAGATAAAATCAGTCAATATAATACATATGTCATCTATGAGTAGTACAATTATAAAAAAAAGACATTATAAATAAAAAAAATAACAATAATAGTCAACATATAATTTAAAACCAAAATTTTACTACTTTGGCAGTCAGAAGCTAGAAAATCTCAAAACAGTCTTGCCAAGGAGTACGCCCAGCTATGGTTGGCAGTTGGAAGTCAGGTAGGCAGTCGCTCTATGTAAGACACTAGTACTCAGCTAGATCAGAGTCCACTGGAGGCCGATTCCAACATAGTTAAAATAGGCTAAGTAGATGATGATTAATGAATAGTTCTTTCAAGCAAAATATTTGACAAGGTGTGTTTTGTAGGTACTCTATTTTGTAGAAAAATAGAATGCGATTGGACGTTTAAATGTGAATATTAGATTTAAATTATGTATAATACTAGCGAATCGGTCCGGCTTCGCTCGGGTAATAAAGTTTATTTGCTTATATAAGATTTTGCTTAATCAATTTCTCGTCCGGTTTGCCACACTCATATATCGGCGATAACTCATAAAATATTCATTTTATTGATATAGTGTGAAAAGCAATTTTAATCTACATTAAATCCTCAACATATCTGACGTATTTAATTGGATAAGGAATAATACTGTACTGTTAAAAGATTCGTAAATAACCCATCATTTTAATGTAATTTTTAAAAGAAAAAACCGGTCAAGTGCGTGTCGGGCCACGCGCAGTGTAGGGTTCCGTAGTTTTTATAACAGCCAAGTGCGTGTCGTATTCGCTGACTGATCATTTCGTACCATGCTCTAACTAAAAGCCAAACTAGACTACCTAACTAATTTACTTCCTATACAAATCCTCACCTGATTCGACAATTTTGCACGGAAAGTTCTCCGTCAATTGTGGATCGATTTTGAAAATTATTTTTTCGTTTGAAATGGTATGCTCTTGAGGTAGTACCATTGTCACCAAATTAGAATTTGATGAAGGGATCCCATGGAAATCGAGGGAAACCCTCAAATTTTAAAGGCAATAGTACAGCGATTTTGGTATTTTTTATAGTAAGTTGTGCATTTGCTCTCAGACAGCACCATTTGGTGAAGCGGAACTGATGAAGAAGATCACAGATGGCCACCGTAACTACTCAATAATAAGTATTTCATGGGTTGCGATTCGATTACTTTAAAATGGTTGCTAAGCAATTTATGGTCGTCACAATGCGAATGGTGAAATGGAGCTGATGGTGAAATACCAGGAGAACTCCTCAACAATTAACGCCCCTGCATCGGGAAAAGCAATATTTTGTAAAAGGCGATAAACAAGTTGACATTAGGCTATTGTAACTTAGATACCTTATAAACAGACCCACTAAAAAGCGAGAAATAAAAACTTTTTAACAAAAAAAACCCGACCTCTAAAAAACACCACAATGTGAAAAATAACTTCAATTTCGGAAGTCAGTTTGGCAAAAAACTAAAATACAGATCCAAAGACACCATCTTCTGAAATTAAAGTTATTTTTCACATTGTACCTAGTGGTTTTTTGGAAGTCGGTTTTTTTTTTGTTAAAAAGTTTTTTGTTATAAAACTTATTTAAATTAGAAACTAGCGCGATACAACTGACGCTTAGCGCCATCTATCGACATTTCTCCATAGAAAATTTCGAACAACTCCATAGTTGTTCGAAATTTTCGAGTCAAATACAATTGGTCGACTATTACTCGTAAACTTGTAAAGCCCACTTATGTGTGATAGTTTTCCTTTAAACTTCGTTATATATAGGTACTATTGCCGTGTCATTTGAATTTCTAACTACAACCGTTTAGTTGATAGAGGGGGGGACACTTGACTCTAACGAAAATTGGTACTTTAAAGCTTGATAAGTCACGAACGGTTTGCTTAATCAAAAAACTTCCCTAACCCCTAATATTTTTGAAAGACCTATCCAACGATATCCCACACTATGGGAAGGACGACAAAAAAAATTATCATCCCACTTTACATGTAGGGGAGGTACCCTAAATAATTGTTTTTTTTTCAAAATTTTATTTTACCACTGTTTCGGCATCATTAACGTGTATACTCATGCCAAATTACAACTTTCTAGTACCAATGGTTCTTGAGCTAAACCGCGGACAAACGGACATGGCGAAACTATAAGGGTTCCTTGTTGACTACGGAACCCTAAAAATTGGCCAAGTGCGAGTCAGACTCGCCCATGAAGGGTTCCGTAGTAACTATAATAAATATAATTTAATATATTTATTTGAAAAAAAAAACTTTCTTATAACTAGCTTATTTACAATTTTTACAAGTACGCCAAAGAACTTTGTTTTTCATAGTGTTTGTATGAATTACAAAGTTGTATTTGCGGTTAGAGAAAATATGCTGTACCTCAAAAACTGCTGACCCGATCTCATTCAAACCAATTTTGGTTGAAAGATTACATTAAGATCTACAGCATAATTTTTTTTAGATGTTTCACTCCATAATTATAAAAGTTAGAGCGGACAAACATTTTACCACTTTAGAAGCGTATATCTTTTAAACGATTAACTTTATGAAAAAGTGGTTTTAGAAACCTCAATGAATTTTTAAATGTCATTTTTAAAGACCTGTCTATAGATACCACACACGCATAGGTTTAATGAAAAAAAAAAATATTTTCAGTTTGAGTTCCATGTATGGGGAGCCCCCTTTATTTTAAATATTTTTTTTTTTTTTTTTCATAAAAACGGAAAGCGGTTTATAGAATATATCTACCTACCAAGTTTCACATGTATAGTCCTAACATTTTCGGAATAAAATGGCTGTGACATACGGACGGACGGACAGACAGATGGACAGACATGACGAAACTATAAGGCTTCTGTTTTTTGCCATTCGGCTACGGAACCCTAAAAATGGTTATTGTGGGTTATTCTTGGGAGGTAGACATAATATGTCTATCCGCGATAGCATATTATGCTATCGCGGACTTTTTTGTAGATCTATAAAAGAGAAACAATCCCGCCATACATTCTATTTTTTAACTCAAAAGGTTTTGGCAGCATTTTCGATTAAAGCTCCCGATAGGCTTAATTCTTTCCGACATGTTGAAGTAATATCGTCGTATTTGATTCAATCTACACAAAACCTAACTTATACACTTAAACCTTCCTCAGGAATCACTCTATCTGTTTAAAAAACCCGCATCAAAATCCGTTGCGGAGTTTTCAACCGACGTCAAAAAGAGGAGGTTATCAATTCGACGCGTATATATATTTTTTAATTTTTTTTTATGTATGATCATCGATTACTCGAAGATGGCTGAACCGATTTGGAAAATTCTTTTTTTGATTGAAAGGGTATACTTCGAAATTGGTCCCATTTTCATAAACGTTAGAATCTGATGATGGGATCCTGGGGAAATCGAGGGAACTCTTCAAATATTATAGGCACACCTATGAAGTTTTGGGTATATATTATAGTAACTTGTGCAGTTGCTCTCAAAAAGTACCATTTGAGGAAGTGGAACTGATGATGAAGACCACAGATGGCCGCCGAAACTACGCAATAATAAGTATAGAGTGGATTGCGATTCGATTACTTGAATATGGATGTTATGCACTTTATGCTCATCACAATGCATATGGCGATGTAGAGCTGATGGTGAAGTACCAGGAGAACTCCTCAACAATTAACGGCCCAGCATTGGGAAAAGCAATATTTTGTAAAAGGTTATAAGTAGTTGAGATTTGGGCAATAGGCTCTTGTAACTAGGTAACTTAAAAATAGACCAACTAAAAAGAGTTAAATAAAAACTTTACCAAAAAATTAAACCGACTCCCAAAAACACTGCAAAGTGAAAAATAACTTTAATTTCGGAAGTCGGTGCCAAAAACGAAAATACAAAACTAAAGACACTGACTACCGAAATTAAAGTTATTTTTCACTTTGCAGTGTTTTTGGGAGTCGGTTTAATTTTTTGGTAAAAAGTTTTTTAAGATCTAAGCATACATAGGCACAGACAGACAGGGAAGCGACCTTGTTTTATACTATGTAGTGATGTATATATATACTAGCTTCCGCGCGCGACTTCGTTCGCGTGGAAGGGGTTTTCCGCTTAAATCCTGATCCCGTAGGAAATTCGGGATAAAAACTCCTAAACTATTCCCATGCCAAATTTCATCTAAATCGGTTCAGCGGTTTAGGCGTGATAAGGTAACACAGACAGACAGAGTTACTTTCACATTTATAAGATTAAGTATGGATATAGAAGTAAGAAGTCGATCATAGCATACATCACGTACGCTATGATCGACTTCTTACTTCCAGGGTTAGGTTTACGAAAAACACGTCGTGTAAAAATGTTATTATAATCGATCTGTCTCATAAAAGAATCAATAATATTTACTTATTAAAATCCTCGTATGTATTTCTAAACATGTTGATAAATTTAAACTAACAATTATTTGGAAGATTTAATTTGCCTAAGGCCAAACGTAACTGATCTTGTATAATGTTATTTAATAACTTACATGCTCTGTATGTGTACTCATGTTTCCACAAGTAAAGAATCTTGAATCAGCCTATTCAATTTGAATTTATATATTTAGTACCTTCATAATATTCTAAAGGAAGTGCCTCCGCTGCCGTCGCCGGCTACCAAAAATATCACTATTGGGAACTGGCGGTAAGTATACTGCCGGCAGCCGAGATTTAAAACAACGGCTGCCGGCGGCGGCACTCAAAATGGGAACCGGTGACAATGCGCAAAACGCTGGGTTCCAGTGCCAGTAAAAAAATATTAAAAAAGAAACATAACCTCAAAGATGCCGGTTACAAAAAATAAAGACTTGGCAGCTAATATTAACAGACGGATATCAAACATTGTATTATTACAACTATTGGTTAACACCCCGACTCATTTTTTTTAAACCACCCAGAAATAGGAGACCCGCAAAGCGGGGCTCCGTCGATTTTTCGTAAAAAAAACTTTTTAACAAAAAATTAAACCGACTCCCAAAAAACACTGCAAAGTGAAAAATAACTTTAATTTCGGTAGTCGGTGTCTTTAGTTTTGTTTTTTCGTTTTTGGCACCGACTTCCGAAATTAAAGTTATTTTTCACTTTGCAGTGTTTTTTGGGAGTCGGTTTAATTTTTTGTAAAAAAGTTTATTTTTCACTCTTTTTAGTTGGATGATTTTTAATTTACCTAGTTACAAGAGCCTAAATGTCAACTACTTATAACCTTTTACAAAATATTGCTTTTCCCAGTGCTGGGCCGTTAATTGTTGAGGAGTTCTCCTGGTACTGCACCATCAGCTCTACATCACCATATGCATTGTGTCGAGCATAAAGTGCTTAACATCCATATTCAAGTAATCGAATCGCAATCCACTTAATACTTATTATTGAGTAGTTTCGGCGGCCATCTGTGGTCTTTATCATCAGTTCCACTTCCCCAAATGGTACTTTTTGAGAGCAACTGCACAAGTTACTATAAGAAATACCCAAAACGCCATAGGTGTGCCTATAATATTTGAAGAGTTCCCTCGATTTCTCCAGGATCCCATCATCAGATCCTGACTTTGGTGATAGTGGTACCAATTTCGAAGTATACCCATTCGAACAAAAAAAGAATTTTCCAAATCGGTTCAGCCGTCTTCGAGTACTCGATGATCATACATAAAAAAAAAAAAAAAATATACGCGTCGAATTGATAACCTCCTCTTTTTGTCGTCGGTTGAAAACTGTTGTCGCCTAACAATAAATTCAGTTGCTACACCATAAAATCACTGCCAACAATGCTGCCAACTTAAATTGAAACAAAGCTTGGAACTCAATATAAAGCTGCTAGATACTTTATGGACTTCATTCTTAAAATGCTACTTCACTGGTAGCTGGCAACCTATTATTTTTCCTACTCATTTTAATTATTTTTAAAACCCTAAATCGAGTTTGGAGTGACTGTTAGAGCATTTTTAAATTAGGTTTTTTTAATAAAAGTTCTTGACTGACTTTTTATTTTCAAGAATAATGAATCAAAAAATTTTATGAAGTTCTGTGTGTGTTCTATTGGGATAGGTTAATTTAGTAACCGTAGCCGGCAATCTATTCAGCAAACGGCGGCGCCGGCAGTGGAGGCACTCCCTATTCTAAATACGTCTTATGTATATTGTATCTAGACACGCGGGAGCGTGTCAAGCCAAGAACTGGCGCGCAGCTCACCGTATGTAATATTACACGAACCATTTGGAACCACTTTTGAGCCCCTCATAACTCAAAAAATATTTCACCTAAACTTGTCAAATTTGGCTCATATATTGAGACTGGCGAGATAAATATGTGTTCCAAATTTTATAAACATATCTCGAACGGTTATTTTAGATATTAACGTCCAAAAATCGTCATTTTTATGACTGACCTATAGATCAAAACTATAACCCAGTTCCAGATGACCTAGAAAGTTCAAATTTGGCATGATGATAGGTAATTAGGTGAATACAAAGGAAAAAATCAGAAACTGGTCATTTTTTATCATTTTATTATAATTTTCACTTAACTTATAATTAGTGCCTGTAAATCTCTATATGTGGATTTTAAGATCTTTACGTGAATATAAAACGAGTTAAATACCACCCTTAACTTTTTTAATCCAAATATTTCCGTTTTTGTACTTATAAATAAGAATATAGTAAATTTTCGTATTTATTACGCGTAACTAACCGTATTCTACGACCACTAGCGCCACCTATTATCTTAGAGGGTCACTACACCATGGAGGCAAAACTCGTAAAAAGAATTCCGGATACTGAATGGGCAATTCATTCGAACATTTCAAAGGTACAAGAAAATATAGAAAATAACACAAAAAGGACAATTATACCCCGTAAACGTAGGAAAATACAGTAGTTTAACAATAAACTATTTAGTATTAATTTTGTTATAAGTAAGTACCTACTACTAATTTATGTACAAAAAGTAATGATACTGGTAGAAACTAACCATCGAACATAATAATTCGTATATAAGAACTAGCCAGGTCAAACCTTAGGCTACGATATATTCTCCTAAGTTATAAGAATAAATGATATTTTATGTTGTCTATACTAATATTATAAAGAGGTAAAATTTGTAAGTTTGTAAGTTTGTATGTATGGGGTAATCTCTGAAACTAACGAACCGATTTTGAAAATTCTTTCGCTTTTTTGTAGCTGCATTATCCCTGAGTGCTATAGGCTATAAATTATCTTTATATCACGCATATTAGCCGAGCTATTATAATCTTTGTCAAGCAAGTCGGGGACGGGATCTCGTGGAATATTTTCAACTTCTACGCGGACGAAGTCGCAGGCAGAAGCTAGTGTTGTTATAAATAAATTTCAGGACTGACCATTAGGGTGTCCCGAAATTTTTTTTTTCGTTTTCGCTACTCAAGCCCCCTCAAAAGTTGCATTATTAGTTTTAGATTACCGTAAAAATAATAAAAAAAAAAAATAATAAAATATCTTGAGGGTTCTACCGGCATTTTTTTATATTTTTTTATCACTTAAATAACCCTCCAGTCAATGTCGTCTATTCTATTTTATGTACATTATTCCCATTTAATTTTTTATTTCATTGATAGTGAAACCCTAAGTTATGATTTGCAGGCAACGACAGGATTTTTTCTGTTAGGAATTGGTTTGGAACAAACTCGCAAAATTCATGTTTTGACTTGTTTTTCTTAAATTCTCTACTTCTACTGTGAGGCAGTTCGTCTCATTTCTATTGCGGTTTTATTGCTGTAAGGTGTCGCTCTGCACTTCCTTGTGATAAAATACGTGTTTTTGTTATATATAATAATGGGTTCAAGACGAAGTGAGACTACTTGTGCTATTTTGGGATCATATAAAGAACTTGACGATCGCCAGTTACCAGTGATAAGTGACGTTATCAAATTCATTTTGTTTACTAAAAATGAACTAAAACTACAGAAGAATGGGAAAGATCCTTCTAACACAGAAGTTTTTTCAATCGTTTCTGGAAAACTTGATACGATTTGGACCAAAGCTTCGATTCCTATCGTTTCCAACGTACGAGTTACCCAATTGCTGAAATCATATTTCGACAAATACCTGTCGTTGATAAGATATCCCAAAAATAAAAGAAATGATAGTTACGAAAGCAAAGTGAAGTGCTTTTTGGAATCGTCGAACAAGCTCTTCGATATTGCTGCTTGTAAGTGCACTTCGTTTGACATTTGTTCCTGCATAAAACCTAAGAAAGTTCCTATTTCTGAAAGAGACTTTTTACTGGATCAAAGAAGTGATAGAAAAATGGCAATAAGCGGTATAGACACAAAAGAAACAGCAAGACTTTTAAAGAAACATCAGAGACAAGAAAATTTGAATCGGAAAGAGTCAGAGCACGCATGTTTTCCCAGTGCATAACTAAAAACCAATCCTGTTCCGGTGCGCAAGTTGCCGCCTCGACAGCAGTCGCCTGTAACAGAGCTTTCTGCGAATAGTGACGTGCCTGTAAATGAGACTCCATCTACTTCGTTGAATCGGAACACTCTGGCGCTGCCAACAGTAGCTAAGGTATGTGATCGGTATGGACTATCAACGCGATCTGCGGCTGCGGTCGCTTCGGCGGTCTTAGCTGACGTAGGATTGGTATCTTCCGAAGATCTAAGTCTTGTTATTGATAAGAATAAAATTCATAGAGCTGTTTCAAAAGCACGGACCAAGGCCAGCAAAGACATTGATACGATTGTAATAAAAAGTATCTACTTTGATGGACGAAAGGACAAAACACTCATAAACGAGAAAATAGGCGATCGGTACCACCACAGAGAAGTCTTGCAAGAACACATTTCAGTTCCCACAGAGCCGGGATCTATTTATTTGGGATATATGACGCCAAGTCGTGGCACTGCCAAAGGGATCGTCTCTTCTATCATATCTTTGTTAGAAAATCAAGGGTTGAACTTGGAAGAGGTGATCTGTGTGGGGTGCGATGGTACTGCTACGAATACAGGTTGGAAGGGAGGTGTCATTCAATACCTGGAAAACTATTTAAAGAGACCGTTGCAATGGTGTGTTTGTATGCTTCACGCGAATGAATTACCGCTTCGTCATTTGTTCATGTCTCTGGATGGTAGCACATCTGGGCCAAAAGAATATTCAGGACCTATTGGAAAACAGCTAGCTGCTTGTGAAAGTAAACCTCTAGCGTCTTTTTGTGCAGTGTCTGGCAATTTGCTAGTATTACCTGATAATATTGTGAAGGAACTAAGCACGGATCAAAAGTATCTGTACGAAATGTGTCATGCTGTGATGGCTGGTTCCTGTTCCCTTGAGCTAGCGAACCGCCAACCTGGAAAAATGGCGCATTCGAGATGGCTCACTACTGCCAATCGCATACTCAGACTTTACGTAAGTACTGTTTCGCCGTCAAATAATTTGCAGCTGCTTGTGAACTACGTGGTCACAGTTTAGGCTCCTGTTTGGTTCCTAATCAAGCAAAACTCATCATTTAAAGATGGAGCCAAGCATATTTTCAAATGGTTATATACTCTCGATTTTTGCCTGATAGTCAGAGATCTATTGTAAATTCGGTGATCGAAAGAAACGCTTTTTTTGCGCACCCAGAAAACTTGCTTATTGCCATGTTATTCGACGATAGAGAGCATATTCGAGAGCTTGCATCTCGCAAAATATTAAAGGCCAGAGAAGCAGAAAAGAGCAACTCTCGCAGGGTATTTAAAGCACCAAAGCTTAACTTCTGTGCGCGAGACTACACCGATATAATATTTTGGCAAGAGTGTGAAATATCAGCTCCACCAATTTTGCGACACGTCTCCAACGATGAACTTAGAATTAAGGCTAAAGAACACATCCTCGACATTATTGACTTTCCCTGCCACACACATTCAGTGGAAAGATGTGTAAAACTAGTGACGGATGCTTCTCAAAACGTCATGGACGCTACAGCTCGGGATGGTTTTATTAGGAACAGATTAAAATCTCGCTCAGAAATGCCTAATTTTGGTCACAAAAACCAGTTCCGTTTTTAAAGTTGCCATTGATTATTTTGTCTTTCAACTATTTTAAACCTTGCTTTAACTCATTGTTGTACCTTTACATTTAATAAAAACCATTTAAATGTTATTTTTGTATGATTTATAGTTTATATTAGGAACCCCTAAAAATAGCAAATTTGAAAAACTTCAAGGACTGGTAGAGGCCTCAAGATGCCGGATATCTAATTAAATTTTATAATAATCGTAATATATGTGTCAAAACGCAACTTTGCGTCAACAACAACTTGCGTAGCCGTAGCTAATTTTTTTTTCCCCCATACATGAACGGGACACCCTACTGACCATTGAACTTGGCACCCATTTAGATTTCACTTCTTTTGTCGTTGAAGTCAACAACCAAGACATTTATGATAATATTGAACTTGGCTCTCATTTCACATTTATGTTTTTCATGGGATAAATGATTACCTGTCAAGTCGTATAAAATAATTACTTTCGCTTCATTAATCATTGACGGAGTAAGTAGAAAATATTTAATTTGATCCTCTAAATAAATTATTGACATTCGAATCAATCATTTTCGTGCTGTTATGTTTTCCATCTTATCCATAATAATCAAACAAAGACGATTGAATCCATGTACATGGCGTTAAAAGTATATTTTTTTTGTTGATAGGCTTGCGTTTTACCACCATCTCACTTGATTTTAAGCAATGAACTGGTTGATAAAGCACGAACGATTACCTCCTTTTCACTCTTGACTTAAAGACTCCCAGGTTATAGCTATCAGGAAACACAGACTTTGGCAGAGAGCTCCACTCCTTAGCTGTACGCTCAATTAAATTATACCAAAAACGTTTTGTGAGTATGGGTGGGATATCTAATTCAAAAAAGAAAGAATGTAATTTAAGTAGATTAAAAGGCCCCAAGCAAACAATTTTATATATTACTAGCTTTTGCCCGCGACTTCGTCCGCGTGGAATAGTTACTTTGGGCTAACGTTAAATTTAACCCCGATTTTGAAGCATTCTTCATTGACGCTCCGCTCCTATTGGCCTTAGCGTAATGATACACTATAGCTGTGCCCGCGACTCCGTCAGCGTAAGTTAATGTATTGGTAATATTGTTTAGATCACGTTCACATGAGGCTTAAGTACCTAGAGAACGCTTCGACCGCGAGACGCGTCGAGCGCGGCGACCGATTCTCAAAAATAATCCTTATAGCATGATTCAGTATTCACGCGCGATGGCTTATTATTATAAGCGTATTTCATGTATAACTTTGGTGTTTCTATACCGATTTATATGATTCTTTTTAGGGTTTCGTAGCCGAATGGCAAAAAACGGAATCTTTATAGTTTCGACATGTCTGTCTGTCTGTCTGTCTGTCCGTCCATCCGTCTGTCACAGCAATTTTATTCCGAAACTATTAGGACTATACATGTGAAACTTGATAGGTAGATGTATTCTGTGAACCGCTTTCCGATTTTGAGAAAAAAATTAAAAAATATTTAAAATAAAGGGGGGCTCCCCATACATGGAACTAAACCTGAAAATATTTTTTTTTTTTCATGAAATCGATGCATGTGTGGTATCTATAGACAGTTCTTTAAAAACGACATTGGGGTTTCTAAAACCACTTTTCCATAAAGTCAATCGTTTAAAAGATATAAGCTTCCAAAGTGGTAAAATGTGTGTGTGGCGGACACAACCTCTAACTTCTATAATAATGGAGTGAAAAATCTAAAAAAATATATGTCTGTAGATCTTAATATAAACTTTCAACCAAAATTAGTTTGAACGAAATCAGTTCAGCAGTTTTTGAGATACAGCATATTTTCTAAAACCGCAAATATAACTTTGTAATTCATACAAACACTATGAAAAACAAATTTATTCGGCGTAGTTGTAAAAAATGTAAAAAAGCCAGTTTTAAGAAATTTGTAAGGTTTTTTTTTTCAAAACAAATTTATTTGGCGCAGTTGTAAAAAATGTAAATAAGCTAGTTTTAAGAAATTTGTAAGGTTTTTTTTTTCGTCAAATAAATTTGCATATTATATTATAGTTACTACGGAACCCTTCATGGGCGAGTCTGACTCGCACTTGGCCAATTTTTTATGGAATAGTTAATAATGTTAACTTTTTCAATTAGGGGTGACTGAGAGTGTTATAAACGTAAGAGTAGACAAATATTATAATCAGAAAGCTTCGAACTGCTAAGCTATCGGGAGTTACACGTGTATTTGTGAGTCAACCATAAAAGTTAGACATATGATGTCGTGGGATATTTTTTATATAATTTTAAGGAGAACATTTCCGTCATGAAATGATTTGTGTAGCTTTAACCATTAAGGTTGCACACGCGACGGAAGCTTAAAAAATGGAGTAACTTCTCCCGTTTTCCCAACATTTCCCTTCACTGCTCTGCTCCTATTGATTGTAGCGTGATGAAAAGTATTCTATAACCCGCTCAGGAGTATGAAAAATAATTGTACCAAGTTTCGTTAAAATCCGTCGAGTAGTTTTTGTTTCTATAACGGTTATACAGACCGACAGACAGACAGACAGACAGACAGACAGACAGACAGACAAAAATTTAACTGATTGCATTTTTGGCATGAGTATCGATCCTTAATCACCCCCTGATAGTTATTTTGGAAATATATTTCATGTACAGAATTGACCTCTACAGATTTATTATAAGTATAGATTACTAGTTGACCCGTCAAACGTTGTTTAGCCATAATATAAATAACCTACTCCTAGTGAAAAAAATGTCTACGGCCTATTTTCAGAGCAACCAAATATACATAAAATTTATCAAAAAATCGGTCAAGCTGTTTCGGAGTATATGACAACAAACAGCGAGACACGAGATTTTTATACCTATATCAGATGTCTATTTGTTTTTGTTTGTTAGCGCGCACTTTAGCTCCTAGGCTCATTTCCATGTAATTTTCACTAGAAAATTTTGATAATATACGATTACTTCTTCATGTTAACCTCTCCATTCGCTAACGTAACAAGGGTAAAATTTGGGTCGCATTTTGCTTCACCTCACTCACTGCATATTTGTGGGCAGGTAAACGATGCTGCATACTTTCTTTAAGTAGTAAATTATATCCTACCAAAAACATCCTGTAAAAAACTAGCTAAGTCTCAATGGAGCTGCTTGTTTTTTTTATAAAAAATAATGAAATCTCTAAGCAAAGCCAAGCCTAAGGTTCTTTATTGCGATTTCTTTATTAATATAGTTAGATTTTATGACCGGCCGTTGAACATTCTTTAAGCACATTTATTTGTTAAAACATCCAAGTCAACAGCCAAGTCACATTAAATCTAACTATATTCAAAATATAATAATCTTCTAAAAACAACTGACAATTGCGCATGAAGGCACTTCATAGACATACAAATCTAACAAAGGACGCATAAAGCGTTAAAGATCTCGGTTTGCATCTTGATTCTGTGCTTGGCTGGCAAAGTCAGGTTTGCAGTGTCAGTCAAAGAGTCGACTGGACTTTGCGATGCCTGTACCGTCTGAGGAACTTTTTACCTACAAAAACCAAGACAATGCTTGTGCAGACTTTAATTATCCCTATAATCGACTATGGTGACGTGTGTTACTTTGACTTGAATGCGGTCTCGCTGGATAAGCTCGATAGGCTTCTTAATAACTGTATCCGGTTCATATTCAATTTAAAAAATATGACCACGTATCGAGGTACAGAACCGAGCTCAAATGGATGTCCAGTCCCCAGAGAAGAAGTTTGCGCGCTTTGACTACGATTTTCTCTTTGCTAAACTCTCCTATCCCTCCCTCTTATCTTATTTCTCATTTATAATTTCTATGTTGCTAAAAGTCTGCGCTCTTCCAATAATCTTCTCTTACTCTGTCCTTCTCATACTTCTGATTTTATTCATTCTTCCTTTTATATACAATCTATTCTTCTGTAGAATGTACTATCTCTTGACACCAGGACGGCCACCAGTCAATATGCGTTTAAGAGAAAGTTGCGGGATTATTTTCGAAAAGTGGAAGCAGAGTTTTCATAACCCCCTTTCTATGACTTTTTATTAATATATAGTATATATTATTACATATATTTGGTATGTATTATGATAAATATGTATGTAAGTTAATAATAGTTATTTATGTATATGTATACTTGTAATAAGACTTTTACTTTGAATATATTATGTACTTAGGTTTTTTATGCACCTGCCATGTTATCTCTTCACCACCCATGGTTGACTGGTAGAGACTGCCTATGGCATTAAGTCCGCCTTTGTACATTTTTGTGTCGCATAACGTTTTAATAAATAAATAAATAAAGGACGAGATGGAAAGCATTGGATCAAGTTATCTGATGACTTACGTAGATAAATATTTTATGTATGAGTGTATGCAATATTATTTGAAAGAAAGGATACGCTTTGAAAGAAAAATCTGATGGTTAAATGAAGTGTGTTTATTAAATCACAAGGTACATAATAACTTGGTTAACAGCATTCATTTTAGTATCCTAATAGTAATACGTAACCTTATTTATACCTTATTTTCACAGAAACGCAAACTGTAATAGCACTAAAATATACTTAGTGAAGATTTCCATCAATGGTACCGGCAGGGAGGCGTCAACAGTAAACAACCCACACGCAGTCATCTTACTGAATGTGCGATTAACTTGTAATACACGCTTACAAAGATGTTTGTGGCTCTCTGAAACCAAAGATGTGTAAATTACCTAGGTTGTATACGCGACTTTGCTCAGTTTCAGCGAAGATGAAGAAAAGTAGTTGCTCTCTAAGCCTTTAACTATCCGAAAAATAACATCGAACTGTTGCTACGGACACACTTTTACATTGGTCTATACTAATATTATAAAGAGGTAAAATTTGTAAGTTTGTATGTAGGGGGTAATCTCTAAAACTACCGAACCGATTTTGAAAATGTATGGCAATCTGGTCCGTCTTAAATAATTCTATTTTATATTTTAGCAGATATAAGAGGATTTATGTAAAAAAAAGCTTTTTCAACATACTTACGTTTGGATGATTATTTAAGCAAGAAAATATTTATCCTAATCAAAAAAAAAAATTAAATACTACAGAACGGATTTCAATGAAAATTGGTAAGTAGATAGTTGAGATACTGGAATAATACATAGATTACTTTTTATCCCACGGAATCGGGATTTATGCAGGAAAAACCTCACACGCGAACGAAGTCGCGGGCAGAAGCTAGTAATAAGTATATATTAGTATGGCTTTATGAATAGAATCTGACTGGTAGAGAATGCCTAATTGCATTAAGTCCGCACATCTGCCACTATGGTACCTACAGACGCCAGCACATCAAGCTACAACATCTGTCAAATTTCTTTAATAGATTTTCAACTTTATTGTTAAAGAAATTAGGTTCAAGGTTGATTGGGAAAATTTGACAGTTTCGGGTAGCTTTATGTGCTGGCCTCTGTACATAAAGTTTAAATAAATAAATAAAATTGAGTAGTCTGGCTGTGATTTTGAGCACGAGGCTAAATAATAACAGCCACATGGGTGTGGTTGAGCAACGTTTGCCGGGGTTACCCAGCTCCTGGGTTGTGGAGGTCAGATAGCAGTCACCCCATTTAAAACACGAATACTCAGGTGCGTCCGGATAGACCAGAAGCCAACTCCTGACATAGTTGGGAAAAGACTAAGCCAATGATGATAGAAGAGGTTATAGGGCAACATATAGGCTTCATTTTATCCCACGGGATCGTGAATTATGCGGGAAAAACTACGCAGGTAATATTATCTTTCACGCGAACGCGGTCGCGGCCAAGACCAGTAGTTATAAATATAATAAAATATTGAAGTTCTAACCGTGGCAGTTCGTATCTTTCGCGCGCTGCATACATGGTGACTCAGCGTCTTCCATAGCTATATAGAACCTCTCGCACTGCAAACTTATTGTAATTATAAGTGCCTAGTCCTTAAAAGGCCATACTATCGTACATAATGTCATATACGAAAACAAGCATTCAGTCTGAAAGCAGAAAATTACACAAGTATATATTTGGCCTATAAAAGATGAGAAAATATTTAAAACTAGCGTTAGGTTATTGGGGTGTGGACTCGCCGAAATAAGCGCGATAAGTCTTCTCTTTGAGGAGTGACTGAAGAGACGCCACGGCGTCCTCACCTTCTGCCTGACGCAGGCGCTTACTGGACACGGCTGTTTCGAGGTCATTCTGTGGACCACCCGGAGGACACGGTGAAGCATACGGTGGAGGAGTGCCCCGAGCTTTTCCGTGTCCTCGTTGAGGTGATCGACGACGGCGACCTCTCGCGCCCGGCACTGGTTCATACCATGGTGCGGAGTGAGAGGGAATGGGATGCAGTCGCGAACGTGCAAAGCAGTAATGCTAGCGAAGGAGAAGACCGAACGCGCGAGGGAGAGGTAACTCTCTTCCTCACGCCCCAGCCCCCGAGGGAGACGCCCCGGGCGTCAGGGATCGCGAGCCAATCTTCGGCCAACGTAGGCGCGGGCTGGCGGACAGCGAACAGGGGTAGCTCACCATCCGGTAAGTAACTTTCAGCACCGGTGACAGGGCCCCATAGGGCCATTGCCTGCCGGGGTTGCGGGAATGTTCTAACGAGATTCCGCGGCCTCGGAACTTAAGGGTAGCTGAAGGAACAGGATAGGTTTTTAGTCAATAGAAGTCTGACACACCCTTCCGCTTAACCCAGAGCGGGAGAAGTCATTTGATGATTTTCCCACCCAGCAAAAAAAGGAGGTTATTGACCACAATACCTACCAAGGTGTGCGGAAAAATATTAGCGTAAAAAATTAAAAGGGAACATTAAAACAATGCAATTTTGTCAGACTCGAGCAGTAGTGGCGTAGTGGTTAGAAGCACAAATTGCGAGTTTCAGGTGGTGGGATTCAACCCAATCAGGATCATTACAATCTTGTATCATTGTCACCACTATATTCAAAACGGTGAAGAAAACATCGATAGGAAATTTATACGCATCATGTAACGTTTCCACTGTTGGGACATACATCTGCCAGATCTACTATGCTATTTTCCTCCTTATTTTGCCCTAGCACCGAAAAATCTAGACATGCCACAACGACCAATTCGCACTGGGCCAGCGTGGTAGATTACTGCCGATATGTTTTCATAAAGAGTTTGTCTTTACAGTAGCGTTATAGGCCGCTTATGGTTTTGTCACATTCGAGACGATTTAGTGGTGAATCATAAAATAAACCAGCTCCACTAAACAACTGCTGACTTGGTTCTGAACTTAGGTTGGAACTTAGATTACCTAATAAGCAACCACGCATGACATTATACAATCAAATCAATTTTAGATTTTAATCTATTCTATTTTCAACCGACGACAAAATAACTTTTTACCAAAAAATTAAACCCCTCCCAAAAAACACTGCAAAGTGAAAAATAACTTTAATTTCGGTAGTCGGTGTCTTTAGTTTGTTATTTTCGTTTTTGGCACCGACTTCCGAAATTAAAGTTATTTTTCACTTTGCAGTGTTTTTGGGAGTCGGTTTAATTTTTTGGTAAAAAGTTTTTATTTAACTCTTTTTAGTTGGTCTATTTTTAAGTTACCTAGTTACAAGAGCCTAAATCCAACGAATTCTAATTCGTTGCATAAATCTCAACTACTTATAACCTTGTGTAGTTGCATTCGAAAAGCACCATTTGTGAAGTGGACCTGATGATGAAGACCACAGATGGCCACTGGAACTACTCAATATATAAGTAAGTAGACAAGACAACAAGTACAAGACGTGGAAGAAAATGGAGAAATATGTGGTTGGACACCGTTACAACAGCTGCTGATGGCACGGAGATCCCTATCGGGCACCGCACAACTTTGGATGCAAGCTGAACGCCCCACGGTGGGCTGAAAAACGGCTTTCATAGACTTAGGCATTTTATTTTGCAAGTGCCAGTTTTTGTGCCGGATATCACTTCTATTTGTTATAACAATATACAAAAATGACACCAGAATTGATTCTGCACAAAAACGAAGGAATTATAATTTTTTTACGAAAATTTTGTATGGAGCTAGTATGAAAAATCGAAATATCTCTGAAACGGCAGCGATAACCGTAATATCCTTATAGGAGGTTTTAGTACTAATTATTTATGATTTTTTGACATACGTTACATAATGGTTGTAGATGCCTTTTTTTTTTTTTAAATCGTCAAAATATTTTTATTTATTTTTACATATTAAACGTTCCTTTTAGTGTTTAAGTTGAAGAATTCAGAGCTTTAACAACTCTTAACATAAAATAGCATCACCCCTATAGACCTGAAGGACTAGACAGAGGTGTGTAGTATCTTGTTGATCTTGTAAGATTTCCAACAATACCAAATAGTTGAATATCAGTGTCAAAGTGCCCATGCTGTCGCTTCTTTTAGAAAGATGGTTGTAGTCTTCTGATTCTAATGAGCCTATTAAGTGATTAAATGATTTGAAATATCTCGCAACAATACCAACTAAGAACTGCATTCACCTTTTTATAATTAGTGAGCTAATGTGATTTGCTAATGTTGATTAGTTCTACTATGAGTTCTACGAAATGTTTTTGACGATTATAAATTTTTATTATCATATCTTTTATAACTTTAATGAGGGTAGTTAACTAATTATTGACTTTATACAATAAAAGGGCTATAATTTTGTTCCATAATTTAGATTGTTCACAACCGTGTAACTGCTAACACTAAAACTATTTGCTTTGCGACTACAAAATCTTAGAATGGAAAGTTTAATCACCAACTTAGATTTGTTTGTTCTTCTAAAAAGTGAGTGTCCTTCATTTAATCATGAAGTATTGTTTAGTGCAATTGTGTCCCGCATAGGCGATTGCCTTTCTGCCGAAGATCAAGTAACTCTCAAAGAATTTTGCCGGAGATTCACGCGAGCTGCTTTAAACAGGTGGCAGAAATCTAAACGATTCTTTGATAAGTTTAGAAATACGTACGGAGAGTGGTTGCAAGCAAATATTGATTGGCCGAGTTGCGTGCAAACTTTAATAAATCAAGAACCAACTGTTGATGAGATACCAAGAGCACGCTCAGTCTCTCCAGAACCTTCGACATCATCGACTGTTGGAACAATGACAAAAAGGTCCCGAAAACCATTCAAAGATCTGGGAAGCAAACAGAAAAAGAGAAGATCTAGTGAGCACATAGGCGAGGATTCCTGTGAATTGGCATATGCAGCTGCAGCACGTTTAAAAGAAGAAGGTTATGAAGATATCGCATCTGTAATCAATTATATGATCAAAAATCCAGAAGCTGCCGTTAAAATCAAGGAAAGCATTAAGAAAACAGTAATATTTACACCAGAGAAAGCACTTGGATTGCTTCTTTCACTTAAGCTTTCAAAGTGGCAATATATTACGTTGCGAGAGACTGCCATTCGGGAAGGTGCTAAGGATATTTACCCATCCTACTATAAACTGCAACAAACTAAGCTTGCATGCTACCCTCCTAATCAATCAGTATCAGTTACGGATTCATCAGCTAGAATTACACTTCAAGCTTTACTTGACATCACGGTGAAGCGGATTCTTCAAAGTCTTTCTGATAATGTGGAAAATAAGCAGTTAAAGCTGATATCGAAGTGGGGATTTGATGGTGCTTCCAATCAAAGCCGATACAAGCAGAAAATGGACGGCGAGCATGATGATTCAAGCATTTTCATGACCTCCTTGGTGCCACTGAAACTGACAGATGGAGATAATACTATATGGACAAACCCGAAACCATGCTCAACTTTTTATTGTCGTCCGGTTCAGTTCACTTTTGTAAAAGAAAGCCATGCAGTTGTCATTGATAACAAAAGAAAAATGAATGAGGAAATTGAGGCCCTTAACCCCACAGAGTGCATTAATAGTAACAGGGTGACTCATAAACTAATGATGACAATGATCGACGCAAAAGTCTGCACGTACCTTTCTGAAGCTAGATCAAATGCATCATGCTACCTGTGCTTAGCAAAACCAACAGAAATGAACCACTTAGATGCTGTAACATCAAAAACTGTGTGTTCTGACATATATGAATTTGGCCTATCATCCCTACATGCCCGTATAAATTGCATGGAATGTCTGTTACACATTGCGTACAGACTTGACTTCAAACAGTGGGCAGCAAGAAGTAATGAGCATAAAGATATGTTACAAAACAGAAAAAAAAACATTCAAAATAAATTTAAAGAGGAGCTCAATCTGTTAATTGATATAGTAAAACAAGGCTCGGGAACTACCAATGACGGGAATACCGCAAGGAAGTTTTTCGAGTTTCCCAATAAAACTGCAGCTATTACTGGGTTGGATCAAAACCTGATAAAAAGATTTGCTGTTATTTTGCAAGCAATAACATCTGGTGAGAAGATCGATGTCATCAAATTTAAAGATTTTGCTCGCAAAACAGCAGAAAAGTACGTGGAATTATACGACTGGTACTACATGTCATCAACCGTACATAAACTATTAATACACGGAGCTGACATAATCGAAAAAAATGATATTGTCCCGATTGGGACTCTCTCGGAAGAAGCCTCAGAGTCTCGAAACAAAGATTTTAGGAGGTTCCGGGAACATCATTCGCGGAAAAGAAGCAGGCAAGATTCTAATCAAGATATCCTAAATATGCTTGTTGTTTCTTCGGATCCTTTTCTAAGTGCACAAAGGCCGAAGTTAGATGCCAAAAGGAAGACAACCTTTTTTGCTGAAACTCTCGACCTAATACAGTTTCCGGAAACTGAGTTCGAGTTTGTAGGTATATCCGATCTGGATTCTGACTCGGAATTGGAGTCCGACAACGAAAGTTGTAAAGAAAATTTGTAAAATTTAATTATTTTTCTTTATGTTCTTTTGTTATTTATGTTAGTTTATTGTACCAATATGTTTAGTTAATAATTTCATAAATTATAGTTTCAAATATGTATTTTGTATAATTGAATTTATTAGATATTATTTTTGTTACTTCTGTTTTATTTAAATTACCTATCAATAAAAAGTTTATATACAGTCTTTTTTTTTCACATATTCTTAATATTTGGGGAAAAAGCATGCTTCCTAACGATGTTCTTAACTTTGACACAGTTCATGGATCGTTTTGAACAGTTTCATATGTTAAAATAAATAATGTTAGTACTATAATCCCCTATAAGGATATTATTATTATTATGTGTCCGGTTATGTTGTAATCATACTTTTAGGGTATGATCAATTAACAATTTCATTCCCCTATCTTTCAAAAAGAAGCGACAGCATGGGCACTTTGACACTGATATTCAACTATTTGGTATTGTTGGAAATCTTACAAGATCAACAAGACACTACACACCTCTGTCTAGTCCTTCAGGTCTATAGGGGTGATGCTATTTTATGATAAGAGTTGTTAAAGCTCTGAATTCTTCAACTTAAACACTAAAAGGAACGTTTAAATATGTAAAAATAAATAAAAATATTTTGACGATTTTAAAAAAAAAAAGGCATCTACAACCATTATGTAACGTATGTCAAAAAATCATAAATAATTAGTACTATAACCCCCTATAAGGATATTACGGTTATCGCTGCCGTTTTAGAGATATTTCGATTTTTCATACTAGCTCCATACAAAATTTTCGTAAAAAAATTATAATTCCTTCGTTTCTGTGCAGAATCAATTCTGGTGTCATTTTTGTATATTGTTATAACTAATAGAAGTGATATCCGGCAAAAAAACTCGCACTTGCAAAATAAAATGCCTAAGTCTATGAAAGCCGATTTTCAGCCCACCGTGCGCCCTCACAAAACATGGGAAGAACTCAAGGCGGCCCTGAGTAAAGAGTTCCCTGACACCGTCGACATCAAAACCATACACGAGCTTATGAACCAACGAAAGAAAAAACGTGACGAGAGTTACATCGACTATATGATGGTCATGAAGGAATTGGGGAAAAGAGGAAAGATACCCGATTACGTGGCTATTAAATACATCGTAGATGGCATAGTCGACCACGAGACCAATAAAATCATGTTATACGGTGTAACTACGTATCCTGATCTTAAGGAGAAGTTTAAAATCTACGAGACCGTTAAGGAAAAGATGAAACTGGAACATTCTAGAAATATCTACAAAAACGAAAAACGCGTCACCGTACGTCACGAAAAAATATTGAAGAGGTGCTATAACTGTGGTGACGGCGATCATGTGTCGGAAGGCTGTCCGCAGAAGGCACAAGGTCCAAAGTGCTTTAACTGCAACGAATATGGTCATATTTCACCGAAATGCCTACATAGAAAAAACATGGCGGTAGGCGGCCGTAAGGAGGATTCGAGTCGCAATAATTCATCAAGATGGCGTAGTTCCGGAACTTCTGGCGATAGACAAGATCACAATGGCGCATCGACAAGCGGGAGTGGAAGCAGCGAACGAGTGAGCAAACAAGCAATGTTCGGTCAATCATCGTTCAACAATGCGGATACGTCACACTCACAGAATGACAGTGACAAGATGACAGATGACGACAAACGTCAAAGTCAAATTGAGTATGACATTTACGATGTAAACAAACAACCGCAACGGGAAAAACCTTTGAAGATCGTAGAATTATGTGGAAAAACGACAAGTGCGCTTATTGATTCGGGCAGTGATGTAAACTTGGTTACGGCTGAGTTCTGTGCTAATGTCAGTAAAGTGATGAACAATAACATAACACTGTCTGGACTTGGTTTTGCTAAAGTGGAGTCATTAGGTTGTATAACAACAAATGTAGTGATTGCAAGGATCTTCTAACAAGTTCCTTGAGTGATTGACAGTACGAAATACGACGATGTGTTATTCTACGTGGTGCCTAAAGACTGTATGCCTTTTGATGTAATCATAGGTCACGAATTTCTTAAAAATGTTATAATGGTTATGAATGGTAGTGCTGTGTGGATGAAACCTGTGGATTGGATGAATGAGATCAGTTGTTTTGGTTGCAGTGTCGGGATTGGTCATGTAAGTAATGCTTACCTTAAAGAAGAGGTTGCTCAAATGGTTGAGAGTTATCAACCATGCCAAACTAAAGAAGCTCCTATCCAGCTGAAAATTATAGTGAAAGACGATATCCCAGTGGTGCAACGTCCACGACGTATATCACTAAAGGAGCAGGTGGTAGTAGAAGAACAAGTTGCAGAGTAGCTGGAGCAAGGAATTGTACGTACGCGTAAGTTATTCTGAATATGCTAGTCCATTAGTTCTTGTTCGCAAAAAAGATGGTGCTATAAGGGTGTATGTTGACTATAGAAAGTTAAATAGTAAAATTATAAAGGATGAGTTTCCGTTGCCAATTATTGAGGATTACATTGACAAGTTGGCTGAGGCAAAAGTATTTAGCGTACTGGACTTAAAAATGGATTTTTCCATCTGAATGTCAGCAGTGAGTCGGTGAAGTATACTGCATTTGTTACACACCACGGTCAGTTTGAGTTTTTGAAAGCTCCATTCGGCTTGTCTGTTTGCCCAAACTATTTCATGAGATTTGTGACCATAATCTTCAGAGAATTAATATCTAAAGGGATTGTTCTAATATTTGTCGATGATATTCTTATTCCAGCGAAAGATGAAAACGAAGCTGTTCATAGATTGAGAGAAGTTTTAAGAGTTGCTGCTGAATATGGCTTGCAAATAAATTGGAGGAAGGCACAACTGATATGTCGAAGCATTACTTATTTAGGTCACACGATTGAGAATGGACAAGTAAGACCTGCCAGCGAAAAGATTGATGCTGTTACAAAGTTTCCAGAACCCAAAACAGTTAAGCAATTGCAAAGCTTTATTGGATGGGCGTCATATTTTAGGAAGTATATCCAGAATTTTGCATCTATAGCACGGCCACTTACAGATTTACTTAAGAAAGATGTCAATTTTGAATTCAATGATGAGCAACGGTGTGCATTCAATTTTTTTAAGGAACGTTTGACTACTAAACCAGTTTTACGAATATTTAATCCAAGATTGGAGACAGAAATGCATACAGATGCATCAATTCTGGCATATGCTGCTATAATCATGCAGATATCTAATGATGACGGTGTGCTACATCCAGTATATTTCAAGAGTCGTAAAACAAATGATGCAGAAAAAAAGGTACACCAGTTATGAACTGGAAAGTCTGGCTATTATAGAAGGGGTAAAAAAATTTAGACACTACTTGTATGGTGTAAGATTTAAAATTGTAACTGATTGCCAAGCATTCCAGATGACACTTAAGAAAAAGGATTTGAGTACGAGGGTTAAATGGGCATTACTTCTGCAGGAGTTTGACTTTGTAGTTGAACATCGGCCACGAACGAGGATGAAGCATACTGATGCATTAAGCCGAAATCCATATGTAGCAGTAGTAACTCTGCACGATAAGATCAAACAAGCACAACAGTTAGATGATGGTTTAAAAGCTATATTAGAGATTTTAGAGGAGAAAACTTATGGTGATTATTATATTGATAATGGATTGCTGTACAAAGGAATGGAAAAGCATTTAGTGATCCCAAAGTCTATGGAAAATGAGATAATAAAAGGTGCTCATGCAAATGGACATTTTTCAAAAAGAAAGATGATTGAACTAATAAGTAAAGATTATTTAATCAAGAACCTTGATAAGAAAATTGAAGAGTTTATCACAAGTTGCATTCCATGTTTATTACCTACGCGTAAAGAAGGAAAACAAGAAGGATTCCTAACTCCGATTGAAAAGAAAGAGTCACCCTTGCACACACTTCATTTGGATCACATTGGTCCAATGACTGAGACGAAGAAGCTATATAATCACATTCTCACGATTGTAGACGCATTTACGAAGTTTACATGGATATTTCCCACTAAAAGTACTACAAGTAAAGAAACTACTGATAAGTACCAACAACATTTTGGCAATCCAACCCAATTTATAACTGATCGAGGAACGGCTTATACGGGCAATGAGTTTCAAGAGTATTGTATTTTTTTTTTTTTTTTTTTTATTAAATCAAAAGAAAAAAAAATATAAACATTGCAGACAAAAATTGAAATAAAACATGTCAGAAAAGAATATAAGAATAATGTCAATAAAAATAATTTAAAAAATAATGTCAAGAAATATAACAAAAAATAAAAAACTTAATAATAACTAGTCCAAAAAAAAAAAAATAATAATCAATTAGTCCACAAAATGTCAACATTCTGTCATAATGTTTTTATCTGTCAGAAATTCTGAAATGCTGTAATATGCTTTTTTCAAAAGTATCGATTTCAGTCTCGTTTTAAATAAGCTTATATTTAATTCTTTAATCGGATTGGGTACATGGTTGTATATGATTGGAGCCATACAAAATACACTTTTATGCATCAATGCTGTGTGGGACCTTCTTACGCATAAGTGACTGTTCTGTGGTCGATTTCGTTTGTTATGAAATACCAATCTAGTAAACAAATCTGGATTGGACTTAACAAATACAGCTACCTCAAAAATATATAAGCATGGAAATGTCAATAATTTATATTTTATAAACAATGGCTTACAAGTATCTAAACTGTGGAGTCTGAACATTGCTCGAATACACCTTTTCTGTGCTTTGAAAACTATTTCCCTGTTGGTTGAGTTGCCCCAGAAAATTATGCCATACCTCAATATTGAACTCACCAAACCATGATATGCTGTGACTAAAGCATCGACGTTAATCACCGGAGACAGTTTAAATAGGGCATAGGCTGATTTGCTAATGCGTTTAGTTAGCTCCTCTGTATGTGCTTTCCAGTCCAATTTTTGGTCAATAGTTAAACCTAGGAATTTAGATGTGTCTACTTGTGTTATAAATTTATTGTCATAACATACAGTCATATTGGTATTCACACGTTGGCTAAACATCATTAATTTCGTCTTATCAATATTTATTTTAAGATTATTATTATCTAACCATTTCACGATGGAGGTTATTGTCTGAGTAACAACGTCGTTGTGGTTTTCACCAAGAGCACTCTTAATGGTCACGGTGCTATCATCAGCAAACAGTGACATAGGGTGACTTGTTACTTTTGGCAGATCATTTATATATAGTATAAACAGCGGAGGCCCTAAAACGCTGCCCTGAGTTACGCCGTAGGCAGCTGCACGGTAATCAGACTTATAGATACGTTCGTGTTTAGTTTTAGGATCTATTTCGGTTACTTCAACATACTGTTTCCGATTCCTCAAAAATGAATTTATTAAACTGAGGATGTTCCCTCTTATACCATATGCATCTAGTTTATTGAGTAAGATGTTGTGATCCACATAGTCGAAAGCTTGAGTCATGTCACAATATACTGAGCAAACGGGTATTCTTTTGTCAACATTCGTAATTACATTGTTTAAAAAGTCATATATTGCCATGTTTATGGTCTTATTTTTCCGGAAGCCTTTCTGTTCGTCAGTTAAAATTTTTCTTTTATCTAAATACTTGGAGATTTGAATATAAATATATTTTTTTGTATAGACGAAAACATACAACATATTAAAATTACAACGGGAGTGCCTAGAGGAAATGGGCAAGTGGAAAGGGTTCATCGTACTATAATCTCCGTACTAACAACGATGTGTATAGAAAACCCTGCTCTGTGGTACAGGCATGTAAGTAGATTACAGCGTTCTCTGAACAGTACTTTTCAGCGAAGCATAAATATTACACCCTATCAACTATTGGTTGGGACTAAGATGAGAATGAAGTAAGATATCGAGATTTATGATTTACTTTTAGAAGAAGAAAGAGAAAGCTATTCAGAGGAGAGAGAAAAGCTTAGAGAGAGAGCTAAAGAACAAATTCTGCAAGTTCAAGAAGAAAACATAAGAAATTACAATAGGAAGCGAAAAGAAAGTACGAAGTACAATGAAGGAGACTTGGTGGCAATAAAACGCACGCAGTTTGGCACGGGAATGAAGTTGAAAGCCAAATATCTCGGTCCCTATCAAGTTGTAAAAGTAAAGAGGAACAACAGATATGATGTGAGAAAGCTCGACCCTAATACTGAAGGCCCTGGGGTAACCTCTACTTCAGCAGATTATATGAAGGTGTGGCCAGGTGCCAACTACAAAACCTAAAAGGTGAGAGTTGTTGTATTAACTTGTCTTGTTTCAGATTTGTGTGTGAGAGGATGTGTGCAATGTTTCGTTAACACCATGTATTGCTACAGTATTAGTTTAGTTTATTATAATTAAGAGATCTGTAATATACCTATTGTAATTTTAAATGTCAGTGTGTAAACATTTATGGAGGAATATTGACAATGTTATACTGTTACTTTGATGTTGTAAGGTTGTACTACTTGTTAAGTTAAATTTAAGTTGAAAACTAGTGATGAATGTTTGTGTGAATGCCTGAGGACAGACATGGATCAGGACGGCCGACTGTGGGATAAAATATTGTATCATTTAAATAAACATTGTTGTTAAAGTATGAACGCAGCTAAACCTTGTTAAAATGGAATGTAGCGAATGAAAAAAGGGAAGTATCTGCGCTAGCGAGAGAGGGGATAAAAAAAGGATATATATGGCGATTCACGACGGACGGTGAAGATTGAGCATTTTATTTTGCGAGAAATAGTTTTCTTAAGTGTTATATTCGTTTATTTTGCCTTACAATCCCACATATATATATATATATATATATATATATATATGTGGGATATATATAACGAAGGAGTTTATCAAGTCGACGCGCGACGTATATATATATATACGCGTCGACTTGATAAACTCCTCAGTTTGTTTTCGTCATTTAAAAATCTACTTAGTTATCGTTGATTTTCTTTAAATGAGAGCTCAATTTGGTTTCACTTTTACTGGCTTACATCTGCTGGTATCATTATTTATAGTTGATAGGCTTGCGTTTGACCATAATCTCACCTGATGTTAAGCGATGATGTGGTCGAAGATGAAGCACGCTCGCCTAGGAGTAACCTATTCACTCTTATCTTCTATTACCCTATTTGAAATATTTATGTCAACTCACTTCATTTTCCAAATTCAATAAGTGCAGTGCCAAAACTAATAAGCATCGATAAAATGATTCAATATTTCGGCATAGTATCTAAAAAAAAAATGTGTTTAGTCATTTTCATACCAGACGGCATTTCAATGCCACTATCAAATACCAACTCACCAATATTTCAAAACAAATTTTACATAGTTCATGAGCTTCTAAAATATTTTGATACGTTTCAAATAATTTGTTGCTAAATGCATCATTTTCTACTTCAGTAGCAGGTAGTAAAATCCAAGCTTTCAGATATTTTGTCAACAAATTTATAAGACTAATGAAATTAATCATATTAAAATCTTAAGCAAGAGAGACGAAATAAAGAAAAATATCTACAAAAAGGAAAGTGCCTAAAAATAGAGAAAAAATGGCCATGACTGTATAAATACTTAAGAAAATGGAAAATGATATCCAACTCCATACGACGTAACTTCGCACATAGAAACTACCCATTTCTATTCATCGATGAATTTCTTGGGTCTTTAAAATCAGTGAAATGTAGCTTCGGGTTAACATAATATTACAAATGACCATCAGCGTATAAATGAAGCAAAATATTGGGAATATAAACCAATACATGAAAGTGGGATTGTTATAGAATACCATATTTCCGAGACTATAACGGTATGTATAGGTAGTC
Source organism: Tholera decimalis (assembly GCA_943138885.2). Classification (NCBI taxonomy): domain Eukaryota; kingdom Metazoa; phylum Arthropoda; class Insecta; order Lepidoptera; family Noctuidae; genus Tholera; species Tholera decimalis. Next base: position 8,521,842 of record OW964565.2, on the reverse strand, counting down.
ATGCGGTAGGTACTCCATACACCGAATGCCATTATTAGGAAAAAAGCAATATCTGCCATTTTTTTCACATGGTGTGATGTAGCTATTCTTTATTTGGTATTTAGAAGTCGATAATGCAGAAAGCATAATGTTGAAAGGGTTAATCATTCTTTCAATGTCTTTGTCGAGTATATGTTGACGAGTTAACGTGTCCGGCATGATTTTTGTTTAACGTTGTACCTATTAAATGGGCCTTCTATATCTAAAGAAATAATTCTTTTTTTCAGAAATATTATTAAATCTAAACTACACAAAAAACTGAACTAAAAACATTATAAATTCGTACTCAATTGCCACGTCGTCGTAAGGCAATGCTTTGCTTCTGGCCAATTATAATTAATTTATTTATTTTGTTTCAATCGTTGATTACTGATCGTATCACAGTGGTAATAAATCATGTTTGCTATCCAATCACATAAATAGGTAATGATAAGGTTGCATTAACGGTATTACTTCGATTGTTTCAACTTGTTTTATTTTTGAACAAACTTGTTGTTATATTGGTTAATTAAAAGTTATAAAAGATTACTACTCGATTGCAAAGAAATCTCCAATACATCAATGTTCGAACTTCGATTATTTGTTTATCTGTTTACACTTCATACCCAAAGCTATAAAGGCGGACTTAATTACGTAGACATTCTCAACCAGTCAACCAAGGGTAGTGAAGAGAAAGCGGGACAGTTGTAATAATTTTACTTTTTGTTTCCATACTAATTTTGTAAGGTGTACAATAAATAAATGTGTATATTAAATAAATAATTGCGCGTGGGAAGCAATGTTCCTAATTTAAAATATACATTATGGATTTAAATAATAAATCGTTTAACGTTCTTTATATTAGTGAAAACCGTATGAAAACCTGTTGCATAGCTTAGAAGAAGAAAGTCAAGAAACAGACATTAGAAAACACGTTTTGTATTGTTTTAAATAAAATATTTTCGTTATAAATATTATATGAGATTTATATTTTTACGCGTAAGTTTTCATCTTATTACTAGCAGTCACGTGGGGCTTAGGTTTCGTGGACATCAGGATAAAAACATTACGTCTTTCTTTTGCAATTAAGCCTAAAACCTTCCTCGAGCTACAAGCATTTCCATACCCAATTTCATTGAAATCCACCCAGTACTTTAGAAGATTAGCGTGTTCAAACAAACAAACTCTTCCGCTTTATAATATTAGTGTAGATCTGATTAATAAACTGCTTTTTAATCACTTATCCATCATTGCGTCATTTTATTATTTAGACTAGCTGTGCCCCGCGGTTTCACCCGCGTATAATCCTACTACTATTATTAATGTGTAATTTTATGCGTCAATCTAATTCGGACTGGATAGAGAATCGTGAAGCAAATATCGTTTAATTTAATTATATTGTCAAGAATACATTTAGAGTATTTCGGTATATATTTTTTTTGGTATTAGTATGTATTGGTTTTCTCTGCATGATGAATCCGGATCTAGATAAAGCAACATGTAATTGACAATATAAAAAAACGGCCAGACTTGCCCATGAAGGGTTCCGTAGTAACTACGCCAAATAGCTTTGCTTTTCATAGTGTTTGTATGAAACACAAAGTAATATTTGCGGTTTTAGAAAATGTGCTAAGTATATCTCAAAAACTGCTGACCCGATCTTGTTCAAACCAATTTTAATTGAATTTTTTAATATCTTGTTTTGGTTTTTGACTCCATTATTATAAAAGTAAGAGGGGGTGGGGGGTGAAACACATTTTACCACTTTGGAAGCGTATATCTTTCGATTGACTCGCCCATGAAGAATTCCGTAGCTATGCTTGCTAGCATAGATTAACGTAAAAAAATGCTGTTATCATAATGTTTGTACTAATGACAAAGTTATATTTGCGGATTTTGCAAATGTGAAAATAAAATCTCAAAAACTGTATCTCGTTCGAATCAATTTTAGTTAAAAGTTTTCATTAGAATCTACAGCATTTTTTTTATATTTTACACTTTATTATTTTAATAGTTGGAAACACATTTTACTACTTTGGCACTTCCAAAGTAGTAAAATGTGTCCCCAAATATATCTTTCAAACAACTGACTTTGACAAAACTGATTATATGAACCTCAATATAATTTTTAAAGATCTATCTATAGACGCCGACACCCGCATAGGCGTACAGGCTTGATGTAAACATTTTTTTTAGTTCTATTTCCATGTATAGGGAGCCTCCCCTTAATGTTTTTTTTTACATTATTTTTGTGTAAAAATCGGAAAGCGGTTAGCAGAATACATCTATATATCAAGTTTCTTAATAGTTTCGGAATAAAATGACTGTGACATACGGAAAGACGGCCAGATAGACATGACGAATAGTATAAGGCTTATTTATTTATTTATTTATTTACACTTTATGCACATACGTACAAAGGCGGACTTAATGCCGTAGGCATTCTCTACCAGTCAACCATGAGTGGTGAAGAGATAGAGTGGAAGGTGCAATATGTACGTGAAAATTATATTGGAAAAATAATTATAATAGATAACAGTGATAAAACAAAAAAACCTAATATCATAAAATCGAAATATCATAAAATAGAAATCAACATAAATAATATATATGAATAAATACTTATATAAATACATATACATACATATATACTTAAGAAGCAAATGAAAATTAAATATGGAAATTCTGCTTATTGGTGAAGAAAGTGGATCCGCAATTTCTTTTTAAATGCGTAGCGATTGTCAGCCGTCCTGATCTCGAGAGGAAGCGCATTCCAGAGGAGAATGGACTGGATATGAAAAGAAGAATGAACAAAGTCAGAAGTATGAGAAGGACAGAGTAAGATAAGATTATTGGATGAACGTAGATTCTTATTGTGTGAAGAACATAGAAATTGAAAGTGAGATAATAGATAAGAAGGTGGGCTGGGAGAGTTGAGTAGTGAGAAAAGCGTTGTCAAAGCGCGCAAACTTCTCCTCTGACGAATGGTCATCCATTTAAGCTCAGACCTGAAACTTGAGACATGGTCATATTTCCTTAAGTTAAATATGAACCGAATGCAGTTATTAAGAATACGGTCAAGCTTATCCAGCAAGACCGCATTAAGGTCGTAGTAGCACACGTCACCATAGTCAATCAAAGGGAAAATTAAAGTCTGCACAAGCATAGTCTTTGTCTTAACAGGCAAAAAGTTCCTCAGACGACACAAAGAACGCAAAGTGCCATTGGCCCTTTGGCTGACACTAGATACTTGACTTTGCCAGCCAAATGTCGAGTCAAGATGCAAACCGAGATCTTTTACGCTGGGGCTAATGGGAATGACGACACCATTAAAAATAATAGGAGGTAGAGAGATAGCCGCCACTCTACCCATCATACGTGAACTACCAATAATGATGGCCTGACATTTTGAGGGGTTTACTGACACTCCAAATCTATCAGACCAGTCATTGATAGCCTCCAAATCCCGGTTTACATCCCCTATAGCGTCTGACAAACCTTCTACCCGCACAGCTGTATATAATTGAAGATCATCGGCATAAAGATGATACGAACACCGAAGACAGTGAGTAATAAAGTTAATGAAGACAGAGAATAATAATGGAGAAAGAATACCGCCTTGTGGAACACCAGCATCCAGGCCACGCCAACTCGAAGATCTCTCATCAACGCGTACCGACTGCTGACGTCCCCGAAGATAAGAAGAGAACCATTCCAGCGCCTCGGAAGAAACCATAAGATGGGAGAGGATAGCAAGGAGTATATCGTGACTGACCGCGTTAAAGGCATTGGAGAAATCAATTAATACTAATACAGTAACTTTAGTATCCTCCATAGCTTCTCTAATGTCACCAGTCACTTTAAGAAGAGCAGAGGATGTACTGTGCCCGGGTCTGAATCCAGACTGGAATGGGCTTACAAGGTTATTGCGGTAAACAAACGCAGAAAACTGCTTGTGAACACAGGCCTCGAGCACTTTTGACAGGAAAGGGAGAATGGATATAGGTCGAAAATGATTAGACAGGGAAGGATTCGATATTTTAGGAAGTGGACGGACATAGGCCATACGCCATAAGGACGGAAATTGCCCGGAATCTAAGGAGAAGTTAATGATATGGGTAATTGGCGGGAGAAGACAGTCAAGGATCAAGGTAACCATACCACGACTGATGTTATCATGGCCTACAGCTTTGGATTTAATGGACAGGATAATCTTTTTAATTTCTTCCAAGGTGGCTGGTGAAAACTTAAATGGTTCAATGATTGGACCAGGCAAACTAGTGACAAAATCAACCGTCTGAGATAAAATAAGGGGGTCCAAATTACAAGTGGTAGTAAAATGACGGTTGATATCATCCAAAATGATTGCTTTAGGAAAATCAACATGACTTGGCCTGCCAATACCGAGAGTTCCAAGGAATTTCCAGATATCAGCAGGCGAAGAAGATGAAATGTTTTCAAGAATATGGCGGCGTTTAGCGTTGCGTATCACCTGATTACACCGATTCCTTGCAATTTTGTAGGAGTTTTTATTCTGTTCACTGCGATCCTTTTTAAACTTCCGAAAGGCCCGATCCCTGCACCTCCTCGCTAAACGAACCCCTGATGACATCCAAGGGGCTGGTGCTCGCCTAAGTTTAACCCTACGAACAGAAGCATGTTCATCGAAGAGAGCAAGGACAGCCTGATTGAAGATACGCAGTTTGTCATCAATTGTCGTTGCCGCTGCAAGCAGGTCCCAATCAATTTCTGACGCATCTTGATGCAGCTTTTCAACATCCATGCGCGCATAACAACGCATGTGCAGAACTTTAGGAAGAGGTTTAGGTGGCTTTAAGATATAGGAGAGGAAAATGAGATCATGATGGGAAAAACCAGGTGCAGGACATTGGCCATGAGATGAAACCAAGGAAGGAGTGGATATTAGGATCAAGTCGAGCCACGTATCATCACCAGACACATTAAAATGAGTGGGCTGCAGTGGAAGAACATGGAGACTAACGGACTCAATGATGTGAAGGAGATTTCGGGAAGGAGGGGTTGAGCGAGAAAGGTCAGTGTTGAAATCACCCATGATGACGCAATGTGCATACTCAGAACTTCCGTTCAGTTCAGGCTTCCGTTTTTTTGCTAACGTTGAATGTCTGACCCGTTTTTTCGGGTGGGAAAATCATCGAATGACTTCTCTCGCTCTAAGTGGAGCGAGAAGGAGTGTCAGACTTCTACTGACTATAAGCCCACCCAGTTACTTCAGCTGCCCTTGCCTTCCGGGGCCGAAACGGGAACAAAACAACACCTTATCAAAATTACTTATTCAACTAAAGAGAAAGTAAAATATAAATATTCAAATGTATAGATACAAAAATACACATCAGACGTAAAAGAAGCTGAAACAATTTTACATAGGAAGTCTCTTAGCCAAGAAGTCGAAATGAAACCAAGATAAGGTGCACTATCAGTGCGATATCTATCGCGGAGTGGTAGAGTACGCGAGTCATGCTCGACGCGTCGTGCATCCGTGGGCCGCCGCAGCCGTTTCGGTGAATAGCGTTGTTGAATAATTTTAATTTTACATTTTCTCCGAAACTATAAGTCCAAATTATTTACTGTAAAAGGCAAAGATAATCTTCATAAAATTTTCTTGATGATGAAATTACTTTCGAACGCAAATATTAATATGGCCGCATAATAATAACACTACAAAGTCATGCCTTATTTTTTAAATATTTTCCTTACATAATTTGCCTTATTGTGGATTATTTATAAAAGTTAGATATGTAGTACCGCGAACTTTTTTTTAGATCTACATAAACCCTACATTTTTGTAGTACATGATCTTTACGTATATCTCAGAATTTTGCCAGCTCACGCGATTATAGTAATTTAGCGGCATATTTTCTTCCAACTTACTTCACCAATACCTTTATTTTAGGAAAACCGAGAAGAGTAGCGTAATGCTAGATAGCCCATAGCCTTCCTCATGAAAATGTCTATCATAATCAGAAAAAAATTTTGAAATCCACCCAGTACTTTCGAAGATTAGCGCGTTCAAGCAAACAAACAAACAAACAAACAAACTTTTCCGCTTTATAATATTAAGTATAGATAATGGAGTATACAACGTGTAACGGAAACCCCATATCAATCCAAAAGGGCTGAAGACAACATCTGGTATGGACTCTCTATGCCAAGTTTCAACACAAAATAAGTGACTCAAAGAATTGATACGAAATTATCGGTTTCATATTATGTTTCTTGAATATCAATCATAACAAACGTGTCACAGCACTACGAGGGTCAATAACTTTCCACGTCACTTGCCTATGACACGATAATTCTCTTCAATCTTCTTAATTTGAAAAATTCAGTCTCTGGTATCAATGTATTGAAATTTCTAATTAGTGCCACACATGAAGACATATGATTACCAAACCCTTGTCATATAGTTTGTTGTACCCTTTGATACCCTATAAATTACACGTTGTATAATCAATGAACTCAACAAAATTTGATATTATCAAAAAAGGAATTGTCACTTTCAAATCACATCCTTACATAAAACATATCAATACTACGACAGAAATGTAAATGACTTTACTCCGTAATGCACAGCAATGCCACACAGTAATAATTTTGGCTTTTTCAATAAATAAAATCAAAATGTATGCTCGTAGCAAATAGATTTTTATTTACGTAGGATTTATAGAACTGTCTTTTGTAAGAACCTCTTTTTATTAAGCTACTGAATGCAAATATTAAAGACTCTTCACCAGTCAACGATTTAAAAAATGGCTTAATTTACATTTATTAATTCAGTACTTATATAACTTAATCTCGATAAGGTGAACGATCCTTGTAATAAAAATTCAGGTGTATTTTTAAGTCTTATTTTTAAGTAAACTAGACAGTTATTGTACATCTAGTTGTAAGAAAATGTGAACAAATGATTTGATTTTGATTTGTTTTAATGGGCAATCGAGTTTTGATAAAACTTGATACACGGATCGACCAAGTCCACTAACTGTCCTTAGGGAAGCAAGGGACAAGGGCCAACAATCGAGTTTTACAGTCTCTCCAGTTAGGTTAAGTATAGACATTGCTGATCTTAACCCAAAAGATCCAGCGCCTTATCCTCCTGAGTCCGAGGGTATGCTATTTTGGTTTATTGATTTGATTTTTACAACATGATATCTTAACATTATATAGATACAAGAAAAAATAAAATAAAAATTATAGCATGTGGAAAACCAATTTTTCGCGATGTTCTATATTAAGAACACCAGTTTTATACAACTATGATCATGAATTTTTGATGTGCTTAATTTAGGATAGTCGTTTCTAATATGGAATGAACACTTCATACTTAAAAATATATTTATTTGAAATAATCACTCTCTGCTCCGTAATTGAAATATATTTTAAACGTAAACCACTATTGTTTTGGTTGCTAATCACAAAAAGTCTAATCTTTACCAAAATCTTTGAATGAAAAACAAAAAATAATCAAAAACGAAATAATAACTTTCTTCATGAACTTATTATATTGTTTTACTTAACTTTAATCAGTCTCACAATTTTACATAATGGAGATCTTAAATTAATAATTAATCTGAATCAGAATCAGCGGTACACCCATGGAATTGAGCAAAACAATTCCTAGAACTACATAAACATAAGTAGACACGACAAAAACGGCACTTAGCTGTAGTTTTCTTATTGCAGCCGGCAGCCTTCCTTGCGACATCTCTGCTGCTTCCTTGTAAATTGTGGCATATGTCGTGCAGTCGATGTTCTTTTTTGAACAGTTGGCAAGGGATTTATTGCAGTACGCCTATTTTTTTGCTGGCTTGATAGATCTAAATGTTCATCACATGATTCCTCTTCAGCTAAGGATACCGAGTTTTCCTCTATCAATTTAAAGCCCAATTTCAACTTGTACTCACGCAGCTGAGGTATTTTGTGCAAGGGGTCATTCTGAAGCTTACGTTGCTTACGATAAATAATCCAAGAGTTCGACACAGCAATGTCAATCATATGAAAAATGAACCTGATAGTCCACTTACGAGTTCGCGCCCGTATCGGGCAAACTGCTATCATTCTGTCTGCCAAATCGACGCCACCCATATTCGCGTTGTACATTTTGATGACTTCTGGGCGTGGAACTTGGATATATCTTTTAGTTATTTTATTCCAACGCTTACATGTATCAACATTTTCGTCAGTTAAACAAGTTGACATTAGTAAAAATAGCTGTAACAAAATGGTTAGACAACAATGTCTAACTATTTTGTTACAGCTCTCAGTTCTCCATCTTGCGAAGCACGAACCTCAGTAGTTCCACGGTTCTGTTTTGAGAACTCATTGTCAGGTGTCATAACGCAGTCGCGAGGTACACGATTCTTCATGATAGTCCCAGAAGCATTAAAACCACGATGGGTTAATTCTTGCGTCAACTTCATAGATGTGAAGTAGCGATCAAAGTACAAATAGTGTCCCGGAACTAATGACGTTGTCAAGTACAAAACAGCGGACTCTCCCAAACTGAAACCATCATAACCTGGAAAAGTCGTTGCTCCCTCGTACACCTTCATGTCACAAATACATCCGTTAGGGTTGGCCAAAACAAATACTTTTAATCCGACGGGATTGGGCTTATTAGGGCAGTACTACCTAATACCACATTGACCTGAGAATGGTACAATCATCTCGTCTATTGAGAGATGCTCGGACTTTTGTTGAACATGACATCCTTCGCAGATACGGTCAAATAGAGGTGTTACTTTCCAGATTTTGTCAATTGCGCGCTGACTGCCTGGGATATCATTATCGAAAACTACCTTTAACCGGGTTCTTAACAAGAAAAATCTGTCACGAGTCATATTATCTGCCACTATTGGAAGTCGCCAAGCTTTTTCCCAGTACATTTTGATTTTAGGATAGCCAATAGTGGCCATAACCATAGCTATACCAAAGAATGTCTTCAATTCTCTCAATGTGAGTCCAAGAGTCTGTTGATTCTTCAGCATTTCTGTTTGGTTGGTTGCTGTTACCATTTTCTCTGAAATTGTATCGTCTATATCGTGGTCTATATAGTCTTCAAAATATTTAAACATTTCGAAATCATTAAAAGCTCTTTGAACATAATTAGGTGAATGTAAGTTGTGTTTATTTGGGCTAAACACTCCTGTCCAAGTATTATTGGTTTGATTATTATCTTGTACAATCCTACCTCTTCCCCGTGCTCGCATGAAACGCCTTCCACCTCTGCGTGAAAATTGTCTTACTCTGGATCCCCGAATCAATGAAGATGATGAAAGCGCTGGCGACGAAAGAAGTGGTGTCGATAACTCTAGATCTTGTTCTGAATCAGAGCTATTACACCTATCAGAATCAGAATTTGGTCGAACTTCAGGTGGCTCGTACAGGTCATCATCATCAGAAGCACCAAAATCAACCTCACTTCGGTCTAACTCGTTGAGAATTTGATCTTCATGTAAAACTGAAAGAAAAAAAGAACCATATTTAAAAACGAACGTTCTAAAATAAGTACACCCAAAATGACAACATTACTGTATAGAAACCACATGTACTAAATTAAGAACATTGATCGAATTCCAGTCATGGAGTACGGTTATTTGAGTAAATCGGTAAAATAATTGTGATTAATTACTGTAGAAACATTAGTTAACATGTACACACTCCGGAAAACTAGCATTTTGCAAAAAAAATATACGATTCAAATGAATTAACTTACCCCGTTGTCTTGGCGCACGCGTCCCTCGCTGTTGCGACTCAATGTTCGGTTTGACAGAAAGGACTGAGTGGGGCGAAACTATTTTTTCATTAAACTAAAAACTACAACATTTCGTTTCACGAAAAAAACTTGATGCTAAACTGGTGCACTTCGGTAAAATATTTTATTTTTTTGGTTGTCCTAAATTTAGTACTTCAGTACTCAGGAGGTTATATGATCAGCATGCCCCTATCAGACGTGTCAAAGTTAGACATAACCCTGCACCATGGATAAAGCAACAAATTAAGGGGATTACATTGCCCAACGACCTTGGGGATTTGGAAACTGTACTAGCATTTGTTATTTTAGTGCCCTCTGCCGATTGATATTTATACTACAACGAAAGATACGAAAAGCGTATTAGATTAAGAATACAGATACGTCACGCGTCGCGTCACTGTCGTCTTTGCCGATTTAATTCTGTTCTCTGAGAGGCTTACTACATTTTTACTATTCCGTTTTATTTTGAAATAAATTACCGGATATAGGTAATAAGACTTAATAACTGCCTCCGTGGTCGAGTGGCATTTGCCTTGTGACCTGGTGGCCATGGGTTCGATTCCCGTGGAAAGCATTCTTAGTAAAGTTGTTTCCAGTTTGGCTAGGACATTGCAGGCCTGCATCACCTGAATGTCTGATAAAAAGATGGTTCCGTGCTTTGAAAGGTACGTATAAGCTGGTAGTCCCGGTCGCCAAATGGCGATCGAGACAAACGTCAGAGGCCCTTGAGGCGTTCTAGAAACTCTGAAACTAGGGTATGTGGGGTCGTTAGACCTTACTTACCCACACGATAAGAAGAAGAAAAGTAGGATTTGGTATTTAGTTTTAATTAGTTGTTTCATTACATATTTATAAAATATAATGGTAAAGTTGCATATCTAATGATGATGGACTGGTATAAATAAAAAGAAAAAATAAGTGTGTAAGTAGGTATATAAATTTTTTAAGCAACAAAATCTTAACTTAAACTCGGCTAAAACTGATCAATTTGTAAATATCCAGGACAAGTCGGTTGATTATTAAATGTGATTGTTATTGACGGTGAATGTTGGTTGTCAATAATATAACATTCTTCTAATTGGATAGTGTCCGCGTGTGAGCTAGAATATTCTGGTTACTTTTTTTCTTCACCCTGATCAAGCTGCAACAAACATATTCAGATTATTTATGATTATGTTTCATTTTACAAATAGAATACGAAAACAAAATTGTAACACGTTGTATAGCTTGTAGAATGTCTATTGATTTTGAAATATAAACACCCACTTAACAAGTATAGCTTATTAGATTCGTCTAGGAAGGAGAAATTACAGTCTAGTAAGATAGATTTAAGAGAAGATACAGATTTATGAAACAATAGTAAACACACTATAAGAAATGAACGTTCTTGATTGCATACAAAATCAACGCGGGCTTAGCGGCGCGATGGTGCAGCGGTGGAAAGACTGAAAGGTAGATCGCCTCAGGGTGCCTCGGACGCATCGACAGCCGCCGCGCTGTTTGGCGCGCACGGCGATGGATAGCTATGCGTATGTACTTACCTGCCGCATACTAACAAGTGTCATTCGGCGATGCTTGTAAATTATTGAGTTAATAAGGTTTTGTGATGTGTTTATATGAAATACACAGTCATATTTGCGATTTAGTAAATAACCTTAAAAAATTGGCAAAGTGTGTGTCAGACTCGCCCATGAAAAGTTTTGTAGTAACAACGCAAAGTAAGTTTGTTTTTTAATAGAGCTTGTATGAAATACAAAGTTATATTTGCGGTTTTATTTTAAATTTATTTAATTAATTCATTTTTGAGGTCATCATAATCCTGTGATAGAAAAAAAAACTGTAGCCTGGATTTGTGAGTTTTGAATCTTTATCTCTTCCACTGATTCACACTTTTTCCCAATTTTCTTTACTTGTCCCTACTTAAATTTCAGGAACATGGTTTTAATTCCGGCCATGAAAATAGATAATTCGTTATCCTGATTTATCTTTGACTCGGAACATTTTTTGCTAGGAGCGTTTGAAAAGCCGCATTATTTACTAACCGAGTCAGTATTCAGTATGTTAGGTTCTGAGGAGCAGTGCTGAAGTGGAATTGGCAACGGTGCTGCAAGCGATGTAGACGGGGTGAACGTCAATGACGGTGATCTATTTGTCGGCACATTTTCTTTTATATAATATAATATTTAGTCCTGGAAATACTAACAAGTATTTCCAGGACTAAATATTATATTATTTATAGAAAAAAGTAATAAAAATTTTATTTTACATATGCAAAGAAAAAAGCCAAACGCACAAAAAGTCAAGTCACAGGTTTAGATTCGAACTTAGGTTACTCGGAGATTCGTAGAGCCTATGCGTACTTTTCGCAACTGCGCTATAGACTTCTCGAGCGAAGTTTTGAAATTGGTGAAGTATTGATTCAGTAGAATGGGTAACTCGTGAGGTTTCTATGACTTCTTTGTGTTATTAATGAGATCAAAGTACACACCGCGTACACTTTTTAAAAATCTGAGTTCGTTGTTGTTTAAAACAGCAATTACTTTTGCTGTAGATGTTGAATCACGGAAATTTTACACACGATTATTACTTGTAACTTACTAATGTAGATTCTCAGTTTTTACGTATATTTATGCACTAGTACTCTCGCGGGGCTTCGCTCCCGTGGATTCTATCACGGTAAAAACATAACTCTCCTTTTTTGCAGTCGGGTAAAAAGTAGCCTATAACCTTCCTCAAGCTTCAAGCTACTTCCATACCAAATTTCATCCAAATCCACCCAGTACTTTCGAAGATTAGCGCGTTCAAGCAAACAAACAAACAAACAAACAAACTAACAAACTTTTCCGCTTTATAATATTAGTATAGATTTTAATCACGGTAAAATTAACACAGAGCTATTAGAAGTACGTCAGTCTGCGTTGACATCTCGCGCCCCCGGGGACAGGAGTTACTAAATTTTAATAACTCTAACATCTATACTCAGAATGAAAATCGTGTATACAATATGTAATATAATTAAAGCACACCCTCAAACACTCCAATTAGTATATGATGTTATAATCATAATACATACACTGAATTTTTAGTTAAACATGTATAAGTGTATTTGTAAAGACTTTAATGTGCTTGAAATAAGGTTCATTTTTCTTTATTTTGTATCATACAATATGGAATTTGTACTAATACAAATAAAACTGCACTTTTCAAAGTCTTATTGCCTTGAGTTACGGTTCATTTCAGTTTGTTTTGACTGTACAAACGTAGTGTGACTGTGATTTACGTAGTTTTAATTATTTTTGGGATAAGGATAAGAAAATCATAATACATACACTGAATTTTTAGTTAAACATGTATAAGTGTATTTGTAAAGACTTTAATGAGCTTGAAATAAGGTTCATTTTGCTTTATTTTGTATCATACAATACGGAATTTGTACTAATACAATTAAAACTGCACTTTTAAAAGTCTTATTGCCTTGAGTTACGGTTCATTTCAGTTTGTTTTGACTGTACAAACGTAGTGTGACTGTGATTTACGTAGTTTTAATTATTTTTGGGATAAGGATAAGGATAGGTAATTTACCTATATAAGTTTTTAAGCTAAGATGGTCACTAACACTATCATTAGAACTTAAAACGGGATATTTACCATGTGTATAATAAATACACATGGTAAATATCCCGTTCGCCATGATCACGGATGAACTGAAGTAATTGCGGGTGGAAGTTTATGAGCAGACAAATCGGTCTACCCACTTTCTCGTTCGTTTTCTGTTAGCGACACCGCTACCACTGTCACATGTATCACTAAACACTCGATTCTGTTCCCGACACATAAAACTCACCGTGTCAACTCGCGAACTTTCTACGGAACTTTTTCGGTTTGTACATATTTGAACCACTGGACTTCAGTTCATCCGTGATCATGGCGCTTGCAACAATGCCAAAATATCAGAAACTCAAAACAATAAATACACATGGTAAATATCCCGTTTCAAGTTCTAAAAATTAGCTATATTAAAAATGATAGTAATAGCTTCAGTAAACGATTCCGAACAAACTACTTCTAGGATGTACGTTAATTATGTTACATGTTGTATTATTAGTAGTAGGATTATACGCTGGTGAATCCGTGGGGCACAGCTAGTATTCTATGATAATAGAGTGAAAAATCTTAACAAAATATTTGCTATTATGTCTAGATCTTAATGAAAACTTTCTATGAAAATTGGTTTGAACGAATTAGAATTGGCAGTTTTTGAGATATAAGTAGTACATTTTCTAAAACCGCAAATATAACTTTGTGTTTCATATAAACACTATGAAAAACAATGTTATCTTGCGTAGTTACTACGAAATCCTTCATGGGCGAGTCTGATTCACACTTGGCCAATTTTTTTAAAGATAAATTACACTCGTACCTACACGGTTAAAAAAATTATAAATTCAAATAAATAGAAAAAGATAGAAAGCTCACCGGTACAATTTGCAATACTTTCAATGGTTCTGATATACGTGGTAGAAGTACATTTGAAATGTTGGTAAAGGGCTGAGGACTCTGGTGTTCCTGGTTTTGCTTATCCTGGTTTTATGCTTGAGTATTCTGCTGTTTTTTGTGTTGCCTAGAAACATAATATATTTGTAATGACGCTGGTCTAGTAATAAAGCACAGAATGAACTGAAAAAATATTTTGCATTCATTATGTGGTAGTTCATGATCAGGTAGGCGAGACCATCATAGTCATCTTGGTCACGTCGAAACCTGTTAAATGAGTCCAGACATGAAAGGTCTACGTAGAACCAGGGCTGAGATACTTTTCTCATATTCGGAGTTCATCATCAGGTAGGCCAGATCATCACAGTCATCTTGGAGTCGATGATCATTCAAACGTGAAACCCTATGGTAAAACCAGTATATTTTAATTTTACGAAAATTCATAAAATTGTTATAGTAATAAAAACTTTTTTGCAAAAAAAATAAAACCGACTTCCATATCAAAACACTACAAAGCCAAAAATAATTTTAATTTCGGTAGTCGGTGTTATTGGTTTTGTATTTTCTTTTTTTTCACACCGCCTTCCGAAATTAAAATTATTTTTGGCTTTGTAGTGTTTTGATATGGAAGTCGGTTTTATTTTTTTTGCAAAAAAGTTTTTATTTCGCGCTTTTTAGTGGGTCAATTTGTAATTAATCTAGTTATAAAAGCCAAAATGTCAACTACAAAAAACTAAAAACGCGCGAACAAAAAACACAATATAGACTAACCGAAAAGGTCGTCAATGTAAATTTTGTTTTTTAGACTTTTGTTGATTTTTCAGAAACGGCTTGTTCGATGTCGATAAAATTTTCATGGGACCATTTGGGAAGTATACCCTTTTCAACAAAAAAAGAATTTTTCAAATCGGTTGGCGAGCGACGGAGCTATGCCCGAACAAACATAAAAAAAAAAAAAAAAAACAAACAAACAAACATCCGAATTGAGAACCTCCTCCTTTTTCAGAAATCGGTTAATAAAATAAAAACCAACAGGATTTAATAAATATTGTCATCATAATAAAAACAAAAGCGTCAATAGCCTAATAGATGGCTTACTCGACAACAATACGTGTCATACGTGTTTCTGTTGGCTCCGCATAAATTATTGTTATTACATAGTCTAAAGTGTAAATTTAATTAAAAATTTGAGTGTTAAAGTAAATAATAGACCGACAAGTGCAGTGACTAAGTTTACATGGTGAATAATCTCTGTTTATCAACGTTACAAAGCCGTTTAAAATCTTTCCATGCTGTGTGAGCGAGTAGCACTGCAACGCTTCTCAGCGCTTTAAGCATTATACTACCGCTTTATACCATCTTGCGCCGCTAGACGCTAATTGCTTTATACATTCGCTGAAAGCGCTTTATTATCATAGTTCAAGCTTAAAACCAAATAATGGATGTCCGTAAGAAGTGCGGTATCTGCAATGATCAATTAACTGATGGAGTGCGTTGCTCAGTATGCGAAAACGAGTTGCATTTCCAATGTGCTGGTATCACTGAGGCTGGCCACCGTAAGCTGGGAGACAGGAAGTTCTCATGGCGATGCATGAAATGCAAACAGACGTGTGCTCTTCATCCAACTAGTTCACCAGTGCCACCAGGGTTGGAAACGGAATCTGCTGTGTTACGTGAGCTTCGAGCCTTGGCTGCAAAGTTGTCTCCATTGGAAGGTCTGAAGGATGAAATCCTGGCACTTAGGAGTGAGTTTGCTGACATGAAATCCTCTCTAAACCAGCAATTCAATGAAATTGTTATGGAGTTTAATGGAAGGATAAGTGACGTGGAACAGCGTGTCGTTCGGTTGGAGAAGGTTCAAGGTCAGGTAGATCAGCTTCAGGCGCGTCTGGATAAACTGGAAGAAGATTCAGATAGTAAGGATCAATGGTCGCGCATGAACAATGTGGAAGTAAAAGGTTTATCGCCGTCAAATAATGAAAACTTATTCCATATTATCTCCAGTATTGGTACCAAAATTAATTACCCTATTGTCAAAGGCCAGGTCAACTTTATTACTAGAGTACCTACGCGCGAAAAAGATCACATAAAACCAATCATTGTTTCGTTTTGTAATCGCTATGTTAAAGAGGATTTTGTTGCTGCAGCGAGATATTTCTCCAAGACATCACCACTAACAACCAACCAAATTGGATTAGCAGGCAATCAGAGAATATTTATAAATGACCACTTAACGTCTAAAAATAAAATATTGCTATCTAAAACTAAAAAACTGGCGTCTGAAGCGGATTTTCAATATGTATGGGTCAAACACTCAAAAATCCATGTGAGAAAAATGGACACCACCCCAGTTATGATAGTAAAATCAGAAAGGGACCTCTCAAAAATTGTCTAATAATAGAAATCAGCTGTGCACATAAACGGCTTGGTAACCGTAGGCCGCTCTGTGCTACTTGCGTATTCCTAATCATTCTGTGCTATTGCACTGTGCTAATGAGTTATTTCTTTATAAAAACCACTTGTATGAAACTATTATATCACGACTTAATTGCGTTAAGTTTAAAGTCTAATTTAGAATACTGTGTAATGTGTATTAATACTATTTGGTGCTGTCATCAATTGTTGTTTTGCAACCGTTCATCACCTTTTGTTTGTATGCAAGGTATGGTTGGTTCATGTGTATTGAAGTTATTTGTGTGTGAACACTGTACTTTCCTGTGCTTAATAGATTATTGTGAACCTTCTACCTCCGTTATATTATATTATCGAGAATATGAATACTGTTTAAATATTTTGGCACATTACTTAATTTTCTTCGCCCATTTTATTTGTTTATTTTTCATAGTTATTAAATTAACAACTTGTGATGGCTAATCTCAACGTTTATTATCAGAATGTGCGTGGTCTGCGTACGAAAACGAACGATATATTTCATAAAATATCTCTTAGTGCATATGATGTAGTTGTATTCACTGAGACGTGGCTTGCGGATGATATATTTAATGCTGAGATATTTGATAGTCGCTATTTGGTGTGGAGGCGTGATCGCGATTACTCTAAAACCTCTCAGAAGCGGGGCGGTGGCGTTTTGATAGCGGTTAGAAGTGAGCTTACTGTTGTAGAACGACATGATTGGCGCAGCTCGGCCGAAGATATCTGGGTCTCACTTATCTTAAAAAGATCTAGGCCAGCGGTAAATTATAATTTACACATTTGTGCTTTATATCTTTGTAAAGAAAACCTTGGCAACTCATACCATAATCAATTACATAATTTTAGTATTAACACTAACCATCTGATCTTAACCCACCCTTTAGACAAATTCATTATTATGGGTGATTTTAATTTTGGTAATAATGTAGAATGGATAAGTTCTGAAGGTAATGATCTAATTCCGCAAAATGTATCATGTCATTACTTGAGGGACTTTTTTGATGGAGTTCTTACTTCTAACCTATCCCAATATAACGGTGAAAGAAACAGAAATGCGAGGTTATTGGACTTAGTTTTTTGTAACGATTCTGTCAATGTTAATGAATGTCACGACCCTTTAGCATTACCTGTAGACCCGCATCATAAACCACTATTGATTACTGCCGATTTCGTTGAGATTCACAAATTAAGCGACAAATTGACTACGAAATATGTATTTTCTAGGGGTGACTACGCGGCTATTAAATCTGAACTTGACCAAATCAATTGGAATGAATTTTTAATTCATGAATCGTTAGATAGTGCTGTGGAACTTTTTTATAATAAATTATATGAGCTTAGAGATAAACATATCCCGATTAAATCAGTTAGACGGTCATCGTATCCGCCTTGGTATGATTCGGCGTTGGTTAAAGTATTAAAAGAAAAATATAAATACCACCGCAAGTACAAAACTTACGGCAATATGTCAGACTTTCACTCTTTTTCTATTTTACGTAATAGAGCAGCTAACTTGGAGAAAACGTGTTTCAATAGATATATGGATAGAATTGAGTCTTCGATCATTCAGAACCCGAAATCCTTTTGGTCGTATGTTAAGAGTAAAAGAAACTCTGGTACTTTTCCAAAAGTAATGCATTATGGTGATAAGACAGCAAGTACAGGTGAGGAGATCAGCAATTTATTCGCAGACTATTTCCATTCAACATTCCAGGAACCGAATCCCGTGCCTGTGACTACTTCCGGTGGCATTAGCGTTGAACATGATTTAACGTGTATCGGCTCAATTCGTGTGTCTCATTCTCAAGTTCTAAAGTTATTAAAGACCATGGACCTTGCCAAATCTGGCGGTCCTGATTACATGCCTCCATTATTTATAGTAAATTGTGCGGACAGCTTAGTTGAACCACTTTGTATTTTATTCAGGCGGTCACTGTCCGAAGGCATAGTTCCAAAAATTTGGAAGTCTGCGTTCGTTACTCCAGTATTTAAAAAAGGTAATAAGTCGGATATCTCTAATTACCGACCGATATCCAAGATATGTCTGTTCTCAAAAATCTTAGAACGTATTGTGTTTACTGACGTATACAATGCTTTGAAGTGCTACTTTGGTGATGAGCAGCACGGTTTTCTCAGGAAGCGTTCCACTACATCTAACTTAATCTTATCCCATGAATACATATCCGAGGGTATGGGAAACCGCGCACAAGTTGACGTCATTTATACTGATTATAGTAAATGTTTTGATCGTATTGACCACGCACTGCTCATGGAGAAGTTATTTAAGGCCGGAATACATGGAGATTTATATCGTTGGTTTTCCTCGTATATTGATAACAGAACGCAAGCTGTAGTGCTTCAGGGGTACACCTCTGGATGGTGTTTTGTCCCCTCGGGAGTTCCTCAGGGTTCCATATTAGGGTCCCTATTGTTTACTATTTTTATTGCCGATGTGAAATATTGTTTCGAAAATTGTTATATTTTACTTTATGCCGACGATATGAAGATTCATAAAACTATCCGAAATATAGCTGATACGTACCTGTTACAAGCTGATTTGAATAGATTTGATGAATATTGTAGACGTAACAGGCTTGAATTGAATGTATCAAAATGTTATCACATGACTTTTACGCGCCAGAAGTCGTTAATTGATTCATCATACACACTATGCAATATCGGTATAGGGAAGGTCAATACTGTTAGGGATCTTGGGATTATACAAGACAGCAAGCTGCTCTTCGATAAGCATATTGATGGAATAGTAAAAAAAGCATCGAGAGCACTTGGTTTCATAATTAGAACCTCGGCTTCTTTCCGATCGCTAAAACCGATCAAAGTTTTGTATTGTTCGTTCGTACGCAGCCATCTTGAGTATGCATCACAAGTCTGGAACCCTCAGTACGGGATCTACATCTCTCGCATTGAGGGTATTCAGAGAAAATTTCTTAAGTACCTAGATTACAGGGCGAAACAAGTATCTGTAGATTACAATCACCGATGTAGAAGGTACCATTTTCTGCCGCTTGACCAAAGGCGTAATATTAATGACATATGTTACTTATTAAATATTGCAAATGATTTAATTGACAGTACTGAACTTGTTTCTAAGTTAACGTTACGCACTAATCAAATGGGGCTGCGACAGCGACCACTTCTACGTGTACCTTCTGTAAACACTAACTATAGGCGTAATGCCTACTTCTGTAGAGCGAGTCGCAGCTTCAACAAAATTTGTTGTGAACATGATGTGGATTTGTTTTGCACCAATGCAAACACACTAAGGAAGCTCTTAGCAAAGCCATTTTTTTGAACCTGTTGCACCTACTTGCATTTGAATTGAACTGCACACCTGAACATAAATTAATTGTTTTAGTTAACTTGTGTAGTCGAATAGAACACATCAGTCTATTTTGTATTAGGCTAGTTCAGTTTGAACATAGTCTTTTTTTTTTACATAACTTATTTATCTGTGAGGGCTTGTAATTAGCAACTTAGTTTTTATATATTATTGTTATAATGTTATTAGTCTGTAAGCCTTCCGAAAATAAAATAAATAAATAAATAAATAAATAGATAATGTGTCGAACTTGTGAATTGTGATCGACAGGTCATGAGTTCGAACCCCACCCATTACACTATTGCCGTGAACCCACTCCACACACAAGCATATTCAGCTTATTTGGAGGTGTTAACAAGGTTGCTAGTGTGAATGTGAATTCTACCTCCATTTCCAGTTAACTTTTTTTTAAGAAAAAAAAAAAGAATAATAAAACTAGCACTCGCGCTTAATCACGATAAAAATATGATGTACTTCTTTTGCAGTCGGGTATAAAGTAGCCTTTCTCAAGCTTCAAACTACTTCCATACAAATTTCATCCAAATCTACCCAGCATTTTTAAAGATTAGCGCGTTTATACAAACAAACAAACGAACTTTACCACTTTGTAATATTACTTACCAATCATTTTGAAGAGCTCGGCCACACTTCACATTACTTTAACTTTTGTATATAGGCATAATGTATCAGGTTTAATCTTTGACCAACTTGAAAAGAAAAACAAACTTACAAACACTTTTATGTTAATTTACAAACTTAATTTATATTTTAATTTACATGTTATATATATCTATACTGTTTGCAATATGATTTAATTGAAAAGTCATTCAAAATCCTACACTTTTGTTATTTATGCGGAAAAAATATCGCACGCACAGTCCTCCCGTCACAAGAGTCATCAAGACACTAACGAGACGCGTTCCGGCTATGCGCAACAGGCGTTGCGGGGGTGTTTCACGCGGGTTACACGTAGTATTTTTGGTTTTTATTTTTTTATAAAAAATATACTAAACAAAATAATAAATTAAACAATATAAACCGTTAAGGACATCGTTACCTTTTTTTGGTTTATAAATCATATGTATCTAATAAGCGGTTATTAGTAAAATTTGCAATTTAGGCTTGAAATTGCCTTTTTATTTCGATTTATTACTTTAATTTGGGTATATTTATCAGAACTGTAAACAATGCATTCGCATCGTAATAATCTTAGCTATAATATATATATTTTGTTTGGTGAAAGTATAAGAAGATTCAGCAGTAAACTTCTTTAAAGTTACGCTATTTTTACGATTTGAGCGGGGTAGTACCCTTAAAGAGATCATGGCTCGCAGGGATAAAGTTAAGAGCAGATATAAGCGCAGACCTTCAGAGCTGAATCTCTCTTATTACAAATAATTACGTAATCGCTGCAGTCATCTGTGTCAAGATGCTAAGAGACGCTATTTTCACGACCAACTCAATAATCGCAGTTCTTCCGATGTATGGAAATTTCAAATCTGTAGGCATAGGTACTTACCTATTGACATCCTTACACTGGTTGGTAGGTGACTTCACCTACCAACCAGTGTAAGGATGTCAACCTCAATGATCTAAATAAGCATTTCTCTTTCCTTCCCTTTTCTCTTGATCCATCTGTTAAAGCTGCGACACTAGAGAGTCTTTCTAGGTTGCCGTTACCACTTTGTCCTCTCTTTAAGCTTAGCGATGTTACTGAGGATGACGTTAAGAAGTCTGTTCTTGCGATTACTTCTTCAGCAGTCGGTAATGATAAGTTGTGTTCAAGAGTGATAACTCTTATCCTTTCCTCGTTACTTCCTGTTCTCACTCACATCTTCAACCACTCATTTTCCTCTTACTCCTTTCCGTATGTTTGGAAACAGGCTCACATAATACCTTTACCTAAAACTAACAATCCTACTTTATTAACCCACTTTAGACCCATTTCTATGCTCCTTTTTCTCTCTAAAGTTTTTGAGCACATAGTTCATAGACAATTATCATTTTTCTTGGCGTCAAACTCGATAATATCCCCTTTTCAATCCGGTTTTCGCTCGGGTCACAGTACTCTAACCGCGCTTATAAAAGTGACTGATGACATCCGCTGGGCAATGGAGAATAAGTCCCTTACAGTTCTTGTATTGCTGGACTTCAGTAGCGCATTCAACTCAGTGGATTACGATATTTTACTAGGTATCTTCAAATCTATCAATTTCTCTCCTTCCACTTTAGCCTGGTTTGGTTCTTATCTTCGGGGACGCCCTCAGTGTGTTCGCCTGGAGGAGTCCTTCTCTGATTGGTGTAGCCTCACTGAGGGTGTTCCTCAGGGTAGCGTTCTCTCTCCTCTTCTTTTTTCAATTTTCATAAACTTTGTTACCAGAGTAATCTCCTGTAGTTTTCATCTCTACGCAGATGACTTGCAGCTTTACCGACATTTTACTTTAGCTGACGCAGGTTCTGCAATTTCTGCAATGAATCATGACCTGACTTGCATCAGCGTTTGGGCTAAGTCATTTGGTTTGCAAATTAACCCAACTAAATCCCAGGCCATAATCATTGGCAGCAGATTCGTTCGCAGTGCGGCTGTTGTTGCATCTCTGATGCCTTTATATCTCGATAGTGTTCGCATTGACTATACCGAAACCGCTAAAGATCTGGGTGTAGTTATTGACTCCAATCTCTCGTGGCGTGCTCAGGTCAATGAGGTCAGCCGAAAGGTAAATTTTTCCTTTCATTCGCTGAAATGCCTTCAAAGTCTTCTGCCCTTGAAGACTAAAATTTCTTTGGCACAAACACTTATTCAGCCGATTATAGATTACTAGCGACTCGCCCCGGCTTCGCACGGGTGCAATGTTTATATTAAATATACTATAGAATATCTTTATATACATCGTTGACAGCCTTTTTGTCATTCGACATACATGTTCTCTTTAGTAATTACTCTTGAAAGTGCGACACATAATTTACCATGGGAAAAACATTCAACGCTCAAATCTAAGCAACATAGGCACGCGTGCCGTGTCTCCGCTGGCACCGCGCCGCAACCGCTATGTCCTTGCATTTTAAATCTGTAATATCTTCGAAACTATTTATTTAAATTATATTCTGCACAGGGCAATATTGATTTATATTAAATGCACAATGTATTTATGGTACTTAATTGGATAAGGATTAATGCTGTATTGCTTAAAATCGCTTCGTAAAATATGCTCGTATTTCTCGTAATAAGTAAAGGATAAAAAATGGTTGTTGTGGGTTATCTATACGAAATAGACAGATGCCATTCAGGACTTTTTTGTTGACCTTTTTACAATACTGTAGTACATTATTTTGATCTATCTCGTAGGGTTCAGCCAGCGTTTGCAAAGCAAGCGCAAAAAATGTGTTTATTAGCGACAACACATTAGAAACCTCAAAAATTATCAGTGTTCCTCTACTATATTATGCATGTTATATACTTGGAAACCTTCCTATTGAATTACTCTTTCTATTGAAAGAAACTGCATCAAAATCCGTTGCGTAGTTTTAAAGATTTAAGCATACATAGGGACAGACACAGGGAAGCGACTTTGCTTTATACTATATTAAGATAAGATGCCTATGCCTGCTATTTGGATGCTACCGAGGATTTATTAAACAAGCTTGAGCGCTTGCAAAATCTGTGCATTCGCTTTGTTTTCGGTCTTCGAAAGTATGACCACGTTTCTCACCTTCGCAAGCAACTCAAGTGGCTCCCTATCCGTCTTCGCAGGAACACTAGGATTTTGTGTCTCCTCTTCAACATTTTACATAACCCGTCTTACCCTTCCTACCTGCGTGAGCGTTTTTCTTACGCTCGTTCTAGCGACGTATCGTGTAGATCACACCTTAGATCCCTCCTTAAATCTCATCCTCATAAAACTAGCTACTACTCTTATTCCTTCTCTGTCCATGCTGTAAGATTGTGGAACTCACTTCCGCCTAGCATTCGTGATTTAAAAACTATATCTCTATTCAAATGTCGATTAAAAGAGCATTACCTTTCCTCTTAACTGTGTTAATTATTGTAGGTATATATTTGTATTATATGTTTATATATTCTAACATTATGTATTTATTTAAGTATATGTAATTTTTATTGCATTATAAGTATGTGTAGGTATATTTAATATTTTATTATTAGTTTTAGACTTCACATATTCATATTTATTTCTCTTCTTGTTCTCACACACTATTGTCTACATTTCTTTTTCACTTCTCCTTTCGCAGGTCTGCTGGAAGAAATTTCTAAAGAAATAAGCAGTACCTTTGTACTCAAATATTATAATTATGCTTATCTTAATGTATTTTACTGTGTGTACATAAATAATAAAATAAATAAATCAAATAAAAAAATGATAGTTTTACCGAGTACGTTACCTTGAAATTATTTCCTAATTTCGGGCAGGTGATGCCTATAGTTGTTTACTATTAATTTCCACCGCTGTATGTACGCAGTTTAAAAGTGCGTGTGAGTATTTTCTTGATTTGGCATTGCTAGGACAAATGCCTCTTCTCTACGAGAGAGAATGGGCCATAGGTGGGCCTAGCGCAGGTTGATAGGTGTCGCATGTCTTTGGATTTTCAGTAGGATATGCCAGTTTGCTCACGAAGTTTTCATTCACCGTTTGACAGCAGTGATAGTGATGAAAATAACAAAAAGCAATGTACCTGCCTGGGTTTTATTCCACGCCCAATAGCTCGGTTAGTCATACCTGTAACAACTGGGCCATAATTGATGCTGTTTTAGAATATTAATAAAAAAAAATATATATCAAAAAATAGAACCGACTTCCATATCAAAACACTACAAAGGCAAAAATAACTTTAATTTCGGTAGTCGGTGTCATTTGTTTTGTATTTTCAACCGACAACAAAAAGAGGAGGTTATCAATTCGACGCGTATATATATTTGACGGCTGAACCGATTTAGAAAATTCTTTTTTTGATTGAAAGGGTATACTTCGAAATTGGTCCCATTTTCATAAACGTCAAGATCTGATAATGGGATCCTATATCCTATCCTATCCTCCTTTCCTGGGGTGCAGGAAAGGAGCCTCCCCGAGTGACGTACTTACTAAGCTACTATACGTCCGGCGCACCCTGGGCAGTCAGTGATTCTCGACGCTGACTGGCTAATCCTTTCAACACGATGGCAAAAAGAAGTCCTCCTCTAAAACCAGCTTTGTGCGTTGTCTCGATTAATATCGAAGGGTTCTCTCTAGATAAATCGGAAATACTTTCTAATTTGTACCGCAAAACTAATTGTGACATTCTTTGCGTCCAAGAGACCCATCGAGTTGAAACATAAAGCCGGCCACACATCGATGGACTCACGCTTATCGCCGAGATTTGTCACCCAAAGCACGGTAACGCAGTGTTTGCTGCTCCCGGCGTAAGCATTCTATCTACCAAATGCTCAAACGAAAATGGCATCGAAATTATCACCTTGGATATTGGCAACTGCAACATAACTTCATTCTATAAGCCACCTGGTACCACATTCAACTTCGACCCACCAGAGAACTTTAACAGCCAACCAATCAAAGTTGTAATCGGTGACTTCAATAGTCGCAGCACCAACTGGGGCTACAATGTTGCGGACCTGAACGGAGAAGCAGTCGAGGAATGGACTGAAGCGAATAACTTGACCTTGATTCATGATGCCAAACTACCGGCTTCATTTAACAGTGGCCGCTGGAAACGCGGATACAACCCAGACCTTATTTTCGCTAGCTCATGTATCAGCTCACAGTGCATCAAGAGCGTATGTCCGCCAATTCCTCGCTCTCAGCACAGACCTATTATGTGTTGTATTGTACCCGTGGTCCAGCCTTTGAATGTCCCCTTTAAGCACCGATTCAACTACGCCAAAGCCGACTGGGATTCGTTCACACGGTCGATAGATGACGCCCTTTTGGAAGTCTTGCCAACGCCGCAAAACTACGACCAATTTGTTGAAATTGTGGCAACTACTTCCCGAAAACACATACCACGAGGTTGTAGGACTTCGTACATTCCAGGGCTGTCGACAGAATCCAGCGATTTACTAAACCATTATGAGCTTCTTTATAACACTGACCCCTTCTCAGAGGAAACGACACTAGCTGGGGAAATGTTGCTATCTAATTTAGGTGAAAATAGACAGGCGAGATGGATAAGCACTGTTACTAATATCGACATGACTCATAATAGTAAAAAAGCTTGGAGTACTATTCGAAAGCTGACTAGTGAGTCCCCTCAACCCTCTCCACCAAGTCAAGTTACTGCCAACCAGATAGCACATCAACTTCTTGCAAATGGCAAACCAACACGCCGTCCCAGTAAGATCCGTAAGTCAAAAAAATTGGACGACGCGTCCAATGATATTAGTAAACCGTTCATCCTTGCCGACATCATTGAGGCGATTAGGGGTCTGAAATGTGGTAAGGCTTCTGGTTTGGACGACATCTCAGCCGAACAAATTAAACAGCTAGGCCCTATTGCTGTGTCATGGTTGCTGCAACTATTCAACAACTGCCTGGAATCAGCTTCAATACCGCGTCACTGGAGAAAGTCTAAAGTTATAGCGATACCTAAGCCAGGTAAATCAGCAAACGATCCGAAAAACTTCCGTCCAATATCTTTGCTATGTCACACATATAAGCTATTCGAGAGACCGCTGCTGAACCGTCTTACGTCCGTTATTGACCCAAAATTAATTCCCGAGCAAGCTGGTTTTAGACCCGTGAAGTCTTGCAGCAACCAGACCCTCAAACTCGTCCAACACATAGAGGATGGTTTCGAGACTGGGATGGTTACAGGTGCTGTGTTCGTGGATTTATCGGCTGCCTACGATACAGTTAACCTCAAACGGTTATTGTGGAAGATGGAGTCCATGATTAACGATCCCAACTTTATACAAATACTCCGGGAACTCCTCCACAATCGCCGTTTTCAGGTCCATCTCTTATCGGAAAAAAGTCGTTGGAGAGCACAAAAAAACGGCCTCCCGCAAGGTAGTGTTCTGGCACCGCTCCTCTTTAATATATATACCAACGACCAACCATCCAGCCCGAATACATCGCGCTTCCTCTATGCAGATGACCTTGCTCTCACTTCCCAAGCTAGCACCTTTGAAGATGTTGAGGTTCACCTTTCTAGTGCTCTTGGTGATTTAGCCACTTATTACCTCGCTAACTCACTCAGGCCCAACCCTAACAAAACGCAGTCTTGTGTGTTCCATCTTCGCAACAGAGAGGCGCGGCGTAAACTCAATATCTTTTGGGGAGGAGTGTCTATCGAGCATAGTGACTACCCAAAATATCTTGGAGTTTTCTTGGACAGATCATTAACATTTAGCAAAAACTGCAATACTATCCGGCAGAAAGTGCACTCTCGAAATAATCTTCTAAGGCGACTGGTCTCGTCAAAGTGGGGTGCTTCGCCTCACGTATTGCGGACTACTGCGCTGGCACTATCTGTTTCTGCGGGTGAATTCGCATGCCCCGTGTGGTGTCGTTCAGCCCATACGGAGTTAGTGGATACAGCTCTTAATGAAACGTGTCGGATCATTACTGGTTGCCTTAAACCGACCCCGGTACAGATGTTGTATCCACTGGCAGGAATAGCGCCACCGGAAGTTCGCAGAGCGGTTGCAAGTTCCAATGAAAGAGCCAAAATGGTTAGAGACTCCCGACATCCAATGCATGGGTACACTTTAGTGCCACAAAGGCTGAAAAGTCGAAGAAGTTTCCTGAAGTGCGTCACTCCACTTACTGGCGAGCAGCCTAAGGAGCGCCTAAAGCTGTGGCTGGAAAGTACATCCCTTCCAAGCCCATTTGTACCACCAGCTGAGCATCTCCCGCCTGGACACGAACTGCCATGGCTGACCTGGAAGTCTTTAAACAGACTCCGCACCCAGGTTGGTCGCAGCAAAGAAAATCTGTTCAGGTGGAGATTTATCGATGCCTCTGCCTTGGGGTGTATATGTGGTTTTGTTTCACAAACCATGGCACACTTAATTTCCTGTCCTGCGTGCCCTGTCAACTGCTCACTGCAGGACTTGATGGAAGCTACCGAAAATGCCAAACTTGTTGCCCAGTTCTGGGCTGACTCCATCTAACTATTTGCCATCGACACGCTAAGAAGAAGAAGAATGGAATCCTGGAGAAATCGAGGGAACTCTTCAAATATTATAGGCACACCTATGACGTTTTGGGTATTTATTATAGTAATTTGTGCAGTTGCTCTCAAAAAGTACCATTTGAGGAAGTGGAACTGATGATGAAGACCACAGATGGCCGCCGAAACTACTCAATAATAAGTATTGAGTGGATTGCGATTCGATTACTTGAATACGGGTGTTAAGCACTTTATGCTCGTCACAATGCATATGGTGATGTAGAGCTGATGGTGAAGTACCAGGAGAACTCCTCAACAATTAACGGCCCAGCATTGGGGAAAGCAATTTTGTGTAAAAGGTAATAAGTTGTTGACATTATAGCTTTTGTAACTAGATAAATTACAAACCGACCCACTAAAATGCGTGAAAAAAAATGTTTTACAAAAAATAGAACCGACTTCCATGTAAAAACGCTACAACGGCAAAAAATAACTTTAATTTCGGAAGGCGGTATCTTTAGTTTTGTATATATTTTCGTTTTTGACACCGCCTTCCGATAAATAAAGTACAGGTCTCCAAAACCGAGCATTGAGAATAAACCGAGCCCCGCTAAGAACTTCCTCGGTGTCAGTAACTGCGGACTAGACTCGTATTAACTCTCGTTCGTCGATAGAATGTTAACCTTCCAGAAACTTGTCTATGTTTGTGGTCGATCAAAATCAGCTGAGACATACGGATAGATAGTGGGAAGAGCATACTGGTTTGCCTTAAGTTTTGAGTCTACTGAAGGATGGATCTACTTAGATATGATCCTTTTTGCCAAATCGCTATTTTTTTGTAGCCTGTCTAATTGCAGATGCAGCTGAGTCCCTCCACAACCCAGTTACTGGGTAACACGATACCCCTTGGTAAGTGTTCGGTTTGTGACCGACCTTTTTGAATAAAATTTGCTGGCGGCTTGTGAACCTAAGAAAGTAGAAGTAGAGTATTTGTGGGTGGAAATCGTTCGTTCCTACTATCTCCAAGAAGGCAATTGAACGCCACCTACCTTGTCTCAACTCCCAGGTCAGCAGAAGAGCTGCAGCATGCACGGCACGTCACAGATATACAGTGTAGAAGTTTTCTGGGTTCAAAAGTCTTGAAGATTGCACACCACACGGTAGCGAGTCCACAAACACTGTAGATGCTAGAACGTCTAGCTTGGAGACACGATCACAAAAAGCGAGGAAGAAACGTTCATCCAGCTCAGCGCCTAAAATCGTACTGCTAGCCACGGTTATATATGGCCGCGACGTAGGTCGAGAGCAAGTTCTGTGATGATTTACCAACTACCCTCGATTCGATAATAAGAATCGAACAGTAAGACTGTTGTCAGATTTTCTGCTTCTGACCATCCGTGACAACTGTCGATGTACGAATGCCAGCTGGAACGAACGGCTTAATGTGCTTTCCGAAGCACCGTGGAATCTCGATATGTTACCACGGTCACCCATTCGACCTCGGCAGGCCTGGCCTAACTGTCAAAATTAGCCTGTGGGGTCGTTATAGCCACGAGTTCCTCAAAATCTTTAATAGTATCTATTTCTTGATCTAATAACTGTCCTAACTGTCCTATATGTATAAATGGTATCCAGTTGTGAATCTAATATAAAAATGTTATTTAAAATCTAAAAAACCCGACTGCTGAACTAAAATGCAAGAAACAAGTCATTATTATTTTAAAACGTGACAAGCAGACGGGACCCAATTGAAAATATTTTTTTTAATGGGATGGGTCCGCCTGCTTGTCACGTTTTAAAATAAAAATGACCTGTTTCTTGCATTTCTGTTCAGCAGTCGGGTTTTTTAGATTATTAAATAACTTTTTTTCAACTTTTTAGTTAAAATATTAATTAACATTTTTTCAGTATTCCCGGTCGTGCCACATTGGCACCCCACCGGATTCAGAAAGTGAAAGAGCTAAGTGTATATTTTTAAACTTTCTCTTTGTATTATTTTTGCTAGTATTGCACTAATCTATACTTATAATAAATCTGTAGAGAGGTCAATTCTGTACATCAAATATATTTACAAAATAACTATCAGGGCGTGATTAGGGATCGATACTGATGCCAAAAATGCAATCAGTAAATTTTTTGTCTGTCTGTCTGTATAACCGTTATAGAAACAAAAACTACTCGACGGATTTTAACGAAACTTGGTACAATTATTTTTCATACTCCTGAGCTGGTTATAGTATACTTTTCATCACGCTACAATTAATAGGAGCAGAGCAGTGAAGGGAAATGTTGGGAAAACGGGAGAAGTTACTCCATTTTTTAAGCTTCCGTCGCGAGTGCAACCTTAATGGTTAAAGCTACACAGAAATCATTTATGACGGAAATGTTCTCCTTAAAATTATATAAAAAATATCCCACGACAGCATATATCTATCTTTTATGGTTGACTCACAATAACACGTGTAACTCCCGATAGCTTAGCAGTTCGAAGCTTTCTGATTATTATTCTGCTCCGAAATTTAAAACCACCACAACTTTGCAATGGAACTCGGCTAAAAGTAACCCAGTTGCAACAAAATATAATCGAGGCTCAAATTTTAACAGGTTGCGGTGCAGGAGAAACCGTTTTTATTCCCAGAATTCCCATAATACCAAATAATTTTCCATTCCAATTTAAAAGAACGCAATTCCCAGTATCGGTGTGTTATGCAATGACAATTCAACATAGTTTACCCGGAAGCTTTGCGCTGAAGTATTTTCGTTCTATAGGTACCTACTTAAGCCTCATGTAAACGTGATCTAAACAATATTACCAATACATTAACTTAATAACACACAAGGAGTTACACGCTGACGGAGTCGCGGGCACAGCTATTAAACTTATTTAAACTTATTTAAACAATAATATTGTGCGGTTCGGTATTGCTATATTTTTCAACAGTATTATAGATTGAAATATTATATTTCGCTACTAAATTACGAAAGTTAATCTGTCTGTTACATCAAAATCACTGAACTGTGAGGAAGGACATAGGCTACTTTTTTTTACGAAAAACGACGGAAACGTGGACGAAGTCGCGGGCAACAGCTAATCTATACTAATAATATAAGGCTGAAGAGTTTGTTTGTTTGTTTGAACGCGATAATCTCAGGAACTACTGGTTCGAATTGAAAAATATTTTTTTAATTGAATAGTCAATTTATAGAGAAAGGCTATAGGCTATATATCATTATTCATTACGCTAAGGCCAATAGGAGCGGAGCGCCAATGAATAATGCTTCAAAATCGGGGTTAAATTTAACGTTAGCCCAAAGTAATTATTCCACGCGGACGAAGTCGCAGGCAAAAGCTAGTCTATACTAATATTATAAAGCTGAAGAGTTTGTTTGTTTGTTTGCTTGCTTGAACACGCTAATCTCAGGGACTACGGTTCTGATTTGAAAAATTCTTTCAATGTTAGATAGCCCATTTATCGAGGAAGGCTATAGGCTATATATCATCACGCTAAGACCAATAGGAGCGGAGCACTAATGAAGAATGTTTCAAAATCGGGGGATTTTTTTTTCCACGCGGACGAAGTCGCGGGCGGAAGCTAGTGATTTATTTATATTTTTGAAATCCTTGTATTAAGCCCTTTAACTTGATACCCATATTGTAAATAAAAAAATTTCGCTATGTATAATGACTTCGCACAGCCCACTAACACTTGGGCTGCTAAGACAAATCGAACGATACCTCAATTATGTAAATCCTTTCAGCAGTTCTGGAGATATGAGGTAATAAATAATATTACATACATACAAGATACGCGCGAAAAAACATCACCCTTCCTTTGCAGTCAGGCAAAAATACCGCGAGGGCAAACAGCTCTATCCACAAACAAATAGCAAATGTTCCCTGTTTCATAAAAACTATGAATTTCATTAACACCTGAAATTAAGCACAGTGAAAGACGAAATAAGAATTCTGTCTGGAATTGCCAAAGGAAAACGATGTTATTTAGCTAGATTGTCGCATTTTACTAGATTACACTTTTCTTATTAAAATTTTACAAAACAAAATAGACTGCCCTCAGTTATTAGGTAAGATTAAATTCCGAGCTCCAGCTAGATACCCTCGTGCTACCATAACTCCCTTGTATCCTCCGCCCCGTAAGACTGTTCTCGGTGACAACTCACCATTCCTTGACTGTGTAAACTTTTAAAAAGTTGTAGCGATCTTGTGATCTGATGTCCATGCAAACTCTTTTACCAAGCTCCTCAAAGTAATGCACAATATGTAGCTAGCTCGTCTTTTGAAGGTTATTTTAGTTTATTTTATTTTATGTTGTACATTTAGATATTTATTGTTTTGCTTAGTTCTAAGTTAGAGAGTTAAGAATAATTGTATTGTATTGTTTTGTACACAATGGCATATATTATGGTGTTTATCTGTAAAAATTGTGACACTTTTTTTTCTTTTTTTTTTTAGCGTGGTAAAATTATCAAATAAGTCCTCCCACTCCGGGCAGGGTGGGAGGGACTGTCAGACTTTTACTGACTAAAATCCACGGTGTTCCTTCAATAACCCTTTACATACCGGGGCCACGGTAACGGGATGAGTCCCACGACCCCGGCGGGCTTCGGCCCTCTGCAGAGGGGGCCTCGTCATGTTGCTGACGCTCTTTGAGGCGCGCGTGGAACACGACGCGCCGTCGACCTGGGCATGGTCCATGGTCGGACAGCGAGTTGCCCTTTACTCGCTGTCCGCATGCCCGCGCCTACGGTGGCCGGAGATCGTCGGCCGACGTCCGACGCCGTGGGCGTCTACCACTGCGGCTGGGCTGGAGGGAGGACGCCATCCTCTCCCTCACGCGGCCCGCCTCCTCCTTCGGAAGCATGACTGCTTCGCAGAAGGAGGCGACCGCTTCCCACTCCCTCTCGCCCCGCAGCATGGCCTCGACCAAGGCCGGGCGCGAGAGGTCTCCGCCTATTGTCGCCGTGAGGACACGTCGGTGCTCTGCCCAAGCTGGGCAGTCCTGCACCGTGTGCTCGACTGTGTCCTCAGGGCGACCCTCGCAGTGGTGACACCCAGGCGTCTCTTCCTTACCCATCAGACACAGGTACCTCCCGAAACTTCCGTGTCCGGTGAGGACCTGCGTCATGCGGTAGGTCAGGACGCCGTGACGCCGACCTAGCCACTCCTCAAAGAGGGGTCTTACCGCCGCAATTGCGGCGTGCCCGGCCGTCGGTTGCGACAGTCGTTCCCTCCATACTGCCCTGAGATCGCGCCGGAGCTCTTCCCGCCGCGCCTCGACTTCTCGAGGCAGCGGGGACACTAAGAAATATATAGTTAGCAATCATAATTGTAAAAATTTTGCTGTCAACAATAATTGTTGGTGAGCCAAATAAATAAATAAGAGCCTATGCAAATCGTACAAAAAGCGTCAACTCAATGAATCATCTGAAGAGATGCAAGATACTGAACCTGGATAACTTACAATGAACTAACAAGTACAAAGAGTAAATACCAGTGGGAAAGTAACTATGCATGACATTTGATCGGGCAACACATCTGTCCATATTCGTTGGACTGATTGCATGTTTTTTTTATAGTTGATAGGCTTGCGTGCTTGCGTTTGACCGTAATCTTACCTGATGTTAAGCGATGATGTGCTTGAAGATGAAGCACGCTTGCCTAGAAGTAACATATTCACTCTTGACTTAAAGACTCCCAGGTTATAGCTATCAGGAAACACAGACTCCGGCAGGGAATTCCACTCCTTAGCCTTAATACAAATATACAAAAATACAAATATATAATATGAATACAAAAAATAATCGTACGATCGATTATTTTTTGTATTAATATTATATATATATATATCCACCACGCGGGCCCATTGCGGGTTAGGTTAGGTTAGTTATCTCATGTCTTTCAAATTTTTGATCCTAAGACATGCTGGATGCTGGTTTCCTCACTATGAATTCCTTCACTGTTTTGAGAGGAGTGATGATCATTAAAATTACCCAAAGTCATGTACCTAAGATAATTTTAGGTGAAAAAAGTAGTCAGTGTCACCCGTTAGGTTTTACATACTCTTTGGTGTCACTGTCACATTTTGACGTGAACAAAATACAAACAAACCCTTTTTTTGCATTTATAATACGAGTAGATACGATCTGTTTGAAAAAGGATTAATTACATGATAATATCAAAGTTATATTTTCGCAGGGCACATATTTCTAAAGCTACATAATATATTGGCTACCTTTCGTGGCCGTATGTCGACATCAACAGGCCATCACGTCCTTTGTTAGTAAATTGTTGAAGGGAAAAAACGGCAAGAAACTTTTTAATGCGTGAATAGATTTACAAAATGTATCGTCCCTTTACGTAATCAAGGATTTTCGGGATTTTTTCTTAACAAACTTTGTGAAGAGGGTATTGAAGCCGTTTGTTGAGTTAATTTTGTGCTGTGAAAACTTTATTGGAACTTAGATGTTTAACGGCCGTAGATCATCTATTTTATTTAATAAATGTAGTGGGAGGATAGTATAACTACATTCTTGGTTGGTAACAAGCAGAGGCGTAGCGTGAACTAATACAGACGTGGGTGACGTTGCATCAGTAGGGCCCCTTTTCTTTCGGACCCAAAATCTACCCAATAGATCTACGCAGCCAAATATGCTTTGACACGAAAACCTAATAGTGAAGAATACAGATTTTATAAAAGGTTCTATTATTAGTACTCTGTGGTAAAGTCTCGGGGCATTGTGAGGCTCCTTTAAATGTGAAACCGTAGGCGAAAGACCACTTCGCCTACGCCTCGCTACGGCACTGGTCCCACGTCAGTGGTAATAAATAGTATAAGCTGACCCTTTAATATATTTAAAAAATCCTTTGTAAGCAAGCACAGCTCAATTTCAAAGCTTTACTTATCACATACGAGTGGAAGAAGAGTAGCCTTAAACACATCGAAACATATTATACTCATAAAGCCGAAGGAAAAATAAACGGTTTAAAATCAGTTCCAGCATATATTTACAAGCCATAAGAATTCAATCAATCAAGACTCAAGAAAAATATCACCACGCCAATCAAGCTCAGACAAATTCCCGTATACATATAAGAATAATAACAATGGCAAACCAAAAACGAACCAAATTTATTCGAAGCTACCATAATATAGAAACAACAAACACACAAATAGGCACACCACAATTCACGCACATATTCCGGGGACAAAAATCCCCAAACGTCTTCGAAAATGTAACGCAAATGGGAACAGCTAGTATAGCTAGGGTGACAAAAATATCGTGTAATAGCGTCCGCGTTCATAGTGAGGTAGATATCGCGGGACGGTCACGTACGCACGTTATGAAGGTGGCTTCGAGCGAGTTCTACATTGCATGAGTTACTCAATGTCCCACGATATGGATGTGTTTGGAGTACTGTGATTATATTGTGAGGAAGGCAGTCTAATAATGAGGTTTTCCGTTGTAGGTGACGTATGAAACAAAAGGAAAGATAAAATGTCTGCAGTATTAATATTTCTTAAGTTCTCTTCCCGATGTTTCGACTACTCCGGCATGTCATATGAAAAAAACTTTTTAACAAAAAATTAAACCGACTCCCAAAAAACACTGCAAAGTGAAAAATAACTTTAATTTCGGTAGTCGGTGTCTTTAGTTTTGTTTTTTCGTTTTTGGCACCGACTTCCGAAATTAAAGTTATTTTTCACTTTGCAGTGTTTTTTGGGAGTCGGTTTAATTTTTTGTTAAAAAGTTTTTTTTTCACTCTTTTTAGTTGGATGATTTTTAATTTACCTAGTTACAAGAGCCTAAATGTCAACTACTTATAACCTTTTACAAAATATTGCTTTTCCCAATGCTGGGCCGTTAATTGTTGAGGAGTTCTCCTGGTACTTCACCATCAGCTCTACATCACCATATGCATTGTGACGAGCATAAAGTGCTTAACATCCATATTCAAGTAATCGAATCGCAATCCACTTAATACTTATTATTGAGTAGTTTCGGCGGCCATCTGTGGTCTTCATCATCAGTTCCACTTCCCCAAATGGTACTTTTTGAGAGCAACTGCACAAGTTACTATAAGAAATACCCAAAACGCCATAGGTGTGCCTATAATATTTGAAGAGTTCCCTCGATTTCTCCAGGATCCCATCATCAGATCCTGACTTTGGTGATAATGGTACCAATTTCGAAGTATACCCTTTCGAACAAAAAAAGAATTTTCCAAATCGGCTCAGCCGTCTTCGAGTACTCGATGATCATACATAAAAAAAAAAAAAAAAAAATATACGCGTCGAATTGATAACCTCCTCTTTTGGTCGTCGGTTGAAAATGGTTGATAT
This sequence comes from Tholera decimalis, assembly GCA_943138885.2. Classification (NCBI taxonomy): domain Eukaryota; kingdom Metazoa; phylum Arthropoda; class Insecta; order Lepidoptera; family Noctuidae; genus Tholera; species Tholera decimalis. The sequence goes on along the minus strand of OW964565.2, from coordinate 8,485,283 downwards.
TTGGGTCTCCTCCAGCGATAACGCTCGATTTTTGGCTCCTATCGCAAGACTTTTCTGGATCACTCAAATTACATCGATAAAGCTGATATTGAATTAAACAGACTGCTATTATTTCATTGCGATAAGATAATGTATTTCAGCGTCAATAGCCTAATGGATCAGGTGTCGGACTTGTAATCGAGAGGTCACGAGTTCGAATCCCACCCACTACACTATTGCCGTGAACCCACTCCAGATACAAGCATATTTAGCTTAGTTGGAGGAGTAAACAAGATTGCTAGTAATGTGAATTCTACCCACATTACTAGTTACTTAAAAAATGCTTAGAACAAGAATGGGTTCATGAAATTTGCGTACACAGTGTTATTGTGTACAACGTTTTATTACATTTCTAACTCGTCCTATGGTTTTAGTCAACTTAATCGCGTCACCGAGGCCGGGAAGATGTGGCAAGATTACTTTGACGTGTACCTCGATGGCTGATTTGAAGCGGCGCCAGAAAAGAGAAGGAATAGGGGTAGGTTATTGCAATGCCGTACAACAGTACAGGGTACAGCCTAGGAAAAAAAATCCTGCGTCAACAAAACCATTTTTATTCGACAAAACGTAAAATAATTCCCAGTTCGTAGCATGGTCACCCTACAACAAAGATTCGTTCTACGAATTACTTGAAGTGAGCTGAGTACGTCACGGCCACATCACATCTATCAACTCTCCGTATATAATATACGTACATTCACAATACTCGTCTGCGAAGTTTATACATACAAAGGAGCTGTTCCGAATATTCAACTTAAATGGACTTTGGTTAAGATAATGCCTCATTAATTCTAATACATAATGAACACAAGACTTTGTAATAAACGTTGTTAGCTGAATATGGACTGACCAAAGCTTAGCCACATTGATCGGTCCTGTGCTTCTGGTATATGTAATGGACTGCCACAGCCTTTACAAGGCAGCAATCACCAATTTCGAACCGTACACTAACTTTTGACATTTTATAAGTGCCCATTTAGGCCTATGTGTAATAAAATATTTTGAGTTTGAGTTTTTTTCCAAATTTGCGTTTGCCTAAAATAATGCCTCATTAATGTATCTTAAGCCATTGACCTTGAAAGGCCTTTTCTTAGAAATGGAAATCTTCATGGATATCGTCCACCTAAGGCGGGCGAAATCAGACTCTAACTGATTAAAACCACATACATCTGCAACGGGGGTTATGGGAGCACTTAAATATTCTTCAACGCGGTTTCCGACAGGTGCCGCTTTTGCGGACCCCACCTGGCGTTGTTAAACCTGTTCTTACACTAATCTCTAATATTTGTATATTATTTTATTTAATATAATCAGCCTGCAACGATCCCGAGGGAATAGGCCGTTATCCACGACGACGGCCCAGGACATCCCAGGTTTCGAGGTTGCGGTCAGTAGAAGCACAGTATAAAAATATGGATAGACAGTACGGAGACTCAGTGCAGTGCTCTCAGTACAGAGCACCGCGACCCGCGTTTAGAAGTCTCGTCGAAGCGCATGTTTGTGTGAGTGTGCCGTTTCGAGGGTTTGTAGGTAGTTTCCGTACAGTTTGTCCATATTTTTATACTGTGGTAGAAGTTTAAAACTCCCTACTACTCCACCCACAGCGAGAGGAGTCCTAAGATGATTTTCCCACCGAAAAAAAGGTCATGCCAGGTTTTTCACAATGCTTTCCTACACTGTTTTGGGACCAGTGGTGATATTAATTGCACAACATAAAGTGTCTGACTGAATTCGGACCCAAAACCAACAACTCGTAAGTCGGGTCCGTAACCACGCGGCCACTACCGGTCTTTATTGTTTTAACTGCATCATTAAATTAGATTCTAGATAATCAAAATTATGTGTATACTTTAAAGAGGCAAACCCTCTAGTTCTTCTTATCAGACACCACTGGAATAGACACATAAACAAAATGGCGCCTAAACTAACATCACGTAAAATAGTTTGGTAATGTGTTTTAATTATGCTTAAACCTGTTTTAGGTGGTCCCAACCTTTGTGGCGGTAAAATTATTGTAATTATTTGATATAAGTTATTTTTTTTTTATAATTTACTTGCTGTTGCCCGCGACTTTGTTCACGTTGAAATTTATCACAAGCGGTATTGGATTTTTTTTTTATCTAGAAACCGTCACTCCTCCTCATAACACTCTGCAAAAGTTTTATCACAATCTGATCTATAATTTAAGAATCCATACGGGAAAAACATACAAACGATAATTTTTATTTGTATATTTACGCGTAGATAGATAGATTTATACACGAATTTAATTACAATTACTATTTTTGAGTGACGTTTCGAAGCATAGTTTTTTTAGCAGTCTTTATTTTGTGTTAAACTATCGATCCGATTTTTATGAGTAACAAATTAATTTTTGCAATCAAAATAAAGCCTATGTTACTTGCCGATAATGTAGCTTTATATTAGTGTAAGTTTATCCATTACAAAAAAAAAACTATTTCTCTATATTATTATCACATAATTTTTATCTTTATTTGGAAGTTAGAGAAAGAACTGATATGTTAAAGTACTGGGAAGTTTGCTCCTTCATCATTTGCAAAAAGATGCCTGGATTTATTTTGTCAGCAAATTAGGTATTCCTGAAATGAATGAAGCGTCAGGACTAGGCACTTGTCAAAACGACGAAACAGTTGGCACAATGATTGAGGGATTGACGGCCGTGCTGTGTGTCGCGGGTTCGATTCTGGGTGTTAGTAAAAATGCACTCACGTTACAAGAGAAATTCCCACTGTGGGGCAATGTTTATTAATAAAAAAAACATAAAGTTGAATTAACGTTTACAAAGCAGCGGAGTTCACTCCTAAGTGGAGTAAGTGTTCCTGAAAACGCTAATGAGACATAACCAATACAACGTTTAATAATTGACCTTTAACTCTCGGTATACTGAATCCATAATCTGTCATTCCCTTCTCATAATAGCTGCAATGAAGATCATTGATCCAATCACAACGAATGCCCTCCGAAGTAGCCCTCACGTAACGTAGGAAATGCTTAATAAACCGCCAAATTAGACCCCCACCCACCTTGACGCGTAACAGGTGAAGTACGACCCATAAAATTATATTAGTGATATAAATGGAGGGACCAGGAGACGTGGAGTGCGTGGATTTTCTTAAGTAATGGTTTGTTGACTTGAAATTAGGAAGGAGACCTGATTTTGCTTTATAATTTGTAGGTTTGTTCGCGTAGTAGTTTTACCGAAGGTTTTAGACCAAGTAGAAATTATCATTCTATCAGCGAATGTGATCGACGAAATGTTACATTAAAAAAATTTTTTGCAAAAAATAGAACCGACTTCCATATCAAAACACTACAAAGGCAAAAATAACTTTAATTTCGGAAGGCGGTGTCAAAAACGAAAATATATACAAAACTAAAGACACCGCCTTCCGAAATTAAAGTTATTTTTGCCTTTGTAGTGTTTTGATATGGAAGTCGGTTCTATTTTTTGCAAAAAATTTTTTTTCACTCTTTTTAGTGGGTCGGTTTGTAATTTATCTAGTTACAAAAGCCATAATGTCGACAACTTATCACTTTTTACAAAATTTTGCTTTTCCCGATGCATAGCCGTTAATTTTTGAGGAGTTCTCCTGGTACTTGACCATCAGCTGTACATCACCATATGTATTGTGACGAGCATAAAGTGTTTAACATCCGTACTCAAGTAATCGAATCGCAACCCACGAAATACTTATTATTGAGGAGTTTCAGTGGCCATCTGTGGTCTTCATCATCAGTTCAACTTCCCCAAATAGTACTTTTCGGAAGCAACTGCTCAAGGTACTACAAGAAATACCCAAAACGCTATAGGTGTGCCTATAATATTGGAAGAGTTCCCTCGATTTCTCCAGGATCCCATCATCAGATCCTGATTTCGTAACAATGGGACCAACTAGAAACTATATCCATTCAAACGCAAAAAGAATTTTTCAAATCGGTCTAGCCGTCTCCGAGTTACGAGGTAACATACATAAAAAAAAAAAGGTTCAAGACGAATTGTAAACCTCCTGTTTTTGAAGTCGGTTAAAAAGAGATAGACTGAGTGATATTTCGACAATGTTGGTAAATCCAATCCTTTTTTGACGTTTAAAAATCGTCTTCGCCACGCTGCTGCTCAATAAATCTCACATTTCGAGGGCGTCTGGTATTTTTCTAATTTTAAGAACGTCTTATAAGAGCTAAAAAAACTCTTATACCTCAGTGTCAAAGACAGACATAAAATAAATGAAAAGACGATCTATGATGTCTACATTTTCAAAGTTTATTTATTTTTCCATAATGTTATCATACCGCTGATTAATGCAAATAATAGCATTTATATTCATTATTCAATTCATCTATCCAATATTTATAAGTTTAGTTATTTTTTTAATTTGTTTTTTGTTGTTTACTATTTTTAACCGACGAAAAAAAAAACGAAGGAGGTTGTCAAGTCGACGCGTATATGTATATTTATTTTTAAATTATGTATGATCACCGATTACTCGAAGACGGCTGAACCGATTTAGTAAATATTTTTTTGTTTCAAAGGGTATACTTTAAAATTGATCCCATTGTCACCAAGTCAGGATATGATGATGGGATCCTGCAGAAATCGAAGGAACTCTCCAAATATTTTAGGCACACCTATAGTGATTTGAGTATTTTTTATAGTAAGCACCATTTGTGAAGTGGACCTGATGATAAAGACACACACACACAGATGGCCACTCGAACTACTCAATATATAAGTGGGAATAATAAGTATTTCATGGGTTCCGCTTCGATTACTTGAATATGGTAAGTAAGCACAATATGCTCGTCACAATGCATATGGTGAAGTGAAGCTGATGGTGAAGTACCAGGAGAACTCCTTAACAATTAACGGCCCAGCATTGGGAAAAGCAATATTTTGTAAAAGGTTATAAGTAGTTGACATTTAGGCTTTTGTAACTACGTAAATTATAATAAATCGACCAACTAAAAAGAGTGAAATAAAAACGTTTTACCAAAAAATTAAACCAACTTCCAAAAAACACTGCAAAGTGAAAAATAACTTTAATTTTGGTAGTCGGTGCCAAAAATGAAAATAAAAAACTAAAGACACCGACTACCGAAATTAAAGTTATTTTTTCACTTTGCAGTGTTTTTTAGAAGTCGGTTTAATTTTTTGGTAAAACGTTTTTATTCAGATACAACACATCAGCTGAAACGCTCTGTCTATCATAATAAACCTATAAGGTTGCTCTACTGGGAGACAAGACTTCTCGCTATAAAAGGGAATGGGTCGCAAGCCACCACACTGGCCCTGTGCGGGTTAGCGGAATCTAGGACAGTGGAGTTCAGTCGTGTTTATGAAAATATTTTATTCGAACTATCGCCTTCAACTTTTAAGTCCTATCTGTAACTACTGGACCACCACTGCCCTTCTATATTTACTATGAAAATAATCAATATTACTTAAAAAAAAAAATCGAATGGTTTTTGTTTGACTTGTTTTAACATCTTATTATTCATTGAATCTTAAAGACGGTTATTAGTTACAAGCAGCATACAACCTCGTATTTGTGGGTATAATTACGGTTATAAACTGCTTTACCAACATAGGTACTAGTTAATGCCGCCTGCGTCGCTCAAAGTGATATCGAGTCTGAGTAGAAATCTAGAGCTGGATTTTTTAGTTAATAGGCTCGTATTCCACCTGCAATAAGTGACAATGCGGCCGAAGATGAAGCACGGTTAGCTAACGTCACTCTACACTTAAAAACCCACAGTTTATAGCTATCACCCCGTAACTGTACGCACAATGAAAGTATTCCCAAAGCGTTTTGTGCGTATATTTGTCATTGGTTTCTCCCCTACAACGTGGTCCTAAAACATAACCTTTTGGGACATACAGGGTGATGTTAATTTTATTACTATAGTTGTAGGATATTCTTGCAAGTAAAGGAAATTATAGTCACCTGCTCTGAAGTCACGTGTCTTTCGCTTTATTGGTAGTAAATCGTACTCTAGGATGATAGCGTCATAATTTTGGTCGTATAAGTGTACCATCAATTATTTAATATATTTCTTAGTTAAGGAGAATGCTTCTTATGGAATAAGCGAATATTTACAGTAAGTACTAGTAGTACTAATGTTTGTTTGTTTGAACGGGCTAATCTTCGAAAGTACTGGGTGGGTTCGATGAAATATGGTATGGAAGTAACTTGAATCTAGAGAAAGGTTATAGGCTAGGATTTTTACTCGACTGTGAAAGAAAAAGCTTATGTTTTTATCGTGATGAAGTCGACGTAAGCAAAGCTCTGCGCGACAGCTAGTATAAGAATATTTTAAGAGGTAACACGGACCCTTCTATGAGCTGATGGTATTCACTGGAAGTTTAGCGAGGTAAAAGAAAAATCGCACACTTTCTGGTCTTTTCCTTAAAGCCCAAGTGCCTTTTATTGGTGCCCCTCGATATAAAAAAAAAATACTCAACAAAGACTTTATACATTGAACGGTAGAAGGTAGGAAACTTGGGATAGAACTAAATTCATGCATAAAAATCTATCAGTCAGCCCATTCCAGATACTTTTTTGATAACCTATGCCAGCCTGGGGGTTGTGGGAAAGGTCTAACGGGATACCGCGGCTCTGGAACACGAAAGTAACTGAAAGAAAAGGGTAGGTCAGTAAAATTCTGCTACACCCACCTTTTTCCACTGAAAAACGGCCTATGTTGACAAACCTCTTCACCTAAGTGTGGCCGATGCCTTAACTATACATCATACTTATTCTCTGGACTAGACTAGATAGGCAACGATTTAATCCTGGGTGATCATGGAAAGCAATCTGGATATTGGAATCATCGTGTTTTGTTCACACGTCTTCTCGATGCCCCGTGTAAACCCTGCCTTAAATACCATCTCATCTACCCAAAGTACAAAATCCTTTTTATTCCCACCCATTTCCATTTTGTGCTGTGGGATTGTATAGTTCGCTTCCACCTAACAACTGAACCGTTCAAAATGCATCTGTCTATAAAAAGGTGACGTTTTTGTGTAGAACTTCTACCCTCAATTTTGACCCGTTTATCGAAGCTAAGGCTCAACTAGCATTGAAAAAGTTGGGAATCCTAGCAAAGGTGAGACGGTACTCACACCCGAACAGCTGCTCAATCTCTAGCAAGGAAACTATAAGGGTTCCGTAGTAACTATAATAATATAATATGTATATATATTTGATAAAAAAACCTTACAAAATTCTTAAAACTAGCTTATTTACATTTTTTACAAGTACGCCAAATAACTTTGTTTTTCATAGTGTTTGTATGAATTACAAAGTTACATTTGCGGTTTTAGAAAATATGCTGTATCTTTTTCTTTGACGGGCCTGTTGGTCTAGTGGTCAGTGGCCCTGACTGCTATGCTCAAGGTCGTGGGTTCGATTCCCACCCAGGATAAATGTTTGTGTGATGAGCACGATCATTTGTTCTTTGTCTGGGTGTAATTTATCTATAAATATGTATGTATTTAGAAATATATATGTATGTTTATCAGTTGTCTAGTACTCATAGCACAAGCTCTGCTTAGTTTGGGACTAGATGGCGTTGTGTGAAAGTTGTGGAAATATTATCTATACTAATATTATAAAGCGGAAAAGTTTGTTAGTTTGTTTGTTTGTTTGTTTGTTTGTTTGTTTGCTTGAACGCGCTAATCTTCGAAAGTACTGGGTGGATTTGGATGAAATTTGGTATGGAAGTAGCTTGAAGCTTGAGGAAGGTTATAGGCAACTTTTTACCCGACTGTAAAAAAGGAGAGTTATGTTTTTACCGTGATAGAATCCACGGGAGCGAAGCCCCGCGAGAGTACTAGTATATTATATATCAAAAACTGCTGGCCCGATCCCGTTCAAACAAATTTTGGTTGAAATTTTACATTAGGGTCTACAGACATACATTTTTTTAGATTTTTCACTCCATTATTATAGAAGTTAGAGGGGGAGAGGGACATTTTACCACTTTGGAAGTATATATCTTCTAAACGATTAACTTTATAAAAAAGTGGTCTTAGAAATCTCAATGTCATTTTTAAAGACCTGTCTATAAACGCATAGGTTCCATGAAAAAAAAAAAAATATCAGTTTTTCTTAAAATCGGAAAGCTGTTGACAGAATACATCTATCTACCAAGTTTCACATGTATAGTCTTAATAGTTTCGGAATAAAATGGCTGTGGACGGACGGACGGACAGACAGACAGACGGACAGACATGATGAAACTATAAGGGTTCCTTTTTTTTGCCAATCGGCTACGGAACCCTAAAAACCGGGACCAATGGCTTTATGTAGTTTCCGAGGTGCGTAAGTTCAATATGTTAAAAAACTTTTTAGCAAAAATAGAACCGACTTCCATATAAAACACTACAAAGGCAAAAATAACTTTAATTTCGGAAGGCGGTGTCAAAAACGAAAATATATACAAAACTAAAGACACCTCCTTCCGAAATTAAAGTTATTTTTGCCTTTGTAGTGTTTTATATGGAAGTCGGTTCTATTTTTTGCTAAAAAGTTTTTTTTCACGCTTTTTAGTCGGTCGGTTTGTAATTTATCTAGTTACAAAAGTCAAAATGTCAACTACTTATCACCTTTTACAAAATATTGCTTTTCCCGGTGCAGAGCCGTTAATTTTTGAGGAGTTCTCCTGGTACATCACCATCAGCTCTACTTCACCATATCCATTGTGACGAGCATAAAGTGCTTAACATCCATATTCAAGTAATCTAATCGCAATCAACGAAATACTTATTATTATTGAGTAGTTTCGGTGGCCATTGGGGGTCTTTATCATCAGTTCCACTTCCTCAAATGGTGCTTTTCGAGAGCAACTGCTCAAGGTACTATAAGAAAAACCCAAAACGCTATAGGTGTGCCTATAATATTTGAAGAGTTCCCTCGATTTCTCCATGATCCCATCATCAGATCCAAACGTGATGACAAAGGGACGAACTAAAAAGTATACCCTTTTAAACAAAAAAAGAATTTTCCAAATCGGTCCAGCCATCTCCGAGTTATGAGGTAACATACATAAAAAAAAAAAAAGTTCAAGACGAATTGTAAACCTCCTTTTTTTGAAGTCGGTTAAAAATGGAAAGCCATCCACGGAACGACCTCGCCTTGGTAAGTATTGCTTAACCTTGAATATGGTTCTTACACGATATAAACATAACATAAAACTTAATCGGAATAGAATTAAATTGATTGTCAAGTAACTCAGGTACATACATGCTTTAAAAAACACCAACACGAAAACATTATCTAGCAATCCTTTCGCAAAAACTTCATTTGAGGTTTTATACGCAGTGTATCCGTGAAAAAACTCATTTCGAGTTAATCCTCTGTATAAAGAAACTTCCCCGTCCGTGTGCTGAGGCCAATGCTTAACTAAAATGTACCGTACTAAACTTTTGCCTCTAAATTATTTATTACGCTTCGCAGTCCCGTTTCACGCTAAATTTTCATAGCCTTTGTTTTAAATACATATACCACACTGTTTTTACGAAAAATACATTTATATTTTGTATTTTTAAAACCAATAAAAATTAACTGTATTCCCATGTTTCGATAGATAAATCTAATTTTAACGAACGAATTGGTTTTAGTTGTGAAATTGTTTAGTGCTAGCTAAAATTGTGAGGTAAATTTTTAGCGTAGTACGTACAAGTTTGGTGTGGCTTCAATTTTGATTATTTTGCCGATGTGCCTTTGACGATACTTTGTTTTCGGTGGTTTGCGTTAAGCCAGGATTTTAAATTGTAAAATAATGGGTTGCACTTTTGCTCGTTTTGTTGGAAGTTTTAATCTGGATTAGCAACACACGCTGGCCTGTTTGTTTCAATATATATACATATCAAAAGTTTTATATCAAAGATGTACATACATAAATTAATTAAGCTTCTAAAATACACCAGTTAAGTTCATAAAAAAATTTCTCATACACTCTTTGTGTATGAGATTGACTTGAACTTGAGTAAACGTTCACGAATCATAGATTTTCAACATGTTATTTTAAAACCACACATTTTTTCTAATATCTATTTTCTGTATCTTCTTTTTCTTTCTAATCAATCTGATAAAAAAAAAATTATTCTCTTGCATTTAATCCTATCATTCTTGACATGACTGGCAGTAGAGAAATATATTTTATTTCATTTGTACCCCATAACTGACGTCAATATCAAAACTTAAATCTCAAATGTTTTTGAATCACAAAACCGTGTTCTAAATTTTAACTTAATTGGTTTAATAGATTTTCTACTAATTTGCAGTAACAGATTGACGGCCACACGAGTGATCCTATTAAAGTTCCGTTTTATGAAATTCATAAAGAGTTCATACACACAGATTTTGTGATGTCACCATGTCTCGCAATCCAGCTACTGATTCACTGCAATCAGTTACTGCTTTCATGTGAGTTAACTAAGACGAGCCCATCGTGATGACATAGTTCGGTGACTTGATGATGACGTGACTGTTGGTACTGTTTTAACTTTAAGACAGGTAGACAGTTTTCAAATATAAATAGGACTATTGAGTTGAACCTTTCCGTTTGTTAGGTGTCAACGTTTATTTCTCTAGCTCGCATTTGACCACGGTTTCGCTAGCCGAGTCACCAAGACACCAAGTTGTAAATATCAGAAAATACAAACTCCGCTAGGGACATCTGCTCGCAGAATGTGAGCACAATCAAAGTATTCCCAAAATGATTGTCTCACCAAACGTCTAGTAGAAAACATATGTGAATATTTAGTATTTTATTGGTAGGATATGTGTTTTTTATTATTATGTTTAACTAATATTATTAATAGATAGATAGATAGAATATACTTTATTGTACACCAAAATTTAAACACACCTATTTAACAATATTGCTTATGTGCATACACAAACAGCTCTAAATCTCTTTAAAAAAGATTGCCCAATGTAAACAAGTTTTATTGTTTGTCTATATCTATACAAATATAATTATGTAGTTAATAAGTTGTAGAATAAAGTAAATAATAAATTCTTCTCTAAACAAAAAGTAATTTTACAAAGGCCTCATGTGCATCTCGCATCTAGCGTTTCTCCTGTGACTATCGACCCTCTTTGTGAGTAGGTAAGATCCAAACCAAAATCTACTCAGTAATGGGTAATCCTCACAAAATAATACAGTCAAACAAAATTTTACAAACTAATTCAACACACAAAATTCCGTCCACAGAAAACTTTGTGAAACAAAACTAAAAACAGATAAGCTTTATAAAAAGCCACGGTAATCTCAAAAGGGAGAAACGAGCGAACAATACCACACTGGTAGCCGAGTACTGGTCACAGAGGAGAGAGATAATGGAGTGTTACGGTATCATAACACTCGTACGTATCGTAATTTATCACTTATTATAAAGAAAAAGAGAAAGTCTAATTGTTTCCTCATACTTTTTCGTTTCAACAGCTGAACAGATTTTTATAATATCTCGTATAGGTACGTATGTATAGACTTTTCTGTTTCAAAGCAAATTTACTTTGAAAATTACAGTAATATGCTGACCAAAAAAACCTCAAGTAGAATTTACTACATGACGTATTATTTCAAAATATTAAAGTTTCAAGTAAATTTTTACAGTATTTTAGTATCCCACAGTTAGTCGAATCGATTGTGAGTGAGTGATAATGAGTTTTAGGAAAACGGGTTTTCCTAGCAATTTTTCTAGAATAGTTGACAATGAAACTGATTTCTACTGAAAAGCGTAGTCGCATCATTGCGTCACATCACATCTTTAAGGCCGTGCGCGCACTGCCTTGCGGTGGCAGCAATTGCGGTAGTTCTACCGCACCGGTAGAATGACGGGGGCCACCGGTGACTCTACTGCACGCGTTTATTCCACCGCAGTGCGCGCACTTCTATGACACTCCATACTTCACAGATTTTGCGTTTCCAAAACGCAACGCTGTGCGCGCACGGCCTAAGGCCTTCTTCTTCTTCTTTCGTCAGGTTTCCGCACTTAGTGCCGGTATTTCAATAGTAGCTTATCTCGAAGTGATCCAGGATTGAAGATAAGAACGACATAAGTGTATTTCAATATAGGATTAAAGTTAAGCGGCAAATAAAGTCCACCATAACTAGCCTTAATCTAAGTGGAGGATTTCAGTCGCTTAAGTTCCGATCTGAGATTGGCGTGTGGCTACCTCAAAAAAAAGTTGCTTTATGGTAATTTATTTTTGACCCGCAAAAATCAACATGCTATGGCAGGTTATGAAATAATGGCTGTTTGCTTGTTTAATAATAATTTTCTTACGCAGGTACGCGAATTAATAGTTGCCAAGCCTTTAGCGAAGCCTAAACAATTTTTTAATGATAAGTAATTGCCAATTTGTTTTTTTATGTCGCGTAATGAATAGCAACATTTGTAGGTTGATAGTAGAAATGTCAAAATTGAAGTATTGCCCAGGGGGTGGCAACTGCTATACATTTTATTTCTTGCTTTTCAGCGCCATCTATCTACCAGGACATAAATTAAAAATCAACAGTGTTGTTAGCGTATATATATGATGCAATTGGTAGTTTATTTAAGTAGAAGTGTAAACGTATAATCATTGATTTCGATCTATTTATGAGTTAGTTTTTATCTATCTTTTTTTTGCTTTTACAGTAAGTTCTCCGATCATAGTATTTTATTATTTTTTTGTTCAAATTAATCAAAAAATAAACTATTAGTAGAATTTACAAATATGATATGAGTTTACTGGGTGATAATGACATTTTATTGCAAAAAATATTAACATCAAAAATTGATATTTGTTTTACTATCCTCGAAACAACAAGTTTAGTGTACTAACGAATGCTACTTTCTCGAGTTTACTATATTACTTTAATGTATGTACCAAGCAAAATACTATAGATTGGTTGAAAATTCTGTTGTAGTAAAACTAAACCTAAAATTGTCAAAGCTAGATTCTATAAGTTTATAGAATTTAGTTTTCAAATATTTTTTGGTTTAATTTTACTTTGTCAGAATTTTCAACCAATCTATAGTATTTTGCTTGGTATGTACATTATAGCAATATAGCTAGCTTTATACCTACTACTACTACATTGACATATGGATAGTGTATGTCCTGGTAACTAGATGGCGCTGCCTAAGAAATGCATTAGTTGCCAGTCTATCCTTAGTATATAATATAGTAGTCTATGGTATTGCCGGTGTGAGTGTGAGTTGTGGTCGCGTGTTATTTGTTTTCGGATTCAGAATGGAGAAAAAACGATGCACCAACTTTAGTGCAATCGAAATAAATCTGCTAAAAGATATAGTCATAAGTAAAGCACATATCATTGAAAATAAAAAAAGTGATGCTAGTATATGGAAGGCGAAAAAAAACTGCTGGGAAGAAATTAGCGTTGAATTTAACAGCAGATCTTTAAATTCAAAATCTGCTGAAACACTTCGAAAAAAATGGGACAACATGAAAAAAACTGTGAAAGATAAGGTGACAGGCCAAAGAAAATATGCTCTTGGCACGGGGGGAGGTCCTCCAATGCCACCTCCAAACCTCACCAAAGAAGAGGAAGGAGTATTTAGTTTGATTAGTGTTCAAGCAGCTGGCACTGAGTCTGTTTGTGATAGTGACTATCAACCTGATACTCCTGTACAAGTTCCAAGTCAGGCCACCATAATTCTAACAGATATCACAGTGGATAATATGACCAATAATGACAACGAGAATTTGAACATCTCTGAGGTAATGCTACAAGAAATTGTCCTACCTAACCTATGTTTCTTCATATCTTTACAACTTCCCCGCCACATTTGTTTACTGACAATTTTTTTTTGTTATTATTTTCAGAGTATCTATTTGGAAAATGATTTACAAGAGGATGAACTTAATAAGTGGAGTGACTACACTCCAAAAATATTAAGGACGAAGCCATCCCTACAATTAATAACAGATGATGACAAGGAAAATCCATTCCGCAGATACCGGAAGCGCAATCACACTGGTCAATTGACAAATAAAGCCTGGACTGAATTGGCAAATGATAAAAAGGAAATATGTAAAATGAAAAAAGAGCACATAAAAGCCCTTATTGCTGAAAGCGAATCAAGAAAAAGATACTATGATTTGCAAAATCAAATACTCGAATTAGAATTAGAAAAGAAAAAGAAAGAGAATTCACATTCGGAAAATTAAGCAAATGCTTTCTTACTTGTTAATTTAAATAAATAAAACACTAATAAATGTATATAATTTATTTTATTACCCCTTGCTACAAATTATTAAAATAGTGAATGTATGGCACAACATGTGGAGAGACATTCTGGCTGCCTCTATAAAATGGATCTACTGGCACACTGCTAGTCTCCAAGATGGCCTGTTCAATCTCTGGTAAATTGACAGGCGGATCACCATTATTCATTTTTACTGCAACATTATGCAATATTGCACAAGCCGCACATATATGCTGCACTTTTGAAAGTGCCAAACGAATACCAAGTGCTAATACAGGGAACCTTCTCTTCAGAACACCAAATGTCCTTTCAATGGGGTTTCTGGTTCGAGTTTGAGCTTCATTAAATAATTCTTCTGCTGGTGTAGTAGTCTGTGCAAGGGGAGTCAGACAATAATTTGTAACAGCATAACCACTATCCCCTAGCAGAACAGATGCATTAAATTCTCCCCTTTCAAATCTCTCTTTCACCAGACTATTTTGAAATATTCTTGATTCATGTGCTGATCCAGGCCAACGAGCAACAATATCTTGAATTATCAAATCAGCTGTACATATGGCTTGAACATTTAATGAAAAAAATTGTTTTCGGCACCGAAAAGTCTCAGCCTGTGCACCACCTACAATGTTAATAAATAATAGTTACTTTATATATTGCACCCATCACAAAATTAAAGGGGAAATATTATACTATGGCAGGCAACTAATAACTGCAGCACAGATTTTCACTACTTAAAACTTTATGAAAATAACTAGCTAGACAAAATCTGGAAGCCGATTACAATGACTTCCTTGGAATATTTTAGTTGTAATTTCTTTTCCTAATATGTCACTCACCTGGAGATTCAAGTTTTATATGTGTGCAGTCTAGGGCTCCAACCACATTTGGGAATTTTAAAATTAAATAAAATTTCTTTTTAATTTCTGCAATATTTTGATTTGTTGGCATTGCTATATATTTTGAACGTAATTTTACAATTGCTAGTAACACTCTCCATATATGTTTTCCAGTTGTTGACTTGTGTATGCCAATAAAATCTCCATTGCATAGCAAAAAATTACCAGTTGCCAAAAACTTCAACGTTAGCAATAGCATTTGTGATGGTGTTAATGCTTTATTTCTGAAACAAAAAATAATTACTGAATTATCTAGGTAACAATAGAAGGGTGTGAGGGATCTATGTACCTATAGGTAGGTACAGACATTCCTGCGAAATATTACCTTGTAGTAGGCCATTTGATTTCGTCTCTTATCTGTTCCAGCACAACGTAGGCTGTACGTTTCGTTAGACGAAATCGATCGTAGAATTCACTTCCATTCCATTTTTGGAAATGATGCTCTCTTGTTCTATATATTCGTATAAGTCGTGGGGTCGTAGAATAATTGATAAATTCAATAATATCCTCATCATCACTGCTCGAGCTAGAAGTATAGTTACTGAAACAAAAAACATTTTCTAATTATGTACCTAATAAATTGCCAAGTTGTAAAATCGTGGAGAAAGAGGAAAACGGTAAGCAGGTACTTACGTAATACTACTCAATTGTTGAGACAACTCTTCATTCATTTTTCGCAGCAGAAACGTGAACTTAATTGATTATAAATTTATAATATTTAAATAAACAAACAGCTACAGAAGTGTCATGTTCATGTCAGTCAACTGTCAATGACAACAAAAATCATAGACAATGTTGTAATATTGGTTTTATGGAATTTTATGTCTATGGTTTACTGGCAGGTTTTTAAGTCTATGGCATTTAAAACCAAAATGTTGTTAGGAATGTTTTTAAAATGTGACAAGATAGATGAAAAGAAAAGTCAAGTAGAAAATATTGTGAGTTGAAGATATAGTAGTAGTCGGAGTGGTTGTATATGGTCGATCATAAATGATTTAGTTTTTAGAGCAGTTTACCAATTTTATCAAACATGTATAGAATGTAATTTAGAATTTTGTAAAGGATTTTGGGAATGAAATAAAAAGCAGTGTAACTACAGAATGAAGTAATTTATTTGAATAAAGGATCCCACACTTACAACATCTTGGTAAGAGAACTATTCGATATTTTTAACAGGTTATGGGCTGCCCCCGGGCAAATTTAACCAGATGTTGTAAGAAGATCGACGAAAGATAAGTCTAAAAATTATTTGGAGTACATGAGAAATTATAATTCAAAATAAAATTGAAAATGATTTGAAGATTCAAAGTTGTCAAGAAAGACAATATGTGGCTTGGAAACAAATGAAAATAATATTTTCAGAGGGGAATATAGATGATATAGTAGCTGAAAGAAAGCGATGCAAAGGAGTTGTTGGTGATGATTTTTGCAGTGAAGAAAATGCTGAAGTTAGTGATGAAGATGCTGAGGTTTCTGAAGGCAGGATTGAAGACGTTGAAGTTGAAGTTAGTGGTGAAGATGTTGAAGTTCGAGGAGTTGTTGTTGAAGATAGCGTTGAATAATTTTATATAGAGTCGAAGAAGATAAGTTAGGAGTTTTGTAATAATTTTATATAGAGTCGAAGTAGATATGTTAGGAGTTTTATAAGTGAAGTGTGTTTAGCGATGGTCAGAGTATAAAATTCAGAGGGGATGTCGGTGTAGAATTTTATAGGTTTTGTGTTATTGGGGCTCCTTTGCATAGCTGGCGACGTGAAGTAGTGGTTTAATTGAGTTGGGTTTTTAAAAATGAGTTGATAGGAGTTAAATAGGAGATGTTATTCTAATTGCAATAAACATAAAATTCAGAGGGGATGTTGTAATATTGGTTTTATGGAATTTTATGTCTATGGTTTACTGGCAGGTTTTTAAGTCTATGGCATTTAAAACCAAAATGTTGTTAGGAATGTTTTTAAAATGTGACAAGATAGATGAAAAGAAAAGTCAAGTAGAAAATATTGTGAGTTGAAGATATAGTAGTAGTCGGAGTGGTTGTATATACAACGGTCGATCATAAATGATTTAGTTTTTAGAGCAGTTTACCAATTTTATCAAACATGTATAGAATGTAATTTAGAATTTTGTAAAGGATTTTGGGAATGAAATAAAAAGCAGTGTAACTACAGAATGAAGTAATTTATTTGAATAAAGGATCCCACACTTACAACATCTTGGTAAGAGAACTATTCGATATTGTTAACAGACAAATGACTTATTCTGTTTATTATGTTGCAATATTGCGGTTTATCCTAGATTAGATAAGGCGAGGAAGATCCGGATTGAAATACGCTTCTGTCTTTCAAAAGTGAGACTTAGCTTAAATGTGGGGTTTAACTTAAGCAATAAGTTAAGATTACATTGAAATACCGGCCCTTAGTCTCTGCACGAGACCATTGTACGTGAGCCGTGTCGGCCGTCATTCCATCCAGCCAACCTCCCTCTAGAAGCAGATCAGGTCTCTCGGTCTAATCAGGATGTCTGTAAGGGAATTCAATGACCCGAGGGTTTGCTTTCGTATATCGGTGATTTCCGTGCACTCTTCTGTTTCCGAAATCTGTGCCGCAATTGATAACTATAAACTGAGTAAGTCCGACAAACAGGACGGTACACAGGCACACGTGTCCATTTGAAAAGAATGCGATAAAATAACAACATTATTTAGTTCCACGAAATAGAATAGGTACAATATTGACGAAAATACAAAAACAATGGTAGGAAGTTCCACGAAAGTTAAGAATGAGTCATAAAATAGCAAATGTTAAATCTATACTAATATTATAAAGCGGAAAAGTTTGTTTGTTTGTTTGTTTGCTTGAACGCGCTAATCTTCGAAAGTACTGGGTGGATTTGGATGAAATTTGGTATGGAAGTAGCTTGAAGCTTGAGGAAGGTTATAGGCTGCTTTTTACGCGACTGCAAAAAAGGAGAGTTATGTTTTTACCGTGATAGAATCCACGGGAGCGAAGCCCCGTGTGAGTACTAGTTTGTAAATAAAGCTGGACTGTCGCTTATAGAGGTATAGATAAGTAGCAGTCTCACTTACGGAGGTCTATGTGGGAAAAACGACTCTCTCTTACAGAGGTTTCTGTTTCTCGCTAATAGAGGTTTTGGGAGCTTAAAATGATGGGTCCTGGCTATTACTCTCACTTATAGAGTTTTCTCACTTATCCAGGTTTGACTGTATTTATTTGACAAAAAAAATCTTAAAACAAGCTTATTAACATTTTCTACAACTACGCCAAATAACTTTGTTTTTCATAGTGTTTGTATGAATTACAAAGTTATATTTCTTCATTATTATAGAAGTTAGAGGGGGTGACACATTTTACCACTTTGGAAGCGTATATCTTTTAAACGATAAATCGTTTAAAAATTAAAAGTGGTTTTAGAAACCCCAATGTCATTTTTAAAGACCTGTCTATAGATACCACACACGCATGAGTTTCATGAAAATAAATATTTTCAGTTTTAGTTCCATGTATGGGAAGCCCCCCTTTATTTTAAATATTTTTAAATATTTTTCTTTAAACCGGAAAGCGGTTCATAGAATAAATCTATCTACCAAGTTTCACATGTATAATCCTAATAGTTTCGGAATAAAATGGCTGTGACATACGGACGGATGGACAGACGGACAGACAGACAGACAGACGGATAGACATGATGAAACTATAAGGGTTACGTTTTTTGCCATTCGGCTACAGAACCCTAATAAAAAATGAGCTCTCCATTACCTAAATTTCCGTTACAAACGTCTCAAGTGCAATATACCTGATTCTGAGTTTACTGCCATTGAATAATTTATACGACCCAAGTGGTGCGCTATACACCAGATAGTATATGCAATCAACCGAAAACGAATAAATTATTGAAGGATTCTGGGAATACCTATGAAATGTAACAAAACGAATTTTACTACTTGAACTAATCTACACTTAATTTTCTTACAAATACTAATATTATAAATGCGAAAGTTTGTGAGGATGGATGGATCTTTGTTGCTCTTTCACGCAAAAACTATTGAACGGATCTAAATTTGGTAAGTAGATAGTTAATTTTTATCCCAGAATTCCTACAGGATCGGGATTTACGCGGGAAGAACCCTCCACGCGAACGAAGTCGCGGGCAGAAACACACAATGTTTTTTGTCTGTCTGTTCAGACTAATCATGGGATCAGCCGACCGATTTTAATAAGACTTAAAGTTAGAGGAGATTATAGGGCAATGTCTAGGTTACTTTTTATCACGTAATTCCCACGGGATCAGAACGAACGCGTGAATACCAATTAGGTAAAATCAACTCCCATGCAATCGAATTTGCGGGCACAACTAGCTTAGTGAATAAAATCTATAATAGATTTTCAATATAAAGTATATCATATTGAAATCAAGCAAAATAAAGCAGTTGTTTTTCCACAAACAAATTAAGGTTTAAGTGTAAACAAGAGTCGGTAAAGCCATTGAAACAAAACGTCTAAAACTGTGGCGATGAAACCAGCGGCTATAGCAGCGACAGCGGCGCGGCGGTGGAGTGGGGCTGAAAACACGGGCGGAGGGAGGCATTTGCTGTCAACCACTGCCGTGATATTCAATATCGTATTATTTGATACAATTCCGCTCCACACTGTACAGTGGTCATCTCTTTAAATACTATGAGATATTGCCATGCAATACTTTTAAAAAATCTGTCCGCTGTGAGTGGGAATTGCACGTAAAATGATGGTTTTAGTAACGTGGATGTGTGTCTGAATTCCTACTATATTTATCTATGTTTAAAGTTTAGACATTTGTTCTCGTATGTATGGATGTATGTCACTCAGGAAAAATGCCTGAAAATATCTAAATAAATTTAGCACAGTAATAGATAGTAAAGTGCAAAAACTTTATACCAAAAAATTAAACCGACTCCCAAAAAACACTGCAAAGTGAAAAATAACTTTAATTTCGGTAGTCGGTGTCTTTAGTTTTTTTTTTTTCGTTTTTGGCACCGACTTCCGAAATTAAAGTTATTTTTCACTTTGCAGTGTTTTTTGGGAGTCGGTTTAATTTTTTGGTAAAAAGTTTTTATTTCACACTTTTTAGTTGGTCTATTTTTAATTTACCTAGTTACAAGAGCCTAAATGTCAACTACTTATAACCTTTTACAAAATATTGCTTTTCCCAATGCTGAGCCGTTAATTGTTGAGGAGTTCTCCTGGTACTTCACCATCAGCTCTACATCACTGTATGCATTGTGACGAGCATAAAGTGCTTAACATCCATATTCAAGTAATCGAATCGCAATCCACTCAATACTTATTATTGAGTAGTTTCGGCGGCCATCTGTGGTCTTCATCATCAGTTCCACTTCCTCAAATGGTACTTTTTGAGAGCAACTGTACAAGTTACTATAATAAATACCCAAAACGTCATAGGTGTGCCTATAATATATGAAGAGTTCCCTCGATTTCTCCAGGATCCCATCATCAGATCCTGACATTTATGAAAATGGGACCAATTTCAAAGTATATGCTTTTAATAAAAAAAATAATTTTCCAAATCGGTTCAGCCGTCTTCGAGTAAACGATGATCATACATAAAAAAAATACGCGTCGAATTGATAACCTCCTCTTTTTGTCGTCGGTTGAAAATACATATGCTATTTTTACCCGACTGCCAAGGAAGGGTTATGTTTTCGGCGAGTATCTTGTATGTATGTAATTTATTATTTATTTATTTTATACTTTATTGTAACACCGCACAATATTTCTATAAACAAAACAATTCACTAGTGTACAGTGGGCGGTCTTATCGCACAGGGCGATCTCTTACAGACAACCTTTGGATGGACAAAAATTAAAGGAGACAGATTAAATGCTGTCAATGTACAGACAACATAAATAATATTAATTGAACATAATAATGTAAAATACATACATACAATACAAAAATTATATACTTATAAATATTACATGTACCCATCTATAATTGAGAAAGAAGGGGAAAAGTTATAGGGAGAGGTAACGCTCCTTCACCATTCTTTTGAACGCTGGTAGCGTTTGAGCACGCCTCACTTCTATGGGTAATGCATTCCACAAACGAGCTGCTTGAATAGTGAAAGATTTGTCAAAGAAAGAAGTGGAATACATACGAATACCTGACTCTTAATTTTTCGACTATTCTTTATTACTGACCTCATAATTATCTCCAGAACTGCTTAACGGATTTATATAATTGAGGTATCGTTAGATTCGCGCTAGCAGCTCAAGTGTTTTAGATAGGTGACGTTTAAAAAAATCAAACATGGCGGCTGTGGGACGCCATTGTAGTTAGCGTAAAAACTTTTTTTTCGAATTCTACAATTTGGGCATCAAATCAAAGAGCTCAACACATGGATTTCAAAAAGGTATATCATGATTATTAACAGCGTAATACTTTTTTGATTAAGTACCTATATATTGTGATGATCTTTGCCGTATAGGTAGTGCATTTTTTTTTATAGGGAAGAAACCTTCAAAAAGCACTCGATTATTGGGTAAGAGACCGAAGAGTATTTATGTCACTAAAACTACCATCTACAAACTACCACCACCTGGTCACCATCATAGTACATGGAGGGGAGCTCTAGGTCTTCTAAAGAGACTACTTCGGAGTTTTATTTTTATTTTTTATAGAGAATAGCCTTGCGTCTGACCACCATCTTACCTGATGGTAAGTGATGATGGAGCACGCTTTTTTATTTTATTATTGTTGATAGTCTTGTGTTTAACCACCATCTCACCTGATGAATTCCACTACTTCGCCGTGCGTACAATGAGAGTATTCCCAAAACGTTTTGTACGTATGGGTGGGATATCCACCATGTAACGATGGTGCATCACCATTTGTCTTGTAGTTCGATGATGGAACGGGCAGTCGGGCATGGTGGAATTAGATTGTGAAAATGTCCACCATGTAACGATGGCGCATCGCCATTTGTCTTGTAGTCCGATGATGGAACGGGCATAGCGGAATTAGATTGTGTAAAACGTAAAGTTCCTTGTGCAACGCCTGTTAGGACACCTACCAGTGGGAGAAGACGGTAAAAAAGCCGCACCTGAGCCTCACTGTACAGTAGGAACTCCATAACGGAAGCGAGTTTAAAATTGTTTTTATTTTCATCACCACCACCGCCAGTTTAGTGGCCACAACGTGAAACTGAATTCGCTCTGGCTGGCATTTATAGAGAACTTTCTTATTTTGTTCTCAGTGCTTGGGAGTCGCCGTGTTACGTTTCATTAGTGGGTATTTTTTACAGATTTTCTTTTCTTTTGTTTAATTTGTATGGTGTCAATGATGTTGTAGTGGTTCTTCTTCGGTTTTGCGGCTGATTTATTTTGCATTGAATGGATTTGAAATTAATTGGTACCGTTGATTTTAATTAGCATAATTATGAAACAGAGATTGTTCGTTCTAGAAGTGAATGTATTTATACCATACATTATTTTCATGAAATACGAGTATACATATTATTAGCTATGACATTGAGTGTTCTTAGACCTGGTGAGTCATTAATCTAGTTATAAAGTTTTAATTCCATTGAAAACTCCCCATTTCAATTTTGACCATCTCAGATTTTGCCACATAATATAATTATCGAAACTTTAAGATTGGGGAGTCTCTGCTAAAGCTAATAAAAACTTTAATCTAAAATTGTTGACGTGGCTAAACTGAAATGACTAAGTCGTACCAAAGGAACGATTTATTCCTATTTCATTTTGTCACATTTTCTATCTCCGATCACGAACATTAAACCCCGAATTGTAAATAATCAAGTAAATTGATTGATAAACTGAAGCCAATGGGCCATTACTTGCTAGATAATACGAATGGCCACTGTCGATATCGCGTTATGGAGGCCTTCTTTATCTTCCGAGGGTCTCCGTAGGGTTGGCAAAAGATATCTTTAAAAGATACCATGAAAAGACAGCGTTGTTTCGTGTTAGAGTTGTCTTTGTTGGGCAGGGATATAAAATCTAATAACCGAGATGACGGGATGAGCTGGACATCCCAATAGGGAGTTCGTTCTTTGGTTGTTTTGAAGAAAGTGGTGTAGTAGGAAAGTAGTTTCAGAGTGTTGTAATTAAAATACAGTTGGCTGTTACGATTTAGCATAAAGATTGTCTTACGAATATAAAATTTGGACTAAATAGTTTAAATTAGCTGTAGTGCCCGCTTTTTCTAGTATAATTCAATGGTTAAAGGTTTCTGATGAAACCGGAATGACTTTATAATGATATATAAAGATGAAGACGTGGTCCGAGTTAATATGAAAGGTTTGTAATTTTACATAGAAAATAGTTGAATAATGTTTCTGTTTATTTTTTAATTGTTTCCACAATATTAACGGCCAGCTATACTATGCTTATAATTTAAATTAGTGTTTTTTTATTTATAAAATCTGTCGTTAAGTTACTCAGGAAGTATTGAGAAAAGAATAGTATTAGAACAAAAACGGGATATATACCATATGTATTTATTGTTTTGAATTTTTAGATATTTCGGCATTGTTGTAAGTGCCATGATCACGTATGCACTGAAGTTATTGAGGGTGTCTGATCAAATATCCCGTTTTAAATTCTAATGATACTGTTAGTGACCATATCAGTTAAAAACTTAAATTGAGAACACTCTGGAGAGTTATGTTAGAGAGTTCTAAATGATACATGATTTTTATTTTGTGTAAGGTTTAAAGTAACTCTTTATCACGGAATATATGTTTTTGAACATTTGCTACAGGAAAACATTATTGAATGAGAATCTCAACAATAATGCCCACTAGCATCTACTGTGTTTCAAGTATATATATTTGGTATAATCAAACCTAAAATTGATAAAAAATGCAAAGAAAGTGCCAGCCCTATTCGTGACATATAGGGGTGTTAAGCCAATATTAGGTATTAAATAGCACCATTAGGAATTGATGCCAATGTAAAGTAGCCGCAAAGAGAAATGGTTTCTTCAGAACACCTTTTTTGAGGTTTTTGTCTCAAACGATAACGTAGATTGATGTTCTTGTACGCAAAATTCCACTTACATTTGGAGAATTTGTGTAGTATATTGTGAGGGTAGAATATAAAAGAAATGTATTTTAATGGAAAAGTATTAACAATAGTTTACTTTCTTATTGCAACCGAGGTGGAATTGATGTCCCAGTCCCAGGCGAGGTTATGGGTTTAAAATATGGCAAGGACAATTAATTGCTCACGGTGTACATCATACCTCATTTTAAAACAAAAAAAAAACATAAATATGATATTTATGGTGAATAAGTAATGGTTTCTTGACTTGCAGATTTAGTTTATGTGGGCTTTATTTGTTTGACGGCAAACTGCATAGAAGCCTAGTAACAAAACATACATTTGACTGAATGAATATTTTATTATTCAAAACGTAAATTAATATTAATCTGATGATAGAAGTAATATTGGAATTTAATATTTATTTATTTATGAAACTCTATTCACCAAATAAAATTTTGTCCCTTTTGTCATCACCTATTAAAGGTGTATCTGTAAAAATAAACGTAGTAGGTTAATACCTAGTAATACGTAGTAGGTAAAAACTAATGTTTTTTGAAAGAAAAAAATCGGCATATTATTTTCTATAATTACATATACAATTAATGGTGAATTCATCACCTTTATATGTTTGGTGTATGGTGATATTCCTCATTATATTCCTCGGTATCGGTAACGAACATAGCCTCAAATCAAAAAGGCCACAGTAAATATATGTGGAACTCTTCAAATATTATAGGCACACCTAAAGTGATTTGAGTATTTTTTATACTAACTTGCATGGTTGCATTCGGAAAGCATCATTAGTGAAGTGGACTTGATGATGAAGATCATAGATGGCTACTGGAACTACTCAATATATAAGTAGAAATAATAAGTATTTCATGGATTCCGCTTCGATTACTTGAATATGGTTATTAAGCACACATCACAATACATATCGTCGCCTTAGAGTGAAAACCTCGAGAGTACATTTTTGTCCAATTTTTTTTTTATATTAGCATCGCATTGAAAAATAGAAAGTAATCCTAGCAACGCACATCCTGATCTCACTAATATGTTCATTCAATACTCGAAACGCTATCTATGAAAGTAAGTGAGAACCTCGTAAACACTCGCATTGCGTCGTGAGTTTAGCGTAATCAGGCCATGGATTATAATATCGAACAGTTCTGGATATAAAAACGGGTTAAATGAACATATAAATTAATTTAAAAAAAACATAAAAGAAACCGTACAAAAATTTTATAGCACGCAGATTTTTCTTCCTCCTGAAAAGTTACTCCTTTTTCACTTACGAGGATTTCACTCTAAGGCGTCGATATGGTGAATTGAAGCTGATGGTGAAGTACCAGGAGAACTCGTTGAGGAGTTCAGAGAGTAAAAAGTTTACAAATTCGTCTAGCTTGGGAAAATAAAACTACCCATTTTCCTCAAGTAAATTCTTTAAATGACAGTTAACATCGACTCCGTATTCGAAATAAGTAAATAAATAGTAATTGTGCATTAATTAACTAATGATTTATTTCATTGTTTGCATAAAGTGACTATTGACGCCAATCAGTGTTATCTCCACAAAACTCAAGTGTAAAGTGAACTAAAGTGACAATATAAACAACTATATGTGCAGTATTTAGAACTCAAATAAATCTCTGACACGGGCGCAAAGAAAGCGTATAAGGCGACTTGATAATGTAATAATACCAACAACTACAGGTACAATAATTAATTTCTATTAAAAACTAATTTATCTCATAAAGTGAAAATAATAGTCGTTAATTTTCAATATTTTGAATTCATAAACCCATGAAAATTGAGTAGACTGCCATCTAGTGTCTCAACAATCGATACGGTGCAATAGACATCTAGTGAGAAATAGCAGTACTGATTACACAAACTATGAGCGAAATCAATAACGTCACCGTAAGGCGCGCACGAGCGCTCTCAAACTCGGACTACAACTTAGACGAAAGTCTCGCCAATCGCACCCTAGATGGCACTGTATGCAGTATGCCTGATATATCAGATGATGACGACATTGATTTAATAACTCAATTAAAGAAAAATATTGATGATCTCACAAATAAACTCTGTAGTGCAAATGGAGAAATTGACTCACTAAGCCTTGAAATTGAAAAGCTTAAGAAGGAAAATGAAAATCTGATTCGTAAAAACTCACTCTACAAACAAATAGTGATTAGTCCGACACAATCTCCTACCAATACGCCTAAAAAAAGGGGGTCAAAATATTCAAAACAAGTAGGATTTATAAATAAACAAACACAAACTGATTCTGAAATAACAGTAAAAGAAAAAGTTACCAAAAACTATGACCAACAAAAAACGATTACTACACATTCCAGTCCACAGATGGCGCCAGATGGACCTTCGAATGAGCAAGGGACACAAAAATATATACAAGTGAACAAAAACAAATTGAAAAATAAGCTATGTATATTAAGTACGAATAAAACTAATAATATATTAACTCTGGCAAAAGAATATTTTACAGACAATTATCAAATATGTCACTACCTAACACCAAAGGTGGAAATTATGCACCTTCTACGGGATTTACAAGCAAAACTTCAACATTACACAAAGAATGATTTTTGTATAATAATGATCGGCGAGGAAGACTTTAAAACGACTAAATGTTACTTTGACATAATTACATACATGAGAAACGCATTAAAGGACATAAAGAACACAAATATAATTATTACTTTGCCAACATATAAATATAACAATGACTATAATATTTTATATAACTCGAGAGTGGAAATGTTCAACAACATGCTATGTATGGACAATATTACTCATAATTATTCATATATTCTGGACTCCAATTTGAACTTGAGCTATCACCATTCTACGTACATAAGATCAGGAAACATAAAAGACTGCGCTATGAGAGTAATTTTTGAGGACCTTTTCAACCTTCGATTGGAAATCTTAGAAGAAAATGCTCTCGTCGAAGAAAGTGAGTCAAAAGAGCAGTTTTTTCTCCAGTAAATACATTAACATTTTACACCAAAATATTGCAGGTTTACTAAATAAATCAAATGCTCTTACGGTATGCTTGAATGAACTATCTGATACAAACTTTAATGTAGATATTATATGTATTACCGAACATTTCATCATGAAAGGTCACGAAAAGCATCTGTTCATACCAAATTTCAGTTTAGCGGCATGTTATAGTAGACAGGAAAAGAAGAGAGGAGGAACATGTATAATGGTTAATACTTGCCACCAATGGAAGGAAATTCCTCAAATATCGAAGCTGTCATCACCAGGGGTTTTTGAATGTTGTGCTGTCGAGCTTATTAATTATAAATTAATAGTTGTATGTATTTACAGAGTACCAAACGCTAGGAATTTAAATTACTGTTTTGATAAACTTGAAACTTTGCTTAAAGAAATATCTAACAGGCGTTCAAAGAATGTTGTAATTGCAGGCGATTTTAATATTGATGTATTAAAACCCAGTAACAATTCAGTTGCACTTGAGTATCTACTACTAGGTCACAATTTGAAACTTGCTCTTAAACAGCCAACTCGAATGGCTAGTGGGACATGTATAGATAATTTTGCGCATAATTTTAAGAAGAGTTGTAAGACAGATGTACTTGAGTTTGCTTTATCAGACCATACAGCACAGCTACTACAATGTCCAGTTCCTAATGTATATAATATCAAATCCTGGTATATAACTAGAAGAGATTATAGTAACGATAATATAGAGAAATTTAAAAATAGCATAAGTAGTCTCAAATTTTCGGAGATATATCTTACTGAGGATTCCAACTTAGCTTACAATCAATTTATTGACACATTCAAGTTATTTTACGAGTTATGTTTTCCGTATAAAGAAATAAAAATAAACCTAATCAATAAACCAAAATGGCTTTCACGAGGCGTTAAATTATGCAGTAGGAAAAAAAGAGAACTTTTGTGGCGATCCAGGTTGAAACCCACCCATGAAAACAAAAAGAAATTCACTACCTATTCTAGATTATATAATAAAATAATTAACTTGACACAAAAAGCTCAAAATAACCACAAAATACAGCGATCTAAGAATAAATCAAAGACTACATGGCAGGTAATTAATCAGACAAAATACAATATCCCTAAACAACGAATAGAGAAACTTAAAGTTGGTAATCAAATTTTATACAAACCTTATGATATCGCTAGTGCTTTTAATGACTTTTTCGTTGACAAAATACGTCCGAAAATAGATGTTGACTGTAAGCCGAAAACATGCATCTCGTCTATGAAACATAACTCAATGTTTATGGCACCCAGCACACCACACGATTTGAATAAAATAATAATGTCGCTAAAAAATACTAACAGTGTTGGTATTGATGGAATCGCCACAAAGATACTGAAGTCTGTCTCAACCACGATATGCGAACATTTAAGCCACATATTAAACCTTATTATTTGTACAGGTAAATATCCAGATGCTTTAAAAACATCTATAATAAAACCCTTATTTAAGAAAGAAGATAAGGAGTCGATGGAATATTATAGACCTATTTCGCTCATACCAGTTATTTCGAAGATCTTTGAAAAATACATTTGTAGGGAATTATATAATTATATGGAAAAATATAATATACTTTGCGAAGAACAAAAAGGATTCAGAAAGCACAGAACTATCAATATGGCAATTTATGACTTTTTGAGTCCTATTATGAGAAGTATGGATAAACGATCCCCCATATGCGCTATATTTTGCGATATGACCCAGGCGTTCGATTATGTCCATCATAATATACTACTTAATAAATTAGAAGCCTATGGCATTAGAGGTAACGTGCTCGAACTTATAAAATCTTATCTGGAAAACAGAACACAAATAACCGAAGTTAGCAACATTAACATAGTTACCAAACATGAGGACATTATAAGGTCTCAAGAACGTAAAATCTCATACGGTGTACCACAAGGAACCGTAGTAGGCCCATTTTTATTTATAAGTTATGTTAATGATATGCCCAAGTCCCTTGAATATCCTATAACTATGTTTGCAGACGATAGCACTATAACAATCTCATGTAAAAGTACAAATACATACGAAAATGACATAAATAATTCTCTTGACGCACTAATTAAATGGCTAGACGAAAATAATTTAAATATTAATTTAGGTAAGACAAAGATAATTCACTTTAGACAACGTACACCCGGCGGAACTAATCTCAACATCCATTACAAAAATGACAAAATTGAGGAAGCAGAGGATACCAAATTTTTAGGGTTGCAAATAGATTGCCACTTAAACTGGAAAGCACATATAGACACTTTGTGTAAAAAATTGAGTTCATCCGCATATGTGTTATATAGATTATCCTCCATAGTAGATGTCAAAACAGTTCTTACGGCTTACTACGGAATAGTTGAATCACACTTGCGCTACGGTGTCATTTTCTGGGGGAACTCAACTGATCGAGATATAGCTTTTAAGGCCCAGAAAAGATGTCTCCGATCAATATTAAAACTTAAATCGACAGACAGTTGCGCGCCTTATTTTAAGCTACATAAAATCTTGACACTTCCCTGTATATACATTTTCGAAGTAGCTATGTTTGTCAAGCAAAATCCATCTCGTTTTGAGCGCCTGGCTGTTGTATTCCCAAGGAATAGGCGTGACAACAGCAAATTATGTCAAGTATCATGTCGAACCACTTTAATGCGTAAGAGCGTTTCTTGCATGGCCCCAATTATTTACAATAAATTACCGAGTAGTTGGAAAGCTTTAAATACAGCACAATTTAAGAGTAGATTACGGAATTTTTTGGTAGATAAAACGTACTACAGTGTAACTGAGTTCCTATCGGATAAAAAGATTTGTTAATTAGTGACATCTTGATTTTTGAAATTTAGTTGTATGACATTATTGATTATTGATTTTTGACATTTTGATCTTTGACATTTTGATTTCTCATTTTTTGATTAAGTTTTTATTTTTTGGAATTGTAATAATAATGATATTTGTAATAGTAATGATAATGACATGGTATATAATCTAATGACACTAATTTATAGTTTCCTTTTAATACAAACATATATTTTTAATTAAGTTGATGATTTAAAATTTTATAATAGTAATTTATAAATTGATCTAAATAATAATGATATAAATAATTTCAAATGTTTGCATGCCGATTGGTAAAATGTGGCTGAGCTAAATGTAATCTTAAGAACTATTATGTACCCATATTTGCAAAATAAAATTCTATTCTATTCTATTCTATTCTATTCTATTCAATACAATCTATATATAAATACGTGAAGCGGAAATTTTGTATAAATGTACACCTTTTTAGCAAAATTACGCGAACAGAGGAATATAAAATGTGGTATACTTAGTTTAAGTTTAAATGGAGAAACAGTGAAGAAAGCTAATATTTTTGGATAATAATGCATTAAAAATAATGTATGTCTTGGGCGACCCGTAATAGAATCTTGTATCTACATTACACTAAGATAATATTCAATGTGGGTACTGAAACCAAGTGATCTCCCAAGACAACAGCATCTAACTGGGCCTCACAAAATCGAAAGTGATTATCAAGAACAGAACAAACTTAATCAATCTAAGTTGGTAACGAGGCACCCGCAACAAAGGACTTTGAGCCGTATTTACTTAAGATAAAGATATTATTACAATCTGTACGAGCTAATACAGGGCGCTGTATTTTATCATGGGTAATAAAATATAATAAAACAGTTAAAAAAGTGTGTCTGTACATTTCATATTTTTACAAAAATAATAATAGAGGGGGTTAACAAACAGTAATAGAAGAAGAATTTAAAAAAAAGTCTGTCTGTTCGTACACGCTAATCTTCGTACCTACTGAATGGATTTTTAATGAAATTTGGTAAGTAGATAGTTGATAATAATATAATGGAATACCACATAGGCTACTTTATATCCCGGAATTCCCTCGGGATCGGGATTTACGCGGGAAACCCTCCCACGCGAACGAAGTTGCGGGCTGCAGCTAGTGGGTAATAAAATAAATCATATTTTTAACAATTTACTTGAAAACTACCCCTATCGCTCACCGCTTTTGGTTTCACAAAGAAGTGCTCTCTAGACTCGTGGGGAAATTCACAATGGCCAGCCGCAACGATAATTGAGAGTAAGTGATAAAAAATCCGCAATAATAGTCTCAGTATTTAATACACAAGCGATCGATCTTTAAGGTTAAGCGTGGTGTGGTGGCCCCGCACCAAGCTTGTCACAGCCATTAACAAACTACAACGCATGCAAAGGCTGGCCTGCATCGCGATAACGGGCTGCATGAGAACTACCCCGACGGCAGCTGTAGAGGCTATGCTGGGGCTCCCGCCGCTCCATCTGTTCATACAACAGGAAGCGACGATGGCAGCAGTACGTCTCAAAACACTGGACCTCTGGGGTAAGATAGAAACAAGGCACACCGCTCTGCTTGAGGAACTCAACAACGAGCTCCCCATAACGAAGGCAGTTAATGACCGGGTGCCCAAACAAATTGTCTTTGACAAAAAATACAGAATCCAACTGTACGAGGATTACCGTTGCGAGGGGCTGTGCCCCTCTGAGGTACGGGTCTTCACCGATGGTTCCAAAAATTTTTTAGCAAAAAATAGAACCGACTTCCATATCAAAACACTACAAAGGCAAAAATAACTTTAATTTCGGAAGGCGGTGTCAAAAACGAAAATATATACAAAACTAAAGACACCGCCTTCCGAAATTAAAGTTATTTTTGCCTTTGTAGTGTTTTGATATGGAAGTCGGTTCTATTTTTTGCTAAAAAATTTTTTTCACGCTTTTTAGTGGGTCGGTTTGTAATTTATCTAGTTACAAAAGCCATAATGTCAACAACTTATCACCTTTTACTAAATATTGCTTTTCCCGATGCATAGCCGTTAATTTTTGAGGAGTTCTCCTGGTACTTGACCATCAACTCTACATCACCATATGTGTATTGTGACGAGCATAAAGTGTTTAACATACTACTCAATTAATCACTCAAGTAATCGAATCGCAATCCACGAAATACTTATTATTGAGGAGTTTCAGTGGCCATCTGTGGTCTTCATCATCAGTTCCACTTCCCCAAATGGCACTTTTCGGAAGCAACTGCTCAAGGTATTATAAGAAATACCCAAAACGCTATAGGTGTGCCTATAATATTTGAAGAGTTCCCTCGATTTCTCCAAGATCCCACCATCAGATCCTGATTTCGTAACAATGGGACCAACTAGAAACTATACCTATTCAAACGCAAAAAGAATTTTTCAAATCGGTCCAGCCATCTCCGAGTTATGAGGTAACATACATAAAAAAAAAAAAAAAAAAAAAAAAAAAAAAGTTCAAGACGAATTGTAAACCTCCTTTTTTTGAAGTCGGTTAAAAACAGGTACTGGTACGGGTGCAGGAGTCTTTTCGGAGGATCTTAACATTCGTATAGCCAGACCTTTGGGGGTCTACAACACAGTGTTTCAGGCCGAGTGCCTGGGGATCTCACTGGCAGCTTCAGCTATTATAAACAGGGAAGTTGTGGACCACTCAATACGCATACTTTGGGACAGCATGGCAGTACTGCAAGCACTGAGCAGCCACACACTTAACTCTGGGCTGATCTTGGAGTGTCACAATCTCCTCAACCAGGTTGGTGGACACAACAATATAACCATTCAATGGATCAAAGGACACAGCGACTCCCGAGGCAACGATGCAGCGGACGAACTCGCTAGAAGGGCTTCGAGTATGGCGATTATGGGACCTGAACCCATTACACCACTCCCCTTCGGTTATCTGCGTCACCTGGTAAGGAAACGTACCAGAGACCTACACCACAAACTATGGGAGAACCACAGTGAGTGCAGGCAGGCTAAAGAGGCTCTCCCGACCCTTGATGGCCGCTTGTCAAAACAGGTCCTATGACTGTCTAAACCGCAATTGTGGCTGATGACAGCCGCCCTTACCGGTCATGGATCCTTTAATAAACACCTCTATGTAATAGGAGTCACAGACAGCCCACTATGCAGAGCCTGCACGGAGGAGGACGAAACAGCAGCACACCTGCTACTGAGCTGCCCTGCAGTCGCGGACTACAGGACTAAATACTTCGGCAAACCAGGTACCCTCCGAGAAATGGTAAGCAAAACGAGGGCGTTGCTCGCCTTCCTGGAGGAGTTGGCATGGATAGTATGAAAAGGTCCTTACCCTTACGCAAAATACGCGCTTGGTCGTGGAGTTGCGGATACCTGCCCGACATAGATACATACATACATACATACATACAAGGTTAAGCAACACTTGCCGAGCTCAGGCCGTGGATGGATATCGAGATTCCTCAGATATTTATTTTGAGAATAGCAACCCCGGCGATTAATCCTGCAGATTAATCTCTGGGGTTGCCTTATTTACAATAATTAAAGTTTCCAGCCAGGACGTATATTTAATTTACAAACAAGGCGATTACTCGCTAAGGGTTTTTGGATATCGGCTTAGGGCGTCGCTGGGGGAAGGCATCTAGGGACAGGCTGGATTGGACAGTTATTATTCAGGGACGAATTTAAAGCTACTGGCACAGCTGCGTGGGCTGGCTTTCTGGCAAGGGTCGGGCGGGCAATTACTGGGTCGTCGTGGCGAGGAGGAATAAATAGTAGGTTTTTTGTTGGTGTATTGTGTTGAAGCAATACGCTGATCGGAAAGTTATTGTGAATAAATGTGGAGCAGCTCAGTTTGCATCTCTTGGAGCATGGTGATGGAGTCACTTAACGGGCATGGGAGGTGGCTCCATCACATTATATAACGCTAACCAAAATGCGTCGGTTGGCAAATCAAGCTTAACTGCAGTTTCAAAGAATTGCTTGGAGAGGTGTTTCATGAACTGCTGTAAAGTAGGCTATTTCAGATGTACTTACATGTATTCTTATATTGCGAACATAAAAGGGCACTTCGACAACTTTATTAAGGAATCGGTTTGGAGGCTCTGTATCTTATAAAGGTATGGGGTTTTGCATGTGCAAAGACTGCGCAGGAGTAGATCATGATGGTGCTACGGTGAAAATACGTTATTTGCACCTTAATAATAATTTACTACGGGCGGTCAGGTTGAAGTGTGGCCTACCTTAAGCGAAGGCGGCGCGAGAATCAGGCTGCCTTATGGGCCGAGCGAAAGAGAAGTAACTAACAAAGACCATGCCTAGGTATTTGACTCGCTTCTCCTAAGGGAGTGATCGGACTGGTGAGATTTCTCCATGCCTCGGAAAACACTTTAAGCGTTGGTTTCGGCTGACATTTCTGACATCATGTAAACAAACATATATGTTTACATAGAAATCTAATAAAACAATATTGAAGTAAATTAATGACAGCTTTATGATCCCAATTTATTCTTTAACTAAAATATGTAAACGCGTAGTCTTGTGCAAGTAGCTGTTTTTCAATAATCAAAAAGAAAATCTCCTTTAACTTCTGTCCATCCAAAGCTTGTCTATAAGAGATCATTCTGTGCGATAAGACCGCTCATTGCCCATAAATCTAGTGTAGTTTTACTTTTTGTATCCATAGAAATACTGTAGGGTATACAGTATATATAATAAATAAAATCAATCCCCGAAAATTCGTACATGGTTAAAAACCATTCAGTCACAAAATACTAATCGTAATCAACAAATTCCCACCTATTTAAATTCCAGTTAAACAAATAAAACGCACCCTGTACACGGTAATCTTTTCCAATCATTCGTTTCTGTACTGTTACCAAATTGAAAATGGCGCAACTTTAATGGAAAACGATTCCGTTATTGTTATCTCTGACATTTTTATTGTTTTAAAAGCTTTTATTTTAATATTTTTGTTGGTTTTACGTTCGATTATGGATGATCTATTTACGTATGTTGCCAATTTGGGTTTTTAAAGGCTCTCACACAGAGGCACAACATGACAGCTGTTTCATACAGTCATAACGTACATTTACAGTCATACAGTCTTTTCGTTGAAATTGTTTTATCTTTTAATAAGACATTTTTTCACTCTAGGAATTTCTTCTGTATTTTGTGTGTTAAAAAAGTTAGTTCCGGTATGGAATTGCTTTACTACTGCGCCAACCATATTGCCAAATTGCTTTGAAAATGCTGTCGCACTGCACTGTTGTCTTATGTCAAGCTACGTTTGTCTGTGGGAGCATCTACTCTAATTCAACCGATTATCTCATAATATAATCACAATTCTTATATCAATATAAAGATAGCAAGATGGTTTTTTAATAAATCAATAAACTCATTTATTTTAGAACTTGTGACATTCCATAATAGTCGTTACTAATATTATACCTTAAACATATGTTAGTAAATGCAACTGACTCAGAAAATACATCAGTGAACAATCGTGTTTGCAAGCAATTACGTTTACGAGACTGTTGGTGCTGGCACGCACTCTGTACATCATGGACGCGGCGCGCTTGCGTCTGATGGCAGCGAAACCTTCAGTGTGCTACCAGACTAACTCTTTGTTTTTCTTTCATCGGAATGACTGTCTCTAGACCTAGCATTTGCCAACACTAATACTGAAAATGACATAGGACGTAGTTTTGAATCCCGAGTAAGATTCAAAGAATAGCCGCGTCTTTCCTTCTAGATTTTTTCAGTTGCAGTGCATTTAAACGTATGGAAAAGGCACGTATGGCAATGTATGGAACAGTTGTGTGACTGCTTTGATAATAAACGTAAAAATCTACCATTAAAATATATAACCATTTACATAAAACCGCATTTATATTAGTATTTAATTTGTAAAACAAATCATATTAATGTTTAACAAATAACATCAATAATAAATGGATACGCCAACGCAAACCCGCGTCCATTCAACTGTAAATTCATCAAAGGCTCAATAAAAAACGCAAAACAAAACCACGCGATAGAAATTAGACGGAAAGCAGAATACGTTATGTTTTACTAACAATGGGAAGTTTGAAATTAATTAATTTGTTAGCAATAAAACTTCATCTGAGTGAACATAGTCCACGCAGATGAAGTTTTTTGTCATTGTGTGTGTGTGTTTTTTAGGGTTTATTATCCAAAGGATAAAAACAGGACCCTATTACTAAGGCTCCGCTGTCTGTCTGTCTGCCACCAGGGTGTATCTCATGAACCGTAATAGCTAGACAGTTGAAATTTTCACAGACGATGTATTTTTGTTGCTGCTATAAAAAAACATACTTAAAAATTAAATAAAATGAAGTCGGTTAATAAATATTTAACGGGGGCTCCCATACCACAAACGTGATATTTTTGGCGTTTCTTTAACCCTTAGTGCGTGAGTCCGACTCGTACTTGCCCAGTTTTTGTTATCGGGATTGTAATGGTACTGCATATTGTGTTGTAATCGGTAGTTCAATCAATATTGTATTAATACAATATACAACGTGTAACGGAAACCCCATATCTATCCAAAAGGACTGAAGACAACATCTGGTATGGAGACTATGCAAAGTTTCAGCTCAAAATAAGTGACTCACAGAATTGAACCCAAATTGTTGGTTTTGTATGTTTCTTGAATACCAATAATAACAAACGTGTCACAGCACTATGAGGGTAATCACTTTCCACATCACTTGCCAATAAAACGATAATTCTCTTCGTTCTTCTTATTTTGAAAAATTCGGTCTCTGGTATCAATGTATTGAAATTTCTAATAAGTTCCACACATGTATCGAACTAAAATAATCGAAATAAGCAAAAATTGTTTGAAAAGGTTTCTTTACATGTTTAGTTGGTTTTTACTGTTGAGTTTGTGATAAACTGCTTGTCACTTCGCTCGACACTCGATTCCAGTATCAGCGACGCAATCCATACCGCAGAAGATCGAACCAATTGGTGGAATGTAGACCAAAAGAAAGTGGATGCACTAATTATGCATGGCGAGTACCATCCTCAGCATTGAGGACAATGACAACGCACGTAGAAGGACTTTTCGGTTTTTATAGGGTTCCGTCGCCGAATAGCAAAAACGGAACCCTTATAGTTTCGTCATGTCCATCTCTCTGCCAGTCTGTACGTCCGGATGTAATTAATAGCCACTTTATTCCGAAACTATTGTAACTTCTAAGTTGGAAAATGTTCGGTTGATGTATTCTAAATACCACTTTTCGTTTTTATTTTTCATAAAATTAAAAATAATAAGAAATTAAGTATCCCCAGAATCGAAACTATTTTTTTTTCATCGAACGGTAAGTGTAGACTGTTTATACATAATTCTTTAAAATTACATTGAGGTTCCTACAGCTATTTTATTTCAAAGTCAATTGTTTGAATGATAGCCACTTCCAAAGTAGTAAAATCCCCCCTGTAACTTTTAAAACATTGACAGAAAACCAAAAAAATGTGCTGTATCTCAAAAACTGCTGACTGTGCCTCATTGAAATCAATTTCCGTTGAAAGGGTTTATCGAGATCAATAAACACTTTCAAAAATAATTGAAATAGCGCATTAATATGTATTACTTTATCGTTTACACAAATTTCGCTAGTGTTTGCTTGCTACTACAGAACCCTTCAAATTCAAGTTGGAATTGGCCACTTTTTTACTTTTGTCTTTACTATCATACATTTTCAAAATGGAAAATTTACTTTAAAAAAATATTAAATATTATCTCCACGCACATCTTCAAAGCCATAATATAACAAAATCAATCAATGAAAATCACAAACATATCAAAATCAATTGCCGTTTGTTACTCAGGTAAAAACGCTATTTAAATTCTTAATTTTGTTTGGGATTACTTTTAATAGATGATGTTATTTTTACTCTCTCTAGAGGGAGTACTAATTACACGCTAACAGCAGCTGGTTCATCTACACTAAAATTAATATAACAAAGAGGTACAATTTGTTCGTAAGTTTGTATGTGACGGATAATCTTCGGAACTAATGATCCAATTCTAAAAAATCTTTCTTTGGTAGTAAGGTGCATTATTGGTGTGTGCAAAAAAAAATATATACAATGTGTAACGGAAACCCCATATCTATCCAAAAGGGCTGAAGACAACATCTGGTATGGAGTCTCTATGCACAGTTTCAGCACAAAATAACTAACTCAAAGAATTGATACCAAATTATCGGTTTCATATATTTCTTGAATACCAATCATAACAAACGTGTCACAGCTCTACGAGGGTCAATCACGTTCTACGTCACTTGTCAATAACACGATAATTCTCTTCGTTCTACTTAATTTGAAAAATTCGGTCTCCGGTATCAGTGTATTGATTGAAATTGATTTCTAATGAGTTCCCCACATGTAGACTTAGGATTGTAAAACCCTTACCATATCGTTTGTTACCCAACGAGCACATTAGTGGAAATAGCAGCCTATTTTGTTACTTTGGGCTGTAAAATGGCGCTTTAAGGGTTCAAAAAGCAGTTCAGAGTTGCATATCTGCATCCGTAAACGTCTATAGTTATAAAAGTTACTTAAAGTGCTATAAGCTGAATCAAATACTACCCTAGCCTTCACAGTAGTCCACGGTAGAACTCATTTACCACTTACACCTTTATATGAGAGTTACGAAGGTCATTCTGCCACTCACAGCTGCATAGTAGTTTCCATTGTAATTTGTATAGGTTATAGTTATAGTAACCACTATTATACTACTATAAGTTTCATTATAGAAATAATAGAAACTCTTATGCATACTATAGTTACAAAAAATCATCAGTGTAACTAAGGCCTTTAGTAGCAATAGTCATTCCTTGCAGGCTCAATCCATTCGCCATTTTACAGCCGCTTTTGTAACTATTATAAAACATTTAATAAAATGGATGCTAAACGAATAAGTACGTAACTAGATCTTATTTATTTATTATATACTTTATTGTACACCTTACAATACACTTAAGGATACAAATAATTAATCTTATAACCTCAAAAACAGGAAAATAGGAGCTTTTTGTGGCTGTGAGTTGCACTAGGGGAACAAAAATCACTGGAAGCGTTAGAAGGATGAAAATTAGCGCTATGATTCTCAAAAGGGAGTTATTAGAGCTCAAACTGCAGGTTATGACTACAGTACAATGACGCCATGATTTTTTAAGAAAACTTATAATTCACTTGCAAAATTGAGTTGATATACATTGGTTTTTCAGTTAAATGTGCATTAAATGTACCGGTAAACAATCGGCCACTTGCAAATAGTAAGTTACCGACACGTAAAAATACGGAAATAAAATTTATTCTGTATAACAAATAAAAAATATCACATATCTTTTGTTAATTTTTTAAATATCATAAAAGCGCGTTAAAATTACTCGAAAATTATCTTATATATCTACAGTAAACTGGACAGCGTTTTAAGTATCTTTATATATCTTGCTAATACAGAATACAAACATTTACTTCTTTTTGTTTTATTTTCATGATGGCGACGAAAACACTTTACCAAAATATTACAAACAATGTCAACTGAAGATATACAATAAAGAATTATAATCAATTCATTAGTTCAAAGTAGTTCAAAATCATTCAAAAGTAGCGCTACGAGAGCTTTAGTATAGCGTTAATAAATCGTTATAGCTATTAAGGAACCTTTATGCAACCGTTGTGCAGGTTAAATGGAACTTTAGGTTGCATAAAATGGCGCCCAAATAGCGCTAAAGCGGCTGCTTTAAGTCTGCAGTAGACGCTCTAGCGCTTACGTCTATTACCATAAGTAATAATCGGATACGCTCCAAAGCTCTAATGCAGCCCATTTGTGCTATAAAAAATTATAGTATTTTATAGTTGGGTATCATCCAAAGAAGCCATGCACTTGGTATGTATATACACTTTAAATTACACGTTGTATATAATATAAATAAAAAAAATATATTTAGAAATCCACGAAGCCGAAGTCGTAGGCGAAGTGCTAGTCTATAATAAAATTAAAAATGTTGAAGTTTAGATATATGGATGTTTTATGCTCAATCATGCCTAAATAGCATAATGAAAGACGTAGAAATAGATTATATTCTGGGATAGCACATAATTATGCTACTTTGCGGCAGATGTGCGGAATTTCCTCGCGAATGAAATCAGATAAACGGCTAGAATGTATTGTATAATATACATATCGATGCCTCTCACGTACGTTATTGTAACCCATAAATTGCAATATTACAGGAGTGTTTCAAAGTTAATATTAGCAATAAAAACTGCATTTTTCAATTAATCTTTTTACAATTCAGTATTACTAACTATATTCACATATTGAATTGTATAAAGATTAATTGAAAAATGCTGTTTTTATTGCTAAAAGTAACTTTGAAACACTCTCCTGTAAAATTGCTATTTGTGGTTTACAACAACTTACGTGGGAGACATCGATATACATATACCGTTCCTTGACAGAAACAGGAGCCCTACTCGGGCATTCTAATCAAACGTAGAATATTCTGAATCAAATGATAATAATATTTCAGCCTATAACGTTCGCACTGTTAGGACACAGGCATACTCATTATGAGAGCGATGTCACGTCTTCGTATTTTTATCTCCCTTACTTTTAAAGCTAAATCCCGGCTAGTTTCACGAAAACAGACCATAGACACCCTTTTTATCACTTTCAATGTCCAAGCGTGCATTAAACAGGGGTGGAGTGCCAATTAGAATGAATGTAGCGGCCCAAACCGAACTGTGCTACTGACGTTAAAAACAATGGCTTAAACATTAGTGGGGAGCCTCTCACACCGATGCGTAACTATCTGCGTACAGCATTGTTCAAACTCAAACTA
Organism: Tholera decimalis; assembly: GCA_943138885.2. NCBI lineage: Eukaryota > Metazoa > Arthropoda > Insecta > Lepidoptera > Noctuidae > Tholera > Tholera decimalis. The sequence continues at coordinate 8,444,237 of OW964565.2, read as the reverse complement.
AAATATTTTATTCCGCATAGGCCATGGAATTACAAATAAAATTTTTTAATATAAAATCTGAGTCTACAGTGTTCTCCTATTCACAAAAAAAGCTTTAGAATATATTTAATTAAACTAGACATTAGACTTCAAAGACGAAGGAAAAATTAGAAAAGAATAAACGTGGCTAAACGTTGCTAAGGAGTGGAATTACCTGCCGGTGTCTGTGTTTCCTGATAGCTATAACCTGGGAGTCTTTAAGTCAAGAATGAATCGGCTACTTTTAGGTAAGCGTGCTTCATCTTCAACCACATCGCTTACCATCAGGTGAGATAACGATCAAATGTATCAATAAAAAATAACTATATTTAATTACAAACATTACATATTCGGCCATGTGTTTGTTTGTTATAATAAATGCTGGTAACATGTAAGCAGTTTAAAACATTATGAACATACATATTATTATATTCTAATAAAGAAGGCACTGGCTACCAAAAAAAGGCACAAGCTATCCTACAGACAAGAAAGGGCAGCGAAATACCGCCAGTCACGTGGTGGACAACCACTACCAAAGATATGGAGCAATCTCAGCTGTAATCACAGATAACCCAGGACAGAGTGTCCTGGCGTCTTAAAACGAAGAGAGCCGACCGCAAGTAAAGGAAGCAGGCGTGAAAGAAGAATAAGAAGAGATATTATAATTCTAATAAGTATACTAGCTACCATTAAAATGGTAGAAAAATACATGAGTGCAGTGAGAACGATGTGACCACAATATATGATTCGTAATCAAATATGACACACCAGTTTTGCGGGTATCGTGTAAGCCCGTTACGGGGTAATGGAGGTCAGATACACAGTCAGTCCTTACATATAAGGGGAGTGATATGAAGATTCGAATGACGTGTTTGCGATGCACGCTATTTCGAAACAAATTAAGAGTGGTACGCCAGTTCGAAAACACATTAAGTCGAAAACCATTATATCGAATGACGTTGCCGCGAACACGCTGATTCGAAAAACTGTTTGAATGGTACGCTAGTACGAAAGTCTTGGCATTGAAATCCATTGTTTCGAATAGCATATTCCAATCTGAATTTGTCTGGGGTTCCAACTCGCGACCCTGATAAAGCCTTATCAAAACGGGTTGTAATGTTATTAACTTATCAAAACGGGAAGCATGCTAGGGATACATAGCTAAATCATAATAAGTACTAATATTAATCATTTATACTTAGTAGTAGTATAGACAACTAGCTCAGTGTCAGTTTTATCATCGTAGCGTAGGTAGTTCTTGGTAATCACTGGGTCACGAATTCGAGTCCCAGATAAATTCAGATTGGTGTATGCTATTCGCAACAGTGGATTTCAATGCCAAGACTTTCCGTACTAGCGTACCATTCAAACAGTATTTCGATTCAATGTGTTCGCGACGTCATTCGATATAGCGGTTTTCGACTTAATGTGTTTCCGAACTGGTGTACCACTCTTAATTTGTTTCGAAATAGCTTGCGTCGCAAACACGTCATTCGAATTTTCATATCACTCCCCTATATAAGTACTGGAACTCAAATGTATCCAATACCGACCTTAGCATAGTTGGGAAAATGCTTATATTTTTCCCACTGTTGAAACTCAGGTCTCTTCTCTATTAGAGGAAATGGACCGTAATTCACCACGTGGTTCCAGTGCGCGTTGGTGGATGTCACATGTTTTGAATCCTAGGACATGCCGCTTTCATCACGATATTTTATATTACCATAAGGCAGTTGTCCCACCGCCAGCGAGGTAACGATTAACTGTCGGCTTATATCTCGCTTAAGAAACGTACAACAGATATACTTTCTGTGTAAACAAGATAGATGCATATATTAATAGTCGATCGATGACTGTTCATACTGCTGGCGCGTACTCGCTTCACTAGTTCCGTCGCTGAGCGACAAGAGCTGTCAAAGATAATACTCGTTCAGCGGTCACTTGGCGGTCAGAACTCACGCTGCGAGACGGACCAGGTGATAGGTCAGTGAATACTCTATCGGAACAATGCACTCGCTGCTCGCTGCTCACCAACAAGTTTTCAGATGCTAGCTCTCCTCGCTACTCGTTCATCGTCGGTGGTGAGGCAACTGCCTAATAGTATTATCCAAAATAATCTATGTGCCTAGGTTTGAACTCACGACTTGTAAGCCATGTTTTTAACACTATTTTTCTGTACAGTATTTGAATTAAAGATCTACTAATCAGTGTTTAGACTAATTGCATGCAAAGATTATGTATGAATAAGCTTAAACTTCATATAACTCCATAAATTTCAGTTGAATACTTTGAGATTTATATTTTATAATCTATCTATATTTTATCTAAATATATATAACTCAAAGGTGACTGACTGACTGACAGTGATCTATCAACGCACAGCCCAAACCACTGGACGGATCGGGCTAAAATTTGGCATGCAGGTAGATGTTATGACGTAGGCACTAGGCATCCGCTAAGAAAGGATTTTGCGAAATTCGGATCGGGATTTACACGGGAAAAACTTCCCACACGAACGAAGTCGCGAGCAACTGCTAGTCTAAATATATATAACTCAAAGGTGACTGACTGACTGACATAGTGATCTATCAACGCACAGCCCAAACCACTGGACGGATCTGGCTGAAATTTGGCATGCAGGTAGATGTTATGACGTAGGCATCCATTAAGAAAGGATTTTGCGAAATTCCCACGGGATCGGGATTTACACGGGAAAAACTTCCCACGCGAACGAAGTCGCGAGCAACTGCTAGTTATGTTATAAATACGAAAGTTTAGGTGTATCGATGGACGGATGAATTGATATCATAAATCACGTTAAATTACTAAACGGATCTAGATGATTAGCACAGAGATAAATTACAGTGTGTTGGGGAGCGCATGACTACATAATAAAAGCCGTATTAGTCGATCTTGAAGGTAAAGCTACGTTTGCCAAGGTCACTCAGTGGATGGGTTACCATCTTGACATCGAGTTCTACAGAGCCTCGGAAAGCACATCAAACTATTGTTTCCAGCTGACGTACAGACGTCAGCACATCGAGCTACAGCAATCTGTCAAATTTCTTTAATAGATTTTCAACTATATCGTTAAAGAAATTAGGTTCAAGGTTGATTGGGAAAATTTGACAGATTCGGGTAGCTTCATGTGCTGGCGTTTGTACATCTTTGACAGTCGATACGGGTAGTCACAAACCAGAAAATCTGATACTGGTCTTGCCAAAGAGTATTGTGCTATTCAGCTCCTGCGTTTTGGAGTTCAAATTAGTCTTGTGTAGTACGTGAACGATGAACGAATAGGAGCCGAATCTTTGCACTGTACTAAAAGAAACGTTTCCAAACGCTGGCTTGTAATCGGTCTAATAGGTCTTTTTTTTTTTAACGTGGTAAAATTATCAAATAAGTCCTCCCACTCCGGGCAGGGTGGGAGGGACTGTCAGACTTTTATTGACTAAAATCCACGGTGTTCCTTCAATAACCCTTTACATACCGGGGCCACGGTAACGGGATGAGTCCCACGACCCCGGCGGGCTTCGGCCCTCTGCAGAGGGGGCCTCGTCATGTTGCTGACGCTCTTTGAGGCGCGCGTGGAACACGACGCGCCGTCGACCCGGGCATGGTCCATGGTCGGACAGCGAGTTGCCCTTTACTCGCTGTCCGCATGCCCGCGCATACGGTGGCCGGAGATCGTCGGTCGACGTCCGACGCCGTGGGCGTCTACCACTGCGGCTGGGCTAGAGGGAGGACGCCATCCTCTCCCTCACGCGGCCCGCCTCCTCCTTCGGAAGCATGACGGCTTCGCAGAAGGAGGCGACCGCTTCCCACTCCCTCTCGCCCCGCAGCATGGCCTCGACCAAGGCCGGGCGCGAGAGGTCTCCGCCTATTGTCGCCGTGAGGACACGTCGGTGCTCTGCCCAGGCGGGGCAGTCTTGCACCGTGTGCTCTACGGTGTCCTCAGGGCGACCCTCGCAGTGGTGACACCCAGGCGTTTCCTCCTTTCCCATCAGACACAGGTACCTCCCGAAACTTCCGTGTCCGGTGAGGACCTGCGTCATGCGGTAGGTCAGGACGCCGTGACGCCGATCTAGCCACTCCTCAAAGAGGGGTCTTACCGCCGCAATTGCGGCGTGCCCGGGTCTAATAGGTCTAATAGCTCTTTTCGTACTCGTACATTCTAAACCGTGTGATCGTAATGTACGAAAGAGAAATGAAATACAGTCTCTTCAGGACTGCAATAGGCCCAGTGCAACGGTAACTGGACGGTCTGAACTTGTCCACGATACGCGGAGCTATAAACGTTGCTTACAATAAACAAGGTTACACAATAATCTACAGGCTCTCCGGCCGACAACAACCTATAGCCTGCGAGGCCCTACAAATAGTTACAAATAACACTCACCTGAGCTGTAGACGGCAACCTAGGATCTGTTTGATCACATCCAAAGTGTTTGTATGTAATATGAGATGAGTAACTGAAACGTGTGATGTAAGTCAAGTGTGTTCTAGGACGTTCCCAAGGCGTCAATCTCCAGATGGCGCGGGTCCCACAGCATCACAGCCTAACTCGTTTCCACCAAGCGCGTGCCACGAGGTGACGCAATAAGGCGATATGTTCCGAGAAATATCCCTGGATTCTCGTCAATCCGGGAGTACAAAGTTCAATCAAACACTGTTCACAATCAATCCGCTCATATCTCGTGAGATCCAATTCGATTTCCAACAAATTCCGCGTGTCAGCCGATCGACAACAATACGGCGTACAATCCAACAATATCCCGGGGTTTTCGACAAATGGGGATTTCAACTTCAAACAACAAATAATTCGCGCCCCAATTATCGGTCTCAACAGGCGAATCCAACGATATTTTACCAATTACAATCAAATCAAAGTCCCAAGGGCGGACATTTTTCAACAACCGGAACCAAAGTCAATCTGTCAAAGTCAAGTAATGTCAAAATCAAATTCTTTATGTCAAAAGGGTGCGTTCTGTTTCACGTCGGACCGAACATCTAACCCCACCGGACGGGCCTACCCGTCCGCTAATCAATTGGAAGTCTTGACAAGGTTGCAAATTCAACGCAGCTTCAATGCGGCCAAATACCGTAGCTAGTTCATTAAAGGTGAGAACGGTGTCTCCCAACAATCTCCGCCAGCGTCCCTTTGCCGCTTTCACCGCGGCCCCAAAAATACCCCCCCAATGGGGGGCAGGCTGGCGGGTCAAACAACCAAGTGACCCCTCGGCGGGCCAAACTATTACCAATGTCAACCTGGTTCTCATTAAGGAAGGCGTATACCTCCTTCAAATAGTTACTTGTACCCTTGTAATTCGTACCGCAATAAGACCTAATCAAAAAAGGTAACCCACGGCGAGACACAAATCTTTCCAAAGTCGCCTCAAAGGCCTCTGTCGAGAGGGAGGTTACCAGCTCCAAATGTACTGCCTTGGTTGACAGGCAGACAAACACACAAATAAGCCCTAACAATCTTGCTATTACGAAGGGTGGACGTCTTCAACAAAGGGGGACCAACAAAATCCGTTACGACGCCAGCAAAGGGCCTCGTCTCATTGACGCGATCAGCCGACAAAATCCAAAATTCTCGCTGCAGAATGGCCAACAGCGCATTGCAACCGGCATGCGAGTTCTTAGTGACGATCAGTCACCAACAATTGAACCAAGTGGCCCTCCTTGGGCAACAAAAGGGGGTGACGGGCCCCATAAGGAAGGCTAGAGTGCCTCAACCGTCCTTCAACAGGGTTTCCCGAAGTGGCTCGTCCCAACCAAGTTCAGTTATAACAAGGGCAGGAGCACCAATTTTAGGGTAAGGACAACTCACAAGGGTGATTTCAACCAGGTCCTTCCCTCAACAGTGGTGTCAGCCGGTTCGCCAATTCCCCAAATCTTGCCTGAAAGGTCATTCACCTTCAGGCCAACCTGTCCCGCTAACCAAGACGACAAGGCAACCCCGGACTCCCGTGCCCAAAATGGCACGGACCACAATTGAGTCACCCAAGGGTCCCCAGACCTTGACCGAGGCCGTTGGCAACAAAACCGTCTTGATCGGGGGGGTCCTTTAGCGGGGCAGGCGTCAATCTCTTAATGATGCCTGGGCGGCGACCGATCGCCGCTTCCAGGCTGCCCTCGTTCACGACGGGGCCAACAATCCAAATATTCGTCTGCGCGGTGTCCCGAGCCGCTTGCCATCACTGGAGGGGCATATCCCACCGGATGCCCGAATGGCGGAGGGCGCGACTCCAGCCGGGGACGTTCCGCCAACGGAGGGGAAAGGCAGCGGCGCCGACCCGGCCACTGCTGCCTAGCAGCCAATGCGCGTTCTCCCTGACGAGGGAAGACCAAATGGCGCTCGTGGGGCTCCCGTTCAACTTGCGCGGGGGGTGGAGTGCGGCGTACAGAATCGCGGGTCTCAGCCCGGTGCTCGTCTCCGGGGTACCCCCCCCTGCGCGAACCCTCCTCAGAAGATGGTCTGCTGGAGCGGTTCGCGTTGGCGCACAAAATCTCAAGGTGGGACCCTTCACAAATTCTACACGGGCGGGGGTCGGGGCAGTCCCGATGAAAGTGGGCCCCCAAGCACGAGAAGCACAAACGGCGTGCGTTGACAATGCGGCGGCGGGAACTTACGTGCAAATTCAAAAGGTCCCGGCAACGCGCCATGACATGCCCCGTTGCCTTACAAAAGTCACAATGATGAGGACTCCGGGCACCAGCAAAACGGGGGGCGGGGCGATCATCAACAGGCCCCCTAGCCCGAGGACTCTGGGCGCCAGCAAAACGGGGGGCGGGGGGAACATCAACAGGCCCCCGAGCCCTAGTCCGTCCCTGGTCTCTGGGCTGAGAAGGTAGTGGGGGTGACCCCGTGGCGCCACGAGTGTTATCCGCAAACCGACACTCGTCTTCCAAAAATTTGAGGAGGTCGTCAAAGGGGGGAAGATGGGTGGCACTATCCCCACCATACTTCTGCTCAAAACGTGACCTCAACTCCGCGGGGAGCAACTGCAGCACTATGTGCACCAACAAGTAGGACCAATGTTCCACCGGTAACTCCAAGCGTCTCAAAGCGTTGGTTGCTGAAACCAACGGGTTCAGCAAGTCAGTGCGCAACGTCGACGTGCTGACAATGGCCGGTAGCCCCAAAATCTGGTCGATGTGCACATCAGCCAGGCAGCACTTGTTCTGATACCGTCGGGAGAGAAGCTCCAGAGCGGTAGGGTAGGAGGAATCCGTCACCGGCAAGTGCTGCACCAAGGCTCTGGCTTCGCCCTCCAGGACAGACAATAAATAGGCCAGCTTCTGGGCAGGTACGAGGTCCGAGCGTGCATCCACAAGACTTTCAAAAAGATTTAGGAAGCCCAGCCAGTGGTCCAAGCGACCGTCAAAATGTGGCAGCTCCAGGGTGGGCAGCCTACTCAATAGTCCCGGGCCTGCAACAACAGGGGTCTGCGGCTTGGCCGCATCAGGCACCCGACTCTTCAAAATTTCCCACGCTCGTAGACATATGACATCCCCCAGGTGGACAATCTGGTCATAGTCACCCAAAATCTTATCGCGGGCTGTCTGATCCATCACCCCCAAATCCACGTCCATGATGTACTCGTTGAAGCGCGTGAGCGCAGCATCAGCTGACTTGATCCTCTCAATCACTTGCCCATACCGAGCAAGGGTGAGCTCTTCCAATTCCACACGCTCAACAGTTGCTGCTGCCGATGTGAACCATCTCAACTGTGAGGTCAATCCCGCAGCAGCCTCCCTGACTGCCCTTAATGAGGCCATTGCAACAATCAAATATTAATACAAAACATCAATCAACAACCAACAATCAAATATTAAACAAACAGCAATGACTTGTTAGTCGACCAAATAATCTCAACAAAATAAAAATTCAAATTCAATTATTTCAAGTCCAAATCCGACCCTGTACTTATTCCAAGTATGAATCTAGCTTGGTACAGATGGCTAGTTACAAGATAAATAACAATTCAATGTATATATTGTGCAGGATCACACCAACAATTAAATACAACAATTGAAGTATAATATTGCTCCGGACAATCTCTAACAATTATCAATAAAATCTATTATATTACTATAAATGCAATAACCAATACACACAATTCAAGTCCTATTATGTTAGACTATGTGTAATTATTATTTAGATAACCTTTCAAATTCAGATCAATGACATTCAATTATTAATTGCAACAAATACCAAATTATGTACCAAATTATGTACCAAATTATAACCTAATAATTCCTAATTTCATAAATAAATCCTATTTGTCAATTCAATTCTAAGGGGCTAGCACTACAAATTACAGTACAAACTACAAGTACTATTTGAGCCCGGCTGACAAAGCAATATATTCAAACTTATCAAGTTATAAGTTGTGTTAAGTAATTAAACTCAAGTTTTAAGTTTTAAGTTTTCAACAATATTCAAAACTTCCAATTAAACCAGTGGATCTTATATTATAAGAACCACGCTCTGCTACCACTTTCTTCAGGACTGCAATAGGCCTAGTGCAACGGTAACTGGACGGTCTGAACTTGTCCACGATACGCGGAGCTATAAACGTTGCTTACAATAAACAAGGTTACACAATAATCTACAGGCTCTCCGGCCGACAACAATCTATAGCCTGCGAGGCCCTACAAATAGTTACAAATAACACTCACCTGAGCTGTAGACGGCAACCTAGGATCTGTTTGATCACGTCCAAAGTGTTTGTATGTAATATGAGATGAGTAACTGAAACGTGTGATGTAAGTCAAGTGTGTTCTAGGACGTTCCCAAGGCGTCAATCTCCAGATGGCGCAGGTCCCACAGCATCACAGCCTAACTCGTTTCCACCAAGCGCGTGCCACGAGGTGACGCAATAAGGCGATATGTTCCGAGAAATATCCCTGGATTCTCGTCAATCCGGGAGTACAAAGTTCAATCAAACACTGTTCACAATCAATCCGCTCATATCTCGTGAGATCCAATTCGATTTCCAACAAATTCCGCGTGTCAGCCGATCGACAACAATACGGCGTACAATCCAACAATATCCCGGGGTTTTCGACAAATGGGGATTTCAACTTCAAACAACAAATAATTCGCGCCCCAATTATCGGTCTCAACAGGCGAATCCAACGATATTTTACCAATTACAATCAAATCAAAGTCCCAAGGGCGGACATTTTTCAACAACCGGAACCAAAGTCAATCTGTCAAAGTCAAGTAATGTCAAAATCAAATTCTTTATGTCAAAAGGGTGCGTTCTGTTTCACGTCGGACCGAACACAGTCACTGATTGGTTGACAGAAACGTCATACGAATTCATTCTGTGTCTGAATGAATGAGAACCGTTTCAGATTCACATTTGAATGGTAAAAAATATCTCTGTTTAAATTATCCTAATGTTATGTCAGCTGTTTACGCTGTGGTAATACAGAGATAAATAAATACGATGTCTTTGATAGTACCTACTTAAAGAGCGTATTTGCTCTGTGGTCCGCGCTGTGCTCTGAGGAGTTAAGGACCGACGAGAGCGAAGACCGAATAGATCTATTAGAACTAACAGAATGAACTAGTTCACTGTCCGAAATGAACTAGTACGGAGCGATCTCCAAAACGACCGAGCAGGCACAAGATGAGACAGATGGTTTTACATAGACTGATTGCCTATCTGAACTAGACAGGCAATCAGTCCATGTAAAACCATAGTAATTAGTGTCATTCAGTAAGGCTTTAAGCCGATCCCAACTTAGCTGGTAAAAAGCAAAGCAAATGCTGATTAGTCTGAAATAACAACTAGGCTATTTTTTTTGCGGGAACATGTGCCAAATTCCCGCAAACGGACCCACGGGCAACAGCTTGTATTAAAATTAAGGATTACGGAGTACAAAGTTGGCTACTTAATTCTAGGATTTAGCTTCAGCTAAGTACTTAGCTAGTGCTAAAACAGAATAACGTTTCTCTATAGAAATATGAGTATTCATTAGTTTAATGGCTTTGCTTTAAGATACTTTGAGACGATTATCTTTTAGAATTTCATATGAGCTTCATAATTTGAGATTCTTTCATTTGAGAGAGAACATTTGCTGATACTGTAGTAGATCCGCTTTTATTCATACTTTTTGCAAGAGTCGGAATTTTATGTACGTTGACGATATCAAGGAATATGAGGTTCTAGGCATGATAAATTCTATAGAATATGGTCCCTTTTTTCAGCGGGAAAATCATCTAATGGCTCCTATTGTATCACCCTTTTTAGTTGTTAAGTTCTTATTGTTTTACTGTTATGGGGTACAATAAAGAATATATCTATCTCTCTATATCTATCTCCTGCTGTGGATGGAGTGAAACGGAGTGTCAGACTTCTACTGACAAAAACCCACCCGTTTCCTTCAATTGCTTTTACATTCCAGGACCGCGGTCTCTTTAGATCGTATCCACAATAGGACTATATTCTGTACACAGGGTTAATTGTAAAACAGCGAAAACCCCTCAGGACTATGTTACTAACATCATAATCAACAGCTTTTGTTCTATGACTTTTAAAAATTCTTCATATTTTAGTTTATCAGATTTTCATACAAAAATAAAAATATTTAAATTGAACGCCCTAAATGTTACGAAGTCTATGTGAAGCAAAAGAAAGCGATAGTATAAATCGCTTTCTTTTGCTTTGCATATACTTCATAATAGACGCAAAGTCATAGAACAAAAGTTGTTGATTATGATGTTAGTAACATAGTCCTGAGAGGTTTTCGGTGTTTTACAATTAACCATGTATATAAAACATAGTCCTGAAAAGCGTTCTAAAGCAAACGAAGCAATTTCAACAGATTTTCTGTAGGCCAACTACCTATGTGACCTTCAAAATTCAGTAGCAGGGTAAAAGTTAGCTAGGCTAGTGTCAGAATTTCTGGCTTACGACTATGACAACCAGGCTAAACTTAACATGCTTACCAAGCTACGGAGGATTCTCAGTATGTAATAGATAGTCACCCGTCCATAGATAGACATCGGCAAACGTTGTTGAACCTCAAAAATCGACCGTCCGGCTGCTATTACTTAGCCACGAGCTGCCCCAAGCACAATAAAGATAGATTTTGGTCAAACTCAGACTTCGATACGACTACGGCGTAGGTTGTAGGCAATAATCTGCTACGAGGCGTTCGTAGCAGCCGTAGCAATTTCGTAGCCATTGTCACGTCAGATCCAATATTCGTATGTATGTGGCTTTGCGCTGCGGTTTAGAGTTAAGCTTCTCGTGCTTTCTTAATAGGACGTTCTAGGTTCAGATCAGTTTTAGCTGTAAAACATGAAATTCTTCACAAAAACTTATCGATACTAGTAACTTGTTTTGATAGTTTCTACGAGTCAAATTTTACCAATTGTGCAGACATTTTCCATACAATATAGTTTTTAATGAGGGTTTTATGAAACAACGTTCATGAGATGGCAGCACTGAGGCGTCAGAATGCCTGTCAAACATTTTTTACATCTGTCAAATTGATGTTAATGTCGATTTTACCACATGTTTTTAGGTAATTTAATAAAAAAATATACTTTTATAGAGGGTCGAAATTTAAAATTGAGGCACTTGTTCAAGTGATATATCGTATGAAAGGGCTTAATATGCATATTCCAAAACGTATTTAATTTATTTATTATGTCGAATATATTTTTGTTCATAATGAGAAAAATGGTCGATAGGAGGAAACGGTATTACTTGGATATTTATATACCCTCGGTGGGCGAGTCTCACTCACAGTTGTCTAATTTTTTTTCTTTATATTTTCTCACATAACCTACTCATGTGTTACGTCACGATGTGATTGGCCTCCAAAATTATCTCAAGATACCTACAGGAAAACACACCGGGCGTAACACAGTACTAACTCTAGCAATACCTACCTATGATTCAGGAATTATACGAAGCGTTACTTGTATTGGAGAGACTCGGGGTGACTGATAAACGGTATACACGATTATGTTACCAGGACATCTGATATGTTACCTGGTCCATTTGGAGAGATCGGGATTTTTTCCTTAATTGAGTGAGAAGGTTAATTACAAGTTTTCATGGTGCAAAAGTATAAGACTAGTTGGTTCATTGGTCCAAAAACTACTTTCTTGTACTTTATTCGTTTACTAACTCGGCCTAGTTTCACACGGTTTGGTTCTCCAATTTCACACAATACCTTAGTAAGGTATCCATATACACTGAAACTTTCCTCATAAGTCATAGGTTAATACCACATAAAATCCATTCAGTATTTTAATCCGATATCAAAAAGTCCTCAAAAATGAACGGCTCTGCGCCGGGAAAAGCAATATTTTGTAAAAGGTTATAAGTAAATGACATTTTGGCTTTGGTAACTAGATAAATTACAAACCGATCCATTAAAAAGCGTGAAAATTTTTTTTTTGCAAAAAATAGGACCGACTTCCATATCAAAACACTACAAATACCTTAGTAAGGTATCCATATACACTGAAACTTTCCTCATAAGTCATAGGTTAATACCACATAAAATCCATTCAGTATTTTAATCCGATATCAAAAAGTCCTCAAAAATGAACGGCTCTGCGCCGGGAAAAGCAATATTTTGTAAAAGGTGATAAGTAAATGACATTTTGGCTTTGGTAACTAGATAAATTACAAACCGATCCATTAAAAAGCGTGAAAAATTTTTTTTTGCAAAAAATAGGACCGACTTCCATATCAAAACACTACAAATCAAAAATAACTTTAATTTTGGTAGTCGGTGTCAAAAAAAAAAGAAAATACAAAACAAATGACACCGACTACCAAAATTAAAGTTATTTTTGGCTTTGTAGTGTTTTGATATGGAAGTCGGTTCTATTTTTTGCAAAAAAATTTTGTTCTTTATGTACGTAGTTTTTGAAAGTATAAACATAATTATAGCACTTGTTAAAACGTATTCAAGAACTTCCGAATAGAGTTTTTGTGAAACTCATAATAAAAGTATTGAGGCGTCCAAAAACTGCCATGATTTTTATTTACTTGAAAAAAATACGCACCAACGAGTTACAGAAGCAAAATTAATTTAGAAAAGGCGAAAAGAATTAGGTTGAGCCCAGGGTAGGAACTGGTCAGTTCATCGGGAAGGACTCTATCCACTTGGCCTGTTGCCATCAACCTTACCCGTCACCACCACTTGCTCCTAGATTGTGCCTTCTCACACACACCCACAAAAGCACATACACTCAAACTTACACACATACACGTTCGCTTCTCTTTTATATTCTCAATATCTACAAATTTTACTTATTGTTTGTAATTTATAACATAGAAATTGAAATGTGTATTGATGTATAGCGTAGGACACTGCTTCCTGTAACAGAGGCTCGCCTGGCACCGGAGTCAGGGGCTTCACTTGAAAGATGTAATATTTTTATGTTCAATAAATTATTTATTATATTGTTCTTCTTTTCTCTCACACACTAATACTCACATACTAAACTATAATAATACTACCAAAACGTTTTCAACTAGAGAGACTTAAAATATGATGTACTCTTAAACTTAAATATAAGTTACATAAACCGGGTACAGAATACATGTATGTATACAGATTACATCACGAAGTTAACAGCTAGTCCTTAATAATTGCACTGTTTTGTGTCCTGAATATGTTGAGAATGAGAATTATTAGAACGAATTGTAATAGAATGAAAAAACTCTCAAAAGAAAAACAATAATCCCTCAAATGATTTTTCATTACCAATTAGGACGAAAATATAGGCACAAAACGTTTTGAGAATACTTTCATTGTGCGTACGGCTAAGGAGTGGAATTCCCTGCCGGAGTCTGTGTTTCCTGATCGCTATAACCTGGGAGTCTTTAAGTCAAGAGTGAATACGTTACTTGTAGGCAAGCGTGCTCCATCTTCGACCACATCATCACTTACCATCAGGTAAGATGGTGGTCAAACGCGAGCTTATAATCAATAAAAAAAAAACTATATCCGAGATATTGTGACGATGAATGGCAAGCGTTGCTCGGCAACCTTCATGTAGAACTAATCTAACTACACGTGTACTATAAGGCGCCACATTCATGAGCGACTAGAATGCAGAAATTATAGTAATCTATATAATGATGTTTTAATAGCAGCTACAGTTGCCTTTACACCTTTAATTGAATTTTGACGTTGAATTGACATAAAGTAAAGGTACGGTCGGCCAAGAAAGTGGTGTACCAGTTTTGATTTAGTTTCCCGGTCATCGAAAATTACAACAAGGTTCGTTATAAAAAGATATTACTGAAAGAGACAACATTATCATGACGTAAACCTATGTATTTAGTATTCATACGTCATATGTCACATATAAGTACATGACATTTTAACCTTTAGTATAAATGAAAAGGACATTAGTTTCTACAAAGCAATTGAAATGTTTCCAAACAAAAGTAATAAAAACTATTTAGACAACCGAATTCCATTTGAAAAAGAAAACTGACAATTGACATTTTGTCAAATATATGCAAAAAATCGATATATTTTCCGTGTTATTTTTCAATCAACTGCATATAAAATCATCTCAATGCCTGCCAACTTGACCATTGCCGAAAGAGCACAAATAATTGCCCAATTTAATGAGGGAAGCAGTATCAGTGCGATATCCCGGAATTTGAATATATCGAGGCGTTCTTTCCGCTTTTGGATTCGTCGTGAAGGAGAGGAGGGAAGTTTGTTGGATCACAGAAGAAGTGGTCGCCGGCCTGCACTCTCCAATAACGATAGAGAATTCATGAGACGGGAATATGAAATCAATGGTTTTAAGCCCACAAAACATTTTGCGGAGATGTTCGATGTGCGTGCCCAAACAATAAGGAATCATCTACATTACATGGGGTTGCACCACAGGCATTACGCCAAGAAAATATATTTGACGGATGCTCACAGACTTGCTCGTCTGAACTTCGTCCGAGAGCACTTAGAGTTTGATTGGTCTAATACAGTGTTTTGTGATGAAAAAACGTTTAAATCCAGTCAGCATGGACGTCTTCACCTATGGCGATATAATTCAACACGGTATAAAGATGATCATGTAATCCCAAATAGAGAATCAGGTCGAATTTCCGTAAATATTTGGGGCTGGATGAGTACGGATGGTGTAGGAGAATTGTGTTCTCTACCTCCTCGAGCGACGGCTGTAAATTATATCGACGTGCTTCAGAATGCAATGCTACCGACAGTCCGTAATGTTTACCCGGAGAACGAAGTGCCACAATTTGATTTTGTTCAAGATAATTGTTCAATTCATAATGCGAGGATCGTAAGAGCCTGGTTTCGTTCACACACTGACGTAAGGGTAATTCAGTGGCCCTCAAGATCGCCGGACCTCAACCCGATAGAAAATCTTTGGGGCCTTATGGTCCAACGATGGTCGCATCAAAATGAAAGAACCAAACAAGCTCTTATTAGTCACTGTAATTATATCTGGGAGGAAATGCGGGGAACCGATATTTGCTCACGGCTTGTTGGTTCAATGAGGTCTCGTCTTTTAGAGGTTATAGAGGCCAACGGCGGTTACACCCGTTTCTAATTTTTAAAAATTTTCAATATCTTCTAAATATTACTATATATGCTATGTTTTTGTTTGTTATAAGTATTTTAAAATTGATTGTAGAAATTTAATAAAAGGATAAATCTATTTTAGCTTGTTTTTTATTGATATTGTAATTACAAGTTTACAGAAATTGTAGGTTTGTGGACTCGCCTTGTGCCTTTACAATTTTATGTAACTTGTTGATTACAATTCTGAATTTGTAGATACAATTTTGTCATCAAAATCTACAGCCCCCCGCCGTTGATTTTACGACGTCATTGGTTCCATCAAGTTCAAACTAAGAACAGCTGTCACGTTACAAACAGTAATAGTCGTTATCAATAATCAGATAAAGACAGCAATAGAAGTTGTCAGATCGATCTGCAAGCGAAACTAATCTTTATCACCTATGAATCTGCAAGCGATATTCAACCTTAGGGTGGTACACCACTTTCTTGGCCGACTGTACAGAATGGAATCACTCGTTACTTTGCGGAAATCCATACCAAAATATATCTAGTGTTAATTCCTCCAAAAACTAGATGATCAGTCTTGCATGCAGTATGCTGTATGCAGCACCGCCCTCCCGCCCGCAAATATATGCACATGCAGAGGGGATGCAATAAAAAACATACCACATGCAAACAAACCACACTTCACACGTAATTTAACATCTCCTGTATGTAAAATACTGTTGAATATTGCGAGTGCTAGATATAAACCGAAAGACTGGTCTCTTTTGTTACATTATGCTGTTGCGTTGTATTGCTAACTAGACTAAGGTACAATATGCGGTTGCTGACCGTACATCTCAGCGGGGCCAGGAATATTAACAAAATAAATTTTAAACAAAATATTCTACATGATAAATGATATAATTAAATGCCCTTAAATAAAACAAGAATAAAAAATACTGAACTAAGTATTAAAAGAATGAAGTGTGGTATTTCTGGTGTAATCCGCTCTGTTCCTTCATTAGATGACGTGGGTCTTGATGGCTTTGGAAGTGGTAGTCGGTCACAAATTCGACTTTGCCATTATCCTATTGATATCATATTGCTTTTGTTCTTAGTTTGTACTATATTTGCAGTAAAAATATTAATCCCATAAAAACAATACTTGTCAAAAAAACCAAGTCTCGCAACTCAGTTCTTCTACCGTAAAAAGTTGTGAGATCCATGTAATACCAAGTCGGTTATTCGATTATTCAGTCCCTACTTAAGGGACCTTCTGTCTTAAGTTGTTACGTAATTATCTAACCTAACATTTTCTAGTGTCTATATCAATATTAAAAATCTTTAACGTTTTAAATAAATAGATTGACTCGGCCATCGCATGAAAACACAATATATCTCACAAGTAATACATAAATATATAAATTACATTGTTTTTGCGATTGCCAAGTCAATCTATTTATTTAAAACGTTAAAGATTTTCGATTTTGAACACATTGTTGCTTTTATACGCTGACCTGACATGAATTGCGATAATTACAACGCTGGCCAAAGAAAAAAAATATGAACACCTTTTCTAACTATATGCAATCACAAAGAGGATGCCTGTATCCCAGTAATTGAAACTTTATAGGCAGATTGCGTTACACTCGCCCATGAAGCGGCACCTTAAATCTAGAACGTGTAGGAAAGTTATATTATTATCTAACGGAATCCCCGTAGGTTCCGTTTCAAAATAAGATGAAGGTTATCTGGTGATAGTCATCATCTAGATATTTTAATGACGTGACTTAAGAAAGAAATATTTAGAATTGATATAACTAAATATACAACGTGTAATTTAAAGGGTATATACATACCAAGTGCATGGCTTCTTTGGATGATAACAAACGATATGGCAAGGGTTTTGTAATCCTAAGTCTACGTGTGTAGAACTTATTACAAATACCAATACACTGATACCAGTGACCAAATTTTTCAAATTAAGAAGAACGAAGAGAATTATCGTGTTATTGGCAAGTGACGTGGAAAGTTATTGAACCTCGTAGTGCTGTGATACGTTTGTTATGATTGGTATTCAAGAAATATATGAAACCGATAATTTGGTATCAATTCTTTGAGTCAGTTATTTTGAGCTGAAACTGTGCATAGAGACTTCATACCAGATGTTGTCTTCAGCCCTTTTGGATAGATATGGGGTTTCCGTTACACACTGTATATTATTTCTCCAATAGAATGCAGATTTTATGTAGGTAATTGCATCACCGACTTTTTTCCTCGTCACCTTTCTACTGAGTAGGTACCTGAAATTTCTTCCAAATGGAGAGTGTATTTTTACAAACACCCTGATCTAAAACAAATATTTGTAAGCTATACAAACATTTATCCCGATGCGGGTTGATAACCTGCCACGCAGCACAGCAGCACAGCAGTCAATCTTTCAACTAAACTTTTTTAATAATCTTCAAAAAAAAAAAGTTTCTGAATACAGAAACGCGATCGAAATTTTTTGGTCAAATACGACCAAAAAATTTCGATCGTGTTTGCGTTATTTGAAAGCATATTTTACAAGGAAGTTTTTAGTATATTATATATCAGGTTCTGATGACTGTGAATGCAGCCTTCCGTAGCGTTATGAGCATGCATTCAGAAGCACAGAAAAACTCAAGATATATGTTTGTGATCACCTTTCCGTTGACGGGCTACTGCAAGCACTGCTTAACTCTTCAAATCATGGTCGAACGCGCCCAGCCGTTTATGCCATTGAGCTTCTTGAGTGTTGTTTACACAACATTAAATTAATCTGAAATACGGTTTTATGGGGTAAACAGACGTGTACAGCAAAGTCGAACAGTATGTAGGTATCTCAAGTAACACTAATAATGAGACACTAAAAATACTTTTTAACAAAAAACTGAAGCGACTTCAAAGCAAACAGAGGCACGTGACTGCACTGTGCTACAAAAATAACTTCAAAGATTATTAGATGTATAATCCCGTTTAAAATAAGGGCTAGGTGACCATTCTCATGGCTGAATTCGGCGATAAAAATAACTAAAAGGAAAGGCCTGCCATGGTTCCATGGTGAACCTACGACCCACAAACTGTAAGTGATGCCTTTAACCACTGGACTTTCACTGCTCCCTCTTCATAAACCTAATTAAAATTACTGATACACTAACCACGTGCACCTAAAACTATGTCTGTTCGTTAAGAGGACCCGATGCTACACACCTCGGCCATCCAAGGTGCGACATATACATACATATATTACATGGGATAGATTAATTGCAATATGCTAAGTTGTCCCGTACACAAGCATCTCGTATCACCTTACGGGTGTATGTGCAGGGTTGATTGGCGTATCTTGTAATGGAAATTACCCAAAGGTCTATAGAATTAGCTAGGGTTAATTTCTGCTGGGATATGCAAACAAACGCATACCTAGATGGTACTTTCCTAGTTAAGCGTTAATTAAGTTTGGATACCTGAAGCTATAGACAACGTAAAACGTCGCAATCTATCAGCGTATACCATTGTCGAAATGCTAAAATTTTCATGAATCACGTGACATCTTAAAAGTGTTTATCAATCCCATAAATTTTCATAATATTTTAAAAATCCTTTGCCATAGTTATTACCACAGAACAGATAAAAGAGGTTAGAAAGGAAATAGTTCCTGATTTGTATGAGAACGCGTGTCGCCGCTTATCTCCCACTCTTTAGCTCCACTACAAGCAAGAGGCCCGTTACGTATACGAATTACGTATACAAATAAATTACACACACTTAAATCGAGAGCTTCCTACTGATTGTAACTCACTGTCGATAAACCTGCGCCGAGCAACACGGCCATTCACGGCAAAGGACGAAACGTTAATGGTTGAAGTGTTGAGGACGCAAAACATGCAGTATATTGTAAGCGGACTTGTTTATTGCGTTGATTAAGCGAGTACACATCACGCAATGTATATTTTTGTAACTTGTTGCAATAATGTTGTTAATGTTTGGAATTTCATAGTGATCAGAATATTTTTATGTTTTTAGGGTTCCGTAGCCGAATGGCAAAAAACAGAACCCTTATAGTTTCGACATGTCTGTCCGTCTGTCTGTCTGTCTGTCTGTCCGTCCGTCAGTATGTCACAGCTATTTTATTCCGAAACTATTAGGACTATACATGTGAAACTTGGTAGGTAGATGAATTCTGTAAACCACTCACCGATTTGAAGAAAAAAATATTTAAAATAAAGAGGTCTCCCCATACATGGAAATGAAACTGAAAATATTTTTTTTCATGATACCTATGCGTGTACCACACACGCATAGGTATCTATAGACAGGCCTTTAAAATGACATTGAGGTTTCTAAAGCCGCTTTTTCATAAGGTTAATCGTTTAAAAGATTCGCTTCCAAATTGGTAAATTGTGTGTCCCCCCCTCTAACTTCTATAATAATGGAGTGAAAAATCTAAAAAATATACGTCTGTAGATCTCAATGTAAACTTTCAACCAAAATTGGTTTGAACGAAATCAATTCAGGAGTTTTTGAGATGCAGCATATTTTATAAAACCGCAAATATAGGGTGTGATACGTAATTTTGAAAATGAAGCACCGAAGAACACATCCCCGTAAGTTCATGAATACGAAACACTTAACAACAAATGCACGCTACCACGAAATACCTAACGGCGTAGCCATGGGATCTCGAATAACTAAATCTCTAATTTCACCTACTCGAATCACTTTACAACGAATGCACACTAGCAAGAAAAACTGAACAACGTTGGCATGCGATCTTGAATAACTAAATCTCGAAAAGTTTTCATAAAATTTCAGCAAAAAAACTTTTTACCAAAAAATTAAACTGACTCCCAAAAAACACTGCAAAGTGAAAAATAACTTTAATTTCGGTAGTCGGTGTCTTTAGTTTTGTATTTTCGTTTTTGGCACCGACTTCCGAAATTAAAGTTATTTTTCACTTTGCAGTGTTTTTTGGGAGTCAGTTTAATTTTTTGGTAAAAATTTTTTATTTCACTCTTTTTAGTTGGTCTGTTTTGAATTTACCTAGTTACAAGAGCCTAAATGTCAACTACTTATAACCTTTTACAAAATATTGCTTTTCCCAATGCTGGGCCGTTAATTGTTGAGGAGTTCTCCTGGTACTTCACCATCAGCTCTACATCACCATATGCATTGTGACGAGCATAAAGTGCTTAACATCCATATTCAAGTAATCGAATCGCAATCCACTTAATACTTATTATTGAGTAGTTTCGGCGGCCATCTGTGGTCTTCATCATCAGTTCCACTTCCTCAAATGGTACTTTTTGAGAGCAACTGCACAAGTAACTATAATAAATACCCAAAACGTCATAGGTGTGCCTATAATATTTGAAGAGTTCCCTCGATTTCTCCAGGATGCCATCATCAGATCCTGACGTTTATGAAAATGGGACCAATTTCAAAGTATACCCTTTCAATCAAAAAAAGAATTTTCCAAATCGGTTCAGCTGTCTTCGAGTAATCGATGATCATACATAAAAAAAAAGAAAAATATATACGCGTCGAATTGATAACCTCCTGCTTTGGTCGTCGGTTGAAAAATAGAACCGAATTCCATATCAAAACACTACAAAGCCAAAAATAACTTTAATTTTGGAAGTCGGTGTTATTTTCTTTTTTAAGTGAAAACTTCTTTAGCGGCGTTGAGCACTTTTCTTGTAATGGATAAAAAATGTTAAACTCGCGTCAGGACACGTGACCTGATCGAAAATTCGTAAGATGGACGGAGAGTAGACAGCCGGCGCGGCGTAGGAGAGGAAGTATCCCTCTCTCTTTCTTCGGCGCGGGGAAAATGTATGCCTGTGCAAAATTTTTAAAGTAATATAAATTGTCATGTTTGTGTACGATAGCGCAATAAATAAATATTGTATTCTACCACATAAATGATAATACTTTTATACTGATAATTAAAGCAATTCGTGCAAAATTATTCCCTAACCATTCCAAAATATCAAAAATGCACAACGTTAATATTCAAGTTTTCACTTCTGCCGGCACTCCCAGAGTGCAACCCGTCGTTTTTTTTTCACACCGCCTTCCGAAATTAAAGTTATTTTTGGCTTTGTAGTGTTTTGATATGGAAGTCAGTTCTATTTTTTGCTAAAAAAATTTTTTCCAAGCTTTTAGTGGGTCGGTTTGTAATTTATCTAGTTACAAAAGCCATAATGTCAACAGTTTATCACCTTTTACAAAATATTGCTTTTCCCGATGCATAGCCGTTAATTTTTGAGGAGTTCTCCTGGTACTTGACCATCAGCTCTACATCACCATATGTATTGTGACGAGCATAAAGTGTTTAACATCCGTACTCAAGTAATCGAATCGCAATCCACGAAATACTTATTCTTGAGGAGTTTCAGTGGCCATCTGTGGTCTTCATCATCAGTTCAACTTCCCCAAATGATACTTTTCGGAAGCAACTGCTCAAGGTACTATAAGAAATACCCAAAACTCTATAGATGTGCCTATAATATTTGAAGAGTTCCCTCGATTTCTCTAGGATTCCATCATCAAATCCTGATTTCGTAACAATGGGACCAACTAGAAAATATACCCATTCAAACGCAAAAAGAATTTTTCAAATCGGTCCAGCCGTCTCTGAGTTATGAGGTAAAATACATAAAAAAAAAAAATTCAAGACGAATTGAGAACATCCTTTTTTTGAAGTCGGTTAATAAAACATATCATGTCATAATTATTATGTGTCAATCAAACAAATAATTATTTATTTCCTTATGGGAAATATGAGGGGATATGGGTAATATGAGTTCTTTTTAACCGACTTAAAAAAAGGAGGTTGTCAATTCGTCTTGAACTTGGGTATACTTTCTAGTTGGTCGTAAGACGTAAGGACGTGTTCTTCGGTGCTTCATTTTCGAAATCACGTATCACACCCAAAAATATAACTTTGTTATTCATACAAACACTATGAAAAACAAAGTTATTTGGCGTAGTTGTAAAAAATGTAAATAAGCTAGTTTTAAGAAATTTGTAAGGTTTTTTTTCGTCAAATAAAAATACATATTAATAGTTACTACGGAACCCTTCATGGGCGAGACTGACTCGAACTTAGCAAATTTTTTTTACAAATAGAATTGTAATTCAATGTTATTTTCGTCTTACCGATGGACAGACATACCTCCTTGCTTTATACTTGCGGTCTGACTTTTTGTTTTACAGGTTATAATTGCACAACACGGCATTTTAAAGCAGAACTTTGTGTTCTGAAGTAGTCCGAAGCGCACTAAACGCTGTGAATGAACTAATCGGTCGAGCTATGATTTTCGAATCATAAATATGGCACGCTTGCCACGCCCACATTACCATTTGTTACTACCAATGTTTTTTTCGGAATCATCAAATTACTACTCCCGCTCTGGAGCGTAAGGGAGAGTCAGACTTCTATCTACTAAAACCAACCCTGTTCCTTCCAATTTGTAGGTTATACAGATATGTGTGTCATCAACTGTGTTGACAAAATTTTTCTCTAATCAATTTAATTGTTGTTTTTTATGTAGTAGCAATAAATTATTATGAAAAACGTTCGTTCAGCGTCTAATTTCTAGGCAAAATGCAACCAAGAAAATGTTTACCCCATTTTAAAATGGGCCACAACTCAGCAGCTTAAGCGCCCCATATTAAGCCTTTTAAGCTTTTGATTTAAAGCGGCTATTTATTACTCATTTACTCATTTTGATCTTAAAACTCGGGTTTTCTAAACATCTTGCACATGCTATGTGGAATTTTCCAGTTAACCGCTAAATGAAAAGCGCTTTTTAGTGAAGCTTGCTTATTTTTATGAAATTGCTTTATGTTCAAATGCACACCTGTTTAGTTATGCTGTTTTCTTTTGTGTCTTTAATAGAGCTCCTTTGTTTCAGCTCGAGTTTTATTTGAATTTATGCAACACTTTCCAATTTAAAGCGAATCAAATACAAAAAATTAAATTATGTATATAATATTTTTTTTTGTGAACTGAGCTGCAGTTGGATGCGTATGCATCCAACTGCGGCTCAGCTCGCGTAAAAATCTTTGTTTCAGCAAAAAAGTCAGACGACTTTTCCCTTCAAGAAAAAAAGAAACCTTCAAGAAGGACGTACTAGAAGACTCTAGTACATCCTTCTTGAAGGATTAATTAATCTAGACCAAATTTCATCTAAATTGGTTGTAGGTGTAACAGACAGCCAGACGGATGGAGTTACTTTTGCAATTATTATTAGAAGGGATTTTTCAAAGCTGCATGGTATCAAGCAAAATTTTGCGATATAAACTCAAATGAAACTTTATACGAAACGACTAACTAGAATAAAGCAACAAGAAAATATAAAAACAACCGACTTCTCAGAACCCAAAAAAGTATAAAAATAATATTGACGCGCCGTTCTCTGGAATGGCTCTCACAGAATTAACAATATCATACGAAGTAAATTAGATCACTAATTAAGGCTCATTGTTCCGAACTTATATTTTTATTATTAACCTATTCATAAAATAAAATGGGCCACAGCTGAAAAACAGAACAGTAAATTAGACTGACTTATAATTATTTTAACAAGCCTTTTAGGATTTGCAACTTATTATAGCATAGAAAAGAAAACGTATTACAGCATTTAGATTCATATTACATTTTCCCTGTTTTCGAGGTTGAAAATCATCAAATGACTCCTACAGCTTTGAGATTGTTCCTTCAGTTGCCGTATTTCGTTCGAACATTCCCGCAATACAAGGGTAAGTAGATAAGTACCACTGCGGGGGCACTGCAAAGACCTCCTTTTATGACAGCGAATTTAAGTCATCGAATGCGTCTTTGTAGGTCCAACCCTGCTCCATTTTTAGGGTTCCGTAGCCGAATGGCAAAAAACGGAACCCTTATAGTTTCGTCATGTCTGTCCGTCTGTCTGTCTGTCAGTCCGTCCGTCCGTATGTCACAGCCATTTTATTCCGAAACTATTAGGACTATACTTGTGAAACTTGGTAGGTTTATATAAAAATAGTATTCTGTGAAACGTTTTCCAATTTAAAGAAAAAAATTAAAAAAATTGCTATACATGGAACTAAAACGGAAAATATTTTTTTTCATGAAATCTATGCATGTGTGGTATCTATAGACAGGTCTTTAAAAACGACATCGGGGTTTCTAAAACCACTTTTTCATAAATTTAATCGTTTAAAAGATATAAGCTTCCAAAGTGGTAAAATGTGTGTCCCCCCTGCTAACTTCTATAATAATGAAGTTAAAAATCTAAAGAAAAATACATCTGTAGATCTTAATGCATACTTTCAATCAAAATTGGTTTGAACGAAATCAGTTCAGCAGTTTTTGAGATACAGCATATTTTCTAAAACCGCAAATATAACTTTGTAATTCATACAACCACTATGAAAAACAAAGTTATTTGTCGTAGGTGTAAAAAATGTGAAAAAGCTAGTTTTAAGAAATTTGTAAGGATTTTTTTCGTCAAACTAAATATACATATTATATTATATTATTATAGTTACTACGGAACCCTTCATGGGCGAGTCTGACTCGCACTTGGCCAATTTTCTGGACCTCTCTTGCTGTGAAGTAAAGATTGCGATTATTGCTTCTAATGAAACCTACATCTACTGCCTAATAGCCTTTTCTGAAGTATGTTGGGATAGGCATCCAGTCTATTCGGGACGTGTTTAATTCTAGTAATTTATAAATAAATAAATACCCTAACGACAGTCTGAGATGTACAAATGACGGCGGCTAGATGGCGAGCAGGGGTTTACCGTCCGGTAAGGACCAGGACCGGGTTGACGGCACGTCGTGTTCCATGCGCGCCTCAATGAGCAGGCAGCAGCATTGACGGGGACCGACAGGGCCATTGACTATCGCAGTTGCAGCAATGTTCTTACAAGATACTACGGCCCCGGAATAAGGGCAATTAAATGAACAGGGTGGGTTTTTAGTTAGTAGAAGTCTGAAACTCCTTTCCGCTCCAGCCAGAGCGGGAGAAGTCGTTAAATGATTTTCCCACCGAAAAAAAGGGCAGAGTCTTCTGATCAGGTTTTCTTTATTTTGACTTCCAAGTGAACCATGGCAGGTCATGCCCAGGTGGAAGATTTGATGCGGAAGAGAATTCAGCTCCTTTGCACTAGTTATAGCTATTTAAAGATAAATTAGAAACTATACATACCACACCGTCTTTTTACCTATACCAATTACATTTCAATGCCTTCAATGAAGCCTCTTTCACAGGTCTTCAAAGTTTAGATCAATTCTCCTTTAAGTTTTAATCCGTTTGGTAGAATTTATACGAACGTGGGCTGTGCTTCACCACAGATACCTATACTCTTAGGTCCTATTTTATCACACAGAGCTTTGTATCTAAAATAACATCTTCACAAGGTTGGAGCCTCAATGTTCTGTGTATTAGTATTCTATATAATAATTTATCTATACATAAATATAATTGAAATGTCTGTCTGTGATTTCAAAATAATTTGCGAGCGATTTTTCATGTCTTTACAGTTTTATTTACGCGATACTAAAACTCAAAGAAACTAATTTTTATAGATCTATCTGTCGTTCTGTTTGTCCATGCTTACCTCTGGAAGGCTAAACCGATTTCAATAGGGCTTGCACTAACAGATAAAGGAACTTATAGGGCAATAGGCTTTCTCCCAGCAATAAGACGGCCATCGTAACCACAGTTTAATCAATATTGTTATTTAGGTGTATTTCAATTTTTGGTGTACAATAAAGTATATTCTATCTATCTTCTTTTTATTCTTGTTCTTCCATGGGATTGAGATTTACGCGGGAAAGACTCCCACGCGAAAAAGTCACGTACACGGTAAACTTTAAATATAATCGTAGTAAGTATTTTTTTTTAAATATTATATTTGAATCATCAGCAAAGGACACGAGGTAATAACATAAATCAAAATGATGCAAATAGTTCATTCAGGATCATGTTCCTATGGGTGTGGGAACCGCACTGTAAATAAAACTAGATTTGATGACAAATAGTAGTGTTACGCCAGTCGCTTGGCGAAATACGTCGAAAAACTTCGACAGAAATCTAGAATGTTCGAGACACTAACGCCACCTGGCGGTGAGTAGCAGTACTGAGTATATCGAGAAAGTTCGACAGACTTCTAATACGTTCACTAACGCCATCTAGCGTAGCGTAGCAGTACTGTGTATCTCAAGTAGTTTCTGGAATATTCTTGGCAGTGCATGCAGTGAGTCGATTGTACAAGAATGTTCTAGAATGCAAAGCGGGGTATAAATAAATCGCAAAGGGACGCAGAGAGGCAGTCTTATTTCAAGATACGAGGCGATATAATTGAAGCTTTACAAGTGAATTTCGGTGCGATTTAAGTGTTGAGTGACTGTGAATAACTGTGTTAATTTTTATTTGGTGTTTATTTGAGTAAAGTGTTAATTTTGGTTTGATTGGTGTAAATTATTTCTATCCTGAACCCCAGCTCGTAACAATAGTAAACAATAAATTAGAAAATAAGGTATAATAATTCCATTCGGGGAATGATTACTTGCTTTACTTGATTATTGAACTGTTTTATCAAAACCATTTATGGTATATTTAGCTTGAGTTTCCATAACCTTATTTTTTATTGATAATTAATGGGCTCGCGTTTGCACCACCATCTCACCTGATGGTAAGTGATGATGTGATTGAAGATGAAACATGCTTACCTAGAAGTAATCTATTAACTCTTGACTTAAAGATCATGTTATAGCTATCAGGATACTGACTTCGGCAGGGAATTTGAAAACCTAAAGCGAATTTATCCGAATAAGGTACAAAATGAAAATATGATACCCAGATTTAGTACCAGTTAATGTTGTTAATTTTACCTATACATTTATTTAAATTTTAAATCCATCAAACTCAGGTAATAAGGTAGAATTATACACTATTTATGTTATAATTTCAGCTGAGAAACCACTATATCTAGGTATTTGCATGGTGGTGGCAACTTGGTGACGCTGAGGATGGTGCAGTGGTTGAATAACTGTTTGCCGCGCTGCGTGGCGTGGGGTCAATTCCGTCACCACCAGAATAAATGTTTCTATTACCTATTGATATGAGCTCTGGGTGTTTGATAAAATGCACTCACGATACAGGAGAAATTCCTAGTGTGGAGCTAAATCGAAAAACAAAACTTCCCCTTCGCCCCACCAAGATCAGTCCTTTGTTAATCTAACAAACTCCCACCACGACCGTTACCATGTTTTGAACTAAACTTTATAGTTTCAAACAGCAAAACCAGAAAATCACACTTAAAAAGGACCCGACCTTCACTATAAACAAATCAATTCAGTCAACAGAAATGCTATCCCTGATTATGTTGGTGTTACCTCACTGAGCGGTATTTATTTATAGCTTTTAGTCACATAATCAGGACTGTCGTGATAGGCACTCTATTCTCGTCACACACAGGTAACGGGTTTGTTGTACCCGTCGCGACGTGTCTGTCGCATTAGTAGTATTTGTCGCCGCGACAAACTTGTGCCGCAGTTAATTAAGCCCCGTCACAGTCTTCAGGCACTTAAGGCAGAATGCGCAAAAGGCGTACCTCGACTGACAACTAGACATGGGGCAATTAGATTGTGGGTACTTAGAAATTACTGGCTTTAATCCAGACTACTCTATGTGAAACGTTTTGTTCTAAAGTAGGGTAGTTTATGAAAGATTTAGCGCGCCGCGACCATCCGGGATTTCATTAAGTATTCCCTTTTTGAATTTTTGATGTCGTTGCCCGAAAGACTCGTACAAAAGCGGCTTGAACTTAGAACACCCGTAGGGCTACGTTTAAAATGGGCCGGTCATCTTTTCATCTAAAGTATCTAACTATTATATGTCTAATGCTGGACATAGGGTAGGAAACCTAGGTAGGTTACTTGAATAGAGATCACAGTTTACAAAATAATAAAAGATCAAAGCATTCTTGATACTTCTTAACTTTTTTTATTTTACTAACAGACATTCTATAAATATAAAAATTGGCCAAGTGCGAGTCGGACTCGCCCATGAAGGGTTCCGTAGTAACTATAATAAATATAATATATCTACTTAATATATTTATTTGAAAAAAACAAAAAAAAACAAAAAACCTTACAAATTTCTTAAAAATATTTTTTAAATATTTCTCTTAAAATCGGAAAGTGGTTCACAGAATACATCTACTTACCAAGTTTTACATGTATAGTCCTAATAGTTGCGGAATAAAATGGCTGTGACAAACGGACGGATGGACAGACAGACAGACAGACAGACAGACGGACGGACAGACATGTCGAAACTATAAGGGTTCCGTTTTTTGCCATTCGGCTACGGAACCCTAAAAATGAAAATCGTCACATGGTCTTATTATTTCTTTTATTGAATAAAGTATAAGAGACAGCAGAACGCCCCAAAAAGGTTAAAATGAAGAAAAATGGACGCAAGCCATAATGTTTTTTCACAAAAGTAAATGTATTTCTATAGAGGGCGTGCGTGTTTTACATTAAATTGTGATTCTATTAGGCATAAATACGGTCACATAATAAAGTCTATTTTCCGTAGGCAAATTCCCAAATCCGGGTTGCATTTACACCGATGAGTAACGTAGGAAAAAACTTTAATCTTAACAACAAAAACCCAAGCTCCACTAGAAGAGTTAGCTGATGCCATCAAAACTATTAATATGGACCTTGCTCGAATTGGTGACTGGAGCGCTGAGTTTGGGCTGAAAATCAATCCTGCTAAGACTCAGGTTATTGTTGTTGGTAGTTCTCGTACTATCTCCAGGATTGAATGGACGGCACTTCCCCAGGTTTCTTTCAATAACACCTTCATACCTTTTAGTCACACTGTGAAGAACCTGGGAATACACATTGACGACACCCTTTCTTGGACTAAACAGTTACAGGAAGTTAGTCGTAAAGTATTTGCTTCTGCAAGCTCCTTGAGACGCCTTGGTAATTTTCTTCCCATCTCCACTAAAATTGCAATTGCACAAACTCTTCTTTTCCCTATTGTGGACTATGCTGATGCCAGCTATCTCGACTTGACCCAAGACCAATTGGACAAGCTAGAGCGACTTCAAAATCTCTGTATCAGGTTTATATTTGGCTTGCGCAAGTATGACCACGTTTCTGATTTCCGTGCTCAGCTCAAATAGCTTCCTATTAGATTTCGCCGGAATCTTCACTTACTTTCTTTACTTTATAATGTGCTCTTTAATCCTTTTACTCCTCTTTATCTTAAGGAACGTTTTCAGTTCCTCTGTGACATACGTTCTAGGTCCTTGAGATCATCGGAAAATCTAGAGTTAAGTATTCGTATGCATTCCACTTCTTTCTTTGACAAATCTTTTACTATACAAGCAGCTCGTTTGTGGAATGCATTACCCATAGAAGTGAGGCGTGCTCAAACGCTACCAGCGTTCAAAAGAATGGTGAAGGAGCATTACCTCTCCCTATAACTGGTTCCCTTCTTTCTCAATTATACATGTAATATTTTTATTAGTATATGATTTTCGTATTGTATGTATTTTATATTATTATGTTCAGTTAAAATTATGATGTTTGTACACTGACAGCCCTTAAACTGTCTCCTTTAAGTTTGTCCATCCAAAGGTTGTCTGTAAGAGATCGCCCTGTGCGATAAGACCGCCCATTGTACACTAGTTTAAATTTTTGTATCCATAGTAATATTGTAAGGTGTACAGTAGAGTATATAATAAATAAATACGATACGTAAATTGGTCACTAACACATGGATTTCTGTATTCCAAAAATACATTACTATATTGAATCTTTGTTATGAGGAGTTCGTGGCTAAATAATAACAGCCACATGTTGGTCTTCAAGGGTAAGGAACGCTGGCTGAGGTCTTTCTATGGATGAAATGAAAAGAAATGAAATATTTATTCTGTAAATTGGTTATAAATAACACTTTTACACGTCATGTTTTTTTTTGCGTGTTTAGTGATGGGTAAACAACTTAACATAAATAGAGTTTCCTCAGTGTCTCGGAAAGTCCCAGCAGTCATTTTTAAATCTTTGACAGTCGTCACGGGTAGTCAGAAGCCAGAAAATCTGACACTGGCCTTGACAAAGCGTATCGTGTTTCCCAATGACTGGGTTGTGGATGTCAGTTAGGTAGTCCTTGTAAATCAGCTGCATCTAGATAGAAACCGACCCCAATATTGTTGGGTAATGGCTAAGCAGATAATGACAATGATTGAATCTTTTTTATAATCTGTTGAGAACATCACTACGCTCGCGGCGACCACGGTGGGGCTGCGGACGCGCGGAGTGGAGCTAGGACGAGCGAGCGCCGGCCGGCACAACCACTGCGTCATCGTCCGCCTTACTAAACGCGCACTCTTGTCATTTCGCCATCTAATTTCTTTATTTGATATATCTGCTTGTTATAACCGTTCAAATTAAAATAAATTCCACTATAATTTTACTGGCGTTTTCATCCTATCACCATCACTAGGATATACCCCGTTTCTTTCTAATCAGATTACAATAAAATAAAATTATTGTGTAGTGTTATTGTTACTGTTACTTTAGTTGTTGTAATTGTATAAAATAGCTAAAACTACGCTGAAAGCAATACAAAAAACAAATATTTCAAGTTAAGTAGAATTACATGCACAAAGTACTCGTAAAATAATTGATACGAACAATCCGCAGAGCAGTGTGATTACATATTCAAACAACGGGAGCGAATTATCTACGTACTTTACTAAGTTACCACATTTAGACAAA
This sequence comes from Tholera decimalis, assembly GCA_943138885.2. NCBI lineage: Eukaryota > Metazoa > Arthropoda > Insecta > Lepidoptera > Noctuidae > Tholera > Tholera decimalis. The sequence goes on along the minus strand of OW964565.2, from coordinate 8,412,853 downwards.
ATAATGAAGAATCAGTGTTTTGGGGGCTGATTCAGTTATTCATTATGATGATAACCCATGAGGTCGTAAGCGAGAATAAGTTAGTAGATTAGAATCTAATTTATGAAAATCCCGTGCTACTTATGGGGAAGCCAGATGTAACATAGAATGTTTTTCATTATAGAAACGCTACCCCACATTTTGTTTTTGTTTTTTTAATTGTTGATTGACTCCCGTTTGACCACCTTCTCACCTGTTGGTAAGCAATGATGTGGATGAAGATGAAGCACGCATGCCAGGAAGTAACCTCTTCATTCTTAACTTAAATATCCCCAAGTTATAGCTATCAGAAAACACAGACTCCGGCAAGGAATTACACTCTTTGACTGTACGCACAATGAAAGCATTCCCAAAACTTTTTGTACGTATGTTTGGGATGTAACGATGGCGATTTTATTCCGTGTCATGGGTGCGTCTACAAATTTTTAAATTGATAAGAACAAACACTCTTCAATACGATATGTTGTAGGTTATACAAACAATTGTTACGTGCGGAAATCAAAGCCACGATATTTACTGCAACAGTCAATCGCTCAGCCATTGCCCAAACATTGTCGACAAACTAAATTAATAAATTTGTTATTATTTGTTGTTGTTTGTGTTAAACTTGTATTTTGTTACGACTATTAGCTAGTCTTTCGTTTTTATGCTGCCTAAAAGATGCGATTCCTTATTTTTGGTTTTCAGAATCATTCTCATTTCGGTCACTGAAAAAGTTGTCTTCATTGACACAAATCATTTTATTACACTATATCGATTTACAAACAGGTTAGGAATAAATGTAACAATATAATTTCTAAAATAATTATCAAATTAAATACAACCCAAAACAAAATCATTATCATATTTAAACTAATTATACCCCTTTGCGTCACGCATCCTGGTATAAAATAAAGCGTAGATAATTTAAATATTAGATTATGAACTCTAAACACACACCACTTTTTCGTATTTTTTTTTATTATTGAGAGGTTAGCGTTTAAACACCATCTCACTTGATGGTAAGCAATGAATGATCGAAAATGAAGCATTCTTTAGGCTGCTTTAAAATTAATCTGTTTTGTATCTAAAATGTATGAATGCAACCAAACATTAAGTTAACACCCATAAACTAAATTACAATTCGGTATGAGCCACTGCCACCGAAATACGGGTCACGCATCGATCAAAGGCTGTATACTTATATGTACAGCGACCTTTATTATGGGCTTTCATTTAAGTCCACTTAGTCCCGTTTTGGGTTCTCGTCAATGCAATTATGTATTTTGTTCAGTTATATAAATGTGGTGTGACGTGTGATGATGAGGTTTTTAAAAGGTTTTTTGATTAATTATTGTTGAGCTCGTGGCTCGTTATGAAGTAACAATAGCCGAATTTTTTTTACTGAATAATAATGGAGACAATAACCAAACTTCCAGGATATACGCGTCTCGAGTTAGCTCATCGTAATCTACGCACGCCTCAAAGTGTAATCAGCATCAATGACGGGGCCCTATAGGTCCATTAGGCGTTGCGGGAATGTTCTAATGAGATACCGCGGCTCTAGAACGTAAGAGCAACAGAAGAGACAGGATAAATTTTAGTCAGTGGGAGTCTGACACTAATTATCCATCCACCCGGAGCTGGAGCAGAAAATTTGATGACTTACCTCCCGAAAAAGAAAGCAGACGCTGGCCGAATAGAAACTCTGGATGATCATTACTTTATACATAAAGTAACTAATCTGTGTCTCGGAAAGCATTTCGAGCTGTTGATTCCGGCTGATATTAGTTCATAAATATTCATATCGACAGCCGTCTTGGGTAGTTAGATACGCCAGTCTTACCAGGGAGTAACGTGTTATCGAGTTTCTGGCTTGTGGAGTTCAGAAACGCAATCGCTCCTAGTAAAATACTGGTATTCAGCCAAATCTAGTAAGATTGGATGCCAACTGCTACGCGTAACTACGCCAAATAACTTTGTTTTTTATAGTGTTTGTATGAATTACAAAGTTATATTTGTGGTTTTAGAAAATATGCTGTATCTCAAAAACTGCTGACTCGATCTCGTTTAAATTAATTTTTCTTGAAAGTTTACATTAAGGTCTACAGCATATATTTTTTTTTTCAGATTTTTCACTCTATCATTATAGAAGTTAGAGGGGGGGACACATTTTACCACTTTGGAAGCGTATATCTTTTGAACAGTTGACTTTATGAAAAAGTGGTTTTAGAAACTTCAATGTCATTTTTAAAGACCTGGCTATAAATAACACACTCGCATACGTTTCATTTAAAAAAAAAAACATTTTCAGTTTAAGTTCAATGTATGGGGAGCTCCCCTTACTTTTATGTATTTATTTAATAATTTCTTAAAATCGGAAAAAGGTTCACAGAATACATCTGCCTACCAAGTTTCGCATGTATAGTCCTAACAGTTTCGGAATAAAATGGCTGTGACATACGGACGGACGAAAGGAAGACGAAGGGAAGAGTTCCGTTTTTTGCCATTCGGCTACGGAACCCTAAAAAAGGCAGACTGTATTGGTAAATGAGTGTTTTTTCTACTGCTTAACATATAAATAAGCAAGCTATGACACCACATATTGATTTTACATTTGAGATACTTTAATTGGTAAGTCTTTGTCGCATGGTACAGTTGCGAGGTTGCGGGAAAATCCTAACGAGATACTGCGACCCCAGAACAAAAGAAAAGATGTGCACGATGTCTTCAATTAGATTTTCCACTCAAGAAAAGTTTATTGGGTATTGGTTCCAGAAAAAACAAATAATAATGTTTTTTAGTATGACTGTAAAGTATAGTAAAGCCAGTCACAAATATAACTTGTGTACATTTCATTACACGCAAAATACTCTGACATGCACACGTTCTTTACCTCGAAAAATATAGAACGTACAACACATAACTCCTGGGCATGCGTATCGAAAAAGTGCTCAAGTGCGAATTGGACTTTTACGAAGGGTTCCATACCGTAGCGAAACCTTCTGGCGTTATTTCATGATAACCTGACTAAAAAGTTTGGTTTGCAGTTTGTGTTACCTATTTTTTTTTCGGTGTGTCAATCATCTGAGTGGAAGGGAGTGTCAGACTTCCACTGACTAAAAACCCACTTTTTTCCTTCACTGCCCTTACGGTCCGGGGCTGCGGGGTTTCGTTAGAACATTCCCGCAACTCCGGCAGGCAATGGCCCGAAAGGGCAGTCAATGCTATTGACTGCTCTTTGAGGCTTGTGTATTTGAATTCAATCACAGAATTTACTATACTACTAATTATAATAATTTATATTGGAGTAACCAAGACTCAAAAGTGTTAGTGTAGGTAACTTAATAAGTGAACTACGTTTTTTTTTATTATTCATAATTGAATAGGTAGTTTATTCATTTGATAACAAAATAAAACATACAACACAACTATGTTTGTATAGTTTGCATATTCCAAACAAAACGACCAGTCCCTAAGAGATAATACGGGTCTACCAAACGTACCGCAGGATACCATCCACACTTGGTCGATATACCGTCTTGTCGTTCTAAGCGCTTTTCTTCAACGTTCATTGCGCGCACAGCCAAGGTGTGGAACTCTCTGCCGGCTTCTGTGTTCCCTGCTACATATGACCCGTCAGCCTTTAAAGCAAGAGTGAATAGACATTTTCTGGGCTCGCTCGTAGACCACATCTTACACTTACCATCAGGTGTACTCGAGGTCAAGAGCGGGCTCATTCGTAATAAAAAAAAAACTTTTTACCAAAAATTTAACCCGACTCCCAAAAACACTGCAAAGCAAAAAATAACTTTAATTTCGGAAGTCGGTGCCAAAAACGAAAATACAAAATTAAAGACACCGACTACCGAAATTAAAGTTATTTTTTACTTTGCAGTGTTTTTGGGATTCGGTTTAATTTTTTGGTAAAAAGTTTTTATTTCACTCGTATTAGTTGGTCTATTTTTAATTTATCTAGTTACAAGAACCTAAATGTCAACTACTTATAACCTTTTACAAAATATTGCTTTTCCCAATGCTGGGCCGTTAATTGTTGAGGAGTTCTCACACAACAACAACTCAGGGGTCCGTCTCTTTTAAAGTCTATACAATCTTTACTGATTAAAATATATGGGAACCTAGTAGGTTACCGTCTGATGCGGTCTTTTGAGGAAAAATGCGAACAGATTTGAGTGGGCCTGTCCATACAGTATAAGCATTTGTCGAATAAATAGCTCAACTTAGAACAAGGAGCTTAACGATTTGACGAACAATATCAAAGAAGGGACATTTGAGTAGGTCGCGAAAGTACTCAAACTGCCAGACATCGTCGTAAGAAAAGAGAAAAAAATAAAAAATTATTTATATACTATGTACATGTACATACATGTACCATAATTAATGCACATGCTGAAATTACTTTGTTCAGAATTGTTTACTGACTAGATTTTTATCGTTTTTAATATCGATAATTTTTATCCCAAAAAAAATAAATCTACGTAAATTACAACTTACACTTTCGCTGTATAATATATGGTGTAAATATGGTGTAATAGTGTAAATATGGACCGTAAATTAAAATAGTAACTTTTAAATGCAGTTTTATATAAATTCCTGCATTCAGTACACATTACGGAAAAATTAAACTCATTTAAAGAAAGTTAAAGTCTTAAAAAAAAACTGTTTAAACAAGTAAAACTAAAAATTCAAAGTATGTATCATAATACATACTTTGAATTTTTAGTTTTACTTAATTATGTTATTATCATAATAATAACATAATTTTATGCCGGTGCCAAAAACGAAAATACAAAACTAAAGATATCGACTACCGAAATTAAAGTTATTTTTCACTTTGCAGTGTTTTTTTGGGAGTCGGTTTAATTTTTTGGTAAAAAGTTTTTATCTTGAGCCTTGCTTTTGGAACGACAAAGTTATGTTTATTTCTAGTATTTACATTACATTTTACTGCATATCACTTTTCAAACCAAAAATCTCATTACATTCGCCTTTCCACATGCACTTAAACAAAACAAGCACCGAATATGGTAGCGCGGGCTCGCTATTCGGTGCGGACGCACTGAGAGGTAATCCAGAAGTACTCACAATGCAATACCGCTCTCAAATACACGACATGGCTCAGCAGGCTGTACCGTAACCACCCAGCTCTGGAAGCAGGCCAGACGGGAGCCACACACCTACTGTAGGTTCGTTCAAGTCGGCTGTGTCGCTGGTCGTCTACCACTGAACTTCCTCTAGGTAACTGAAGGTCTGACCTGCTGGGGACAGACCGCCGAAGTGTCGTGAACATGCGGTGTCAAGTGACGACGCGACGCCGCATCTACAGTCTTACGAACAAGAGTGTCTCACATGAGTGCGCGCGTACCTACTAGGTATTAACTTTTGAGCAGGCGCGTGCGCCTTTAAATCGCTTAGCTATTAGCCCAGTACGGACCAGCAAGAAGAGGACGGCCCTGTTTTTAAAGTAGCCAGTACAAAGTTAAGCTTCCGGGGGCAAGAGGTGCCCCGAGACCGACCTCTGTGACTCTCTACAGTCTACGGGGTCGTAGAGAATTCTAAACGAGATGCAAAGAACACGCAAAAATAACGAACATAATATTATTTTTAGAAAGTACCTTGTTGATTTAACGGGTATCGAAATACGTGACTTTGTGAAACATGTATACAAAATTTACCGATAAAAAACAATATTCTTTAAAAATCGTTTTTAACGGTTTCTTGTAATCAAGTTTTCAGTTTCACTCAATTTATTAAAGTTTCATAGATCACCTGTGACGGACAAACGCACAGTTGGGCTGCGAAATAATATGGTTTTGGTTTCCACGCTACGGATACGTAACCTTAAAAAACGTACGCCTGGCATTTTTATTGTGACAACACCTCACGTAATCTTTACTAAGGAATCATAAACAAAACGAAATTTAAGGTATCGAGAGCGTTTAAATAAGGAATGGAACTGTGTAAGGAAGGTGGTTTAGTGATAAAAGGCAGCGATATTAGGTGTTTATTTTCATCGGAAATGTCAAGTGTTTTACAACATACACATAATTATTTTCAAGATGTGCAGCGTTTGGTGGTTATTATTTTATTTATGATGCTGTAATATACCGAAAGTTTCATAATATGTGCGTGGTCAATTGGGCAAATTAAGGTGATGTTTTGTAGTGTCCCTCTCAGAAAGTGGAAGTCTAATAATATAATATTCATCATAATATAATTAATTAGAATAAATTAGCTTCTGTTAAATAATTTTTCCGGAACGGATCGGGGACCTATCGTATTATTTACTTATGATACTTACTTTTAGAAGGTAAAGTTGTAAATTTTAATTAAAAATGCGTTTACAAACGCTTGACCTCATATTCAGAAATACCAGATCCACAACAACTATGGCCACACAAACCTTTGTTCTGTAGGGGAATCAAACCCGTGACACGCAGCGAAGCAGTCAATTACTTAACCACTGTGCAAATCATGCCTTCAGTGATCGGTATTATTCGCTGTCTCTTATTACTGCGTTTCCAGCCAAATATTTATTTCTCAAACGTTCGCTTATTTTCAACTAGCTTTTGCCCGCGACTTCGTCCGCGTGAATTAGTTACTTTGGGCTAACGTTAAATTTAACCTCGATTTTGAAGCATTCTTCATTGGCGCTCCGCTCCTATTGGCCTTAGCGTAATGATATATAGCCTATAGGCTTTCTCTATAAATTGACTATTTAATTAAAAAATATTTTTTCAATTCGAACCAGTAGTTCCTGAACAAACAAACTCTTCAGCCTTATATTATTAGTATAGATAGCTGTTGCCTGCGACTTCGTCCACGTTTCCGTCGTTTTTCGTAAAAAAAGTAGCCTATGTCCTTCCTCACGGTTCAGTGATTTTGATGTAACAGACAGATTAACTTTCGTAATTTAGTAGGGAAATATAATATGTCAACTATAATACTGTTGAAAAATATCGCAATACTGAACCTCACAATATTATTGTTAATAGCTGTGCCCGCGACTCCGTCAGCGTGTAACTCCTTGTGTGTTATTAAGTTAATGTATTGGTAATATTGTTCAGATCACATTCACATGAGGCTTAAGTACCTATAGAACGAAAATACTTCAGCGCAAAGCTTCCGCGTTCTTTTAAATTGGAATAGAAAATTATTTCGTATTATGGGAATTCTGGGAATAAAGACGGTTTCTCCTGCACCGCAACCTGTTAAAATTTGAGCCTCGATTATATTTTGTTGCAACTGGGTTACTTTTAGCCGAGTTCCATTGCAAAGTTGTGGTCGTTTTAAATTTCGGAGCAGAATAATAATCAGAAAGCTTCGAACTGCTAAGCTATCGGGAGTTACACGTATTATTGTGAGTCAACCATAAAAGATAGATATATGCTGTCGTGGGATATTTTTTATAAAATTTTAAGGAGAACATTTCCGTCATAAATGATATCTGTGTAGCTTTAACCATTAAGGTTGCACTCGCGACGGAAGCTTAAAAAATGGAGTAACTTCTCCCGTTTTCCCAACATTTCCCTTCACTGCTCTGCTCCTATTGATTGTAGCGTGATGAAAAGTATATTATAACCAGCTCAGGAGTATGAAAAACAATTGTACCAAGTTTCGTTAAAATCCGTCGAGTAGTTTTTGTTTCTATAACGGTTATACAGACAGACAGACAGACAGACGGACAGACAGACAGACGGACAGACAGACAGACAAAAATTTTACTGATTGCATTTTTGGCATCAGTATCGATCCCTAATCACCCCCTGTTAGTTATTTTGTAAATATATTTCATGTACAGAATTGACCTCTCTACAGATTTATTATAAGTATAGATAATGTTTACGACGACTTATAAGTTGTAGGATGTGAGTTCGAACCCAAGTAGGCACATTAATTTGTGCCATTTTCATCATCACCACTGCACTCAAAACGGTTAGGGAAAAATTGTGGGGAACCGGCGTGACTTAGGGCCGAAAAGTCCGAAGAAATGCGAAATCCACCAATCTGCAATAGAGCCGCGTGGTGGAATACAGCTCGTTCCCTCACATAGAGAGTAAGCCTGTGTCCCAGCAATGGAGATGTTATACTGATTATGTTCTATTTTGTTACTTTTTTTTTTTTTTAAGGTTGTAAAATTATCAAATAAGTCCTCCCACTCCGGGCAGGGTGGGAGGGACTGTCAGACTTTTACTGACTAAAATCCACGGTGTTCCTTCAATAACCCTTTCTATTTTGTTACTTAGACTAAGTATTCCCTATCGCACTGAATTTACTAAAAAAAGATGGAAAGATTTAGTTTGCCTTAAAAGAAGTACAAAACATGCTTTTACAACCAAATTTTATATGTTCCTTGGACCACTAATTTTTTTTTGTTTTTTTTTTAATTTTAAATTAAAAATTTATTCACTAAATCATTGTTACTGCAAGGAGACTCTCAAGGAAGCTCTTCAAAGTATATCCTATGAAGACAGAGAAGTTATTACTGGTACTAAAATAGAGATAGTTCGTATTTTTTATTTAAATGTAATTAAGAATAAGAGACTAAGATTATTTTCATATTATTTACACCTTTATATATTACCTACGTGACCATATACAGTTTATTTTATATAAATGTGATTATTTAAAAAAAAAATACCTATTCTTACCCGAAACACAGGATTACCTAGTTCAGGCACATGACATGTGTGAACTTAATGTAGATTTAAGCGAAATTGTATTTAATATTTACCTTATGATTTTGAATAAACATTTTATTATTATTAGATTATTATTCATTTACTGCATTAAGTTTATTATTTTGACTTAATCGATATTTATGTAAAGTAGTGGACAGTTGGATTTATACAATAAGTAAAAGATAAAACCTCACGGCTTACTTAGGATTTTATAAGCCATCCGATTTATCGGACGCTATGCACGGCGGAACTATAAATTAACTGTGGGATAACCTGAACAGAAATAAATAAAACAATAGATTTTAAACGAAACTTTATTAGAAAACTAATCATATCTGGGGGCGCGGCAGTGCCCCCGCCAAGTCGAGTAAAAAGCGGCACGGCCGTACCATACTTTTCTCGAAGCAATTCAGGCCATTTTCGACCCCGTATAACTTCGTTGCGGATAAAACTAGAAGCCTGAATTTTTAGTAACCAAGCACGCATTGTATCAACACGGTATATTTCAAATTTCATTCAATTTGAACCAGCAGTTTAAGAATTATAACGAGTGAAAGTTTCTTAATTTTGTCACTCACGGACTGACCGATCATCAAAAGTCTAAGGCACTTCTAGCAGACATAGAAGCTTCAAATTTAGAATACAATTAGTGTTTAGTATATGAATCAAGGAAAAACTATAATATTTTTCAATTTCGGTCAAGTTTTCTAGAAACATCAACTGCATAAATAACTTTGTAATCCCATATATTTATATGGGATTACAAAGTTACATTTACAGTTAATTAATCAGTGTACCAGTATATAATTATAAATAATATAATGGAATAATAGGTGTAGATAGGTATCTAGATATAATTATGATCAAATGTAACTTGTAAAATGGTCAACGGAATAAAAAGTCAGAGAGCTTTAAGAAAATTCGTTGTTGGTATACAAGAAGTAGAAGGTACCGGAAAGGAAAAAGGTAGGACTATCTACAAAAATAAATGAGATCCCATGAAAAACAATGAAAAAGGTGGTGTTCCATGCGTGAGAGCTTCTAGCCACATATATTCGAAAGAAAATAAAGATTCTGTGGCTTGATTGCAGACATTTTTGTAGCTAGTAACCAGCCGTTCACCATTATAAAAAAAAAAAAACAACTTTCGTTCGAAAACTAAAAATTGGCCAAGGGCGAGTAAGACTCGATCATGAAGGGATCCGTAGTAACTACACCAAATGATTTTGTTATTCACAGTGTTTGTATTTAATACAAAGTTATATTTGCGGTTTTAGAAAATGTGCTGTCTCAAACGTTTTGGTTGAAAGTTTCAATTAAGATCTACAGCATATATTTTCTTCAGATTTTTCACTTGATCACCAAAAAAAAAATTGACGGGTAGCCAACTCTAATATATTAGGGACTCGCACCTGTCCGCGGTTTCGCTCGTGTAAATTTTTTGTTCAGTGCAATTAAAGTAGCCTATGGCATTAATTAGCCATTTACTATACGCATGAGGGAGAGACAATTGTCTTCCTCACACTCCTCATCTTCTTCCACTGCGCACACGGCTGTGCCGTAAGAAACTATTGGCTAAATAATAACTGCCATATGGGTTAATCTTAATTTGACAGGCCCGTTGGTATAGTGGTCAGTGGCCCTGACTGCTATGCGCAAGGTCGTGGGTTCGATTCCCACCTAGGACAAATTTTTGTGTGATGAGCGCGATCATTTGTTCTTTGTCTGGGTGTAATTTATCTATAATATGTATGTATTTAGAAATATATATGTATATTTATCAGTTGTCTAGTAGGTACTCATAGCACAAGCTCTGCTTAGTTTGGGACTAGATGGCGTTGTGTGAAAGTTGTGGAATATTATTATTATTATTATTATTTTTAAGGTTAAGCAAATGCTTATCAAGGCCTATTCATGGATGAGTGACCATCTTATTAATCGTTTTTTCACACTAAAATATAGTAAATATTACTTGGTTAATACCAGTGAAATTTTACTTTACCTATATTTCTTTACAAAAAGCAAATAAGAAATCTTTTCCCTTATAGTATATATCGGCGCAAATACAATAATTTGTCTACTAAAATAATTGAAATGTTTAAAGATTAATAATTTGATTGTTCTACAAACTATTAATTGATTTTTAAGATGTAAAATTAACGTTTAACATGTTCCAACTTAAAGCATTGTAATTTAAGTAGTTTAATATTTAACTAGAAAATGTGGGTACATGTGTGACAATCCCTCTATATAAGGCCGCACTGTGAGCGCTAGATTCAGATTCAGATTCATTCTTGTTCGAGCCGCTGGACAGTGCGTACCTCTCTGTAAAGTCGTTACGCTGTCAGTTGAATAAACGAGTCTCCGGTAACATTAACAAGTGCTTTTATTTGAAAATCAAACATGAGTGATCACCAAGACAACATTCGTGACGTTGGCTGAGCTGACGTCACACTTTATAAAAACACATACGAGGCTGTCTCTCCGTCATAAGCCGGCTCTACACGTTGGCCAACACAGTGGCGAATGTAGTGGCCAGCATATTGGCCAAGAGTTCGTGATGGCGTCCACATGTTGGAAGGTCGTTCAGTTTGCTTTGGTTCAGGCCAATGTGCGGACGTATTTATTAAAATGGATATTGAGGCGCTAACTGCTGCTTCTTGAGTTCCACAAACAATTTACGGCTTGGTAGAGCTCTGTAAACTGAAAAGTTTCTTCGTTATTAGTCATTACTGATATTTTGTATAGGTACACTAGTTGTTACCGACGCGTGACTATAATTTTTTTTTAACGAAAAATAAAACCAACTTCCATAATTATCAAAACTGATGTTTTGACATGTAGTCGGTGTTATTGGTTTTGTATTTTCTTTTTCTTTTGACACCTCCTTCCGAAATTAAAGTTATTTTTGCCTTTGTAGTGTTTTGATATGGAAGTCGGTTTTACTTTTTGTTAGTTTTTTATTTTCACGCTTTTTAGTGGGTCGGTTTGTAATTTATCTAGTTATAAAAGCTTCTACCGAGTGAACATATTCTATTTTAGAGATAAAAATTAAGCCGATATCCTTCTCCAAGGCCTAATGTATCTCTGTACCAAATTTCATCAATATCATTTAATTGGTTTAGAGGTGCACGTGCAAGCATAAAAGACTCACAGTCAGAATTACTTTTGTGTTTATATTATTAGTTGCGATATTAGGGATGATAACAGACACATTTTCTGATTCGGCTTTCTTCGTGTTAGTTGGCAAAAAGATTTAAAAGCATTTACTCTTAATGCTCTATTATAGAAGTACTTGTTCTAGAAAAACTTTTTTGCACAAAATAAAACCGACTTCCATATCAAAACACTACAAAGCCAAAAATAACTTTAATTTCGGTAGTCGGTGTTATTGGTTTTGTATTTTCTTTTTTTCACACCGCCTTCCGAATTTAAAGTTATTTTTGCCTTTGTAGTGTTTTCATATAGAAGTCGGTTTTATTCTTTTTTTTAAGTTTTTTTCATGCTTTTTAGTGGGTCGATTTGTAATTTATCTAGTTACAAAAGCCAAAATGTCAACTACTCATCAACTTTTACAAAATAAGTACTGCTTTTCCCGATGCAGAGCCGTTAAGCCGTTAAGCCGAATCGCAATCCATGAAATACTTATTATTGAGTAGTTTCGGTGGTCATCTGTGGTCTTCATCATCAGTTCCACTTCCCCAAATGGTGCTTTTCAAGAGCAACTGCACAAGATACTATAAGATATAACCAAAACGCTATAGATGTGCCTATAATATTTGAAGAGTTCCCTCGATTACTCCAGGATCCCATCATCAGATCCTGATTTCATAACAATGGGACCAACTAGAAAGTATACCATTTCAAATGAAAAGAGAATTTTCTAAATCGGTCGAGCTGACTTCGAGTTATGAGGTAACATACATAAAAAAAAGTTCAAGACGAACTGAGAACCTCCTTCTTTTTTTTGAAGTCGGTTAAAATGTTTAATCAGATGCGTGCGATCGTTCTGCGAGCTCGTAGCATACTAAACGCGCGGCCAACGTGTGGACGCGGTAGCCAATACTCGGCCAACAACCCTTTGATCTTTTGCAAGAAACCGACACCACACGGATCTCGCGCCAACTCGTCGGCCATCATTCCAATACAACCCAAGATGCACAAACACCCCCTCTACACGTTGGCGAATAGGCACTGGCCACTACATTCGGCACTGTGTTGGCCAACGTGTAGAGCCGGCTATATACAACGCGATACAACACAGAAATAATTATTTTATCTATGCGATACAATCAAGGACCAAGATTTACTTACTCAATAATATTACATTAAGTTATTAATATTAGTAAGTAAATCTTGGTCCTCGTGGTTTAATTTGAAATGATATTACTCAATCAAGTGGCTACCAAACAGGCTGATCAGATCTGAACGAAATTTGGCACAAATTTAGATTGTAGTTTAGAAAAATACATAGCTTTCTTTTATACGTTATCAGCTTGTATCAAAATAAAATAATGTCTTCAACACTTCAATTTTTCTAAAAATAAAAACCACTCAACAGTCCATTGTTTACATTAATAACGTTTTAAATTATACAAATCGTCGCTTTCGATATAATGATTTAGGCAAAGGGCTTTTCACGGAAGGGAGATGGTGAAAAATGGACAAACCCGAGGGACCCTAGCCGTGTCCATTTTTATGAATAAATCATACAAATTGCTTGACAATCCGGCCCTTAAAATTTTAATGTTGCGAAAATCGTCTTCGAATTTCTTAAATATTTCATTGGAAGTGGGTCCTCCTCTTAAGTCTTATTTATTTCTCAAGTGACTGTTTATCTAATGGGTAAATATTTTCTTTAGAGGGAAACAATTCGTTGTTTCAGTATTGGAACAAGAATAAAAATGTTTCGTTTCGCAGCTGCAGAAAAAAAAAACAGAAGTAATAATCAATGAACTTGCCCCGGCTGGACAGATCCACTCTAATCTGTGTACCTAAATATTTATATCTCTGAATATATGTATATATCTGTGTGAATTCTACTTTATATTTTAAATGCTAGGTTTTGAGAGCAAGGGCCATGTAGAAAAATAATAATTATGAATTGATTACCTCACTGTCGGGCAGTTTGAGTACTACTTTATGCGGTCTACCCTATGTCTCAGCTTATATATACATCTATATATGTATGAGTATGTAGTTTATTACTTATGTATTGAATATAAGTAAATAGTACACCATAGACTGCCCGCGTATTTATTTTCTCCTGCTGTGTCAAATCCATCCAAATGTTGTCTGCAAAAGATCGCTTTTAGCACTTAGACCGCCCATTGTAGATATTCAGTTATTTAATGGTGTACAATAAAAAGTATATCTATCTACCCATACATCTACACATACGCATATATCTATTTACCCATACAAAACTGTAATAAACTTATACTATAATTTATTCAATGTATCGCTGTAAGTTTTCTAAATAAATAAATAAATGTATGTACCCAAATGTACTTACTTTAGCCTTGTTAGTAAAATCATTTACGCAGCTTGAAATTTTAAGTTGAGCTACATAATACCTGGCAAATGGCTTGTACTGTCAAGACAGGTCCACTCAAATCTATGTGCTTCTTTTCTCAAAAGAGCACCGCAGATATACTTAGGTAAATGGTAGGTACTTTTACTATGATTGTCTGGACTTCAAAAAAGACGTCGTCTTCCAAATCTGTTTCGGTGTTTCTTTCCAGAGTAGTTAGATAGAAAACAGCGCCCTCAATTACGTGTTACCGTGTCATTCATAACCAATTCCCAAACAAGAATACAACGACAACGATAGAAATGATATTTATGTCAATATTCAATTGGAACATTGGATAATGGCATGCATCTAATGCTATAGCCAAAATCAAAGCCAGAAAAAATTGTCAGTCAGGAAAATTATACACGATTTATTATCATAAAAATAGAATTGTCTCGGCTGTTTTTGTGTCGATTGATGTTAAGGCCAAAAGTCGTGTCGTTTCGACGAGCATCTGCCGCTGGCTTTGCACGGATTGGGTAAAGGGCCTGGTATAGAAAGCAGTACTTCTTAATGAGGCTCGTATTTAAAGTTGATGTTTGCTATCTAGGGTGACCTAACTACCAATAGTATGGACAACTTGCTCTCGACACCAGCGGACTCTCATTATACTATTACTTACTTGAAATTTGGCATACTCGTTAAGTTTGAATGACAATGTAGATGGTTCCGAAATATATCTAATAAAATAATTACATTTAAAATTAAAAGCTTGCGGCGTAAGTCGATCTTTTACTTAATGGAACTTAAGAGCCTGAAGCGAATTACATCTCATATACATTAAATACATAATGTCTAATATGAGAAATTTAATGTTTATTTTATACTTTTTAGTGAATTTTAACAGCTTGTTTTTATATTCTTAATTTTGATTTAAGTAGATTAAAGATGTAAATTGTAAAACTATTTGTCCCATTCAATCGTTAAAAAGAAAATCATTATACAAACTCGTCCTTTATCATGCTGCGTATAAGACCAACACAAGGAATCTAAAGAAGATAACTGAAGTGTATTTTTACTTACCTCAAAAGATTAAAGAAAAGTTAAATAACTACACGCTTTTACAAAATCAATTTTTTTCTACACGGCTGTATTCACGTTACAAATATATATAATATTCAATAGAACTCTGTTAAGCAACAGCGCTTAGAAACAGAACTACTTCCCTAGTATAAAGTTTATACGATTTGTCGTAAATTAATAGCTAACTAAGGTACCCAAAGGAGCCTAAATTAGCCTTGAACTAAGCTACGGCCCTTTGTACCCAAACGGTTGGCCTAAATTATATTATTTTTTCCTAAGCCCGTATTTTGTTAAAGATAAAGACTGTTATTATACCAAATAGGATTATATTGTGCTTCTATCATATTTTTTAAGGATAAAAAAGGACAGGATTTTTATGGTTCGGAGGCTTTTATTACAAATATACGGATTTTTTAGGGTTCCGTAGCCGAATGGCAAAAAAAACGGGTCCCTTATAGTTTCATCATGTCTGTTTGTCTGTCTGTCAGTTGGTCCATCCGTCCGTCCGTATGCAACAGCCATTTTATTCTGAAACTATTAGGACTACACATATGAAACTTGGTAGATAGATGTATTCAGTAAACCGCTATCACATATTAAGAAAAAAAAAATAAAAAAATATTTAAAATTAAGGGGGCTCTCCATATATGGGACTGAAACTGATTTTATTTCATTAAATCTATGCGTGTGTGGTATTCATAAACAGGTCTTTAAAATGACATTGAGGTTTCTAAAACCATTTTTTCATAAAGTCAATCGTTTAAAAGATATACGCTTCCAAAGTGGTAAAATGTGTGGCCCCCTCTAACTTCTATAATAATGGAGTTAAAAATTTAAAATAAATATATGTTGTAGATCATAATGTAAACTTTCAACGAAAATTGGTTTGAACGACGCAATCTAGGTCAGCAGTCTTCGGGCACGCCGCAATTGCGGCGGTAAGACCCCTCTTTGAGGAGTGGCTAGATCGGCGTCACGGCGTCCTGACCTACCGCATAACGCAGGTCCTCACCGGACACGGAAGTTTCGGGAGGTACCTGTGTCTGATGGGTAAGGAAGAGACGCCTGGGTGTCACCACTGCGAGGGTCGCCCTGAGGACACAGTCGAGCACACGGTGCAGTACTGCCCAGCTTGGGCAGAGCACCGACGTGTCCTCACGGTGACAATAGGCGGAGACCTCTCGCGCCCGGCCTTGGTCGAGGCCATGCTGCGGGGCGAGAGGGAGTGGGAAGCGGTCGCCTCCTTCTGCGACGCAGTCATACTTCCGAAGGAGGAGGCGGGCCGCGTGAGGGAGAGGATGGCGTCCTCCCTCCAGCCCAGCCACAGTGGTAGACGCCCACGGCGTCGGACGTCGGCCGACGATCTCCGGCCACCGTAGGCGCGGGCATGCGGACAGCGAGTAAAGGGCAACTCGCTGTCCGACCATGGACCATGCCCGGGTCGACGGCGCGTCGTGTTCCACGCGCGCCTCAAAGAGCGTCAGCAACATGACGAGGCCCCCTCTGCAGAGGGCCGAAGCCTGCCGGGGTCGTGGGACTCATCCCGTTACCGTGGCCCCGGTACGTAAAGGGCTATTGAAGGAACACCATGGATTTTAGTCAGTAAAAGTCTGACAGTCCCTCCCACCCTGCCCGGAGTGGGAGGTCTTATTTGATAATTTTACCACGTTAAAAAAAAAAAAATAATAATAAAAAAGGTCAGCAGTCTTTGAGATACAGCATATTTTCTAAAACCGCAAATATAACTTTGTAATTGATACAAACACTACTAACGAAAAACAAAGTTATTGGGCGAGTTGTAAGAAATGTAAATAAGCTAGTTTTAAGAAGAAGAAGAAGGTTTTTCTTTTTCGTCAAATAAATATACATATTATATTATATTATTATAGTTACTACGGAACCCTTCATGGGCGAGTCTGACTCGCACTTGGGCAATTTTTTTTTTATTCAATTATAGCATTTTTAATTATAGAAAAATTTATTATGACCATTTTATTTTATTCCTTTTATTGTTTTCTATTGACATTTTTATTTCATTTAGTTCTTTTCTTTTTTTTTTGTAATTGTCATTTTAATTTTAATTTATTCTTTGAAAATAATATTTGGTGTGTGTGTTGTTAATCTTATAATACGAGTTAAGTTACTTGAATTAAATGCATTTTTTTTTGATTTTTTTTTATTAAGTTAAAAATAAATGAATAGTTAAAAAACACTAGAAAAACACGCTTTTATAAATGCACGTAAAAACAAATGTTGCTGTTTCTTTTTTGTAGTTTTTGTCATATTATTCCTACGAGTAGTGAACAATTAAACGGTAGATCCCCCCAGAGGATTTGAAAGTGACATCTATAAAAAAATAAATCTATGGATTACGCGGTAATTCAAAAAGGTTAAAAAAACCGATAACGGATTTTCTTTAGGTTTGTTATAACCTTGAAACCTGATCGTGTTCAAAGTCCATTACGTGGCCTTTCTCACAAGTGCAAACACGACTATGATACGATATTCCATCATAGAATGCCAGTGCTTGTCTTCCGGCTTCATCATCAGACCTTAAAACCTAATTGTGGTCAAAGTTCATTATAAGACTTTTCTAAGAAATCCAAAACGATATGATTTGGATGATATGATTTTCCATCATGAAGTTCCAGTTCATATCTTCCGGCTCCATCATCAGATCAGTTAGATAGTACCATATTATTGTATTGTCATCAGAACTACATACAGCTACCAATTTTCATTACGCTACGACCCTTGGAAGATGGTTAAATTGGTTACCTTAGATTTCATTACATAGTTAGTTACATACAGGTCGACCTAATAAAATAGTGTTAAAAATCGTGTGTTTAGTGTAGGAAGCTCGATAGCTTCCTCGGTGCCTCGGAAAGCATGTTAAGCAGTTAGTCCCGCTTGTCATTTCTTCTCTGAATGTGACTATTACGACTAGTTTGAAGTCAGAATATGTATAATCTGCTGGGTAATCGTGTTACCCAGTTACTGGGTTTTAGTGGTTAGATAGGCACTTGCACAATGTTTTTATTAGTGAAAACAAAATGTTTTAATTTTTTTAACCGACTTCAAAAAATGGAGGTTTACAATTCGTCTTGAACTTATTTTTTTTTTTTTTTTTTGGCTGGAACGATTTGGAAATTGTTTTTTTGTTTGAAAGGGTATATGTACTTTCTAGTTGGTCCAATTATCGTCAGGTTTGGATCTGATGATGGGATCATGGAGAAATCGAGGGAACTCTTAAAATATTATAGGCACACCTATAGCGTTTTGGGTATTACTTATAGTACCTTGTGCAGTTGCTCTCGAAAAGCACCATTTGAGGAAGTGGAACTGATGATGAAGACCCCAGATGGCCACTGAAACTACTCAATAATAAGTATTTCGTTGATTGCGATTAGATTACTTGAATATGGATGTTAAGCACTTTATGCTCGTCACAATGCATATGGTGAAGTAGAGCTGATGGTGATGTACCAGGAGAACTCCTCAAAAATTAACGGCTCTGCACCAGGAAAAGCAATATTTTGTAAAAGGTGATAAGTAGTTGACATTTTGGCTTTTGTAACTAGATAAATTACAAACCGACCCACTAAAAAGCGTGAAAAAAAACTTTTTAGCAAAAAATAGAACCGAATTCCATATAAAAACACTACAAAGGCAAAAATAACTTTAATTTCGGAAGTCGGTTCTACTTATTGCTAAGAAGTATTTTTTTAATTAAAATATTCACTAAAAATGTTAAGTTGATACGTAAAAGAAAAACTCTGAACACGCGTACGCATTCATAAATAAATTGCGACGTTGCCGTCCTTCAAGTACGCGTGTACGGAGTGTTTCTTTTACGTATCAATTTAACATTTTTAGTGAATATTTTAATATTAAAAAAAAAAACATTTTTTTTGAATGTTAATATTTTTTTAGCATGTATGGATGCTATACTATTGCGGGTTAACGGGAACGCCCTCTGTTAGTTAACACACTGTATATTCAAGCATCGATACCCAGTAAGTGCATCATTCACTTCCTCGTGACCACGTTAAAATCATGCAAGTCCCTATACCTAATTCAAATTTATCTCATAATATGTCAATAACTATTAATTATGTTTAGACAATCTCCTGCAAAATTTCGTTTTAATCCTTACTAAGTTTTGAACTTACTTTCCTGATACATCCTAGAAACGAGGGATACCTCAATCAAAGGAGACACAACGAACATTTTTCATAGTCTTAAATAGCCACATTATATTAAATATTCCATTAATTCAAACAAAACCTTAACTACAGTAACAATATTCCGAAAACCAACACATTCACTTAATGGCGGTAATAAGAGCAACATAACGTCTATTAATATGATTAGTCTAAAAAGATAACATTTATGGCCACATTAGCCGCCATTTTGCCTAATCCTACACGTTTATGTATAATTAATAGTTATAAGTGCTGTTTAATTGGTTCAGCCGTTATCCCTTAACCGACTACGGGCGATATAATAGTGGTAAATGTTTTTAGTAATGAGGGCTGTTTCCTTTAATGTTTCCGTCCCTTGATATTTTTGTAAAAGTTAATGTTGTCCCATCTTTATGGAGGTGTGTATTTGAATCTTTGTAAGGGCCCGCAATCCTCAAATGGAAAGGGAAGATCCTCCGAGTAGATCGTTGATGTTAAGTGGGCAGCTCCACCGCAGGAGACGCTCCGGGAGTCGGAAGTCGCAGGGTGACTCCCGATCACCCCAGGCGTGGGCCTTCGGGCTGCGAGCTATTTATGGGTTCGCC
Source organism: Tholera decimalis (assembly GCA_943138885.2). NCBI lineage: Eukaryota > Metazoa > Arthropoda > Insecta > Lepidoptera > Noctuidae > Tholera > Tholera decimalis. Next base: position 8,392,746 of record OW964565.2, on the reverse strand, counting down.
ACCAAACAGAAACCAGGCCCGTATAGACGGCGTGCGACAGCATGACACGCCTCAAAGAGTGTCAGCAAAATTGTCGGGGCCCACTAGGGGGACGTTACCTGCCAGGATTGCGGAATTGTTCAAAAGAGTTACTGCAGCCTCGGAACACGAAGGGCAAATGATGGAACACGACCCATTCGTGTTCAGTTTTAGTCAGTAGAAGTCTGACATACCCTCACGCTTCGCCCAGATCAAGAGGTAGTCATTGGATGATTCCCCATCCTTAAAAAAAAGAAGGCAGCTGCCAGGCGCCCTGTCTAGAAGTACTGGTTTTTATATCGAGCCCTGCATCCAGCGGCCTAAGAAGAGCCTTCTAACGTGTTGACCGAGGCTCGTTGCTATGATTACACCTTTTAAATCAGCCCACGTAATCCCGGTACACGTTGTACTTATTTAACCGACTTCAAAAAAGGAGGATGTTCTCAGTTCGCCGAAATCTTTTTTTATGTATGTTACCTCACAACTCAAAGACGGCTGGACCGATTTGGATAATTAGCTATTTTTTTGTTTGAAAGGTATACTTTCTAGTCAGTATCTGATAATTGCATCATGGAGAAATCAAAGGAACTCTTCAAATATTATAGGCACAATTAAATATGGTTGTCAAGCACTTTAAGCTCGTCACAATGCATGTGGTGAAGTAGAGGTGATGAAGTACCAGCAGAACTCCTCAAAAATTAACGGCTCTGCATCAGGAAAAGCAATATTTTGTAAAAGGTGATAAGTAGTTGACATTTAGGCTTTTATTAGTACATAGATAAATCACAAACCGACTTAATAAAAAAACTATTTAACAAACAAAAAATAAAACCGACTTATCAAAAAAATACTGCAGTGAAAAATAACTTTAATTTCCGTAGTCGGTGTCTTTGGTTTTGCACTTTCGTTATTGACACCGCCTTTTGAAAATTTTGACTTTATTTTTACTTCTACAGATAGGCTTTTGTAAAGGCATGAGCACAAAGGCCATTGTAACCCTTTTCAAAGAAATTTCGAAAAGGCTGTTACAACTTCCCGTGAACGAAACGCTAGCTATTACTTTGACCAGATGCCAAGCATTTCTATACGACGTGGCATGCAACTATTTATTTATTTACGCTGTTTAGTTAAGATTTTATAATTTAACTTCTAGAACTATCAAAAATGTAGGGCGAATAAAAGTCATGGATACAAGATGAATTCCGTTAACAATTTGTATCATCAATAAACATAAATATATTCTAACACTACCTACCAAAATACCCCTCAACTTAAAGTTCATTAACCCAGCAAAAATTCTTAAAAACATTCATCTGAAAAAATAACCTTAATGTCTCCGAAAAATTGGTTATAACAGCTTAAGCGGGCTTATTCCAACCACGTAGGTACAATCCCGACGACAAATCTAAATGAGCATAAGCTTAGAATTAAAATTCTGTGTACGCGGCACTTACCTATTGTCTACACAAAATATCCTTTAATTATGTTGGCTGTGTTCTGCTCTTTTGTTTGTGGTGCAAGTTAGAGGAGGTGGCGGGAAAGAATCTTAGAAATCATCCTTTTGGATTCCAGTCTAAACTCAGATGATCAGTCTCGGTCAAGTAAAAAGAAACTTTATTTTATAGCCCGTTCCATTATCAGACTACAAGACAAACGGTGATGCGCCATGGTTACATGTTGGATATCCTACCCGTATGCACAAAACATTTTGAGAACACTTTTATTTTGCTTGCGGCTAAGGAGTGGAATTCCCTGCCGGAATCTGTGTTTCCTGATAGCTGAGGAAGATCCCCATGTTATAGCTATCAGGAAACACACACACATAAGTCAAGAGTGAATAGGTTACTTATAGGTAAGTGTGCTTCATCTTCGACCACATCACTACTTAACATCAGGTGGGATCAGAGTCAACGCGAGCCTATTATCAATAAAAACAGTACGCAGTTGACTTTACTGTATACCTACCTAATTATCTCATATGTCCAGCTATATAGAGGATATTTTGATCATTTTACTTTCTCTTTAATTGTATAAAGTCTAGGTAATCAAATTCAGCAACCACAAACTGGCTGTAGTTAGTGATGTAACCATGACTTCGAAGTTTCTAACCCAGCCGTATACTACTAATAGCAACTCAAAGGTAAGACGGTCAATTTCACGTCAGTGCTTGTAACTTAAACCATAACGCGTGTGTAAACGTTAAACACGTCCGTTTAAGTACACAGGACAATACTGGCGCTGTATTTCTCGGCGGATGTTCAAACAAAATGTATGGCAGGCGACACGTACGGAATTTTAATTGGTGCAAATTGCCAGTGCGAGTGACGGTGACAGTTTTAGCATTAATAACGGCCAAAACTGACCCAGTTCCCCGGACCTAGTCGGTAAGAGAAATTAATTATTTCTGTAAAATTTTTGTTGACGATTGTACTTTTTGGTTGCTCCGTAGTGGTATTCCCGAACGTTGATTTTTAATTAAGTTAATTTACGTAAAGGAGATGTTGGAGCTTGCTTTTGACATCTTAGTAAGTAGGATTACTACAACCAGTTATAGTGCAAGGAATAATCTTTCAATGATAAAAAAATTCATCAATAAAGGCAATGCAATATCTACCAACCCAGATTTTAAAAACTGCGTAAAATATTTTGTAGTTTGATTCAGGTATCTAGTCCAATGGTGCGTTGTAGGACTGTTGCGAGGATAGCTGTTCAATAAAAAAATCATTTTACATTATAAAAAATTGCTGAGTCCAAAAATATTAGCTTGTAAAACTAAAATTGAAAAAAAAAGTTATTTAAAAAATCTAAAAAACCCGACTGCTCAACTCAAATGCAAGAAACAAGCACATTTTTATTTTAAAAAGTGACAAGCAGGCGAGACCCAATTGATTTTTTTTAATGGGATGGGTCCGCCTGCTTGTCACTTTTTAAAATAAAAATGTGCTTGTTTCTTGCATTTGAGTTGAGCAGTCGGGTTTTTTAGATTTTTTAAATAACTTTTTTTTTCAACTTTTTAGTTAAAATATTAATTAACATTTTTATAGATTTCCCGGTCGTATCACAATGGCAAGCAGAAAGTGAAAGAGCCTAAGTCCATATTTTTAAATTTTCTCATTGTATTATTTTTGCTAGTATTACACTAATGATAAACATAATATACCTTTTTGAAATCCTTGTGTTAAGCCCTTTAATTTGATATCCATATTGTAGTAATCTAAAAAAAAAATTTTTTTTCATTATCTTCGCACAGCCGCCATGTTTGATTTTTTCAAATGTCACCTATCTAAGAACACTTGGGCTGCTAAGACAAATCTAACGATACCTTAATTATGTGAATCCGTTCAGCAATTCTGGAGATATGAGGTAATAAAGAATATTACATACATACATACATACAAGATACGCGCGAAGACATAACCCTTCCTTTGCAGTCGGGTAACTAGTGCAACACATAAGTTTGCGACAAAGTTTTTAATTTAATTTTAATTGAACACCAATATCTGACGTCCTTATATTTCTATTTTTGCTACCAACGAGCCCCATTTTGACCTCGATTACGCCTGGTAGTGAGCGATAGAGGTCTACGAGGGAACGGGCGAGCCTAGAAGATGTTCCTGTTCTCTTTTGCTTTAAACGCTTACGCGTCATACGTAGAAGGGTAAAGAAAGGTAACTGTTCTATACGTATAAATAAAAATAAATATTTCTATATTTATTTTATAGATGATCAGATTCTGAAGAATCTTTGGCATGGTGATCTGAGGAGGCGCGAGGAAGCTGGACCGTAGCGTAACGTCTCCACGCAAATGAACAGCTAGTACATTATAGGTATAAAAGTCTAAGTGTTTGATTCTCAAGCTCTACAGTCTGTACCGAGACCGGCTAGCTCTGGAAGCTTGCCAGACGGGAGCCACGCCTGCAGGCTGCGAGCAATGGGTAGCTCGCCGCCCGACTGAAATCAGACCCGTGTAGACGGCGCGTCGTATTCCACATGTGCCTCAAATAGTGTCAGTAAAATTGTCGGGGTCCACAAGAGGGCTGTTGCCTGCCGGGGTTGCGGAAATGTTCGAAAGAGTTACCGCGGCCTCGGAACACGAAGGCCGTATGATGGAACACGGATGGGTTTAAAAAAAAAATAAAGACGGGAGCCACACGTCCCCTTAGGTTTATCAAAGTTGGCTCCTCCGCCACTGGTAGTAGTTTCCTACCTGCAGCCTTAGGTCTTACCTGTCATGGACAGACCGAAGACTTACATGACAAAACTGTATATCGATGGGTCCTATGTATATGGACCAAAGTGCAAAATTACAACTTTACAGGAGAGGCTTCCAAAGTTTCTATTTACTATAACTTCAGATTGATAAAACCGAAGTTTATGAATCTTTGCTTGTTTGCTAAGACAACTATCCTCCTCATTTGTACTATAGTATTTTATATATACATATATCGGTTTTTTTTTACGTCACATTGGCCCTTCTACGTTAGTTTTTGTTGAAATTATTTTTCTCTAAAAACACTTTAAAAGGGCCAATGTGTCATATTGGCCATTATACGCGTATGACGTTAATTATCATACGTTATATATTTTTATATTTTTACTCATAAAATCAAGTAACAATTGAAGTAGTTGATAATACATTAATTAGAATATAAGCTATTTAGATATTTAGTCATTTATGTCACATTGACACTTATACGTTTTACAATCGGCTTACCTACTAACTCAGTTTTCAGTTAGATCATTTCAATAATTAAAAAACACGCAATAGTTTTATTCATTTATTGAAATAAAAATTAAAGTAGCCTTAAAACTACACTTATGAAAAAAAAAACAAAAAAATAATAAGTAAGAACGAAACTTTTACTGAAGATCTTAGTTTGATTAACAAAATAATGTACCTACTTCACATTATTATTTTCTCAATAAAATGACAAAAAAAAAACAAAATTAAAAACCTATCTTGTGTAAATAAACTAAAACAATCTCTGTATTATAATTAAATAATAAAATCAACAAAATCAACATTAGTATTATTTTTTTGTTCGCGTGTTCACGCGGTTCGCGTTTGACCACCATCTCACCTGATGGTAAGTGATGATGTGGTCGAAGATAGAGCACGCTTACCTAAAAGTAACCTATTCACTCTTGACTTAAAGATCCCTAAGTTATAGCTATCGGGAAACACAGACTCCGGCAGGGAATTTCACTCCTTAACTGTACGCACAACGAAGGCATTCCCAAAACGTTTAGTGCGTATGGGTGGAATGTCGACCATGTAACGATGGCGCATCACCGTTTGTCTTACAGTCCGATGATGGAAGGGGCTTGGCGGAATTCGATTGTGTAATTCCATCACACCCTCCCCAAATTACAACCGATATAAAACCGATAGACTTGCAACTCGTCGTCGATGTTCAAGGCTCTGGAGCTTTGACTTGACCAGTGCATCGTTGCCAATGAGTCTCTTGGCCCGTTTCTCAATAGACTCAAGTGCGTCCAAATTTTATTTGGCAGATCTATCCCAAATATGAGAGCAGTAGTAGCTCCATACACGACCGAACCTGGGCTTGATACAGATTGAGCAACTGTTCCGGTGTGAAGTACCGTCTCAACTTTGCTAAGATTCCCAACTTTTTTGATGCTAGTTGAGCCTTAGCCTCGATAAATGGACCAAAATTGAGGGTGGAGGTTAGTGTAACCCCAAGAAGCTCAATATGATCGGTTATCGGCACGATTACATCACAGAAAGTGGGAGCCGGTTCGAATTGGCTCCTTTTTGAGGAGAAGAGACAAGCCTGGGTATTAGCTGTATTAAACTGGACCAAGTTGGCATCACCCCATTCGGAGACAGCCTTCAAGAACAAGTTCAAGGGCCTAACCATGTCCTCATGGAGAGACTGGATCTGACCCACCAGCACGCTCGTTGGACACATATTATCTCTCAGCAACTGTGCTGAGAGAACCGACCTCTGAGGGACCCCGACATTAATAGCCAATTGGCAATTGGCAATTTAGCAATCATCAATGACCACTCGAATGGACCGATCTCTCGGGAAGTCTTCAATCAAAACGCAAAGTTGAGTGGGTAAACCGAAAGGAAGCTTAGCAATAAGGCTATCGTGCCAGACCCTGTCAAAAGCCTTGGAGATGCCAAGGGAAACAGCAAGTGCTTCCCCGTGCTAATTCATAAAAAGTCTTCATTAATTTTCTTCATTATCGCTTTCATTAATTGACGCAATGTCATTATATTGCATCGCTTCATTCTTCAGATATAACATTCACAACGTAGTTCCTCTAACCTATAAGGCAACTTCGCACTTTTTTTTTTTAAATACCCCCATTTATTTTACTTTCTTGCTATCTGCGGTCAGTGTATCAAGTCTCATTCTTTTTCCGTGCGAGGCAACGATAACACGAGTTCTGCGATAACATTCTCCAATTTGAAATAGTTTTAATATTGAATTTAGTTGTTTGTCATTATATAGTTAGAAATAATGCCTAAGCGCAGTGCTAAAGAAAAAATTGAGCGCTATAATAAAAAGATTCGTAAACTCGAAGAAAGGAACGACAAAAACGTCGTCGTATGGTGCGAGTCATAGAATCTTCGGACTCTGATGCAAGCATAGAGAACGACGCCGGTAACCGTAAGTATTTATTTATATTAACACATTTTGGTGAATAAGTGCATCAATGTGGTTTCTTAACCTTTGTTGCCTTGATTCGAATTCGAACGTGGCAAGCCTGGGGGTTGGCCGTGAGTCAACACGAGGGCATATAAGCAAAAAATAAGCATATCTTACATGAGGTAGCTTAACATATTTGCGAAATTAGACATAGCCTGGGGTCTATCCGAGAGATAGAACGAAGGTATTTTTGTCAAGTTCCACACACATATAAAATAAATAATTTTATTATTAGATGCCGATAAAGTGGACAACAACGGACTTGCCAATCCCTTGCCAGCCTTGGAGGTTACCGACATTCCCGAAATGCCAGTACCGGTTCCCGATTCAGGAATACCAGAAACCGAAGTACCTTCGATTGCACATGAACTGGACCCAGAAATTTTGACAGCATTAGGGGAGCAATCTGACGACACTCCCGAGTTTGGGGAGACCATACACGAAAATTTGGCACAAAGATGGCAGCCCATATTAAAAAAAAGACTTCCCAAGGAAGCCAAGGACAAATTATTAAAAGAATATCTTGTCCCCTCCAACTGTATTCTTTTACAAGCTCCAAAACTTAATGCTGAAATTTCGGCAGCTATTACAGACATGGCACGAAACCGCGATAAGAAGATGGAGTTTTCGCAACAACTTCTGGGTGCTGGGATCACAGCCGTGAATAGGGCGATGACTCTTCTCATTACTGGCGAAGAAAATCTCCAAGCCATAAAAATGCTAAGCGACAGTTGTCGTATCTTAACCCGTCTTCACAATATGGATACTGAAGCACGTATCAAATTGGTGACACCCGGCTTAGAAAAATCATTCCTAAATGTTATCAAGGATAACGAAAGGGATATCACTTTATTCGGTATAAAACTATCCGAAAAAATCAAAGCTTCAAAAGCTCTTCAAAAACCTCCACAGACAGCCCAATCGGCAGTCACACGGCCTCGCTACCAGGAAAACTGGCAAGGTCCTTCGCGTTACCTGTCGAACAGGGGGGGGCGTGGAGGCCAGAGGAGACAAGCCCCTGCGACACGCAAGGCTCAGACAGCGGCGCAACCGAGGTATTCGAACACGAACAAAACGCGTGCTCAACCTCAACAATAGAACAGGTACATTCCGGACGAATACGTCATTTTTATTCTCACTGGCTTAACATAACTTCCAATGACATCGTTCTCGAATGGATTCGTAAGGGTTTTTCCATACCATTTTCTGAAACTCCGGTGCAAACCTCTCCACCTCGTAATGTTCTTTCAACGGTAGATAAAGAAGATATGAATGTGGCCATCAAAAAGTTAATCGATCTAGGTGTAATAACAACATGTTCACCTATCGAAAATCAATTCATATCAAAGATATTTCTTACTTCCAAACCAAACGGCGACAAGCGGTTTATTTTGAATTTAAAACCACTAAACAAGTTTATCTCTAAATTTCATTTTAAAATGGAAGATTGCAGAACTGTTACTAAATTAATACCTCAAAACGGGTACATGGCTAATATAGACTTGAAGGAAGCATATCTTTTAATTCCTATTGCTAAATATCACCGAAAGTACTTGCGCTTTTATTTCGAGGATGATAAAGCACAAAACATTTTGTATGAGTTTAATGCTATGCCTTATGGCTTATCTATAGCACCTAGAACCTTTACCAAGATTATGAAAGAGGTGATGACGCATCTTAGGAACCGGGGTTATAAATCCGTTAAATTCCTTGATGACATATTATGTATAGGTGATACTTATTCTGAATGTCGTGAAAATATAACAGAAACTTTGAAATTATTAGAATCCCTTAGTTTCGTTATTAATTTCAATAAAAGTTCATTAGAACCAAAACAAACTTGTAAATATTTAGGTTTCTTGTATGATTCAAAACGTTTAATTATGTCCTTACCAGACGAGAAACGCGCTCACATAGCTAGTTTAATAAATAAATTCGTACGCTTACCACGCTGCACAATAAGAGAATTTGCACAATTAATTGGGATTCTTACTGCTGCTTGCCTCGCAGCAAAATATGGATGGATCTACACCAAGATCTTGGAACGGCAAAAATACTCAGCGTTACAATTGAACAATGATTTTGATAGGAAAATTAAATTATCTAATATAATTTTGAATGATCTGAATTGGTGGTCAAAAAATATCTCCACAACTTCCAATTCCATAAGGGCTCAAGCATTTACATTAGAAGTACTCACTGATGCGTCAAGAATCGGGTGGGGCGCCTGTTGCAATAACGAGCTCATTAACGGTACTTGGAAAAATGCAGAATTAAAAACTCTTAGCGGTATTTTTAGCATTAAAATGGTTCGCTCGCAATTATTCTGACTGTGCTATATTATTACGCATTGATAATACGACAGCCATTAGTTATGTCAATCGTATGGGTGGAATACAATTCCCACATTTGAACGACTTATCTCGATCTATTTGGCAGTGGTGCGAGAGGGAAAATATCTGGCTAGTAGCTTCTTACATAAACACACACGATAATTTTATAGCCGACGAACAGTCTAGAAAAATTAACGTAGACACTGAATGGGAGTTATCAAATTTAGCATTCCAATTGATAACACAAGAATTAGGCCAACCAGAAATAGACTTATTCGCCTCTCGCACTAATGCAAAATGTAAGAACGATGTGTCTTGGCGACCAGACCCCGATGCCATCGCAATTGATGCGTTTACAGTAAGCTGTCGCGATAAACAATTTTATGCCTTCCCGCCATTTTCCGTAATATTAAAAGGCTTACAAAAAAATAGTTTTAGACCAAGCCGAAGGTGTTTTTGTTTTCCCCATATGGCCATCACAAGCCTGGTATCCCCAGTTAAAGAGTATGCTTGTTAGCGAAATAGTTATTCTGAAAGCCAATAAAAGTCTTTTATCTTCCCGTTTCAGAACCCACCATCCACTTTACAAGTCGCTTACCCTGGGTGCCGCGGTGCTCTCGGGCTTGCGTTCACGCAGCGAGGGACGCCTCCAACCGCTCTCGACTTAATGCTAGCTTCTTTGTCTCATAACACCGTACAGCAGTATAACGTCACCTTTAAATCATGGTGGGAATTCTGTTTACTTAATAATTTTAGCGACCTTTTTATCCGATCGATTTAATAAGGGAGCATCATACGGTTCACTTAATAGTCATCGCTCTGCCCTATCGCTACTTCTAGGAAGCAGTATAGGAGCAGACGACTGCATAAAAAGGTTATTAAAAGGCGCATACAAGTTGAAACCATGTGTACCGAAGTACACAAGTACTTGGGATCCCCAGGTGGTACTCAACTTTATCTCTAATTGGTTTCCAAATGAAGACCTCACAATAGAAAATGTCACTAAGAAAATAGCAATTTTGTTAGCTATTTGCACAGCTCACAGAGTTCAAACGTTTGCCCTTATCAAGACCGCAAACATAAAAATAATTCTAGAGGCATCGAAATTATCGTAACTGATATTATTAAGACATCGGCACCTGGCCGAGATCAACCAATTTTATATCTACCATACTTTTTAGATAAACCAAGTATTTGCCCAGCTACGACATTAAAAGATTACCTTCAAGTGACTAAGGAAATTAGACCCAAGAACGTACCTAATTTATTCTTGACGTTTAAAAGGCCCTATAGAGGCGCCACGGCGCAGTCAATCAGCCGCTGGATAAAGCAAGTGTTGGGTTCGAGCGGCGTGGACGTGACGACATTCAGCGCGCATAGCACCCGCCATGCCGCCACGTCCTCGGCGCACCGCGCTGGCCTGTCCATAGACGCCATCAGGAAGGCGGCTGGCTGGACAGCTGCTTCCCAAGCGTTCGCCAAATATTATTGTCGGACCATACGCGAAGAAAATTCTTTCGCAAGTTCGGTTTGTTTTCCATCAAAACCAAATTAAAAAGAGACTGATTACTGTCTATATTATTGTATATTACTGTAGAAGAGACTGATTGGTGTCTATTGCACTATATTATAATATTAAGAACGAAGTTGATTCTAGATTAAGATGCCAATGTATCATTTACAATCGATTACCGATTAATAATAATTAAAATAAGGAAGGCTTATGTAAAATATACAAATTAAATTAACAACTTATGTATTATTATTAGCAAAACTTCATCTCTAAACATCTACGTTGTGAATGTTATATCTGAAGAATGAAGCGATGCAATATAATATATGATCAAACGAACTTCGCAAGTGAAGTTCGATCGATATTATATTAATCGCTTCATTCGAAGATATAACACCCACCCACCCTATTTCCCTATAACGAAGCTTTTGCTAAACTATAACTAGATTTACTCTAAAAAAGAATGAGACTTGATACACTGACCGCAGATAGCAAGAAAGTAAAATAAATGGGGGTATTTAAAAAAAAAAAGTGCGAAGTTGCCTTGTAGGTTAGAGGAACTACGTTGTGAATGTTATATCTTCGAATGAAGCGATTAATATAATATCGATCGAACTTCACTTGCGAAGTTCGTTTGATCATATATTAGATGCTACTAAATTTTCATAATAACTGTGATATACAGGTGGGATAATATTTTTTCTTTCACTAAATTCCGACTTCTAGACAACTTAGCGCGATAATTGGATGTCATCTTTTACTTATTAAACTAAATTGTAACCCAAAAGCACAACAATTACAATTTGTATTCATCACAGTGCGGCCATTGCTCCGTTCAATGTATTGTCAAATCAGCTGATTGGTTCAAACAATAAATAAACGCGCGGCAACTCCCCGCGTATAAGTCTCTAACTACTATTAGGACCTTGTACGTTTAAATTCATGTCACATACGCCGTTATACTGCAATAAAAAATCGTGTTTCTATGCAGAAATCTTTTTTTTTTAATAGCTCACATAATTCTTTATATCGATAAGATGCGTTTACCATAAAAAAGTCAAAATGGCCAAATTGTTAGTTTGGCCCATATACATAGGACCCATCGATATATATTAATCGCATAAAAATTCTAGCTTTGTCCTCCGAATAGAACATAAATAGAGACCACACGAACTTCCAATTGCCCGATGTGACAACCTAGGATAGAAAATGGGATCTACCAAAAAAAAAGAAGATGAAACTTCTATCTTTGTAAGTTTGTTCTTATTATGAAGACAGAGAGCTAGCAATCCCTTGCCACCTTTTGCGACCCAAAAACTACTTAATTTAAAATCCTAAAACTAAAACTTTTAGGCACTGTTCTTTGACTTTCAGGCGAAGTTTTATTTCAAAAATAAAATATTACATGTTCCTTCAATTTCAACAAATTATGTCTTCAATTTATTTTCTAAGTTCAAGTAAAACTTTTTATGTAACGCGTCGATTTTTATGACATTTTTATTACAATTCAGAATGGATATCGTAGCACTTTAGATAAATAAATTTCATATTCTTGTGGGATTTCTACAAGGAGAATTGATAAAATTATAGATTGGATAAGTTTTTCGAGTTATTGAAATGTATCGGACGATTTTCACATTTATTTCTAATGGGAATTGAAAATTTCAAACTTTACCTCTTTTAATAGATGATTTATAAAATAGGACTTTGATATATTAACAAATACTATCAGTTACTCTATAACAATTCCATTACTGGGACACTCTCTGTGTGATATACGTGCATTTCTCATGTCTGTTGATAATTTTGTTCAGTGCTTATTTTGTGATTGCCTACTGAATTTATCAACGTTAGGTATCACCATCCTAGGAGTCTTCTCTTCTTAACCTAAAGCCTCTTAAGCAGTTCCTTTATCAGTTTCTTCGGTCTTTCTCACACAAAGTACCTGTCAAAACTCATACTCTATATTCTTCTCTCGACATTCCTTTATCATTCACTCACCAGTTCAACCGATTTTCAGGGGAAAACCATCAAATTAATATTAAATTAACATTTCGTGTAAAGAACTGTTCTAGATTATAAAAGTTATTTTGTTTTAGCCATGCACTCAATTTCCGCTTCTAAAACAGGCGCACCGCAAACAGGATCTCGTATTTAACTATTTAAAGTCCTAGTGACTTTAAAGTAATGTATTATAAACTGTCTTCTGCTCACATTCAAATTTCTGCATCTGATGTTCCAGTTTCAGAAAACAGTTATCTAAATCAATTAGCCTATATGTTGTCCAGACTTAATAGCTATATGACAAAAAATACATTCAAGTCCATCTAGTAGTTCCGGATATAAGCGTCTACAAACAGACAAATAGTCATACATTGTTTTAACTCTTGTTTAATAATTGTTTCTTTACCTCACACTTTGGACTTTTGCCTCATACTTTGGAAACCACAAGCCCAGCTCAAAGTAACATTTTAGTGTATTCAGATAGATTAGGCACAGGTTTTGGCTCACTTTTAAATAATTATTGTGATCATACCATAGTAAGTCATTGTTACCATAACCTGCATTTCACTGAGCTTATTCATAAAATTAAACAATCAAAATTGAATGAGCAGACCACAGTCATTCTTTTATTTGGAAATAGCCTTAATGTGACAAAAAAGGACATTGTTAATGGTATTGGCACCCTCCTTAAATTAAAATTAGGCAAATTAATTTTATGTGCATTGCCTTATTCTAATAATTTGACATATATAGAAAATGAATATATTTTTAGCCTTAATAATTTGATGCATATGTTAGTATGCCGTCATAGTGACCATTTATTGTATTTTGATACTAACAATTTTGTTAGAGATTTTGTTTTGATTCGGGAATATATGTATCTTCCCAAAAAAAGTCGACATTTATTGGCTACTTTGTTAGCATACAATATACACTCATTTATTGATAATTTTACTGATCCTAGGTTAAGTAAATATTCAGTATTATCTAGGGTATCTAATAATACTGAAATTAATTATTGCAGTGACAGTTTACATAACTCAACCAATTGCTTGGTTGCAAACAATTTTACTACTGAGAATTTAAATTAGAAATTTTGACATCAGAGGGAATCTCTAGCAGTAATGAACTTTCAAACTGCAAAGAGGACACAAATATAGTTTTAAAATCAATAAATACTATTAACCTGGTACATCAAAATATTCAAGGATTTTTAAACAAAGAGTTAGAAGTTGAGTTTTTTCTTAATTTTAACCATATTGATATTCTTTGCCTAACTGAACATTGGCTTCAAAGCCATCAATTTATTTTCAATTATAATAATTACCAGGTTGGTAGTTCTTTCAGCAGAGTAAATGCTATACATGGTGGCTCTTTAATTTTAATAAGTAATAATCTTAAATTCAAGAACAGAATGGATATTGTGAGCCTCTCTGTTGAACGATCTATTGAAATAGCCTGTATTGAATTGGAGCAGTTTATTATATTAAGTGTGTACAAACCACCTTCAGGATTGTACGATTGCTTTGAAAAAGTAATGGATGAAGTTTTGCATAAAATCTGTAACTCAAGTAAATATGTCATTGTTTGTGGTGATTTTAATGTTAATTTATTAGAAAATTCTGGTTTGAGCTCTAACATTATTAGTTTATTCCAATCATACAATCTTGTAAACCTATTTATGGAGCCTACTAGAATAACTCCGACTAGTGCCACTTGCTTAGATAATATTTTTACGGATGTTGTACCGACTCACAAAAAAATAATTAATTTAATAGACTCTGATCATTTTGGGCAATTAATTACTTTACCAAAAAAGGTCAATAAAATGTTAAAAAAGAATATCACTGTAAATCCAAAAACTAAATATCGCCTGGAAGCATTCAAAACTAAACTCTTAAATAAAATGCCCTGTTTGTTAACTAATGAGGACCCTAATAAACATTATAATGATTTTTTCAAAATATATTGCCAACAATTTGATAACACATTTATTCCCAAAATTGCTTCAGTAAATAGTAACACTTCTTTCAGTGACTGGGCCACTGCTGGTATTTATAAAAGTAGAAATCGGCTTTTTGAACTCTATGAGGAGCGGACTTACACTAACTCGGTAGAATTTAATTTATATGTCAATAACTACTCTAAATTATTTAAAAAAGTCTGTTATATTGCCAAGTCTCGCTACTTGAGTTCTAAAATTAAAAATAGTAGTAATGTAATTAAAACGACTTGGGATATTATAAAAAGCGAAACGGGAAGGTCTTGCAACCGAAATAGTGATTACACCCTCACTATTGATGATAATATAATAACATTAGATTCGCAAGTCACCACAGAATTTGAAAATTTTTTCACTGACATTCCCGTATCGACAACCAAGTCGCTAAAATCATGTCCCATTGCTGCAGAAACATTACTTAAAAAAAATGTTCCAGTTTGTAGTTCAGAGTTTAAATTCCAATATGTTACTTCTAATGACATCATTAAAACTTTTAATTCTTTGAATATGAAAAAGACTGCAGACCTGTGGGGTAATTCTGTTGAAGTTACTAAGTCAACTATACACATTATTGCTCCTACATTAGCTGTTATATTTAATAATTGTATTGATTGCGGTGAGTTTCCTGATCTAATGAAATATAGTAAAATAATCCCACTATTTAAATCGGGTAGTACATCTGACCCTACTAATTACAGACCTATTTCTGTACTGCCCACTTTCAGTAAAATTTTTGAGAAAATTATTCTAATGCAGATGCAAAGATATTTTAATAAACACAAATTGCTACTTAATAAACAATTTGGTTTTACAAAGGGTCGTTCAACAACTGATGTGAACTTTTAGGACACATTTATAATGCATGGGAAGATAAGTGAGATGTGTTGGGCATTTTTTGCGATTTGTCTAAGGCATTTGACTGTGTTCCCCATGAGACATTAATCAGGAAACTGCACCACTACGGATTCCGGGACTCCTCTCTGAATCTTTTAACCTCATACTTGAGTGAAAGGATTCAAAGAGTCGATGTGAACGGCAAAAGATCGCCGGGATCTGTGGTCAAGATGGGGGTCCCCCAAGGCTCAATTTTAGGTCCCTTTTTGTTTCTTATTTATATAAATGATTTGCCATACCTGATCAAAAATCATGACATAGTGTTATTCGCTGACGATACTTCTCTTTTATTTAAAATTAAACGTCAACAGCAGGTTATTGAAGAAGTAAATAGAGCCCTTGCAACTGTAGTTAGCTGGTTTAATGTTAATAATCTTCTTCTTAATGAGAAAAAAACCAAATGCCTAAAATTTACATTACCTCATGTTAGACAAGTGAATACTAGTGTATCAATAAAGGGCGAAATATTGAAACCCGAAGATACCACAGTATTCTTGGGCATAACTTTGGATACGAAGCTTCAGTGGGGCCCCCATATAGATAAATCAAAAAAGTTAAGTTCTGCAGCATATGCCGTTAGAAAAATACGTGGATTAACTGCTATCGAAACAGCACGTTTAGTCTACTTTAGTTACTTTCACAGTGTGATGTCATACGGCATTTTACTTTGGGGAAATGCAGCCGACATTCACACAATATTTGTATTACAAAAAAGGGCCATTCGTGCAATTTATAAATTAAGTCCCAAGCACTCCTTAAGAGACAAATTTAAAGAGATTTATATTATGACTGTGCCATCTCAGTATATTTATGAGAATCTCTTGTATGCACACAAAAATATTAATCTGTTTAAAAAATACTGTGATATTCATAGTGTAAATACAAGGAACAAAGACACATATGTCATTCCTAAAACAAGGTTAAAAAAAATAGGTGGTTCGTTTAGATGCCAATGTATACGTTTTTATAATAAAATTCCTAGCCATATTCAAGAACTAAGTATTAATAAGTTCAAATTATTTATAAAACGTAAGCTATGTCAGAAAGCGTTTTACACTGTTAAAGATTATATTGAGGACAAGAAGGCTTGGGAATGAGCTGCTCCAGTGATATACGTGAGCATTTATTATTTTTAAAATTTTGATAGTTGATTTATTTTTTATTGATTAAAATATTTGTTTTGTTAAGTATTGTATATACCTATTTATTTTGCTTTTGTTTTTTTTTTTTTTTAACATAATTATTTCATTATTGTTAATGTGAGGACAATGTAGGTTATTCTTTCTTCGTTGTTTTTACTTTGACTATAATTTATTTAATGATGTCAAGCAGTTTGAGTACTTGTGTGGCCTACCCAAATGTCCGTTGGTATTTTTTGTCAAATTGTTGAGCTCCTTAAGTTCTAAGTTGAGCTACACGATAACTGACAAATGCTTGCACTGTCTGGACAGGTCCGCTCAAATTTGCGTGGTTATTTCCTCAAAAGAATACCACAGACATGAACCTACATGCTTCTCATATAAAAATACAAATTGTCTGGACTTTAAAAGAGACTATGACCTCTGAGTTTGTTTCGGTGTTTCTTCTCAGAGTAGTCAGTTAGGAAATACCGGCCTCATCTAGCTAAACTTAACACGCAAAAAAACATGACGTGTAAAAGTGTTATTTATAACCAATTTACAAAATAAATATTTCATTTCATTTCATTTTATCCCCCTTAATTATTGTTAACCCAAAAGTTGTGAAATTTATGTCAGCATTGTTGCGCCACGTTTATTGTATTTATTTATTCAAACTTTATTTACAATGGTGTTACATGGGCGGACTTAATGCAGCAAAGCTTTCTCTACTAGTCAACCTTTGGGTTAAAAAAAAAACACATTGTGGTAGGTGTACGAGAAAATGGAATGAAATAATATATTTAATACTAATAAATATATAATACTCATAAAATACATATATATGCTAAAATAATAAACTAATTAATACGGTGCTTTATAATAATCGTTCTGATTAAGAGAGCTTATAATAATTATGCCGAAGACTAAACTAAGAATAACAGTGGTTTTTAATTTTACGCTTGAAAGAAAATTTTGACTCAGCCTTCTTGATGTCAAAGGGTAGCAAATTCCAGAGTTTAATAGTAGAAATAGCGTCAGAATTAGATAGAAATCTGGTGCGGTGAGACGGAATATGAAGAAGTACGTTGTATATACACACAATGCTAAGCAGCTTTTGTTATATTTTGCAAGCCTCGGAACATTGCTTTCTCTTCCTCATGCCCTAGCCGCCGCGGGAGACGCCCCGGGCATCGGGGATCGCGAGCTGATCCCCGGCCACCATCGGCGCGGGCTTGCGGACGGCGAACAGGGGAAGCTCATCGTCCAGTAAGAACCAGGGCCGGGTCGGCAGCGCGTCGTGTTCCAGGCGCACCTCATAGTTATCAGCGCTAGTGACCGGGCTCCATTGGCCCAGTACCTACCGGGGATGCGGGAATGTTTTGACGAGATACCGCGGCCACGGAACTTAAGGGCAGCTGAAGGAGCAGGGTGGGTTTTTAGTCAGTAGAAGTCGACACTCTCTTTCACTCCACCCAGAACGTGAGAAATCATTCGATGATTTTCCCGCCCGGAAAAAAATAGGGACATTGCTTAGTAAGAGCCTATAAGGATCTCAACGGTTTCGAGGATATTTATATCGCTGTTTTAAATAGCTTTTTATGTTTTCATACACACAAACACGGATATCACGTATATGGCAGTGGTAAAAAAAACAAGGTTTTTAAATAGAATTTTCATGGAGATATAATAAATTTGAAGGGTGGGTCAGGTTTTGTACTGACCCACCCTGCTCCTTCAATTACCTTAGCGCTCCGGAGCCATGGTATCTCGTTTAAACATGCCCACAACTCCGGCTCAACCAATTTTACTACTCAGATTTGTTCAAGATCGAGGTATGCTAGAAAAATATCTATACTTTTTGTTTGTTTGTTTGAACGCGCTAATCTTCGAAACTACTGAGTGGATTTGTATCAAATTAGGTATGGAAGTAACTTGAAGCTTGAGAAATATTATAGGCTATACTTTTTATCCAGCTTCAAAAAAAAGTGTTATGTTTTTATTGTAATAAAGTCTACGGAAGCGAAGCCCCGCGCTTCTGCTCGTTTCTAAAAAAATATTACTGCTACAAATACTAAGTAGGTAAATTACGTTGCAAAATACAAATTTTAGTGTTAGTTAACACAAACATATTGCACCAAAACCGGTTTGAGCCGGCTACAAACCGCTTTTAACCAGTGTAATTGAGCTTATCTTCAGATAAGTGGTATTAACGTTCAGACAAGATCTCTTGTTACGGAGTTAGAAATACTGGAAGTGACATTTACAATTTCGAGTGGAGTTGTAAGAGACACTGTTGTAAGTGTCACACTTAGTAAAAGTTTATGAGAACTTGATTATCTACATAACTTACAGATTGCATCAATAAATATATAAGCTGGCTTGTTTTGGTTCGTTTTTACACCTAAATGATTAAGTATGACTTTAGTAATAGTCTTGTACATTATAATATTTTGTATCACACACTAAGAATCGCATTGATTTTTTAACCGACTTCAAAAAAAGGAGGTTTACAATTCGTCTTGAACTTTTTTTTTTATGTATGTTACCTCATAACTCGGAGATGGCTGGACCGATTTGAAAAAATCTTTTTTGTTTGAAAGGGTATACTTTCTAGTTGGTCCATTGTCGTCACGTTTGGTTCTGATGATGGAATCATGGAGAAATCGAGGGAACTCTTCAAATATTATAGGCACACCTATAGCGTTTTGGGTATTTCTTATAGTAACTTTTGCAGTTGCTCTCGATAAGCACCATTTGAGGAAGTAGAATTGATGATGAAGATCCCAGATGGCCACCAAAAATCCTCAATAATAAGTATTTCGTGGATTGCGATTAGATTACTTGAATATGGAAGTCAAGCACTTTATGCTCGTCACAATGCATGTGGCGAAGTTGAATTGATGGTGATGTACCAGGAGAACTCCTAAAAAATGAACGGCTCTGCACCGGGAAAAGCAATATTTTGTAAAAGGTGATAAGTAGTTGACATTTTGGCTTTGGTAACTAGATAAATTACAAACCGACCCACTAAAAAGCGTGAAAAAACTTTTTAGCAAAAAATAGAACCGACTTCCATATCAAAACACTACAAAGCCAAAAATAACTTTAATTTCGGAAGGCGGTGTCAAAAAAAAAGAAAATACAAAACAAATGACACCGACTACCGAAATTAAAGTTATTTTTGGCTTTGTAGTGTTTTGATATGGAAGTCGGTTCTATTTTTTGCTAAAAAGTTTTCATAAATAACGACTTATGGAAGAGCGGTGTCATCCAACACAAGCAACCTGCTCAAAAAGTAACTCCGAATGAACTCCGAACTCATAATGTTGATGAATGTAAAATTTTTTAGGGTTCCGTAGCCGAATGGCAAAAAACGGAACCCTTATAGTTTCATCATGTCTGTCTGTCTGTCTATTCGTCCGTCCATATGTCACAGCCATTTTATTCCGGAACTATTAGGACTATACACATGAAACTTGGTACGTGGATGCATTCTGTGAACCGCTTTCCGATGATAAGAAAAAGAAAAAAATATTTAAAATTAAGGGGGGCTCCTCATACATGTACCTGAAACTAAAAATATTTTTTTTCATGAAACCTATGCGTGTGTGGTATCTATAGACAGGTCTTTAAAAATGACATTGAGGTTTAATTGATACATAAAAGAAACACTCTGTACACGTGTACTTGAAGGACGGCAACGTCGCAATTTATTTATGAATGTTGAGTGTTTCTTTTACGTATCAATTTAACATTTTTAGTGCATATTTTAATATTTAAAAAAAATTAAAACATTTTGTTTTCGAATGGTAATATTTTTTACCATGTATGGATGATATACTATTGCGGGTTAACGGGAACGCCCTCTGTTAGTTAACATACTATATATTATATTATATTATTATTATTCGATCACATAATTGCTTACCATCAGGTGGGAAGGTGCTCAAAAGAGTCTATAATCAATAAAAAAAGACTGGAAGCAGACACCAACATATTTGCGAAAAGGCTAAACTAATGATGATGAATCGTAAATAGATAGATAGATAGATAGATATACTCTTTATTGTACACCATAACAGAATATCGTTCTTGTTGAAATCCCAAAAACGTATTCTTTTCCTTGTTCCTTCTGGTCATCATGATCATTGTAAGTTTACGTAAGTTGCCGGTTTGATTAAACCGTCAGTACACGGCCCCAGTAGTTTCAACAGCAACATTTTCGTCAAAGGAAATCCCCGGCTTACAGTCGCTATTTTTATTTAAGTGCCGTATAAACTTGCTTTATTTGTATTTGCAAATGTTTTGTGCGTAAAAACCTAGTGGGATTTGGCTATTGTTTATTTTTTATGGGTTTGAGATTATAAGATGGTTTATTTTGAGAATTAAGGCATATATTTAGCTTTATTCTTCAGTGTGGTAGTAAGATATTTTGTAGTGGGTTTTTTCCTAATTCACCCCGTTATATCTATAAATAAACAAAACAAATAGACTTTTATGGTAATTTCACAAATTTTCACGTCATGCTCTCTGGCGGATCCACCTTTGCTTATAACAAGTATAAGTTATATGAAAATTCTATGCAATGTCTATAAAATTCTAGTTCTACTAAAAAACGTCTATATCTCTAGTTTCGACATAAACTTTTATTTAAAGTGGTTGCGCTGTGGAGTATCCTTCCCAGTGACACCACCATGGTATTTCTATTACTATGCATAGTGTTGGGAATCAAACCCAACATACACGCGGCCAACGCGTGAGCAGCGCACTTACCTGCGCCTGAGTCATCGGCGGCGAGTGGCGGCGGGGACGTGTGCGGCGAGGGGGCGACGGAGCGAGAGAGGCTTGGACCGACACTCGCGCTCTCGGACTCCACCGACTACGGTCATCTTATCGTTAATTTAAATCTTTTTCTGTTTGTCCGCGAAGCTCTTACTTTTTGTAAAAGGGAAGGCAATAAACCGCGCCTACTAATTTTATATACAGTCCATTTTATTTAAAATCCCACATTGGCTTCAACATGGTCCTACGTGGAACTCGCCGGCCTAATTACAAGAATTAGAAGAACTCGGGGGCATCTTCATTTGACTTCGGTTTCGAAGCCCTTCAATTTGCGGTCTTCAGCAGCGACAGTTCCTGCAGGAGTCATCAAGGTCCTGACGAACACTTCTTCGCATCGCAGCCGCATACATACCTACGTTTCGAAAAATCGAAGACTTGACCGTACGACGGACTTTGGACCCATCGAAAGTGACGAGTCATCTTCGAGAACAAAGAAGAACGAAAAATTGCAGATCATCGTTTATCCTGTGGATGGTTTAGACATTCTGTGAGTTCGTTCCAATTATTTCCTTTTTTCGTAACTATTTTACGTATTTAAAAAGTAATATTTAAGCGAGTGTATTCCTTTAATTTCAATTTAACTTATACAGTAGATTTCTTAATTTTCAAAGCCATATATTTCCGTACTTTTACCACTTCTGCTTGCAAAATATCATCTCTTCAATCACATAGCTAAAGTCATTAACTTGTTTACGCAAATTCTTATCTGTAACAGCTGACCGGCCGGTTACCTGTGACACAGCTGATTTTTTGTTCGCGTCGCTGAGTCATTAGCGCACCGCACATTTTTTCGTTTGCTTTGCTTATAAAACCCGTTCCTTGTTGCATTTTATTTAAACTTCATTTTGCTAACGGTTATTACTTACCGCGATGGATGACGAAAAGATCGCTAAACTAGTCAAACGACGCAGCTGTATGAAATCCAAATTAACAGTTTTTACTAATTACATTAGTACGTTAGAAAGTTGCAAAGAACTTAGTGGTTTGCAGATTTTAGACTTGGAAACAAGATATATAAAATTCGGTAGCTTATACGATGATTTCGACAAATTGCAGTGCGATATCGAGATGATGTCGGAGGATCCCGACGACGAAAGCGAGGAGCGTGAGCAGTTCGAGAATCAGTATTATAAGCTGGTGGCGGCGGCGCGGAGTCTACTCGGTGCTCGTCCTCACCAGTCTTCTAATCTTCAGGATGGTGCCGTGACGGTTTGCGAGGATCGTCAGGCGAGTGGTTTTACATCTAATTGCGTTAGATTGCCAAAGATTAATTTGCCTACCTTTCATGGTCACTATCAACACTGGCTTGAATTTAGGGATACTTATTTGTCTTTAATACATTTAAGGTCAGACATAGATAATATAAATAAGCTGCATTATCTTCGAGCTTCACTTACAGGTAGTGCACTATTAGTTATTGATAATTTAGATTTTAAGGCTGAAAATTATGAGTCCGCTTGGAATTTGTTATGCAGTAGGTACGATAACAAAAGGTTGCTAGTGAATAATCACGTTCATGCGTTGTTTAATGTTGAACACATAAAACATGAATCTTGTTCAGCAATACGCCATCTTATTGATGTGACAAATAAAAACCTTCGTGCGTTGTCTACTTTGGATCAGCCCACTCAAAGCTGGGACACGCTTATCATTCATATGATGGCAGAGAAATTAGATAGCGTTACACATAGGGAATGGGAAGAACATCGAAACACCTTGAATAATCCTCCTTCTTTAGAAATTTTTATTACATTTCTTAGCAACAGGGCAGACTTATTGGAAACTTTGCAAGAAAGTAAAGGTAAAATAAAACCATATAATAAACATACATCAGAAACACAAAAACATAATTACAATCTACCTACATCTACTAAATATAATCAAAACACACATTTACAATATAATACAAATAAAAAACACAACAATTCTTATAAAAAACCATTAACTTGTCCAATGTGCAATCAGAACCACTTCTTATTTTCTTGTGAAGCATTTAGATCCCTATCCATTGAAGATCGTAGACAAAAGGTTAAAGATGCTAAAGTCTGTCTTAATTGTTTACGACCAGGGCACATTGATTCAAAATGTCATCTTGTTCCTTGTAAATATTGCAAGAAAAAGCACAACACGCTTCTTCATATGCATGAGGCAGAAACTGCTCTTGAGCCATCTATACCAGTTAGCAATATAGATACTTTTTCTAGCTCAACTGACGTCAAACAGTTTACTACTCCTCCGAACGTTTTGCTTTCCACAGCGCTCGTGAGGGTGGTGGACAGCAAGGGTGACGTGCACACAGCTCGGGTACTGCTCGATAATGGCAGCAAGGCCAACTTCGTGTCAGAATTCCTGTGCGGTAAGCTGGGTTTGTCACGACGTGCTGCGAGCACCACAGTGACAGGTATAAATAATAATACTTCGCATAGTTCACAATCTTGCAGCCTCACTATTATTTCCAATTATGATGAGGAATATAGATTTTCTGTGGACTGTCATATATTACCTCAGGTCACCAAAGTCTTACCGTCTTCATTTATAAACATAGACAATATTCCCCTTCCATTGGGTATAAGTCTAGCTGACCCTTCACTCAATATACCGTCAGCAATAGACATCTTACTCGGAGCCGACGTATTTTGGTCCGTAATATGTAATAATTCTATTGACTTGGGTAAAAATCAACCAAAGTTATATGAAACAAAACTGGGTTGGCTGGTGTCAGGGTATGTTGCCCGACATAAGTCGCGCTCTTCTCCTCTTCTTTGTAATTTTTTAAGTGAGAAAGGCGATCCAGACTTAACTCGTTTCTGGGAATTAGACTCCGTAGCAACTAAGCACTCCCTATCTCCTGAAGAACACGCATGTGAAGAGAGTTTAAAAAATAATACGTTTCGTAGGGACGACGGGCGCTTCGTCGTTGTCATGCCGCTGAAGAAAAATCCTTCAGTCTTAGGCGACTCCTACAAAAAGGCGAAGTGTCGGTTCTTATCATTAGAACGTAAATTTCATAGAGACCCTGTCTTCAAAAATAGGTACTTAGAGTTCATGCATGAATATGAACGTTTAGGTCATATGACTGAAAATAGAGAGTCTTATAATAGTTGTCATGAAAATGTGAGTTACTTCTTACCTCACCATGGCGTGATCCGTGAGGCAAGAACCACAACCAAACTTCGTACAGTCTTCGATGCTTCGGCCACTACTAGTTCAGGTTTGTCTTTGAATGACATTCAAATGATCGGACCAACTGTACAAGAAGATCTTTATTCCATCTTACTACGTTTTCGCCAGCATAAATATGTCGTAACTGGCGATGTAGAGAAAATGTATAGAGCCATTGAACTGAATCCATCTCAAAGGACTCTACAACAAATCATCTTTCGCTATAGTCCCAAAGAACCTCTTAAAACCTACACACTTAACACGGTGACTTATGGCACGGCATCTGCACCTTATTTAGCCACTAAGTGCTTAGTGAGTCTAGCCTCTTGTAATCTGAATAATGACGTCAGAGAGTCGATCCAGAGAGATTTTTATGTAGATGACTATTTGGGGGGCTCTACAACCATAAATAAAACCATAGACTTGTGCTTGGGAGTCATTTCTACATTAAAATCTGCAAAATTTAATTTAAGAAAATTTAAATCTAATAGTAAAATCATTTTAAATCATATCTCTCCTTCTTCAGTTAATAATTCAAATCAAATGTTAGACCTTTCAGACACTAGTACAGATGGCACGTGTAAAACTTTAGGTCTTGACTGGATCTGTGATTCAGACACTTTGTCATTTTCAATTAACTTAAAGCAGCCAGTCAAAAGCATAACAAAACGATACATACTTTCTGTCATTAGTCAGATCTTCGACCCATTAGGTCTTGTAGCCCCATGCATGATAGAAGCCAAGATCCTAATGCAAAAGCTGTGGATTAATAAATATGATTGGGATGATGAAATCTCACAGGACATAAAGAGTGCATGGTTTTCATTTGCTGACACTTTACCTTTTTTAAATCAACTGAAAATTCCTCGTTGGGTTCTCAGTGATGATTGTGAACATTACGAAATTCACGTGTTTTCAGACGCTTCAGAGCTCGCGTACGGCGCTTGTTTGTACATTCGTTCCGTGCAGCGTTCAGGGTTAGTAAAGGTAAACCTTGTAACATCCAAAAGCAAAGTAGTGCCGATAAAGCCCATGACGATACCTCGTCTGGAGCTTTGCGGTGCCTTGTTGGCTGCAAGGTTGTGCGCTAAGGTATTAGCCTCTTTGACTCTTAAAGTTAGCAAATGCAGATTTTGGTGTGACTCTACCATAGTTCTAGGGTGGCTAACTAAATCACCACTGCAACTTAAAAATTTCGTTCGCAACCGTGTTCACGAAATTCAAGAGAGCACAGAGGGTCACTTGTGGAGCTACGTACCGTCGAAAGACAATCCGGCGGATCTTGTTTCCCGCGGGCTGAAGGTCGATTCCATCAGCAATTTATCGTTGTGGTGGTCTGGTCCCACTTTTCTATTAGAAAATGAACTTAAATGGCCACAAATGCCCAATCACAAGGAGAAACACGATCTACCAGAATTGATTTCATGTTCTGTTGTCTCTTCTAATACTAATGTAGATCCTATTTGTAGTTTAATTAATAATACATCTAACTTTATTTATTTACAGAAAACAATAGCATATTTACAAAGATTTATTTATAATTTTAGAAACAAATCCAACAAACGAAACGGTCATTTTTCGGTCGATGAACTTAAAAATTCTTTAAATTTATTATTACATAAAGCTCAGTTGGAAATGTTTCCTGATGAATATGCTATTCTTAAAGCAAAGAAACCTTTATCTAAAAATAATAGACTAATTTCTTTGTCTCCTTATTTAGATCAAAACAACCTTATACGAGTGGGTGGTAGGTTAGATAATTCTCCATATAGTTTTGATACTAAGCATCCTATCCTACTGTGTAGCAAACACCATTTAACTAAAATCATTTTTGAATATTTTCATTTAAAACATTTACATGCTGGTCCCCAACTTTTATTAGCAAACGTTAGACAAACATATTGGCCTTTAGGTGGCAGAAACCTTTCTAAAAACATTGTCTCAAAATGTGTTCGGTGTTGCAGATACAAGGCACAATGTGCTCAACCCATCATGGGGCAATTACCGTCATCGCGCACTGAATTACAGTATCCATTTTTACATTGCAGCGTTGATTACGCAGGACCAGTGATGATAGCGGACAGGAAGGGCAGAGGTTGCAAACTAATAAGGTCTTTTTTGGCAATCTTTGTCTGCAATGCCACTAAAGCCTGTCATATCGAACTCGTTACGGCTCTATCTAGTGAAGCTTATATAGCCGCTCTTAATCGTTTTGTGTCACGTCGTGGAAAACCTCAAAGTATCACGTCTGATAATGGCACAAACTTTGTCGGAACATCTAACGAACTATCAAAGGTTCTAGCAAGATCAGACCTTGAAGGTCAGTTAGCTCTTGAAGGAATTGAATTTAAATTCATTCCTGCATACAGTCCCCATTTCAACGGCTTAGCAGAGGCAGCTGTTCGTTCCATAAAACACCATTTAAAAAGGTTGTTACATACCACTCATTTAACTTACGAGGAAATGGCTACTTGCCTCGCTCAAATAGAAGCTGTTTTAAACTCCCGTCCTCTTACTCCTCTTTCCTCAAATCCTCTTGAGTTCTCCGCTCTTACACCTTCTCACTTTTTAATTGGACGACCACTTAATGCTCTACCTCATTCGCAGGGTACTGATGTAAACATTGAGAAGATCAACAGTTTGGAGCGTTTCAAGCGAATAGAGCTCATACGTCGACATTTCTGGGACCGTTTCTCTCTGGAGTATGTAGCTCTAATTCAACAGAAGGTGAAGTGGCACTCCTCAAGGTCAGAGCTGAAGCTCAGCTCTCTGGTCTTAATAAAGGACAGAGCTCTTCCTCCTTCACTTTGGAGCCTAGGACGAGTAACCAAGGTGTATCCTGGTAGCGACGGTATATCCAGAGTCGCAGAGATCAAGACGAAGAGGGGCACTATCAGGAGGGCCTTTAATAATATTTGTCCCCTTCCAGAATTTTGAAGTTCCTTCAACCCGGGGAACATGTTGGGAATCAAACCCAACATACACGCGGCCAACGCGTGAGCAGCGCACTTACCTGCGCCTGAGTCATCGGCGGCGAGTGGCGGCGGGGACGTGTGCGGCGAGGGGGCGACGGAGCGAGAGAGGCTTGGACCGACACTCGCGCTCTCGGACTCCACCGACTACGGTCATCTTATCGTTAATTTAAATCTTTTTCTGTTTGTCCGCGAAGCTCTTACTTTTTGTAAAAGGGAAGGCAATAAACCGCGCCTACTAATTTTATATACAGTCCATTTTATTTAAAATCCCACATTGGCTTAATGCATAGTATAAACAAATACTGACAATTCTGATAAATCTGATAATCAGATGACTGTGGTGTTTATGATTTTCAGGGAGATTATTGATGCACCTGATCTGCATAATGAGGTATGCAATCTGTTTATCCCAGACAATTACTGTGGTCATAGGAAGCACCGCCTATTAGCTGTTCCAACTCGCCGTACAGTTGCTCACTCCAAGTCGCCTATTCCTCGGACATTAGCGGCTATTAATACTCTCCTGGACTCAAACTCAGATCTGGATTTGTTTGCGGATGAATGGAAGATAATATTGTCGGAATGTTTGAAATTTTGTGAGAAGAATGCATGAAAGTGTTAAATTATATTAGATAGTGTAAATTGGTTTCGGCCGTTCTATTTAAGTAAATAAATATAATATCAAATAATTCTATAACAATTCTATAATGAACTAGCACCCCCAAATCCTCAACCTAATTTAAAGAGACGAACAAAACGGTGCTAGAGACATAGACTTTTTTAATAAGACTAGAATTTTATAGACATTGCATAGAATTTTTCATGTAACTTATACTTGTTATAGCAAAGGTGGTTCCGCCAGGGAGTATGACGTAAATTTTCTGCAGTTTAAACATGTGTACGTTGAGGTGTCATTTGTACATCTTCGATAGTCGTTACGAGCAGTCAGAAGCCAGAGAATCTGAACTAGTCTTGCCAAGGAATATCGTGTTATCCATCTATTGGGTGGTGGAGGTTAGATAGGCGGTCGCTTTATGTAAAACATTAGTACTCAGCTGCATCCTGCTTAATTTTTAACACGCTTTTATTAGGTCAACCTGTATGTAACTAACTATGTAATGGAATAGATTCCACAGGTAACTAATTTAACCATTTTCTAAGGGTCGTAGCGTAATGAAAATTGGCAACTGTGTGTAGTTCTGATGACAATACAATAATATGGTACTGTCGAACTGATCTGATGATGGAGTTGGAAGATATGAACTGGAACTTCATGATGGAAAATCGTATCATAGCTTTTTTGGATTTCTTAGAAAAGTCTTGTAATGAACTTTGACCACGATTAGGTTTCAAGGTCTGATGATGAAGCCGGAAGATAGGCACTGGCATTCCATGATGGAATATATACGTATCATAGTCGTATTTACACTTGTGAGAAAGGCCACGTAATGGACTTTGAACACGATCAGGTTTCAAGGTTATAACAAACCTAAAGAAAATCCGTTATCGGTTTTCTTAACATTTTTTTTTTGTTTTTATGTGCATTCATAAAAGCGTGTTTTTCTAGTGTTTTTTTAAACTATTAATTTATATATACGAACCTTCTTTGTTTCTAGCTGTACGTCTTTATGATTTAGTAGATAAATCGATAGAAGAAACAAAAACTATTTAACTTGACCTCTAAGTATCTCACGTTATGGTACAGTGCGTTCAAACCAAGAATACGACAGACCTAGCGCCATATTTTGACGTCATAGCTGTCAAATCGAATCAGTTGGGTAGAGTGGGCAAAACAAAAATGATTTAATTATTCATTTACGAATATTGAGCCAAGAAACATAATTCCGCTTTCTAGCCAACAATGAGAATAAGAGACCAAACATGGTTTTAAAAACTAAGTAAAATAAATCGTTATTAATTTACGCAAATAAGTTTTCTTTGTAAACCGTCTTTATCGAGTGACATTTATTTGGCAGATGGAGGTCATTGACGTTCCTATTCTTATTTGAATCGCGTAGTAAACGATGATATTGTCAACAATGATGCACACTGACATAGCGCAACCTTTCTTATCAAGAAACAAAATCCGGCTGGAAATACGAAAACTCTTTGGCTGCGCGGAAATTGAAAGTAATCCCAAACGTTTCGAAATAGGGTTTTCTTCAAGAACCTTTACAGATGGCAGCACACCCTTAAACTCTCATTGCTTAGTAATGCGGTAAGTAACGATTTGATGATGTTGAATTTGTCGGCATGGATGGCCCAGTAGCTAAGTGATGGGCTGTTGCACTGCATTTTGCAGGTTTGATTCGTGCATCAAAAAATTTGTATGACCTACCTACATAGTTATACTCAGTTTGTAAATGAACCTACTAATCAGCTAAGAATAATTTCAGTCATTATCAAAATGTTTCATAGTTCATTTTGAAATTGTTTTCTCATCAAATAAATACTAATACAATTTCTTTATACATTGAAATATAATTGGTCACGTATAACACCCATAATTTCTGTCAACACATTATTGCAGAACGTGTGCTGCACTCTTTTTTGATAACATACAAATATTAATTACTAGTACTCACGCGGGGCTTCGCTCCCGTGGATTCTATCACGGTAAAAACATAACTCTCCTTTTTTGCAGTCGGGTAAAAAGTAGCCTATAACCTTCCTCAAGCTTCAAGCTACTTCCATACTAAATTTCATCCAAATCCACCCAGTACTTTCGAAGATTAGCGCGTTCAAGCAAACAAACAAACAAACTAACAAACTTTTCCGCTTTATAATATTAGTATAGATAGCTTTATCCAACAATTACTGGTAATATTGAGGCATGCAGAATTATACAACGTGTAATTTAAAGAGTATATATACATACTGAGTGCACGGCTTCTTTGGATGATAACAAACGATATAGCAAGAGTTTTGTAATCCTATGTCTACATGTGTAGAGCTTATTAGAAATTTCAATACATTAATACCAGAGACCGAATTTTTCAAATTAGGAAGAACGAATAGAATTATCGTTTTATGGGCAAGTGACGTGAAAAGTGATGACCCTCATAATACTGTGACATGTTTGTTACTATTAGTATTCAAGAAACATATGAAACCGATAATTTGGGGTCAATAATTCTGTGAGTCACTTATTTTGAGCTAAAACTTTACATAGAGACCAGATGTTGTCTTCAGTCCTTTTGGATAGATATGGGGTTTCCGTTACACGTTGTATATCTAATTGATATGATATGTAATGTTCTTTCCTCTTGTTAATAACTAGCACTTGTGCTCTAACTTCGTCCGCTTGCATTTCGAAATAATTTATAGCCTGTAATATAGCACCCGAAAATAGTGCACCTTACTAACAATATAAAAAAATAGAATTGGATCATTAGTTTTCGAGACTACTCTTCCATACAAACTTACAAAGCAATTTTACTTTTTGTTTTAATAGCATAGAAACAAAGAAGTTAGTAGGAACGTGCGTTTAAAATTTAAGATCAATTAATTATTTATTTCTAACTAGTTAACTCAGCGAACTTTGTATCGCCATATTATTTCTTCGGTACCATTTCTTTTTAATTTTGTTTTATTTATTTATTTCAGGCTTCTAAGGCCCATAGAAAATATACATACATTATAAGTAACAATAGACTAATACATATTTTTCTAATTCATACAAAAAAAAAATACATTCTATTACAAAATAAACTACAAAATAAAAAATATACTGCTAAGTGAAAAATAACTTTAATTTCGGAAGTCAGTGTCTTTGGTTTTGTGTTTTCGATTTTAATACTTACTTCCGAAATGAAATTAAATTTTTACTTTGCAGTGATTTTTTTTGGAAGTTAGTTTTATTTATTGTTAATTTTTTTTTAAATATAACTAGCAGACCTTTGTACAGCCAGTTTTTATTTCTTTTCGTAAAAATCTTAATAAAAAGATAACAAATTCAATATTATACTACTAGCTGTGCCCCGCGGTTCCCCCGCGCTAATCAACATCACAACAATACAAACTTTCAGCCCATGTTTCTACTCTTTTGCAGTTGTTTTTTTTTAAGTACTAAATTCATCTTATTCGATGCAGTGGTTTAACCGTGAAAGCAAAACAGACAGACAGATTTTCACATTTATAATATTAGTATGATACAGATATAAAGAAAAATTAAGTAAATATTTTTTTTATAGTTGATAGGCTTGCGTTTGACCATAATCTCACCTGATGTTAAGCGATGATGTGGTCAAAAATGACTTAAAAACTCCCAGGTTATAACTATCAGGAAACACAGACTCCGGCAGGGAATTCCACTCCTTAGCCGTACACACAATGAAAGTATTCCCAAAACGTTTCGTGCGTATTTTTATTATTATAATTTGTATTCTCTGAAAGAGTCCATAGTTAAAACAGACATAAAATTAGAATACAGTGTGGAGCTGCATCCACCTCTGCAATATAGGGGAATCCTACTGAGCGAATTCACTGAGAATATTGTTAGTACTGTTTCGGACTCGAACCATCAAGAACGACATCTTTCGCAGATAATGGCAGCGAAGCCATTTCTATTTGCATCTGCATACATCCCTAACGCACTACAATGCTACGGCAGCAGCAGCCTTAGAAGTATTCTCAGCGCATATTGAACCCGTAGGTCCCTGAATGTACACTGAGAACACGCTACACGTGTAGAAGAACTGAGAATAAGCTTTGAACAGCGTCACTTTAACCACCGTAATACATAGATTTACTCTAAGTATATAAAACCAAGCTACGGTCAAAAAAAATTGGAAATACTTTCATTATGGCTACAGCTAAGGAGTGGAATTCCCTACCATAAGCAAAGGTCTTTAAGGAAAGTGTGAAAAGGTTACTTTTAGGCAAGCGTGCTTCATCTTCGATCACATCATCCCATATCACCAGGTGAGATAGTGATCAAACGCGAGCCTATAATGAATAAAAAAACAGTCAACATCATTTTAGTTATTTTTCATTTTGAATGACTGAATCCAAGTCTAAACAAGCTATTATCATCACAGTAAGCAGTACCTATATCCCACGAATGCAGTTCGTATGTGAAGCAGGAAGTTTAATCTCGCGAAGTGTGATTGAAAAGTATAAACTAATAAAATTGGAGTCGGTACATTAAGTGAATTTCCACATAAATCTTGCACGTCACTGCTGTCTACTCTGTATGGCTTGGAGTTACGAATATTTTGGATACGGGAAATTAAATTCTTAATAAACTCCAAACAAAAGAAACAGAAATTAAAGTTAATAGAAAGCAAATGTTTTATAAGATTCTGAATGTACTATCTGTCTGCGTCCAGCAGTTAGCCAAAAGCGATTAATTTTTTTACTAGTGACATTAAAGTTATTTTCTAATTGAGATGGTCTTTTGCTGGCCTGCTTCAATTTATACATTTAAGATACTATACAACGTGTAACGGAAAGGGTATATACATACCAAGGGCACGGCTTCTTTGGATGATATCAAACGATATTGGAAGGGTTTCAACTCAAAATAAAATACTCTAACAATTGATACCAAATTTTCGGTTTTGTAAGTTTCTTAAATTGAAATCATTACAATCGTGTCACCGCACTACGTAGGTCAATAACTTTCCACGTTACTTGCGAATATCACGATAAATCTCTTCTATGTATTTCAATTTGAAAAGTTGGGCTTCTGGTATCAATGTATTAAAAATCCTCATTATTTCCGAACATGTAGAGATAGGATTAAAAACCCTTCCAATATCGTTTGATATCACTCAAAGAAGCCGTGCCCTTGGTATGTATATACCCTTTCCGTTACACGTTATATATTCCGTTCATAGGCTCTGATCATAAAACTGCCTCGTTGGTCGAGTGGTCGCAAACGCAATTACGCAACTGCTGATTACGAGGTCTCGGATTCGATTTCTGGGTCGGACACATAGTGCTATTGAGTTTTTCTGTAAGAAATATTTCAGTAGTAACCTAGAGTTTGGAAATTGGCAGTGTTATAACCCCGTGCCTTGGAAAACACGTTAACCCACCATCGCATTTATCAATGACCTTGCGCAAGTGTGCGGCGCGACGGCACGGTGCCGTGTGGTGTGTACTACACGGGAGTGTTTGTGTGCGCGCAACAGTTTCGTCCCGCTCATCACTGAGTCTATCTCTTTCTCGCACGATGTTAGGTGAAATAGCATGCGAATTAGCTACGGCACCAACGAGTTCGCGTCTCTAACTTGTGGGCTCTTAACGTGGAAATGCCAGCCGAGATCAAACCGGGCTGGCATTTGGACATTTTTGTCAGTCATTACGGATAGTCAGGAACCAGAAAATCTGACACTGGTCTAGTCAAGGGGTATCGTGTTACCCAGCTACTGGGTTGTGGAGGTCAGATAGGCAGACGGTACATGTAAAAAACTAATACTCGGGTGCATCCAGTTATACTAGGAACCCCCTTTTTAGGGTTCCGTAGCCGAATTGCAAAAAACGGAACCCTTATAGTTTTGCCATGTCTGACCATCTGTCTGTCTGTCTGTCCATCCGTCTGTATGTCACAACTTGTGGGCTCTTAACGTGGAAATGCCAGCCGAGATCAAACCGGGCTGGCATTTGGACATTTTTGTCAGTCATTACGGATATTCAGGAACCAGAAAATCTGACACTGGTCTAGTCAAGGGGTATCGTGTTACCCAGCTACTGGGTTGTGGAGGTCAGATAGGCAGACGGTACATGTAAAAAACTAATACTCGGGTGCATCCAGTTATACTAGGAACCCCCTTTTTAGGGTTCCGTAGCCGAATTGCAAAAAACTTATAGTTTTGCCATGTCTGACCATCTGTCTGTCTGTCTGTCCATCCGTCCATATGTCACAACTTGTGGGCTCTTAACATGGAAATGCCAGCCGAGATCAAACCGGGCTGGCATTTGGACATTTTTGTCAGTCATAACGGGTAGTCAGGAACCAGAAAATCTAACACTGGTCTAGTCAAGGGGTATCGTGTTACCCAGCTACTGGGTTGTGGAGGTCAGATAGGCAGACGTTCCATGTAAAACACTAATACTCGGGTGCACCCAGTTATACTAGGAACCCCTTTTTAGGGTTCCGTAGCCGAATTACAAAAACGGAACCCTTATAGTTTCGCCATGTCTGACCGTCTGTCTGTCTGTCTGTCCGTCCGTCCGTATGTCACAGCCATTTTATTCCGAAACTATTAGGACTATAGATGTGAAACTTGGTAGGTAGATGTATTCTGTGAACAGCTTTCCGATTTTAAGAAAAAAATATTAAAAATTAAGGGGAGCCCCTCATACATGGAACTGAAACTGGAAATAATTTTTTTTTTCATGAAACCTGTGCCAAAATGTACGCTTTCAGTGATAAAATGTGGGGCACACATTTTATCACTTTGAAAGCCCCCCCCTCTAACTTCTATAATAATGAAGCGAAAAATCTAAAAAAAAAAATGCTGTAGGCCTTAATATAACCTATCAACGAAAATTGGTTTGAACGAGATCGGGTCTAGAGTTTGTGAGATATAGCATATTTTCTAAAACCGCAAATATAACTTTGTAATTCATAAAAGCACTATGAAAAACAAAGTTATTTGGCCTAGTTACTACGGAACCCTTCATGGGCGAGTCTGACTCGCACTTGGCTAATTTTTAATACATGTTTTTAATACAAAATTAATGTTTTCATCAAGAAGAATAATCATTAATTGACTCCTCCCACTCTGGGTGGAAAA
Source organism: Tholera decimalis (assembly GCA_943138885.2). Lineage (NCBI taxonomy): Eukaryota > Metazoa > Arthropoda > Insecta > Lepidoptera > Noctuidae > Tholera > Tholera decimalis. The sequence goes on along the minus strand of OW964565.2, from coordinate 8,357,454 downwards.
GAAAGGAATAAAATAAATAAATAAATCTTTATTGAACTAAAGCCTTAAAAACTATTACATTGGTATAGTAGAAGTACATACTTTGAGAGGCTTATACTAGGTAACAATACATTGAAATCCTGACGTCTAAGCTAGGTTAGAACCTGTATCTTAGAAGATCAGTGTCCCTCCGCAACAATTTTACAAACCAGAATTTTTTACAGCTCTAGAACAATTACTAAACATCGCAAAATAAAATAAAAATGAAGGTTATACTTTCACAAATCAAAAGAAGTGAAGGTATGCCATTAATGTGTGATTGAGGTGCGTTTGTGTGTGTTGTATGTAACTGTATGATGAATGTGGGTGAGTGTCGTGTGTGGAAGACTCCTATTGATTAAAAACGAGGTATTCCTCGAAGCGCTACCATTTTGAAGCGCATCTAACGAAGCGCTCCTTTTTTATCTTCGGAGCGCTCCTTTTAGTAGCGCTCCCGATAATAACGTAGCGCTTCCAGGAATACCTCCTTGTTCCTTCAGTGGCCCTTGAAGTTTAGTATCACGTTAGAACATTTCCGTAACCCTGGCAGTTATTGATCCCGCTATTTGAGATATATTTTACTGACATATTTTTTTAAACCGGCAGTGTTGGTCGAATTCACATTACTAGCAATCTTGTTAACCCCTCCTACTAAACTAAACATGCTTGTATCTGGAGTGGGTTCACGTCAATAGTGTACTGGTTGGGGTTCGAAGCCGTGACCTCTCGAGCACAAGTCCGACGGCTATTTATTGTTGTACAAACGCATAGTCTGTCGAAAAAATATCTTGACCAAGTAAAAATATCTTGGGAAAGATAGTCGGTATCTTTTAATTAGCTTAATCAAAAGAAGCTCCCTCCCTCCAATAGCTCACTCTTTATAACTCCACGTAACCCAGTTACGGGTTAACTCTCAAGAAAAGTTAGCGAAAACCTTAGCGCTCATAAGTCAGCGTCGGTATTGGAAGTTAAGACTTATGCCGTTTTGCCCCAACTAATATATTCACGGGAGCGATTTACTACTTATCTGCGTACTAAGTTGCTTGTTTGACGGGTACGATCACAGGTTTTCGGGTTTTGAGTTTTGTTTAATACTTTAGGGGTTTATGTTTTGTATTATGTCTCTAGCGAGTTATTACGATCCCGGAACACAACGATAACTGGAGGAACAGGGTGGGTTTTTAGTTAGAAGGAGTTTGACACTCCCATCGACTCCACGCAGAGCAGGGGAAGTCAGTTGATGATTTTCCCATCGAAAAATAGTGTTTACGTTTTGACTACCGGAGGTGTTCTAGCGAGAAACAGTGACACTGGATGGATTTGACACAGCAGAAGAAAATGAATACGCGAATAGTGCATGGTGTACTATTCACTTATATAAAATACATAAGTAATAAACTACATGCTCAATACATATGTGTATATACAACGTGTAATTTAAAGGGTATATACATACCGAGTGCACGGTTTCTTTGGATGATAACAAACGATTCAAGGGTTTTGTAATCCTATGTCTACATGTGTGGAGCTTATTAGAAATTTCAATATATTGATACCAGAGACCGAATTTTTCAAATTAAGAAGAACGAATTGAATTATCGTTTTATTGGCAAGTGACGTGGAAAGTGATAACCCTCATAGTGCTGTTACATGTTTGTTATTACTGGTATTCAAGAAACATATGAAACCAATAATTTGGGGTCAATTCTGTGAGTCACTTATTTTGAGCTTAAACTTTGCATAGAGACTCCATACCAGATGTTGTCTTCAGTCCTTTTGGATAGATATGGGGTTTCCGTTACACGTTGTATATATATATATATGTATTGAGTATGTAGTTTTCATCATTTTTTTGTGTATTAATCTAATATATATAAAAATAGTGACAAATTAAAAAGAGATAGAGATCGTAGCTAACAGCCGTACCGGTCACAACGCTTTGATATCTGTTTTCAGTGCCTGAAAAAGTCGCGGCTGATGTACACTTTCAGTCTAGGTAAGAGGTATCATATTAGGTTTTGCTGGTTGTCGTTTCATGTGAAATACTTACAGCATTAATTATATCCATATTCATAGACAAATATAATTTTCCTTGAGTCTATCTTTGAGAACAAATGACATGGACAAAAAAGTACATTCCATGTACACATACATAGTAAATAATATTGTATATTAAAAATAGAAAAATGATTTAATACGTAGTTTTTAACCTCTCTGATCTCGTCAGTGTTTATTTCAAAATAATTAGTAATCAAGATGAATTCAAAGTATCATTTGTCAACGTCCACCATAATGGACCATAGAGTAAGATAAATATAATAATGGGTGTTCCACATCAAGCATACTACTTGCATATATCACATAGACGTGTGATATGGACGACAAAACGCTATTATTAAAAACTTTTTATTTATACGAAACTGTCTTCGTTGGTATTTTTGGCATTTAATAAAATTATCTTTTCATAATGTTGATGCGTAAGAGTTTTTTTCATATTTCACACAAAAAAAATTCGGAAAACGGAACGCGTTACTTGTTTGACAATGTGTCATTGTCTATGTCAAATGTCAATATTATGTTACTGCAGATTCTACATTGCGTCCTGTGTTTGTTTTTGCGATTATTTTCTAATATTTTTGACCCCTGCTTATTTCAACGTACTGATACCTTCTACCACCCGATTACCTTGCTATTAATACTGGACTCTGATTTACATTGCTCTGTGGATCAATATGAGGTGCATCAACTGCGGAATAGCCATGCAAAGGTTGCAGAGGCATCTCATATCCCCGCTTTCTGCACACAATCAAACAAGACTTTCGCGTTGGATAACCAATGCCCAAACCCAGGTGAGAAGTTGGACTAGAAAAAACTTAACTTGATTTATTTTTATATAGTTCTGGTATGCGATATATTACAGTGCATCTTATTTTCAGTTGCCTCTTGATACATTTATTTGTCATCCATGCTTATTATTATTAAACACCGAAGCTGGTGAACAAGAGAGACAAAATGGCAAATCAGTGAGGAAAATAAGACACCATAATGTCAGTATGGAGTGTCCGTTGCTAGCTGTTCTATTATCACAAAATACTAATTTTGTGGTAAGCATTTTGTTTTTCATTATTATAAATACCCAGTTGTATTAATCTATAAAAAAATGAGCTTTCATACTATGTATGTATGATTGTTATATCTGTGTTTTATGTATTTTTCATCTTTAACATAATATACTTGCCTAAAGTAGGCATGTGTAACATAGTACTGCTCATTTTACTATAACATAGTACTTGAAAACATAAAGAGATATTTAAAAAGATACCCTTGTTACTAAAAATTATATAAACATAAGAATTATCTCATGATTGAATTAATTTATTATTGTGTTTATTCTAACTGTGGTTTATTTTCAGCCTTCAAGAAACAACTATGTTTTCCATGTGTGTTGGATGCGAGCAAATAGACAGGCAGTGCATGACTCATCACGAGACATGCAAGAATTGGCTTTGAATAATGATGTAGCAGCCCCTAATGTTAGCCAAGTTGGTAGCCCACCAGAGCCACCACCGTTGCCGCCTGTTTAAAGAGGGCCATGGGAAAGTAATACCATATCATTACCTAATTACAAGCGAGCTTCAATCACATCTGTTCACAGTATATTTCAACAACGCAGAAACAGAATGGTTTATTCGGTCCCTCAATTCCTTAAAAGACTGCTTTTGCAGGAATATAGTTTCTATGTTCCTCGCAGCTGTAGAGTGTGTGAAACACATTTGTACAGTGATCAATGGCCTTTATTACCTCAAACAAATGAGACAATGTGTCTCATTCATTTGAGGTAATAACTACATTTAGTGCTATCCATATAGAAGACATAATTAATATTATGAAGTCAAAAGCTAATATTTTGAACTTTGAAAATGTCTCATAAATTCTCTCACGGAACAGTAATCACAATTGTAAAATAATAATAAATAAATCTATGATTGTATTATTTTTAACAAGTCTGGTTATGTTTAAAGCAGTTATTTATGTAATTACTGAAGCCCTATATTTACACTTAATCCAGGTTAGTGTATTGGTGAAATAAAAATGCTCTGTTCTATCCAAGCTGGTTGATTGACCTCCCTAGGTCTCTTTATTAACACTATCGCTGCATTGCTCTAATGTATATTATCTTCGTAAGCATTTAAGATATAATAATTATAATATGTCAAAATATTTTTATTTATTTTCTCTAATAAGTAAATAAATAATAATTTTTACTCCTTTGTTTTATTCTGTTTCCCTCGTTGGTCTAATGGTCGCAAGCGCTACTGCTGAGCATGAGGTCCTGAGTTCGATTCCCAGGTGGAGCAAAGTGATATTGGGTTTATTCATCAGGAATTTCTCAGTAGCAGCCCGGAGTCTAGATCTGTGCCTGGTTGATAGAAACAGACTCGCCCCCTATTAAATGGTACTCAAAATAACTGGTGAAATGTGGGTGTACTATAGGTACACCTCTGCCCAACCCTTCGGGGAATACAGGCGCGATGTTATGTTAATGTTTGTTATTATTGTCACATTTTTTGAGACTATTACCCAGTTTAATAAATGTTAGTCAATATTCAGTTTAAAATCCTTACTTTGTTTATTGGTTTAATACTAAAACTATATCAGTTATACACAATAATTCACAAATGTTCACTGTTTTAAAGCGCCTTTAAGTTTTTAATAGCGAAATTATAATCTAAACACCTTATTGCTAGCGATCTTATTAAAAGGTTTACTGTAACTGTTTTTTGTCTAGTCTGGTGTAATGACAAGATTTCTGAGTTTTTTTATTTATAGCAATTTAATGAGTCAATATTCACGAATATAAAACACCAAAAATAATTGGTGTACACTAAATTCGATAACTATGCCGACGTCCATAGTAAAATTGGCCATATCCTTTGAATCTTCTTTTTTTAGTTTCTCAAAACATAGGTATAGAAAAGATAGGAATTAGAACGCGCACTAAATATTATAAGAAACAAAAAAAGTTATCTTTTAAACTTCATACGGCCTTATTAAATCTGCGTCAAAGAGTACCTACAAGTCTAGTTTTGCGAAAGCAATATTAATGAATAATTTCGCAATATTTCCACTATTACAAATCATTTTATTTTAGTAACACTAAAAAACGTATTAATTACGTGTACGTGTAGACTATGATGGAACCCAAACATTTTCTGTGTAAAAAAAGCTATTGAAAAATCTACGGAACGCTTGCTTCATCCAAAAAAGGTTTTATATTTATAAAGTTGTCCCTCGAACTCAACCTTTATTACCAACTTGATTATCGTCTAAACCATAAGACCAACCACACACTTATAAAGTTGTCCCTCGAACTCAACCTTTATTACCAACTTGATTATCGTCTAAACCATAAGACCAACCACACACTAACAGGTTCATGTCGCAAAGAAATACAAACCATAAATTCAATCGGCCCTTCTGAATCCGAACCAAAAAGCAAAACAAAAAATCTAATCGCAAAATGAATTTCGTCTGAATGGAGCCTTATCAGACGGCCACAGCAGGTCACGGATCGGAATGAAAATATAACATAACTAAAGTCAACAAAGCACAAAATTAGTTTTTATCCGAAAATAGTAAGAATAAACTGGTGGCCGCGAATGTGGGGATCTAAAATTATATTCGCTGTGATGTTAGGTGATTCAACGCTATTTAATATTTTTAGCACATTTGAGTCCCTAAAATCATACTGTATCGTCGACTGTAATATCGTGTACTTTACGTTTCAGGACTTAGTAGGAAATGTTATTGCAATAGATATACCAGTGAGATAGAGGCGTATTCATAAAAAAAATAAACATAGGATGCTTAGTTTAAGCAGTGAGTAGTAGATGCAAAATTTCAATTCTTTATAGAAGATAAGAATTAAAAATCTGCTGATCAGAGTTACAAATACGTTCACAAAAATATTTCCATAAAATATTTCCATTTTCCTCTACATTTATTATTTTTTTAATTTAATTAATTATCAGTTCATGGTCTAATTACTTAACAGCAACAAGAGTGCATCAAAGATCCTGCGTCATTTCAATTTGACGGCGACCTGAGAGCATAGACTGCTATAGATTTAAAGAATGTACTTCAACTCTTGTTAAGTGGCGTTTGTGGAGGAGCCACCACAATTTTGCCAATGTCACGTGTAGAATGATTGACCATCAAACGCAGGAGGTTTTTCGGTTAAGTTAAGTATTTTGGATAGAGAAAAGTATTAAAGTAAAAAATCCAAAATTATTTTGTACGCAAAGACAGGAGTAGCCTGAAACCCGAAAACGTAAACCAGGCACCAACCATGTTTTCGAGATGGCGGTGATTGACGGGTGAAATTTATTTATCACGAAATTAATTCAGGCTTCCGCGGTTTAAAGAATCTAGTTGTATCTACACGATATGACAAAACTAAACGACTATTTGCTCCTAGAAGTTTCTTCTCACTCACTCACTTCTTATTTTATACCATTTACTTTGGAAATATCAAACTGGCTTTTACCAATCGATTCACTTGCGTTAAAGCCAAAAGATCTTTGTCTGATCGTTATCAACATTTGCTTAACCTCTGCCCAACTATTCTGGGGTCAGCTTCCAGTCTGACCAGATGCAGTTAAGTAACAGTTTTGCAGATCTGACCTCCACAATCCAGTAACTGGGTAACACGACATTCCTTGGCAAGAGCAGTGCCAAATTTTTGAGCTTTTGACTGTCAGAGATGTGCAAACGACAACCAATCAAGATATTGCGAAATCTCGATAAGTTAAAGTGATCACCCATAAATTGGTCGCAAGTATTTAGCCACTTGCTCCTCTATAAGCCCACAAAACCTTCACAAACACCCAGTCTCCCGTGAGGACATGGTTGGGTGCTTGAACTTGTCCTTGAAGGCTGTCTCCGAATGGGGCGATGCCAACTTGGTCAAGTTTAATGCAGCTAAGACCCAGGCATCTCTTCTCCGCAAAAGGAGTCAATTCGAACCGGCTCCTACTTTCCGAGGTGTAACCGTGCTGATAACCGATATTATCGAGCTTCTGGAAGTAACACTAACTTCTACCCTCAAATTTGGCCCGTTTATCGAGCGCTAAGGCTCAACTAGCATCAAAAACGTTATGAATCCTAGCAAAAGTGAGACAGTACTTCACACCCGAACGGCTGCTCAATCTCTAACAAGCCCAGGTTCGGTTGTGTGTGGAGTTTTGCTCTCATCTTTGGGATGGATCTGCCAAGTACCAACTGGATGCGCTTGAGTCTACTGAGAAACGGGCCAAAAGACTCATGGTCGAATCAAAGCTGCAGAGCCTTGAACATCGACGACGAGTTGCTAGTCTGTCGGTTTTCTATCGGTTACATTTCGGGGAGTGTGCAATGGACTTACACAATCTAATTCCGTCAAGCCCGTTCCATCATCGGATTACAAGACAAACAGCGATGCGCCATCGTTACATGGTGGACGTCCTACCTATACGCACTAAACGTTTTGGGAATACCTTCATTGTGCGTACGGCTAAGGAGTGGAATTCCCTGCCGGAGTCAGTGTGTACTGATAGCTATAACACCTATAAAGGTAGATATATATAGGTAGATAGGTCTTTAAGTCAAAAGTGAATAGGTTACTTTTAGGTAAGCATGCTCCATATTCGACCACATCATCACTTACCATCAGGTGAGATGGTGGTCAAACGCGAGCCTATTATCAATAAAAAAATCTGTGAGTGTTTCAAATTATCATCAAACTATTTTTTTTTTTTTATAGTTAATAGGCCTCTTTATGTTGGCTAGGCTCTTGGCCCGTTTCTCGATAGACTCAAGGGCACCCAGTTGGTATTTAGCAGATCCTTCCCAAATATGAGATGGCACGATAACCTTATTGCTAAGCTTCCTTCCTTCGGTTTACCCACTAAACTTTGCGTTTGGATTGAAGACTTCCTGAGAGATCGGTCCATTCGAGTGGTTATTGATGGCTGCTCGTCTGGCCAATGGGCAATTATCAATTGGCAATTGGTGGTCAAACGCGAGCCTTTTATAAATAAATAAAACAAAACGAAATCCATCCAACCGTTAAGACTTAAGACATTATAAAAAATTGGTGCGAGCCAGACTCGCCCATGAAGGGTTTCGTAGTAACTACGCAAAATAAGTTTGTTTCTCATAGTGTTTGTATGAATTAATAGTTATATTTGCGGTTTTTGAAAATGTGCTATATCTCAAAAACTGCTAACTCGATCTCGTTCAAACCAATTTTCACTGAAAGTTTTTATTAGTATCTACATCATATATTTTTTTTAGATTTTTCACTACATTATTATAGAAGTCAGAGGGCACATTTTACCACTTTGGAAGCATATATCTTTTAAACATTCGACTTTAAGAAAAAGTGGCTTTAGAAACCTCAATGTCATTTTAACAGAGCTGTCTAAAGATACTTCACTCGTCTAGATTTTATGTTTTTTTTTTTGTTTCATTTACATGTATGAGGAACCCCCTTAATTTTATTTTTTTTATTTTGTCTTAAAATCGGAAAGCGGATTACAGAATACATCTATCTACTAAGTTTCATATGTGTAGTGCTAATAGTTTGGGAATAAAATGGCTGCGACATACGGACGGATAGACAGACAGACAGACATGACGAAACTATAAGAGTTCCGTTTTTACCATTCGGCTACGGAACCCTAAAAAGTTCAAAAATATAATTTTATACTCTTAGCTTAGGTACATATTGCCGTTATTAATTTATTTCACTAAGAACAAAGAACATGTATTAATAATCCTCAGAATACGGTAAAAAACTAATCCCATGAAAATTATATACAAAGTAACATACCAGATGATGTATATATAAATAATATTTGAGTCCCTTCAAAGACTGTAATAACAATATTTGCGTCGTAGAAACATTAAGGAAAATTTATTATCCTCTTATGATGCTAATTATAGACTTAATATAATTGAGAAAGCTCCAGAAAATCATTTGAGACGATGAAAATTACTCCATATTATAAAACAAAGTTGCTTCCCGCTGTCTGTCTGCCCCTATGTATGCTTAGATCTTTAAAACTACGCCACGGATTTTCATGCGAGTTTTAATATATAGAATGATTCCTGAGGAAGGTTTTAGTATATAATAAGTTAAGGTTTTGTGCAAATTGGATGAAATACGCCGATATCAGTTCAACAAGTCGCAAAAAATTAAGCCAATCGGGAGCTTTAATCGAAAACGCTGCCAAAACCTTTTGAGTTATAGCAAAATAATGTATTGTGGAATTGCTCCTTTTTTATACATCTACAAAAAAATCCGCAATGACATATGTCTATTTCCCAGGGATAACCCACAATAATATTTTTTTTCTTTTACAAATAACAATAAAATGTGGATTATTTACGAAGCTATTTTAACAGTACAGTATTATTTCTTATCCAATTAAATACATTAGATACGTTCGGCATTTAATGTAGATCAAAATTGCTTTTTACACTATATCAATAAATCTAAGCAAATATAAACTCTATTACCCGAACGAAGCCGGATCAGGACGCTAGTAACCTTATTTGTACATGTGTATATAAAATTGAACTGCCTGTCTGTGAATTCAAAATCACTGTGTTTCCTCAAGTACTTATAGTTATTAACAAGATACTAAAAACAAACTTTCTTAAATATTTTGTCGGTATGTCTGTCTTTTTATGCGTCCGGAATAATCTTTGAAATGGCTGGACTTACACTTTACGATAAAGGTAGGCTTTCAGGGTAAAACGCCGAAAGCTAGCGTGTGGGAACGGATGCCGGAGTAATTCGTTCACATCTCGGAAACGCGCTACGTTTTAGGTGGAGTATCTGTTGATTTGGTGTTCCTGATTATTCTGTTTTAAGATTCGGATTATATTTCGTGCGAAGAACTTTGTTAAATTCTTGTCGCTCGATTACCCACGCCCTACTGAAATCTGCCATGAACCTTTCTGATATTGCTTACCGGTCGATACGCCGTCCACCAAGTCCCTCCAAGTACAAACAAACAAGCTGGAATCAGAAATAAATGAACAAAGCATATACTTCAGCCAATAGCTTGCAATAACTGGAAAAACCATCCAAACCAATTAGTAAATTGAAAAATGTCTAGTTTCCGAAAGAATAGATTGATTGGAAAGGCAGTGTTTTCTTTCTGGGAAAACGATATTAATTAGTTTGTTACTTGAAACTCTAATTGCTAGCATGCACTTCTATAGATTTATTAACTGACTGAATTTTCATGTGCCAATATCTGGGGGCACGGTAGTGCCCCCGCCAAGTCGAGCAAAAAGCGGCACGGCCGTACCATACTTTTCTCGAAGCAATTCAGGCCATTTTCGACCCCGTATAACTTAGTTCTGGATGAAAATAGAAGCCTAAATTTTCAGTAACCAAGCAGGCATTGTATAAACACGGTATATTTCAAATTTCATTCAATTTGAACCAGTAGTTTAAGAATTATAACGAGTCAAAGTTCCTTAATTTTGTCACTTACTGACTGACCGATCATCAAAAGTCTAAGGCACTTCTAGCAGACACAGAAGCTGCAAATTTAGAATTCAATTAGTGTTTAGTGTATGAATCAAGGAAAAACTAAAATATTTTTAAATTTTGCTCCAGTTTTCTAGATACATCAACTGCATAAATAACTTTGTAATCCCATATATTTATATGGGATTACGAAGTTACATTTACAGTTAATTAATCAGTGTACCTGTATATAATTATGTATAATATAATGGAATAATAGGTATCTAGATATATTAATAAATTGGTTCCCAATAAATAGTTTCCCAATAAATTGGTTCCCAATAAATAGGTTCCCAATAATTTGATTCCCAATAAATTGGTTCCCAATAAATTGGTTCCCAATAATTTGATTCCCAATAATTTGGTTCCCAATAATTAGATTCCCATTAATTTGGTACCCAATAAATAGATTTCCAATAAATTGGTTCTTAATAAATTGATTCCCAATGAAATGGTTCTTAATAAATTGATTCCCAATAATTTAATTCCCAATAATTTGGTGCCCATTAAATTGATTCCCAATAATTTAGTTCCCAGTAAATTGGTTCCCAATAAATTGGATCTTAATAAATTGATTCCCAATAATTTAGTTCCCAATAAATTGATTCCCTATGAATTGATTCCCTATAAATTGGTTCTTAATGAAGTGATTCCCAATAATTTGGTTCCCAATAAATTGGTTCCCAATAATTTGGTTCCCAATAATTTGGTTCCCAATAAATTGGTTCCCAATAAATTGGATCTTAATAAATTGATTCCCAATAATTTGGTTCCCAATAATATGGTTCCCAATAAATTGACTCCCTATAAATTGATTCCCAATAAATTGGTTCCCAATAAATTGATTCCCAATAAATTGGTTCTTAATAAATTGATTCCCAACAATTTGGTTCCCAATAAATTGATTCCCAATAAATTGGTTCTCAATAAATTGATTCCCAATAATTTGTTTCCCAATAAATTGTTTCTCAATAAATTGGTTCTTAATAAATTGGTTCCCAATAATTTAGTTCCCAAAAAATTGATTCCCAATAAAATGGTTCTTAATTTTTTTACGAGTATTTGTATGTAGTGCACTCGATCCAAGCCAAGCAAACATGATTCCAAGTTATGCAGTCCCTCTGTTTGTACGGTCACTATAGTGTTTCATCCGGTCCGAGTTCAAGCTGTCAAAGTTGATTCAGTAGCAAATGTTATCCGTGGAAATGAGACCTGTGATTAAGTGTAAATATATACTAAAGTATATACAACGTTTAATTTAAAGGGTATATACATACCAAGTGCACGGCTTCTTTAGATGATAACAAACGATATAGCAAGGGTTTGTAATCCTATGTCTACATGTGTGGAACTTATTAGAAATTTCAATACATTGATACCAGAGACCGAATTTTTCAAATTAAGAAGAACGAAGAGAATTATCGTTTTATTGGCAAGTGACGTGGAAGGCGATGACCCTCATAGTGCTGTGACACGTTTGTTATTATTGGTATTCAAGAAACATACGAAACCAACAATTTGGGTTCAATTCTGTGAGTCACTTATTTTGAGCTGAAACTTTGCATAGAGGCTCTATACCAGATGTTGTCTTCAGTCCTTTTGGATAGATATGGGGTTTCCGTTACACGTTGTATATCAGCCAACAGGATTCTGTTGGCTGATATGCTTTCATTGTTAAACCTTAGTGCCGAAATTTGGCATAGAGATAGGTACCAGAATATTGTAAGAGACTAGTCAGTGTACTGGACACAAATAGGGGAAAAAGTAAAGTAATAGTATAGTATATAGTAATCAACACATTATAATGAGAATCATCGTAATTTGTTGTATTTAATAACTAGCTTCTGCCTGCGGCTTCGCTCGCGTGAAAAGATCTGCAATAGGTGTATCAGTTTCTGAAATCAATTATAGCCTATATGGTGCCCAGACTTAATAACAACTATATAACAAAAAGTTCCATTAAAATCCGTCTAGCAGTTCCGGAGATTAGCGTGTACAAACAGAGAAAAAGACAGATTTTTTTTAAATAGTATGTTTCCTAACCCCCAATAATGTTTTTGTAAAATACATTATACGTACGTACATAATGTTTTTACTGTTTTATTATGACAAATGAATGTCGTAAAGGAAGACGTAAAACTTAACTTTGGTTATAACTTTTTTTTTAATCTATGTAAAGTGACAAATCACTCTTTCAAAAAGCTCTTAACTATCTTTTAGGACATACTTATCAACACTTCACTTTTCATTAAAATTATTACATTAATTTCCCAAAAATGAAAACTATAGACTTTAGATCTGTATACATAGGGTCCACCACCCAAGTCCACACATACGATAGTTGACACTCCTCGTAAGATTAAACAATTGTTACGAACACAAACAAGTAACAACGATAGAAATAGTCAATTTAACCCGTCGTCTGCCGCTTCTAATTTCAGTCAACCCTCACAATTAGCATCGGGGCCTATTGGACCCGCGCTTTGGTAACGAGAGTCGGGTTGTGTACTCATAAAGTCAATCCTACCGTGCCATCGGTGAATGGTGTGATAAGGGTAGGAAAGGATCAATAATATTAGCTTTAGGGGGTCACAGTGTTGAATAAAATAAGGAATTTTAAGTATTGGTTACGTGAGTAGAGGAGTCTCATTTAAAAGAGAGAATGGGTCTGCTTGATAGCCCTTCTGTTTATGGTTAAAGAGTTTTAATTTACTACACGCGTACGCGTTAGACTTTCTGGTCGTTAAAATATATCTACTAATAGTTTGTAAATAGTTTTTTGTGCATACAGCTGTGGAGTGTATTTCCCTGCGGAAGTCTATGTTTTCAGATATCTGCAGAGGTATAATAAACTAAATACGTCATTGGATATCTGGGGTTCTTAAGAGTAAATAAGTTTCTTCGATAAAAGCCTGCCCCATCATTACTGTCCATGAGGGGATTTATGTATTTATAGTTTTTTTTAGGTTTAATGTATCAAGCAACAATTTGTGATTATGAATTGTGTCCTAATTTGAAACTACATTTTATTTATAAAAACTTTTTACCAAAAAATTAAACCGACTCCCAAAAAACACTGCAAAGTGAAAAATAATTTTAATTTCGGTAGTCGGTGTCCTTAGTTTTGTATTTTCGTTTTTGGCACCGACTTCCGAAATTAAAGTTATTTTTCACTTTGCAGTGTTTTTTGGGAGTCGGTTTAATTTTTTGGTTAAAAGTTTTTATTTCACTCTTTTTAGTTGGTCTATTTTTAATTTACCTAGTTACAAGAGCCTAAATGTCAACTACTAATAAAATTTTACAAAATAATAATAATAATAATATACGCTTCGAATTGATAACCTCCTCTTTTTGTCGTCGGTTGAAAATAAGATTAACAAGATTATTATTCCAGAAAAATTAAATAACACACGTATTAACCTAACACGTATTAGCCTTCCATTAGGAAGGCTCGAAGGAAAACTTAGCATACGACACTGATCGTCGGTCACCACGGTCACGGATCGGATCACGAACAAAAATACTCACATTTCCACTAATCCACACACGCTCAGTCGATACAACGCTAACTTAGACTGAATTATGACACTTCGTACTACAACAAAATTTTCCGATACTCACTGAGTAACGTGTCCGCCAATGTTTCCCCCACCCCATGCATACTCTGCAGAGTGATGTCCGTTATACCTCATCATCATGTTTAGTCTTTTCCCAACTACGGTGGGGTTAGTTTCTAGTCCAACTAGATGTGGCTGAGTATTAGTGATATACATAGAGCGACTGCCTATCCTACCTCAACAACCCAGTAGCTGGGTAACACGATACCCCTAATTAGATGAGATTGGCTAGACTGTCAAATATGTCGAAATGACAGCCAGGACCAACAGTGTAACGTGCTTTCCGAGGCACAGTGGTGTCACTAACTTCCAAACTCCTATTCTATTCTCCTATTATATATAAATAGAATAGGCGACAATCACGTTGCCGGAGCTAGCATAAAAAAAAAAAAAAATAAAAATAAAAAAAAAAAAAAACTTCCAAACTCCGGGCTACTACTAAGGAATTCCTTACAGAAAAACCCAATATCATGTTTTGCCTGATCCGGGGATTGAAACCGACACCTCATGAACAGCAGTCGCGTTTACGACTACTGGATCAATGAGGTAATTAATCGATGTCCATTATACCTTTAGTGTAATAATGTTCGATCAATGACTCCGTTCAGTCACGGACTCCGCTGTCGCCTAGTTAGTTTCCAAGGTCCAAGTTGTCCTGTCCAAGGTTTTTTTTTTATTATAGGATTTTTTCTGACCACCGTCTCACCCGATGGTAAGCGATGATGTGGTCGACCTATTCACTCTTGACTTGAAGATCCCAGGTTATAGCTATCAGGAGACCTGCAGGGAATTCCACTCCTTAGCTGTATGCACAATGAAAGTATTCCCAAAACGTTTGGTGCGTGAAGGTTTTTATGTTTTGGAGGTGAAAATCTTCATGAATATTCTCCTGTCCATGAATGGTATAAAAAATTGGATTTCTGTCTATGGGCGCATTTATTCAGCCCAATGATTTTAATAATACTTACATACTTACATTTTACATACACAATCCAACTCATCCAACCATGTTCATTATTATCTGAATCGACTGAGGCGAAGTAATTGGTATTGAGGTCGGTTACCATAAATTGATGGATAGCTTATACAAGATGAAGTAATATTAAATACATAATAATATATAAGTAGGTAGATGAGGTAACCGATTGTTGCTTTGTGTGGTTTTCGCGTCGAAATGTAATCAAATCATATTATTAGGGATCAATGACTTAACCCTCGTCCAAAAAGAGACTTGATATAAAGTTAACGTGTATATTACATATAGGTCCCTTTCTTTTTCTTTTGTTGTTTTAAGGCTCACTTTTAACCGCCATCTCATCTGATGGTAAAAGATGATGTAGTCGAAGATGAAACACACTTACTTAGATCTTTTTCTTAGAGTGTCGATGGCAAATTGATAAATTGAGTCTACCCAGAACTGGGCAACAAGCTTGACACCGTCGGAAGCTTCTATCAAGTCCTGCAGTGAACAGTTGACTGAACACGCAGTATAGGAAATTAAGTGTGCCATGGTTTGTGGAGCTACACCGCATATACACTTCAAGGTAGAGTCTTTGGGCACGCCACAATAGCGGCGGTAAGTCCCCTCTTTGATGAGTGGCTAAAGAGGCGTCATGGCATCCTCACCTTCCGCCTGCTCACCGGACACATTTGTTTCGGGAGTTACTTGTGTCGGATTTGGCGGAAGGAAACGCCCGGATGTCACCACTGCGAGGATCACCCTGAGGACACAGTGGAGATTTGCCCTGCTTGGGCAGAGCTCCACCATGTCCTCGTAGGGGCGATAGGCGGCGACCTCTCGCTTCCGGCCCTGCTTCAATCCATGGTCCGGAGTGAGGAGGCCTGGGAAGCAGTTACCTCTTTCTGCGAAGCAGTTATGCAAGCGAAGGAGTTGGCAGGACGCGCGAGGGAGAGGCGAGTCTCAAGGTCCTTACAGCCCTCGCGCCTCAGCCACCGCAGAAGACGCTCCGGGTGTCGGATTTATTCAGTGAAAGTCTGACACACTCTGTCGCTTCGCCCAGATCGGGAGACAGTCATTGGATGATTTCCCATCTTTAAAAAAAAAATTTTTGCAAAAAATAGAACCGACTTCCATATAAAAAACACTACAATGGCAAAAATAACTTTAATTTCGGTAGTCGGTGTAATTTGTTTTGTATTTTCTTTTATTTTTTTGACACCGCCTTCCGAAATTAAAGTTATTTTTGCCTTTGTAGTGTTTTTATTTGGAAGTCGGTTCTATTTTTTGCAAAAAAATTTTTTTTTCACGCTTTTTAGTGAGTCGGTTTGTAATTTATCTAGTTTCAAAAGACGAAATGTCAACTACTTATCACCTTTTACAAAATATTGCTTTTCCTGGTGCAGAGCCGTTAATTTTTGAGGAGTTCTCCTGGTACATCACCATCAGCTCTACTTCACCATATGCATTGTGATGAGCACAAAGTGCACATCGCATAGAGCATAAAGTTACCAACTATATTCAAGTAATCTAATCGCAATCCACGAAATACTTATTATTGAGTAGTTTCGGTGGCCATCTGGGGTCTTCATCATCAGTTCCACTTCCTCAAATAGTGCTTTTCGAGAGCAACTGCACAAGGTACTATAAGACATACCCAAAACGCTATAGGGGTGCCTATAATATTTGAAGAGTTCCCTCGATTTCTCCATGATCCCATCATCAGATCCAAACGTGACGACAATGGGACCAACTAAAAAGTCTCCCTTTCAAACAAAAAAAGAATTTTCCAAATCGGTCCAGCCATCTCCGAGTAATGAGGTAACATACATTAAAAAAAAAAAAAACAAGACGAATTGAGAACCTCCTCCTTTTTTTAAAGTCGGTTAAAAAGGCAGAGTCTTCAATAAATCTGAACAGATTTTCTTTACTACGGCCAATATGGGTCCGTAGTCTATTTCAAGACTTCCAGGCCAGCCATGGCAGTTCATGTCCAGGAGGTAGATTCTCCTTTCCTGCACCCCAGACTCCCCAAGCGACGTATTTGCTGTGGAACTATACGTCCGGTGCACCCTGGGCAATCAGCGGGTCCTAACGCTGACTGGCCAATCCTTTCACTATGATGGCAATCA
Organism: Tholera decimalis; assembly: GCA_943138885.2. Lineage (NCBI taxonomy): Eukaryota > Metazoa > Arthropoda > Insecta > Lepidoptera > Noctuidae > Tholera > Tholera decimalis. The sequence goes on along the minus strand of OW964565.2, from coordinate 8,340,144 downwards.
CGTCTCCTCCTCATAATTAGATGTAACATATTGAATTTATATGAATGAATAGGTTACAGGTATGGTTATAGGTATCAAAAAACATAGACTCAAGCAGGCAGATAATTTCACTCGCTAGCCGTACGAAAATATTCCCAAAATGTTTTGTGTAATTAATTAATTAATTTCTCGTATGTGCTTCAAATCAGACCCTAATTTCAAACTTTTCAATTAGTGTCACAATGAATTCAATCATGCAAGTTTGGCTGTGAGTGAAGACTTGGGTATCCTGCAGATTCCAGGACGAAATGATGCGCAAAACCAATCTACCCATAACCAATAAAAAAAACAGTACATTTGTCACTACCATATCAATTGAATATCATATCATATCCTTACATGAACTTAATTATTACTGCTATCTGAAAACCTAATTTTTTCCATGCAAATCGACAAAAGTGAAACTTTATGTTAAAAAATCGAGTACCTACATTTGTAATATTTTTTCTGCAGATTACTTTTATGGCAAGGCCAATCCGGTGCTTTGCCGACCTCCTCACAACTTTGCATAATGTATAAACAATTTATAGCCAATCCCCTAATACGATATGAAGCCTCTAAGCGCCGAGCATGAATTAGTAGTAACTTTTTACTACAAGGGAGTAGTGATGAGCCTATCTCGCTAAAAAATCCCACAAAAGAACCACCTACCTGATTAAAAGGCAGAAGCAATACACTTATGCCTAATAACATCTTGGTATGCGTATCTTTACAACAAACCCGAAAGGTTATGTGAAATGTCCGTATATATTTTTATAGGTACATCATAAAAATATATAGGTTGGGTTTTGCATGCCCCTTGTTTGCAAGGCGTATTATGGTTATGGTCTTAAGCTTTACCTACACGGACAACCTGAATTGAGAACTTGGGGTCCAGCATGCAGAAAGAAATTGGGCGAGTGTAAATTTGGACTAGCAGAAGGTTACGAACAAATCATAACTTTGCATCATATTACTTTAAAACCAAAGAGATACATATATATAATCATAAACCAAAAATAATCTGTAAATTTTACTTCTAATTTTTAGCTGTATAGGTAGTTCAGATGTTGAATGGTGTAGACTGTAACAGTTTTCCTCTATTTTCTTAAACAACATCAAACGCTTATATAACAAATGTCCATCGCCTTCCATTTGGCTAGTCCGTTCTGTTCGAAAAACTTATCCATTTTGTTGATGTATACAATGTGTAACGGAAACCCCATATCTATCCAAAAGGGCTGAAGACAACATCTGGTATGGAGTCTCTATGCACAGTTTCAGCACAAAATAACTGACTCAAAGAATTGATAACAAATTATTGGTTTCATATATTTCTTGAATACCAATCATAACAAACGTGTCACAGCACTACGAGGGTAAATAACTTTCCACGTCACTTGCCAATAACACGATAATTCTTTTCGTTGTTCTTAATTTGAGTAATTCGGTCTCTGGTATCAGTGTATTGGAATTTGTAATCTGGGGGTACGGCAGTGCCCCCGCCAAGTCAAGCAAAAAAGCGGCACGGCCGTACCATTCTTTTCTCGAAGCAATTCAGGCCATTTTCGACCCCCTATAACTTCGTTGTGGATAAAACTAGAATCCTGAATTTTCAGTAACCAAACAGGCATTGTATAAACACGGTATATTTCAAATTTCATTCAATTTGAACCAGTAGTTTAAGAATTATAACGAGTCAAAGTTCCTTAATTTTGTAAATTTTGTCACTCACTGACTGACCGATCATCAAAAGTCTAAAGCACTTCTAGCAGACATAGAAGCTTCAAATTTAGAATACAATTAGAGTTTAGTATATGAATCAAGGAAAAACTAAAATATTTTTCAATTTCGGTCCAGTTGTTAGATACATCAACTGCATAAATAACTTTGTAATCCCATATAAATATATAGGATTACAAAGTTACATTTGCAGTTAATTAATCAGTGTACCTGTATAATATAATGAAATAATAGATGTAGATGGGTACTTTTTTTTTCTTTGTGAAAAATATCATCGAATGACTTCTTCCGCTCGGGTGTATCAGATTCTACTGACTAAAAATCCACCCTGTTCCTTCGGAAGCCCTAAAGTTCCGGGGCCGCGGTATCTCGATGGAACTTTCCCGCAAACCCCGACAGCCAATGGCCCTATGAGGCCCCGTCACTGGTATTAACAGCTTTTTGAGGCGCGCGTGGAACACAACGCGCCGCCGACCCGGGCCTGGTCCTTACCGTACGGTGAGCGACCCCTGCTCGCCATCCGCAGGCCCGCGCCTACGGTGTCCCGAAATCGACTCGCGATCCACGACGCCCGGGGCGTCTCGCCCGGCGGCTGGGGCGCGAGGAAGAGAGTTGCCTCTCCCTCGCACGTTAGGCCTCCTCCTTCGCTAGCATGACTGCTTCGCAGCAGGAGGTGACTGCATCCCATTCCCTCTCGCTTTACACCATGGTCTAAACCAGAGCAGGGCGCGAGAAATCACCGCCGCCGATCGCCTCTATGAGGATACGACGGTGCTCCACCCATGCAGGGCACACCTCGACCAAATGCTCCACCGTGTCTTCCAGTGTAGATAGGTACCTAGATATAATAATTATGCTCAAAGGTAACTTCTTAAATGGTCAACGGAATAAAAAAGCAAGAAGGATTAAGAGTATTGGGGAGTATTAAGTAGAGTAAATTGCCCGAAATTGCATAATTACTTACTTATGGATTAACTTTAACTGAGACGTTTGACGAGTGCGGCATTAATTATTACTAACTAATGCAAAAGATGTACGTGCGTATTCATATGTGCGTATCAAAGCCTCCGAAAAAAACCCATAGAGACAGGGAGTGGGCTTTGAAAAAAACTTTAGCTGAAGTTCAAGAAGTAGTACCGGAAAATAAAAAAAAGGAAGGCTACCTACAAAAATAAGAAAAGCTCATAAGACAGAGAGAGGGCTTTAAGAAAATTCATTGTTGGTATACAAGAAGTAGAAGGTACCGGAAAGGAAAAAAGTAGGACTTTCTACAAAAAGCAATGAGATCCCATAAAAAACAATACTTGTCAAAAAACCAAGTCTCGCAACTTAGTTGTTCTACCGTAAATAGTTGTGAGATCCATGTAATACCAAGCCGGTTATTAATTTATTCAGTCCCTACTTAAGGGACCTTCTGTCTTAAGTTTTTACGTAATTATCTAACCTAACGACATCTTATAGTGACCATATCAATATTAAAAATATTTACCGTTTTAAATAAATAGATTGACTTGGCAATCGCAATAAACAATTTAATTTATATATGTATTACTTGTGAGATATATTATAGTTTCAAACTCAAATGGGTCCCGCCTGCTTCCAACTTTTATTTAATTTAAAATGGGTTTGTTTTTATTAGCTTTTCAGTTAGTTTTAGTATAAGGTTGCAGTCGGGTTTTTTAATTTTTTTAATTAATTTTTCTTATTTCCAGCTTTTTAGTTTACAAATGTGAAAGATTTCGCAGACGATTTAGTTCTTGATACGTGTTTTTTACGATTTGTCACTTTGAATTACTTTTAACAATATAAGTTGGATATATGTTTGTAATCACCTTTTAAAACCCTTTATTTTGATACCCCACTCGATAGGTTTGAAAAAAAAAAAACTTTTTTGAAGGCATAATATGGCGCCAAAAATCCGCCATTTTGGTTTTTTTTTATTTTGATATACCCAGTGTCACTTTCACAGTCAATACGAAGCTAACTATACCTCTCAAGCTAAAATCCGTCGAGCTGTTCAGGCCACAGAGCGTGCCAAACAATTATACATACATACATACTCTCGAAAAACATAACCCTCCTTCTGGCGCAGTCGGGTAAAAAGACTCCGCAGGTAAATATTATGCTAATCTCATTCTCATTTTTTTTATTGACAATAAGCTCGCGTTTGACCACCATCTCACCTGATGGTAAGTGATGATATGGTCAAAGATGGAGCACGCTTACCTAAAAGTAACCTTTACACTCTTGACTTAAAGACTCCTAGGTTATAGCTATCGGGAAACACAGACTCCGGCAGGGAATTTCACTCCTTAGCCGTACGCACAATGAAGGTATTCCCAAAACGTTTTGTGCGTATGGGTGGGATGTCCACCATGTAACGATGGCGCATTGAGTGCAATAAGTAAAATAATCTTCAAGTAGTTCTTAAGATCTCGAAGTGTATTTTCTTAGTTATCAGTTAATATGTGATTGTCGAGCTGTAGGGTATTGATAGAAAATTATTAGTTTCGAGACTGAAAAATATATCGTATTATTTTTCTGTTTCTAAATGGTCGATTTGGGGGCGTGTTTGTATTTAAGGTGAGAAATTTTTAATCAAGTAAATGGCAAACGCAGATTTTAATTAATTAAATCCACTACGTTGGCTGATACGGCATCAAACTGTTTTTATTTTAATTTGGATACCTAGTTGAAGTTGCAATAATTAATTAGAATACTGAAATAGTCTTGTCTAGTAGTATTATTTTGAAATGCTTATCTTGTTGTTGAAAATACCAAAATCATTAATTATACACATTATTATCTATTATTTTAGAACTTCTTTTAAATTTTCACAGGTCAAGAGAACTGGGTTTTGATAAAAATTTTACTAACAAGAAAGAATATCCTTTCAAATTATCGCCTGTTTAGCCTTTTTAGGGTTCCGTAGCCGAATGGCAAAAAACGGACCCCTTATAGTTTCATCTCTGTCTGTCTGTCTGTCCGTCCGTCCGTATTTCACAGCCACTTTATTCCGAAACTATTAAGACTATACACATGAAACTTGGTAGGTAGATGTATTCTGTGAACGGCTTTCCGATTTTAAGCAAAAAAAAAAATTAGGGGTGGGTATTACTCAAACATGGAACTGAAACTGTTTTTTTTTTTATGAAACCTATGCGTGTATTTTTAGAAAGGACTTTAAACATGACATTGAGGTTTCTTAAACCACTTTTTCATAAAGACAATCGTTTAAAAGATATACGCTTGAGTATTGAGTAGTAGAGTATTGAGTAAAATGTGTGTGTGTCCCCCCCCTCTAACTTCTATAATAATGGAAGAAAAAATCTAAAAAAAATATATGCTGTAGATCTGAATGTAAACTTTCAACAAAAATGTGGTTTGAATAAGTTTGGGTCAGCAGTTTTTGAGATATAGCATATTTTCTAAAACCGCAAATATTATTTTTGTAATGTTATTTGGCGTAATTACTACGGCACCCTTCATGGGCGAGTCTGACTCGCCTTTGGCCAATTTTTGGGCAAAAATGCGGCTGAGTATTTTGTGTTTTTACATGAAGCGACTGCCTATGAGACTTACACAACCCAGTAGCTGAGTAACACGATACGTCTTCGCTAGAAAAGTGTCAGATTTTCTAACTCTTGGCTACCCGTAACTACAGTAAAAGATATCTTTATGACAGCTGAGGTCAACTGCTTTACGTACTTTCCTGGGCTCAGCAGTATCACACCGCCAACTTCCAAACTCCGGTCTTCTACTGAGAAATTGATTATACAGGGTTAAATGTAAAACACTGAAAACCTCTCAGCACTATGTTACTAACATCATAATCAACAACTTTTGTTCTATGACTTTTAAGAATTCGTCATATTTTAGTTCACCAGATATTCATACAAAAATAAAAATATTTAAATTGAACGCCCAAAGCAATTTATACTATCGCTTTCTTTTGCTTTGCATAGACGCTACATGCGTTTAGGGCGTTCAATTTAAATATTTTTATTTTTATATGAAAATCTGGTGAACTAAAATATGACGAATTTTTAAAAGTCATAGAACAAAAGTTGTTGATTATGATGTTAGTAACATAGTCCTGAGAGGTTTTTGGTGTTTTACAATTAACCCTGTAGAAAAACCGAATAGCACTTTTTGCCTGACCCGGGAATCGAATCCGAGACCTCATGCTCAACAGTCGCACTTGCAGACCACTTGACTAACGTAGCATCTATCTCGACATACGAATTAAAAATAGAAATCCTGTGTCGCGTAGCAGAGTTTACTGCACAAATCACCCGATAACAAACATCGGGCAGTTGTCCAACAGGCAAAAATATCTATCTGGTGGGAGTATCCTTCCATTTCAATAGGACCTTACTACTGTTCCGCATATCCCCAATCTGGTGACCCCGAGCATGAACATCAGTGCAGTCTCCGTATAACAACAGGGTTTATAGTCATGAGAAATTTGACACTCCTTTCCGCTTCGCTTCATCATCACTTACCATCAGGTGAGATGGTGGTCAAACGCGAACCTATTTTAAATAAAAAAAAAAAAAAACAGATCGAGAGGAGTTATTGGATCATTACCCTTTCAAAAACAGAAGTCAGTTTTGTCTGCCTAGAAATTTTGTTAATAGAAATTAAAATTGTTCTAAAAGTTTGTTTAACGTAACGTAAAAGTATTCTTTGTTAATGTGTGAACGAGACTTGCCGTACGAAATAGTTTTATTAAATTATTTTAACAATCACACGACGCTACGCCATACCACGCCAAGCCTCACCACACTACGCCACACTACTCCAAACCACATTACACACGGCCCCACATCTCATCACATCAAATCACACTTTATGTTATACACACGCCATACGCACCACAATAAACGAAGATGTAATGATCTTTTTAATGTAACAAATATATATAAATATTTTTAAGTGTATAATAATGTAGTTTCTAAGATATGGAAGAGCTGAGTCTCCTAATACAGGCATTGTTTGCCTAAAAAGAGGCTCCAAACGCAAATCATTGTACATGAAGTTCCTGGTAAAAATAATAGATATTTTTATTTCATTTGTCATTTTCACAATGACACTATATCATACAAACTTATTCCTCCAAGCCCGTTCCATCATCGGACAACAAGACGAGCGGCGATGTGCTATCGTTACATGGTGGAGATACGACCCATACGCACGAATAGTTTCATCGTGCGTACAGCTAAGGAGTGGAATTCCCTGACGTAGTCTGTGTTTCTTGATAGCTATGACCTCGTGGTTTTTAAGTGAATAGGTTACTTCTATGTGCTTCAAGTTCGATGACATCATCGTTTACCATCAGGTGACATGTTGGTGTAACACGAGCCTATCATAACAATAAAAAATACATATAAGAACACAGTAAATCAATGTATAAGAAAACGATAAAAAGTGTGTCTGTATATTGACCATATATGCTAACTGCTCTTTGAGGCATTGCGTAGAACACAACGCGCCTTTGACTCGGGACAAAAACGACTCTTTACGTAACTATAACTTCTGTAATAACATTAATAACTACAGAAACTACACACATGCCCAATTTGACTCTTAACAAAAGTCATTTGAAAGCAAACTAATACAAAACTCAATATGAAATTACAGAGGAAAATATGGGCTATTAAATACAGGCCCAACTTAAAATAACAACGGTTGAATTTAATAAGCTAAGGCAGTGGCGCCATCTGTTCGGGGTTACGCTAAATTCATAAAACGACAAAGGGTGGGTACTTCATTTCTATAAAGGTTTAGACGTAAGTTTTGTTATGTATGTAAGTTAAGATAGGTTTGTGATTTTAGAAATAATTGAAAATGCTATCTCATTGAAATGCCTAATGTTAAGTAGGGTGAACATCTGTGTTAAAACTTACTTTTTGTGACAACTAAATATAAGGCCGGCCAAACCAAACTTTAAGCTTTGAGCTTTTTTAGGGTTCCGTAGCCGAATGGAACGGAACCCTTAAAGTTTCGTCATGTCTGTCTGTCCGTCCGTCCGTATGTCATAGCTATTTTATTCCGAAACTATTAGGACTACACATGTGAAACTTGGTAGGTAGATGTATTCTGTGAACCGCTTTCCGATTTTAAGAAAAAATATTTTAAAAAATTGGCCAAGTGCGAGTCGGACTCGCCCATGAAGGGTTCCGTAGTAACTATAATAAATATAATATACTTAATATATGTATTTGAAAAAAAAAAAAACAAAAAACCTTACAAATTTCTTAAAACTAGCTTATTTACAATTTTAAGAACTACGCCAAATAACTTTGTTTTTCATAGTATTTGTATGAATTACAAAGTTATATTTGCGGTTTTAGAAAATATACTGTATCGCAATAACTGCTGACTCGATCTCGTTCAAACCAATTTCGGTTGAAAGTTTACATTAAGATCTACAACATATGGTTTTTTTAGATTTTTCACTTCATCAGTATAGAAGTTAGAGGGGGGGACACACATTTTACCACTTTGGAAGCGTATATCTTTTAAACAGTTAACTTTATGAAAAAGTTATTTTAGAAACCTTAATGTCAATTTTAAAGACCTGTTTATAGATACCACACACGTATAGGTTTCATTAAAAAAAAAAATTTCGGTTTCAGTTCCATGTATTTTCAGTCCCCTTTATTTTCAATATTTTTTAAATTTTCTCTTATAATCAGAAAGCGGTTTACAGAATACATCTACTAACCAAGTTTTACATGTATAGTCCTAATAGTTTTGGAATAAAATGGCTGTGACATACGGACGGACGGACAGACAGACAGACAGACAGACATGTCGAAACTATAAGGGTTCCGTTTTTTGCCATTCGGCTACGGAACCCTAATAAAGGGGGGCTCCCCATACATGGAACTGAAACTGCATTTTTATTTTTCATGAAACTTATGCGTGTTATAGACAGGTCTATAATTTTTCTTTTTTTACAAAAAAAATTTATTTATTTATTTATTATCCACTTTACATCTATCATTACAGGGTAACCTAATGCGATAGTGTACCTATTATAGTATTACAATAATTTAATTATTTTTGTAACAAATTACCAATAAAGCACTCCTAGTGAATTCACCCAGTGAACAACAGAATAAATCCAAAACGGTTGCAATGAGGTTGAGAGTGCGGAGGGCCCGCGTCAGTGGCGCCTCCCCCAACAGATTGGTACGCCCGCGCGGCTCCACCAGCAGCCGTGGCTGCCGACGTCGCCACACGTACTTGTCCGGAACACACAAACTTATTTGCCCTAATACGTCCGCATTATGCACCTCTAAATATTTTGAATATGTACGAGATGAGTGCGAGTTCCCTCCTGACGCTCAGCTCGTTATATCCTACCATACCCAAAATAAATAAAGTTGGTTACATTAATGGGTAAAAGGGATATACTCCATACAAGCGTAAGTATAAATGCCTTACAAACTTATTTTGTACTCGCTCCAGCATGAGCCTATATTTAGATTAATGCGGAGCCCAAATGACTGCGTTACTTTCTAATTGACTTCTCACCAATGCATTGTAAGAGCTATAACCGCTTTAATATTTGTAAAGTCACGCACCATACGCAACACAAACCCAAATTTCGGTAAGCTTTTTTGCAACAGCTCATGATGTGATCGCGAAACGTTAGCTCTGTGTTGAATTTTACCCCTAAATCCCTAACATCCGTGACCCTAGCCATCACCGACCCGTCAACACTATACTCATAAAGGATAGGAGCATGCACGCGAGAGAAAGTGATGGTTACGCACTTAGAGACGTTAAATTGCAAGAGGTTCTCTTTGCTCCAGGTGACCACTCTGTCTATATCAACCGACTTCCATATCAAAACACTACAAAGCCAAAAATAACTTTAATTTCGGTAGTCGGTGTTATAGGTTTTGGATTTTCTTTTTTTTTACACCGCCTTCCAAAATTAAAGTTATTTTTGGCTTTGTAGTGTTTTGATATGGAAGTCGGTTCTATTTTTTGTAAAAAAAAAATTTTCACGCTTTTTAGTGGGTTGGTTCGTAATTTATCTAGTGACAAAAGCCATAATGTCAACAACTTATCACCTTTTAAAAATATTGCTTTTCCCGATGCATAGCCGTTAATTTTTGAGGAGTTCTCCTGGTACTTGACCATCAGCTCTACATCACCATACTCGTATGTATTTCGACGAGCATAAAGTGTTTAACATCCGTACTCAACCCAACCAGCAAAAGAGTCTCAGAACTCGCACTTTTTAAGAGTAGTAGGCTAAAAGCGCTCTTATATTTGTTTTAGAACATACCATCGATCCTATATTACTTTTAGACAAGCCGGTATGGCCTCAAGAATGCTCAGTCTCATAACCAAGTCTCATATATGTATATAAGAGCATTTACTAAGATTAGTTGCACTTGAGAAAAACATGCTCTTATATGGGTATTTTCTAAGCTCATTTGATTTTATATTAGACTTGCTAAATGCTATTGTAAGATGTCAGACTAATATCAGCATAGCATAAGAGTACTGTGAGTACTTGCATTTCTGATCTTATTTGAAACTAATATAAGATCAATACCACTGGATAAGTATGATATTAGAGTGATTTTGGTTCAACATATTTACAATACAAAAGACAAGACTAGGGGTCTTGTCTTTTGTAAGAGCGTTTGATCTTAGATCGATTTTGGGAATAACTAATTTTAATAGTTTTAAGAGTAATTTTGCTGGCCATATTTTATTTTAAGTTTTTAAATTTAATAGTAATAATGGATTAAAAAAACTGGAAAAAATTTATGAAACCTGGTGGCTACAGGAGGAAAATTGTAAAGAAGTACAATGAAATGTTAAAAAGACAAACAAATATACCGCTGCCAGAACAAAGTAGTGTTGAGAAAAATATCAGTGATTGTTCTGCAGGTTTTGCTTTCATACAAGAGATCGATAATAACGACGGGAATTTTGTGATAAATGATTTCAGTGAAGATGAATCTCCGAGCGAGGACGAAACCGACTATGAAAAAACTTTCGTGTTTAAAAGATATTATTCATTTGAATGTCAATATAGACAGACTGCCAGTATCTAATAGTTCAAGTCATCGCCCCCGATACCCGCGCCGCGCGCGCCGACTTCGTTTTTTCTCTCTGTCGATTTAAGGTTTTAAGTAAAATTGCGAGGAACCCTAATTTATTCCAATATGGAGTTATCTTTAGTATACCGAATGCTAAAATTAGAGTAAACAATCTTACATTAGTTTAATAGTGCGCTTGTAAAATGCAGCTATACTAATGGCGACACTATCAATACAAATTAACAAATAAAATAATTAAACGAGAACAGGAAATACCTTATTTAACAAGGCGCATGAATTTTGAAGCGTAAAACGAGGTCTAATTAACAGTAAATAATAAATTCCAATACAGTTACTTACGTATAACTACTTTTACTTTTATACTAAAATGCCGTACCGCACAGTATAAACATTAACTTCACGCAACTTTAATTTGTTTTCATTTAATTTCAAACCAACACTCACACGAACTTTTAAGTTGGATCTGACGAAAAATTCTCAAAATATTCTAACCTTAGACCAATATAAGCCTATGCAGGCTTACATGATACTTACGTAAAAGCAATATTAGCCTAAGTCGGCTTAAATTAATTTTGGCTAGATTTCAGTAAGTGCAAACAGCATTCAGTTAGACTGATATTAGAACGATATTAAACTAAATATGCTTTTAATTGGTGCCCGAATCCAGGCTTATATCATTATATAGGAGTGATGTAAGAGCAACAAAACAGTAGTCTTGAGATTAGTGTAAGTCTAGTTTTTGCTGGTTGGGAAGTAATCGAATCGCAATCCACGAAATACTTATTATTGAGTAGTTTCAGTGGCCATCTGTAGTCTTCATCATCAGTTCAACTTCCCCAAATGGTACTTTTCGAAAGCAACTGCTCAAGGTACTATAAGAAATATCCAAAACGCTGTAGGTGTGCCTATAATATTTAAAGAGTTCCCTCGGTTTCTCCAGGATTCCATCATCAGATCCTGATTTCATAACAATGGGACCAACTAGAAAGTATACCCCTTCAAACGCAAAAAAAAATTAGAATTTTTCAAATCGGTCCAGCCGTCTCCGAGTTATGAGGTAACATACATAAGGTAACACACAAAAAAAAAGTTCAAGACGAATTGTAAACCTCCTTTTTTTCAAGTCGGTTAAAAATGACATTGAGGTTTCTAAAACCACTTTTTCATAAAATTTATCGTTTAAAAGATATAGGCTTCCAAATTGGTAAAATGTGTCCCCCCTCTAACTTCTATAATAATGGAGTGAAAAATAAAAAAAAACAAATATATGCTGTAGGTCTTAATGTAAACTTTTAACAAAAAATTGGTTTGAACAAGATCGGGTCAGCAGTTTTTGAGACACAGTACATTTTCTAAAACCGCAAATATAACTTTGTAATTAAAACAAACACTATGAAAAACAAAGTTATTTTGCGTAGTTACTACGGAACCCTTCATGGGTGAGTCTGACTCGCACTTGGCCAATTTTTTATCTGTATTAACATTAATGTATATATTATCTATCTAAAATAGGGCAATTTTGTCTGGACGCTACATGTATGTGTCGAACAGTTCTGTACTTAATGTTTTGTTTTACTCATGATAGGCGTTTGATCACCATCTCAGCTGATGGTAGGCGATGATGTAGTCGTCGAAGAAGCAGGCTAGCCTAGAAGTAACCTATTCACTCTTGACTTAAATACCAAGTTATAGCTAACAGGAAATACAGACATATACTTAACTAGTACTCACGCGGGGCTTCGCTCCCGTGGATTCTATCACGGTAAAAACATAACTCTCCTTTTTTGCAGTCGCGTAAAAAGTAGCCTATAACCTTCCTCAAGCTTCAAGCTACTTCCATACCAAATTGCATCCAAATCCATCCAGTACTTTCGAAGATTAGCGCGTTCAAGCAAACAAACAAACAAACAAACAAACTTTTCCGCTTTATAATATTAGTATAGATTTTGATTTGTTAAGCCGTTGGTCCTGCGCCTGATCTCTCTCCGTACGTGTTGGATTGCTGTCCCATCGGACAATGAGAGTAAAGGAACAGAAAGTGCACTTTTGCTTGCGCACATACTTTTGCACTATAATATCTTCTAAAAATAACATATGTCACTTTCCAAGCTCTTCAACTTTCTCCACACCAGAGATTATATCGATCCATTGCCCTGCTATGACATGAAAGAAGGGCTAACAAACACACTATCGAATTTATAATACTAAGAAATAAGTTTGTTTTTAACACGCTTATATTAGGTCGACCTGTATGTAACTAACTATGTAATGGAATCTAAGGTAACTAATTTAATTATCTTCCAAAGGTTGTAGCGTAATGAAAATTGGCAGCTGTATGTAGTTCTGATGACAATACAATAATATGGTACTGTCGAACTGATCTGATGATGGAGCCGGAAGATATGAACTGGAACTTCATGATGGAAAATCGTATCATAGCTGTTTTGGATTTCTTAGAAAAGTCTTGCAATGAACTTTGACCACGATTAGGTTTGAAGGTCTGGTGATGAAGCCGGAAGATAGGCACTGGCATTCCATGATGGAATATCGTATCAAAGTCGTGTTTGCACTTGTGAGAAAGGCCATGTAATGGACTTTGAACACGATCAGGTTTCAAGGTTATAACAAACTTAAAGAAAATCCATTATTGGTTTTCTTAACATCTTTTTGGTTTTTACGTGCATTTATAAAAGCGTGTTTTTCTAGTGTTTTTTAGGGTTCCGTAGTCAACAAGGAACCCTTATAGTTTCGCCATGTCCGTCTGTCTGTCCGTCTGTCCGCGGTTTAGCTCAAAAACTATTGGTACTAGAAATTTGTACTTTGGCATGAGTATACACGTTAATGACGCCGAAAAAGTGGTAAAATAAAATATTGAAAAAAAAACAATTATTTAGGGTACCTCCCATACATCTAAAGTGGGATGATAATTTTTATTTTTCGTTCTACCCATAGTGTGGGATAGCGTTGGATAGGTCTTTCAAAAATATAAGGGGTTTGGTAAGACCGTTTTTTGAATAAGTAAACTGTTCGTGACTTATCAAGATTTAAAGTACCAATTTTCGTTAGAGTCAAGTGTCCCCCCCCTCTATCAACTAAACGGTTGTAGTTAGTAATTCAAATGTCACGGCAGTAGTACCTATATATAACGAAAATTAAAGGAAAACTATCACACATAAGTGGGCTTTACAAGTTTACGAGTAATAGTCGACCAATTTTATTTGACTCGAAAATTTCGAACAACTCTACAGAAATGTCTATAGATGGCGCTAAGCGCCAGTTGTATCGTGCTAGCTTCTTGTGACGATTGAGTAGTGGAGCTCTGTGTCCGTATTTAAATTGAAAACACCGGCTATGACAAGTTTTATACAAATCTCTAAAAAAAGTTAAAACTTTGCGTGCAAAATTGTCGGATTAGGTGAGGATTTGTATAGGAAGTCAAATTAGTTAGGTAGTCATGTTTGGCTTTTAGTTAGAGCATGGTACGAAACGATCAGTCAGCGAATACGACACGCACTTGGCTGTTATAAAAACTACGGAACCCTACACTGCGCGTGGCCCGACATGCACTTGACCGGTTTTTAAACTATTAATTTATTGTAAATCCGTACCGGGCGTGAATATGTTGACAACTCGAGATGTCGTTTTTTTTATTTTTTTAGTTTAATCGCATTTCTTACCTTATACCCTACTGTTAAAAAAAACTCGACTCGAAATACCTAAAAAATCTTTAAATACTGCTCTTGTTCATAAGTAAGTATCTCCAATTTAGGCAGCAAATATTAGACAAAATGATATATTCAATTAATAATATTCACGTAACTGCTTATAAACTATTATATTTCGATTTATCAAATTATTCTTAATGTAAATCAGAACATGTGTGTGTTAATACCTCGACATATACATTTATGGACTATTGTGTCTAATTTGATAAAAACAGTTATCAAGTTATGACCGTTCGTTGAGTATAAAGCACAAGTAGTTGTCTAGTTATGCACGCTCTCGTGAAGAGACGTGTCACACTTGCGATTTGCTAAATACTAAAATCTCATAAGCTCAAGGGCAGGAAAACCTGGATTTAAAAGCTAAACTTGCTGAACATCAAACATTAGCTGAAATAGGTTATTCCGAAAAGAGAAAGGATAAATAAAATGCGAAACGCGACCCATCATTTCAAGCCTACACATTCGATCTACAACAATGTTTACCTACTCCTTACCTTAAGACTTCAGTTTCTTTTTAAAAGACACAGTTATGGTCCTTTAATCTCACAGTTCATAACTTAGCTGACGACAAAGCTACTTGTTACATGTGGGACGAAACAATTGGCGCACGTTGTGCTAATCAAATCACATCTTGCTTACGGCATTTGCTTCAGAATTTACCTCCAAATATAAAAGAGGTCACATTTTATTCAGATACATGTAGAGGCCAGAATAAAAACAATATAGTCGCTATGATGTTCATGCTCTTGTTGCATAAACATCCAACCTTAGAAATAATAAATCACAAATTCCTTATCAGTGAGCATAGCCACATGGAATGTGACTCGGATCATGCTATAATTGAAAGAACAAAAAAGAAGACTTGACTTAAAATTAACTATCTTAATGATTGGATACAACTGGTTAGATCTTGCAAAATTAAAAATGCGTTTGAAGTTATACCGATGAAACTAGTACAATTTTTAAAATTTAGTGAATTAGGTTCGAAAACGGGTCCGTTCACAATAAAAAAATAAAATTTTCTTGGTAATAAATTCTTATGGCAACCTGTAAAGTGACTGCAATTTAGAAAGCCCATAGGAGAAATAAATTTTAAGACAGATCTTGACGGAGAGAGCCCTTTTAACGTAATCAGTTTAAAGAAAAGAGGCAAATACAATTTAGATAATGTACAGTTAGAAGTAGTTTCCAAAGAGACGTTGCCAATAAGCCAGGAGAAAAAAAAGGATTTGCTGGAATTATTACCACTAATAGACCCGCTTTTCATTACTTTTTTTGAAACATAAAGACTAGCACAGAAATTGAAAACATCGACCCTGATATTGACGTAGAAGATCCTGATGTAGAAGATAATCTACATTAGAATAGTAATATGGAAGAATAAAATACTTGTAATTTTATTTTTACATGTTATGTTCTACATCAGGCAGAGACAATTGAACGCCATTTTACCCGATCCTTATAAACCTCTCTCGCCTCATTCACATCCAACGTTCTTTTCATACATAGCCTTCTATTCTTCAAACTTGTATCCCCGCTCTCTTCAGGACTTGGGATAGTAGTAGAAGATCTTTCTGGTTCTTTTTGGTTCTTGAAGGTCTTTTTGGGACGCCCCTTCTGCACAGACCCATGCATATTCGCCTCATATACCAGCTTAGTCATTCTCCTTCCATTCATCCACTCCACATGACCAAACCACCTTAACATACTCTTCTCCATCCTAGACACCACATCCGTTTTCACACCACAATCCTTGCGGATCACTTTATTTCTCATCACTTGATTTAACTCCACACACTTTTCTCAACAATCGTATTTCCACTAAGTACATTCACTCTACTTTCATGCCTTTTTTTATAAATAAAAAATGTGTTTTGTTTACTCTTTTTGTTTTATTTTTTAAACTTTAGCTTAAATATTTTAATTTAATCCTATTGTATTACAACTTGCATATTTGTGTTTCTATGGTGAATAAGTTGACAAGTTGTCGGTGAACAACTGAACAAGTCTATTTTGTAATTGATTAATAATATAATTTAATCATATTCTTACGACAACTGAAAAAGACCGTCTAAGTTACCTAAATTCAATCATAAAAATAACAATTATTAATAAATTCGATTTACCAATAAATGTTAAACTTTAAAATCGCTGCCCTGAAAAGTACGCAAAACTGACTTGTCAACTTATTCACGCCCGGTACGGAAATATACCCTAATGGTTGTCAAAATGATCCGACCAGTACAGATTGTATGGACTCTGACTTTTCCGTTTCGTTCATTCTTCTCAACTAGTTCAACTAGTTTCAATAAGCGTCAATAGCATAATAGCTAAGGTATAGGACTTTTGATTGAAAGGTCGCGGGTTTGAGTCCCACGCATGCATCAAGCATATTCAGCTTCGTTGGAGGGGTTAACTAGATTGCTAGTCATTCATTTAAATAGTAAAGATACGTTTGTCCGAACATTTGAGGGACGAGGTTGCCTAAAAAACACTAACGCCTTCTATTAGAACTAGTATGAACTACGATGTTAATCGGCGTGGTCTGCTCCTAGACGTAAGCTTGTAAGAGCAGGGTTTTTGGACAAATAACAAAGAAAATTGTTTTATTAAATAATGTTAATATGTTGAGAATGTTGTTTTAAATTATGTAAGTAGATTTCATGACATATTTTTATCTTACCGGTGATATGAAATGTTATAATTTTTTTATTGTGTTTTTTACCCGACTGCAAAGGAAGGGTTATGTTTTTCGCGCGTATCTTGTATGTATGTATGTATGTTTGTAATATTCTTTATTACCTCATATCTCCAGAACCGCTGAACAGATTCACATAATTGAGATATCGTTAGATTCATCTTAGCAGCCCAAGTGTTTTTAGATAGGTGACATTTGAAAAAATCAAACATGGTGGCTGTGCGAAGCCATTATACATAGTGAAAAAAAAAAAGTTTGTTTCGAATACCACAATATGGATATCAAATTAAAGGGCTTATCGCAAGGATTTCAAAAAAGTATATCATATTTATCATTAGTGTAATACTAGCAAAAATAATACAAAGAGAAAGTTTAAAAATATGGACTTAGAGCTCTTTCACTTTCTTAATCCGACGGGGTGCCCATTAAACAAACAACAACAACAATTTTTTAATTTGCCCGGTCATGTCACATTTGACATGACCGGGAAAATTAAAAAAATGTTAATTAATATTTTAACAGAAAAGTTGCAAAAAAAAAGTTATTTAAAAAATCTAAAAAACCCGACTGCTCAACTGAAATGCAAGAAACAAGCACATTTTTATTTTTAAAAGTGACAAGCAGGCGGACCCGTCGAATTTAAAAAAAAAATACGTTCAATTGGGTCCCGCCACCTGCTTGTCACTTTTTAAAATAAAAATGTGCTTGTTTCTTGCATTTCAGTTGAGCAGTCGGGTTTTTTAAATTTTTAAAAAACTTTTTTTGTCGTAGTTCATGAAACCCTTCACGGCACAACTTGGCATTTGTGCTTGTAAAATTTACGACCGCTCCCAAAGATAGCCGATCGCGTTCTAGTTCACTTCGATAAAGGGAAGACCATTTTGGGACCAAGTTTGAGGTGTCATTGTAACATACGGACCGCCCAGTCCTTACGCAGTAATATATATGTCAATGTTGCAAGTAATGTAAATTCTAGTCATTTGGCTAGTTCTCTTTAAAAAAAAAAACTAGTGTCTGTTATTTAATATTTATTCTTGCAATAAGATGTCACCCCGACTTGCGCGAATAATAAAGCGCTTATTTTGGTACAAAATAGAGTTCGGTTTCGAGATATTATTTCAATTTTAAAGACATTAATTTAAAGACAGCAGCTATATGATAATATGATAATTGACATCAATATAACGATCAACTTTTACGATATTAATTCTACTATTTTTCGCCCCAACAGAATAACTTTCATGATATAAGTCGTCGCATTTTTGCAAGCGTGTCTACCATTTTTTTATTCAAAAATATGGTAGGCACTTGTTTTTCAGAACGTAAGCATTAACCTGACCAGCAAATTCAGGTGTTCATACAAAGATATGAATAAAAAAACATTGAAAAAGCTTTTAAAAGCTTTTCCACCAAAATAAATCACAATCAATCGTTTATCCAAACCTTTGAATTTACTTACATCATTTCCAACATGAAAGAACAAAATTTTTCGATGTTTAAAATCATGAATTCTTCCAATCTTAGTTTAATATCTTGAGGAAAGCGAATCGAATGAAGAGTGAATGACTGAACGAGTGAACGCGAAGGTTTGCAAGCGTTGTAGAAACAATCGGTAGATGTGAGAGGAAATCGAATTTCCTCAAAGAAATTGACGAGTACAGCTCAGTGACACCGTCGCCATTTTGTTCCTTCAGATCCTCCATTTTGTAATGATTTATCAAACAAAATGTAGTGGTGTGTTTATTCAAATTATGAGTTAGTACAAATATACCTACCTACATATAGGTAGCTCCTTAAAAAGGTTTAATTAAGAGGTTATTATGCATAATCACATGCGTTTATCCCCATGGAGGTACAACATGGAGGGACAACTATCTGCAGAATGTCATCTCAAGTTCAAATATATACAAATACCACTAAACATTTTTGGTACTCTTTTGTTTTAGCGTGATAATTTTTATTTTCGTGAAGAATCATCATATGATTCTCCCACTCTGGATGGGTGAATGAGACTGTCAGATATCTGCTATCTAAAAACCCATCCTGTTCCTTCAGTTGCCCATGTTTTTCGAGGCCGCGTTATGCCGTTAGAATATTTCCGCTACCCCCAAACAAACGCCGAATCAAAGAAAATAGGTTCACTTTAGCCATGACCTCATTGTATCCCGTATCCCGTAAGTGTGTCGAGAAATTAAGAGGCTTTTGAACACATTGCACTCCAATATCTGCGCGAACGTGAGCCAATATTTGTCTCTTTAATGGTTACACTTGACCAGGAAACCCAAAAAGTATTTCGGTCAAGATGGTACGATCTTTATAATTTTATGAGTGTTCAGATAAAGCGTAAACTTTTCGATGTATTCTTACTTAGTAGATATAATTTCAGGAAGCATATTCAAATTCAAATATTTTATTTCAGTACATCCAAAAATGTTATTAAGCTTCATTTAGTAAAACTAAGCATTCGTTCCGTCTTTTCTGCGTGTTGAGAATGCATAACATTTAAAAAAGAACAACGAAAGTGCACGGTGTGGTCTCGAAAAATATTTATAAGTACACTAATATATATATATATATATATTCTTATGATTTCAATTTAAGAAACTTACGAAACCGAAATTTTGGTATCAATTTCTTAGAGTATTTTATTCTGAATTGAAACCCTTCCAATATCGTTTGATATAATCCAAAGAAGCCGTGCCCTTGGTATGTATATACCGAAAGGGAAAGGGTTGGTATACCTATACGAGTTGAAATAAATAATAATTATTCAGTAATTTGTAGATGCACCATCGCTAGCTGATACCCCCGAATTCATTCTCGTGGAAATTTGGATATATCTATGCCACGGGAATCGTAATTTTACTTAATTTGTCAATCAAACTTACAAAGATTAACCCGGACAGTTTACCCTAATCCTACTACCTCTAATTTCTCAACATTTTGTAATTTCTTGACATAAATTGACATTGAAATGAAATTATGATTTCAACTTGAAAGTTTTTACAGTTCGAGACTTGGGCTTTTAACATTCCAGTCGTTGAGACAATACCCCCTAGGCGTGACTAGTGACTAGTATCACATTTTGACATATTAATTTCTAGTCTATATTCATACCTTTATCAGTTCTAAGGCAAAAAGTAATGGATCTGCCAACAAAACAACACAAAACATAAATAAACGAATCCTATTTTTGTTGGCCGGAAATGGAAAAATACCATGAAAATATACGATTCGTTTCATAAACCAAATACATGTTTTGTCAGATATTGGAAAAATATACCTAGTCTTTTTTTAGGGTTCCGTAGCCGAATGGCAAAAAACGGAACCCTTATAGTTTCGATATGTCTGTCCGTCTGTCTGTCTGTCTGTCTGTCTGTCCGTGCGTCCGTATGTCACAGCCATTTTATTCCGAAACTATTAACTATTAAGTGATGTGAAACTTAGTAGGTAGCTGATGTATTCTGTGAACCGCTTACCGATTTTAATAAAAAAATAAAAAAGTATTTAAATTAAAAGGTAGGTCCCCATACATGGAACTAGAACTGAAAATATTTTTTTCATGAAACCTATGCGTCTGTGGTATCTATAGACAGGTCTTTAAAAATGATATAAAACCACTTTTTCAACCGACGACAAAAAAAGAGGAGGTTATCAATTCGACGCGTATAATATATTTTTTTTTTATGTATGGTCACCGATTACTCGAAGACGGCTGAACCGATTTGGGAAATTAATTTTTTGATTGAATCAAATCAAATCAAATCAAATCAAATCGTTTATTTGTGATACATGGGTTGCATACAGGTGTTGATTACATAATTATATAGGTATTTATTATTGTTCATTCCATGATAAGCCACTTGGGCATACAAATTAATGAGTGGTATAATGACAATTTAATTATAATATTCTAATGCATTCATAATAATTTAATTTAAAATGTCGTACTGTTAATGAATTCTATTATTAATATTACTAATACATAATAAACACAAACAAAACAAACAATAAAATTATAGTCAGGATATGCTACATTTAAACAGTTCTTGTCGATAAAAATTCAGCAACAGAGTAATAACAATTTTCCACAAGCAGTTGGAACAATTTATGTTTAAACACATTAATATTGCTACATTCTTTTATGTTATTAGGGATCTTATTATAGATCTTTGTGGCCATAGCAAACACACTTTTTCCAAAGAGGGTAGTTTTATACTGACTGGTAAGTTTATTATATAACTGACTTCTATTTCGTGACCTAATCTCCAAAGTAAATAGTGATGGATGTTTTCTTATAAACAAAGCCATTTCAAAAATATATAAAGATGGCAGGGTAAGTATCTTTAATTTTTTAAAGTAATCCTTGCAACTATCAGTTCTTTTGAGACCACACATAGCTCGTACGCACCTTTTTTGGCATTTAAAAACTTTGTCCCAGTTGGTAGCAACACCCCAGAATATGATCGCATATCTTAGTCTGGAAACAACATTACCATGATAAGCTACGAGTAATGTGCTAAGACTTACTTTTTTCGCTAACATATACAAACTATATGATGATTGTGAGATTTTATTGCAAATAAACTCTATATGACTTTGCCATTTCAAATTGTCGTCTATGTGTACGCCGAGAAATTTTGTTGTATTTGTTAGTTCAACTTTTTTACCATTAAATTGTATTGGAGTATGTAAGGTATATTTTGTTTTCTGTTTAAATTGTATTAATTTAGTTTTATCAATATTAATTAATAAATTATTATTTTGTAACCATTGAATAATTGAGTTTAAGCTACTATTTATTACATTTTCATCATTGTATACAACAGTACAATCATCAGCAAATAATACCATACTATCTGTAGTAGATTTTGGCAGGTCATTAATATATATTATAAAAAGTGGTGAAGCCTTGAACCTTGGTGAACCTTGTGGAACTCCATATTTTATTCTTCTACTCTTGGACTTATAATTAATTTCATGTTTCGTATTATGACAAACTTTTACAATACTTGTAATCTGAGTTCTGTTACTGATGTACGATTTTAGTAAATCTAAAGAGTTGCCCCTGATACCATATGTTTCCAGCTTGCTTAGTAATATATTATGATCCACGTAGTCAAAGGCCTTTGACATATCCATAAACAAAGCAAATACAGACTGTCTTTTATCAACTCTAGGATATATTAAACTTAAGAAATCATATATCGCTAAATTTATTGACATATTTTTACGAAAGCCTTTCTGCTCCGGTGTAAAGATATTATTCCTTTCAAAGTAGTCATATAATCTATTGCATATAGCCTTTTCAATTATTTTTGAAAATGTCGGAGTTAATGCTATAGGCCTGTAGTTTTTTATGTCTGATTTAACATCCTTTTTATGGAGCGGTTTGATTATAGTGGTTTTTAACATAGAGGGAAAGATTCCCTGTTCGAAGCATATGTTTATTACATAGCTTAGTATAGGTGCAATTATGTGAGATACTGATTTTATTACCAATACACAAATGTCATCGAAACCAGTGCTCTTAGTGTTATTTAGTTTGTTGATAATAGTATAGATTTCCAAAGGACTGGTGGGACTAAGAAAAAGTGATTTCGGTGAATTATAAGTACATGTGGAGCTTGTTGAAATATTGTTACCAGTAGTACTATTCTGAGGTTTAACTATATCTGCTTAGTAGTCATTAAACATTTCAACGATTTGTTGAGGATCTGTAATTTTATGTTCATCCATCACCAGTTCACTCACAGTCTCAGGGGGAAAGTTTTGCTTTCTGCCATTAATAATGTTCCAAGTGGCTTTCGATTTATTTTTAGAGTTTAGGATTCTATAATTGTTCTGAGATTTTTGAGTAAGTTTTATAATTTTGGCATATCTCTGAGAATACTTTTTAAAATTAGATTTATCCACGCTATTTTTTGATAGTCTATATTTCCAAAGAAGAGATCGTTTATGTTTACTGCATTTCTTAATACCAGATGACATCCATTTCGATCGAACTGTTGTTTTATTTTTAATTTTAAGCACTGGAAAACACAAATCATAAAATAGCTTAAATATGTCATAAAAAGAGTTAAAAGCATCATTTGCATCCTCTGATTCAAAAACGTCAGTAAATTTGAGTTCTTCAATGCATTCTTTAAATTTTTCTAGATTATCTTTAGAGTAATCACGTTTAAACGAGAACCAATGATCAAAGGTACAGGTCTTTTTTACTGGACATGATATGTATTGCGCCTTATGATCAGATAAACCAAGTTCAAAGACAGTTGATTTGGCACCACGAATATTATGATAAATATTGTCAATACAGGAACCACTGCTTGGTCTTGTAGGCTCATTAATTGCTTGTGTTAGATTAAATCCCGTAGTGAGTTGTTTCATTTCTAATGTGTATTTATTCTTTTTCAACATATCGATGTTAAAATCTCCACAAACAACGATCTTGTTACTTCCATATTTTGTTAAGCTACATAAAATGTCATTGAAATTATTAAAAAACAAATTTATATATTTATTATAGTTCTTACTCTTTGGAACCCTATATATACATACAATTATCATATTGTGGTCAGTTAATTTAATAGCAGAACATTCAATTACATTCGAGATACTATACTTCTGAATAGCTTCAAGTACGATAAATTTAATATGCTTTTTCACCAAAATGCATGTTCCCCCTCGTTGCTTGTTACGCGATAAATGAGTAGCCAAAATGAAGTTAGGAATTTGGAGGAGTTCAGTATCGTCATTTGTCATATTGTGTTCTGAGAAACATAAAACGTCAACATCTTTACCTGTATCCGATAAGTCATCAAGGCTGACAGTAAACAAATCTGACTTCTGGATAAGGCCACAAATGTTTTGGTGAATTATATACTGAAAGGGTATACTTCGAAATTGGTCGCATTTTTATAAAAGTCAGGATCTGATGATGGGATCCTGGAGAAATCGAGGGAACTCTTCAAATATTATAGGCAGACCTATGACGTTTTGGGTATTTGTTATAGTAACTTGTGCAGTTGCTCTCAAAAAGTACCATTTGAGGAAGTGGAACTGATGATGAAGACCACAGATGGCTGCCGAAACTACTCAATAATAAGTATTGAGTGGATTGCGATTCGATTACTTGAATATGGATCTTAAGCACTTTATGCTCGTCACAATGCATATGGTGATGTAGAGCTGATGGTGAAGTACCAGCAGAACTCCTCAACAATTAACGGCCCAGCATTGGGAAAAGCAATATTTTGTAAAAGGTTATAAGTAGTTGACATTTAGGCTGTTTTAACTAGGTAAATTAAAAATCGACCAACTAAAAAGAGTGAAATAAAAACTTTTTACCAAAAAATTTAACCGACTCCCAAAAACACTGCAAAGTAAAAAATAACTTTAATTTCGGAAGTCGGTGCCAAAAACGAAACTACAAAACTAAAGACACCGACTACCGAAATTAAAGTTATTTTTCACTTTGCAGTGTTTTTGGGAGTCGGTTCAATTTTTTGGTAAAAGTTTTTTCATAAAGTCAATTGTTTAAAAGATATAAGCTTCCAAATTGGTAAAATGTGCCCCCCCCCCCTCTAACTTCTATAATAATGGAGTGAAAAATCTAAGAAAATATGTCTGTAGATCTTAATGTAAACTTTCAAGCAAAATTGGTTTGAACGAAATCGGGTCAGCAGTTTTTGAGACACGGCATATTTTCTAAAACCGCAAATATAACTTTGTAATTCATACAAACACTATTGGATGGGCGGTAATGCAACGTATGCGACTTAGAAGTTTTCGGTTACACAATTGACGGGAACCGGCGCTGGTTGGAACAAAAGACAAGAGTCCAGCGTCGTATAGGAAAGGCAGCACTAACCTTGATAATCCAGGATATTCAGGACTGTCAGCACTCTGATCACAGTTCACCACCACAGTATAACCGTTCTTCTGCTACGAATTGGTCGCACAAAACGACGCGACCGTTCGAATGCGATTCGATGCGTTTGTGCTCTAACGCGACTCGACAGCCATTGAAGGTCCGATCCTGTCCATCGGAAGATCCAGACGCGATCGATTTTTCTAGAGCGGTATAGTCTCTCTCCCTCACTCTCGAATAGACGAAGGTCTAGTGCAAGGGAGAAAGGATAATATGCGGAAGGGGAATGTCTAACCAATTAGCGATTATGCGTGTTGCCAATAATTAAAAAATATAAACGAAAAGAATCGTATATCAGCGCAACCATTCCCCCGGGCTTGAAGGGATGCCTTCAAGAGTGAGGCAAACCACAAGAAAACGAATCTATTCGATAATTACTATCCTATAACTACGAAACTAAATACCTAATAACTAATATTAACCTAACCTTAAAGACGAATTAAATAAACTACTGGTTAGGCAATGGGCAAAGACGCACCACGGGACGCAAGTAGGATCCAGTGGTTGTCTTAACCCGAACGATACGAGTGACTCCGGTTGAGTCAGGGAAAATTTCCTCCACGACACCCAAAGGCCAGTGTAGTGGGGGCGAGTTGTCGGATATAAGAATCACGACCGTGCCGACAGAGACCGGATCGACCGGCGTGTTCCATTTGCGGCGAGATTGCAAAGTATGGAGATATCCAGTTCTCCAGCGCTTCCAAAACGACTGTACTAATTTATCTAGTAGCTCGTGTCTAGCAGTAAGAGTTCTCTCGTCTATTTCCTCGGCAGGCAAGTATTTCAGAAGCGTGAGATTCAAAAAGTGCGCTGGAGTCAATGCGAGCGGCTCTGAAGGATCACTAGAGAGTGTCCTACAAAGAGGTCTAGTGTTCATTACCGATTCTATTTGAATAAGAACGGTACTTAATTCTTCAAACGACAGAATAGTATCGCCTATGACCCGATATAGGTGTGACTTTAAACTTTTAATATTAGCTTCCCAATTGCCGCCAAAGTGACTAGCCGTCGGGACATTGAGTGACCAATCTATTCGATTTATAGCTAATGTATGACCATATTCCGAATTATGGTACTTCGAACAAAGAAATGCGTGAAGTTCCGAGAGTTTCCGTTTAGCGCCTATGTAATTAGTCCCGTTATCGGAATAAATTCTACTAACCGGGCCACGCCTTGACAGGAACCGTTTAAAGGCGCCCATAAAACTAGCTGTGCTAAGATCCCCAGCGAGCTCTATGTGCACCGCGCGTGTAGTCATGCAGACGAACAGACACACGTAGGCCTTGGTGGAGCGAACACCTCGACCGCGAGACATCGTAACCTTAAACGGACCGGCGTAGTCCGTGCCCGTGTGGACGAATGGCTTAGCGGTTTGAACGATACGACAAGAGCGATGATCGGCCATCTCAGGAAAGCTCTGCTTAGGGCGCAGCCGAAAGCAGGGAAGGCACTTATGGATCCTATTCCTAATTAAATTGCGTGCAGAAAGGATCCAATACTTCTGACGCAAGAGCGACATTAGCAGGTCGGGACCTGCGTGACAGTTCAATTTATGATGATAATCGACTAACAAATTCAAAACGAGGTCCTTGCTTGGAAGCAGAATGGGATGTTTCCCATCATAACTTAAATCCGAGTTTCTTAAACGGCCTCCGACTCTAATGAGTCCGTCTTCGAGAAACGGTTTTAAGTGTCGAAAAGCTGGACTACAATGTTTGCCTTTCCTGAGTTTAACCAACTCAGTGGAGAAATAAAAGCGTTGAAGCTCGCGAAGTATGAGCAATTCAGCGAAGTTGTAATCCGCTGCCGCCATGCGGTAACCAATAGGCAATAGTTTAGCGAAACGACAAATGTAAATTACTACTCGAAGTAATTTACTCCAAGACGAGATACGATCGACCAAAGAAAGAATAGTAGATCTTTCGGTTGGTGTAGCGGAGAGCAACGAATGTTTCTTCTCTTCAGGCACTTCGCATACCGAAGAGGGATTGAAGGTGACGACAGGCCACTTTGAAACGTCTAAGCTGGCCCACGGAGGACCACTGAACCAAAGCGGATGATCAATGATTTGGGAAGGTGTGAGCCCACGTGACAGACAATCTGCGGGATTGTCCGTACCGGACACGTGATACAGGTTTTGTGGCGATAAGTCGTCCTGTATTTTCGAGACTCTGTTGGCCACGAAGGTGTTCCACCGATGGGGCGACGAATGTACCCAACAGAGAGCGACTGTTGAATCCGAAAATGCGAATATGTTGCGAAATATAATGCGGTTTTGACAAGCGACTACGACATTTTTTATGAGTTGAGCTAGCACAAGAATAGCGCACAGCTCCAGACGAGCAAGAGAAACGACCTTTTTAGGGGAGACCTTCGACTTAGCGGTCAACAACCTAACGATATTGCCATCACTATTTTGAACGTGGAAGTAAATAACCCCCCCGTATGCTTTCTCACTGGCGTCCGCGAAAGCCAATATAGTAACCACACTATCGCCGACGATACCAACGTGACGTGGGATCCTTATATTACAGAGCAAGGGAAGCTCTTCTTTGAAGCGAATCCACAGCCTGACTATATCTTCAGGTGGAGTATCATCCCAGTCACAATCAGACAGCCAAAGCTGCTTGATTAGAAGTTTAGCGTACAGGACAACAGGTGCGACAAATCCCATGACGTCCCATATTTTAGCGACACACGACAATATTGTACGCTTAGTACAAATCTGAGCGGGAGTATTAATTTTCATGCCGAAGTTGTCCGACGTAGGTGACCAACACAAGCCCAGTACTTTATGTTGGTCGGACTCATCGAATTCCTTGACAACTGGCAGGCGGTGCGAGGGTGGGATCGAATCTAATACGACTTGGGAATTACTGGTCCACTTAACTAGCTCAAATTGACCAGCCTTCATGAGACCTATCATTTCCGAAGCGGTGGAAATGCCCTCGTCTTCCGTGCGAACGGAATGGACGTAGTCGTCCATATACAACCCCGCAGCGACAATATCTTTGGCCTGAGGGTAGGAGTCACCCTCATCCTCAGCCAACTGCTTAATAGTTCGAAGTGCATGAAAGGGGCTAGACTTAAGCCCAAAAACGACACGATTAAATTCATAAACCTGTAAAGGTTCTTGCGGGGAAAAGCGATACAAAATGCGTTGGAAACGCCGATCAGATTCTCGGACTCCAATGCTGAGAAACATCTGACGAATGTCTGCGGAAAGCGCTATCGAAAACAAACGAAAACCAATAATAATATTGAACAAGTTCCCTTGTAGGTTCTGTCCACCATACAAGAGATCATTAAGCGAGATGCGGGTAGTAGTTTTACAACTACCATCGAGAATACCCTTAATTGTGGAGAAGCTTGCATCTTCCTTTCCAAGCAGTAAAACCGCCGTTCACTTGCTTGGCGCGAATTGCCAAGGGATTCGACATCAGCCTTGAAAGGCAAAGCTACTACGTAACGTCCCTCACTATCCCGAGTGGTAGTGCGGGTGTAAAATTCCTCACACAATTGGTCGTCCGGGCTGAATACCGGGGGAACACTCACTTCCTCTAATTCCCAGAATTTCCGGACAGCAGAGTCTAATGTGTCCGCGATACAGCAATGCGATACGGTCGAATTACCGTCAGTACATGCTGGTGCGTCACCTACGATCACATAGCCAAGGACCGTTTCTAATGCGAGCGGCGATAAATTCGAAGTCAATCCTTGAACTCTGTTCGACAAAAGCAGGTGCGGAAAAATCGAAGCGCCGATCAATACGTGAATCGGGCCTGATGAATAATATGTATCGTCTGCCAACGGTAAGTCTTCGAAGTTAGACAGTCGCGAAGTGTCGACTGTCGCGGTTGGCAGACGTTCGGTAATCCTATCTATTACCAACGACTCAATATCATAAGTTATATTATGATCGAAACGAGAATGAATTTTAAATTGTACGGAACCTTGAATGGGTTTACTCGAACCTCCTATACCCCTAACAGTGGAACAAGTAGGTCTATTATTTATGTTTAATCCTAAACGTTGACAGCAATCGCGAGTAATAAAGCTACTCTGAGACGCGCTGTCCAACAATGCACGAACGCAATGTTCGTGACCACGAGAATCTAGAATAACGATACGTGCGGTACCCAACAACACAGTTCTAGAGCCTTTATAAGGGCCGACTGCACTTGAGCATAATGCTACATCCGAGTTCGCGGGAATCGAACCCGCGCTCGGCTCTTCGACTGAGCGTGACGGCGACATATTTGACGCAGGCCTATTTCCAAAACATAGCAATGTATGATGTTTGTACCTACATTTTTTACATGTAGACGTCGACTCACACGCAGACACGCGATGACCACTACTTAAGCAATTTATACACAAGTTGTTTGACTTAACGAATTTAAAACGTTGATCGGGGTTATAACTCTTAAAAACCGTACACTTATAAATGTAGTCATGGTTTTCCTTACACAAACTACAAGCGACTGGTTGAGAACTGGACACATATGCGTTACTTGATTTACGATCTAAAGGCCTTTTATTAGTATTGACTCGAGCAACAGGTATCGAAGTTCGTTCTAAAACCTTTATATGATCACTAACGAAATTAACTAAATCGGAAAACAATGGGATTTCGGATCCATTCGACTTTAATTGATAATTGGATTCGAACGTACGAACGGTGTCTGGGTCCAGTTTTTTAAGCGCGACATGCAATAATATAAAATCAGCCAGGTCACTGACTTTTGTATGTTTTAAAGCAACTACCGACGAAGCGAACTTATCAATAAATAATTCTAAACTACTAGGGGTACCTGATGTAATAGATTTAAATTCAAATATTTGAGTTAAGTATGAAGTTGCCGATTGTCGACTATCTTCATATTTTTTACAAAGCAAATCGAAAATGAGTGGGTAATTATCCGCAGACGGGGTAATACCAGCGAAAATTGTACGAGCTTTATGTGTTAATTTACCTAATAAATAATATAATTTCTCACAGTCTGTTAGAGAAACATTATTATGCACGACATTACGATAACTAGCGACGAATAATGGCCAATTCTTAATATCTCCGTTGAATTCGGGTATTTCAATTGGCGGCAATCGAGGTGACCTTTGGACCTCACTATGAGAGTGAGCCGTCAGGTTCTTCTCAGCCCGTAAAATGCGCCCTAAAAGGTCTTCGAACGCAGAAAGCGATTGATAATCTACAACATATTCAGGGTTTAATTTTAGCTCATGAATAACAATTTCATCCAAAGCACTTTCAAAATCCACACGTAGTGATTGTACTAACGAGATGTCGCACAAAAATGATTCCTTAACGCTTTCATCCGAATGAATGTGTTTTATTTTATCTGCAATACTCTGCATGCGAGCAAAGATACGATCTCTCTTTGCTATCAGTCTTTTAAGAGTAATATCGGTCGGTGCCATATTTATGAGCTATGAATATCAAACTAATTATTATAAGAAATATTTAGTAACTACCCACCGTTTTGCGAAATAACGGCCGGGTGCGCGACGCGGTCTCGAGTAACCTTGACTCGACCGATTGGTATTTAATTTACAAGTAACGATAATTAACTACTAGCGGGGTTGCGAAATTCCTTACTAATCGATTATTAGCTAGGAAGACACGAAAACGACGTAATGAATTACGATGTACTTACTTGCCACGCGTTGGCAAATAAGTATCTATACGGGGTTGACTACGAAATACGAATACGAAACTACGATATACCTAGCGAATTCTAGGGAATGGCTGTGCTGATTATTATCCGACTCGGGAAGGACCATTAAATGGATGGGCGGTAATGCAACGTATGCGACTTAGAAGTTTTCGGTTACACAATTGACGGGAACCGGCGCTGGTTGGAACAAAAGACAAGAGTCCAGCGTCGTATAGGAAAGGCAGCACTAACCTTGATAATCCAGGATATTCAGGACTGTCAGCACTCTGATCACAGTTCACCACCACAGTATAACCGTTCTTCTGCTACGAATTGGTCGCACAAAACGACGCGACCGTTCGAATGCGATTCGATGCGTTTGTGCTCTAACGCGACTCGACAGCCATTGAAGGTCCGATCCTGTCCATCGGAAGATCCAGACGCGATCGATTTTTCTAGAGCGGTATAGTCTCTCTCCCTCACTCTCGAATAGACGAAGGTCTAGTGCAAGGGAGAAAGGATAATATGCGGAAGGGGAATGTCTAACCAATTAGCGATTATGCGTGTTGCCAATAATTAAAAATATAAACGAAAAGAATCGTATATCAGCGCAACCAACTATGAAAAACAAAGTTATTTAGCGTAGTTGTAAAAATGTAAATAAGCTAGTTTTAAGAAATTTTTAAAGTTTTTTTATTCGTTAAATAAATATATATATTATATTATATTATTATAGTTACTACGGAACCCTTCATGGGCGAGTCTGACTCGCACTTGGTCAATTTTTTGTATCTTCAGTGGTACATTTTATTTTATTATGATATTCTATTCGGCTTCTGACCATCTCTTATGACTGTCAAAGCCATACGAGTACCAAATTACAGCTGGACCTAATGTGCTTTCCATGGAGGAACACAGGCCAACCGCGGCATTACTTAAAGATCGACATAGGGCTTTTATTAGTAGTTTAGTTACATAAAAATAATTCTGTGGATCCCACTCTAGGATTCCCTGTGTCGTGAGATCCACAGGCCAAACGCGGCATTGCTTAACGTTGAAGTTCGACATACAGCTTTTATTAGTAGTTTAGTTACATAAAAATATTTCTGTAGATCCCACTCTAGGATTCTCTGTGTCGTGAGATCCACAGGCCAACCGCGGCATTACTTAACGTTGAAGATCAACATACGGCTTTTATTTGTAGTTTAGTTACATAAAAATTATTCTGTAGACCCCACTCTAGGATTCCCTGTGTCATGGGATCCAGTCTCTGCCCAAACATTCATCTACATGTTGATGATTATGTTGATCCGACCGATTTCGACCAAGGCTCGGGACCAACTTTCGTGCGCTCGCATGTGACTCATGTAGAAAATCTTCTTTATGAAAATCCTCGTACATTGCGAGCATGTGAGTACACCGTTCGAATAGTTATATTTGATCGGCTCAGGTGGTCCGACTTACAATTCATCACGCTTGGCATTAAGTACAAGGCGCCGTTGTGAGTCATAGTTACGGACTTTGATTTAACTAAAGTCCGGTCAATTGGCGGCCTGCTGCTCCCACCGAGGAAGCTGAATGTATCATTTACATTCATCTCCTTAATCTTTTACAAACTATGTTTGGGTCGGGTTCCAGTCTAACTGGAGCAGCTGAGTATTGTTTGACATGGAGCGAATGTCTATCTGAACTCCACAACTCAAACCTTGGTAACAATACAGGGTGGTAGGCACATCAACGCGCAACCTCTTACCATGGATTAAGTACATGTTTCTGGACCTCCCTGCATTGAAATTTTACGTCGGGGTTTTCTTAATTTTTTTAATAAAATTATGAAAAATCCGACGCAAAAAGACGGTAAATTCACTTGAAACAGTAATGTAAATAAGATTAGAAAGGGCTACTTGATCAGCTGTGTTGACCTCGAAAATTAACTCTAGCAAAACAGCTGATCAGGTAGCCCTTTCGAGTTTTATTTACGTTGCTGTTTTAAGTGAAACAAGTGAATTTTTTTTATTAAAATTTTATTCGGTTAGATATAAATAACGATTTTATACAGTTTTCAATAAAAAAAAAATTGCTGAAAAATCCTGCAAAATTAAGAAAAAGTCGACGAAATTTTCAACGCAGGGGCGTCTAGAATCATGTACTGAATCCATGGTAAGCGTTTGTGCGTCGATGTCCCTGCCACCCTGTATACCCCTTGGCCAGACCAGTATCATGATTTCAAGATTCTGACTACCCGTAACGACTGTCAAGATTTTCAAATCCGGCTGAAAGAATAAAAAACAGCCGGGACCAACAGCTTAACGTGCTTCACGGGGGTATCACACCGCAAACTTACGAACTCCGGGTTACAACTGAAAAAAATAGAATAGAAAAAAAAATTAACTTCAAAAAACCGACTTCCATCTCAAAATACTGCAACGCCAAAAATAACTTTAATTTCGGTAGTCGGTGTTTTTGACTTTGGATTTTCGTTTTTTGACAACTTCTAAAATTTAAGTTATATTTGGCTTTGCAATGTTTTGAGATAAAACACTTTAAAAAATAATTTTGTTTCATGATTTTAGTGGGTCCGTGATCAGTGATGACAATGGGACCAACTAGAAAGTATACTCTTTCAAACAAAAAAGAATTTTCCATATCGGTTCAGCCGTCTTGGAGTAATCGGGGAACATACATAAAAAAGAAACCTCACGCTTGCGACCACTTTACCAACGAGACAGTCTTTTGTAAAGCATTACAATGCTTAATTGGTTAACCCTACTATGAAAAGGTGCTTTTTTATGAGTAAATATGGCTGTCCTGAAACTTTCGCACCAAAACCTTCCGTTTTTCCAATACGACTTTAAAAACAGTCTTCGACTTAATCAGTTTCCTTCGCTCGACGCCGTGCAAAGTACTTTCCTTAGACACACATTTTTGACCTCCGTAAGGAAGGTAGTGAGTAAACAAACTAGAAACGCCTGTTGAAGAGGCCAAGCACGATCGATGTGTGTTCGAGAACAGTTTTTCGATAAAATGTTGCATTTTTATGTGAACTAGAGAGCGTTCCAGTGTGTCAACGTTTGCTGATGCTCGCAAAAGCATTTCTGTGTTTTTCTTTAGCTTTTAGCTTTCGGATGATTTCGTTTTTGTTTTGTTTTAGATACATAATGTTTTGGAAGTATGTGGACATACTCGTACATGGTAATGGTTGGTTTCTTATAAACATTACAATAAAAAAAATAAATGAAGATTATTAAAAAAACAATGAACGACTTCCTTACTTATTTTATATTATTAATAATTATTGAACTGAATTTCCAATTTTAATTGAAATTATAAATAGGATATTTATCATGCGCGCCTCAAAGAGTCGTCAGTACTATAATAGCCTTTTACCTACGGGTGTCAACTATTGTTGATTTAGCGATGTCATTTCTGAATACGGGAGGCAACTATAGATGATTTGCGAAAGGGTCTGTTTTAAACCTTTATATTGACAAAACTAGACCGTATTTCCTTGAGATAAAGATCACTATGTGGAGTCGATAAAATTATGATTCTGTTGAAAAAGTTCCCATAGGGTAAACAGTATAGTTATTGGCCCCTACATAGTTATTACCCATTTTAACATCGGTATTGAAAAACTAGTAACCCACATTACTACATGGTAAATTTTAAAATGCACCATGGTAACACAATTGTTGACTGTCAAAATGTTTCGGTAAAACACCGCTAGGTGAATTCGTTCTTTTGTAGTCTGTGGTTTTTTCGTGCCGGTATCAAAAATAGGTAAGTTTGTTTAATAAATGTTAAGATCATACAATTTTAGGATGTCATATTCTGAAATTAATTTACAAAGTACAGTGATTTAAAATCCGTACAATTTAAAGAGTATTATGCATAGTACGCGTATTTGAAATGTAAAACGACAAAATCATAAAATAACCTTAAAAAAATGTAGTGGCCAATTACTGTCAATAATTTAATTAACATTACAGTAAATGGCCCCCTATGTCAATTACTATATTCATTTCACTCAAAACAAAATGCGTTTATAGTGATAAAAACTCTACTGTCTGTTATACTATGCATTATATTCGTTTGTCACTCATTTTAGGGCTGTGTAAACAGTTATTGGCATAGGCCAAGTACTATAAAGTCTGGAATAATGTTCAATACAAAAAAGGTGGCCAATAACTATAATATTTTTTATTTTTAGTTTGGACAAGAACACTCATGCTTATTTTTCTGTTCTATCAGGTTAAAGATTAAAAATAATCATGCCAAAGAAACCTCAGTACACCAAAGAAGCCCTTGATGAGGCGTTAGAAAACATTCAGAATAAAATAATGTCTTTAAGAGCAGTTGCAAAAAAATATAATATTCCCAGGGCAACTTTACAGTTTAAACTTAAAAATCCCACTTCTAAATCTGAGTTTGGACCGACGCCGTATTTGACTCAAAAGGAAGAAGATTCCATCAAGGAATGGCTATTTAAAATGGCCCGAAAAGGCTTTCCAAGAAAAGCAGATGCTGTTCTTGATACTGTACAAAAATTTTTGTCTGATAATCCACGAGAAACTCCTTTCGTTAATAACAGACCTGGACAAGGATGGCTAAAGGCTTTCTTAAAACATCATCCTAGTTTGGCTCAGAGAACCAGTGAAGGAGTTACTAAGACTAGTGCCTGCGTTTCCGAAAGTGATATTAAAAAATGTTTTCTGGAAATCAGAAATTACTTAACTAGTGAAAACCTGCTAGATGCAATTCAGGATCCACACCGTGTTTTTAATGCAGACGAAACAGGATTCCAGACTTGTTCTTCTACTGGTCGTGTACTTGCTCCAAAAGGAGAAAAAAATATTTATTCAGTTCAACAAGGAAATTCTAAAGAAAATATTACTGTTCTATTTACGTTTTCAGCTGATGGAAAAACATGTCCACCTTTAATTGTCTTTCCATATAAACGTTTACCGGATAGGATAGCATCATCAGTGCCACCAAAATGGGGCATTGGCTTAATTCGCAACGGCAACGTCTAATTTTAAAAAGCTCATCTTTAAAATGCACTGCATACCCAATAGTCATCGTGAAAATATCCCGGATGATGACGAATTAGTAGATTTTATATGCCACAAATGTTACGTAATTAACGATGATTCCGAGCCTTCTGATGATGAGAACATTTTTTAATTAGTGAGGGCTATTGGATTTTGTTAAAGTTTTTATTTTTTAATGTTAATTATTATTTTGTTTTCTATGGCCAATAACTATAATAATACATGGCCAATTAATATGATTATGGTGGCCAATAACCGATAATTCAATATTTGTATCTTTATGTTGATTTTATTAAAAACGTGTATGGAAAAAGAGTATGTAAGCCATACCATTGAATAAATACGTTAATGTTATATATTTTAAAAATTATTTCATATACATCTACCCGTTTTATATTTTTATATATTATTAATAGTGTCTTGAGGTAGCTTAACTGGCCAATAACTATACTGTTTACCCTATATTTACATAGATGGCAATAAAAATAAATCATAAACAATAAACTAGGTTTTTATTCTGGCCACCTTTGGTTATCGAAAAAACTAGTTTATTTTGAATAATTATGGTTAAGTTCAGTGTTTTTGTTAAGTAATGTGTTAAAAATACTATTTACCTCATATTGAATGTAAATAAAATAAAATTCAGATAAAAAACAAGTGATGTTTCGCCGAATACAGTGATTGATTCTGATGCTTAATTTTTTGGCAATTACGTAAAATTTTGTGAATAAACTATAAAATCTATAATATTTCTCAAAGGTAAGTGAAATAATAAATCAGTGTGTGAAATTTGAAGTACCTAGGTATTGTACTTCAAAAAATGTAGACAAATAAAAACATAAATGACTGTGCAGTTGCGCGCCAAAAAGTACCCGTATTGGGTGATGACATCGCTTTTGAAGTCCCGTAGGTAAAAGGCTAGTAACGGGGTCCCATATGGCCATTGCCTTTCGGGATTGCGAGAATGTTCTAACGAGATACCGTGGTCCTGGAACTTAAGGGCAGCTGAAGGAACAGGGTGGGTTTTTAGTCAGTAGAAGTCTGACACTCCCTTCCGCTCCACCCAGAGCGGGAGATCATTCGATGATTTTCCAATCCAGAAAAAAAAGATATTTGAAATATCATATAATAGCTTAGGTACATGAAAGGCAAATTATGAATAAACTGTTTTTTTTTTTATTACGATTGAGCCCGCTCTTGACCTCGATCACACCTGATGGTAAGTGTAAGATGAGGTCTACGATCGAACGAGCGAGCCCAGAAAATGCCTATTCACTCTTGCTTTAAAGACTAACGGGTCATATGTGGCTGGGAACACAGAAGCCGGCAGAGAGTTCCACACCTTGGCTGTGCGCACAATGAATGTTGAAGAAAAGCGCTTAGTACTACAAGACGGTATATCGACCAAGTGTGGATAGTATCCTGTGGTACGTCTGGTAGACCGGTAGTAAAAGGGGGATGAAGGGATCAGGTCGTGGAGCTCCTGCGCACTCTCCGAAGTACAATCTGTAGAAGATAGACAGGCAAGCAACGTTTCGCCGGTGAGCCAGGCTGTGAAGCTTGCCTGCCAGAACCTCGTCGCCTATGAGCCTTTTAGCTCTGCGTTCGATCGAGTCAAGTGCAGCTAGCTGGTATTTGGCTGAGCCATCCCACAAGTGACTGCAGTACTCCATACAGGAACGGACCTGTGCTTTATATAAATTCAAAAGATGTCCAGGTGTGAAGTATCGCCTCACTTTCTGTAGGATGCCCAGCTTTTTGCAGAAAGTGAGGCGAACTAATATTTTTGTCAATTAATTTTGGAATTCAGGGAGAAAAACTTGGTCTAAATTACCAATCGTAAGCACAATAATATTATATTTGATACGACATTACATAATCAATCTATAACGTTCCTACTGTTGTGACATAGGCCTCATAGAGAGGAAATGGGCTGTAATTTGTAAACCACCAGGCGGTCATAACGCTGGTTAGTTGTTCAGTTGTCGTATGTCTTCAGATTTTCAGTCCACGTACCTATGTGCCGATTTCCTCACGATGCTTTTCTTTACTGTTTTAAGAGCAGTGGTGATGATGAAGTGATGTTCCTGTCTGGATTCGAACTCAACCTAGTAAGTCTTAAGATATATAAATTCCTAATTATATAAAAGGGTCCACTGCAATAATGATGACTGTCCAAAAATTTTAAAATTCAAACTACTAACGTCATTCGGTCACTGGATATATGCAGTTAATAATCTTGTTTACAAACTTGGCAATATCGCTTACAGTCCCGAAATAATTTAGTTTTTAACATTTGGCGACACGGCTAGAACGTTCAACGTCACAGCTTTTTACGGCAATAATGATCAATTTCCATTGCTTCGTATTGGTCGCCATTTTGAAGCTCGACAAAGACCAAAACCTTTTGAGGTCATCGAATGTTCACAAGATGCATTCAAGGGCTGGACCCCATTTCTTAAACCGATTTAGCCAACTTGTCCTTTTCCCATAAGACCTGTGCGTGAATTTAGAGTCCAGAAAGAATATCCACGGCTCATGTTTCATAAAAATGTTAGTAACAGTCCACGGAAATCAACTGTGGTTAATACACCAGCTAGTCTTTACTCTATCTAGGAGGACATTAATGAGGGAGAAATTAAATTACCAGGTTTAGTTTATAAAGACAAGCTGCCTCTATCCATGGAAAAGTATAATGACCTGCAGTTATTGAAAAAAATCTGTAGGCGTGAAACGAAAGACTATTCTAATAAGCTTCAATTAGGGATGCTGCAATTAGGGATTCAAATTTTAATTAAAACTATTTTAACTTCGTTTTCTTTAACAAATAGAACAACTATGATTATGGACTGTGAGCACAGTGTGGATATCGATCGTTATTGTCCTTAATTTTTAAGACTTACCTCAGATTATTTTATTTTTAATAAGTTAAAGTTACTTATGAATGATTATTTGCCATAGAGCGAATACTATAACATGCGTCCTGTAACTTGAATAAAAATATTTTCTTATCCCTAAATCTAGTTTTTTTTTCACCGTTTATAAACTTAAAACCCAATTATCTCAGAATAATACACAAAGAACATTCATCATTATTGCAGTGGACTCTTAAATATTATAATAGATAAAAACAATAAATACTTAGTGTGCAACTGATTTTCCTGAATAAATAAGTAATAATAATAATATTTAATAATATTCCACAACTTTCACACAACGCCATCTAGTCCTAAACTAAGCAGAGCTTGTGGTATGAGTACTAGACAACTGATAAACATACATATATATTTTTAAATACATACATGTTATAGATAAATTACACCCAGACAAAGAACAAATGATCGTGCTCATCACACAAACATTTGTCCTGGGTGGGAATCGAACCCACGACCTTGAGCATAGCAGTCAGGGCCACTGACCACTATACCAATAGGCCAGTCAATATAAATAAAATAAAACGTGTCTTTTTTATTCCGTGCAAATTATAGCTTAAAGTTCTGTACTTCATAATATAACCAGCTGACCGGTAAACGTTGTTTTGCCATATAAATAAATTCTAGTGACAAAAAATGCCCACGACCGATTCTCAGACCTATCATACACAGACATACATAAAAATCGGTCAAGCCGTTTCGGAAGAGTTTGATATCAAACACTGCGACACGAGATTTTTATTTATATCACAAGTACTCACGCGGGGCTTCGCTCCCGTGGATTCTATCACGGTAGAAAAATAACTCTTCTTTTTTGCAGTCACGTAAAAAGTAGCCTATAACCTTCCTCAAGCTTCAAGCTACTTCCATACCAAATTTCATCCAAATCCACCCAGTACTTTTGATGATTAGCGCGTTCAAGGAAACAAAAAAAAAAATCCGCTTTATAATATCAGTATAGATAAGTGTGAAAGTCCTTTTTAACACGCTTTTATTAGGTCGACCTGTATGTAACTAACTATGTAATGGAATCTAATTTAATCATCTTCCAAGGATCGTAGCGTAATGAAAATAGGCAGCTGTATGTAGTTCTGATGACAATACAATAATATGGTACTGTGGAACTGATCTGATGATGGAGCCGGAAGATTTGAACTGGAACTTCATGGTGGAAAATCGTATCATAGCTGTTGGCAATTATATGTAGATTAGACGACAATACAATATTATGGTACCATCTAACTGGTCTGACGATAGAATTGGAAGGTGGCTGATGGAATTTTGAACTGCCTACTAGTTAACATTTCTAACTTCTGCTTATTACATTAGTCTTAAAAGCGGGTTTTTGGTTTTTGAAACTATTAATTTATTTGACATCAGAGCAACGGATCGATGATCGATCGATAGATAGAATATACTTTATTGTACACCAATAATTTAAACACACCTGTTTCACAATATTGCTTAACCTCTGGTTACAATGGTGGTCTTATCGCTGATCGATGTGATTGGTGTGGATATAATTGGTAGGCTACAAAATGACACAGGCAATTCGCTTCGATGAAAAAAATGTTTTCCCGCGAGCGAAACCCCGGGCAGACGCCAGAACAACATAATTGCTACTCATGAAAACTACCCATTCTGCTTGTACCAACATTCGAATGCTAACACAGTACCAACGTTCTAAAAACGACAATTATTGGGAACACTTACATTTTACGGCTGCTCGTCGAAATTCCGGAACGCCTAATTACGAGTC
The DNA here is from genome assembly GCA_943138885.2 of Tholera decimalis. Classification (NCBI taxonomy): domain Eukaryota; kingdom Metazoa; phylum Arthropoda; class Insecta; order Lepidoptera; family Noctuidae; genus Tholera; species Tholera decimalis. The sequence goes on along the minus strand of OW964565.2, from coordinate 8,299,514 downwards.
GTAGGCAAGATGCATGCATTTAAATTGGTTGCATTTACTCCTGTTCCCTTTCGAGGCATACTATTGGGGAGAACTGGGAGCCATGTTGGATTTTTATGGCTTTAGATGAGATAGGGCAGGGGATGATTTTGGTAATCAAAATGTTATGAGACTTCTAAGATGATGCAATTTGTACTAAGCACAGGGTTTAGTAGATATTGCTTGCAATAAAAATAAATATGCATATTACCTAAATAGCAAAATATCACCTAGCTGCACACGCCGCAATTGCGGCGGTAAGACCCCTCTTTGAGGAGTGGCTAGATCGGCGTCACGGCGTCCTGACCTACCGCATGACGCAGGTCCTCACCGGACACGGAAGTTTCGGGAGGTACCTGTGTCTGATGGGTAAGGAAGAGACGCCTGGGTGTCACCACTGCGAGGGTCGCCCTGAGGACACAGTCGAGCACACGGTGCAGGACTGCCCAGCTTGGGCAGAGCACCGACGTGTCCTCACGGCGACAATAGGCGGAGACCTCTCGCGCCCGGCCTTGGTCGAGGCCATGCTGCGGGGCGAGAGGGAGTGGGAAGCGGTCGCCTCCTTCTGCGAAGCAGTCATGCTTCCGAAGGAGGAGGCGGGCCGCGTGAGGGAGAGGATGGCGTCCTCCCTCCAGCCCAGCCGCAGTGGTAGACGCCCACGGCGTCGGACGTCGGCCGACGATCTCCGGCCACCGTAGGCGCGGGCATGCGGACAGCGAGTAAAGGGCAACTCGCTGTCCGACCATGGACCATGCCCGGGTCGACGGCGCGTCGTGTTCCACGCGCGCCTCAAAGAGCGTCAGCAACATGACGAGGCCCCCTCTGCAGAGGGCCGAAGCCCGCCGGGGTCGTGGGACTCATCCCGTTACCGTGGCCCCGGTATGTAAAGGGTTATTGAAGGAACACCGTGGATTTTAGTCAGTAAAAGTCTGACAGTCCCTCCCACCCTGCCCGGAGTGGGAGGACTTATTTGATAATTTTACCACGCTAAAAAAAAAAAAAAAAAAAAAAGCTGCACTTGACTCGATGAACGCAGAGCTAAAATGCTCATAGGTGACGAAGTTCTGGCAGGCAAGCTTCACAGTCTAGATCACCGGCGTAACGTTGCATGCCTGTCTATCTTCTACAAATTTTACTTTGGAGAGTGTGCGCAGAAGCTCCACGACCTAATCCCCGCATCCCCTTTTCACCACCGGTCTACTATCCACACTTGGTCGATTGTTGTACTAAGCGCTTCTCCTCTATATTTTTGAAATTGAAATTGAGAAACATTTATTCAGATGTAGACACACACAACAACATAGAATACAAAATTACAAACATTAATGTGCGTACAGCCAAGGTGTGGCAACTTTCTGCCAGCTTCTGTATTCCCTGCCTCATATAACCCATCAGCCTTTAAAGCAAGAGTTAACAGGCGTCTTCTCGGCTCGCTCGCTCGATCGTAGACCTCATCTAACACTTACCATCAGGTGTGATCGAGGTCAAGAGTGGACTCATTTGTTATTAAAAAAAAATGAAAACAAAAAAAAGAACTAATAAATGATTTAGAATGAATAAAATATATAAACCAATTAAAGAGAAGCAAATGTACTTGTTAATTAGTTAAAGTAATAGTTTGTTTGTAAAAGCAATTTCATGATAAAAACTTTTTACCAAAAAATTAAACCGACTCCCAAAAAACACTGCATAGTGAAAAATAACTTTAATTTCGGTAGTCGGTGTCTTTAGTTTTGTTTTTTCGTTTTTGGCACCGACTTCCGAAATTAAAGTTATTTTTCACTTTGCAGTGTTTTTTGGGAGTCGGGATTTTTTGGTAAAAAGTTTTTATTTCACTCTTTTTAGTTGGATGATTTTTAATTTACCTAGTTACAAGAGCCTAAATGTCAACTACTTATAACCTTTTACAAAATATTGCTTTTCCCAATGCTGGGCCGTTAATTGTTGAGGAGTTCTCCTGGTACTTCACCATCAGCTCTACATCACCATATGCATTGTGACGAGCATAAAGTGCTTAACATCCATATTCAGGTAATCGAATCGCAATCCACTCAATACTTATTATTGAGTAGTTTCGGCGGCCATCTGTGGTCTTCATCATCAGTTCCACTTCCCCAAATGGTACTTTTTGAGATCAACTGCACAAGTTACTATAAGAAATACCCAAAATGCCATAGGTGTGCCTATAGTATTTGAAGAGTTCCCTCGATTTCTCCAGGATCCCATCATCAGATCCTGACTTTGGTGATAATGGTACCAATTTCGACGTATACCCATTCGAACAAAAAAAGAATTTTCCAAATCGGTTCAGCCGTTTTCGAGTACTCGATGATCATACATAAAAAAAAAAAAAAAAATATACGCGTCGAATTGATAACCTCCTCTTTTTGTCGTCGGTTGAAAAAGTACTTAGTAATCCAATTACAAAAATCTTTAAATCAAATAATCCTACAATATTGCCATTCTAAATTTAACTGCACGGTTGGCACAGTGGTTGAACGAGATTGGCGCACCGGAACGAATAAATGTTAGTATGGCCTATTAATAGTTGATTCAGGTCTGGATATTTGTGCAAATGCATCCACGACAGGAGAAGATCCTAGTGTGTTTTTAACCGACTTCTAAAAAAGGAGGAGGTTCTCAATTCGGATGTTTGTATTTTTTTTTTTTTTTTTTTTTTTTTTTTTATGTTTGTCCACGCATAACTCCGTCGCTTGCCAACCGATTTGAAAAATTATTTTTTTGTTGGAAAGGGTATACTTCCCAAATGGTCCCATGAAAATTTTATCGAAATCGGACGAGCCGTTTCTGAAAAATCAAAAAAAGTCGAAAAAAATAATTTACCTTGATGATCTTTTCGTTTACTCTGCATTGCGTTTTTTGTTCGCGCATAACTCCGTCATTTACGAATCGATTTGGAAAATTCACTGACCCACTAAAAAGCGCGAAAATAAAAACTTTTTTGCAAAAAATAAAACCGACTTCCATATCAAAACACTACAAAGCCAAAAATAATTTTAATTTCGGAAGGCGGTGTGAAAAAAAAAGAAAATACAAAACCAATAACACCGACTACCGAAATTAAAATTATTTTTGGCTTTGTAGTGTTTTGATATGGAAGTCGGTTTTATTTTTTGCAAAAAAGTTTTTATTTTTTATAAATAAAATAAATATTTATTTTTAATAAATAAAAATTATTTTAACGAATACGCACGCTTATATGGCTTGCTTAGCAATTATGCGAGTTCCGTAATGCTTTTTTTTTTAACGTGGTTAAATTATCAAATAAGTCCTCCCACCCCGGGCAGGGTGGGAGGGACTGTCAGACTTTTACTGACTAAAATCCATTGTGTTCCTTCAATAACCCTTTACGTACCGGGGTCACGGTAATGGGATAAGTCCCACGACCCCGGCAGGCTTCAGCCCTCTGCAGGGGGGCCTCGTCATGTTGCTGACGCTCTTTGAGGCGCGCGTGGAACACAACGCGCCGTCGACCCGGGCATGGTCCATGGTCGGACAGCGAGTTGCCCTTTACTCGCTGTCCTCATGCCCGCGCCTACGGTGGCCGGAGATCGTCGGCCGACGTCCGACGCCGTGGGCGTCTACCACTGCGGCTGGGCTGGAGGAAGGACGCCATCCTCTCCCTCACGCGTCCCGCCTCCTCCTTCGGAAGCATGACTGCTTCGCAGAAGGAGGCGACCGCTTCCCACTCCCTCTCGCCCCGCAGCATGGCCTCGACCAATGCCGGGCGCGAGAGAGTTCCGTAATGCTACCGCACGATTTACATCCAGTTACAACCATTCTAGAACGGAAATTCTACTTTCCTTCTGATTATCAATTGCTTAGTACTTTCCCAACTACATAAATATGTTGATGTCAGCTTCCAGTCAAACCAGATGCAGAGTGATTGATTATCTGACCTCCACAACCCAGTAGCTGGGTAACACTATACCCCTTGTAAAAAATTCTGGCTTCTGACTACCCGTAACGACGGTCAAAGATGTTCAAATGACAGTCGAAGCCAATGGCTCGTGCTTTCCGATGCACTTCACTAACTATCGATGCGTTTTAGGTTGAAGTGTCATGAACTACCCGAACAAATTGTAATGAAAAAAAACTTTTTTTCAAAAAATAAAACCGACTTCCATATCAAAACACTACAAAGCCAAAAATAATTTTAGTTTCGGTAGTCGGTGTTATTGGGTTTGTATTTTCTTTTTTTTCACACCGCCTTCCAAAATTAAAATTATTTTTGGCTTTGTAGTGTTTTGATATGGAAGTCGGTTTTATTTTTTGAAAAAAAGTTTTTATTTTCGCGCTTTTTAGTGGGTCAGTGAATTTTCCAAATTGGTTCGTAAATGACGGAGTTATGCGCGAACAAAAAACGCAATGCAGAGTAAACGAAAAGATCATCAAAGTAAATATTTTTTATAGACTTTTGTTGATTTTTCAGAAACGGCTTGTACGATTTCGATAAAATTTTCATGAGACCATTTGGAAAGTATACCCTTTTCAACAAAAAAAGAATTTTTCAATTCGGTTGGCTAGCGACGGCGCTATGCCCGAACAAACATAAAAAAAAAAACAAACAAACATCCGAATTGAGAACCTCCTCCTTTTTTAGAAGTCGGTTAAAAATTACGATACCTGTACTGTACTGTACTGTACGGGAAAAAGCTTGTATTCTTTTAATTTGGTGTACCTTAATAGTTAGTAATAAAATAAGTTTTTCAAAATGTATTAGGAAGCCGCGTAGGTAACTCGTATTTGACGAAGACAAATGTTTCAGATAGGTATCTTTATGTTTGCTAACATATTTAGGTGTACCGTTAGCAGCGAAAAATTGTTTATGAATAAGTCCTTTATTTGCCTTCATGTGGCTATAGTAAGATGTTCCTACTTCTTGTATTTATTTTATAAAATAATTAGTTTTTAAATACACGAAAAATACTAAATTTTCTAGACTGTCTAAATGGCGCCTATGTGTCTTTTTCATATTTTGTCCTCAGTTGCGAAGTTTATTACGTCATAACAGTTGTTACAGTATGGTCAAACATATGTGTTTATTTTGTCGCCAAATTGACTTTACGACGAGTCAATAATATTGTTTATAACTTTTAAACTTTGGGAGTATTCAGCTTTCAAAATTACATGTTTTTCAGAAAAATCTGATAGGACGATGAGAAATCGAGAATATTTATTTAGGTACCTCATTTATAAAATTTTTTTCATGGCTAGGTATATGCCACTCGTTGCATTGATTCATTCAGAAAAAATCTGAATATCAACAAAGTGGCTACATAAAACACTGCTTTCACACACACTCAATTTCCACCTTTTAATTTTTCACACAAATGTGTAACTTTTTCTGCCAACCGTACTTCAGAGACGATGCAACGACCGTAACAGCGCGTAGGTAAATACAAAACTCAAATATTTATAGAACTTAGGCGTAAGCCCGTATTTGTGTGTGGAAAAGGAAAATTCGGAGAGCAACCATGTGTCTGAATATGTAGAATATTTGTGTATGAAGCCATGAAGTTTCTATGGCAGACCTCAATCCTATGAATAAAATAATGCTAAGGTGGAACTGACAGTGAGAAAGACATTGTTTACCTCATATCATGTTCAAGACTAAATGCTCGAAGGAAAGCCTTTTGATTGACAGACATCTTGAGGAGAAAAGTCATAATTTATTTCAAAAGAAATATATATTCTTCTTGCAATACAATTTATGACATACTAGCAATTGGGAATCGATATTAGCTTATACATTTTTAAACTGACTTGTTCAATAACGGTATCATCAGAATTTAAAAATATTTACCATGTTTATGAGTACTTATTAATTGTCTCGTGTTTTCGATATTTCGGCACTGTTGCAAGCGATCACCTGATCTTGGTGTCTCGGTATCTGATATTACCTGAGTTTCTTTGTTAAACATTATTCAAGAATTAATTTGCGGTAAACAAAATGCTGGGTTATTTCATACTATCCTTACTTGAGACGCGGTTTTTAATCCCGTTTCCCGTATAATATTGAGATAATAAGTATAGTCTATATGTTACAGTAGTACCTTTTCAGGTTGCTGATGGGATTGCCTCGTTACTGTAGTGCGTCAGCGATGTTTGCGGAAGCTCAAGTGGACGGCTTTCACGCCATTATTCGTAAAAGAGTAGCATCGCTGATGCGAAGGTTGAGGGACAGTCCCAACAGCTACCTGAAGGTAATTGCTGATAACATCCATAGTTCGATTTGGAGGCAATGGATGAAAGTTCATGTTAGGTAGGTAGGCTGACTCTCATTTTTTCACATTTTTATTTTGTTTCTTTTGTTACGTGTATGTGTGTAGTTTACTAACATTATTTTTAAGTTCCTTTAATGTAATACTAACACTTTATGGACGTAAGTCTGAAATAAATGTTTTGAATTGAATTGAATTGAATAACCCCCTCTAACTTCCAGAGAAGCTTCCCATTAAAACCGAGATTAGCCTGGACAAACACCGGACAAACAGACATAGGTGTAATAAAATAGAATTTGTTGTAAATATTGTAGAATGCATAATTATCTCATGTAAAGATAAATGTGAGTAGTAAATAAGTAGTTAGTAAGTTTATGTACCCACTAGTACTCACGTAAAAACATAACTCTCCTTTTTTGCAGTCGCGTAAAAATTTGCCTATAACCTTCCTCAAGCTTCAAGCTACTTCCATACCAGACTTCATCCAAATCCACCCAGTACTTTCGAAGATTAGCGCGTTCAAGCAAACAAACAAACAAACAAACTTTTCCGCTTTATAATATTAGTATAGATTTATATTTAATGTAAGTTACGAGCGATTCTTATAAAACTAAGTTAATAACGCAGAAAATTTAATAAAAAAAAAGAAAGACAATCAAAATTTCAAAATATGTATGTAGGTAATTATGTTTGTATTTCAGTATCTAGCTCTTCTCATCGTGTAAATAACCATACGCACTTAAGAATATACAGTTATTTTGAAAGGACAGCCAAACACATCAATTTTATTGATATACTAGTACTCTCGCGGGGCTTCGCTCCCGTGGATTCTATCACGGTAAAAACATAACTCTCCTTTTTTGCAGTCGGGTAAAAAGTAGCCTATAACCTTCCTCAAGCTTCAAGCTACTTCCATACCAAATTTCATCCAAATCTACCCAGTACTTTCGAAGATTAGCGCGTTCAAGCAAACAAACAAACAAACAAACAAACTAACAAACTTTTCCGCTTTATAATATTAGTATAGATTTAGAATGTAGTAATATAGCTAGCAGTTCGTCGACGCTTCATGTGACCACAGGGCTGGTGGTTAATTTATTTCCTTTTTTTTTCAAGCCTAGTTGAACAAAAGGCACGGCCGTACCATGCCTGATTCACGTACACGTTTGTTTGGATTTTATTTTCTTCTAGGTTCTTCCACGCCCTTGGAAACAATTTTTCATTTCCATTTCTTTGTCTGTATGTTATATGTATATCTATACTAATATTATAAAGCGGAAAAGTTTGTTTGTTTGTTTGCTTGAACGCGATAATCTTCGAAAGTACTGGGTGGATTTGGATGAAATTTGGTATGGAAGTAGCTTGAAGCTTGAGGAAGGTTATAGGCTACTTTTTACCCGACTGCAAAAAAGAACAGTTATGTTTTTACCGTGATAGAATCCACGGGCGCGAAGCCCCGCGTGAGTACTAGTGTATACATAAATTGTTAGACAAAAATAGAGACTTGCATATACTGAGAGCCCTAAATCTGTCTCCTTTAAATTCTTTCCATCTTAGGTCGTCTGTATAGCCTTGTGCGATAAGACCGCCCATTGTACACTAGTTTTACTTTTCGTATCCAGTATTGTAAGATGTACAATAAAGTATATAATAAATAAATATCTAATAAATAACAGTAACACAGTAAATGCATTAGTTTATCCAACCACTGTTGAACAACGCGGTTAGAGAAGGCTACGAACGATTGCTTGAAAGTGACTAACGTTATTCGTTCGTTAGAACACTGAAATAAAGCTTTTATCAATATATTATTTATGCAACCTCGAAACTGAATCTGTACACGATTACAGGCAATGATCACAACCTCTTTTCAAAGAATAACTTAAGTAAATAGGTGAAATTTGGGTGTACACTGGTAGATACATCTCTATACTTATCAGTTATCACAGAACAAATAAAAGAGGTTAGAAAGGAAATAGTTCCTGATTTGTATGAGAACGCGTGTCGCCGCTTATTTCCCACTACATATTTAGCTCTACTACAAGCAAGAGGCCCGTTACGTATGCGAATTACGCACACAAATAAGTTGCACACACTTAAATCGCGCGAGAGCTTGCTTACTGATTGTAACTCACTGTCGATAAACACGCGCCGTGCATCACGGCCAATCAGGGCAAAGGACGAAACGTTAATGATTGAAGTGTGGAGTACGCAACGCATGCAGTACATTGTAAGCGGACTTGGTCATTGCGTTGATTAAGCGAGTACACATCGGGTAATGTATATTTTTTGTAACTTGTTGCAATAATGTTGTTAATGTTCGAAATTTCATAGTGATCAGAATATTTTTATGTTTTTTATTACAAATAAAATTGTAATAAAATGTTATTTTCGACTTACCGATGGAAAGATATACCTCCTCGCTCTATACTTGTGGTCTAATATTCATCTATTCCGTGATACTTATAATCTGTCTGTGAGATATCCTGTCCGGTTTACGGGGATGTTCTAACGTAATATCGCGGCTCCGTAACGTAAGAGCAATTGAAGAAATAGTGTACATTTTTAGTCAGTAAGTAAGTAAAACTAAGTCTGACACTCCTTTTGCTTCACCCAGAACGCGAGAAGACATTTGATAAGATTTTCAAAAAAAAAGTGTGAAAAGTAAAATAAAGGCTTGATGTTATGTAAGCATTTTCTATCAAATAGGTAAGAAGGAAAACATTCTAACAATAATCTTGGCAAAAGTTTTGTACCAGCCAATATATTGTTTTATGATCTTAAAACAGGAGTTATTAAAATCATCTAATAATAATTATGTTGATTGGCAAATATTTATGCTTTTTATTGATATATTATTATACAAAACTTGTAAATCCATACTATATAATACCTATAATATAATCCATAGTTCCATACTAATATTATAAATGCGAAAGTAACTCTGTCTGTATGTTACCTTTTCACGCCTAAACCGCTAAACCAGTTTAGATGAAATTTGACAGGAGTTTAGAACCCTGAGAAGGACATAGGATAGTTTTTATCCCGGAATTCCCATGGGATTGGGAATTACGCGGGAAAAATCTCCCACGCGAACGAAGTCGCGGGCAAAAGCTAGTAATATTATAAATGCGAAAGTAACTCTGTCTGTTACCTTTTCACGCCTAAACCGCTGAACAGATTTAGATGAAATTTGGCATAGGAATATTTTAAGACCCTGGGAAGAACATAGGATACACATAGTATTTATCTCAGGATTCCCACGGGATCGGGAACTACTTGGGAAAAACCTCGAACGCGAACGAAGTCACGGGCAAAAACTAGTAGTTTATAAAAACCCTATGTTACTTTATTTTGTAAGTTCCAAATTAGCTCATAGGTCTCTTTTTAACCGACTTCTAAAAAAGGAGGAGGTTCTCAATTTGGATGTTTGTTTGTTTTTTTTTATGTTTGTTCGGGCATAACTCCGTCGCTTGCGAACCGAATTAAAAAATTCTAATTTTTAACCGACTTCTAAAAAAGGAGGAGGTTCTCAATTCGGATGTTTGTATTTTTTTTATGTTTGTCTGCGCATAACACCGTCGCTTGCCAACCGATTTGAAAAATTCTTATCTTGTTAGAAAGGGTATACTTCCCAAATGGTCCCATTAAAATTTTATCGAAATCGGACAAGCCGTTTCTGAAAAATCAACAAAAGTCTAAAAAAATATTTACGTTGATGATCTTTTCGTTTACTCTGCATTGCGTTTTTTGTTCGCGCATAACTCCGTCATTTACGAACCGATTTGGAAAATTCACTGACCCACTAAAAAGCACAAAAATAAATACTTTTTTGCAAAAAAATAAAACCGACTTCCATATCAAAACACTACAAAGACAAAAATAATTTTAATTTCGGAAGGAAGTGTGAAAAATAAGAAAATACAAAACCAATAACACCGACTACCGAAATTAAAATTATTTTGGGCTTTGTAATGTTTTGATATGGAAGTCAGTTTTATTTTTTGCATAAAAGTTTTTTGTTGAAAAGAGTATACTTTCCAAATCGTCCCATGAAAATTTTATCGAAATCGGACAAGCCGTTTCTGAAAAATCAACTAAAGTCTAAAAAAATATTTACGTTGATGATCTTTTCGTTTGCTCTGCATTGCGTTTTTTGTTCGCGCATAACTCCGTCATGTACGAACCGATTTAGAAAATTCACTGACCCACTAAAAAGCACGAAAATAAAAACTTTTTTGCAAAAAATAAAACCGACTTCCATATCAAAACACTACAAAGCCAAAAATAATTTTAATTTCGGAAGGCGGTGTGAAAAAAAAAGAAAATACAAAACCAATAACACCGACTACCGAAATTAAAATTATTTTTGGCTTTGTAGTGTTTTGATATGGAAGTCGGTTTTATTTTTTGCAAAAAAGTTTTTTAACGTCCACACAACATATAACTATTAGTTAAATCATATGAAAACCAAATGACTCTATTTGGTTTTTAACCGACTTCTAAAAAAGGAGGAGTTTCTCAATTCGGATGTTTGTTTGTTTTTTTTTATGTTTGTTCGGGCATAGCTCCGTCGTTTGCCAACCGAATTGAAAAATTCTTTTTTTGTTGAAAAGGGTATACTTCCCAAATAGTCCCATGAAAATTTTATCGAAATCGGAGAAGCCGTTCCTGAAAAATCAACAAAAGTATAAAAAAAATATTTACGTTGATGATCTTTTCGTTTACTCTGCTTGTCATTTACGAACGGATTTGAAAATTCACTGACCCACTAAAAAGCGCGAAAATAAAAACTTTTTAGCGTTTTGGGTATTTATAATAGTACTTTGTGCATTTGCTCTCGAAAAGCACCATTTGGGGAAGTGGAACTGATGATGAAGAACCACAGATGGCCACCGAAACTACTCAATAATAAGTAATTCGTGGATTGCGATTCGATTACTTGAATATGGATGTCGTCACTTTATGCTCGTCACAATGCATATGGTTATGCAGAGCTGATGGTGATCAGGAATTCCAGGAGATCTCCTCAAAAATTAACGGCTCTGCATCGGGAAAAGCAATATTTTGTAAAAGGTGATAAATTGTTGACATTATGGCTTTTGTAACTAGATAAATTACAAACCGACCCACTAAAAAGCGTGGAAAAAAACTTCCTTGCAAAAATCAATTTCGGAAGGCGGTGTCAAAATAAAAGAAAATACAAAACCAATAACACCGACTACCGAAATTAAAATTATTTTTGGCTTTGTAGTGTTTTGATATGGAAGTTGGTTCTATTTTTTGCAAAAAAGTTTTTATCTTGTCTGAGGTGGTAGGCTTAAATGAAGGAAGCACGATACAGATTGTGGTGAACATTGGTCCAAAGAGGGCACGCATTTATCAGCTATCGTGTGTAGCTTACCTTGGAACTTTAATATTTTTATATTGACATTGGACATTTCATTTCTCAAATGCTTTCTATACGACTTATACGGTGTCTAAAATTGTGATTTGGGAAACCATATAGATTATTTTTGGTGGACTTGTTCAGTCAGAAAAGCCTTATCAGTTGAATAAATCAACTTAGAATTACTAAAACGCTTAACAAATCGACTTGAACCCTATTTCCAATCCTGGTGTGGTATCTTTTCCTTTTAAGAAATGTTTTGCTTTTAATTAAAGATCATAAAATAATCCCTGCAACTTAGAATAATACCTTAACTCACCAAATGATAGCGCTATAACTTTTTTATCAGGCGTTAATATTTCACCCAATTCGGTTCACAAGCGTATCATGTCCCCGCTTGCTAAGAACAAGTTAAAATACCATCCAATTATTTAATTCGGATTAACAGGCCACAGTACATCGTAGAATAACCCATTAGGCTGCTGTGGTGTGCAAAATTGGTGTACATTTAGCCACCACAATGCGGGAACTAAATCGCCAAAGACTTAATTTCGTTATGGTTAGGGAAACTGTAATTGGTCGGGTGTTTGTTACGCTTAATTTCGGAATTTGAATTTTTTATGGAAAACTGCGGATGTTGTAAATTTTGTGAATGTAATTATGTACGTGCTTTTACATATTTTATTTTTATACCATGGTGACGTCACTTGTTAGTGTTATTTTGATTGCGATGTTAATTTTAGAAATAAATGTAATAGTGTAATAAAGTACTAAACACAAGTTTGATGTTTGGAATAGCAATGACTTTTATGTTAGTAATGTTTTTAAAATTAATTCTTGGATGTAAATTTGGATCGTTGAGGTTTAGAGTGGGTCAGAATATCTACATGTGGAAGAGTGAAAGAAGTGAATCGAGACTCTTCCCCAGCAGTGGAACAAAAATAAATGTAAATTTATAGAGATGATATTAATAATATTTTTCATGAATAAGTAAATCCCATAAAAAACAATACTTGTCAAAAAACCAAGTCTCGCAACTCAGTTCTTCTACTATAAAAAATTGTGAGATCCATGTAATACAAAGTCGATTATTCGATTATTCAGTCCCTACTTAAGGGACCTTCTGTCTTAAGTTGTTACGTAATTATCTAACCTAACAACATTTTATAGTGACCATATCAATATTAAAAATCTTTAACGTTTTAAATAAATAGATTTGCTTGGCAATCGCAAAAACAATGTAATTTATATATGTATGTATTACTTATGAGATATATTGTGTTTTCATGCGACAAGTATTGTTTTTTATGGGATCTCATTTCTTTTTGTAGATAGTCCTACTTTTTTCTTTTCTACTTTTTAGGGTTCCGTAGCCGAATGGCAAAAAACGGAACCCTTATAGTTTCGACATGTCTGTCCGTCTGTCTGTCTGTCCGTCCGTCCGTATGTCACAGCCATTTTATTTCGAAACCATTAGGACTATACATGTAAAACTTGGTAGGTAGATGTATTCTGCGAACCGCTTTCCGATTTTAAGAGAAAATTTAAAAAAATATTTAAAATAAAGGGGGGTCCCCATACATGGAACTGAAACTGAAAATATTTTCTTTCATGAAACATTTCATGAAGACCTGTCTATAGATACCACACATGTATAGACATGTGTGGTATCTATAGACAGGTCTTTAAAAATGACATTAAGGTTTTTAAAATGACTTTTTCATAAAGTTAATCGTTTAAAAGATATACGCTTCCAAAGTGGTAAAATGTGTGTCCCTCCCCCTCTAACTTCTATAATAATGAAGTGAAAAATTTAAAAACTTTTTTGCAAAAAATAAAACCGACTTCCATATCAAAACACTACAAAGCCAAAAATAATTTTAATTTCGGTAGTCGGTGTTATTGGTTTTGAATTTTCTTTTTTTTTCACACCGCCTTCCGAAATTAAAATTATTTTTGGCTTTGTAGTGTTTTGATATGGAAGTCGGTTTTATTTTTTGCAAAAAAGTTTTTATTTTCGCGCTTTTTAGTGGGTCAGTGAATTTTCCAAATCGATTCGTAAATGACGGAGTTATGCGCGAACAAAAAACGCAATGCAGAGTAAGCGAAAAGATCATCAAGGTAAATTATTTTTTTCGACTTTTTTTGATTTTTCAGAAACGGCTCGTCCGATTTCGATAAAATTTTCATGGGACCATTTGGGAAGTATACCCTTTCCAACAAAAAAAGAATTTTTCAAATCGGTTGGCAAGCGACGGAGTTATGCGTGGACAAACATAAAAAAAAAAAAAAAAAAAAAAAAAAAAAAAAAAACATCCGAATTGAGAACCTCCTCCTTTTTTAGAAGTCGGTTAAAAAAAACCGTATGTTGTAGATCTTAATGTAAACTTTCAACCAAAATTGGTTTGAACGAGATCGAGTAAGCAGTTTTTGAGATACAGTATATTTTCTAAAACCGCAAATATAACTTTGTAATTCATATAAATACTATGAAAAACAAAGTTATTTGGCGTAGTTGTAAAAATTGTAAATAAGCTAGTTTTAAGAAATTTGTAAGGTCTTTGTTTTTTTATTTGTTTCAAATAAATATATCAAGTATATTATATTTATTATAGTTACTACGGAACCCTTCATGGGCGAGTCCGACTAGCACTTGGCCAATTTTTGTATACCAATAACGAATTTTCTTAAAGCCCTCTCTCTGGCTTGTTTTATTCTGTTGACCATTTTACAAGTTACCTTTGAACATAATTATATCTAGATACCTATCTACACATATTATTTCATTATATTATACATAATTATATACAGGAACACTGATTAATTAACTGTAAATGTAACTTTGTAATCCCATATAAATATATGGGATTACAAAGTTATTTATGCAGTTGATGTATCTAGAAAACTGGACCGAAATTGAAAAATATTTTAGTTTTTCCTTGATTCATATACTAAACACTAATTGCATTCTAAATTTGAAGCTTCTATGTCTGCTAGAAGTGCCTTAGACTTTTGATGATCGGTCAGTCAGTGAGTGACAAAATTAAGAAAATTTCACTCGTTATAATTCTCAAACTACTGGTTCAAATTAAATGAAATTTGAAATATACCATGTTTATACAATGCCTGCTTAGTTACTGAAAATTCTGGCTTCTAGTTTTATCCACAACGAAGTTATACGGGGTCGAAAATGGCCTGAATTGCTTCGAGAAATGTATGGTACGGCCGTGCCGCTTTTTGCTCGACTTGGCGGGGGCACTGCCGTGCCCCCAGATTTGTAAGTTAAGAGTGATCAAATAATAATCGATGGATCCGTGGACGGCTGGCCATATTTATTTATTTATTTATTTATTTATTTATTTATTTATTTATTTATGGTTCACCAACAAGTGTTACAGCTAAACATGATTGATATTTGTTAGATAACAATATTAATAATACTGCACACCTAATTACAGGTAAACACCGCATGCTTCGTGTTTGACAGGTAACAAGAAGAGATAAACAGACTAGTAAATTATGAGTGTTAGTAGCTTAGACTAAATATTAGTACTTATTGCTATGTGCTTCTACATGCTATTTTGTTTCAAATTTCATCGATTAAAAAGCGCCTTGGATAAGACGTTAAGCCGTTGGTCCTGGCTGTCATTTGTATATCTTTGACAGTCGTTACGGATAGTCAGAAGCCAGAAAATCTAACACTAGTCTTACCAAGGGATACCGTGTTACCCAGCCACAGGGATTTGGAGGTTAAAAAAACTTTTAAACAAAAAATTGAACGAACTTCCAATAAACACTGCAAAGTGAAAAATAACTTTAATTTCGGTAGTCGGTGTCTTTAGTTTTGTATATTCGTTTTTGGCACCGACTTCCGAAATTAAAGTTATTTTTCACTTTGCAGTGTTTTTTGGAAGTCGGTTTAATTTTTTGTTAAAAAGTTTTTATTTCTCTCTTTTTATTTGGTCGGTTTGTAACTTACCTAGTCACAAAAGCTTAAATGTACTTATAACCTTTAACAAAATATTGATTTTCCCGATGCTGGGTCATTAATTATTTGTGGGTCGGGAGCTCCTGGTACTTCACCATCAGCTTCACTTCACCATATGCATTGTGACGATCATATTGTGCTTAATAACCATATTCAAGAAATCGAAGCGGAACCCATGAAATACTTATTATTGAGTAGTTCCGGTGGCCATCTGTGGTCTTCATCATCAGTTCCACTTCCGCAAATGATGCTTTTCAAATGCAACTCCACTAGTTACAATAAAAAAAAAATACTCAAATCACTATAGGTGTGCCACTAGTGGTGTATAATATTTGAACAGTTTTCTCGATTGCTCCAAGATGTCATCATTAGATCCAGAGAGTATATAACCACTTGAGAGCGTATGGGCCGATTTAATTGAAGAACACGACTCACTACTCCGGGCCGGGGGGGACAGAGAAATGCAGACCTGCAATCGGAAAGTTCAAGGTCAAGTTGCGTAGATATGCCTGGATTGGTCTGCTTGATTAAGGGAAAGTAGTCGATATCGATAAAATTGATTTTTAACACGCTTTTATTAGGTCGACCTGTATGTAACTATGTAATGAAATCTAAGGTAACTATTTTAACCATCTTCCAAGGGTCGTATCATAATGAAATTTGGCAGCTGTATGTAGTTCTGATGACAATACAATAATATGGTACTATCGAACTGATCTGATGATGGAGCCGGAAGATATGAACTGGAACTTCATGATGGAAAATAGTATCATAGCTGTTTTGGATTTTTTAGAAAAGTCTTGTAATGAACTTTGACCACGATTAGGTTTCAAGGTCTGATGATGAAGCCAGAAGATAGGCACTGGTATTCCATGATGGAATATCGTATCATAGTCGTGTTTGCAATTGTGAGAAAGGCCACGTGATGGACTTTGAACACGATCAGATTTCAAGGTTATAACAAACCCAAAGAAAATCCGTTATCGGTTTTCTTCACCTTTTTGAATTACCGCGTCATCCAAAGATTTATTTTTTATAGATGTCACTTTCAAATCCTCTGGGGTGATCGACCGTTTAATTGTTTACTACTCGTGGGAATAATATGGCAAAAACTACAAAAAAAGAAACAGCAACACAAAGAAATCGGAGACTACAAAAAAAAAATGGAAAAAGCGAACAATTTTTTTGTTTTTACGTGCATATAAAAGCGTGTTTTTCTAGTGATTTTTAAACTATTAATTTATTACATTGTAAAAATGCTGAGTAAAAATTCCATAATAAATACAGGGTTAATTGTAAAACACCAAAAACCTCTCAGGCCTATGTTACTAACATCATAATCAACAACTTTTGTTCTATGACTTTTTAAAGTTCATCATATTTTAGTTCACCAGATTTTCACACAAAACTAAAAATATTTAAATTGAACGCCCTAAATGTTACGAAGTCTATGCGAAGCAAAAGAAAGCGATAGTACCTACAACAGCGAGGGGAGCGGGGTTAGGGCGGGGGGGGGGGGTCTGGGTCGCTTGAACTTGACCTATTTACGGCTGACCTTCAGTCGGTCATTCGCGTTGATGCGCTTGCGTCGCGTCATTACGTGTCCTTGTAGTGAAATTCAGCAGTGCGGTCGTAATTATCTTAACATGATGGCGTATCAATATTCCAATGTGGAGTACACGGAAATGGTGCGAATGTTAGCTAGGTGTGATGACAATGTTTCGGAAGCCTGTCGTCAATACGCCATACGATTCCCGAACCTACGTACACCTAACCGAGAAACAATGCTAGCCGCCACACAGCGGTTACGAGATCGCGGGCAATTCCGGAATCTCAATTCGGAATAGTGGTCGTCCACCGCGGCACACAGTACGAGAAGAAGGTATCATCGAATTCTTCGAAGCAAATCCAGCAGCAAGTACCATCGACGCAGCCCGGCGGTTCAATGTTAGTCAATACTTCGCGTGGAGTGTCATTCACGCTGAAGGAAAATATCCTTTCCACCTCCATCGTGCGCAGGAGCTGACTGAACCGGACAAACCAGCACGAGTCGCTTTTTGCAACTGGTGCTTAGCTGAACGGCCTACAATTTTATGGACTGACGTGGCTACATTTGGCAGACTGGGTTTATTTAATACACGAAATGACTACCTATGGTGTTATGAAAACCCGCACGAACCCAGACCACTTTTATTTGTGGGGACATGTAAAGACATTGGTGTACACTGTACATGGGTCGCGTAATCACAAACCGCGACATGTTGATTGAAAAGATTAATTGGGCGTTTAATCAAATAAAAACAAACTCTGCTGCGCTTTCGCGAGTGAATGAACAGTTACTTTTTAGGTGTAGACTTTGTGTTGGTTGTGAATATAGATAAAATAAATAACTAGATGTGGTCAACAGAAGAAATTATATCTGAACCGTGTGTCTCCAGTTAGGCGCTGGGCGGGGCAACAACTACACATGCAGTTTAATAAAATCAATAGATACGCACTCGCGCACACACCCGCATTTCCTAAATCAGAACGTACTATACAATCAATAATAAACCTTATTCCGTCAAACACAGCGTGTATTTACCATGCACCTTAGAATTTACCCACATAAAAACATCGGTCGCTATCGTTGTGCTGTGCAAAAGCAATTTATTTTACATATACGCTAGTGATTGACTAAATCGGAAAGTTATCGATTCTTCCATTTGTTATTGTACATTTTTTTTGGGCACCTGAAAATGAACCAAATAAAAAATGGCATGTCCAGAAAATATTATAATAACAATAAACATATTATTAAGAACATAACATTACATAATTATTATTAAGTACTACCTACTAAGTATTAAGGGCTACCCTGGCGCTTTCGACTTAAATCTTAATATTTAATTATCATAGTGATAGGTCAAATAGAAGTTGATGTTAACTTTATGTAAGTTACGCTCTTTATCGGAACATACCAGCCATATAGGTTGTATAGAATCCTGAAAAGTTGAATGACTGATTTTATGAATGTCCTAAAACATGAGAATAGCTTTCAGTAATAAAATAAAATTTAACCCACTTCTGCAAAAATCAGTTGTACTCTTAATTTTGGAATTTTCCATTCAGGCTGGAACATTTCTGCGCTGAAGTGAACCGAGCATTTATGGTGCTATTTTGTGTAGGGTACCAGTTAGGTGGCATGCCTGTGGCATCAATCCATTCCTTTTTTATATTACCATCTTTTGGGAAGCTGAAAAGTACGAAAACCACTTATTTATCATTTACATACATCCTAAGCTACTTCTAAACGTCACCATATAATAAGCATCGCAATAATTACGTACCACACTATAAATCAAGATCTGAATGATTTTGACGTATATTGCTAATCCATTGCTACATATGTTCAAAATATTGGTCTGCTCAACAACGTAAATACCACAGTGAGTGTTGTTGATTTAGCATAATGAAACCGATTCCTACTGTAAGTGTGTTACGCAATTACCCCGCAGGTAATAGTTTAGTAGGTTATAATAGGTTTTTGTTATAAGAAAACTCCTAGTTAGTAGAGAAATTGTTAAATATATGAAAACAAACACATATCCATGCCTAACAAATAAATAGCATGAATATATTGACTTATTTTAAGCTAAATTCACTAATATATTATCTGAACCATGCCGATTATTATAACGCATTCGAAGCTTCAACGGAAGTAAAATACAAAAACCATAATAAAATAAAGAAACAGCAACATAGGATAAGGACTAACATACGATAATTCTAAACCGAAAAACACCACCGATTATTAACCTAAAATTAAAGTAACTTACTTTACGAATATTGGTTACGCATTTCTCTAGTACTCTCTAAAAAAATCAAAATAAGTAAAATAACATTATTTACACCGGGCTAAAACGGTTGACAGATTGAAAAATAAACTCTTGTAGCGACAGCGACGTTGGAACTCCTTACGCATGCTGCGGGCGTAAAATAAATTGTTTATTTTTTTTTACTTTTTTGTACACTTGACATTTCAACGTATTTTTATTTCTGTCATCTCATGTAAAATAAAAGTTAAACCAATTTTCTTAGAGGTTTCCGTATGTTATAAAAAACTTTTTACCGGTCTTTAGTTTTGTATTTTCGTTTTTGGCACCGACTTCCGAAATTAAAGTTATTTTTCACTTTGCAGTGTTTTTTGGGAGTCGGTTTAATTTTATGGTAAAAAGTTTTTATTTCACTCTTTTTAGTTGGTCGATTTTTAATTTACCTAGTTACAAGAGCCTAGATGTCAACTACTTATATTCATTTACAAAATATTGCTTTTCCCAATGTTGGGCTGTTATTTGTTGAGGAGTTCTCCTGGTAGTTCACCATCAGCTTCACTTCACCAGCTGCATTGTGATGAGCATATTGTGCTTAATAACCACATTCAAGTAATCGAAGCGGAACACATGAAATACTTATATATTGATTAGTTCCAGTGGCCATCTGTGGTCTTCATCATCAGGTCCACTTCACAAATGGTGCTTTTCGAATGCAACTACACAAGTTACTTTAAAAATACTCAAATCACTATAGGTGTGCCTATAATATTTGAAGAGTTCCCTCGATTTCTCCAGGATCCCATCATCAGATCCTGACTTGGTGACAAAGGGACCAATTTCAAAGTATATCCTTTCAAACAACAAAAGAATTTTCCAAATCGGTTCAGCCGTCTCCGAGTAATCGGTGATCATACATAAACAAAAAATAATATACGCGTCGAATTGATAACCTCCTCTTTTTTTGTCGTCGGTTGAAAAACCCCTAAACTATAATAGCAATATTTCATTCGTCAATCGACATTGCTGTCGATAGCCTACGTTAGTGGATCTGCACAAGCACATCACTAATTCGTCGCAAGAAGTGGCGGCCTCACTACGCGATGAATCCGCGTAATACAGTTTCGTATGTTATGTTTACATTGCTTGTCCAGTTACTTAGTGACGAACTCAGGTAGTGGTTAAGGAGCAATGTATTTATAGCAAAAGGAGTACAGTCGCTCTGATATTTGAAAACAAAAATAACATAGTAAAACCAAGAAATATTTTACGATTTATTGTTTATCATGATTTTAAAGACAAATATTGTAGAATACTTGTACTTACATATGGTAAGTGATTCCATGATTCACATAGATTTGATTTTGGCTTCGGTTTTTACAAGATACCACAGAACAACTCGGCATTCATATAATATGTTATCACGGTCGCCGTCGAAAGCGCACTAGTTCGCAGAGACGGCCACTTGCCTGTGACATGAGCCCTGTGGCCATGTCGCGCGGACACCGATACGCCCCCTTACCACTTCTCCTATATTTTTGATTTCTGTGGTTGTGAAGGTGATTATTTTGAACTCTATGTTCGCGATACTCACCGACATTCACGAGACTTGAACTAGGTAATAATTCATCCAATTGTTGTAAATATGCTGATTCCACTTTTTAAATACGCCTGCATTAAAAAATAAAAATGGGTATTGTACCTAGTTTTGTACCGACATTCTTATCCGCACCAAATGTGTTTACAAACAATAAGTTATTTTAAGGACACGTTTACAAAATATGATAGGTATAGGTATGAATCGCAACACAACATTGAAACGGCTCTAACACACACATAGGCACGGATACCTGTGCGGGAATTAGGAGGAAATAAACTTTGACGCGCGGACTAACATTCCATTAAACATTTTCAGTGCAATAAATCTAAACAGTGACCAAATAAAATAAACCTTAATACCATCCGTTAAGGTTCATGTCTTATAGCAAAATATGAGAAAAAGATAAACGGGAACTTATTTTTTTCTGAGGCTATTTGTAATATTTTTGTTATTAGGTATGTTTATTATCATTTTGGGGTGATTATGTCTGTTTCCCTGGGATTATTGCAACGCGGAATGAAAAGTAAATAACATCAAATAATACTAATAACTAGTCATTGCGACCAGCACGTTTGCGGCATTTCCCTACAAGTAGTAGCAATAATAATAGGCTCAAAGGGACGCCGCGCCGCCTGCGCGCCTGCCGCCCCGAACAATCTTTGTCCCGCTCCTTCACTCGCAAAATTAATAAGAAGGAAAGTTGAAATGTATTCTATTAGGAATCAAAGCGTTAGCAACTTACCTATGTCACATCAATCGGGCGGGGTCAAAGAGTTCATGCACAATGAGGAGCATTAGCTGTCGCGATACGCAACTATTTGATACTTTGTCATCATCATCATTTGCTTAGCCTTTTCCCAACTATGTTGGGGTCGGCTTCCAGTCTAACCAGACGCAGCTGAGTACCAGTATTTTACATGAGCAACTGCCTATCTGACCTCCACAGCCCAGTTAAGTACTGGGTAATACAATACACCTTGGTAAGACTGGTTGTCAGATTTTTTTTTTATTTGATACTTTGTTTGACTTAATAATTTTTCTAAGGTAGGATATTCCATAATTGCATAAACAATATTTTTGACTTGCGTAATGCAATTAGTATCGTAAGTAGTGCCTAAGTTTAAAATAATGCCAAAGAGTTCAATTGCACCCTTTAAAGTGGAAGCGCACGGGTAGCCCGCCAAATTCAAATTTTCATAGGTACGTTTTTTTCAAATTTCAGGTCAGTGTCAGGTTATACAACCGTGCCAGGTTCATGAAAAATGAATTGCGTCTTGCGAATTTTCATGAAAAGTCATTCAATGGGGTTACATGAACTTAGAGGGTTGTATTGATGATTTTCATGAAAATGTCATTCAATGGGGTTACATGAACTTAGAGGCTTGTATTGATGATTTCATGATTGTAATTCTATAACTACACACGTGTTACTAGCGCAACTCATTTTTCATCAACATACAACCTGACCCTGACCTGTAAATTGCAAAAAAACGTAAGAAAATTTTAAATTCGTGGTCTACCCGTGCGCTTCCCCCTTATGGTAATTGTTAGTTATGTTTGATTTGTTTTCGTTTGTTCGGAAAATGTACCGAAAAACAGCTATTTACGTCAGATTTGTAAACGCATCCCTAATAAACAATATCGCCGCGCCGCGCGCCGGAGCCTGTTAACGTAGGTAGGTAACTTTCGTCACATTACGTAGGTAGGTAATTTAAGTACCTACATGCGATTTAATTTAATGTTATTCTTTAATGTAGCCAGTCCTAAACCTGGTTAAGTATGAAGGGAGAGTGGATTCAGTCTAACTACGAACAAATACTTTTATGATTTTTTATCAAGTGCTATACCGTTGTAACTTAACAGAAAATGTGAGAAGTCATTGGTAGTATTTTTATTACGATGTTTAGTACGTAGGTACCGTGAAATATCACGGTTATTTGCATGTCAAATGTCCGATTGTAGGTATCATTTGGCTTTTGCGTAAAAAGGCGGGAATCGTAGCGTAGCGAGTACTACTAACCCAAAAGTAGGTATTACTACGAGGGCAGTGCGCGGCAGGCGTAGGTAGGTACAGCGAAATACAGAGTTGAAAATGTGTTAGATAGGACGACGAAATCTTGAAGGTTTGTTTTTGGTAAATGTATTATGTTTTGTAAAAAGTCATAGAACAACAAATGTTGATTAGGATGTTAGTAGCATAGTCCTGAGAGGTTTTTGGTGTTTTACAATTAACCCTGTATATTTTCATTAAAATCAGTTGTGTCAACAACTATAGTTTCAGCAGGCACTCGGTAATAATTATTTTTTTGGTGGTGAGTCATTAGATGGTTTATCTAATGACTCCTCCCTCCTACATACACTTAACCCGTGGACTCGACATCGAAACAAAGTAACCTGTTGTTTTTTTCCTGGGTGGGAAAATCATCGAATGACTTCTCCCGCTCTGGGTAAAGTGGAAGGGAGTGTCAGACTTCTACTGACTAAAATCCCACCCTGTTCTTTCAGCTGTTAAGTTCCGGGGCCGCGGTATCTCATTAGAACATTACCGCAACCCCGGACCCAAAGTAACTTACGATGGCGATATTGTAATGCAAAGGTCCAAGTTAATTAGTATTAGAATCCATCATACTATTTGAAGACTTTTGTTTTTTTAGGTGGGAAAATCATCGAATGACTTCTCCCGCTCTAGGCAAAAGGGAAAGGAGTGTCAGACTTCTACTGACTAAAAATCTACCCTGTTCCTTCAGCTGCTCTTAAGTTCTGGGGCCGCGGTATCTCATTAGAACATTACCGCAACCCCGGAACCAAAGTTACTTACGAGGGCGATATTGTAATGCAAACTCCCAAGTTAATAAGTATTAGACTTCGTCATACTATTTGAAGCCTAGAAAGATTGGATATACACACATCAAAAGTGTCTAGGGATCAAGCATTTTTATGCGGATTTCTTGAGATTGAGATGTGGCTTTGTAATAAATTTATGATTTTATAAATTTATATGGATCCTTTTTGGTGCATTTCATAATTTGAAACAGGAACTGTTAATCAAATTCGAGTAAAAGATGAAAATCAGCTGTCAATATTTTCCCTATAAAAACATACAACGCATTGAAGACATTATTAGTGCTACTGTTTCCCTACTACTGATTAAAACCAACGTTATTATGGAGCGGCGACGTCATTTAAGCAGGGAAGAAATGCTCAGAGCCGTGGGAATGATAGAAGCTGGTTCCCGGCAACGTACTGTGGCTTTAGCTCTGAATACAAGTCAGAGTGTTATCAGTCGACTTTGGACACGTTACCGAAGCGCTGGTACCGTGGCTGAGCGCCATGGAGGACGGTATCGCTGCACCACACGGAGACAAGACCGATACATTCAAATCTTAACTCGAAGAGCTCCAACAATAACCGCCATGATGTTAGCCGTGAGGCTTCATCACTCTTCAGGGAACTTAATTAGCGACCAAACAGTCAGAAACCGCTTGCATGAAGTGAACCTTCATTCCCGAAGACCGCTACGGGTACCACCTATAGCAATGCACAATCGTAGGATTCGATATCAATGGGCTCTTGAACACAGAAATTGGGCAGAAGAACAATGGCGTTTCGTGTGCTTTTCTGATGAGTCTCGTTTTGGTATGAGACCGGATACAAGACGTATACGACACTGGAGAACCCCTGGACGCCAACAGCGATTAAAATCCTGCCAGGAAGTCCATCCTTATAGTGGTGGAACCATCATGGTATGGGCGGGTATTTGGATCGGCGGAAGAACTGAGTTGATTTGGATCAGAGGCAACCTCAACGCTCAAATTTATGCTGAGACGATTGTATCTGACGTCATCGTTCCTCTACAAGTGCAAATCGGTCCCTTATTTCAGTTAATGCATGATAATGCACGACCGCACACCGCAAGAGTTGTAAGACAGACTCTCGCCGCAGCTAACATCAATGTCCTGCTCTGGCCTGCTCAGTCGCCAGACTTGAACCCGATTGAGCATGCATGGGATATGCTACAGAGAAGAGCTCTGCCGAAAATGGAGGGTATCCAGTCGCAAGAAGACCTTTTTTTGTTGTTGCAACGAACATGGGCGGTCATTCCACAGCGTGATTTGGATGAACTCATTTTGAGTATGCCAAACCGATGTTCTTGTGTTGTAAGTGTTCGCGGTAGAAACACGGATTATTAATTGTTTAAGTTACCCAATAAAATTTTAAAGAAAACTGTTATTTCAGTCTTTTTTTCGAACTTTAATGTTAGTGGTTCAAATATCAAAAATCCCTTTATTAGGAAAATGGCAAATTTCTTTATTAATGCAAAGGTGACTTGGTTTATCGTTACTGTGACAAACGAAAACACTTTATACGATGAATCCTTAAAGAAAATTTTAATTAATATCAATCAGGAGAAAAGTTATTGCAATAAAAACTTTTTACCAAAAAATTAAACCGACTCCCAAAAAACACTGCAAAGTGAAAAATAACTTTAATTTCGGTAGTCGGTGTCTTTAGTTTTGTATTTTCGTTTTTGGCACCGACTTCCGAAATTAAAGTTATTTTTCACTTTGCAGTGTTTTTTGGGAGTCGGTTTAATTTTTTGGTAAAAAGTTTTTATTTCACTCTTTTTAGTTGGTTGATTTTTAATTTACCTAGTTACAAGAGCCTAAATGTCAACTACTTATAACATTTTACAAAATATTGCTTTTCCCAATACTGGGCCGTTAATTTTTGAGGAGTTCTCCTGGTACTTCACCATCAGCTATACATCACCATATGCATTGTGACGAGCACCAAGTGCTTAATATCCATATTCAAGTAATCAAATCGCAATCCACGAAATACTTATTATTAAGTAGTTTCGGCGGCCATTTGTGGTCTTCATCATCAGTTCCACTTCCCCAAATGGTACTTTTTGAGAGCAACTGCACAAGTTACTATAAGAAATACCCAAAACGCCATCGGTGTGCCTATAATATTTGAAGAGTTCCCTCGATTTCTCCAGGATCCCATCATCAGATTCTGACTTTGGTGATAATGGTACCAATTTCGAAGTATACCCATTCGAACAAAAAAAGAATTTTCCAAATCGGTTCAGCCGTCTTCGAGTACTCGATGATCATACATAAAAAAAAAAAAAAAAAAAAAAAAATATACGCGTCGAATTGATAACCTCCTCTTTTGGTCGTCGGTTGAAAATATATGTTGATCCCTAGACACTTTTGATGTGTGTAGTTGTCTTATATTATTTTGACATTTCTCAACATTATATCAATAAAAACCTTTTAACCAAAAAATTAAACCGACTCCCAAAAACACTGTAAAGTGTAAAATAACTTTAATTTCGGTAGTCGGTGTCTTTAGTTTTGTATTAGCGTTTTAGGCACCGACTTTCGAAATTAAAGTTATTTTACACTTTGACAACCTCCTCAATTTTTTTCCTCGGTTAAAAAGACAGTCGCCTCTTATAAAATACTAGTACTCAGCTATCCCTTTAGACAGGAAGGCAACCTTAACGGAAAGACTTAGTAGATGATTATTTATTTATTATTTATTATACCTATACTTTATTGTACACCTCACAATATTTCAATGCATTAGGCGACGCCACCTATTCCATTATCTCAATATTCAAATGTCTTTACATCAACTTAATATAACTTATTCGGCAGGCGCTTTTCAGCGTTCCAATAAATAATAATATAATTATGCTTTACCAACCTATCTTACATCGATTATCATTTTATATGCGAGTTCCACTTTAACTTAATGCAAAGGCTATTAAGTGAAAAAATTAAACGTCATACCATCTATTACCGCCTTTTGTGGCTTTTATTTGAATTTGTGACAATCTATTCAGAAGCAAAATATGGATTACTACATGATATATTAAGAAATGATACTTGAATAGACTTGACTTGTACTATATCAATCCATTGCGAAATATTGAATTATTTATGGCTCCTACATTTTTTGAAGAAGTAAATACATGTATTTATTGAGGTACTGGGTTTGTGAATTGAAGGACAAAAGTGATACTCAGAGGTCGATGTTAGGCTTGATAAACAACTCGTGTAAGAGTATGGTATTTGTAGGATTTTGACTAAATGGGTCTAGTTCAAACGAAAATGTACAATTTTTTTTGCACATTTGTGTTTAGGTCACTTTTTGATATAATGGAAAAAGATGATGTGGTCGACAATGGAGTATCCTAAACTAGAAGTAATATGTTTACTCGTGATTGAAGTTGAGTGACGTACAGGTAAGGAGTTGAATTCGCTGCCAGATTCTGTTTCCTGTTAGCTAATAACTTGGGGGACTTTAAGTCGAGAGTGAGTAGATTTCTTCAAGGTAAGCATGCTTCATTTTCAACAACATTATCGCTTACCATTACGTGAGATGGTGGTCAAACGTGGGCCTATTATCAATAAAACATTGGCCAAATGCAAGTCAAACTCGCCCATGAAGGGTTCCGTAGTAACTACGCGATATAACCTTGTTTTTCATAGTTTGTATGAAATAGAAAGTTATATTTGCGGTTATAGAAAACGTGCTATATCTCAGAAACCACTGACTCTATCTTGTTCAAATTAATTTTCGTTGAAAGCTTACAATAACATCTACAGAAATTATTTTATTTACATTTTTCACTCTATTATTATAGAAGTTAGAGGGGTGGGGGGGAGGCATTTTACCACTTTGGAAGTGTCTATCTCTTAAACGATAAATTTCAGGAAAAAATTATATTACAAACACTAATGTCATTTTCAAAAATCTATCTGCAGACACCAAACACGTATAGGTTTGATGAAAAAAATATTTTCAGTTTCAGTTCCATTTAAACTTAATTAAAATTAAAAATAAAATGTTTAATAAAATATGAAATTAAGGAATTTCATTTTTTTTTTGTATAAGAATCAGTAAGCGGTTCATGGAATACATCTACCTCCGAAGTTTGACATGTGTAGTCTTAATAGTTTCGGTATAAAATGGCTGTGACATACGGACGGACGGACAAACAGACAGACACGATGAAACTATAAGGGTTCCGTTTTTGCCATTCCAAAATTCCAAAAAGGCATTATAGTCACCAATATGACAACTTGTTCCGCGAGATGATGGAATGGGTGTAGTGCGTCCAACATGTTTGCCGAAGCGAACTTAAATAGTTTTCAGTTTTAATACAGACTCCGGTAAGGATATCTACTCCTTAGCTATTCGCCTAATAAAAGTAGTCTCAAATGTGTTTTTTACGTAACTAGTTTAGGAAATTCTTATTGACGAGTAGGTATGTCTTGTTTTTAGGGTTCCGTAGCCGAATGGCAAAAAACGGAACCCTTATAGTTTCGTCATGTCTGTCCATCTGTCTATCTGTCTGTCTGTCCGTCCGTGTCACAGCTATTTTATTCTGAAACTGTTAGGACTATACATGTGAAACTTGGTAGCTAGAAGTATTCTGTGAACTGCTTTCAGATTTTACGAAAAATATTTAAAATAAAAGGACATACATGGAACTGAAACAGATTTTTTTTTTTCATGAAACCTTTGCGTCTTTGGTATCTATAGACAGGTCTTTAAAAATGACATTGAGGTTTCTAAAACCACTTTTTAAAGATATACCCTTCCAAAGTGGTAAATGTCCCCCCCCCCTCCTCTAACTTCTATAATAATGTAGTGAAAATCTAAAAAAAAATATGTCTGTAGATCTTAATGTAAACTTTCAACCAAAACTGGTTTCAGGTGGTTCAGTTTTTGAGATACAGTATATTTTCTAAACCGCAAATATAACTTTGTATTTCATACAAACACTGTGAAAACCAAAGTTATTTGGCGTAGTTGTAAAAAAGTAAATAAGCTAGTTTTAAGAAATTTGTAAGGTTTTTTTTGTCAAATAAATATACATATTATATTATTTTATTATAGTTACTGCGGGACCCTTCATGGGCGAGTCGGACTCGCACTTGGCCTATTTTTTTTTCTTTTTAGAAGCATATCGTTTAAGTCCCATAAGCAGGACCACCGATCATATAAACACAAATGATCTGTGAGCAGGACTATGTGCCGTCGAACTACTAACAAATGAGGGAGTCTATAGGATGCGTCAAACTTAGGATGAAAGTGACGCGATGGGGCCCAATATAGACATTGCCTGCTGCGGTTGCGGGAATTTTCTAACGTGATACTTACTTTAACCCCAGACCGCAAGGGTAACTGAAGGAACATGGTGGGATTTTAGTCAATAACAGTCTGACACTCTCTTCCATACCACCCAGAGGTAGCGGAGACATTCAATGATTTCTCCCGTAAAAAAATTGTGTCGCCACTTAGCCGTGTTTCAACCGATTTTTCTTTACAAAAATTACTATTTTTTATTAATAACGCATTTGCTCACGGTTAAATATACAACGTGTAACGGAAAGGGTATATACATACCAAGGGCACGGCTTCTTTGGATGATATCAAACGATATTGGAAGGGTTTCAACTCAAAATAAAATACTCTAAAAATTGATACCAAATTTTCGGTTTCGTAAGTTTCAATTGAAATCATAACAATCGTGTCACCGCACTACGTAGGTCAATAACTTTCAACGTGGAAAGTTGCAAATATCACGATAAATCTCTTCCGTAATTCGGTGCGCCTAGTACTGTAGTAGCCTAGCGTAAAGGCGGTGTTCTTTTGTCGGCGCGAGAAAGGAGATAGGATTAAAAAACCCTTCCAATACCGTTTGATATCACCTAAAGAAGCCGTGCCCTTGGTATGTATATAAAATTTCCGTTACACGTTGTATATACATCTTTTGACACATTATTTCATAGTCTCTCTGGCATTAAACCTGATGAACAAAGCAAGAAAAACTG
The DNA here is from genome assembly GCA_943138885.2 of Tholera decimalis. Classification (NCBI taxonomy): domain Eukaryota; kingdom Metazoa; phylum Arthropoda; class Insecta; order Lepidoptera; family Noctuidae; genus Tholera; species Tholera decimalis. The sequence continues at coordinate 8,269,604 of OW964565.2, read as the reverse complement.
AAACTAGCTCTAAAAATATCCATTTAATCTTGCCTTAACGCAGCAAAATCTTAAAAGCATACGACGGGCACCCAAGACATAAAATGCAGCCGTTACAAAAACCATTTGCAAATAAAACAGCACCGGAGTCTAGCCTTAATGAACGCCTAATTAAAACTTAGCTGGATATAACTGTGCTACGTAATTTGTTGATGACTGAAGTGAAAAACAAGACTAGGAGTTGGGATGAGTGTTGAAAAGGAGTTGTGTTTTGTTTATCTTGTGATTGTTAATCTTGCAGTACTGAGATGCTTCAGTGCCTTTGCTTAATGTCTGTCAGTACCAACTGTCAATTTCTTTTTTCATGGGGAACATCATAAAATTACTCATGTCGCTCTGGGTTGAGCAGAAGAGAGTGTTAGCCTCCGACTGACAAAGAACTCACCCTATTGCTTCAGTTGCTCTTATGTTTGGGGACACCAATATCTCGTTAGATAATTCCCACAGCCGCGGCAGCTACGGTAAGAACTTTTTCGTCTGAATAAATCATGAGTGACCAACCATTCAATAGAATCAAGAAAACATAATTATATCTAATAACGAGATGTAAGGTTAATTGTACGTACTAAGGCTACTTAATTGTTAATTGTATCAGTCAAGTTCAAACGATTTTGCCATATCTATTATTGGGATTAAAAGCAGGTGTTAGCGCGTTTGATTTGAGAGTGAATGACGAACGGATGAACGGATATGTCACGTGTCAAAGTCATTGCTGTGTTCCTTGGGCAGCTGTCATTTAACCTGATGCAACAACATGAGGTAGGGTGCGAGCGAACGGACCGCGACAGGTAGTCAGTTGAGACCTAGCCAGCCGTTCGCTCCTGCAGATTACGCTTTCTACCTTGATTCCATGTTCCTGATTATTCTGAATGAGCTCAATTATATTTTGTGTGAAAAAAAAAACGGGTCATTTTTCTCACCAGTCACCCACGTACCTACTCGTAGTACTGAAATCAGCTATGAACGTACCTGATTGGTAATAGAACTCCTACCAGCATGACGTCCTTATATAAATTGTTTTCATTTGAGGATTGGTGAGCGGGGTTAACCCTTCAACCAAGCCGTAAATGTTCCTTGTTACCTATTGGCCTAACTCTTTTCACTCTTGGGGTTGAAAAGGAAGGAGCTAAATCGTATAATTAGTAGTACTTTAAGAAATAAAATAATAGTCGCGGCGGGGTATCGCTATGTAACAAACTTTAAATATCGATTCTGACAATCGGTTCACAGGCTCAGAAGCTACGGTGATAGACACACATAGCGGTCAAACTTATAATAACCCTCTTTTTGCGTCGGCGGTTAAAAATGTGTGCAATCCTTTCATTCACAGATCATATTGTGTTTATATGATCTGTGCTCTCATTTCACTGTTTTTAGGGTTCCGTAGCCGAATGGCAAAATGCGGAACCCTTATAGTTTCGATACGTCTGTCCGTCTGTCTGTCTGTTTGTCTGTCCGTCCGTATGTCACAGCCATTTTATTCCGAAACTATTAAGACTATACATGTGAAACTTAGTAGGTAGATGTATTCTGTGAACCGCTTTCCGATTTTAAGAAAAAAATTAACAAATATTTAAAATAAAGGGGGTCCCCATACATGGAACTAGAACTGAAAATATTTTTTTCATGAAACCTATGTGTGTGTATCTATAGACAGGTCTTTAAAAATGATATAAGGGTTTCTAAAACCACTTTTTCATAAAGTCAATCGTTTAAAAGATATAAGCTTCCAAAGTGGTAAAATGTGTGTCCCCCCTCTAACTTCTATAATAATGGAGCGAAAAATCTAAAAAAATATATATCTGTAGATCTTAATGTAAACTTTCAGTCAAAATGGTTTCAACGAAATCGGGTCAGCAGTTTTTGAAATACAGCATATTTTCTAAAACCGCAAATATAACTTTGTAATTCATACTAAAACTATGAAAATCAAAGTTATTTAGCGTAGTTGTAAAAATGTAACTAAGCTAGTTTTAAGAAATTTTAAGGTTTTTTTTATTCGTCAAATAAATATACATATTATATTATATTATTATAGTTACTACGGAACCCTTCATGGGCGAGTCTGACTCGCACTTGGCCAATTTTTTGGTTCGGAAATCCTCTCGCGTGTCCTCAAAACACCCGGACAAGGTTTCATTATAATCTGATCGATGGCTTAAGCATGTATACAAACATTGATTGTAATTAAAATAGAAGATAGATCGTATATTGTATGTATTTAATTTGTGTACTTACAGATTTTTTCCAGAAGTAACCATTTTTTTGACACAATATATTGTTATATAGCCTTGAAAATATGTGACCGTGTACTTAAAATAAAATAGTGTAAGTAGAATAAAACATTACAAAGTAACCTTTTTCAGGTATTGCGAATTAGAGAGCTTATACTAACAATTGACAGTAATGAACTTCAAAGAATTATATTAATTATTATTAAAAACTACTGACTTGGCCCGGCTTCATTAAGCCAATGTCAACACAAAACATTGTTAAATAATACACTAACACCTTCCTCATGGATCGCTCCACCAATCGGTGAAAACCGCATGAAAATCTGTCCAGTCGTTTTTGACTTTATCGCTAACATACAGACAGACAGAGGCGGCGGGAAACTTTGTTATTATATTCTACTAGCCTTTGCCCGCGACTTCGTTGGCATGGGAGGTTTTTCGTGCGTAAATCCGATCTCGTAGGAATTCCGGAATAAAAAGTAGCCTATGTTTTATTCCAGGATGGCAACTATCTACTTACTAAACTTCATTGAGATCCGTTCAGTAGTTTTCGCGTGAAAGAGTAACAAACATACATCCATCCATCTATCCTCACACACTTTCGCATTTATAATATTAGTAAGATAAGATAAGATTTCAACATTTCTCATCTAACTGTTGTTACAAGCATTTTGAATAAGCAGGTATTCTATTAGTAGGTGTTTGTTCTTTTCTATGATAATATAAATAAATAATTTAAAGAAAGAACCTTTTCAGTTCAACAGAAATATTCTGTATAATCTTAATAAAACTATGAGATAAAAGAAATAACGACTTACCGTTTTCTCCGTAGCTTCAAGTAATATTTGAAGCCTTCTTTTATAAAAACCCTACACGTTCTAAGAAAGCAGAAAACAATTTCAATGTAAAAGCGGTATCTAAGGTCTTTCAGAATAATTAAACAGATGTTCCACGGAATAACACTTGCTGTTCATTTTGTTCTAGCATAAAATTCTGGACACGCGCTCTCATAACGACGTTGCTTTGGTTTAAGTTACAAACGACAGCAGCTATTATGGACTTCTGAAAACGGTAAACATTGTAGAACAACATACAAAACGCAGAAGTAGATAGGTACTAAAATAAATAGAAAAAGTGAAAGATATGAAAAAAAAATGTTTCTATGTCTGTCACGAATATTCTACACGATGTTTATTCCAAATACAACACATAGAAGAAGTGAAGTTAAGTTACGTATACTGTGTGCAAAATGCGATAAATAAAAAAAAAAAAAAAACAAACAAACATCCGAATTGAGAACCTCCTCCTTTTTCAGAAGTCGGTTAATAAAATAATATAAAACGTAAAAAATACGATATTTCAAGATCGAGTGAGCATGTTGAGATCTCATTTCAGAGGCAAAATGTACCCTTAAGATCATTATATTAAGTGTACATTAAAATTTTATGGCCTATTGAAAATGAAGTGCAAGTTGTTAAATTGATTTATCGTATTCTATTTTGTAAGACCTTAAAGCTTATTTAATAGGACCCAGAATATTTTCTTCAGAATATAATCTGGGACCTTTAATAATCGTATCCTTTTTACAAGCGTTAAGCGTGAGCAATTTGATGATATTGGTCTAGATTAAATTTTACTATTATTATCTCCTTTTTTACCAATTCTTTTGGCTTACTTTTTTTTCTGGGTGGGAAAATGAAATGAAAATGAAAATCCTTGCGTTTCTGGGTATTGTAGTATCGAAGTGATGTTCATTTTGTTTGCTAGTAATCGCGCTTTCTAGTGAATTAGCTCGGTACTATTCATGCTTAATTGCTTAGTTTGCAATTTCCTGACTTAGTCTTCACTAATTCCGAAAGATAGCGCTGATACGAATTTAGTTCTGCTGATTGACTTGGTCGATCGGTGGTGTTTAGTCTTTTTGCCCTGGTGCTCACTTATATCGAAAGATGGAGCTGATACGTGTTTAGTTTAGCTGATTGACTTGGTCGATCGGTAGTGTTCAAGCTTTTTCTGATTATTTCCGATAGATGGCGCTGATACGTGTTTAGTTCAGCTGATGGACTTGGTCGATCGGTGGTGTTTAGTCTTTTTGCCCTGGTGCTCACTTATATCGCAAGGTGGCGCTGATACGTGTTTAGTTTAGCTGATTGACTTGGTCGATCGGTAGTGTTCAAGCTTCTTCTGATTATTTCCGATAGATGGCGCTGATACGTGTTTAGTTCAGCTGATTGACTTGGTTGATCGGTAGTGTTCTAGCTTCCTCTGATTATTTCCGATAGATGGCGCTGATACTTGTTTAGGTCAGCTAATTGACTTTCTCGATCAGAAAATATCGATCCTGGAAAGGAAAAATTATCCAAGCGACATTTTTGGCCATTTGGAGTTATATACATTGTTGGAATCGCCTGATTTTTCTGCGTCGTTTGGTCTTACTCACGTCCTTCTACGACGACTTTTGATGTCGCTCCGACATTTTGAAGTTCGCGAGAGTTCACTTTTTTCCTTACTAACGACAAAATTTTCGAGCATTTTTGAAAATTTGGTGGTTGTCGTAATTGTGAAATGCTAAATTTGCCTATGGTCAAGTTTGACATTTCTGTTCGTACGGTAATTACTCCACTTAGTTAACTTAATTTTCCAGTATCTGGCGATACAGTGTTATGCGCTTAGGTAATTTTGAGTTATTAAGTTTTTTTCCTACATGCATTGAGGTAATATAAAAAATTTATATTAAATTAATATTTAGGTTGTTTTGCCTCAACTTCCACATGTTTTTTATTTTGGTAAGGCAAATTCGGTGTAATTTGGAAAGGATACATTCTAAAAAAGATATGTATTACATTTTTACCGTACCTTCCTTAATCAAAGCTTAAAAAAAATCAAAGAATTAGGTATTTTGGACCATAACAAGAATTAATACGATTTTTTTTTTCTGAAAATTCAAACTTTAAACTGCTCTACTGTAAAGTTAGTCTGATGTCGCTTGGATAATTTTTCCTTTCCAGCGTCGATATGTATGTGTATGTGTGCAAGAAACAAGAAACTGTCAAGTTGTTACTTGACATTTTTTCGTTAAAAAGTTGTACTTATTGACAAGTGACGTCACAGTCATACATATTGAATTACATACGTATAAAAAGACCTCTCCACTACGACCGCACTCTTATTCATACCAATATTTTAAATCATAATTGCTGTTTCATTTGATCCTGAGGTTTGCTTTAAGAAAAAGTTACATAAAAAACAGACATCGAAAGATACCAAATATAGCTACCCGCTTACTCCACCACCATGCACCAAACACCCAAAACTTCGCATCCGGAATCCAGCAATTTGCACCTCCATATCATTAGTGATTTGGACACTAATCGCCAACTGATGGCCATTGGCCATTGGCCATCGATCCTCGTTATTTATTCATGCCAAATCAGGGCCCTAATGATATTTGCAGGAGGCATCTAGCATTTTGTGTGGGCAGTAAGGTGTTTAGCGATTGGAGGATATTTATCGGTGAATGTTTTATGGGTTTTGTGGTAGCGGTGTGGGTAACTGGTAACCTCCCTCTCGACAGAGGCCTTTGTGGCGACTTTGGAAAGATTTCTGTCTCGCCGTGGGTTACCTTCTTTGATTAGGTCTGATTGCGGTACGAACTACAAGGGTACAAGTAACTATTTGAAGGAGGTATACGCCTTCCTTAATGAGAGCCAGGCTGACATTGGTAATAGTTTGGCCCGCCGAGGGGTCACTTGGTTGTTTGACCCGCCAGCCTGCCCCCATTGGAAGGGTATTTTTGAGGCGGCGGTGAAAGCGGCAAAGGGACACTGGCGGAGATTGTTGGGAGACACCGTTCTCACCTTTGAGGAACTAGCTACGGTATTTTGCCGCATTGAAGCTGTGTTAAATTCGCGCCCATTGTGCCCGCTCTCTTCGGACCCGAATGACTTGGAGGCTCTAACACTGGGCCATTTCTTGATTGGACAGCCACTTGTCGCCTTGCCGGAGTACCCTTTTGTTGATGTGAGCCAAAATCGGCTTTCGCGGTTTCAGTTGGTGCAACAGCTCGCTCAGAACTTTCGGAAGCGTTGGAGCTTAGAGTATCTGCACATCCTCCAGCAACGCGTCAAGTGGACGGATAAAACTCATCCGCCTAAGATCGGAGACCTCGTCCTGATTAAGGATGCCAACCTTAAGCCTTTGTATTGGCGCAGGGGGCGCATTCTCAATTTAGTGGCTGGCACCGACGGGGTCCCTCGTTTTGCTGAAGTTTTGGTGGACGGATCCATCATAAAGAGAGCGGTCGCAACCTTGTCAAGGCTTCCAATTGATTAGCGGACGGGTAGGCCCATCCGGGGGGGGGGGGGTAGATGTTCTGTCCGATATGTGTAACCGAACGTATATTTTTGGTATGGCAATAATTATCTGTGGTCTTAACTTCACTTGACAGATAACCTTTGTGCTTCCGTTGAAAAATGTCCGCTCTTTGTGAGATCGATTTATTGTGTAATTGAAAAATCCTGTTGAATCTCAGTTAATTAAGGACAAATTGGGTGTGATTAACGATTAATTGATATTGGAATCCCGAATTGAGTAACATACTGGGATATTTTGAACAATACGCCGTATTGACGCCAGATCGAATGGCACGCGAATTTGTTGAAAGTAATTGTGAATTAGTGATAAATAGCTGCTCCAATCTGGTGCGAAGTTTGTGCCACATCCCGGCCTGGACCACACATCGAAGCTTGCGTCTTTTGGGAACCGCCGTGACACCACTTCACAACATTACACAATCATACATACTTTCACACATATCACACAGACGTAACCCCAGGAAAGGTCGAAGCCTGTCGTCCCAGCTCAGAAGGTAAGTGGTTAGTATTAAGTATTGTTATCTCTAAAAGCATATTGTGTTTGTAAAGCAACGGTAAAGCTCCACGTACCGTGGACTGTTCGAACACCAGTTACCGTTGGCTGGCTTGGGACTGAACAGTTTAGATGTCTTTATCTATCTCAGGCTAACAAGATAATTTCTTATCATGACATTAGATTAACCAAATATATACCTACCTAGTAAACGAAGACCGATTTGAAATGGCATTCTTCTGGGCTCGTCGTCCGATGGTAGACTTCATCTATCGCTTACCATCAGGCGTGATCGAGGTCAAACGAGGGCACATTCAAAATAAATAAATAATAGTTCCCATTTTTAGGATTCCGTAGCCTAATGGCAAAAAACGGAACCATTATAGTTTCGTCATGTCTGTCCGTCTGTCTGTGTGTCTGTCTGTCCGTCCATCCGTATGTCACAGCAAATTTATTCCGAAACTATTAGGACTATACATGTGAAACTTGGTAGGTAGATAGATGTATTCTGTAAACCGCTTTCCGATTTTATGAAAAAAAAAAAAAAATTAAATAAAGAGGGGAACTAAAGAGGGAAATAAATGCATGGAACTGAAACTTTACTGGATTTAAGTTCCTTCATGACACACATGTAAGAGATTTGAGATCATCGGAGAATTTGAGACTTTCAATGCCTGCACATTTCACTAAATTCTATGGCTCATCGTTTACGGTGCAAGCTATTCGTTTGTGGAATGCATTGCCGGTGTCTGTAAGACAAGCTCAGTCACTGGCTACTTTTAAAAGCTCGGTTGCTAATTATTTTCATTCCAATTTATGTCTATTCTTTTGTTTTCTCTCCACTTGATGTTAAAGAACACATTATATGTATTGTATTATTTAATTACCTATGTATTACATTGTGTTTATATGCATATATATATATTTGCATATACATTTATTTATTTTAATATTTAAATATTTTTTGTTTCTCTGTTTTTATGAGTAATGTAGTTAGTACACTAATTTAGCCCTCCCCACTTTAATTAAAGTTTTTAAAGTCCTTCCAAAGGTTGTCTGGAAGATATCGCTTTCAGCGATAAGACCGCCATTGTTACCATAGAATAAGCAATATTGTTAAATAGGTGTGTTTAAATTTTGGTGTACAATAAAGTATATTCTATCTATCTATCTATCATACGGGTCCATGATGCTCTGGAGGCTGCCGACGAAAGGAAGAGCAGACTGGTCCATGGAGGAACTCACGACCCTCAATACTGTAGAGTACGACGCAAGAAGAAGATATTCTATCTATTTATCTATACCTACCAAGCCCACGGTGTGCGAAAAACATTGCTAGTACCGACAAATAAGTTCCGAATAATTGAAAAACCTTTATTACCGATAATTAAAATATGATCCCGATATTCTTGCATTCAAATTCCTCTGTTACTATGAATTTATACCTCTATAATTGAGACCTTGCAGCTTAATAATTATCTGTACAGGTAAGACAATTTATCAGGTTTAAACTTAACAACTTAAAACGGTACATCACAACAAAGTTATTTGGTGTAGTTGTAAAAAATGTAAATAAGCAAGTTTTAAGAAATTTGTAAGGTTTTTTTTGTATAATAAATATACATATTACTCGCCCATGAAGAGTTCCGTAGTAACTACGCCAAATAACTTTGTTTTTCATAGTGTTTGTATGAATTACAAAGTTATATTTGCGATTTTAGAATATATGCTGTATCTCAAAAATTGCTGACCCGATCTCGTTCAAACCAATTTTGGTTGAAAGTTTACATTAAGATCTACAGCATATATTTTTTGAAATTTTTCACTCCATTATTATAGAAGTTAGAGGGACACACATTTTACCACTTCGAATGCGTATATCTTTTAAACTATTAATTTTATGAAAAAGTGGTTTTAGAAACCTTAATATCATTTTAAATACCTGTCGTAGATACCACACACGCATAAGTTCCATAAAAAAAAATATCAGTTTCAGTTCCATGTATTTATTTCCCTCTTTAGTTCCCCTCTTTATTTAATTTTTTTTTTCATAAAATCGGAAAGCGGTTTACAGAATACATCTATCTACCTACCAAGTTTCACATGTATAGTCCTAATAGTTTCGGAATAAAATTGCTGTGACATACGGATGGACGGACAGACAGACACACAGACAGACGGACAGACATGACGAAACTATAATGGTTCCGTTTTTTGCCATTAGGCTACGGAATCCTAAAAATGGGAACTATTATTTATTTATTTTGAATGTGCCCTCGTTTGACCTCGATCACGCCTGATGGTAAGCGATAGATGAAGTCTACCATCGGACGACGAGCCCAGAAGAATGCCATTTCAAATCGGTCTTCGTTTACTAGGTAGGTATATATTTGGTTAATCTAATGTCATGATAAGAAATTATCTTGTTAGCCTGAGATAGATAAAGACATCTAAACTGTTCAGTCCCAAGCCAGCCAACGGTAACTGGTGTTCGAACAGTCCACGGTACGTGGAGCTTTACCGTTGCTTTACAAACACAATATGCTTTTAGAGATAACAATACTTAATACTAACCACTTACCTTCTGAGCTGGGACGACAGGCTTCGACCTTTCCTGGGGTTACGTCCGTGTGATATGTGTGAAAGTATGTATGATTGTGTAATGTTGTGAAGTGGTGTCACGGCGGTTCCCAAAAGACGCAAGCTTCGATGTGTGGTCCAGGCCGGGATGTAGCACAAACTTCGCACCAGATTGGAGCAGCTATTAATCACTAATTCACAATTACTTTCAACAAATTCGCGTGCCATTCGATCTGGCATCAATACGGCGTATTGTTCAAAATATCCCAGTATGTTACTCAATTCGGGATTCCAATATCAATTAATCGTTAATCACACCCAATTTGTCCTTAATTAACTGAGATTCAACAGGATTTTTCAATTACACAATAAATCGATCTCACAAAGAGCGGACATTTTTCAACGGAAGCACAAAGGTTATCTGTCAAGTGAAGTTAAGACACCAGATAATTATTGCCATACCAAAAATATACGTTCGGTTACACATATCGGACAGAACATCTACCCCCCCCCCCCCCCCCCCCCCGGACGGGCCTACCCGTCCGCTAATCAATTGGAAGCCTTGACAAGGTTGCGACCGCTCTCTTTATGATGGATCCGTCCACCAAAACTTCAGCAAAACGAGGGACCCCGTCGGTGCCAGCCACTAAATTGAGAATGCGCCCCCTGCGCCAATACAAAGGCTTAAGGTTGGCATCCTTAATCAGGACGAGGTCTCCGATCTTAGGCGGATGAGTTTTATCCGTCCACTTGACGCGTTGCTGGAGGATGTGCAGATACTCTAAGCTCCAACGCTTCCGAAAGTTCTGAGCGAGCTGTTGCACCAACTGAAACCGCGAAAGCCAATTTGGCTCACATCAACAAAAGGGTACTCCGGCAAGGCGACAAGTGGCTGTCCAATCAAGAAATGGCCCAGTGTTAGAGCCTCCAAGTCATTCGGGTCCGAAGAGAGCGGGCACAATGGGCGCGAATTTAACACAGCTTCAATGCGGCAAAATACCGTAGCTAGTTCCTCAAAGGTGAGAACGGTGTCTCCCAACAATCTCCGCCAGTGTCCCTTTGCCGCTTTCACCGCCGCCTCAAAAATACCCTTCCAATGGGGGCAGGCTGGCGGGTCAAACAACCAAGTGACCCCTCGGCGGGCCAAACTATTACCAATGTCAGCCTGGCTCTCATTAAGGAAGGCGTATACCTCCTTCAAATAGTTACTTGTACCCTTGTAGTTCGTACCGCAATCAGACCTAATCAAAGAAGGTAACCCACGGCGAGACAGAAATCTTTCCAAAGTCGCCACAAAGGCCTCTGTCGAGAGGGAGGTTACCAGCTCCAAATGTACTGCCTTGGTTGACAGGCAGACAAAAACACACAAATAAGCCTTAACAATCTTACTATTTCGAAGTGTGGACGTCTTCAACAAAAGGGGACCAGCAAAGTCCGTTCCGACGCCAGCAAAGGGCCTCGCCTCATTAACACGATCAGCCGGCAAAATCCAAAATTCTCGCTGCAGAATGGCCAACAGCGCATTACAACCGGCATGCGAGTTCTTAATGTGACGATCAGTCACCAACAATTGAACCAAGTGGCCCTCCTTGGGCAACAAAAGGGGGTGACGGGCCCCATAAGGAAGGCTAGAGAGCCTCAACCGTCCTCCAACACGCAAAAGACCCGTCTTATCCAAGAAGGGATTCAGCTTACTAATGGCTCCCGACAACTTAACCTTACCAGACTTCAAGACCTCGATCTCCTTCTCAAAGTGTGCAGCCTGCACAGAGCAGACCCAAAGGAGGAGTGACTCCTGTCGCTCTTGAGGAGAGAGAACTGGTGACAGGCGCTTGTCCCCTGGATTCCTAGAATTATGGCCAAAACGCCTGATCCACGAGGTGACGTTCAACAATTTGTCGAGGGAGCTATATCGCTTCATCAAAAAATCAGGATCAAACGGAGGATCCTTTGTCCCAACAGCGAACACCTTAAGTCCGGGCAAAGGATCCGACGTCAAGACTGGCGTTCGAGGCCAATCATCCTCGGGGCGAGTCAGCCAGTCCGGTCCCCATCAGAGGGGGTTGAGGGGCAGAGGGGGCATGCACCCGTGTGAGGCCACGTCGCCCGGGTTCAGGTCACCAGGCACGTGCCTCCAAATCAAAGGCGTTTCAGAACCTTGAATCTGCGACACTCGGTTCGCAACAAAGACCTCCAAAGAGTGGTCGGACGTCTTCAACCAACACAAAACAATTTGACTGTCCGTCCAGGCGTAAGAAGCCCGAATGTCAACAGTTCCACCCAAAGTGTGCGCAACGTGGTTTAGGAGACGCACAAGAAGCACCGCCCCTGACAACTCCAACTTAGGGATGGTCAATGCCGTCCGGAGGGGGGCCACCTTGCTCTTGGCCATGACTAGTGACAACTTCACCTGGCCCGTGGCGCTGACGGTGCGCAAATAAACAGCGGCGGCATAACCGTGAGAGGACGCGTCACAAAACCCATGAAGGGTGGCAGTATAAACCCCAGGGGGGAGGATGGCGCGTGGCAGCGCGACCTCATTGACCACAGGGAGCACGGATACAAATTGGAGCCAGTCTTCCAACAGGGTTTCCCGAAGTGGCTCGTCCCAACCAAGTTCAGCGGTCCAAAGGCACTGAAGGAAGCATTTCGCCCAAAACAATACCGGGCAGATCCAACCATTAGGGTCAAAGGTCCTTGCTACAGTAGACAACACCAGTCGCTTAGTCCAAGTATGAGGAGACTCCAAGTCGACATCATACGTAAAGGTGTCTTGAACTGGTCGGTACTGAACGCCGAGGACGGCCATCATGGCGGGGTTGTCAACGTTTTCAAACAAATGAGGATCCTGCTTATGATCCTCCAACACACCTTCCAATAGCGCTGGCGAGTTGGACACCCATTTACGCAACTCATAGCCAGCGGAAGCCAGAATATGGACCAACTCATCACGCAACAGGATAGCTTCCTCAACCGTAGGAGCTCCAGTGCAGACATCATCGACGTACAGGTTCGTTTTCAAAATGGCGGACGCACGAGGGAACCTCAAACGCTCCCGGTCCGCAAGCTCCCAAAGCGAACGAATAGCAACAAAAGGGCTTGATCGGAGGCCGTACGTATTCGTGTTGAGCTCATACACAATCATGGGATCCTGGGGATGTTCCCGCCACAGGATCAACTGATAACGTCTGTCATCCCGGTGAATAACCGTTTGCCGGAACATCATTTTGATGTCGGCCACAAAGACTACTTGATGACGACGAAAAGGCGTGATAACGTCACAAAGATCCCTCAACAATTTGGGGCCGGAATGCAGGCAATCATTCAAGGAGACGGCGGAAGAAGTCCGCGCAGACCCATCAAACACTGTGCGCAGTTTACCAGTGGATGGCTTGAGGACCGCGTGATGTGGCAAGAAGAAATGCTCTACTGAGCGCCAATCCAAATCTGATACCGACATGTGTCCCAAGTCTGCATACTCTCGCATAAAATCTACATATTTTTGCCGCAGCACCGGCTCCCTGGCCATGCGGCGCTCCATTGCCAACAATCTCTTCTCAGCCGTAGGTCTGGATTGGCCGAGAGGTGGTTGCACCGCAACAAAAGGCAGCCGGGTCTCAAGCCGACCGGAGCGGAGTCGACCGGTGTTGTTCTGATAGAACAACTCGCACTCTTCGTGTTCCGGATTCAAGCGGGCCACCTGAAGGGGCTCCTCATCCTCCCAAAACCTCTGAACGGCGTCAGAGAGGGCTGAGCCGGACACCAACGCAAAGACAGGTTCAGGTGGAGGGGGCACGTTCAACACTGGGCCCATAATCGCAAAGCCGAAGATGGTTGAGACTGCCTCCAGGCCCCTCGGGTGGCACCATGGGGTCTTCGGCTGCAAGACCATCATATTTCCCAACAATATTTTCCCTAAAACATCGGAACCCAACAACAAATGCACCGTACAAGGGGAATCAAACCGGGTGTCAGCCAAATCAAAATCTGACGTCACCCGTAGAATATCCAAAGGCAACTGACAATCGGGATTGCTACCCAATATAGTCGGCATAACAAGGGCAGGAGCACCAATTTTAGGGTACAGACAACTCACAGGGGTGATTTCAAACCAGGTCTCTCCCTCAACAGTGGTGACAGCCGCTTCGCCAATTCCCTGAATTTTGCCTGAAAAGTCGTTCACCTCCAGGCCAACCTGGCCCGCTAACCAAGACGACAAAAGGGAACCCTGGGCTCCCGTGTCCAAAATGGCACGGACCACAATCGAGTCACCCAAGGGTCCCCAGACACTGACCGAGGCCGTTGGCAACAAAATCGACTCGATCCGGGGGGGTTCTTTAGCGGGGCAGGCGCCAATTTCCTAGCGGTGCCTGGGCGGCGACCGATCGCCGCATCCAGGCTGCCTTAGTTCATGACGAGGGTAAACATCAAATGGTTCGACCGCGCGGTGTCCCGAGCCGCTCGCCATCGCCGGAAGGGCATATCCCACCGGATGCCTGAATGGTTGAGGGCGCGACTCCAACCGGGGACGTTCCGCCAACGGAGGGGAGAGGCAGCGGTGCCGATCCGGCCACTGCTGCCTAGCAGCCAACGCGCGTTCTCCCTCACGAGGGGAGACCAAATGGCGCTCGCGGGGCTCCCGTTCAACTTGCGCGGGGGGTGGAGTGCGGCAAACAGAATTGCGGGCCTCAGCCCGGTGCTCGTCTCCAGGGTACCGCCCCCTGCGCGAACCCTCCTCAGAAGATGGTCTGCTGGAGCGGTTCGCGTTGACGCACAAAATCTCAAGGTGGGACCCTTTACAAATTCTACACGGGCGGGGGCTGGGGCAGTCCCAATGGAAGTGGGCCCCCAAACACGAGAAGCACAAACGGCGTGCGTTGACAATGCGGCAGCGGGCACTTACGTGCAAATTCAAAAGGGCCAGGCAACGCGCCATGACATGCCCCGTTGCCTTACAAAAGTCACAATGATGAGGACTCCGGGCGCCAGCAAAACGGGGGGCGGGGCGAACATCAACAGGCCCCCTAGCCTTAGTCCGTCGCTGGTATCTAGGCCGAGAAGGTAGTGGGGGTGACCCCGTGGCGCCACGAGTGTTATCCAAGAGCCGACACTCGTCTTCCAAAAATTTGAGGAGGTCGTCAAAGGGGGGAAGATGGGTGGCACTATCCCCACCATACTTCTGCTCAAAACGTGACCTCAACTCCGCGGGGAGCAACTGCAGCATTATGTGCACCAACAAGTAGGACCAATGTTCTACCGGTAACTCCAAGCGTCTCAAGGCGTTGGTCGCTGAGACCAACGGGTTCAGCAAGTCAGTGCGCAACGTCGACGTGCTGGCAATGGCCGGTAGTCCCAAAATTTGGCCGATGTGCACATCAGCCAGGCAGCGCTTGTTCTGATACTGTCGAGAGAGAAGCTCCAGAGCGGTCGGGTAGGAGGAATCCGTCACCGGCAAGTGCTGCACCAAGGCTCTAGCTTCGCCCTCCAAAACAGACAATAAATAGGCCAGCTTCTGGGCAGGTCCGAGGTCCGAGCGTGCATGGACAAGACTCTCAAAGAGATTTAGGAAGCCCAGCAAGTGGTCCAAGCGACCGTCAAAATGTGGCAGCTCCAGGGTGGGCAGCCTTCCCAATAGTCCAGGGCCTGCAACAACGGGGGTCTGCGGCTTGGCCGCATCAGGCACCCGGCTCTTCAAAATTTCCCGGGCTCGTTGACTTATGACATCCCCCAGGTGGACAATCTGGTCATAGTCACCCAAAACCTTATCGCGGGCTGCCTGGTCCATCACCCCCAAATCCACGTCCATGATGTACTCGTTGAAGCGTGTGAGCGCAGCATCAGCTGACTTGATCCTCTCATTCAAGTGCCCGTACCGAGCAAGGGTGAGCTCTTCCAAGTCCAAACGCTCAACCGTTGCTGCTGCCGATGCGAACCATCTAAACTGTGAGGCCAATCCGGCAGCAGACTCCCTGACTGCCTTTAATGAGGCCATTGCAACAATCAAATATCAATACCAATAGGCTAAATTAACTAAACAAACAACAATTACTTGTTAGCCAACCGAGCAATTTCAACAAAATAATACTTAATTTCAATTTATTTCAGGTCCAAATCCGACCCTGTACTTATTCCAAGTATGAATCTAGCTTGCTACAGATGGCTAGTTACTGAAAAAATAACAATTTAATGTATATATTGCGCTGGATCAACACCAATTAAACACAACAATTGAATGCACAATATTGCTCCGGACAACCTCCAATAACACAATCCAATAATCACACTAAACAATAAATCAATACACACAATTCAAGTCTTGTTATATTAGGCTATGTTAACAAATGTGTAATTATTACTCGGATAAACTTTTAAACAAATTTAACAACAAATATACCAAACAACTTTTACAACAAATATACCAAATTATGTACCAAAATACAACTAAATAATTCCTAATTTCACAAATAAATCTTACTTGTCAATACAACAGGGACTACAGTACAAACTACAAGTATCATTTCAATTTGATAGCTCGGATGACATGGTAATATATTCAACTTATTAAGTTAATTTCAACAATGTTCAAAACTTCCAATTTACTTAGTGGATCTTATATTATAAAACCACGCTCTGCTACCACTTTGTTCATTCCCAAGCCAGCCAACGGTAACTGGTGTTCGAACAGTCCACGGTACGTGGAGCTTTACCGTTGCTTTACCAACACAATATGCTTTTAGAGATAACAATACTTAATACTAACCACTTACCTTCTGAGCTGGGACGACAGGCTTCGACCTTTCCTGGGGTCACGTCCGTGTGATATGTGTGAAAGTATGTATGATTGTGTAATGTTGTGAAGTGGTGTCACGGCGGTTCCCATAAGACGCAAGCTTCGATGTGTGGTCCAGGCCGGGATATAGCACAAACTTCGCACCAGATTGGAGCAGCTATTTATCACTAATTCACAATTACTTTCAAAAAATTCGCGTGCCATTCGGTCTGGCTTCAATACGGCGTATTGTTCAAAATATCCCAGTATGTTACTCAATTCGGGATTCCAATATCAATTAATCGTTAATCACACCCAATTTGTCCTTAATTAACTGAGATTCAACAGGATTTTTCAATTACACAATAAATCGATCTCACAAAGAGCGGACATTTTTCAACGGAAGCACAAAGGTTATCTGTCAAGTGAAGTTAAGACACCAGATAATTATTGCCATACCAAAAATATACGTTCGGTTACACATATCGGACGGAACATAAACACTAATTGAAAATAAATATCTGAACTAAATTCAACTGAACTATATATTTGGGAAACTGGGTAAATAAAAAGCCTGTATAACAGACTAGCTTTTGCCCGCGACTTCGTTCGCGTAGGAGGTTTTTCCCGCGTAACTCTCGATCTCGTGGGAATTCCGGAATAAAAAGTAGCTTATGAGTTATTCCAGAATGTCATCTATCTACTTACCAAATTTCATTGATAATCGTTCAGTAGTTTATGCGTGAAAGAGCAACAAATATACATACAAACTTTCGCATTTATAATATTAGTAGGAGTAGGAAGTAGGATAGCTATACTAGGTACCTTGAGATCCCAGTTTCAAAGGTTTCACTGTACTGCTATACTTTATTAACAGTATTGCTATTTTAACATTTAAAGCAAAGGCAAAAGCCAACTATACTACAAACTGTACGCCTGGAAGGATCGTTAAACAACATATTCAATGAGTTATTTATTTTTGAAAAAGTTATTTTATTTTGGTATTTATTATGACTGAGTAACAAATATTTATTTCTTGTAGGTATTATATACATATACGTTAGTATCTCAAGTTCAATAAAAATGCAAGTTTGAAATAGTCATTGTACTGATAATAAAATATGATCACATCATCACTTACCATCAGGTGAGATGGTGGTCAAACGCGAGCCTATTATCAATAAAAAAAAAACAAGTTTAGTAATAGTAATTTCGTTGCAATAAGTACCTACGTAGGTAATCGTTTTCCTTTTTTTTAATACGTACATCTCCCCTTTCGTCAGTCTACATGACACTTAAAAGCCATAGCGTAGTGTGTAGCTCTTATAGCGATAGAATCGAGTAAAAATATTTTAGCAAATGTTATTTTCTTGCAGCTGGTTAGAAAAGCGTGGATAAAAGAAAATTTAAATGGCAAAACAAAAGAGTTAACAAAAGATCGAAGCTATGTCCAGATCTCGACTTTTTCCCTTGGCGAATGGAGTTCTAGATGTTTTTAAATTCTTTCCAACTGTAATTATTTCCTTCCAATTGTAACTTTATTTTCGTTCGCCGACAGAATTTTCGAATAAATAATGAAGTTCTTGAGAGTACTATCACGTTCTTAGCTCTAAATTAAAAATAGAAAATTAATTGTTTTTATTTCAAGGCCTTGAAGAGATTGAATGGTTCTTTTCTTTTTATATTTTTGATTAATGTAAAAATGTTTCAACAATTTCTTAAATAATTTTACTGTAGTTGGTTATTTTTTTATTGATATTGGCCGAAGATAAGGCATGTTTACCTAGAAGTCAAATATTTACTCTTAACTTAGACTCCCAGGCTGTAGCTATCAGGAAACACTGACCCGGCAGGGAATCTCACATTCCGTAGCTGGTACACACAATAAAAGTATTCCCAACACTTAAATTTGATTGTGAATTTCTATCGTTTATTCCCCGAAATGAAACCGATAGAAAATCAATAGGCTTGCAACACGTCGTCGATGTTCAAGGATCTGGAGCTTTGACTCGACCGGTCCCCCGTTGCTAATGAGCTCTTTGGCCCGTTTCATGATACATAGGTAATATAGACATAATAATAGTAGACTTATTATGTAAGTTGCTTTTTATAATTTAAATGTCTGTTATGGCCTACGGAATAACATCATTGAATAACACTTAAAACCCAAAACTAAAGCCATATACCTACAATCCTTACGAAAAATTTACATACACGTGAAATAAGTGTCCTGGGACTATCCGAAACACATTTAACAACTTTCCAATACCCTATGTGAAAGGTCCATTAGTCCGTAAAGCAGGAAACAAGAAAGTCAAAATATAAACAACACTGACTTATTAATGGATGTAAAGGAAACAGAATAAGTAATTGTTATTCGAACGCAAATCTCTTAAAAGCTTCTTACTTAAATACTTAGTGTCGATAAACATTTTAAGGCAGAACAAATAAACAAAAATTAGTTTCGATTACGATCGGGTTTTGTTTTAGAAAAGTGATTTTTATGTTTTGTTGTTTAACAATTAAGCATAACTTTACATTAGGAATTTATTCTGTATCGCGACACACAGACCTTTTTTTTCAAGGTGGGAAAATTATCGAATGACATCTTCCGCTCTGGGTTAAGCGGAAGGGTGTGTCAGACTTCCACTGACTAAAACCCACCCTGTTTCTTCAGCTGCTCTAAAGTTCCAGGGCTGCGGTATCTCGATAGAACTTTCCCGCAAACCCCGGCAGGCAATAGCCCTATGAGGCTCCGTCACTGGTGTTGACAGCTCTTTGGAACATGACGCGCCGCCGACCCTGGCCTGGTCCTTACCGGACGGTGAGTGACCCCTGCTCCTCATCCGCAGGCTCGCGCCTACGGTGGCCGGAAATCGGCTCTCCCGCGGCGGCTGGGGTGCGAGGAAGAGAGTTGCTTCTCCCTCGTGCGTTCGGCCTCCTCCTTCGCTAGCATGACTGCTTCGCAGAAGAAGGCGACCGCATCCCATTCCCTCTCGCTCTGCACCATGGTCTGAACCAGAGCAGGGCGCGTTCAGACCTGGGACATGTTTCTGTATCCTATACAAACACCAGTTCCATGCGAGAATCGACCCTGCAACACACAGCCCGGTAGCCAATCGCTCAACCACTGCAACAACCTTATCGATCCTGATGTTAATGTCCTGGAAGCCGTTGCAACCCTGTAAGATCTTGGTGCCATGCATGTTTTAGCGATTGCTAAATAACTCTTAGCTAATAACAACGTAATAATAACAGATGCATGAGTCGATCTAAAAGGTATAGCAACGGTTGCATGTCGAGATTATTCCGGATTGGCTGTGTTGTTAAGGGTAAGTACTAAGAAGCCATAAAATCTGACACCAATCTTGCCTCATTGTTGATGAAGGGCTAGTTGGGTCAGAAGAGACAACGCAGGAAGAGTTAAAGACTACACATAACATAACATAACATAAAACATTCTTTATTACCAGAAAGATTATATACCCATTACAGTAGAAATTCCCTGACTTCTGAACTAGTTGTAAACTGGCCTGACCCGTGCATTCCGCTCAATAAAGTACCGTACAGGAAAAAAACTGGCAGTTATACAAAATGACAAAAAGAAGCTAAAAACTAAAATAAAATACGAAATAAAAAAAAAAACATCAAAAACAAGTAATTTAACATGTCAGGATATTAAAATTTAGAATAATAAATAATAAAATTGAATTATTGAAAAGAATTAATAACAATAAGTATTTACAATAGGATCAAAAACTTTTACCAAAAAATTAAACCGACTCCCAAAAAACACTGCAAAGTGAAAAATAACTTTAATTTCGGTAGTCGGTGTCTTTAGTTTTGTATATTCGTTTTTGGCACCGACTTCCGAAATTAAAGTTATTTTTCACTTTGCAGTATTTTTGGGAGTCGGTTTAATTTTTTGGTAATAAGTTTTTATTTCACTCTTTTAGTTGGTCGATTTTCTATTTACCTGGTTACAAGAGCCTAAATATCAATTACTTATAATAATTTACAAAATATTTCTTTTCCCAATGTTCGGCCGTTAATTGTTGAGGAGTTCTCCTGGTACTTCACCATCAGCTTCACTTCACCATATGCATTGTGACGAGCATATTGTGCTTAATAACCACATTCAAGTAATTGAAGCGGAAAATATGAAATACTTATTATGACTACTTATAATATATTGAGTAGTTCCAGTGGCCATCTGTGGTCTTTATCATCAGGTCCACTTCACAAATGGTGCTTTTCGAATGCAACTACACAAGTTACTATAAAAAATACTCAAATTACTATAGGTGTGCCTATAATATTTTAAGATTTCCCTTGATTTCTCCAGGATCCCATCATCAGATCCTGACTTGGTGACAATGTGACCAATTTCGAAGTATACCCTTTCAAATAAAAAAAAAGAATTTTCCAAATCGGTCCAGCCGTCTTCGAGTAATCGGTTATCATACATAAAAAAAATATACGCGTCAACTTGATAACCTCCTCCTTTTTTGTCGTCGGTTGAAAAAGAATAAAACTATGAGGCAGAACCTTACCCAGCAGTTGGACCACATTAATAATATTTTTATTTATTTATTTATTTATTTATTTACACTTTATGCACATAGGTACAAAGGCGGACTTAATGCCGTAGGCATTCTCTACCAGTCAACCATGAGTGGTGAAGAGATAGTGTGGGAGGTGCAATATGAACGTGTGATGTAAAATTAGAAAAAAAAAATATATATATAATAATAGTAATAACACAAAAACCCTAGTATAGGTAAGTTCGTAAGTTAACAACCGCACGAGCTGGTCCATGGATGGACCATCATTACATATAGAGATTCCACCGTGCCTCGGAAAGCACGCTAAGGCGTTGATCCCAGCTTTTATCTTTACAGTCATTACGGGTAGTCAGAAGTCAGAAAATCTGACACAAATCTTGCCAAGGGGTATCATTTTACCAAGACCTGGGTTGTGGAGATCTGGCAGTCACTGCATGTAAATAGTATTCAGAAGCATCCGGCAAGACTGGATGCTGACTATATTATTGTTGGGAAAACGCTAATCAGACGATGACGATCAGGCGCGGTCCGAAGGGGGATGTCATAAGGGCCATGACCCCCCCCCCCCCCCCAAATCGTACACCCCAAATAGAAAATGTTCTAAAATTCTGCAAAATAAGACGTTCCAAATATTATCACCCGATTTGCCAATAAAAATAGAAGACTTCCATTTGTTTTATAATGTGTGCAATAAAATTTGTATTGTGTAAAATTTGTAATAAAGAAAACTCATTTACTCGACATATTTTATTGTTAGTGACCCCCCTCGCCCCAAAATTCCAGGCTGCGACCGTACCTAATAACGATACGGTTTTGCGATAAAAGGATGAGCGCGCCTACTTCAAGTGAATAGCACGTTTACACACCCGTGTGAGTCGATGTTAGTACGTAAGCCTGGAGGCACGCCGCGTCGATGTAAATGTGGAAACACACAACTGAAACGCTACGCGACACGATAAAAACAATATTTTTTATTTTTTAGTTTTTATTTTAAAAGATAAATGTGGGTAGAATTCATATTACTAGCAATCTTGTTAACCCCTCCAACTAAGCTAAATATATGCTTGTGTCTGGAGTGAGTTCGCGGCAATAGTGTATTGGGTGGGATTCGAACTCGGGACCTCTCGATCACAAATCCGACACCTTATCCATTAGGCTATTGACGCTTTATAATGTGATTGAATCACATTGTAAACAGTAAACACCCGGCGCGCGACGCGACGAAATGCGCGAAACCGCCACCTGATCCGTACCGTCCTGATCGACGTGTTGCCAGTGGTAGTAAACGCGCCACCCGACGCAGCGCTCGCAGTGTGTTTCTAATCCAGACCCGACACCACGCGTCATTTGAATAAATGAAACCAAAATTTGCATCAAATTTTTCTTAAAAATCAAGGTGAGACTTCCAGCTACCTGGCCCCGGAACTTAAAGGCAGCTCAACGAACAGGGTGGGTTTTTAGTGCTGGAAAAATAATGGTTGAATTTGTTTCTGAGTAATGACATATCAAATATTTTTCGAATGCTTCCATGTATTGAAATGTAATTGAGAATTCGATAACAATGTTAATTGTTTGATAAGTAAATAAATGAAATAATACGCAAATTAGAAACATTATACTTTTTTTTTCTTAAAATCTCGATCCCTTATAACGTCTATAGGTATTTATTTCTTTCCATATTAAAATACAAAACGCTGCCTACTCCAACCTCTTACTTAAATATCAAATATAATTCAGGCACTACAAATGAATTCCATATTACATACGGCATATTATATTCCACATATTTACATTTATAATGTTTTCATCTCTACTGCTCTAACACGATTACATTATGTTTTGGCTCACCTTAAAACTGAAAATACTTACAAATTGTAATACAGGTATCTCACAAGATTGTAATCTAACGATAAATTGTGTTTCATAGCATACCGCTTGCAACGAAACGCATTATTTTTTGATCTGGGGGCACGGCAGTGCCCCCGCCAAGTCGAGCAAAAAAGCGGCACGGCCGTACCATTCTTTTCTCGAAGCAATTCAGGCCATTTTCGACCCCCTATAACTTCGTTGTGGATAAAGCTAGAAGCCTGAAATCAAAAGTCTAAAGCACTTCTAGCAGACATAGAAGCTTCAAATTTAGAATACAATTAGTGTTTAGTATATGAATCAAGGAAAAACTATAATATTTTTCAATTTCGTTCCAGTTTTCTAGATACATCAACTGCATAAATAACTTTGTAATCCCATATAAATATATAGGATTACAAAGTTACATTTACAGTTAATTAATCAATGTACCTGTATAATATAAATAATAATAGATGTAGATGGGTACTTTTTTTTTGGTGAAAAATATCATCGAATGGCTTCTTCCTACTAAAAACCCACCCTTTTCCTTCGTAAGCCCTAAAGTTCCGGGTCCGCGGTATCTCGATGGAACTTTCCCATAAACCCCGACAGGCAATGGCCCTATGTGGCCCCGTCACTGGTATTAACAGCTTTTTGAGGCGCGCGTGGAACACAACGCGCCGCCGACCCGGTCCTGGTCCTTACCGGACGGTGAGCGACCCCTGCTCGCCATCCGCAGGCCCGCACCTACGGTGGCCCGAAATCAACTTGCGATCCACGACGCCCGGGGCGTCTCCCCTGGCGGCTGGGGTGCGAGGAAGAGAGTTGCCTCTCCCTCGCACGTTAGGCCTCCTCCTTCGCTAGCATGACTGCTTCGCAGCAGGAGGTGACTGCATCCCATTCCCTCTCGCTTGGCACCATGGTCTAAACCAGAGCAGGGCGCGAGAAGTCGCCGCCGCCGATCGCCTCTATGAGGATACGACGGTGCTCCACCCATGCAGGGCACACCTCAACCATATGCTCCACCGTGTCTTACAGTGTAGATAGGTACCTAGATATAATAACTATGCTCAAAGGTAACTTGTTAAATGGTCAACGGAATAAAAAAGCAAGAAGTATTAAGAGTATTGGGGAGTATTAAGTAGAGTAAATTGCCCGAAATTGCATAATTACTTACTTATGGATTAACTTTAACCGAGACGTTTGACGAGTGTGGCATTAATTATTACTAACTAATGCAAAAGACGTACGTGCGTATCCATATGTGCGTATCAAAGCCTCCGAAAAAAACCCATAGAGACAGGGAGTGGGCTTTGAAAAAAACTTTAGCTGAAGTTCAAGAAGTAAAATAAAAAAAGGAAGGCTACCTACAAAAATAAGAAAAGCTCATAAGACAGAGAGAGGGCTTTAAGAAAACTCGTTGTTAGTATACAAGAAGTAGAAGGTACCGGAAAGGAAAAAAGTAGGACTTTCTACAAAAAGCAATGAGATCCCATAAAAAACAATACTTGTCAAAAACCCAAGTCTCGCAACTTAGTTGTTCTACCGTAAAAAGTTGTGAGATCCATGTAATACCAAGTCGGTTATTAATTTATTCAGTCCCTACTTAAGGGACCTTCTGTTTTAAGTTGTTACGTAATTATCTAACCTAACGACATCTTATAGTGACCATATCAATATTAAAAATCTTTACCGTTTTAAATAAATAGATTGACTTGGCAATCGCAATAAACAATTTAATTTATATATGTATTACTTGTGAGATATATTGTGTTTTCAAGCGATGGCCGAGTCAATCTATTTATTTAAAACCGTAAAGATTTTTAATATTGATATGGTCACTATAAGATGTCGTTAGGTTAGATAATTAAGTAACAACTTAAGACAGAGGTCCCTTAAGTAGGGACTGAATAAATTAATAACCGACTTGGTATTACATGGATCTCACAACTTTTTAGGGTAGAACAACTAAGTTGCGAGACTTGGGTTTTTGACAAGTATTGTTTTTTATGGGATAGATTATAATCTAACGAAGAGAAACATAGAATTTACATACAACGGAACGTAACTTGTGCGTTGATTGTTTGAACGTCATTTTTCTGTGCTGCCATACTTAGTTATAAATAACATTCAACAACAAAACTTACCAGATAGTTGACAATTCAACGAGTCACAGATTGTAACCAAACGGTTTCAGTTCAATAGATTAGGCTACGACTGTAAAATGTCTATTAGAAAAACCCAATAGTATTAATTGCCCGACCCAGCAAACGAACCTGAGACCTCATACTCATCAGGCGCTTGCGATCACTAGACCAACAGGCAGTCTAGGACTATCCTTACTAATATTATAAATGCGAAAGTAACCTCTGTCTGTAACGTCTGTCTGTGTGTTACGCAATCACGCCTAAACTACTGAACCGATTTTAATGAAATTTCGTACGGACATAGTCTAGAGCCTGAAATATGACATAGGCTGCTATTTAATGCGAAAAAGGGCTGTAAGGGGTTGAAATATGGGATGAAAGTTTATAATCATAATTATAATCATAATCATAATTTATTCTTTCAAATTTGGTACATACAGCTAAAAATATAACACACTATAATAAAAGCTTACACTAGGATCAGAATGAGGAACTGTGTCTGAACTAGATAAGGAATATCTGTATTTCAGACATCAGCGCTCTTCCTTTAGTACCACTTCACAATAAACTAATGTAATAAAACTGCTCACTTCAGTACAAGATAATATTATTTATTACTGCATAATGATTACATTTTATATACGCTTCCATCTAAACCTTTCTTGACAGTTCCCTTTTACTTCCCTTGTTTCAGTCGACACGGTTTTCATTTTATATAGAACAACCTTACGATTCTGTATACTATCCAATCCAATTACACAATAACTTATTAACTTGAATATAACTCTTATTCTCTTCTAACTCTTATTAACTCATGGATCCAAGAATAATAAACGAATTGCGTGCTTTCTATCTTCCGTCTCACAACTGTCAACCGACTATCCTAACGTCACCGTTGCGCGCCATTTTTTTAAAAAACTAACAGTCAGGGTTATCAGCCCGATTAGTCGATTATGGTTATTTAAATGGTCTAACTATATGATCCTAACACTAAGTTTCACCACTGTACAGTAAAATTTTGATAATAGCAAACAGTAACTAAATACAATGAATAAAGATGAGGAAATTTAATGGAAAAAGAAACAAGATATACAACCATTCTTCATAATAATAATTAATTTGAAATTATATAATAATAGAGTAATGGCCTCCCGTGTGTGAAGTGAAAATGAGTGAGTGTTTGTAGGAGGGAGTTTGTATGAAAATTACGTAATTTTTAAAGCTAGAAGCTTGTAACTTATTTTTTAGACTTTTGATTAGATATTAATAAATACGACATTCAAATTATGTATGAGTTTTTTTTTTCAATATAATTACTTTAAAAAATTAAAAATGCTGCTGAAAGTCACGATTTCGCGCGGACGAAGCCGCGGGCACAGCTAGTTATATATATTATTAGCGTCATTAACATCATCACGCTATCCACGGACCAGCCTCGCCAAGCGTTGCTTAACCGTGAAGATTGCAGCTGATTTTATTTAGCCACGAGCTTCTTCATCTTATTTCTCTCAATTTGTTTGTTAATAGAATTATGCTAACTTACCATAGCAAACACTTGTTCTCCTGCAATTTCTTGATGTGATAATTATTATTAAGTTTGGGCCTATACCAGCGCCCTCAATACTAGTTATTTTGATAACTTAGTAAAGGATCTGATTGCAAGACGTAATAGTTTTTATTAACTCAATTGTAAGTGTAACTTAGGATTATTTCTGTTAACATTGTAATATTATGCGATTAAATAAATTATTATTATCTTTATTTGAAATAAAATTCAAATTAGTGCCTTAGTTTTTACGTATAACCTTTTACACATAATGTGCTATCAAATTTATGATCCTCCATTATAGCGGTTCTGCGGGCTTAGTATAAGTTTGCAATACTATAATCATTTTCGAAACTATCGCTTTTTCTCTTTCACGCTTATCTACAAGTCTGGTGTATGTGAAAATAACAAAGCGTTGGTTGTCGAAAACGACAAAAGTATTTCAAACTTATGATGAAAAAAATCCTGATCTAAAATTATAAACTATAATATGAAAACCTAGTTGTTGTAGCTAGATAAGCTACACGCCACGATGCAATCCAGTGTAAATTCAAAGTTTTCCCTCCATCACAAGTTCTTAATAAAACTTGATACTCCAATCAAAAACTGAAAGTTTAAATCGCTCCGAACTTTAGGTACACGCTTTAACTATTTTAGTGCCTACATAGTGGTTTTGTAATAGTGTTGTAACAAGTTCTGGGGCGAATATTCGAGAATATTTGCATGCTTTTGTAAGCAATGGGTACGGTGCGGTGAGGAATATGTCTGGAGAGTGAATGTGAATGGCTACTTTCAAGTTTAGATATGTTGATTGAAAATCATAAAACCACATTTTCACACTTACAGTTCTATTGCTACATATGTTTATAAAGTGCCCGATAGTGTCATTATCACGTTCGCTGACAGTGAGCACTTACCCTGACACCACATTACGACAGTAGAATTTTCCCTACTAAATTACAAATCAACGTAGTACTCGTGCACAAGCAAACAATATGAAACTACCCACAAACTACTCGTATTACGGCAGTAAGAAATATGAAATTGCTCATAATATCACAGTGGATACTGCTCGTCATAATACTTATATGAAAAATTATCTTATAACGACGTATTCTTAAAAATAAGTGGCCCGTCCCTCGACGTACTGTCATAACGCACTATTTTAATTTCCCGCCTAACGACGTACTGTCAGCGAACGTGTTATTGTCATCTGTCAACATGACATGACATGTGAGTAGTTAGCCTTTCCCCAACTATGTTCTGGTCACATGGAGCGACTGATTTTCTGACCTCCACAGCCCAATATAGATGACGTCAAATAACTTGGCAAGGTTTTGGCGTAGTGGGGGTAAGTTCACGCATCGTGCACTTAGTGGAAGAAAAATGTAGTCACTTTTACTGCTTGCCATTATTCTATGGTTATTGCCATCATTTATTTTTAATCATATCAGTTCAGAAGAATGTTAAAGGAAGAAGAGGAATTCATTCGTTAATTCGGTATTATAAATAAAATAGATATAATACATAAATACATTTAAAATTGAAAAAAAAATATTTAAAAAAACATTAAAAATAATATGTTCTTGTCGGCACAATTAGTTAACAAAAGTGCTACCCCTTTTATTCTTATTTTTTCCCCGGTATCCTAAAGAAAGTGACGAATTCGGAATTTCAACCTTCAGTAACTATAGTGTCTAACTGTTCTTTCTGACGTTTTAATAGTCTGCGTAAAACGGTATTTGGTCCTGGCATTGTAATCGAGGTAACAAAAAATAAATTTAAAACAACAACTCGTAACAAAAACAAAGGGTACAACTTTCGTGTATGCAAGTGTATTCGGGAGCAAATTAAACGAGAACTACTGACGCACCAATCGCATGCTCGGAGCAGCGCTACGTCTTACCCCGCGTCCCGCTGACAACCGCTGACACCTAAAAATCGACTTCTGCGCATTGAACGACTCTTGCCAAGTTATTTGGCGTTACCTACAGCTGAGTAACAATACCCGTTGGCGAGACCAGTGCCAGAGTTTCTGGCTTCTAACTACATGTAACGACTGTCAAAGATGTCGAAATGACAGCCGGGACCTTCGGCCTAATGTGCTTTCCGAGGCACGGGGGTATCACACCGCCAAATTCCAAACTCTTATAGAAAAACCCTATAGCAATTTTTGCCCAACCTGGAAATCTAACCCGAGATCTCATGTTTAGCAGTCTCGTTATACCAACGAGGCAGTCAACAAACAATACATACACACATAACCTCATTTCGGGGAGTGTGCGATGGAATTACACAATCTAATTCCGCCAAGCCCGTTTCATTATCGGACTACAAGACAAACGGCGATGCGCCATCGTTACAAGGTGGACATCCCACTCATACGCACAAAACGTTTTGGGAATACTTTCATTGTGCGTACGGCTAAGGAGTGGAATTCCCTGCCGGAGTCTGTGCTTCCTGATCGCTATAACCTGGGAGTCTTTAAGTCAAGAGTGAATAGGTTACTTCTAGGCAAGCGTGCTCCATCTTCAACTACATCGTCACTTACCATCAGGTGAGATGGTGGTTAAACGCGAGCCTATTATCAATAAAAAAAAATTACTATGTTTTGATTCGTATACACATAAGTACAATCGAAGGGAGAAATTGTTCTCTAGATACGTTTTTTTCTTTAACACACTAAGTGGAATATTTTCAGAACTTAATTATTGGTAGTTTTTCAATACATTGTCATACATAATCATCATCTAATAGAGCCGTAGGGTTAAGCATGAATTGCTGAAGTCGGCTCGTGGATTTGTTCCATCTTTTACTGTTGTTTTGCATCCGTGCTTCGGAAAGCACTTGAAACCGTTGATGCCAGCAGGAATTTAAAGATTTCTGATAGTCGTTTATGGTGACAGAAGCCAGAAAAACGTACACCAAGTTGTTACGAGAAACATCACTTTGTCAGTTACAGCATTATGGACATCTGAATGGCAGTTTTTCTTTTTTAACCGACTTCTAAAAAAGGAGGAGGTTCTCAATTCAGATGTTTGTTTTTTTTATGTTTGTTCGGGCATAGCTCCGTCGCTTGCCAACCGAATTGAAAATTTTTTTTTTGTTGAAAAGGGTATACTTTCCAAATGATCCCATGAAAATATTATTGAAATCGGACAAGCCGTTTCTGAAAAATAAATAAAAGTCTAAAAAAATATTTACGTTGATGATCTTTTCGTTTCCTCTGCAATGCGTTTTTTGTTCCCGCATAACTCCGTCATTTACGAACCGATTTGGAAAAGTCACTGACCCACTAAGAAGCGTGAAAATAAAAACTTTTTTGCAAAAAATAAAACCGACTTCCATATCAAAACACTACAAAGCCAAAAATAATTTCAATTTCGGAAGGCGGTGTGAAAAACGAAAATACAAACTAAAGACACCGACTACCGAAATTAAAGTTATTTTTCACTTTGCAGTGTTTTTTGGGAGTCGGTTTTATTTTTTGCAAAAAAGTTTTTTTTCGTAAATTGATAATAGGCTCGCGTTTGACCACCATCTCACCTGATGTTAAGTGATGATGTTTCATGACTTTATCATCTGCTTATTCCAACTATGACCGGGTCAGCTTCTAGTCTAACCGGATGCAGCTGAGTATTAGTGTTTTCAACCGACGACAAAAAGAGGAGGTTATCAATTCGACGCGAATATTTTTTTTTTTTTAATGTATGATCATCGATTACTCGAAGACGGCTGAACCGATTTGGAAAATTCTTTTTTTGATTGAAAGGGTATACTTTGATATTGGTCCCATTTTCATAAACGTCAGGATCTGATGATGGGATCCTGGAGAAATCGAGGGAACTCTTCAAATATTATAGGCACACCTATGTCGTTTTGAGTATTTATTATAGTAACTTGTGCAGTTGCTCTCAAAAAGTATCATTTGAGGAAGTGGAACTGATGATGAAGACCACAGATGGCCACCGAAACTACTCAATAATAAGTATTAAGTGGATTGCGATTCGATTACTTGAATATGGATGTTACGCACTTTATGCTCATCACAATGCATATGGTGATGTAGAGCTAATGGTGAAGTACCAAGAGAACTCCTCAACAATTAACGGCCCAGCATTGGGAAAAGCAATATTTTGTAAAAGGTGAAAAAAAAAGGTGAAAAATAACTTTAATTTCGGAAGTCGGTGCCAAAAACGAAAATACAAAACTAAAGACACCGACTACCGAAATTAAAGTTATTTTTCACTTTGCAGTGTTTATTGGGAGTCGGTTTAATTTTTTGGTAAAAAGTTTTTATACATGGAACGACTGCCTATCTGACCTCCACAAACTTGGCCAGACTAGTGTAAGATTTACTGGCTTCTGACTAACCGTAATAGCTGTCAAAGATATCGAGATGACCGCCGGGACCATGGGCTTAACGTGCTCGCAGTGGTATCACACGGCCAACTTTCAAACTCTGGGCCCATTGTTTGGAAGTTGGCTGAACTGAGAAATGTCTTGGAGAAAAACCCAAAAGCAATTTTTGCCCAAGTTGAGAATCTAACCCGAGATCACAGGCTCAACAGTCTTGCTATACCAACGAGGCAGTCAACAAACAATACATACACACATAACCTCATTTTCTGAAGACGGTTAGAATTGGTCTATGAAGCCAATTTCAAAGTCGAATACTGAAATTATATTTTGCCCCAGCACTACGTGGATCCAGCCTAAGTGTACATAGGGGTTCTAGTCAAAACTACGAATATTATCTTCGTAAACTTCCCCGCAGTTTGATGGAACTTATATGAATTAGTTTGACATGAAATTTTCGAACATCCTACTTCACGAGCACTTATTTCGTGTGTGAGTTATTAAGTAGGAAACGGGTGCAATTGGCTACCTTAGATTATGTTTAAATCAACAATTGCACTTGGGCTATGAAAAATAAAACCTTTTCTTCATCGCCCACGTGAACGACAATTTTTAATTGTGTATCAAAAGTAGATTCAAAGTTAGATAGAAAGTTTAATACTACGAAACAAAATTGGGCTTTTGTCCTTCTTCAAAGTCTAATCTATATCTGTATCAAATTTTATCGAAATCGGCTCACATGTTCAGACGTGAAAGCGTAATAGATAAAAAATACTGAGCTAGGCACATTCACACTTATAATATACGTAGAGATTAGCTGATTAGTGGCGAATTAGCCGATTTTTTATATTGATTTAAGGCATTCTCATTTTTCGGTATCTTAGAAACATTTCAAACACTGTTCACAAACCTGTTCTTCTGGGTCCCACTTCCTCAACTTGTGGGAAGTCGGTCCGATGACCAGCATCTTTACTTTCAGCTAGAACGAATAGTGAGTGAAAACGTTGTCTGAATCATTATTTCGATGGTAGATATTAGATAGATTGAATATTCTTTATTGTACACTAATAATTTAAACACACCTGCTACACAATATTTATTTAAACTTATATGTATAAACTTAATGTACAATAGTGATTCATAGGTACCTATGGCATTCTCTACCAGTCAACTTTTGGGTTAAAAAGACCACAATGTGGTAGATGTACAAGTTAATAAAATGTAACCCAAACTAAAAATTACAGGATTTTAAGTAGGTGGTTTCTCATTTTACGCTTAAAGAAGAATTTAAACCCGGCCTTCTTGATGTCATGGGGTAGCATTTTCCAGTATTTAATGGTGGAAATGGCATAGGAATTAGACATAAGCCCGGTGGGGTGAGAAGGAATGTGAAGAAGCAAGGTTTTGGATGCGCGAAGACTATGAGAACTCCCCAACACTTTAAATTTTGTTTTAAGTAATCAGGAGCACAATGATCATTCAAAATAGTGAGGAGCATGCTGAGGGATCTCCTTTGAAGGATATGCAACCATTTAAGCTGAGAACGGAATATTGCTTAAGCTATGGTTACAATGACGGTCTACGTCCCAATATTATTAAGGTTTCCTTAGGTCCAAATAAAAAACAGAACTCAAAAACATCATCCATGTTTTGCAGTCACAGGCAATTCTACTAGACCGATCCCGTTGTTTGGTAAAAAAACATAAGAACTTCTGTGACCCAAGTATACAAGCGTAAAACGTAAATTAATTTAGATTACACCTACGGTCACTTTTGCCAAAAACTGGACCCAGGTGGCGAGTCAAATGAGCGGATCTTATTGCGGAGGTCTCAAATGAGTCCCGCAATATATTACACTTACATTGTTCATAAAAAAAAATTGGTGAAATTTGAACTTTCTGTACTTTAAGAAACTATTGAGTTTACAATTTTGGAAAAAGATTAATACTTTACAGGCAACAATAATACCTATGTAATTATTTAATTTTAAAATTATGTTAGTAAGTCTGTTTGGAAAACTATTGTCAAGTTTTCTGGCTTCTGACTACTCGTAATGACAGTTAATGTTGTACAGACGCCAGCACATGAAGCTACCCGAAACTGTAAAATTTTCCCAATCAACCTTGAACCTAATTTCTTTTACAATAAAGTTGAAAATCTATCAAAGAAATTTGATAGATTGTTGTAGCTTGATGTGCTGGTGTCTGTACAAATAACACCCATAACTAGGGTTACCATGCCTAAAAATGCAAAATCCTGTCTGACATGTCTAAAAATCCCGATTTTGAAAAAAAAGTCCGGTCACGCACCTGTATTAAATAAAAATCATAGTATTTAAGTACGTTTTTATTTACTTATATTATTTAGACCCATATTTTTGGTTGCTAGCAAAAGTTGTTTTTTCCAGCTATTTCGCAATAAAATTGTTCACACGTCACGTGTTTATAGTTATATTGCGTAAGCAATATGGCTCTCACTGACTCCACTGAAAGTCTGTTTCTCTCTTTGGTCCACTGAGAAGTCAGGAGAGAAAAGACTCTCTCCACATTTGCGTTATGTGGCAAAATACTAAAGAAATATTGACAAATCTTCAGAAATTCTGAAACTCTTGAGCTGTCGTTAATTGTGTTAAAAAATATACTCCATTGCTTTTCAGCGAGCTCGTCATAAAAATCGCTCTGCTTTGTGTTCAGAAAATTCTTAAGCAGGCAGAACTCTTCAAATAGTTTTGCGCCCGTGCCCGCACGTGAGGTGCGCTTGCGTTCCGGGCGGGACTTCCGGGCTCAGTGCGTACGGCACCCGTCGCTTGAGCGGGCGGGAGGACATGCAAGTATGACAAAAATCCGGTCTGACGTAAAATCCGGGCGGAGTCCGGTCTAACACGTAAAAATCCGGTCTAGACCGGCTTTATCCGGTCAGATGGTAACCCTACCCATAACCAAATTCTTAGCGTGCTTTCCTAGGCACGAAAGAATCTCAATATATTCAGATGATCATCCATCCACAAACCATCATTGGCAAGCCACTATTATTATTATTTAGCCACGAGCACGACCAGGAACAAAACTGTCCATACTTTAGGAGTTCGACATTACGCAGCGTCTGTCGCCCGTAGTACAGTCGCGCAAACAGCAGTACTTGGGTTACGTCTCTAGGTAGGGTAAGGAATCCATAGAGCGGTTGGTCGTTCGAGGAAACTGGAGGAAACAACGTCGCGCGACCGGTCACGTTTTTTTTTATTTTCGCGGGGAAACCTTCTAAAGGTGCCTGGACTTTCGGGGAGAAGACCAGGGAGTGTGGGATTATTATCTCACTAAAACCACCCCGGTGATCACCTTCAGCACTTAGAAGGGGCCTCGTTACCTCTAAAAAGACCACTCCGGAGCCCCCTCTGTGCAACGCCTGTTACGGCACATCCCTGGGAAGACTGTAAAGAGGTCTCTCCTGTATCTCGCTGTGCACGGTGGCACGTGATTACTGTGCCACCGTCTTTCCAGGGATCAATTGATAGGCAGACAGAGTCCTCATACTGAACGCCCGCGACCCCAGCGACAGGTAACCTATACGCTGGACTGACCAAATGTAATTCGCAGTAGGAAGCCGCATATCTCACTGCGTCAGGCACTCTGCCAACATTCAGAGATGGCGGGAGATCGTTCGGAGAGCTGTGTCCACCTCTACCACCAACACGGATGCCTCTACGTGACCACGTCCGATCTGCCAAGAGTGAAGTGACAAAGAAGAAACACGATGAGCCGTCGTTCAACTTGCCAAGCGATTTTAAACCATGTGCAGTGCAACTATGCATGACACTGAGTACGTTGGGTGCCTGTTATGTAATAATTCGATCAAATTATGATTCTAGCTGGGAGCCTAAGTACGTAATATTAGTCTTCAACAAGTGATGAACGAAAAATTCTCTTGGGAGCCCAAGGTGTACCAAGTATCTTCAAGTAGGTAAATGCTAACATAACATACTTATCAAGAGTAAGATGATCATAGTTCTCACAGATGGCTAGAGTATGATTGGGACCAAAATACAGCTTTTGTTTGACTCAATTACTTATATAAAGTTATCGGAATTAGATTATACTTTTTAACTTACTCTTTCCACCTGGTAAAACTTCTTTTCGACTTGATTTATACATAGCGTAATGTATATACAATTAAATGGTTTGGTTATTGATTTTATAGAAACCTAGATTCTGATATCAGAAATTATCCTTAGGTACCTATCACAGCCTCAAGATGAAAAGTACTGGTCTAACCGTGCTATATTTCATCCTTATTCGCTGTTAAGGCGTGAACAGTCACTAAAGACTTACTCTTGGGTAAATAAAATATAGCATTGTAACTATAATTTAAAATAATAAATTATGATCTCCTGTTTTTTTAGGAAGAAAGCTGCCACACTTTCTACCTATTGCAAGGAGGGCCAGAATCAACAATTTTCCAAGTGGCGTAAGTTACTTCTAATGTTTTTAGGGTTATTTACGTGACTACTTATAATCATATTTTTCCAAAAAACCTCCCTGTAACACCATCACAACACCAGTCACAATATAAACAACACATTTCCCTCTAAGTATGTACTGCACGATATAAACTGGTAGCTAATTTAGTTATCAAACATTATGCACATAATAGTACATTGTTTTAGCTTTGACGCTGTGATGGGCTTAATTAAGCGCTGAAGCGACACGTAGGTGGAGTATTACGTAAATATGTATTATGTACAGCGATTTATGCGTATATGGCATGCTATTGTGTTGAATTTATGGTACGCTAAGCAGGAGGCAGAACGTGGAAGTCTAAGCGGGTTAGATTAATATATAGCGTAATGTTAGAAGCTTAGAAGCGTCGATAGCCTTATGGTTTTTGATGAAATCTATGCGTGTGTGGTATCTATAGACAGGTCTTTAAAAATGATATTGGGGTTTCTAAAACCACTTTTTCATAAAGTAAATCGTTTAAAAGATATACGCTTCCAAAGTGGTAAAATGTGTGTCCCCTCCTCTAAATTTTATAATAATGGAGTGAAAAATCTAATAAAAAAACTTTTTACTATGTATATATATATATACGCGTCGAATTGATAACCTCCTCTTTTTGTCGTCGGTTGAAAATGTATGTACAATTAAATGACATGGTCATTGATTTTATTGATAGATAGCTAGATAAATTCTGGTGGTAGAAATTATTCTTAGGTATAGGTACTTATCTGTTTATCATTTCTCCCAACTATGTATGTCAGATTTGGCTACTAGCCTAACTGGATGAAGCTGAATACATGTTAACATGGAGGAACTGCTGATCAAACCTCCACAACACAATAGCTACATTACACGGTATCCTTTTGCAAGACTAATTGTCAGAGTATCTGGTTTCTGGCTACCGGTAACGACTGTAAATCGTAGGTACAGTCGAGTTCATTAATACTACACACATCAATGTCTAGGGATCAAGCATTTTTATGCGGATTTCTTGAGATTGAGATGTGGCTTTGTAATAAATTTATGATTTTATAAATTTATATGGATCCTTTTTGGTGCATTTCATAATTTGAAACAGGAACTGTTAATCAAATTCGAGTAAAAGATGAAAATCAGCTGTCAATATTTTCCCTATAAAAACATACAACGCATTGAAGACATTATTAGTGCTACTGTTTCCCTACTACTGACTAAAACCAACGTTATTATGGAGCGGCGACGTCATTTAAGCAGGGAAGAAATGCTCAGAGCCGTGGGAATGATAGAAGCTGGTTCCCGGCAACGTACTGTGGCTTTAGCTCTGAATACAAGTCAGAGTGTTATCAGTCGACTTTGGACACGTTACCGAAGCACTGGTACCGTGGCTGAGCGCCATGGAGGACGGTATCGCTGCACCACACGGAGACAAGACCGATACATTCAAATCTTAACTCGAAGAGCTCCAACAATAACCGCCATGATGTTAGCCGTGAGGCTTCATCACTCTTCAGGGAACTTAATTAGCGACCAAACAGTCAGAAACCGCTTGCATGAAGTGAACCTTCATTCCCGAAGACCGCTACGGGTGCCACCTATAGCAATGCACAATCGTAGGATTCGATATCAATGGGCTCTTGAACACAGAAATTGGGCAGAAGAACAATGGCGTTTCGTGTGCTTTTCTGATGAGTCTCGTTTTGGTATGAGACCGGATACAAGACGTATACGACACTGGAGAACCCCTGGACGCCAACAGCGATTAAAATCCTGCCAGGAAGTCCATCCTTATAGTGGTGGAACCATCATAGTATGGGCGGGTATTTGGATCGGCGGAAGAACTGAGTTGATTTGGATCAGAGGCAACCTCAACGCTCAAATTTATGCTGAGACGATTGTATCTGACGTCATCGTTCCTCTACAAGTGCAAATCGGTCCCTTATTTCAGTTAATGCATGATAATGCACGACCGCACACCGCAAGAGTTGTAAGACAGACTCTCGCCGCAGCTAACATCAATGTCCTGCTCTGGCCTGCTCAGTCGCCAGACTTGAACCCGATTGAGCATGCATGGGATATGCTACAGAGAAGAGCTCTGCCGAATATGGAGGGTATCCAGTCGCAAGAAGACCTTTTTTTTGTTGTTGCAACGAACATGGGCGGACATTCCACAGCGTGATTTGGATGAACTCATTTTGAGTATGCCAAACCGATGTTCTTGTGTTGTTAGTGTTCGCGGTAGAAACACGAATTATTAATTGTTTAAGTTACCCAATAAAATTTTAAAGAAAACTGTTATTTCAGTCTTTTTTTCGAACTTTAATGTTAGTGGTTCAAATGTCAAAAATCCCTTTATTAGGAAAATGGCAAATTTCTTTATTAATGCAAAGGTGACTTGGTTTATCGTTACTGTGACAAACGAAAACACTTTATTTGATGAATCCTTAAAGAAAATTTTAATTAATATCAATCAGGAGAAAAGTTATTGCAAAAATATATGTTGATCCCTAGACACTTTTGATGTGTGTATAAAGGATTCGGTCATAGCGTATCGACAGCCCCACGTAAAGCCGAAGACACAAGTGTGAAGGAATGTCATTGCATCAGCTATATCGACGCAGCACTCATAAGAGACACGACTTTCAGCAGTGGAGAAAACTACGAAAGGAGAGATCAAGAATTTAAAATATTATGAGCGTTGGAAAGCGCAATAAATTCTATAGAACCTATTGATTAAAAATATGTCTTCATGTAAACAGTTCAATAATATATGCTGTGCATTAGGCATATACCGATAATTAGCGGCCCATTTAAAAATTATAGTTCCATAATATCTAGTGTATTATCCGTCGAGAGTCCCTTTGACTTTATCATATCGTGACAACCAACACTATTTCTAAAACTATACCAGATGTCATGTCTTTAGATTCTCTTTTGTGCGACCGTCGTTACAGTCCCGATGCTGTACCTTTAACACCCATTGATTCTCTATGGCGTTAAAATCCAAGCTTTTGGGTGCAATTTTTATTAGAAAAACGTAACGTCATTTCAAGTACATTTAGCCAGTAATAAATTTTATAAGTAATGCGGCTGCTAGTAAAATCATCTTTATGACGTAATAATGAATTTTAATTACATTTACTTCTTCAGATATTATTGTATTCATGTAAGCATACATAATTGTTAATCCTACACTGTTCACATAAAAGATCTTAAAGTTATTCGAATAATAATGCGCCTTTGTATGTACCCATGTTTTTTTTAATTTTTATATTGGTAATAGGCTCGCGTTTGACCACAATGTCACCTGATGGTAAGTGATGATGTGGTCGAAGATGGAGCACGCTTACCTAATAGTAACATATTCACTCTTGACTTAAAGACCCCCTGGTTATAGCTATCGGGAAACACAGACTCCGGCAGGGAATTCCACTCCTTAGCCGTACGCACAATGTTACTGAGAAAAAGTACCTAGTCTTAGCACATATTAATGAATCTAAGTCTTGACTACAATTTAATGACGCTTATAATTGTCACAATATTATGAGTTTTTTCACGTTCCAATATTTTTGTAGCCTGAAAGGCCCAATATATTAATGAACTCAACTGTACTTTATCAAAATAAGAGTTGGAAATAATTACATAATACTCTTAAAATAACAGCATTCAAATTACGTAACTCCTCACTTTTTTTTCCTTTAAATTACCTAAGGAAAATAAAATATAAATAGGAAAATATAATAAAATTACGACATCAATCTCCTAATTTCCTTATGAAGGCCACTTAGATTTTATAGCAGTATTTCACATTAAAACGGTCTAATATAATGATAATAACTTTGGAAATAAAGTCGTTATTCTGGTGACTTATGTTACAAGGTAGCTTGCGATAAAAAATAATGATTTCCCCACAAATAAATGGTAATGGTGATATGTACTAATGAGGGTATTACTAGAGCGAGCCTTGAGTTGGATGTTTAGCTTGATCTAGAAGGGACAAGACGCAATCTCTTTTTAGGGTTCCGTAGTCGAAACGGAAAACTTATAGTTTCATTATGTCTGTCTGTCCGCGGTTTAGCTCAGAAACTATTGGTACTAGAACGCTGAAATTCAAATTATGAAAAAATATGGTTTTTAGGTTACTCCCACTTCAGGTAATTTAATTGATTTTTCTTTATCTCGTCTACCCTATGGTGTGGGGTATCGTTGGATAGGCCGTTCAAAAATAATGGGAGTAAGTATTGCGAGACTAATTTTAGATGCAGTGATCCGTTTGCATAATATTATCAATTCAAACGTCACGGTAATAGTACCTACATACAACGAAGTTAAAAGGAAATTAATCGGACCTAAGTTGGCTTCACAAAACGAGTAATAGTCGTACTGTATTCTACTCGCTTGCGGACAAATTCCATTGAAAATATTTACTTATTTGTGTCAAAAGGAGTACCTACTTTCTTTTTGTTACAGCATGGTACGGAACTCTCGGTCAGCTAATCCGACTCACATTTGGCGTTGTAGCGTTATTTTGAAAGCCATCGCTATTTCAACAGATATTTTTCACAGTAGAATATATTGATTGATAATTTTATTATTACTCTTATTTATTAACAGACAAGGAGATAATGAGAGTGTACTTTATTAACCGACTTCTAAAAAAGGAGGAGGTTCTCAATTCGGATGTATGTTTGTTTTTTTTTTATGTTTGTTCGAGCATAGCTCCGTCGCTTGCCAACCGAATTGAAAAATTCTTATTTTGTTGAAAAGGGTATACTTTCCAAATGGTCCCATGAAAATTTTATCGAAATCGGTGAAGCCGTTTCTGAAAAAACAACAAAAGTCTAAAAAAAAAAATTTACGTTGATGATCTTTTCGTTTACTCTGCATTGGGTTTTTTGTTCGCGCATAACTCCGTCATTTACGAACCGATTTGGAAAATTCACTGACCCACTAAAAAGCGCGAGAATAAAAACTTTTTTTGCAAAAAATAAAACCGACTTCCAAATCAAAACACTACAAAGCCAAAAATAATTTTAATTTCGGAAGGCGGTGTGAAAAATAAAGAAAATACAAAACCAATAACACCGACTCCCGAAATTAAAATTATTTTTGGCTTTGTAGTGTTTTGATTTGGAAGTCGGTTTTATTTTTTGCAAAAAAGTTTTTATTTTACAAGACAGCTGAATTCATGGATAACAAGCTAAGTACGCGCGTGTGTGGTTTTGCCACTTATTAGTGTAAGTATTAGATAGTATGAAGCTAAGGTCATTCACTTCACTTCTGTATCAATTGAGCAATTCATTGAGCAATTAGCAAATTATTACGGAAAAAAAAAAAACAAAATCATTATTGTGTGTTACTGTGTATTCATCGCTCTCGTATGTTCTGTTATCGATTTTGATGCAGAGACATTAATTTACTTAAGGCTTTAATAATCACGCCGTTCGTTCAATATATAATTAAGGATGAGCCCTCTCTTGACCACAGACACGCCTGGTGGTATGCGGTAGATGAGGTCTATGATAGAACGAGCGAGGCCAGAAGATGCCTGTTCACTGTTGCTTTAAAGACTGACGGTGTCTTTTATGGAAGGGAAAATAGAAGCTGGCAGAGAGTTACACGTTCGGGAATACGCAAAAATTATGTGGGATATGTTTTTTGTTGTAGGTACAGATATCGTCATGGACTTTTCCCACCCCGGGATAATCTAGGTAAAACATAGTTAACATCGCTATTTATGTTGTTTATTCCAAACACTTATTTCGATTCCTTTTAAAATTATGCCATTTCGGCCTCCGGACCCGAAGTCATCTGAAAATGTTTTCTTAGCTAGTTCACGTCGGGCACGCCGCAATTGCGGCGGTAAGACCCCTCTTTGAGGAGTGGCTAGATCGGCGTCACGGCGTCCTGACCTACCGCATGACGCAGGTCCTCACCGGACACGGAAGTTTCGGGAGGTACCTGTGTCTGATGGGAAAGGAGGAAACGCCTGGGTGTCACCACTGCGAGGGTCGCCCTGAGGACACCGTAGAGCACACGGTGCAAGACTGCCCCGCCTGGGCAGAGCACCGACGTGTCCTCATGGCGGCGATAGGCGGAGACCTCTCGCACCCGGCATTGGTCGAGGCCATGCTGCGGGGCGAGAGGGAGTGGGAAGCGGTCGCCTCCTTCTGCGAAGCAGTCATGCTTCCTAAGGAGGAGGCGGGCCGCGTGAGGGAGAGGATGGCGTCCTCCCTCCAGCCCAGCCGCAGTGGTAGACGCCCACGGCGTCGGACGTCGGCCGACGATCTCCGGCCACCGTAGGCGCGGGCATGCGGACAGCGAGTAAAGGGCAACTCGCTGTCCGACCATGGACCATGCCCGGGTCGACGGCGCGTCGTGTTCCACGCGACGTGCCGTCGAGGCCATGACGAGGCCCCCTCTGCAGAGGGCTGAAGCCTGCCGGGGTCGTGGGACTCATCCC
Organism: Tholera decimalis; assembly: GCA_943138885.2. Taxonomy (NCBI): domain Eukaryota; kingdom Metazoa; phylum Arthropoda; class Insecta; order Lepidoptera; family Noctuidae; genus Tholera; species Tholera decimalis. Next base: position 8,227,719 of record OW964565.2, on the reverse strand, counting down.
GTTACCGTGGCCCCGGTACGTAAAGGGCTATTGAAGGAACACCGTGGATTTTAGTCAGTAAAAGTCTGACAGTTCCTCCCACCCTGCCCGGAGTGGGAGGACTTATTTGATAATTTTAACACGGTAAAAAAAAAAGCTAGTTCACGTATATGTTTAAATCGCAATATGATCTCAGTGCACTCAATGATTCAAATCGATATTAAAATTATAAATGTAAATGTCTATCTATCTCTCTGTGCAGATCACTGGCACTGGCTGGTTATCATAGCCGGTCCCCGGGGCGGGCTCACGTCTTACCTCCATACGCTCATGAATGAGCTTGTGTAGGTAAGACGTGCCGAAACCGTTTGACAGCAAACCCCGCCATTGGTGTACATGTATGAAAATCTGGTGAACTAAAATATGACGAATTTTTAAAAGTCATAGAACAAAAGTTATTGATTATGATGTTAGTAACATAGTCCTGAGAGATTAACGGTGTTTTACAATTAACGCTGTTTATACGAAAGTACATAGATCATCATCATCGTCAGCTTAATCTTTTCTTTACTATGTTGGAGTTTGTTTTCAGTGTAACAGGATGCAACTGTATACTAAAGTTTTGTACTGAGCAACGGCCTCAACGACTGCCTTATCATTGGCCACAGCATCCGTAGAGATGATTGTTGCGGCACCAATGGGTCTAAGAGTTTTCGCAGCGTTTCCAGTGGCTATATAGCCCTATAGCAGCACGACATCTCTTGCCGCATCAGTCACAAGCAAAGCGTCCGCAGGAAATATAAATTACACAAAATTATGTGCTAGCCTGGTACCATAACTCTTCAGTCGTACCTGAAACCATTGGATCACAACTGCTCTAATAAAAAATCTCGCATAAAAACAACATCAATCAAGAAAGACAGTTTGTCACAATGCTCTTTTCCGTGTATTTTCGTCAAAATTTTTCATTACAGTATCCTCATCATTCGAGCTCCTTATAATCAACATTATCCCTTAGTCGTATTTTACAAAGCTTACGGAAAAAGTTGAGGCAGAGTGAGGGCGTATTCTTCGCCAAAACCATACTCATAGATATAAAAAAATATATTCTGGTAGCCACTTCCATTGAACCGTTCAAACAATTTATCGTCACAGTAATGTGCTGAATAAAGAAATCTAGGGAAATAATAATTCCAGGGAGCCATCTTGAACAGACATGCCCCTCACGTAATTCGGACAATGAAGATTTTTCCCCGTAACAATGGAAAATTCTGCCGTTCTCCCCATTTGCCTTTATTTCGACGAGCCTTTAGATCAGGGCGTTTAGTTCAGTTAATTTGATAAGGGAGATAAGTATTGGTTTTCAATACTGATTAAGGTCTAAGTATACTTAGGGAGTTTGCAATAGAATGGTTTTGTTAAATTAATTGAGTTTTCTTGGTACCTTTTTCTATGCGGAAAGTAGTTGCCAGCTTAAGGAAACACGAAATTTGAATAGGCTTTTGTTTGACAGTATTGGGAAATACCCTTCAGTGGACTATTTTCATGTAAATTTTTAATATCATTAAATGTAATCTAATAGTGGTGTGAACATTTGTAATTTGGGTTCGGTTCCATAAAATCGATACTGACTATGCTTGGATCGGTTAAAAATGAAAGTAATTTTTTAATTTTGATTAGAATTCGGTCCAAGTTTTCGAAGGACAGAGACGCCATTTCTACATTTTCATGACGATTCGTCGCAAACTTGCTGGTGATATTTCGATTTGAATTTAAACGTTTAACAATTTAGACAGTTGGCTTTGTTTTTGTACGAATAATAATAATATGCCAAACAATTATTATTATTCGTACATTTCATAAACTAAAAATATCTGTATTTCATTTGTCGATACAAATGACAAAAATAATCAATGCGTCTCGTTTTAGTTTAAAGCTGTTCCATTTTGTTCCTTGTCAGATATGCAAAACATTTTAATCAATTAACAAAACTATTCCAACAGACAGGTGCCAAACACTCTTTCTCACTCTCCAACAAAATAATACTACCAATTTAATCCTCAAGTCTTTCCTACAAGCTCTGTTCTGAAAACAGAGGCGACGTCAAAACAAGGTTGTTAACATCTCTGGCCGGCGCCCGAGACACGCGTCGTGATGTCAGTACGGACAAATTGTAACAGCTGCGCCGTCGACCGAAATACGATGCATAGGGAGGTGGCCGCATCGATAGGTCGGAATATCGGCGAACAGTCGATAGATGTAATGCTTTGTTATGTACGTAACGGTTGTCTCGTAACGAATATCAGTCGATCAAGTTTTACGTATAGAGGATTTTTGTGAAATTTCAATACATTGAAATGAAATGAAATGAAATGAAATATTTATTCTGTAAATTGGTTATAAATAACACTTTTACACGTCATGTTTTTTTGCGTGTTTAGTTTAGCTAGATGAGGCCGGTATTTCCTAACTGACTACTCTGAGAAGAAACACCGAAACAAACTCAGAGGTCAAAGTCTCTTTTAAAGTCCAGACAATTTGTATTTGTATATGAGAAGCATGTAGGTTCATGTCTGTGGTATTCTTTTGAGGAAATAACCACGCAAATTTGAGCGGACCTGTCCAGACAGTGCAAGCATTTGTCAGTTATCGTGTAGCTCAACTTAGAACTTAAGGAGCTCAACAATTTGACGAACAATACCAAAGTAAGGACCTTTGGGTAGGCCACACAAGTACTCAAACTGCTTGACATCATTAAATAAATTATAGTGAAAGCAAAAACAATGAAGAAAGAATAACCTACATCGTCCTCACATTTACAATAATGAAATAATTTTATATATATAAAAAAAACAACAATATAAAAAAAAGAAAACAACAATATATAAAAAAAACAACAAACAAAAACAAAAATTAATAGGTATATACAATACTTGAGAAAGCAAAATTTTAATTAATCAAAAATAAATCATCAATCATAATTTTAAAAAGAAATAAAAAAGGCACACGTATATCACTGGAGCATCTCATTCCCAAGCCTTCTTGTCCTCAATATAATCTTTAACACTGTAAAAAGCTTTCTGACATAGTTTACGTTTTATCAATAATTTGAATTTATTAATACTTAGTTTTTGAATATGGCTAGGAATTTTATTATAAAAACGTATACATTGGCATCTAAACGAACCACCTATTTTTTTTAACCTTGTTTTAGGAATGACATATGTGTCTTTGTTCCTTGTATTTACACTATGAATATCACTGTATTTTTTAAACAGATTAATATTTTTGTGTGCATACAAGAGGTTGTCATAAATATACTGAGATGGCACAGTCATAATATTAATCTCCTTAAATTTGTCTCTTAAGGAGTGCTTAGGACTTAATTTATAAATTGCACGAATGGCCCTTTTTTGTAATACAAATATTGTGTGAATGTCGGCGGCATTTCCCCAAAGTAAAATGCCGTATGACATCACACTGTGAAAGTAACTAAAGTAGACTAAACGTGCTGTTTCGATATCAGTTAATCCACGTATTTTTCTAACGGCATATGCTGCAGAACTTAGCTTTTTTGACAATTTATCTATATGGGGGCCCCACTGAAGCTTCGCATCCAAAGTTATGCCCAAGAATACTGTGGTATCTTCGGCTTTCAATATTTCGCCCTTTATTGATACACTAGTATTCACTTGTCTAACATGAGGTAACGTAAATTTTAGGAATTTGGTTTTTTTCTCATTAAGAAGAAGATTATTAACATTGAACCAGCTAACTACAGTTGCAAGGGCTCTGTTAACTTCTTCAGTAACCTGCTGTTGACGTTTGATTTTAAATAAAAGAGAAGTATCGTCAGCAAATAGCACTATGTCATGATTTTTGATCAGGTACGGCAAATCATTTATATAAATAAGAAACAAAAAGGGACCTAAAATTGAGCCTTGGGGGACCCCCATTTTGACCACAGATCCCGGCGATCTTTTGCCGTTCACATCGACTCTCTGAATCCTTTCACTCAAGTAAGAGGACAAAAGATTCAGAGAGGTGTCCCGGAATCCGTAGTAGTGCAGTTTCCTGATTAATGTCTCATGGGGAACACAGTCAAATGCCTTGGACAAATCACAAAAAATGCCCAACGCATCGCACTTATCTTCCCATGCATTATAAATGTGTCCTAAAAGTTCAACACCGGCATCAGTTGTTGAACGACCCTTTGTAAAACCAAATTGTTTATTATGTAGCAATTTGTGTTTATTAAAATATCTTTGCATCTGCATTAAAATAATTTTCTCAAAAATTTTACTGAAAGTGGGCAGTACAGAAATAGGTCTGTAATTAGTAGGGTCAGATGTACTACCCGATTTAAATAGTGGGATTCGAGTTTGATACAAGAGACCGAATTTTTTCAAATTAAGAAGAACGAAGAGAATTATCGTTTAATTGGCAAGTGACGTGGAAAGTTATTGACCCGCGTAGTAGTGCTGTGAAACGTTTGCTATCACTGGTATTCAAGAAAAATAAATAATGAAACCGATAATTTGGTATCAATATTCTTTGAGTCACTTATTTTGAGCTGAAACTATGCATAGAGATTCCATACTAGATGTTGTCTTCAGCCCTTTTAGATAGATGTGGCGTTTCTGTTATACGTTGTATAGGTAAATTAAATAATAAAATCAGTGTTTTTAGCTTCAAATTTCAATATTATTTTAACATTATGAATATACTTTATGCGACCAAAGTAAACCAGTCAATGATACTTACTTTTAGTAAGAATGTGTATGTGTCTTTCCGTGAAATAATGAAATATTTATTTGATCTAATTTGACATAAATACTCTCAGATACACTTAAACGTCTCATTGAAAAAAAGAAACATTCATCTTATTTCATTAACTTAAATAATTTGAATAAGTATAGAATTTGCTAAACAGTATTTAAGCCACTGTCACATTAGCGGTATATGAGCATTTCTCTAATGTGCGCAGTGAAAACGCTGTACCGATTCCAGTGGCAAGCGTTCGCGCTGCGATTTATCAACGTGACGCGATGCTCATGTTGTGTTTTTAGCATCAGGTACAATTTAAGTTTAGGCGGGTTAAATAAATGAAGTAAGGAGTGTTATTCTAAAAATGTAATTTGTATTTACCGCGTAACACTTCTTGTACTATTCAACGAAATAAAAATAAACTGTAATGAGTCAAACAAGGTGCTTTATTTAATACAACGCAAGAATGGATAAGCTAAAACTTTTGCTGACCCCGCTTCTTTTCGTCACACGAAAATCCGTTTTTTTATTGCTTGTTATAAACTATATTATTTTGCATTGATAATAGATTTTATTCTTTCTTAAGAACAGCAGGCTTTTTATATCTGATTAATTAACATGCTCTGATTAGAGATACTTCTCTAATCAGAGCATGTGCGTGACGTTATCGTTGCGTCAGCGGATGCGCAACGTTAGCGTCGCGTCTACGCTGAGTTGGAGAAACAATACTACTTATAAAACACCATGTAGCGTAAAACCGCTACGGTTAAAACTTCCTCCAATTCTAATCCAAACTTTTCTATATGAATTTTTTCTTCTTAGCTGTTATTCACATTTGAACAAGGAATCGTGAAAAATATCCTCGGATGTTTTGCCTTTTGACGGCGTCATTACATTTTTGGGACCCGATATGTGATGGTCGACCTTATTTTTTGATTCATATCGAAATTATGAAATGAAAGTTTTTTTTCTGTTGGTGTTAAGCCAATAAAAAATATAAAGTGTCCTAGCAAAAGGATAGTCTGTGGGTGATTTTCTGGTTAATTTGGTATGTATTGTCGCCTTTTTTCTTTTCGATCCATTTCGCACTAGTTTCATAATTAATCAAAGATTCAGCTTGCATCGGTGGTCTGAAGTTTCTTTTTTGTTTAGATCCCGTTACAAGCCAATTTTTGGCTCCACCCTACGGGCAAGCGACGTCGGTTATCGACGACGGAGGTCGGGGCGCTCTCGCCCGATATCCGAGCACATCCTGTGCCTGAGACGTCCATCTCAAAGGCCTGAAGCGAGTACGATGTAGATGCGGACTCCGCAACGCAGTGGCTCCGTGATTTCTACGTTACTTCCTACAGTCGTGTTCAGCCGTCCAGGAATTACCGAGTTTTCGCAGCAGGAGTTCTATTTTATACACCTAATTTGTATATTTCTAATCTATAAATTCTCACGTCAAAAACTCTTTCTAACCTAAGGCCTATCAAGACGCGTTGGATGCTCTTAGTGTTTTTGTAACTAAAATTACTAATATTGCGTATTCGCCTAGCTATAACCGATTGCAATCGATTTTTTGTTAGGTAAGTTAAAAATATTTTGCATAATACCTTCGATAATATTCTTTTCTTTCCGCTAAGTTAACCCACGCCATCACTGAAAGGTCCCCAATAATAACTAATATTCAACCTTTTTATATTTTTTAATTAAGTACTTGTTTTCTATCTTTTTCCTTTTAATCAAAATTAAACGTGTTAAGTAGCGGTTGTGTTTTACTGTGCACTTAATTTTATTTACGCTACAATATGGCGCCCGAATTAAAGTAAGTTTGCATATTAATTATTACTAAAATACCTATTTTTTTTGTTATCTCGTGTGTGGTTGCTCTTGAGAGCAATCTTTAATTTTCATCTTTCTTGTTGTGAGTTTCAGGTTTTAGAATTGGTCAGATACCCGTATGGAAGTTAAAAGGATTACCTGTCTTGAATGTTTTCCCGATTCATACGACTGGACTACAGAATTGCTAATTGAATTTATGTTCTTTGCTAAATTGTGTGATGTTTGTGAAATTCAATTTTAAAGATTAACTTTGTAACTATACCCAATTTCCAATTCTTTTATTTTCTCCCAAAATATACGTATCTATCCCGAGTTTTATTTTATCCCAGTAGGTAGCGGTAGTTAGTTTCCCGTAGAGTGTGTTTGATGTGTGGATGGTTAGGCATCGTGACCAAAGGTAAGCTTTTTGAATGGTCGTGTGCTAGTGTCTACCTTTCTTATTTTTTTTAGCCCGTCTGTTTGCTTTTCTGCTATTTGCTAGTATCTGTTTTTGTTGGATTCTTAGCCCAGCCGATTCCTTTGACGTTCATGTTGTCGTCTTCTTCCCGCATCGATATTACGGCACGATATCTAACGATTTCCTGCTAAGTCCCGCTCTCTTTCATTTAATCTATTTCTATTTTGTGTTTAAAAATGTCCGAAGAAGGTTCTATCGGTGAGACTCCTTTACACGAAAGTATTATTATTTCTAGACCTCCTCCCATTCCACCTAGGCCCACTCCGGGTACTAGTTGTTCTAACTTACCTTCTCCTATGAAATCCGAGGACTGTCCCGGTTACCTTCTAAAACGATTTTCGCTAAGAAAATGGAACATAAATTATACTGGAGATACCAGTGTTCGAAATTTTTTTACCAGTATCGAAGAAGAGAAGGATTCAGACGACATAACTGACAGATATCTGCTTAAACGCTTCCACGAAGTGTTATCCGGTCGCGCCTTGAATTATTATAGGTCAATCCGTCGACCTGATATGACTTACCCCTTATTACACTCCACAAGCAAACACGGTAGAACGTTATAACCAAAGTGTCGTTACTTGTTTGAGCATATTGGTTGGCGAGAACCAAAGGAATTGGGCTAAATTGTTACCCAAGGTCAAACTTTACCTCAATTCATGTATTAATTTAGCCACAGGGTTTACGCCAAACTTTCTCATATTCGGTAGAGAAGTCTGTATGGATTCATCGCGTGCGAATAACCAGACTCTAAGCACTAATTTAGCTGAAAGTCGGGAACAACACGCGAGTAATCCGACTTCGCTCGCCGAGATTTACGCAAAAGTAGCGGACAATCTTTCTTCTGCTTTTCTCCGTAATTCACGAAATTACAATACGAACCGGACGGCTATTACACTTAATGCCGGCGACATTGTATGGAGGCGTAATTTTTCAAAATCGTCAGCTGCTGAATACTTTACAGGAAAGCTTGCTCCTCGTTTCATTAAATGTCGTGTGATCAGAGTCATCTCCATGACTACATATGTCCTACAAGACTGTGATTCTCATCATATTGGACAATATCATATAAAAGACATACTTAAATGAATTAATTTGTTCCATATTCTTAACTTAATCAGCATTACTTATGTTAGGCCATTCGTTTTCAATTAACGACACCTCTTTTATTATTTCGACCCTCATTCCTCCCAGGAGTTAATATTTATTCATAACCATTTCCTCTCATTAGGCGTCGTATTTTTGATTTTGATTTAAGGTCCACCCTCTTCAACTTAACCCTCTCTCTTTAACTTAACCTTCTAACTTATCCCTAGAGCTTGAGTCGTGTTTGACTTTGAGTCGTGTTTGACTTTGAGTCGTGTTTGACTTTGAGTCGTGTTTGACTTTGAGTCGTGTTTGACTTTGAGTCGTGTTTGACTTTGAGTCGTGTTTGACTTTGAGTCGTGTTTGACTTTGAGTCGTGTTTGACTTTGAGTCGTGTTTGACTTTGAGTTGTGTTTGACTTTGAGTCGTGTTTGACTTTGAGTTGTGTTTGACTTTGAGTCGTGTTGGACTTTGAGTCGTGTCTCACTTCGAGTTTTTATCTGACTTCGAGCTTTTGTGTTCGACTTCGAGTTTTTGTTTGACTTCCTTTGAAGTTATTTTTAGGTTATTTCTTAATCTCAACTCTTATTTGTTTCGTCTTGAATATTGTTCTTTGTTCCTATATATTTAAGAATATTATTCTAGTTCTATCGTTTGTTTTTCTATCCTAATGTAGGTTTAGGAGACGCGTCTGAAGCTCGCACTGTTAACGTCTAAACTGGAGGCCGGCTTTCAATTTTATTCAGTACCAGCTGCACTTCGATGTCGTTGATTTGATGTATTTAGTTTAAAGTTAGTTAGGCTAGTTTATTTAATTTGTATATATTATGGTTTTCACTCTTGGTTGATGCTATCCCTTTTGTGTTGTCAATCTGTTATTGTGTTTTCAATCTGTTATTGTGTTTTCAATCTGTTGTTGTGAAGTCAATCTGTTATAGCGTTGTCACCCTCTCACTGGGTTGATACATTCACTTGGGTTGATCTCTCACCTTTCTTTTAGGGTTGTCAACCACCTTTCTTTTAGGGTTGTCAACCACCTTTCTTTTAGGGTTGTCAAGCACCTTTCTTTTAGGGTTGTCAACCACCCTTTTTTTAGGGTTGTCAACCACCTTTCTTTTAGGGTTGTCACTCACCTTTCCTTTAGGGTTGCCACTCACCTTTAGGGTTGCTACTCTCATTTTTTTTTTTTTTTACTGGAAATGGGGTACTGTAGCGTAAAACCGCTACGGTTAAAACTTCCTCCAATTCTAATCCAAACTTTTCTATATGAATTTTTTCTTCTTAGCTGTTATTCACATTTGAACAAGGAATCGTGAAAAATATCCTCGGATGTTTTGCCTTTTGACGGCGTCATTACATTTTTGGGACCCGATATGTGATGGTCGACCTTATTTTTTGATTCATATCGAAATTATGAAATGAAAGTTTTTTTTCTGTTGGTGTTAAGCCAATAAAAAATATAAAGTGTCCTAGCAAAAGGATAGTCTGTGGGTGATTTTCTGGTTAATTTGGTATGTATTGTCGCCTTTTTTCTTTTCGATCCATTTCGCACTAGTTTCATAATTAATCAAAGATTCAGCTTGCATCGGTGGTCTGAAGTTTCTTTTTTGTTTAGATCCCGTTACAAGCCAATTTTTGGCTCCACCCTACGGGCAAGCGACGTCGGTTATCGACGACGGAGGTCGGGGCGCTCTCGCCCGATATCCGAGCACATCCTGTGCCTGAGACGTCCATCTCAAAGGCCTGAAGCGAGTACGATGTAGATGCGGACTCCGCAACGCAGTGGCTCCGTGATTTCTACGTTACTTCCTACAGTCGTGTTCAGCCGTCCAGGAATTACCGAGTTTTCGCAGCAGGAGTTCTATTTTATACACCTAATTTGTATATTTCTAATCTATAAATTCTCACGTCAAAAACTCTTTCTAACCTAAGGCCTATCAAGACGCGTTGGATGCTCTTAGTGTTTTTGTAACTAAAATTACTAATATTGCGTATTCGCCTAGCTATAACCGATTGCAATCGATTTTTTGTTAGGTAAGTTAAAAATATTTTGCATAATACCTTCGATAATATTCTTTTCTTTCCGCTAAGTTAACCCACGCCATCACTGAAAGGTCCCCAATAATAACTAATATTCAACCTTTTTATATTTTTTAATTAAGTACTTGTTTTCTATCTTTTTCCTTTTAATCAAAATTAAACGTGTTAAGTAGCGGTTGTGTTTTACTGTGCACTTAATTTTATTTACGCTACAACCAGTGGGATAGTGGCCTTAAAGATATAGAATAGAATAGAATTTGTTTATTTGCACAGAAAGTAGGTACATAAAATAAGGTGTTAATAAAGTGATCTGAGCCCTGTACAATCTGCCTTTAATTAGGCATGCAAACATTAGAAATATACGTAAATAACATTTAAAAGATTGTAAAACATTAGCAACATTATAAATTATTACAGATAATATGAATAATGATAATAATAAATTAAATTAATACAATCAATTGATTTAAATTACAGAAAAAAATAGATGGGTAATGTCACAGAAAATTAAAACTTATCATTCAAAAAATCATTAATTGAATAATAGCACTTAATGATTTTTTGAATGATAAGATATGATGATTGTTTTGATTACTTCTTTGTATAAGCCGGCTTTTTCGTTCATTGTTATTATATTTACTTCCATATTCATACATTCAGATGTTTTGCTTATAAATACTTTTTTCCAAACAAACTTTTTTAACGCAAATTCTTGGCAATTTTTTAGTAACAAGTTAAATAATGATGAATCATGATTATTTCATAACACGAACAGAAATATTTAAAACTTAATTACTAAGCAAATCATTTAAATATCATTTATTGGAAATTGCATACATTGTTTTCCTCAAATTCAGATGTCTACGCAGACACCTGAAATACTTAGCCCTGATTTTGCTTTTGCATAACATTTAAATTTTTAGTATTACACAGCCCTGAGTCTTCTACAACTTCAACTTTTAAATCAACTTCCCATCTTTAATATCGATAGTTTTTTCTTCCTTTCTCCTGTGGCATACTACTTCATTATTCCTTCTAAGGCTCAGCTTTTAGCGTCTCGTATACTTCAGTTAGAATTTTTTATTTGCTCACATATCTGAAAGCATCATCACGTTGTATAGCAATGCTTAACCTGTTAAAACTCAGCCTTGGATCACGCAAAGTATCAGCTAGGCATCTGAAAAAAACTTCAAACACCATACGTATGCCTCAGTCCTGCAGTATGACAATTCTGCGTTAGGTTTCGTCGTTATATTACTCCTTTTATAAATTTAGTCACTAAAACCTTTTATTTAAAAAAAATATCATTATTTTTTTATTTGAAATGTCGATAACCTTTTCACATCACTACAAAATAATCACGGGTGACATAGAGACATTAAACTGAGGATTATAACATCCCCATAATAATAACTCAATTAAATCTTTTATATTTATGGGCATCGTTAAATCACCGCGTTGTGGCTCTAAATTAAATTAGGTTTTGCAATAAAATTATGAAATAGTTAAATTTATTTTGGTTGTTTTATGGGCAATACATGAGTTGTTAGTCATTGGTTGAGATAGTCTCAGCTAATTATGTAGGAATCCTACCCATACGCACAAAAAGTTTTGGGAATACCTACATTGTGCCTACGGCTAAGGAGTGGAATTCCCTGCCGGAGTCTGTGTTTCCCGATAGCTATAACCTAGGAGTATTTAAGTCAAGAGTGAATAGGTTACTTTTCGGTAAGCGTGCTCAATCATCGACCACACCATCACTTACCATCAGGTGAGATAGTGGTCAAACGCGCACTTATTTTCAATAAAACAAAAGAATGTATTGTCAGTGTTAAATAAAAGTCATACCACCTTGTGTCTCCAAAATGAATCAGTATTTGTCGGCGGAGTCATCTAAAAGCTAAGCATATGATGATAAGCATAGCTTTTTCCCAACATAGTTAGCCAGTCTAACCGGACTCATCTGATTATAACTGTTTTGTGTTTTATATGGAGCGTCTGCCTATCTGACCTCCACAACCCAGTAGCTGGGTAACACGATACCCGTTGGCTAGACCAGTGTCAGATTTACTGGCTTCTGTCTGACTACCCGTAACGACTGTCAAAGATGTTCAAATGACAGCCGGAATCAACGAATTTACGATCTTTCCAGAGGACGGGGGTATCACACTAACAACTTCCAAACTTCGGGCTACTACTGAGAAATTCCTTACAGAAACACCCAATAGTTAACACTTTTTGACTGACCCGGGAGTCGAACCCCAGACCTCGTGCTCAGCAGTCGCGCTAGCGATCTCTGGACTAACGAGGCAGTTCGAGAAGTAAAAGCAACAATGCAACCCTGAAAATATGTTCCCACCCATACGCACAAAACGTTTTGGGAATACTTTCATTGTGCGTACGGCTAAGGAGTGGAATTCCCTGCCGGAGTCTGTGTTTCCCGATAGCTATAACCTAGGGGTCTTTAAGTCAAGAGTGAATAGGTTACTTTTAGGTAAGCGTGCTCCATCTTCGACACTTTCCATCAGGTGAAATGGTGGTCAAACGTGAACCTATTTTCAATAAAAAATATGGTTTACCCACAGATCATATTATTATAAACACATATGATCAGTGGGTTTACCAATGTGCTGAAAATCTAAATTTTTGTTCAACCATCGAAATGGGTGTATTCCCGTTCGTCCCCTCGACTTCGTCCCCCTAGGGGGACGAACGGGAATTCGTTATTTATTTCCTGATGGTCCCCCTAGATTTTTTGGGGGGACGAACGGGAATAATTTATTAATTCTTTTTTTAGTTCTATTGCTCCCACCAAATAATATAAGGTTTTAATTGGTAAAAAAACAAATTTGAAATAAAAATCAGTCATTTATTAAGGAATAAAAATCACAGAATCAACTAATTCTTACAAAGTCCTAATTTTTACAAAGTCACATTTGCTTATGTAGGTACCTATACGGGGTCACATTTTTGTGTTACATATTGTATAAGAAATCAGAACATGTTAAACATTAATTTTACACATAAATAGCGTCAAAAAATAGCACAATTTAAAAATCAAAATAAAAACATATACAAAATCAAAGTGAAAAAACATGAACACAAAACATCATAAAGAGTAACAACAATAAAAAAATAACAATTTTTGAAGAAAGTAGTCGAGGTCATAACAGTAGGCAGTAATAATTTTTGCACACAAAGCCTAGTGTTTAGTACCAAACGTTTCCGAACGCACCCCTTTGACAGAACGAAGTTTGATCTTGACATTACATTGACTTGACAGATAGACTTTGCTTGGAAAAAATGCCGGTCGTCGGGACCCTCTTGTAATTGTAATTGTAATTGAAATATCGTTTGGAATCGCCTGTTGAAACCGATAATTGGGTCGCGAATTATCTATTGGTTGAAGTGAAATCCCCATTTGACGAAAGCCCTGGGATAGTTTTGGATTTATCGCCGGTTGTGGCCACCTCGTGGCACGCGCCTTTGTTGGAAATAAATAGTTGGAAATCGAATTGGATATCACGTGATATTAGCAGATTGATTGTGAACAGTGTTTAAGTGAACTTTGTAATCCCGGATTGACGAGAATCCAGGGATATTTCTCGGAACATATCGCCTTATTGCCTCACCGCGTGGCACGCGCATTTGCTGGAAACGAGTTTAGGCTGAGATGCTGTTGGAACCGCGCCATCTGGAGACTGGCGCCTTGTGAACGTCCACACACTTGACTTTCACACTTTCAATTATTCACCTCACTTATACACACAAACACTTTGGACGTGATCAAACAGATCCTGGTTGCCGTCTACAGCTCAGGTGAGTGTTATTTGTAACTATTTATATATATGGTTGTAGGCCGAAGAGCCTTTTGTAAGTACTTTGTTGTGGAAAGCAACGTTTATAGCTCCACGAACCGTGGACAAGTTCAGACCGTCCAGTTACCGTTGCACTGGCCTATTGCAGGACTGAACATTTTGGTAGCAGGCGTGGCTCTTATAAGATCCACTGATTCATTCTGGTAGCAGGCGTGGCTCTTATAATATAAGATCCACTGGTTTAATTGGAAGTTTTGAAAATAACTTTAGTTTGGTTACTTAACATAACTTATATAACTTAATAAGTTTGAATATATTGCTTTGTCAGCCGGGCTCAAATAGTACTTGTAGTTTGTACTGTAATTTGTAGTGCTAGCCCCTTGGTATTGAATTGACAAGTAAGATTTATTTGTGAAATTAGGAATTATTGGTTGTATTTGGTGCATAAGTTGGTATATTGTTGTAAAAGTTGTTTGGTATTTGTGGCAATTAATAATTGAATGTCATTGATCTGAATTTGAAAGGTTATCTAAATAATAATCACACATTTGTTAACATAACAAGAATTGAATAGTGTGGATTGACTTATTGCATTTATTTGTTTATTGGATTGTTGTTAGAGATTCTCCGGCTCAATATTATACAGTCAATTGTTGTGTTTATTGATATTTATTTGAGGTTGATCCAGCATTGTATTATACATTCAATTGTTATTTATTTTGTGACTAGCCATCCTTAGCAAGCTAGATTCATACTTGGAATAAGTACAGGGTCGGATTTGGACTTGAAATAATTGAATTTGAGTTTTTATTTTGGTGAAATTATTTGGTCGGCTAACAAGTTATTATTGTTTGTTTAGTCAATTTAGCCTGTTGTATTAATATTTGATTGTTGCAATGGCCTCATTAAGGGCAGTCAGGGAGGCTGCTGCCGGATTGACCTCACAGTTGAGATGGTTCACATCGGCAGCTGCAACGGTTGAGCGTGTAGAATTGGAAGAGCTCACCCTTGCTCGGTATGGGCAAGTGATTGAGAGGATCAAGTCAGCTGATGCTGCGCTCACACGCTTCAACGAGTACATCATGGACGTGGATTTGGGGGTGATGGATCAGACAGCCCGCGATAAGATTTTGGGTGACTATGACCAGATTGTCCACCTGGGGGATGTCATATGTCTACGAGCGCGGGAAATTTTGAAGAGCCGGGTGCCTGATGCGGCCAAGCCGCAGACCCCCGTTGTTGCAGGCCCTGGACTATTGAGTAGGCTGCCCACCCTGGAGCTGCCACATTTTGACGGTCGCTTGGACCACTGGCTGGGCTTCCTAAATCTCTTTGAGAGTCTTGTCGATGCACGCTCGGACCTCGGACCTGCCCAGAAGCTGGCCTATTTATTGTCTGTCCTGGAGGGCGAAGCCAGAGCCTTGGTGCAGCACTCGCCGGTGACGGATTCCTCCTACCCGACCGCTCTGGAGCTTCTCTCCCGACGGTATCAGAATAAGCGCTGCCTGGCTGATGTGCACATCGGCCAAATTTTGGGACTACCGGCCATTGCCTGCACGTCGACGTTGCGCACTGACTTGCTGAACCCGTTGGTCTCAGTGACCAACGCTTTGAGACGCTTGGAGTTACCGGTAGAACATTGGTCCTACTTGTTGGTGCACATAGTGCTGCAGTTGCTCCCCGCGGAGTTGAGGTCACGTTTTGAGCAGAAGTATGGTGGGGATAGTGCCACCCATCTTCCCCCCTTTGACGACCTCCTCAAATTTTTGGAAGACGAGTGTCGGTTTTCGGATAACACTCGTGGCGCCACGGGGTCGCCCCCACTACCTTCTCAGCCCAGAGACCAGGGACGGACTAGGGCTCGGGGGCCTGTTGATGTTCCCCCTGCCCCCCGTTTTGCTGGCGCCCGGAGTCCTCGGGCTAGGGGGCCTGTTGATGATCGCCCCGCCCCCCGTTTTGCTGGTGCCCGGAGTCCTCGGGCTAGGGGGCCTGTTGATGATCGCCCCGCCCCCCGTTTTGCTGGCGCCCGGAGTCCTCGGGCTAGGGGGCCTGTTGATGAACGCCCCGCCCCCCGTTTTGCTGGCGCCCGGAGTCCTCGGGCTAGGGGCCTGTTGATGATGTTTGACTTTGTGTGTTTTGTTGTGAATTGTGACTTTTGTAAGGCAACAGGGCATGCCATGGCGCGTTGCCCGGACTTTTTGAATTTGCACGTAAGTGCCCGCCGCCGCATTGTCAACGCACGCCGTATATGCTTCTCGTGCTTGGGGGCCCACTTTCATCGGGACTGCCCCGACCCCCGCCCGTGTTGACTTTGTGAAGGGTCCCACTTGGAGATTTTGTGCGCCAACGCGAACCGCTCCAGCAGACCAGCTTCTGAGGGGGGTTCGCACAGGGGGGGGTACCCCGGAGACGAGCACCGGGCTGAGACCCGCAATTCTGTACGCCGCACTCCACCCCCCGCGCAAGTTGAACGGGAGCCCCGCGAGCGCCATTTGGTCTCCCCTCGTCAGGGAGAACGCGCATTGGCTGCTAGGCAGCAGTGGCCGGGTCGGCGCCGCTGCCTTTCCCCTCCTTTGGCGGAACGTCCCCGGTTGGAGTCGCGCCCTCCGCCATTCGGGCATTCGATGGGATGTGCCCCTCCAGTGATGGCGAGCCGCTCGGGACACCGCGCGGACGAATATTTTGATTGTTGGCCTCGTCGTGAACGAAGGCAGCCTGGATGCGGCGATCGGTCGCCGCCCAGGCATCACTAAGAGATTGACGCCTGCCCCGCTAAAGGACCCCCCCGATCAAGACGGTTTTGTTGCCAACGGCCTCGGTCAAGGTCTGGGGACCCTTGGGTGACTCGATTGTGGTCTGTGCCATTTTGGACACGGGAGTCCAGGGTTGCCTTTTGTCGTCTTGGTTAGCGGGACAGGTTGGCCTGAAGGTGAATGACCTTTCAGGCAAGATTTGGGGAATTGGCGAACCGGCTGACACCACTGTTGAGGGAGGGACCTGGTTTGAAATCACCCTTGTGAGTTGTCCTTACCCTAAAATTGGTGCTCCTGCCCTTGTTATAACTGAACTTGATCGGGACGAGCCACTTCGAAAAACCCTGTTGGAAGACGGTTGAGGCACTCTAGCCTTCCTTATGGGGCCTGTCACCCCCTTTTGTTGCCCAAGGAGGGTCACTTGGTTCAATTGTTGGTGACTGATCGTCACGTTGAGAACTCGCATGCCGGTTGCAATACGCTGTTGGCCATTCTGCAGCGAGAATTTTGGATTTTGTCGGCTGATCGCGTCAATGAGGCGAGGCCCTTTGCTGGCGTCGTAACGGACTTTGTTGGTCCCCTTTTGTTGAAGGCGTCCACCCTTCGTAATAGTAAGATTGTTAAGGCTTATTTGTGTGTTGTTTGCCTCAACCAAGGCAGTACATTTGGAGCTGGCAACCTCCCTCTCGGCAGAGGCCTTTGAGGCGACCTTGGAAAGATTTGTGTCTCGCCGTGGGTTACCTTCTTTGATTAGGTCTGATTGCGGTACGAATTACAAGGGTACAAGTAACTATTTGAAGGAGGTATACGCCTTCCTTAATGAGAGCCAGGTTGACATTGGTAATAGTTTGGCCCGCCGAGGGGTCACTTGGTTGTTTGACCCGCCAGCCTGCCCCCATTGGGGGGGTATTTTTGGGGCCGCGGTGAAAGCGGCAAAGGGACGCTGGCGGAGATTGTTGGGAGACACCGTTCTCACCTTGAGGAACTAGCTACGGTATTTGGCCGCATTGAAGCTGTGTTAAATTTGCAACCTTGTCAAGACTTCCAATTGATTAGCGGACGGGTAGGCCCGTCCGGGGGGGGGTAGATGTTTAGTACCAAACGTTTCCGAACGCACCCCTTTGACAGAACGAAGTTTGATCTTGACATTACTCTGACTTGACAGATAGACTTTGCTTGGAAAAAATGCCGGTCGTCGGGACCCTCTTGTAATTGTAATTGTAATTGAAATATCGTTTGGAATCGCGTGGTGAAACCGATAATTGGGTCGCGAATTATCAATTGGTTGAAGTGAAATCCCCATTTGACGAAAGCCCTGGGATAGTTTTGGATTTATCGCCGGTTGTGGCCACCTCGTGGCACGCGCCTTTGTTAGAAATAAATAGTTGGAAATCGAATTGGATCTCACGTGATATTAGCAGATTGATTGTGAACAGTGTTTAAGTGAACTTTGTAATCCCGGATTGATGAGAATCCAGGGATATTTCTCGGAACATATCGCCTTATTGCCTCACCGCGTGGCACGCGCATTTGCTGGAAACGAGTTTAGGTTGAGATGCTGTTGGAACCGCGCCATCTGGAGACTGGCGCCTTGTGAACGTCCACACACTTGACTTTCACACTTTCAATTATTCACCTCACTTATACACACAAACACTTTGGACGTGATCAAACAGATCCTGGTTGCCGTCTACAGCTCAGGTGAGTGTTATTTGTAACTATTTATATATATGGTTGTAGGCCGAAGAGCCTTTTGTAAGTACTTTGTTGTTGAAAGCAACGTTTATAGCTCCACGAACCGTGGACAAGTTCAGACCGTCCAGTTACCGTTGCACTGGCCTATTGCAGGACTGAACACCTAGCTAACTAAATGGAATATGTAAGTAGGTAGGTACTTACATCAGTAGTTTTCCGCAGAATTCGTGTCGAATATATATTATTACATTAACACCCGTGCACTTTCATTGTTTTGTCAACACTAACCCAACCGGTCTAATTTAAGGACAGAAAAGGGAGAGAATTTCAGGTAAACCAATAGGGTTTACGCAAATAACACAATTTTATCGGCACTCTTTTGTTAAGTACCGGCATCGCCAGCGCATCCCGCCATAGCTGTTACATTTAGTGTAGGTAAACATTTTAAATAAAATAATGATAAACTTAGGATACGTTTTTATAATTCATAAAAAAATAGAGAAGAATTTTGTAAAATAATGATTAAATCTAATGAAGTAACTAATTTAAAGGTAAGCTACGAAACAACGAATAAACATATCATAGATAGATAGATATACTCTTTATTGTACACCATAACAGAATTAAATAAGGACTTAAAAAACTACAATGGGTGTTACAATGGGCAGTCTTATCGCTAAAAGCGATCTTTTGCAGACAACCTTTGGATGGATTTGACACAGCAGGAGAAAATAAATACGCGGGTAGTCCATGGTGTACTATTCACTTATATACAATAAATAAGTAATAACTAAGATTTTTTTTTTTATAACCTACATACTCAATACACATATACATATATATACATAAAAAGAACAAAGCTCAGTTATATAAAAAATAGTAACAAATTAAAGAGAGATATAGAGATCTTTCACAAACCCTTCCTTCTTTCAAAAATATGGATTTTTGAAAGAAGGAAGGGTTTGTGCTTGTCTTACTGACACTGGAAGAGTATTCCACAGTCGTACTGGTTGAGCTGCGAACGACTTCCTAAAGAAATTGGTGGAGTGACTCGGTACCTCTAGCCTCAAGTTTTCCGATGACCTCAGAAATTTGGCATGTGTGTCATGGAGGAACTTAAAACGTTATTTAAGATAAGAGGGGGTCTTAGGATTGAACAGAATACTGTAGAGCAGAAACAAGATTTGTAAGTTCCGGCAAGACGTATAGGAAGCCACTTGAGTTTCGTACGAAATTCGGATACGTGATCATATTTGCGCAAACCAAATATAAATCTTATGCAAAAATTTTGAATACATTCAAGTTAACAAGTTGTGCCTCTGTGAGATCAAGATAACTGACATCAGCGTAGTCTAGGATGGGTTGTAAAAGAGACTGTGCTAGCGCACAATTTTAGTGGCAGTTGGCATAAAGTTACGCAACCGTCTTAGGGACCTGGCAGAAGCAAATAATTTGCGACTCACCTCTTGTAATTGGGGACCCCACGAAAGATATTTGTCCAACCAAACCCCAAGGTTCTTAACTTTCTCGCTTAGTGGAATAGCTGTGCCGTTGAAAATAACCTGAGGTAGCTGAGACCAGTTTACCTTAGATGCCAACCTAGAGCTGCCGACTACAATGACCTGGGTCTTTAATGGGTTAACCTGCAAACCATGTGCCTCACTCCATTCGCAAACTGAAGCCAAGTCCTGGTTTATCATATTTATTGCAGCATCTAAATCAGTATAAGGCGCTTGTCTGTAAATTTGCAAGTCATCAGCATAAAGGTGGTAGGAGGATTGAAGTTTTTTGGAAATAGAATTTATGAATATTGCGAAGAGTAAAGGAGATAACACGCCACCCTGAGGAACACCGGCTGCAGTACTACACCATGAAGAGCAGGACTCATCTATGCAAATACGTTGCCGGCGGCCATACAGGTAACTACGAAACCAGTCAATCGCTGTTGGACGGTATTAAAAGCGTTACTAAAATCAAGCAAGCAGAGAACCGTCATATTTCCTTTATCCATGCCCATCCCTAAGTCATCAGTTACATTAACTAACGCGGTAGTAGTACTGTGACCAGGACGAAATCTGGATTGGAATGGATTCAGCAGACTATTCTTGCAAAGAAAAGCGCAAAGCTGATTGTGGACAAGGCGTTCAAGGACTTAAGAGAGAAAAGGTAGAATGGAAATAGGTCGATATTCTGAATAGAGGTAGGATTTAATTTTTTGGGTAAAGGAGTAATTTTGGCCTCTTTCCATACCAATGGAAAGACACCATTGGAAACAGAACATTATTATGCACAAACATTACACAAATTACAATTACACAAACATTATGCACAAATATTTTTAGTGGGACGAATGGCACTAATCGAAGAATATATTCCCATTCGTCCCCTTTTGAATTAGGAAGGGGACGATCGGGAACAAATTAAATATTATTTTTGTGAATTCCCCTCGACTTCGAAGTCGAGGGGACGAAGGGGAATACACCTCGAAATGACGTTTTTTTTAATCATCAATTGTGGGCCATAATTATTAAAACTTTATTAAAAAATTGGCCAAGTGCGAGTCGGACTCGCCCATGAAGGGTTCCGTAGTAACTATAATAAATATAATTAATATATTTATTTGAAAAAAAAAAACAAAAACCTTACAAATTTCTTAAAACTAGCTTATTTACAATTGTTACAACTACGCTAAATAACTTTGTTTTTCATAGTATTTGTATGAAATTACAAAGTTATATTTGCGGTTTTAGAAAATATGCTGTATCTCAAAAACTACTGACCCGATTTCGTTCAAACCAATTTTGGTTAAAAGTTTACATTAAGATCTACAGACATGTATTTTTTTTTTAATTTTTCACTTCATTATTATAAAAGTTAGAGGGGGGGACACATTTTACCACTTCGAAAGCTTATATCTTTTAAACGACTAATTTTATGAAAAAGTGGCTTTAGAAACCCTTATATCATTTTTAAAGACCTGTCTACAGATACCACACACGTATAGGTTTCATGAAAAAAAATATTTTCAGTTCTAGTTCCATGTATGGAGACGCCCCTTTATTTTAACAATTTTTTAATTTTTTTCTTAAAATCGGAAAGCGATTCACATAATACATCTACTTACTAAGTTTCACATCTATAGTCTTAATAGTTTCGGAATAAAATGGCTGTGACATACGGATGGACGGACAGACAGACAGACGGACAGACATATCGAAACTATAAGGGTTCCGTTTTTTTGCCATTCGGCTACGGTACCCTAAAAATCAAACATAAAAACAATACAAAATAAGCATTCAGTCACAAATAGCGAGCTCACTAATCTGTGCAACGCTAATCTATGTATGTATAGTTGACGGTACGTCGTGCTTCAAGCGCGGAGTTGCGGGAATTGTGTAACGAGATACCGCGGCCACGGAATGCAAGGACAAATAAAGTAGCACTGATATTACCTTCAGCTCCACCCAGAGAAGTTATTTGATGATTCTCCTCCGGAATATATAAATAACAGGTAACAGGTGACAATCCGTCAATTTTGTAAGTCCCTTTTACACGATTTCTGTTTGATGGGAACATTTGTTAGGAAAATGTGAACAATGTAATTTTTAGATTTTCACAGTTTAACATCTGCGAGCTTCCGTTATTGGTTCTACTCAGACATTATTGATGTAATTTGGAATTATCTATATTTT
This sequence comes from Tholera decimalis, assembly GCA_943138885.2. Classification (NCBI taxonomy): domain Eukaryota; kingdom Metazoa; phylum Arthropoda; class Insecta; order Lepidoptera; family Noctuidae; genus Tholera; species Tholera decimalis. The sequence goes on along the minus strand of OW964565.2, from coordinate 8,205,605 downwards.
TGCGCCTACACAGTTGGTACACAGCATCTTGGAAACCTACTCCCCCCCCTTTCGGTGAGGACATGCCCAGCTAAATTAGTGCTTTATTTTATCTTTGTAATTTTCTATTGTATGTTGTTGTGTGTGTTTATCGCCGAATAAATGTAAACACGGATAAAATGATATTTTTAATCTATACTAATATTATAAAGCGGAAAAGTTTGTTTGTTTGCTTGAACGCGCTAATCTTCGAAAGTACTGGGTGGATTTGGATGAAATTTGGTATGGAAGTAGCTTGAAGCTTGAGGAAGGTTATAGGCTTTTTACGCGACTGCAAAAAAGGAGAGTTATGTTTTTACCGTGATAGAACCCATGGGAGCGAAGCCCCGCGTGAGTACTAGTAATTTATACGTTGGGAGTCGTTTTTATCGTGTTGGTAGGAACTAGGGTCAAAATAATAGCACTTGCATAGATTCATGGTAAAACAACGCTTACAGAGGTCAGTCTAAAGATGATAAATGAACTTTATTTTACAAGTTGGTTATTAATTAACACTTTTACATGTCATTTTTTTCGCAAATTCAAACTAGATGTTTATATATGTTGATTATGTTACGATTGTGGTCTCACAATTTTGACCACTATGTACTTACCTTACTTATCGTATTGAAATGTACATTAACGATGACCCAACTCTGGCCCCCGAGATACAGGCGCCGCGCGCCGCCTAGTTCGGGGACCACTGTGCAATTCTATTTTAAGCCTGCAATACATTTTGGCCGAGCGTTGTCGAGAGAAGGCCAATACCAACATATAGACGGTATATTTGCCTTGTCTTGCTATCACTCGGTGTCACTTGCCTAGTTGGCCGAGTGGAGGCCAGCGCCAACGTGTATAGAGCTCATTTGGTGCAACTTGTCTTCGCTCGCCGTTGCTCGTGATCACTTGCCTCACTTCAGATCGATATCGGTTATTGGTCAACTTACAAATCAATGGCGCTCGCCTGTGCTCCGCCAACGTGTGGGCAGCTCTACAGACCTTCTTCTACATTGGTCGTCTGCATTGGCATTCGGCGAACTTGTCGAACGTGTGGACATTATTTCTTGCCTTGTACCTACCTATTTGCCAACGCTCGCGTTGGTCTACGCTCGGCCAACATGTATTGCAGGCTTTATACATGTCTTGTTACATAATCCATGTAGGTAAGTATAAGTATACATTCAGTAGCATTAAGAAATGTTGTAAAGCCTGCAATACATGTTGGCCGAGCGTTGTCGAGTGAAGGCCAATACCAACATGTAGACAGTATGTTTGCCTTGTCTTGCTATCGCTCGGTGTCACTTGCCTAGTTGGCCGAGTGTAGGCCAGCGCCAACGTGTATAGAGCTCATTTGGTGCAACTTGTCTTCGCTTGCCGTTGCTCGTGATCACTTGCCCCACTTCGGGTCGTTGTAGGTTTTCGCCTTTCGGTCACAAATCAAAGGCGCTCGCCTGCGCTCGGCCAACGTGTGGGCAGCTCCACAGACCCTTTTCTACATTGGTCGTCTGCATTGGCATTCGACGAACTTGTCGAACGTGTGGACATTATTTCTTGCCTTGTACCTATTTGCCAACGCTCGCGTTGGCCGACGCTCGGCCAACATGTATTGCAGGCTTTACAGTGGCTGAGTAAATATATTGAAATTGATGAGGCCAGTGTTTCCTAACTCACTACCCTGAGAAGAAACACTGATGGGTGATTATCTTAACATAATATATGTATTTATAATCACATTAAGTCGTCGGTGCCGGCTGTCATTTGTTCATTTTTGACAGTCGTGATGGGTAGTCAGAAGCCAGTAAATCTGAAGCCAGTCTTGTCAAGCGGTATCATGTTACCAAGTTACTGGGGTATGAAGTTATAGGCAGTCGCTCCATAAAAAACACTAGTAACCCCAACATATTTGAGAGTCTATCGGTTTTCTATCGGTTACATTTCGGGGAGTGTGCGATGGAATTACACAATCTAATTCCGCCAAGCCCGTTCCATCATCGGACTACAAGACAAACGGCGATGCGCCATCGTTTGATGGTGGACATCCCACCCATATGCACAAAACGTTTTTGGAATGCTTTCATTGTGCGTACGGCTAAGGAGGGGAATTCCCTGCTGGAGTCTGTGTTTCCTGATCGCTATAACCTAGGGGTCTTTAAGTCGAGAGTGAATAGGTTACTTCTAGGCAAGCGTGCTCCAACTTTGATCACATCATCACTTACCATCAGGTGAGATAGTGATCAAACGCTCGCTCGCCTATTACAATAAAAAAAAACGAAAAAAAAAAAAAGAAATTGCTAAGCGGATCATGTCAATTATATTGGGTGTTATTGGTGTCGTCTTTGAAACACACCTGAGAGCATTTATCGATGAATAAATTTATTGAGGACACGACACCAGACAGATGTTTCAACAAATATGTCTCATGGTCGGTTTCACTTAACAAGGGCAACAAGTATCTACTTATATTCAATAATTTCCCACCAGCTCCACAATTAATTTAATTACAAATCGAGCCAGACATAGTCGGGGTATCGTTTGCCAATGGAAATATATCGACGACGCGTATAATTATCAGTTTGACGTAATTAGTGCTGACGGGTAAATTAACCACAGAACTGCTGCGAACCAAATACAAGTTACGGGTTATTTATTCATCTAAACTATAACAGGTTTACCTATTAAAAAAAACAATTTACTCAGGTCAAAAACTGATACTTATTATACAACGTGTAATTTAAAGGGTATAATATATACATAAGAAGTGCATGGCTTCTTTGGATGATAACAAACGATATGGCAAGTGTTTTGTAATCCTAAGTCTACGTGTGTAGAACTTATTACAAATACCAATACACTGATACCAGAGACCGAATTTTTCAAATTAAGAAGAACGAAGAGAATTATCGTGTAATGGCAAATGACATGGAAAGTTAATGACCCTCGTAATGCTGTGAGACGTTTGTTATGATTGGTATTCAAGAAATATATGAAACCGATAATTTGGTATCAATTCTTTGAGTCAGTTATTTTGAGCTGAAACTGTGCATAGATACTCCATACCAGATGTTGTCTTCAGCCCTTTTGGATAGATATGGGGTTTCTGTTACACATTGTATATTACTTAAAGTAAAGAGTGAATAGGTTACTTCTAGGTAAGCGAGCGTGATCCTCGATCACATCATCGCTTAGCATCAAGTGAGATGGTGGTCAAACGTGACCCTATAATGAATAAAAGAAACGGATAAGGAATTCGTTATCCAAACCCCTACTTCCCTTCTAATATTATAAATGAGAAAGTAAATCTGTGCCTGTCTGTCTCTTACACTTTCACGTCTAAACCACTGAAAGATTTTGATTAAACTTGGTACAGAGTTATATATAATTAGACTTTGGATTAAGGAAGGATATTTTTCGCAAATTATTATTAAAAAAAATTGTTTGCTAGAGGAACGTGTTCCTGATGAATTATTGGTTAAATAACTACTAGACTAGCTACTTTATCCTAACAATACGAATACATTCAACCGAGTTGAATAAAAGGTTAAGGAACTTGATATATTATGTATTGGTCACTAAGCAAAAGGATGCAAGATTCTGTCTTTGCATACATTATTATGTATAAACTAGCTTTTGCCCGCGACTTCGTCCGCGTGGAATAGTTACTTTGGGCTAACGTTAAATTAAACCCCGATTTTGAAGCATTCTTCATTGGCGCTCCGCTCCTATTGGCCTTAGCGTAATGCTATAAATTGACTATTTAATTAAAAAATAATCTTTCAATTCGAACCAGTAGTTCCTGAGATTATCGCGTTCAAACAAACAAACAAACTCTTCAGCCTTATATTATTAGTATAGATAGCTGTTGCCTGTGATGGATTATTCAAATAATTTCAGTTGGTTTATTACATTAACTCAAGTTTGTTTCTTTAATTGAACACAAATTAAAATATCACTATAATAATTATAACCTTTTTAACATGTGATACACAAAATTTAACTATTTATTATCAAAACATTGTAAACACTATTACGAAACCTATTTATAAGATAAGAGTTTAAACTGTTCTTTCATTGTTGTCTTGTATAACAGAATATATAAACGTTATTTAAAAAATAACGTTGCTTGTTTACTAATTCTGTCATCGTAAAACTAATAAGTAATTGAACTAATTAATTTCGACATATTTACTGTATTTTTATATCATTTAATCATAGTTTAATATTAAAATACAAAGGTTAACAAATCTGTTTTAAAATCGTACGATATGACGTCACTTGTTTACCACTGTGTATAAAAGCCGCCGCTCAGTCGTTCTAGACACAGTCACTCACAGTCGCTCTGGAGCAGTCAAACCGAACGGACCTAAGTTAAGTGAACTTGTATTGTTTCTAACTTTTATTAATATTTTTATCTGTAGAATTGGTATAAAAATCCTATCGTATTGCTATTGTATTTGAATATAAATTAATTATTTTGTATTTGTTACTTTAATGTGACAGTGTTATTAATTGATAATTGTGTGATAATTTAATGAACTTTTGGTATTAATTCTATAAATAACTTTACTTTTATAATATGTAATGGAGTAATGAAATAGTAGATACACAAGTAAATAAAGCTATAAGTTATAACGATAGTAATCACATTGTGGTAATATTGTAAAGTACATATAGTGAATTGATGTTTATGTGAAAAAGAATTATGTTTTGAAAAGAGTAACTGTGGAGTTTCTTGCCGGTTCTTCTCCACAGAAAACAACCCTTTCCGAACCGTGTGGTAAATGAATAAATTGATATTGCTATACAAATGGCTAAATTATTTCTATAATATGCCTGACAATCATGGTAATATCGATTAATTGATAATTAATCGGTAAATACATATAAATTGATATTGATAATTAATTACTTTAAAAAAAATAACGACATTCTTTATACATATACTATATATATACATCTATTTTATATACTTAATCTCACACCTGCGACTTCGTCCACGATTCCGTCGTTTTTCGTAAAAAAAAAGTAGCCTATGTCCTTCCTCACGGTTCAGTGATTTTGATGTAACAGACAGATTAACTTTCGTAATTTAGTAGGGAAATATAATATGTCAATCTATAATACTGTTGAAAAATATCGCAATACCGAACCGCACAATATTATTGTTAATACCTGTGCCCGCGACTCCGTCAGCGTGTAGCTCCTTGTGTGTTAATAAGTTAATGTATTCGTAATATTGTTTAGATCACGTTCACATGAGGCTTAAGTACCTATAGAACGAAAATACTTCAGCGCAAAGCTTCCGGGTAAACTATGTTGAAAGTTGACCCGTCCGGCACGTGAACATAAAGATTTCTAGAACTGCTAACCCGGGAAAGAGCGACGTACACTGACCATGCGAGAAACAACTGACACCAAGATCTACTCCAGCAACACGAAAAGTCTGCCCTTGAGCCTTATTAATTGTCATTGCATAACACACTGATACTGGGAATTGCGTTCTTTTAAATTAGAATGGAAAATTATTTGGTATTATGGGAATTCTGGGAATAAAGACGGTTTCTCCTGCACCGCAACCTGTTAAAATTTGAGCCTCGATTATATTTTGTTGCAACTGGGTTACTTTTAGCCGAGTTCCATTGCAAAGTTGTGGTGGTTTTAAATTTCGGAGCAGAATAATAATCAGAAAGCTTCGAACTGCTAAGCTATCGGGAGTTATACGTGTTATTGTGAGTCAACCATAAAAGATAGATATATGCTGTCGTGGAATATTTTTTATATAATTTTAAGGAGAACATTTCCGTCATAAATGATTTCTGTGTAGCTTTAACCATTAAGGTTGCACTCGCGACGGAAGCTTAAAAAATGGGGTGACTTCTCCCGTTTTCCCAACATTTCCCTTCACTGCTTTGCTCCTATTGATTGTAGCGTGATGAAAAGTATACTATAACCAGCTCAGGAGTATGAAAAATAATTGTACCAAGTTTCGTTAAAATCCGTCGAGTAGTTTTTGTTTCTCTAACGGTTATACAGACAGACAGACAGACAAAAATTTTACTGATTGCATTTTTGGCATCAGTATCGATCCCTAATCACCCCCTGATAGTTATTTTGTAAATATATTTCATGTACAGAATTGACCTCTCTACAGATTTATTATAGGTATAGATAGAACTTAATAGTCTATTATATGGTTTCAATATAATTGTGCTGTAAGTAATAGTTATTTACACGAATATAAACGAACAAAATTATATACTCTGGAACAGCTGCTGAATTGATTTAAAAGGCAACATATAGATCTTATTCTGGTATAGTAATTCCTATAGGATCAGGATTTACGCAGGAAGAACCTCTCAGGGGCACAAAGTCACGGGTACCTACAGTTAATATTAAATATAATATATGAATTTCTTAAAATAACTCGAAGCGCCGCCGCGACGGTGCTACCTACTTACGAGTATCAACGCCTTTGTGTAACTTTCATACAAGAAGGTATTATATTCAATCTTGTCAGGTTTCCGGGAATTTTCCTTTCTTATTCATGTAAGTAGCTACTTATTTTTTTCGAATATTTCCATAAAAGATTATGTTAGAAAAGAGATCAGATTCCGTTATAAATTCTTTTAAACCGACTTCCAAAAAGGAGGACGTTTTCTGTTCGTCGCGAATTTTTTTTTGTATGTATGTATATTCAGCGATTCCTCTAAGAAGGCTGAACTTATTTAGTAAATATTTTTTTTGTTTGAAAGAGTATACTTTAGAGGTGGTCCCATTGTCATCAAATCAGGATCTGATGATGGTATCCTGGAGAAATCGAGGGAACTCTTCAAATATTAAAGGCACACCTATGGTGATTTGAGTATCTTTTATAGTAACTTGTGCAGTTGCATTCAAAAAGCACCATTTGGTGAAGTGGAACCGATTATGGAGACCACAGGTAGTCACCAGAACTACTCAGTATTAATAAGTATTTCATGGGCTAAGATTCGATTACTTCAATATGGTTATTAAGTACAATGTGCTCGTTCAATGCATGTGGTGAGAAGTGAAGCTGATGGTGAAATACCAGGAGAACTCCTCAACAATTAACGGCCCAGCATTAGGAAAAGCAATATTTTGTAAAAGGTTATAAGTAATTGACATTTAGGCTTTTGTAACACTACCCACGTTCAAAAGAATGATGAAAGAGCATTACCTCTCACTATAATTTCTTTCCGCTCTTTTCTCTATTATGATTTTGATATGTATAAGTATATATTAATATACATATTATATTTATAATTATAATATGTTATATACAACGTGTAACGGAAACCCCATATCTATCCAAAAGGACTGAAGACAACATCTGGTATGGAGTCTCGATGCAAAGTTTCAGCTCAAAATAAGTGACTCACAGAATTGAAACCAAATTGTTGGTTTCGTATGTTTCTTGAATACCAATAATAACAAACGTGTCACAGCACTATGAGGGTCATCACTTTCCACGTCTCTTGCCAATAAAACGATAATTCTCATTGTTCTTCTTTATTTGAAAAATTCGGTCTTTGGTATCAATGTATTGAAATTTCTAATAAGTTCCACACATGTAGACATAGGATTACAAAACCCTTGCTTTATCGTTTGTTATCATCCAAAGAAGCCGTGCACTTGGTATGTATATACCATTAATATACTAAAAACCCATATACCCTTTAAATTACACGTTGTATATGGTATGTATTTTATATTATTATGTTTAATTAGTATTATGTATGATGTTGTACACTGACAGCCCTAAATCTACCTTCTTTAATTTCTGTCCATCCAAAGGTTGTCTGTAAGAGATTGCCCTGTGTGATAAGACCACCCATTGTACACTAGTTTTATTATTTGTATCCTTAAGTGTATTGTAAGGTATACAATAAAGTATATAATAAATAAATAAATTACAAACGGACTAACTAAAATGAGAGATATAAAAACTTTTTATAAAAAAATTAAACCGAATTCCAAAAAACATTGTACAGTGAAAAATAACTTTAATTTCAGAAGTCAGTGCCAAAAACGAAAATACAAAACCAAAGACACCGACTGCTGAAACTAAAGTTATTTTTCATTGTGCACTGTAATTTATAACTTACCTTGCGATTTATATTGTTACGACAACCGTTTGTTGAGATTATTTTTGGGAACGATATTTCTCTTATTTTAGTAGTTGGATAGAACTGGTCGCCGAAACCGGCATAGAATAACGTACATACACCATGAAAGCTGGATTGGACTGTCGCAAGAAATAAGCGTCTTAAAAGATATCACACTTTCGTAGTTCGTAGCGTAGTGAAATACTATGATTGACTAAGGTCGATAGTAGACTCGCGCGACTTCTTTCTACATAATTATAAGTTTCTGCCTGAAAATATTCAGACAAAACCTTCAAACTTCTCACGGAAGGTAAAACTATAAGTACTTGAGAAAACAATTATTAAAAAAAACTGTTTTCTCAAGAGCCTTTGGTTTTTTGGGCGATACTAAATCACAAACATTTTGTTAAACTTTTGTCTATCTGTCTTGTGTTTGTTCAACTCTGGAACGATTGAAACTATTTTATTGGGGCTTTCACTTGAAGATAGAGCTAGGAGGTTTTGGAGCAACATATAGGTTTTTATACCAGGATACCTTCGAGATCGGATTCTATGAGAGTACCCATGCGAACCAAGTCACTGGCAGAGCTAGTGCTATCAAATGCCTTTCCAATACATCCTGTAATATCAAGCTATAAACGGTACGCATAATGTACAACACGAAAAAGGAGCCACATAAAGGGCTCGTTGATAATCAACGGCCCAAAACACTCAACAGCTACCAACCCCAATTACGCTGAACACGATATAATAATTAAACAATTCACTCTAAATTAAGGTTGCATGTCGTAATTTTTTCTCCGTCCCCTGATTGGCTGATACAAACTCTGTCATACAAGCATATAATTTCGGCGCAATTAACTTCAATCATATTGATTAAAATGCGGTGAACGCCGTGGGTGTACGAAACGCCATTTTACTGTTCTATCAATTAATAATTAATAACATTGTGGGTTTTAACTGTTTTATTGTTTGATCTATTGTTTTTCTGCTTAGTTCGTTATTATGGAATATTAATAAGTGCTTCAGTTAAACATTGATTTGGATTGCAAGTTCAATATAGTTTGTAGCAGCATATAGTAATATTTTTTTTTTGTATTATTTTATATTGTAGTATGTTGTATTGTATAACAAACTAGCACTTCGCCCGAAACTTTTGCCGCGTAGATTTTGAAATAATTTATATTTTATTTTCTTTCTTTGCCTACATCGGACCCACTGCTGAACAAACGACGCCCCTTTTTCAACCGACGACAAAAAGAGGAGGTTATCAATTCGACGCGTATTTTTTTTTATGTATGATCACCGATTACTCGAAGACAGCTGAACCGATTTGGAAAATTCTTTTTTTGATTGAAAGGGTATACTTCGAAATTGGTCCCACTTTCATAAACGTCAGGATCTGATGATGGGATCCTGGAAAAATCGAGGGAACTCTTAAATATTATAGGCACACCTATGGCGTTTTGGGTATTTCTTATAGTAACTTGTGCAGTTGCTCTTAAAAAGTACCATTTGAGGAAGTGGAACTGATGATGAAGACCACAGATAACAGAAACTACTCAATAATAAGTATTGAGTGGATTGCGATTCGATTACTTGAATATGGATGTTAAGCACTTTATGCTCGTCACAATGCATATGGCGATGTAGAGCTGATGGTGAAGTACCAGGAGAAATCCTCAACAATTAACGGCCCAGCATTGGGAAAAGCAATATTTTGTAAAAGGTTATAAGTAGTTGACATTTAGGTTCTTGTAACTAGGTTAATTAAAAATTGACCAACTAAAAAGAGTGAAATAAAAACTTTTTACCAAAAAATTAAACCGACTCCCAAAAAATACTGCAAAGTGAAAAATAACTTTAATTTCGGAAGTCGGTGCCAAAAAGAAAAATACAAAACTAAAGACACCGACTACCGAAATTAAAGTTATTTTTCACTTTGCAGTGTTTTTGGGAGTCGGTTTAATTTTTTGGTAAAAAGTTTTTATCTTTCTAAACCTCTCTATTTTGAGCTATTTCAGACCGTTTTTACACCGCGAACATGCTCAGATCGTCTCCCCACGTGCAGCGTGGTCTACATCGACGGCGTTGGTGCCTAGTTGGTGCCCACCTCTCTGGGTGCATACGTGCGACGTGGCCTGCCCACTCCTACTTCAGATTAGTTGTTTTAACTTCAACATCAGCTAACTGAGTAATGGAGCGCAGGGTAGTGGATAATATATAATAGGCTCGCACTCATACGCACTAAACGTTTTGGGAATACTTTCATTGTGCGTACGGCTAAGGAGTGGAATTCCCTGCCGGAGTCTGTGTTTCCCGATAGGGGAAATATATAACCTAGGGGTCTTTAAGTCAAGAGTGAATAGGTTATTTTTAGGTAAGCTTGCTCCATCTTCGACCACATCATCACTTACCATCAGGTGAGATGGTGGTCAAACGCGAACCTGTTATCAAAAAAAAAAACAAAATCTCACCTCATGGTAAGTGACCTCTTTATGACAATATTATTTTTAGTATAGATAAAATGCAATAATAACAAGCGTTTATTTATAGTTTTTTTTTCTCCTATGAGGTGTACTATTTATTACGTATCTCGGTGTTAGACATTGGAGATCAGTTTTGATGTTTAATAAATTATATGGTTTGCTTGTATGTATCTGTCACCGGAAAATTACAAAAACCGTTTGATTATAATCTATTTCGCGAGATTGTAATCTATCGATGAATTGTGATCTGCATACTGCTTGCAATTTTACGCAATCGTTTTCTATGAATTTGAATTTATCGAAGTGAACTCACGGATTATGATGTAACGGTTTTTGTAATTTTAGGGTATCTATACTAATAAACCCATACAAATTTATGGAAATTTGTTTGCTGGTCTTCTTTTATTTCTGACTTTGGTTTTTGGTGTGGAGATAATTATGTCGTTGAAAGGCTGGCAAGCTTAACAAGCAACATACATCAAAAGTGTCTAGGGATCAACATATATTTTTGCAATAACTTTTCTCCTGATTGATATTAATTAAAATTTTCTTTAAGGATTCATCAAATAAAGTGTTTTCGTTTGTCACAGTAACGATAAACCAAGTCACCTTTGCATTAATAAAGAAATTTGCCATTTTCCTAATAAAGGGATTTTTGACATTTGAACCACTAACATTAAAGTTCGAAAAAAAGACTGAAATAACAGTTTTCTTTAAAATTTTATTGGGTAACTTAAACAATTAATAATCCGTGTTTCTACCGCGAACACTAACAACACAAGAACATCGGTTTGGCATACTCAAAATGAGTTCATCCAAATCACGCTGTGGAATGGCCGCCCATGTTCGTTGCAACAACAAAAAAAGGTCTTCTTGCGACTGGATACCCTCCATATTCGGCAGAGCTCTTCTCTGTAGCATATCCCATGCATGCTCAATCGGGTTCAAGTCTGGCGACTGAGCAGGCCAGAGCAGGACATTGATGTTAGCTGCGGCGAGAGTCTGTCTTACAACTCTTGCGGTGTGCGGTCGTGCATTATCATGCATTAACTGAAATAAGGGACCGATTTGCACTTGTAGAGGAACGATGACGTCAGATACAATCGTCTCAGCATAAATTTGAGCGTTGAGGTTGCCTCTGATCCAAATCAACTCAGTTCTTCCGCCGATCCAAACACCCGCCCATACCATGATGGTTCCACCACTATAAGGATGGACTTCCTGGCAGGATTTTAATCGCTGTTGGCGTCCAGGGGTTCTCTAGTGTCGTATACGTCTTGTATCCGGTCTCATACCAAAACGAGACTCATCAGAAAAGCACACGAAACGCCATTGTTCTTCTGCCCAATTTCTGTGTTCAAGAGCCCATTGATATCGAATCCTACGATTGTGCATTGCTATAGGTGGTACCCGTAGCGGTGTTCGGGAATGAAGGTTCACTTCATGCAAGCGGTTTCTGACTGTTTGGTCGCTAATTAAGTTCCCTGAAGAGTGATGAAGCCTCACGGCTAACATCATGGCGGTTATTGTTGGAGCTCTTCGAGTTAAGATTTGAATGTATCGGTCTTGTCTCCGTATGGTGCAGCGATACCGTCCTCCATGGCGCTCAGCCACGGTACCAGTGCTTCGGTAACGTGTCCAAAGTCGACTGATAACACTCTGACTTGTATTCAGAGCTAAAGCCACAGTACGTTGCCGGGAACCAGCTTCTATCATTCCCACGGCTCTGAGCATTTCTTCCCTGCTTAAATGACGTCGCCGCTCCATAATAACGTTGGTTTTAATCAGTAGTAGGGAAACAGTAGCACTAATAATGTCTTCAATGCGTTGTATGTTTTTATAGGGAAAATATTGACAGCTGATTTTCATCTTTTACTCGAATTTGATTAACAGTTCCTTTTTCAAATTATGAAATGCACCAAAAAGGATCCATATAAATTTATAAAATCATAAATTTATTACAAAGCCACATCTCAATCTCAAGAAATCCGCATTAAAATGCTTGATCCCTAGACACTTTTGATGTGTGTACTAAATCGCTGAGAAAAGAAATCACATCAGACAAGCCTTTTATATTAGAGTTCAATATGAATTAATTTTCACATTTCTCAGTGCATTTTAAAACGTTTCAGCTCGGCCAGTTGATATAGCTTTTAGCAGACTTCACTCCACCCACGGAAGCAGTGGGTGTTAAAGACGAGAATAAAAGTTTAATTTTTTTTATATTAAAATAACTTAAAACGTTTTATTCCAAGCTGGCATTTCCATAGTCTTGTGTAAATTGAAGAATTATTTTGAAAGTTACAAAAATATAACTTGGAATTTTGGTTAAAATTATGAAATAAGTTTATTTAGAGAATAGTAGGTACCACACCTTTTTTTTTTTTTTAGCGTGGTAATATTATCAAATAAGTCCTCCCACCCCGAGCAGGGTGGGAGGGACTGTCAGACTTTTACTGACTAAAATCCACGGTGTTCCTTCAATAACCCTTTACGTACCGGGGTCACGGTAACGGGATGAGTCCCACGACCCCGGCAGGCTTCGGCCCTCTACGGGGGGCCTCGTCATATTGCTGACGCTCTTTGAGGCGCGCGTGGAACACGACGCACCGTCGACCCGGGCATGGTCCATGGTCGGACAGCGAGTTGCCTTTTACTCGCTGTCCGCATACCCGCGCCTACGGTGGCCGGAGATCGTCGGCCGACGTCCGACGCCGTGGGCGTCTACCACTGCGGCTGGGCTGGAGGGAGGACGCCATCCTCTCCCTCACGCGGCCCGCCTCTAGGTACCACACCTTAGGACTAAATATACATTGAATTGAAAAACCAGAAATCCACAAGCACTTTTGATCAAAACTAAAACTATCTCTTTTTTCGCCAAACCAACACTTCCAAACCATTACAACTTCTGAAGGCGAAAATGGTGACCACCCGAAAAGCGCCAAAACAATGGAGCTTAACCGGCACTTTTGAAGTTTCATAACTCTTGAAGCCCATAATGAAATTAATCACATAACAAACAGTAGAGGGGTAACAAAAAATACCACATTATAAGAGCACAGACTTTTAAACTGTCGTAGCGACAATCATTAAAATTTACAGTTTTTTTACACTGCTGTCCATATGAACTTTAATTGTTTGTGTGTTATTTTCATCCATCCACGTAGTTACCGTAAAAAGGGTACAACGTTTTTGCTTCACATATTGAACATCACTATGTTCAATATTTAAAGCAAAAAAAGTAATTAAAAAAATTAAAAAACCCGACTGCAACCTTATACCAAAACTAACTGAAAAGCTAATAAAAATAAGCCCATTTTAAATTAAATAAAAGTTGGAAGCAGGCGGGGCCCATGCCATTATTATACAGGGTGGGCCATGAATTAGTTAACATTTGAAAAAATCGTATGAAAAAAACCATTTAACATATTTTAGAAATCGTTTATTTACGAGAAAGCTAATTAGTTGTAATTTATTTTTTAAAAATTATTTCGTCTAACTGACCACCGTTTCGGTTTTTGCACTCATCTAAGCGAGTCCTAAAGTTTTCGAATACTCTTCTGCAAAGAGACCGCGAGATCGCCGACATCTCTTCGATGATTTTTTCTTTAAGTTGACGCAGTGTATTCGGTTTATCAATGTAGACACGACTCTTTAAATAACCCCATAAAAAGAAGTCTGCTGGTGATAGATCTGGACTTCTGGGTGGCCATGGGATGTCACCCCGTCTGGATATCAGCTTTTCCGGAAACATGTCTTTGACCACCGGCAAGGACTCTTTCGATGTGTGACACGTGGCTCCATCTTGTTGAAACCATGTGTTACGATTATAGCCAGCAAATTCCAGTAGCATCGGTGCTAAGAACTCCCGTAACATTTTCACATACTCGGCAGAATTAACAGTAACTGAACGGCCTCGAGAATCTTCAAAAAGTAAGGTCCGATGATTCCTTTTGCTGAAATTGCAGCCCATACAGTTACCTTAGGAGAGTGAAGTGGCCTCTCATGTTTAGCTTTAGGATTTTCGCTGCTCCAATACCTGCAATTCTGTTTGTTTACATGTCCATTTAGGTGGAAATGGGCTTCGTCAGAGAATAAGATGTTGTGAAAATTACTGAATCGAGTTAACATTGTTTCGGCATATGACTTACGCAAATTTAAATCATTAGGGTTTAGTTCTTGCACTAGCTGGATCTTATATGGATGTAATTTCAAATCTAATTTCAAAATACGGCGTAATGATGTGCGGAATAATCCTAATTCAGCTGAACGTTTGCGTGTCGATAAATCTGGATCACGACGAACAGAAGCGGAAACTTGCTGCACGTTCTCTTCGCTCCGAGAAGTCCACGGGCCGCCGGTTTGTTTCACATTTAGTGTAGATCCCGTCTCTTCGAACTTCTTCACCCATTTCTTTATTAAAAGAGCACTTGGACACTGACTTAAGTCGTGTAAACCATATTCAACGCGAAATAAGCGTCTCACAGTAATGAGCGAAAAGTTGTTTAAATAAAACTGTTTCACGCAGTAAGCGCGTTGCGGCCCCGTGAAGCGATCCATTGCAACTAAATTTCCAAGAAGCGAGCTAGTGGCCCCGCCCGCGCCCGCGCCCCGAGCGGTAATAGTTTGCGCGGTAAGTTACATTTAAATGTTAACTAATTCATAGCCCACCCTTTCAGTTTCAAACTCAAATGGGTCCCGCCTGCTTCCAATTTTTATTTAATTTAAAATGGGCTTGTTTTTATTAGCTTTTCAGTTAGTTTTGGTATAAGGTTGTAGTTGGGTTTTTTAATTTTTTTAATTACTTTTTTTATATCCAGCTTTTTAGTTTACAAATGTGAAAGATTTCGCAGACGATTTCGTTCTTGATATGTATTTTTTACGATTTGTCACTTTGAATTACTTTTAACCATATAAGTTGTTTATATGTTTGTAATCACCTTTTAAAACCCTTTATTTTGATACCCCACTCGATAGGTGTTGAGAAAAAAAAACTTTTTTGAAGGCATAATATGGCGCCAAAAATCCGCCATTTTGTTTTTTTTTTTTATTTTGATATACCCAGTGTCACTTTCACAGTCAATACGAATCTAACGATACCTCTCAAGCTAAAATCCGTCGAGCCATTCAGGCCACAGAGCGTGCCAAACAATTAGTGTTGCCCAAACGAGAGTCTCGCAAGAGTCTTGCAATTTGCGATTATCCTATTGCTATTTATTAAACGGTAGTTGAGATCTCAGAACAATGTAACAGACTCTGTTACATTGTTCTGAGATCTCAACTACCGTTTAATAAATAGCAATAGGATAATCGCTAATTGCAAGACTCTTACGAGACTCTCGTTTGGGCAACACTACAAACAATTATACATACATACATACTCTCGAAAAACATAACCCTCCTTCTGGCGTAGTCGGGTAAAAACGTTGTACCCGTTGTGTGTTGTAATCTCAATAGATTCATTGGTGCCTCAGAAAACGTTTACACGTTCGCTGACAGTGAGCACTTACCCTGACACCACATTACTCGTGCACAAGCAAGTAATATGAAACTACCCACAAAATACTCGTGTTATGGCAGTAAGAAATATAAAATTGCTCAAATTATGACAGTGGATACTGCTCTTCATAATACTTACATGAAAAATTGTCGTGAGACGACGTACTCTTAAAAATAAGTGGCCCGTCCCTCGACGTACTGTCATAACGCACTATTTTAATTTCCCGCGTAACAACGTATTGTCAGCGAACGTGTTAAGCCATTATTCCCGGCTGTCATTTTTAACTATATCTTTTTAACCGACTTCTAAAAAAGGAGGAGGTTCTCAATTCGGATGTTTGTATTTTTTTTTTTTTTTTTTTTTTTTTTTATGTTTGTCCACGCATAACTCCGTCGTTTGCCAACCGATTTGAAAAATTCTGATCTTGTTAGAAAGGGTATACTTCCCAAATGGTCCCATGAAAATTTTATCGAAATCGGACAAGCCGTTTCTGAAAAATCAACAAAAGTCTAAAAAAATGTTTACGTTGATGATCTTTTCGTTAACGCTGCATTGCGTTTTTTGTTCGTTCATAACTCCGTCATTTACGAACCGATTTGGAAAATTCACTGACCCACTAAAAAGCACGAAAATAAAAACTTTTTTGCAAAAAATAAAACCGACTTCCATATCAAAACACTACAAAGCCAAAAATAATTTTAATTTCGGAAGGCGGTGTGAAAAAAAAAGAAAATACAAAACCAATAACACCGACTACCGAAATTAAAATTATTTTTGGCTTTGTAGTGTTTTGATATGGAAGTCGGTTTTATTTTTTGCAAAAAAGTTTTTTAGTCATTACGGGTAGTCAGAAGCTACAAAATATGACACTAGTCATGCCAGGGGGTACCATTTTATCCAGCAACTGGGTTGTGGAGGTGAGATAAGTAGTTCGTCCTAGTAAAACACTAGTACTCAGCTGTATCTGATTAGGCTGGACGCTGACCTTAACATCATTGGAAAAAGTCTCCCATACGCACAAAATGCATCCCACCCATACGCACAAAACGTTTTGGCAATGCCTTCATTGTGCGGACGGCTAAGGAGTGGAATTCCCTGCCGGAGTCTGTGTTTCCCGACAGCTACAACCTAGGAGTCTTTAAATCCAGAGTGAATAGTTTACTTTTAGGTAAGCGTGCTCCATCTTCGATCACATCATCACTTACCATCAGGTGAGATAGTGGTCAAACGCGAACCTATTTACAATAAAAAAGAAACTAATCATGATTTTTATTTTTATCGTCTTTATTTGGCTAACCAACAACTGTTTACACTTATACATTTAAATAAATAAATTATATGTTCTACAACTATCTTAGGTTAGTGTAACAATTTCTTAAAAGTTAGCACCGAATGCCCCATTAATGTAGTAAGTAGTTGCGCCACAGACACTGTCTGTAACTAATTACAAAAAAAATTTATTAAATCGAAATAACATTACTAACATGATAATCTTAAAACTAACAAAAATTAAATTAAGTTAAACAAATCGGAGAGTTATGTTTGACTCAATTTTTTAATATAATTATGATGATATGAATACAATTTTTTTTTTGAGCACACCCACACCCACAGATTTGTAAAATATTATATAACTAGTCCAGATTTTAGATTTAGTACCCATTAATATATTACAAATATATTTTTTTGAAATATATTATTGTATATTATTAAAAGGAAATAACTTTCTGCGCTCTTACCCCATATAAACTTTAACAGTGCCAAATTTCATACTCCTTCGCCCGCGTAATGTCTTAAAAAATTGTACAAAGTATTTGTTTCACATATTAATAATCTTCAAAAGAGTTTACTCAATGAATTACAAAACATCGAACCATTTATAAAACCTTGAGTTATGCCCAATCGCACCATTTCGTTTGGCCGCAATAAAATAAACAAATAACTGTAAGTAAAATGTAGTAGGAAAACAAACAATGTGTCTGCGGCATTATTTCTAGAACAAAACAGTGACGGCACCTGGCAACTTAGCGTGTCATGGAAATTGACTAAAAATAAAACGTATCAAAGGGGAGTTGAAAAAAGACAATGGGGAAATTTTATCAGAAGTTACAGTTGTATATCGTGTCATTTTAGTTCGAATAGTTCTCGTGGGCTTCTAAGAGATATCATAACATTACATGACTTAATCAGCCCATAACGTTCCCACCACTATCGCGCTAGGACAAAAGCCTTCTCTCTATGAGAGGGCATGGTTGGTGGATGTCGCATGACTTCCGATTTGTCAGTCCTAAGACATGCCTGTGTGTGTTTTTCTCACGATGTTTCCTTGACCGTTTTGAGAACATGGTATGTAGACTTTAAACAATATCTGCCTGGGTTTAAGCCGAAGACCTAAACACGTAAGTCGTGCCTGTAACCTTTGGAACACCTCTTTTGAGAGATATCAACATTAGTTATATTCATTTGTGTTCCCAAGAATTGAACAACATTTATGGAAGTATACTGTAGGTTTTGTAAATTATAACACAGATGGGGCAGTGGTAGAGCGACTGGCTATTCTGCTGGATGTCGCCGATTTGAATTCCAAGTATGCGGGAACGTGTAATAAAAATATTTATAGAAAAATATATTACAAATTGAAACCTCTAACTGAAAAAAAAATATATATATAAAAAGGAATATTTTAATTACAGCAGGTAAAATTCTATTTTATTTTTTCAGAAAAATATGTATAGAGGAATACGCACCTACTTTATTATTTCGCGTGTAATCTTTGTAAACATGGGTAATATAGGTTGTTTCATGGGTGCTGCATCTTATATAGAAACTATTAAAGTGGTACATTTAAGTGGACGTTAGATAAAACTGGAACTCTTAATAAAGTTTATTTTCAAAGTTACTGGGTATTTCTATACGAGTACTATCAGTCACATAACCATATGTTTAAAAGTCTTTTTTAATCTTGCAATATATACAACGTGTAACGGAAAGCCCATATCTATCCAAAAGGGCTGAAGACAACATGTGGTATGGAGTCTCTATGCACAGTTTCAGCACAAAATAACTGACTCAAAGAATTGATACCAAATTATTGGTTTCATATATTTCTTGAATACCAATCATAACAAACGTGTCACAGCACTACGAGGGTCAATAACTTTCCACGTCACTTGCCAATAACACGATAATTCTTTTCATTCTTCTTAATTTGAAAAATTCGGTCTCTGGTATCAATGTATTGAAATTTCTAATAAGTTCCACACATATGTATATATATAATAAACGATATGGCAAGGGTTTTTGTAATCCTATGTCTACACATAGGATTACAAAAACCCTTGCCATATCGTTTGTTATCATTCAAAGAAGCCATGCACTTTGTATGTATATACCCTTTAAATTACACGTTGTATATATTATGTCCATTTGCCATAATTATATTAGACTAGATGTCTCTGGGGGCTGCGCTCCCGTGTACTTTATCATGATAAACCTCCTTCATTTGCCTGTTGGGTAAAAAGTCTAAAATTTTCCTCAAGCTTCAAGATATTTCCATATCGAATTTCATCCGAATCCATCCAGTACTTCGAAGATTAGCGCATTTATACTAACAAACTTTTCTGCTATACAGAGTTGATACGACAGAGGGGCATTAAATTACACTACGTATACTACACGTGTTTAGTGTTATTTTGATAGGTACAGTTCAAAAATAAAAAGAGACAAAAAATTTTTTTTTCAAACAAACTAAATAGCTTACAAATCAGAGTAAAACGCAACCACCCTTTGTAAATAAATGTGACTGACCTTAAATACCTAGGTAACAAAGTGGCAACGTAGCGCGGCGTGTGTTATCTCTTGTCTTGGTCAGATTTATCGCTTTAAGGTGCATCTCATCAAAATCATTTGCGACTAAACTACTTCTCCTATTTAACTGATGTTTGGTACAAAGCTTGAAAATGGTACCTAGTATACGCAGTTTAAAGGAAAGCCCCTTGGTCGTATCAACTCTGTATAAGTTTTTAAGCTAACATGATCACTAACAGTATCATGAAAACTAAAACGCAATTACTTCAGTTCATACGTGATTCTGGCGCTTGCAACAGTGCCGAAATATCGGAAACTCGAAACAATACGTAAATATCCCGTTTTAAGTTGTAATGAAACTTTTCTGCTCAATAAAATGTATAGATTATGTCAAATCTTACAAGCTAAATTTCCACTTTATTTATCCTACACAGTTCACATTTGACTCATTGGTTCAATTCCGATGACAATGCATTTAAACTATAAGTATGACCTGACTCCAGTTTTCTGATGAAATCAGAACTTCTGAAACTGACTTTTGCCGTGTAAAAGTACGTCGCTGCTTACTCTGTCGTCACAGAGAAGATGAGACAAAGATCGTAAACGTCTCAGTACTAAAATTAAATGGTGAACGCCTTAATCAAGTGATGAGCCTATTGTCGGGCAATTGTGTGGAGATTTATAACTGGTGAAGAGATTGAGGAATGGAGGGCAAAGATTTATTGACTTTGACAGGCCCGTTGGTATAGCGGTCAGTGGCCCTGACTGCTATGCGCAAGGTCATGGGTTCGATTCCCACCTAGGACAAATGTTTGTGTGATGAGCACGGTCATTTGTTCTTTGTCTGGGTGTAATTTATCTATAATATGTATGTATTTAGAAATATATATGTATGTTTATCAGTTGTCTAGTACCCATACCACAAGCTCTGCTTAGTTTGGGACTAGATGGCGTTGTGTGAAAAGTTGTGGAATATTAAAGTGTTATTTTCGAGTTTTTAGACCGAAAGAGCTTGTGGCTAATTAATGACAGTTGCAAGGCTTGGTCATTAAGTTTAGGCAACACTTTTCGAGGTCAGGCTGAGGATGGCTGACCATGTTACACGTGTAACAGAATAAACGCAATTCCTGAAAGTAGTTGGTTCCGAATCGGCATCTGAATCGATTTCCGTTATACAAAATAGGTCTTAAATTTTGACGGCTAAATCTTACATTTAACTTAAAAACTTTTTACCAAAAAATTAAACCGACTCCCAAAAACACTGCAAAGTGAAAAATAACTTTAATTTCGGTAGTCGGTGTCTTTAGTTTTGTATTTTCGTTTTTGGCACCGACTTCCGAAATTATAGTTATTTTTCATTTTGCAGTGTTTTTGGGAGTCGGTTTAATTTTTTGTTAAAAAGTTTTTATTTCACTCTTTTTAGTTGGTCGATTTTTAATTTACGTAGTTAAAAGAGCCTAAATGTCAACTACTTATAACCTTTTACAAAATATTGCTTTTCCCAATGCTGGGCCGTTAATTTTTGAGGAGTTCTCCTGGTACTTCACCATCAGCTCTACATCACGATATGCATTGTGACGAGCATAAAGTGCTTAACATCCATATTCAAGTAATCGAATCGCAATCCACTCAATACTTATTATTGAGTAGTTTCGGCGGCCATCTGTGGTCTTCATCATCAGTTCCACTTCCTCAAATGGTACTTTTTGAGAGCAACTGCACAAGTTACTATAATAAATACCCAAAACGTCATAGGTGTGCCTATAATATTTGAAGAGTTCCCTCGATTTCTCCAAGATCCCATCATCAGATCCTGACGTTTATAAAAATGGAACCAATTTCGAAGTATACCCTTTCAATCAAAACAAGAATTTTCCAAATCGGTTCAGCCGTCTTCGAGTAATCGATGATCATACATTAAAAAAAAAAAAAAAATATACGCGTCGAATTGATAACCTCCTCTTTTGGTCGTCGGTTGAAAATGGAAACATAGTAACATGACAAATTAATACAATCTTTAATTCAAGAAAATGCGCTCGTGTGCATGTCGGCCGCTAATATTGCATGAGTGTATGCGTCTGCGTAAGGATATTTTATGACGCACATAGGTACGATTTGCATTTAGTAACGACATCTATTTTATAAAATATATATATATATATATATATATATATATATATACGCGTCGAATTGATAACCTCCTCCTTTTTTGTCGTCGGTTGAAAATGTCTAGGTTTGGTTTCAATTTATTTAGAGAGAACAGGTTTGTGGAGGTCAGTTAGGCAGTTACTTCATGCTACACCTGGTAAGATTGGAAGACGACCCTATTGTCAGAAAAAGGCCAAGCAAACGATGACAGATCGGTTTCATAATCAGATTTCATCATTTTGATAGACAACTATTCGATGATAACATTCCACTGTATCAATATAATATTTTTTAAATTCGACATTTTTATATTTCAACTTCAGTCATGTGAGTAGATACGTAGCCCTTATTTGAAACGGAATTAGACATCCAATGAAACAATGTATGTATAAGGTTATTTTACGCTTTGCAGTGCAGAACTGGTTTTGTTTGTTCTGAAGTCGGTTAAATTTAAAGCAAAAAGTTTTTATTTTATGCTTTTAGTACTTATCTCATTCTTTGTATTAGCTGAGATACCTACATACAGTTCTAACTTTTTTTAAGTCGATTAAAAAAGAGAGTCGAGGAGTTCGATGACGTAAACAGCTTAGCGCGTTAACCCATGATTTGATGAGTTAAGCAGTGTTCGCAGAGGCCGGTCATCGGATGAGTGATTCAAAACTTGTTATCTCAAGTTTTTCTGTACTTTAGAAGTCACGCTAAGCCATTAGTCTCAGCTGTAGTCATTAGCACCCACTAATCCGCATTGGGCTTGCGTAGTCGGTTCTATCTAGCCGATTCTGGTTAAGTATGGTGTTTATCCGTAGAGAAGGTCTGTGCTACAGCAGTGGTGATATTTATAGGTAGATTATGCTAAACAGTACATAGATATACGAGAGCAGCAATCGCAGGAGATTTGCTGTTCATATTTGAAGAGTTCTATCACTTATCTTCGAAGATCTTTATCAGAACCTGATGTGTTATGTACTTAAACCTTTCTTGTTAAATATGCTTTCAAATAAGGTAAACGCGATCGCAATCGCATCAGTAGTTTTTGAGAAAATCGCGGATATACAAACATACATACATATATACATACCTACCTATATACTGGTCGAATACAGAACCTCCTTTTTTGAAGCCAGTTAAAACAATCAGTGATCCATTTGCGAAATATTAAGCTTAAAAAATGATTAGTTTAAAAAACCAAAAACACGCTTTTAAGACTAATGTAATGAGCAGAAATTAGAAATGTTTACTAGTAGGCAGTCCAAGGTTCCATCAGCCACCTTCCACTTAAACCTGAGCGACTAAATAATAACCTTAAACTTGAGCGACTTCAAAATTTTTGCATAAGATTTATATTTGGTTTGCGCAAATATGATCATGTATCTGAATTTCGTATGAAACTCAAGTGGCTTCCTATACGTCTTCGCCGGAACTTACACATATTGTCTCTGCTTTACAGTATTCTGTTCAATCCTAAGACCCCCTTTTATCTTAAAGAACGTTTTAAGTTCCTCCATGACACACATGCCAAATTTCTGAGGTCATCGGAAAACTTGAGGCTAGAGGTACCGAGTCACTCTACCAATTTCTTTGGTAAGTCGTTCGCAGCTCAAGCAGTACGACTGTGGAATACTCTTCCCGTGTCAGTAAGACAAGCACAAACCCTTCCTTCTTTCAAAAACATGGTAAAAGATCTCTATCTCTCTCTTTAATATGTTACTATTTTTTATATATCTCAGCTTTGTTATTTTATGTATGTATATGTATATGTGTATTGAGTATGTAGGTTATTACTTATTTATTGTATATAAGTAAATAGTACACCATGGACTACCCGCGAATTTATTTTCTCCTGCTGTGTCAAATCCATCTAAAGGTTGTCTGTAAAAGATCGCTTTTAGCGATAAGACCGCCCATTGTAACACCCTTTGTAGTTTATAAGTCCTTATTTAATTCTGTTATGGTGTACAATAAAGAGTATATCTATCTATCTATCTATCTATCTTCCAATTCCATCGTCAGACCAGCTCGATGGTACCATAATATTATATTGTCGTCTAATCTACATACAATTGCCAAGTTTCATGACGATACAACAATTAGAAGTAGGTACGTTTAATTCAGATTCTTAGATTTTATTGCATATTTAGTTCGTTACAGATCGACCTAATAATAAATCTATGGTTTACGCGGTAATTCAAAAAGGTTAACAAAACCGTTAACGGTATATGTAATAATGATATATGTATACATAAACATATGTTATTGGAATTTTTTTGCAGTAGTTTGCTAGTCAAAATCTCCCGAAGCTGATCGATGACCGATCCGCGAGTAAAATTTGCTTGCATGTTGCATCACTTTCTACATGTGCATATTTATAACGTGTGAGTTTATGTATATAAATAATAAATTAATAGTTTAAAAAACACTAGAAATACACGCTTTTATAAATGCACGTAAAAACATCTTTTTTGTAGTCTCCGTTTTCTTTGTGTTGCTGTTTCTTTTTTGTAGTTTTTGCCATATTATTCCCACGAGTAGTGAACAATTAAACGGTTGATCCTCCCAGAGGATTTGGAAGTGACATCTATTAAAAAAATCTATGTATTACGCGGTAATTCAAAAAGGGTTAAGGAAATCGATAACGGATTTTCTTTAAGTTTGTTATAACCTTGAAACCTGATCGTGTTCAAAGTCCATTACGTGGCCTTTCTCACAAGTGCAAACACGACTATGATACGATATTCCATCATAGAATCCCAGTGCCTATCTACCGGCTTCATCATCGGACCTTGAAACCTAATCGTGGTCAAAGTTCATTACAAAACTTTTCTAAGAAATCCAAAATAACTATGATACGATTTTCCATCATGAAGTTCCAGTTCATATCTTCCGGCTCCATCATCAGATCAGTTCGACAGTACCATATTATTGTATTGTCATTAGAACTACATACAGCTGCCAATTTTCATTACGCTACGACCCTTGGAAGATGGTTAGATTCCATTACATAGTTAGTTACATACAGGTCGACCTAATAAAAGCGTGTTAAAAAAGTTAATATTAGGTACAGACGCCAGCACATGAAGCTACCCGAAACTGTCAAATTTTCCCAATCAACCTTGAACCTTTCTTTAACAATAAAGTTGAAAATCTATTAAAGAAATTTGACAGATTGTTGTAGCCTGATGTGCTGGCGTCTGTACATACAAAAATTACACGATAATTTTTTTTTTCTTAAAATTTAACCTGATACACCATTTCAGTGATTTTGCTCATTTCATTCACATCAAAACTCTACCGAAAGACTTCAACACTTTATCACCTTACGAAAATTCCCGAGAGATTACGACAGCTACCGGAGAGTAGCTATTTATAATCGTTCAGCTTAAAGACTCAAGATCTTTACACTGAATTTGAGACAAACTTGCCTCATATAAACTCATATAAATGACATTCCTTGTGGCTTGAACGTAGAGTAAGAATTATAGCTTCACGTCCCGTTTGATGAATTCAGGCATAGGAATAACCAACCAGTTTAAGGTGACCCATCCTCCCACTTATGTTTACCGTCAACTCTACTTTAATGTAAGACGTGTTATACTTTGTGGGTAGGGGTCTCATATAATTGGATAAGTCTGGACAGTCCCGATCTCAGTGCAGTTTTTTGAATGTTTGACTAATACCTACAAAAAAAAAACTAATCATACTTTTGGTAGGTATTATAAATAGTTTGTTTGTCCTTCATTCATGGCAAACGGCGCAATGGATCGATGTCATTTCTGATGTGGGGATATTTGAAGGACTGGAAGGTTTCTGGAAGGAGTAGTGGAAGAAAAACGTATCTCATATGTTTTTCTCTCAAATAAAGTTGTGGTTTTAATCTAGTAAATAACTCTTCTACCCATTTTGTTTACAGGTGGGAAAATCTTCGGCAGACTTTCCCCGGTCTGGGTGGAGTGGAAAGGAGTGTCAGACTTCTTGTGACTAATAACCCACCCTGTTACTTCAGCTGCCCTTAAGTTCCGGGGCCGCGGTATCTCATTAGAACATTCTCACTACCTCGTGGACTCTTCTATACTAACATTATTTTAACGGGCAACCAAATTTGTTGAAAAACAAAACAAAAATATTTTTAATTCACCTATGTGAAATAAAAATATTTTTGTTTTATTTTCTTTTGTAATATTTATAAAGCGTCAGAAGTTAGTGCACGCTTCGAAATGGTTCATTTCATATGGAAGCAAGAAACTCCACTTTAACTCTTTTATAAATAATTGATTTGTTTTTTATTTGAATTAATATGTTTCTAGTTATTTAATTTTTCTCTCAAAAGTCACCCCCATTTTCAGTGTACGCAACTGTGGTTTGGGTCCATATAATTATGACAGACGGACTGACAACCCACGCAACTTATCAATATGTAGGTGTCAGCTTTTCATTTAGTTAGGCGAATCCATAGAAATACACATCGCGGCATTAAAAGCTTGACAAATAGATAGAAGATACTTTATTGTACACCAAAAATTTAAACACACATACATAACCTTATTGCTATAACTTTGGTTACAATGTCAGTCTTATCGCTGAGAGCGATATCTTCCAGACAAGCTTGTGTTAACATACTGGGTATTTACCTAGTTTCACAATACAATACAATAAAAACAAATATGTTTATTATTTCATCATGGTAAACAATACAATAAAAAAACTTTTTAACAAAAAATTAAATCGACTCCCAAAAAACACTGCAAAATGAAAAATAACTTTAATTTCGGTAGTCGGTGTCTTTATTTTTGTTTTTTTTCGTTTTTGGCTCCGACTTCCGAAGTTAAAGTTATTTTTCACTTTGCAGTGTTTTTTGGGAGTCGGTTTAATTTTTTGCTAAAAAGTTTTTATGTCACTCTTTTTAGTTGGATGATTTTTAATTTACCTAGTTACAAGAGCCTAAATGTCAACTACTTATAACCTTTGACAAAATATTGCTTTTCTCAATGCTGGGCTGTTAATTGTTGAGGAGTTTTCCTGGTACTTCACCATCAGCTCTACATCACCATATGCATTGTGACGAGCATAAAGTGCTTAACATCCATATTCAAGTAATCGAATCGCAATCCACGAAATACTTATTATTGAGTAGTTTCGGCGGCCATCTGTGGTCTTCATCATCAGTTCCACTTCCCCAAATGGTACTCTTTGAGAGCAACTGCACAAGTTACTGTAAGAAATATCCAAAACGCCATAGGTATGCCTATAATATTTGAAGAGTTCCCTCGATTTCTCCAGGATCCCATCATCAGATCCTGACTTTGGTGATAATAGGACCAATTACGAAGTATACCCATTCGAACAAAAAAAGAATTTTGTAAATCGGTTCAGCCATCTCCGAGTACTCGATGATCATAATATAAAAAAAATATATACGCGTCGAATTGATAACCTCCTCTTTTTGTCGTCGGTTGAAAATACACTGTCACCTAAAATAGCATTCCCTGTGCTACAAGGTGACAGTGTGTTTATATTGTGTTGTTTACCATGGTGAAATAATAAACGTATTTGACAATGATAAATGATTGTATTATTATCAACGGAAGATCACATTCCCGCTGAAATCCAAACGCTTGGTAACACTATTAGCGGGTCTTGCAAACTTGGGCGACAAATCGCGAAGTTAAGAGCCCGAGCTCAAACAAAGCAGTTTGAATCTTATCCTCAGGCAAATAAGATTAAATATCCATTGTTAATGAAATCATTAACACATGTACTAATAAATTAAACTGCGAGATGAGTTGTTATATTATTTTAGAAAAGCAAATGGAATGGCGAGAATATACAACAGACATTCTAGTATGCAAAACAAATAATTTGTACGGATTAGAAATATCTGGTACGGAACGGAAAGCTAAGGGTGTTGGGAATGTAAAATTAATGTTTAATCATTTGCAACTTGTACTTCTATAAATAAGTTTACGAATAGGAAAATTGTTTAAGTACGCAGAGTTCAAACTCCCGGAATGTGAGAACTCATACAAAAGAAAATAACGAAATGGAAATAATAATGATATATGTATACATAAACATATGTTATTGGAATTTTTTTTGCAGTAGTTTGCTAGTCAAAATCTCCCGAAGCTGATCGATGACCGATCCGCGAGTAAAATTTGCTTGCATGTTGCATCACTTTCTACATGTGCATATTTATAACGTGTGAGTTTATGTATATAAATAATAAATTAATAGTTTAAAAAACACTAGAAATACACGCTTTTATAAATGCACGTAAAAACATCTTTTTTGTAGTCTCCGTTTTCTTTGTGAGTAGTGAACAATTAAACGGTTGATCCTCCCAGAGGATTTGGAAGTGACATCTATTAAAAAAATCTATGTATTACGCGGTAATTAAAAAAGGGTTAAGAAAATCGATAACGGATTTTCTTTAAGTTTGTTATAACCTTGAAACCTGATCGTGTTCAAAGTCCATTACGTGGCCTTTCTCACAAGTGCAAACATGACTATGATACGATATTCCATCATGGAATGCCAGTGCCTATCTTCCGGCTTCATCATCAGACCTAGAAACCTAATCATGGTCAAAGTTCATTATAAAACTTTCATAAAAAATCCAAAACAGCTATGATACGATTTTCCATCATAAAGTTCCAGTTCATATCTTCCAACTCCATCATCAGATCAGTTCGACAGTACCGTATTGTCATCAGAACTACATAGAGCTGCCAATTTTCATTATGCTACGACCCTTGGAAAATGGTTAAATTAGTTGTCTTAGATTCCATTACATAGTTAGTGACAGGTCGACATAATAAAAGCGTAATCGCTAAATGTGTTGCTAAGCGCAAAACTCGAGAACGACTGAACCGATTTGACTGATTTATTTTATGTGGTGTTTGATGAAGTCTGAGGAAAGTTCTTATGGAGAGAAAAAAACTTAAAAAATACGAGGAATACAGTAAAAACAATAATTTTCTTTTCCCATACAAACCACTCTGTCTCCAGCTGTCAAACATTCGACCAAAGAGAATGCAATACACTATGTTTTCATTCGACGTTAATCAAAACAAAGGCTTGTTAGGATTATCTTTGGTATGCCTTCAATTTTATTAGAGGTTGAATGTCATTAATTAGTCATTAGTTCCCTCAAATTTGTTTTATAGTCATTTTTGTTGTGTAAAAAAATGTGTTATTTTACTTAATGATGATCAGTAATCGTGAATAATATTAAGGAAAATAAGTGATAACAACATAAGCGTTGGTTTTTTTTTAATTAAAAAAGGGTTCGCGTTTGACCACCATCTCACCTGATGGTAAGTGATGATGTGGTCGAAGATGGAGCACGCTTACCTAAAAGTAACCTATTCACTCTAATTAATTTGAATAAGTAATTTGAATAGAAAGAGGCTGCATGGACTTAAACGATTACTACATTAGATATTACTACAGTCTTTCAATGTTATTTTATTTCTATTAGACTGACATATATCGATGCCTCCCACGTAAGTTGTTGTAAACCACAAATAGCAATTTTACAAGAGAGTATTTCAAAGATACTATTAGCAATAAAAACTGCATTGTTCAATTAATCTTTATACAATTCAATATGTGAATATAGTTAGTAATACTGAATTGTATGAAGATTAATTGAAAAATGCAGTTTTTATTGCTACTATACTAATAGCAATAAAAACTCGATGCCTCCTACATACGTTGTTGTAAGTTACAACAACGTATAAGTTGTAAGTTACAACAACGATATATATTCTGAACCTAGTATTAGTCTGTTATGGATTTCCGAAAAGTAACGCCTGATTCCATTCTGTATCGACAGAATACTTTATAAAGTTAATTAATTCCTGGTTTTTCTATCGTTACATAACTTATTTTGAATAATAAATACACATACCCACTCTTGTGTTATTGTCAGATGTTGTTAATTTTACTTTATCTTACATTTGAATTAAACTTTATACTTTGCTTCTTAGCTAACACAAACTACACCTACAACGTGCTACACAGCACACAACTATATGTCTTGAAATTCCCTTTTATCACAAGTTGCCTGCCATCTTAAACCTAAGCCCGAAGATACGCGACGATTGCCGAAGCTCCACGAAGTCGCACTAAGCTCCAGTTAGTTAGTTTTTAATTAAGATTGAGAGTAATCTGCCGATTGTCCTGTGAACCGGTAAAAGTCATCAACGTGAAACTGAAAAGTTTTCGAAAGGAAAATAATAGAAAATACTGTTTTACTCATCACGGTTTCTTTCATTTTGATTTATTAACTGAACCGGAATATGAAATATTTAAAATCCACTATACACTTTAATAAAAGTCTGTTTGCTCCTACATTAGAATGATATCAAAAGGTAATTAGTTTCTAGTAACTTTTATTTACTTAATAAATCACTGCCCCACACTAGGAATTTCTCCTGTCTCGAGGGTGCATTTTAAAAACACCCAGAACAAGAAAAAATATTTGTAGGCCATACAAATATCTGTCCCGGTGCAAGAATCGAACCGGCGACACGCAGACCAGCAGTAAATTGCTCAACCACTACGGCAACCATATCGTTGTTAAGCCACTGGTTGCCCCACAACCTTAAAAAAAATAGACCGGCAAGTAATTACATTCTTAAAATTGTAGGTATGCGTAATGAACGTATTCCTAAATTCGTTTTTGCATATGGACTGATTGCGCCTTGGTATTGCTAAATGAAAGTAATTGTGCAAATCCAACGGATACTCCCTGAAATATTACCCAAATTTCCGACTTATCACATTTAATAGGCTGGCCACTCAGCATCGATGTTAAAAGTTATAAGCTTTGAATCAATCTGCATCATTGCCAAAAAGCCAGATTTTTTATTTCTTAATCGACCCATAAGCATTTATCTGATATTTGGCAGATCGTTCAGTACCCCATAAAGAACAAAAATTAGCTTCATCAAAATAATTATTGTTCCTTGCAACATCAACAGACAGATGGCAATATATCATCAACGGTACATTAAGCCATGCTCTGTACCACAACACCTGAGCAAACCATATTTAAGCAAATAGCTAAGTGATATGTAACAGATACGAAAAGAGGGGAAAACCTACATGTATGCAAACATTTGAACACCACGAATGGAACTTATCGCTAAAAGTAATTTCTTGTACCCGACATCCTTAATGGACAATTATCGTGAAGTATAAAAAGGTAAGGGAATCTGAATATTATTGAGGAAGACTCCATACACTGAGTTTTATTAAAATTCACATGCCATACATAATTCTGCCGGGGATGCTGGAATTTTCTAAAAAGGGGCAACTGGGCAAGGGCAACTGAAGAAATGGGGGGGGGGGGGGGCTTTTAGTCGGTAAGTCTGACACTCCCTTCCACTTTACCGGATCAGTCTGTCTGTTACGCTATCACGGCTAAACCACTGATCTAATTTCGATGAAATTTGAGATCCAGTATTTTACATAGAGTGACTGCTTATCTGAACAGCACAACCCTGCTACTAATACCAGCTGGATAGCGCGATATCTCGAAAGACTAGAGCTAGATTTTCTAACTTCTGATAACTCGTGACTACTGTCTAAGATATATAAATGTAAATACGGTATATAAATGGCAGCTGTGATCAACGTCTTAAGGTGATTTTCAACCGACGACAAAAAAAGGAGGAGGTTATCAATTCGACGCGTATTTTTTTTTTTTTTTTTATTGTATGGTCACCGATTACTCGAAGACGGCTGAACCGATTTGGATTATTATTTTTTTGTTTGATAGGGTATACTTTGAAATTGGTACCATTTGTCACCAAGTCAGGATCTGATGATGGGATCCTGGAGAAATCGAGGGAACTCTTCAAATATTATAGGCACACCTATGGCGTTTTCGGTATTTCTTACAGTAACTTGTGCAGTTGCTCTCAAAAAGTACTATTTGGGGAAGTGGAACTGATGATGAAGACCACAGATGGCCCCCGAAACTACTCAATAATAAGTATTTCGTGGATTGCGATTCGATTACTTGAATATGGATGTTAAGCACTTTATGCTCGTCACAATGCATATGGTGATGTATAACTGATGGTGAAGTACCAGGAGAACTCCTCAAAAATTAACGGCCCAGCATTGGGAAAAGCAATATTTTGTAAAATGTTATAAGTAGTTGACACTTAGGCTCTTATAACTAGGTAAATTAAAAATCAAGCAACTAAAAAGAGTGAAATAAAAACTTTTTACAAAAAACACTGCAAAGTGAAAAATAACTTTAATTTCGGTAGTCGGTGTCTTTAGTTTTGTGTTTTCTTTTTTGGCACCGACTTCCAAAATTAAAGTTATTTTTCACTTTGCAGTGTTTTTTGGGAGTAGGTTTAATTTTTTGGTAAAAAGTTTTTATAGAGGCACAGAAGAATGCGGACTTATTAAAATTATCAATCATCAAGGGACCGAACTCGGCAAGCGTAGCTGCTTCATGCCTTAATTCAACAGACAACATTTTTTTCACTTGAGCTTACCATAAATACACTACAACAAATTCAAAACACGCAAGCTCTTCAAAACATACAGTAGACAATTAATACCTTCATTTAATAGCAGCGACAATTCTGCCGGTGACAGGACATGCTTCATATCTCTTAGTTTGTTTGTTTGTTTGTCTGTGTTGTTAAAATATACGAGTTCTTGCACTCCGGCTGGCATATAAATCAACACTGCCTAGCGGCTTATTAATTTTATGATGTTGGTTAGCTGGATATGACTTGGAAATATGGTGCTGTTAGGTATTGCTTTTAGCTCCTCTAGCTGTGCTAAATTTTTATAACATCTGACTGAGCAAAAACACAATGACGCATTTACATACGGGGTAAACAAAAACAAAATTATGTCGTTTGATACAATCTTTACGAAATACTTTTACGTTTACGTTCCCATCATTTTTAAATAATAACTAGGGAGAAAGCCCGGCGCTGCAAGGTCTTATTCTGCTCATGCACACAAAAACTTAATAAATTATATATATACTAAAATCTTTCTTATGAATCCGTTGGTGACTGCATGAAAATCTGTTCTGTAGTTTTTGAGATTACCGCGAACAGACAGCGATGCGGCGGGAGTTTTATTTTATAGGGATCCCTCTCTTTTTTGTAAAACTTTGTTGACAGTTTTACAAATAAATTGGTGTACTCGGTGATCCCCACACGAGGCATGGCTAGGCCCGAGCATAGTCTGCTGCTGTTATTTCAGCGATACACATAGCTAAAACGACTAAAATTAAATAAAAAATATTAAGGAGAATCACATGTCTGCTGGAATAAATTTCATCTATACTTATAATAAATCTGTAGAGAGGTCAATTCTGTACATGAAATATATTTACAAAATAACTATCAGGGGTTGATTAGGGATCAATACTGATGCCAAAAATGCAATCAGTAAAATTTTTGTCTGTCTGTCTGTCTGTCTGTCTGTATAACCGTTATAGAAACAAAAACTACTTGACGGATTTTAACGAAACTTGGTACAATTATTTTTCATACTCCTGAGCTGGTTATAGTATACTTTTCATCACGCTACAATCAATAGGAGCAGAGCAGTGAAGGAAAATGTTGGGAAAACGGGAGAAGTTACTCCATTTTTTAAGCTTCCGTCGCGTGTGCAACCTTAATGGTTAAAGCTACACAGAAATCATTTATGACGGAAATGTTCCTCTTAAAATTATATAAAAAATATCCCACGACAGCATATGTCTATCTTTTATGGTTGACTCAAAATAACACGTGTAACTCCCGATAGCTTAGCAGTTCGAAGCTTTCTCATTATTATTCTGCTCCGAAATTGAAAACCACCACAACTTTGCAATGGAACTCGGCTAAAAGTAACCCAGTTGCAACAAAATATAATCAAGGCTCAAATTTTAACAGGTTGCAGTGCAGGAGAAACCGTCTTTATTCTCAGAATTCCCATAATACCAAATAATTTTCCATTCCAATTTAAAAGAACGCAATTCCCAGTATCGGTGTGTTATGCAATGACAATTAATAAGGCTCAAGGGCAGACTTTTCGTGTTGCTGGAGTAGAACTCGGTGTCAGTTGTTTCTCGCATGATCAGTTGTACGTCGCTCTTTCCCGGGTTAGCAGTTCTAGAAATCTTTATGTTCACGTGCCGGACGGGTCAACTTTCAACATAGTTTACCCGGAAGCTTTCCGCTGAAGTATTTTCGTTCTATAGGTACTTAAGCCTCATGTAAACGTGATCTAAACAATATTACCAATACATTAACTTAATAACACACAAGGAGTTACACGCTAACGGAGTCGCGGGCACAGATATTAACAATAATATTGTGCGGTTTGGTATTGCTATATTTTTCAACAGTATTATAGATTGACATTTATATGATATGTTTCTTCTACGGACTATATTTTAATAGCATTGCAAATAAGTTCAGTCAGGCAGTTTGTGTGGATGTCTATAAGATCACTACCTATGTTCATAGATTTCAGATTTTATATGGATTTTATTTTCTAAATTATGTAAGGACATCAATTCTATTTATGAAATAAAATTATATTTTGTTGCACCTGAATGGTTGTACGACAAAATACAACGAGACTTCTTGCGCCAATCTTACACTCTTGTGATATAAAAAAAAAACATAGGTACATATCAGACACAATTTGGTTCTCAAAAGCTATATTGTGAATGTGAGAGCAATATGGGAAGACGAGGAGTCTTACCTAGATTACCACACTATCTGGCTGTTTCATTGGGTAGTTTATACGGCCTACATAAATGTTCTTAATTTGGTATTATTCGTCAAATCATTCCTTAAAGTTATAAGTTGAACTACGCGATAACTGACAAATATTTGCACTGTTTGGATAGGCCTGCTCAAATCTATGTGGTATGAATCTGTCCTCTAAAAAACACTACAGATATAAACCTACATGGTACTCATACGATTTGATCACTACGGATTGTATGGACTTCAAAAGAGACGTTGACCTCTGAGTTTGTTTTGGTGTTTCTTCTCAAGATAAACTGAGGTTAGGAAACACCGGCCTCTAGATGAGGCCGGTGTTTTTTAACCTTTACATTTACGATTAAATGATGTGTAAAAGTGTCTTAAGTGTTACTTATAACCTATTTGCAAAATAAACATCATTATTTGCCAGTAATATTTCATACTCTTATTGATACTTCCACTCAATCAAACAGACGGCAAAACAAACTGCAGCCCAACTCTAAAACAAGTCAAATCAACTTAATATCTTCTCTGTCGACTGTACAAAGGATGACTCTATTTGTATCCGGCTCGCAAAGACGGTAGGAGTATTATTAAAAACTTGTTTTGCGCAAAATGTTATGAATTGTGACCAAAATAGGAATACAGCTTCGACTTTATTTTGTATATGCTTATTTATATTTTGGACATTGTATGTCTGAATGAGTCAAATGGAACCTTTATTGGATCACCCGGATGCCTTGTGGATCAATTATATTATGACTGATTTATTTATTTACAAGACACAAAAGAAAAAATATAAATAAATAAAAGAGCACAAAGGTAAATTACAAAAAGTCACATGAATAAATGATTTATTAACTACTAGCTGTGCCCGCGACTTCTTCCGTGCGGAATAGTGATTTTCGGCAGCATTTTTAATTTTTTAGGCTTTTTATTTTGAAAATAAAACTCATACATAATTTGAATGTCGTATTTATTAATATCTAATAAAAGTCTAAAAAATAAGTTTCAAGCTTCTAGCTTTAAGAATGACGTAATTTCCAAACAAACTTTCATCCCCTATTTCAACCCCTTACAGCCTTTTATTTGCATTAAAAACTTTTTACCAAAAAATTAAACCGACTCCCAAAAACACTGCAAAGTGAAAAATAACTTTGATTTCGGTAGTCGGTGTCTTTAGTTTTGTATTTTCGTTTTTGGCACCGACTTCCGAAATTAAAGTTATTTTTCACTTTGCAGTGTTTTTGGGAGTCGGTTTAATTTTTTGGTAAAACGTTTTTATTTCACTCTTTTTAGTTGGTCGATTTTTAATTTACCTAGTTAAAAGAGCCTAAATATAAACTAATTATAACCTTTCACAAAATATTGCTTTTCCCAATGTTGGGCCGTTAATTGTTGAGGATTTCTCCTGGTACTTCACCATCAGCTCTACATCACCATATGCATTGTGACGAACATAAAGTGCTTAACATCCATATTCAAGTAATCGAATCGCAATCCACGAAATACTTATTATTGAGTAGGTTCGGCGGCCATCTGTGGTCTTCATCATCAGTTTCACTTCCTCAAATGGTACTTTTTGAGAGCAACTGCACAAGTTACTATAATAAATACCCAAAACGTCATAGGTGTGCCTATAATATTTGAAGAGTTTCCTCGATTTCTCCAGGACGACGGCATCTACGGCTTAGGTAATGTGCTTGTCGAGGCACGGAGGATTCGAGAATCGTGGTCTGTGTGGATCAGACTATCATAACATCGATGGATTATGGTAGTCTCTGCTTCACAGACCACCCGAACAAACATTGGAACTAAGTGGAACTAAGAGGGATCTTTGTCTTGTTTGCTTTTGATGTAAAAGCAAAATCAATTCGTTGCTTAAAGTCCTAATTGGAGCTGGCACTGTATGGACTGATCCACTCAAATATACCAATGTGGTTCCTTCAGAGCTACACAAAGGCTTCTTCAAGTTGTCTCTTCCTTGCTATCACGAGCCCTTCTACGATTTACCGCTACTGTATTTCATGTAAATCCTAAGTAAATATAAATAAATATAGATATTTAATATTGTTAGCTAGCCTACTTTTTATCATCACCAACTGTATTCTAATAGCTTTCCGATAAATTCCATTGAAAAATATTTAGATCAAGTTCTTATTTGTGTAAAACAGAGTAGGTAGTTTGTTTTTGTTAGGGCATGGTATGAAAGTCTCGGTCAGCTAAGCTGACTCGCACTTGGCGTTGCAGTAAACTGCGGAACCCTACGCTGCGCGTGGCCTAACGCACACTTGACCGGTTTTTTTTTTGTAGCTTGTTCAATCCGGGTTTCGTTCAGGATATAGCACTACCACAGCTCTTGTTAAAATTACTGATGATATCAGATCAGGTATGGATAATGGGAAGTTGACGGTCCTTTCGTTACTGGACTTCAGCAACGCTTTTAATACTGTCGATTTCGATGTCCTGCTCAGTATACTCCACTCTCTTAACATATCTCCAACAGCAATTGATTGGTTTCGAAGTTACCTGTGTGGCCGCCGACAACGTATTCGCATTGAAGATACATCATCTTCTTGGTGCAATACCATTGCCGGCGTTCCACAGAACTGTCTGAGGCGGTGATCATTGTGAATAATGACTTAGTACGTATTTCTCAATGGAGCTTGGATCATGGTTTGAAGGTTAATCCTGCGAAGACCCAAGTCATTATGGTTGTTTTTGATGGTGCAGTAATACCTAATAGTGATGTAGTAAAAGACTTGGGTATTTACAAAGATAAGGACTAGTCTTGGGGTCCTCAGTTACAAGAAGTGAGTCGTAAACTGTTTGCATCTGCGGGGTCTTTGCGTAGACTGCGCAATTTCCTGCCAACTGCCACTAAAACTGCGCTCGCCCAATCTCTCCTTCTTCCTATTCTTGACTATGCTGATGCAAGTTTTCCAGACTTCACTGACGTGCAGCTAAATAAACTTGAGTGACTCCAAAATTTCTGTATCAGATTCATATTTGGTTTGCGCAAAGATGATCATGTTTCTGAGTTTCGTATTAAGCTCAAGTGGCTGCCTATCCATCTTCGCCGGAATGCGCATATTTTATCATTACTTTACAATATTCTGTTCAATCCAAGAATTCCCTTTTACCTCAAAGAATGTTTTAAGTTCCTTCATGACACACATACTAGAGATTTGAGATCATCGGTAAATTTGACACTTTCAATACCTGCACATTCCACAAAATTTTATGATTCATCGTATACGGTGCAGGCTACTCGTCTGTGGAACGCATTGCCGTTGTCAGTTAGACAAGCGCAGTCACTTGCTGCTTTTAAAAGCTCTGTGGTCAATAATTTTTATACACTTCTATGATTTTACCTTGTATTTCTCTCCTTATGACATATTTATATACACAAAACATATATATTTATTTATGTATTGTGTTGTATTATATATACCTATATATATACTTATATTAACTAGTTACTTTTTGTGTATGTTATATATTTGAAGTAAGTAGTACACTGACTTTCCCCTCCCCTCTTTGTTTTATGTTCTTAAAGTCCATCCAAAGGTTGTCTGGAAGATATCGCTATCAGCGAAAAGACCGCCATTGTAACCATATTTTGCATTATTGTCATTCAAGTGTTTTATTGGTGTACAA
This sequence comes from Tholera decimalis, assembly GCA_943138885.2. Taxonomy (NCBI): domain Eukaryota; kingdom Metazoa; phylum Arthropoda; class Insecta; order Lepidoptera; family Noctuidae; genus Tholera; species Tholera decimalis. The sequence goes on along the minus strand of OW964565.2, from coordinate 8,167,117 downwards.
TAAAGAGTATTCTATCTATCTAGGCTCGGCTTTCGATTTAATGAGTTGCAGCTGGGTAACATATTTTACATGAAGAGATTGACTATCTGACCTCTACAACATGCTGCTGGAATCAATACTGCTTGGAAAGACTGGTAAAAGGTTTTCTGGGTACTGACTAACTACTCGTACCTACATTGAAAGATGTACAAACGACAGTCGAAACCGTGCGACTTAACGTACTTTCCCAGGCACGAAGGATTCTCAATAACCTCTCGCGTGTCTTAAGTTACACAGTGCGACATAAGAAAAAAATGCTCCAAATGTCTTAAGTCGGACAGTTACATTTAAGGGCTTGGTCAGGATTGGTCGATAAATATCTGTGGTTGTGTTGCAAGTAGCAATACGTTCTGCATAGACCGCTAAAATGAACGAAAAAAAAATAATTTACAAAATGCATCTGTGGTTTTTGTAGTGACGCCGCAGACTTTTTCGTTGTGTTATCAAATAGTTTTTATTACTTTTTATAATAGCTTTTATTAATTTTTTGGAATAATTTTGTTAAAATTGCCTACAATTTTTTTTTTCGAATGTGAATGAAAATTATAAAAGTGAAAACATATCACATCACTGTGAGATAAGGTCAGTATGATTTGCTTATTGAATGATATAAATAGTTAGATAAACTCATAACGAAGCCAGGAAGGTATAATATATACCATGATAATGGCCATAAATTGCCGATTTTTAATTTTTTGTGAAGTCCTACCCAAAAATCATAAGAAAATTCAACATGCGACACTCGAGGGGATTTCTTAAAAGTAATAATAGTAGTTTTTATTTAATCAATAATTTAATATACACTTAAATAATAAAAAATCCAAAAATCCCAACTACTCAACTGAAATGCAAGAAACAAGCACATTTTAAAAAGTGACAAGCAGGCGGGAGTTCCGCCTGCTTGCGGGAGGCGGGACTCAATTGAACATATTTTTTTTTAAATAGGATGGGTCCGCCTGCTTGTCAAATATAATATAAATAAAATATAAATATTAATTAACAATTTTTGAGTTTTCCTAGTCGTGTCACATTGGCAACCCACCGGATTTAGAAAGTGAAAAAGCTAAGTCCATATTTTTAAACTTTCTCTTTGTATTATTTTTGCTAGTATTACACTAATGATAAACATGGTCTTGAAATCCTTGTGTTAAGCCCTTTAATTTAATACCCATATTCGCATTCGAAAAATATTTTTTTGTTTCATCATGTATAATGGCTTCGCACAGCCACTATATTATTTTTTTCAAATGTCACCTATCTAAGAACACTTGGGCTGCTAAGACAAATCTAACGGTACAATCAATCAATTATGTAACAAAGAATATTACAAACATACATACATACAAGATACGCGCGAAAAACATAACCCTTCCTTTGCAGTCGGGTAAAAACCCCAAACATCAAATATACTTACCTACATCTAAAAGCAAACCGAAATATGGTGTCCAGAAATTCGTTTCTTCTTCAAATGATCTGTTGTACTCTGTGGTAAATATTAAAATAACTTGGTCTTCGTAATGCCATGCACAATACCCATAGAGCCATAGATCCGTAGACTTGTTCTCAAGTTATCTTTTCCTAGCTAGCCCCCATCTAAGATTGCTGTACCTGTGCTAAAATGTAAATCCTAAGTAAATATAAATAATAGAAAACTCCTTTTTACTCTTTCTCTTTTCTAAAAAAAAGTAGTTATAAACTTCCTCAAGCGTTTGAAGATTAGCACGTTCTAACAAACAAACTTATCCGCTTTATCATATTAGTATAAATATAGATATTGCTAACTGACCTACTTATTGTCATCACATAACGCCACACAACTCCAACAAGATCATCTCAGATATTAACCTACATGGTTTCGTTTAATTTGAGTAGTACAGATTAAATAAACTTTGAAAGAGCTTTGACTTCTGATTTTTTATCCGTGTTTCATCTTCAGATAAATCAGCTAGGAAACACACGTATCCGTAGTCAGATCACATTGTTAGATCGATCTATCGGTAACATTTCGGGGAGTGTGCGCAACAGAATTGCACAATCTAATTCCACCAAGCCCGTTCCATCATCGGGCTACAAGAGAAATGGCGATGCGCCATCTTTATATGGTGGACATCCCACTCATACACAGTATAACGTTTTCGGACTACTTTCATTGTGCGTACGGTCTTTAAGTCAAGAGTGAATAGGTTAGTTCTAGGTAAGCGTGCTTCATCTTCGACCACATCATCACTTACCATCAGGTGAGACAGTGACTGGTGATTATCAAAAAAAAAAAAACTGACCATCACTTGAATCTTTCGTGTCCTTGGTCAGATTTATTTAATCTTATTACGGACACATACAATACACGGTATCTGTGGGGATACCCTAAAGTGTACCTCATCCGGCTTAAATTGACGAAAACGAGTGAAATGTAATTGTATTTCGCTGTTACAAAATAATTATCATTTAAAGCATTTTCCTTTGACGAGCCTTTTCTCAACCCTCTTCAAAAACCCAGTAATATACTTAAAAATATTATCCACTCCCAAAAAGATCTGACAATTTATTTTCAAGGCTCAATAATATCTCTCTGAACTATATTATTTGGTGACAAAAGCCTTCCTTTGTGTAAACGCAATAAAGATAAAATTTAAGGGGTTTTCCGTTAGGAATTACTTAGAACAAGGATAGTTTAGGCACAATTGAATGACGAACAAAAGGATAGCGGTTTTGAAAACAGATGGCTGGAGTGAGGCCTGATTGCGTACGTGTTTGGGAAAGTAGATAGTTACAAGGGTTATAAGGATATTACTTGTGTACTGGGCTGGTTTAGAAAATAACAGTATGCTTCTACAAATAACACTAAACTGAAGGAGTTTAGCTTTAAAGGTGATATCTATATCATAAAAACTTAAACCAAATAATGATAATCAGATTTTTAATGTATCCATCGTTAGTAGAAAAATAACATTTCTGTGAAATATTATTTCAGCAGATTTTAAATTTAAATTATCTATAAAGTCTTGTAATGAGTATCAAAGAGAATGTAATTCACTATGGTGAGTATTTAAACTAAGCATAATTCTGGTAAAACTGTTTTTATGAATAGAGCAGAATATGATTCTCTGAAATAATGAAAACATATTTCTAAATTTAAATTCAAAACAAAAAAAAATGGAATTAAAAATTAATTTTAAGAGTACCTCCTTTTAGTAGTTCCTACTCTCAGAAATATACAGAAGCGCATTTTTCTATGACTTGATTGTGAAATCTCTGAAATAGCTAAATAGAACCACGCACGATACTCAAATAGCTTTTATTTTATCATCTGTGTTGGTTATCAACCAATTTATGAAGCTCCGTATCTGACGCCATTAATACATCAGCTACTAGCCTGAATGCAGGAAGTCCAACAATCCTTTTATCACCAACTCGTAAATTTTTCCCGGTTACTTTAATTCCAATAAAACAATTTATCTTTCTTAAAAATGTATTTATTTTTCATTTTATTGTGCTCTTCAATATTATTAAACGGACATTCAGTCCATGAATTTTAATTACATAAGTGTTGCAACTTTTGATAGTATACAAAATGAAACAATGAAATTGAATAATAAAATAAATAGTTATTACTTAAATTAAATAAGAAAACAGAAACAAAAACAACATTTTTGACGACCTAATAATATTTTCCATTTACAATACAAACGAAATGCTTGGTTTTACGATAGGAAAGGAACATTAAAGTTAAAGTATAAAAGCAGAATGAAAGACTAAATAAAATTGATGCTAAACAAACAGCAGCAAAGTTTGAATACTTTTAAGAGCTATACAAAAATAATAAAATAAAACGACGGATAGGAATTCGATACATTAACTTTAGCACCAAATGACAAAATCAGATAGTACAAAGAAAATCTGTGTGAGATATTTGAATGAAAAGTGGTACCTTTAATATGATATGATTATAAAATTCAACTTACTATTCTTAAATAATTCATTTAACTACAATTTTGTACATTATCTACAAATTCAGAAATTCATTTACATCATCCTTTCATAGTTTTTACACGTGATCAATCATTAACTTGATAAGTTTCACAATTATTGTGATAATTTAAGGACTAGTTCGAAACTTACTAGGACGAAACTGCTATAGCTACCTACAATTATGGTCACATGAATTTTGTACAAAACCATCGCTATACCAGCTAATAAAATTAACGATTCCATCAAAATATCGTATCGCTAAAATCTAGAGGGACAGACCTTCTACAAGCAATAAATTTTGTACAATTGTGTAGAAAAGTAGTCCCTGAGACGTTGAAGGTTCATAAATAACCGACGAGGAACTAATATACAACGATTAAGTTCACCGTCTCGGAAGGCATGAGAGAATTGAGGCCGCTGAATAAGTTAGGCCGTAAAAGACAAAGTAAAACTACTAAATGCAAAATTGATTACATGAACTGTGATTCTTCACCATTCACTTCGTCACTGGAACTGTTATGGCACGACCGTCACACGAGAAGCCGCGAACACGACATGTCCGTTCATGACATCGGTATTTCTGCAGACAAACGGTGTCTGGACGATGCCCTCGTACCACAGGTCCCGCACGTATTATTACTATAGCCGGAATCGGAGCCGAATGACGAATCTCCGCTTGGTGGCTTGGGTGAAGCTCGGGGTCCTCTCCAGCAAGCAATTCCTGGCAGCTCTCCACCAGGCCAAGCACCTCCTGCGCTCATAGGCAATGGGCCTTGTGGCCTCGCACCAACTGTGCCAACTTGAGGATACAATCTCAAGAGAGCATCCAAAAGAACGCCTTCGTGAAACTCCGTAGGATCAGGCGGTCCAGGTGGATGGATATGGCGCTGCTGCATCCTATGTTGCGCCCGTCGTCTCTCCAGAGACTTGGGTCTTCGGTCCAAACGCTGCTGTCTTGGGCGATGGGGAAGCGATTGTGGGGCTGGAGGTCTCGAGCAGGTTCGACATGGTGCTGCTTCTCCGACGAGGCTGAGTTCATCTTCGGCGAAGTGGTCGTCACTGTGGAGGGAGTCATCAGATCTATGGGGCAGCTCCTCATAAAGTGGTGCACCACACGTGTCGCCACCACAGCTGTTCCCTCCTCGCCAAGTGCCACCAGAACCGCACACAAAGACCCGGCTCGGGCAGTTCGGCCTTTTCGTTTCCACCATCTGTGAAAGGTAAAGTGTTTAATTAATGTTTTCGCTACAACAAGGAATTCTTGGAAAGGGATTGATTTGTAGCGGCATTGAGAAAAACAATTTCATTTCAGAGTGTTCTCGAGAATAATGCTTAAATCGATTAACGTAGCTTGAAATAAAATATATCGTCTCACTCCAGACCTTGCAATAACTGGAATTAGTTTTTACATACCAAACTTAAAACTTTTGAATACTGCAAATTATCTCTCAAAGTCAGACAAATAAGTTTAAAGAAGTTTGTGTCGAAAAGCTATAATTCACAGCAATGATGATTTCTTTGAAATGTAATTCACACAAATCCCTTTAAGCGGATTATAACGAAAATACCTAACATCCAGATACATTTGGGAGTCAATTATAACATGAAACTTAAATACTATCTAGACCGAGGTACAGTCTTGTAGAGGTCAAACTGGGAAACTTTTGACAGTTTAACTAGATTTCAGAAGTTAAGGTTAATTCTCAAAATTTTACAGCTAACATGCACTAAGTTTACAGGTCGTTTGGATGTTTAGACGAAATTAAGTTTGTAGGTTGACAGATGGTAAATGAAACTACACTACGTCCCAACAGTAGTTTTAGACGTGGCAAATTAATGTGGACAGCTTTCGTCGGTGTTGAATATAGCGTGGAACTTTGACAAACCTAATGGCTTTAATTCTACAAGGTTTCTGGGATTGTTCACGTTTCGTTGTAGACGAAACAAACCTAAGTATTGTTTTACTCGAAAGATAGGAACTGTTTTACTTTAGTTTTCGTTTGTGTTTAACAGTTTTCTCCTAACTTTAGATTTTAGAGAGAAGTGAAGTATTTTAGTGACAAGATTTTGGTAATGAAATTGGTCATCCATACATAGACGTACACTCTATTGTCCGTCATGAGTGTCAAGTGTCTGAAAAGGGTACACTTAACAATATAATGAGTCCAATGAATATGGACGGGGCAAATGGAGTCGGTAACATAGAGTGACACAAACCATTTCATTTCTTCCTCCACAAAGATATGTCAGGTCATCTACTAGATTAACTTTGAAGGTCCTTAGACCCTTGTCTTGAGTGTCTGAAGGCGTACAGTTTACGGTCTGGAAATTTCTTAGTTTGGGCTCTGTCAATATCGGCCACCCCGAAAGTAGTAATTCGGAGAAAATCGTGCGTTGGTTTAGTAATGAGAGTGTTTTCCAGGTTTCGTTCATTACAGCTGATTTGGTCTTGTAAGATTGTTTTTGATAGATTTTAAAGTTCGTTTCAGCAAATTTTATACGCTTCTTTATTAGGTCTACATAATCCGGTTCTTCTTCGGTACACCCAATTTCATTAAAGTTCGTACAAAAAAAATATCACTATTTTCATGAGTATGATCTGTACGTATAAACGGTTCGAAACCCTCAATATCTTCTTTTGGAATAAAAACACAAGTCTTGTATACTATCCAAATAAGTAAATATAGCAAAATGTTTCGACGCTAGACCAGTTTTCTCGGCACGAGATATTTTATTTATAAAATTGATCCTGCTGAAGTGATCGACTAGCAATCACTTATTTCCGAACACTAGTTCTCAACTAAATCAATTCTATTGGCTGGCTTGTAGATACTCTCTCGTCTGAACAGGCTGTACTAACAAAATGCTGTAAGAAATTCACTCATTTTATCCATTATGAGGTTCATTACAGTTTATTATCTAAACCTAAATAAATTAAGTTATATTGTCGTCTGTCATTACAAAATAACTGTGTTTTCTCAATTGCTTATAGTTATTTACACGAAACTAAAACACGAACCATTTTTTTATCCTGTCGGTATGTCTGTCTTTGTTTGCACGAGGTTATCTCCGGAACGGATGAACCGATTTTAATGCGACTTCAAGATAGAGGAGGCTATAGCCTCAATATGGGGGCAACATAATTATATAAGTATAGGCTACGTTTTATCCCAGAATTCCCACGGGATCGGGATTTCTTCTGTAAAGAGTACTGCTAGTTTAAAATAATTTCTATCTGTTGCTACTACCAACTCACTATATATTATTTTTTATTTACAGTTAAAATATGTTTGATCTTATAAGTCTTTGACGTAATCGTAAGTCTTTCGTTTGATTGCCGTTTAAGTGTTGGGAGAGCTCTCTAAGAAATATCCAAGACAGGGTCTTATCTTAAGCTACCATGAGTATGAATCTGCTTTAAATAAGACCAGCTTTTCCAACGGCGTTGCCTAAGTGAAAGCGGAATATTATAGCGAGGTATAGATAGATAGATAGATAGATAGAATATACTTTATTGTACACCAAAATTTAAACACACCTATTTAACAATATTGCTTATTCTATGGTAACAATGGCGGTCTTATCGCTGAAAGCGATATCTTCCAGACAACCAAAGGTATGTTTGCTTCCCGCGATTAAATATGTCCTAAGACATACATACTCTCTCTACACGTGTGGCAGTTTCATTCATATTCGTTTAGCTGAGAAAATAAAATCAAACATACATACATTCTCATATATAATATTAATATGGACTTTATCAGTTCGTTTATTTAGAATTTATTAATCAGAATACACGGGCTTAGCCGAAGAAAGCGACTACTACTTTGTTCGCCTGGACACTTATCTCATTTTCCTTGTTAGGGTTCCGTAGCCGAATGGCAAAAAATGGAACTATTAAAGTTTCGTCATGTCTGTCTGTCCCGGACGGACAGACCAGACAGACCCTTTATGGGCGAGTCTGACTCGCCCTTGGCCAATTTTTCCACTTTGGAAGCGTATATCTTTAAAAGGATTGACTTTATGAAAACGTGGTTTCAAAAATATACCAAATACGCATAGGCCTAATGAAAAAAAAATCCGTTTTATTTATGAAGATTTATATTTTTTATATTTTTTTATTTTTAATTTTTTTCTTAAAATCGGAAAGCGGTTCACATAATACATCTACCTACTAAGTTTCATTTGTATAGTCCTAATAGTTTCGGAATAAAATGGCTATGACATACGATTGGACGGACAGACAGACAGACATGACGAAACTATAAGGGTTCCGTTTATTGCCATTCGGCTCAGGAATCTTAAAAATGGGTCCCACCCTCCTCTAACTTCTATAATAATAGAGTGCAAAATTTGAACCACCATGCAAAATTTGAGAGCCCTACTACTTGTAGTTTCTGAGATTTCGTGATTAATCAGTGAGTGGTATTTCGCTTTTATATACATTTCAAGTATAATCTTACCTCCAACTGTGGTTCCAGTTCTGGTCTGTGTGGCAGGGGCGGCCTTCGGGGCAAATCCTGAAGGTCTTCGTATAAAGGCGCTGGTGGTGGGGCCCTGCGCTGTGACCCGCTGCTCTGCGTTGGTGCCGATGACTTTGAAGGCAGCAAGTTGGTGACTTTCCGTTTGTGTCTGTGGAAGAAATAAAATCAGAAGTATTTATTTTTTAATTGGCAATAGGTTCGCGTTTGACCACCATCTCACCTGATGGTAAGTGATAATGTGGTCGAAGATGGAGCACGCTCACCTAAAATAACCTATTCACTCTTGACTTAAAGACTTTTTTTCTGGGTGGAAAAATCATCGAATGACTCTTCCCGCTGTGGGGGGAGCGAAAGGGTGTGTCAGACTTCTACTGACTAAAAACCAACCCCATTCCTTCAGTTGCCCTTGCGTTCCGGGGCTGCGGTATGTCGTTAGAATATTTCCACAACCCCGTAAGGCAGTAGCCCTATCGGGCCCCGTCAATGCTGCTGACTGCTCTTTGAGCTGCTTGTGAAACACGGCGCGCCGCCAACTCGGGCCTGGTCCTTACCGGACGGTGCTATCCCTGCTCAGAGTCCGCAGGCCGGATCGGCACGCGATCCCCGACGCCCACGGCGTCTCTCACGGCGACTGGGGCATGAGGAAGAAAGTTGTCTCTCCCTGACGCATTCAGCGTCCTCCTTTGCTAGCATGACTGCTTCGCAGGAGGTGACTGCATCCCATTTCCTCTCGCCCCGCACCATGGTGGTCGGGCGTGAGATGTCACCGCCACACATCGCGTGAGGCGAAAACGTTTTGTGCGTATGTGTGGAATATCCACCATGTAACGATGGTGCATCGCCGTTTGTCTTGTAGTAAATAAGTAAAATTGTATCTATGAACGTCTATTAGCATAAATTGCTTGGGTAACCTTATCATCATGTGCTTATTCTTTTCCCAGCTATGTCGAGGTCGATTTCCAGTCTCACGGGTGGCCTATATGACTGGACCTGATAGTGCTATTGCCTGCCAGTTGCCGGAATATTCTAACGAGATACCACGGCCCTGGAACGCAATGGAAGTCGAAGGAGCAGGGTGGGTTCATGGGTTGTTAGTCAGTAGAAGTCTGACACTACCTTCCGCTCTACCCACAGCAAGTAGTCATTTAATGTTTTACCCACGGAATAGATGAATAAGTTTGGAATGGTAAAGTGGGCGTGGCGAACGTGCCACATTTATGGTACGAAAATCATAGCTCGACAGATTAATTCATTCACTGTGTTTGGTGCGCTTCGGAATACTTTGAAGCACAGAGCTCTGCTTTAAAATGCGGTGTAGTGCAATTATAACCTGTAAAACAAAAATTCAGATCGCAAGTATAGAGCCAGGAGGTATATCTTTCCATCGGTAAGTCGAAAATAACATTTAATTACAATTCTATTTGTAAAAAACATAAAAATATTCTGATCACTATGAAATTCCGAACATTAACAACATTATTGCAACAAGTTACAAAACATATACATTGCTCGATGTATATTCGCTTATTCAACGCAATGATCAAGTCCGCTTACAATGTAATGCATGCGTTGCGTCCTCAATACTTCAACCATTGACGTTTCGTCCTTTTCCCTGATTGGCCGTCATGCACGACACATGTTTATCGACAGTGAGTTACAATCAGTAGCAAGCTCTCGATTTAAGTGTGTGTAATTTATTTGTGTGTGTAATTCGCATACGTAACGGGTCTCTTGCTTGTAGTGGAGCTAAATAGTGGGAGACAAGTGACACGCGTTCTCAAACTAATCAGGAACTACATATTTCCTTTCTAACTTCTTTTATCTGTTCTGTGGTTTTTCCCACCCAGAAGAAAAAAATGGGGCTGCCTATATGACCTCCAAAATCCAGTAGCCGAGTCAAACGATTCACCATGGCAAGACTAGTGTTAGATTGTGGGTTCTGACTACCCGTAACAACTTTCAAAGATGTATAAACAGCAGGGATCAACGGCGTGACTTCTGAGGCACGAAAGAATCTTGTTAATTAATATGGTTCATTCATTCACAGTTTGACCTCGGCAAGCATTATTTAACCTAAAAACAATCCGTTTGAGTATAATTAGCTAACCACGAGCTCCTTTATGTAAATAATTAATCTGATAAGTATTATAAAGTTTTTATACACACTTTACGATTAACGTAAAAAACCTCTTTCAAAACATGGTAGTTTGATATAAGTTACATTTCATAAATATTCTATAGAAAATACTGCGATATTCAATCGAATAATATACACCTTTTAGAACTAATTCAATTAAGATGATTTTACTATAAAGCACGTATAAGGTGATTGAATGTAGACGGTGAAAGTAATTTGATGTTAAAATCAAATTAAAATCTTCTGTGAAACTGAAATTTAATACTCTTAAGTTTATGTATTAATTGAGCAAATGGATATAAATGTATGAATATTGTATACATGTAATATGTTTGCTTAGGAACAGCGACTTTCAATTTTACGAACCGTGTTCATTATACATGGAATTACATTATTCAAACCCTAACATAAGTGTTTAAGTCTCTTTTACTAAAAATTCTAAGGATTATGTAATGATCTTGAATAAATTATAATATGGCATCATCTAAAACACAATAAAACAATTTTGTTTTACTGGCCTGATCTTCAATGAGATTGATTTGAAATCATACTCCTTCTTTGCGCTCATGAAGAACCTTTATTCGTATCTCAGTCAGAATGATCTTGTATTTGCTATGTTCCATGCCGTACCTACAGGTGCTTATTCCGTACCTGCAATTGCCTATGCCGTACCTACAACACTCTGTGCCTTACTTATAAGTACCTGTGCCTTACCTACATGTACACATGCCGTACCTATAAGTGCCTATGCCGAACCTACAAGCGCCTATGCCGTACATACAAGCGCCTATTCCGTACCTACAAGTGTTCATACTATACCTACAAGTGCCTATGCCGTACATACAAGTGCCTATGCCGTACCTAAAAGTGCCTATACCGTACCTTCAAGTGCTTATGCCGTTCATACGCATATAAAATCAGGGAAAAGAAAAATGTCCACACCAAATTGCATTTATTTTGGTTCTTTAGGTGTAACGAATAACTTTTGTAACTCATTTTTATTTCAGGTCATTGTCTTATTCTGTTTATTATACTATCTTCTGTCCCCGGCTTCGCTCGCGTGAAAATACTCTGTCACAGGCCAGTCAACTATCTCCACACAAAGTGATTCGTTGCTCCGTTTTGTTGTGCAAACTGCGAGAAGCACAGACAAACTAGCAAACAGCACACTTTCGCATTTATTTATATGTCGAGGTATACAATTTCATGTTTGTTAACTCACAACTTTATAATTCTCATTTTTAACCGTCACTTGAAAATAAACGATTTTGATGTTATATAATATCAGCACTAATACATATATTATCAACAAAACATTAGTTCCACCACACCGGCCTGTCTCAAGCTTTCAATATTACAAAAGAAAAGGAACTTATTATAAACACATTAGATACGCTAACTTCACTTGTAAGCAGATGTTCTAATATTCGTAAGAAAAAACTTGATATATGTGTACGTTGTTGAGTTTTAAGAGGTTCTGTAGGTTTACAATCCATGCTGAATATAATATTGTACATAGTGTAGCGTAAATAAGATTAAGTGCACAGTAAAACACAACCGCTACTTAACACGTTTAATTTTGATTAAAAGGAAAAAGATAGAAAACAAGTACTTAATTAATAAATATAAAAAAATTAAATATTAGTTATTATCGGGAACCTTTCAGTGATGGCGTGGGTTAACTTAGCGGAAAGAAAAGAATATTATCGAAGGTATTATGCAAAATATTTTTAACTTACCTAACGAAAAATCGATTGCAATCGGTTATAGCTAGGCGAATACGCAATATTAGTAATTTTAGTTACAAAAAAAAAAAAACACTAAGAGCATCCAACGCGTCTTGATAGGCCTTAGGTTAGAAAGAGTTTTTGACGTGATAATTTTTAGATTAGAAATATACAAATTAGGTGCACTATTTAAAATAAAACTCCTGCTGCGAAAACTCGGTAATTCCTGGACGGCTGGACACGACTGTGGGACGTAACGTAGAAATCACGGAGCCACTGCGCTGCGGGGTCCGCATCTACCTCGTACTCTCTTCAGGCCTTTGAGACGGACGTCTCAGGCACGGGATGTGCTCGGATATCGGGCGAGAGCGCCCCGACCTCCGTCGTCGATAACCGACGTCGCTTGCCCGTAGGGTGGAGCCAAAAATTGGCTTGTAACGGGATCAAATTAACCAGAAAATCACCCACAGACTATCCTTTTGCTAGGACACTTTATATTTTTTATTGGCTTAACACCAACAGAAAAAAACTTTCACTTCATAATTTCGATATTAATCAAAAAATAAGGTCGACCATCACATATCGGGTCCCAAAAATGTAATGACGCCGTCAAAAGGCAAAACATCCGAGGATATTTTTCACGATTCCTTGTTCAAATGTGAATAACAGCTATGAAGAAAAAATTTTATTGAAAAGTTTGGATTAGAATTTGGAGGAAGTTTTAACCGTAGCGGTTTTACGCTACAGTACCCCATTTCCAGTAAAAAAAAAAAAAAAATGAGAGTAGCAACCCTAAAGGTGAGTGGCAACCCTAAAGGAAAGGTGAGTGACAACCCTAAAAGAAAGGTGGTTGACAACCCTAAAAAAAGGTGGTTGACAACCCTAAAAGAAAGGTGGTTGACAACCCTAAAAGAAAGGTGGTTGACAACCCTAAAAAAAGGTGGTTGACAACCCTAAAAGAAAGGTGGTTGACAACCCTAAAAGAAAGTATCAACCCAGTGAGAGGGTGACAACGCTATAACAGATTGACATCACAACAACAGATTGAAAACACAACAACAGATTGAAAACACAATAACAGATTGACAACACAAAAGGGATAGCATCAACCAAGAGTGAAAACCATAATATATACAAATTAAATAAACTAGCCTAACAAACTTTAAACTAAATACATCAAATCAACGACATCGAAGTGCAGCTGATACTGAATAAAATTGAAAGCCGGCCTCCAGTTTAGACGTTAACAGTGCGAGCTTCAGATGCGTCTCCTAAACCTACATTAGAATAGAAAAACAAACGATAGAACTAGAATAATATTCTCAAATATATAGGAACAAAGAACAATATTCAAGACGAAACAAATAAGAGTTGAGATTAAGAAATAACCTAAAAATAACTTCAAAGGAAGTCAAACAAAAACTCGAAGTCGAACACAAAAGCTCGAAGTCAGATAATAACTCGAAGTGAGACACGACACAAAGTCCAACACGACTCAAAGTCAAACACGACTCAAAGTCAAACACGACTCAAAGTGAAACACGACTCAAAGTCTAACACGACTCAAAGTCAAGAGCTTAAGTTACAGAGGGATAAGTTAGAAGGTTAAGTTAAAGAGAGAGGGTTAAGTTGAAGAGGGTGGACCTTAAATCACAATCAAAAATACGACGCTTAATGAGAGGAAATGGTTATGAATAAATATTAACTCCAGGGAGGAATGAGGGTCGAAATAATAAAAGAGGTGTCGTTAATTGAAAACTAATGGCCTAACATAAGTAATGCTGATTAAGTTAAGAATATGGAACAAATTAATTCATTTAAGTATGTCTTTTATATGATATTGTCCAATATGATGAGAATCACAGTCTTGTAGGACATATGTAGTCATGGAGATGACTCTGATCACACGACATTTAATGAAACGAGGAGCAAGCTTTCCTGTAAAGTATTCAGCAGCTGACGATTTTGAAAAATTACGCCACCATACAATGTCGCCGGCATTGAGTGTAATAGCCGTGCGGTTCGTATTGTAATTTCGTGAATTACGGAGAAAAGCAGAAGAAAGATTGTCCGCTACTTTTGCGTAAATCTCGGCGAGCGAAGTCAGATTACTCGCGTGTTGTTCCCGACTTTCAGCTAAATTAGTGCTTAGAGTCTGGATATTCGCACGCGATGAATCCATACAGACTTCTCTACCGAATATGAGAAAGTTTGGCGTAAAGGAGTCTCACCGATAGAACCTTCTTCGGACATTTTTAAACACAAAATAGAAATAGATTAAATGAAAGAGAGCGGGACTTAGCAGGAAATCGTTAGATATCGTGCCGTAATATCGATACGGGAAGAAGACAACAAAATGAACGTCAAAGGAATCCGCTGGGCTAAGAATCCAACAAAAACAGATACTAGCAAATAGCAGAAAAGCAAACAGTCGGGCTAAAAAATAAAAAAGGTAGACACTAGCACACGACCATTCAAAAAGCTTACCTTTGGTCACGATGCCTAACCATCCACGCATCAAACACACTCTACGGGAAACTAACTACCGCTACCTACTGGGATAAAATAAAACTCGGGATAGATACGTATATTTTGGGAGAAAATAAAAGAATTGGAAATTGGGTATAGTTACAAAGTTAATCTTTAAAATTGAATTTCACAAACATCACACAATTTAGCAAAGAACATAAATTCAGTTAGCAATTCTGTAGTCCAGTCGTATGAATCGGGAAAACATTCAAGACAGGTAATCCTTTTAACTTCCATACGGGTATCTGACCAATTCTAAAACCTGAAATTCACAATAGGAAAGATGAAAATTAAAGATTGCTCTCAAGAGCAACCACACACGAGATAACAAAAAAAAAGGTATTTTAGTAATAATTAATATGCAAACTTACTTTAATTCGGGCGCCATATTGTAGCGTAAATAAGATTAAGTGCACAGTAAAACACAACCGCTACTTAACACGTTTAATTTTGATTAAAAGGAAAAAGATAGAAAACAAGTACTTAATTAATAAATATAAAAAAATTAAATATTAGTTATTATCGGGAACCTTTCAGTGATGGCGTGGGTTAACTTAGCGGAAAGAAAAGAATATTATCGAAGGTATTATGCAAAATATTTTTAACTTACCTAACGAAAAATCGATTGCAATCGGTTATAGCTAGGCGAATACGCAATATTAGTAATTTTAGTTACAAAAAAAAAAAAACACTAAGAGCATCCAACGCGTCTTGATAGGCCTTAGGTTAGAAAGAGTTTTTGACGTGATAATTTTTAGATTAGAAATATACAAATTAGGTGCACTATTTAAAATAAAACTCCTGCTGCGAAAACTCGGTAATTCCTGGACGGCTGGACACGACTGTGGGACGTAACGTAGAAATCACGGAGCCACTGCGCTGCGGGGTCCGCATCTACCTCGTACTCTCTTCAGGCCTTTGAGACGGACGTCTCAGGCACGGGATGTGCTCGGATATCGGGCGAGAGCGCCCCGACCTCCGTCGTCGATAACCGACGTCGCTTGCCCGTAGGGTGGAGCCAAAAATTGGCTTGTAACGGGATCAAATTAACCAGAAAATCACCCACAGACTATCCTTTTGCTAGGACACTTTATATTTTTTATTGGCTTAACACCAACAGAAAAAAACTTTCACTTCATAATTTCGATATTAATCAAAAAATAAGGTCGACCATCACATATCGGGTCCCAAAAATGTAATGACGCCGTCAAAAGGCAAAACATCCGAGGATATTTTTCACGATTCCTTGTTCAAATGTGAATAACAGCTATGAAGAAAAAATTTTATTGAAAAGTTTGGATTAGAATTTGGAGGAAGTTTTAACCGTAGCGGTTTTACGCTACAATAGGTAGACCATGAAATACGACATAGAATCCTTTCATCAAAGAGTAGGTATGTTACGTTATATGATTTTAGACCGTCGCGTCGTCGATCGGGAGAAGCCACTAACAGTAGCTAGTATTCATCCATTCCAAAAAACATACTGTTTGACTCTTATTTTCGATTGTCTTTTTCATCCTGTTAGCTAAATAAGTAAATATATTATTATGTATGACCTTACCTATATTAATAACGTTATAGGCTCACTATATAAACAGGCTAACTATGTATATTGCTTTGTAGCAAAAAGCTTCCTATATTACAAGTGTGACTTGTCTAATCAAAACAAGACGTAATATTCCTGTCGTCGCAATGTTTATATCGAATGTTTATTACAGAGAAAAAAAAAACGCCTTGGTATGAAATCTGACTTTAATAATATTCTTTTACTTTGTATTACGGGACCCTAATTTCAGGTAGCGGTTTTTAAATAAGGATGATTTTATTATCCGAAGGACTAATCATAGGGTAGTTATGATTGGTATAATTGGAATAAAGTACGGTCCACTTGATTGAGACGTTGCGGTAAAAAAATGGCGTATACCTCGTTTTTTTGCGGTTTATCTTTTTTGTTGATATTTGCTTTGTGATTTAAAGATGGTATATTAAAAGCTTTTGAATTATAAGAGGAGGATGTATGGTTATGGCTGGTATTAATATCCCAGATTAGTATTGTATTTATTTCGATTATGACTGATGGAATTGTATGAATAGCTGCATGCAATTGTTAAATTTGAAGCTTGAACTAATCTATGTTCACATTTTAAAAGAAAAAGTAAAATCATAACTGATACGGCTATTTAACTTACACCAAATTAGAAGGGTTTTTCTAACTAAACAGGAATTTAATCAGAAAACACAAACGCAAACAAATCTAATAACACTAAACCAGCTTAACACACGTTAAGCTTTCAAAATCTCTCTACGAAAAACCGCTAAAAAACTCATAAAATTAAAAATCCGAACAATAAAGTCTACGTAATCCTTTTACTCGTTTTTTTTTTCGTGTACAAATGGCGTCTCTTGCATGCGACATGTCGCTGCGACAAAGACGCAACCGCTCGACAAGTCGTGTCGACCACCCACTGAACGCGACCCGCGGATATTATAGTCGGAGTGATGAAGATTGGTCCGTGACAATTTTCCAGTTGTGAGCATTTATAGTGTTATGCTGTAAAATATTACGGTGACCACTTAGATGATGTGAATGCGTAATTCAACTTTTTTTCTTTTTTATGTATTTATCGCTTCTCACTTGTAATAATTGCACCTGATACGCTTTCTCTTCACCAACATTGGTTGACTGGTAGAGAATGCCTAAGGCATTAAGTCTGCGCTTGTTCCTATTTGCACGATGTGTAAATATTACAGGTGGGACAGGCAGGATTTACTTACTAGGTGGAATGAGAGTTCGCTTCAAGTGTAGTTTACTTATACTTATACAGTGAGAGGTGTGTATTTACTGCCTTGATATACATACAAGTATTAACTATACTGCTTCTCTTTTGTGGGACGAGAAACAGCTCTTTTACAGTACGTTTTCTTTAACAGACCAATCCATTTCACGCAGACTACAATACACCCAACAAAATCCACGTCACATACCTTATCTGTTATCTCATTTTTTAAAGATAAAACTATTCTAGCTTCCTTAAAACATTAATCCAAACTAATCTCTATAATCATCCAGATAAAGTGGGTAATCCATTGAACTTCCACATTGACATATGACTTATATAAACTAGTGGTGGGAAGCGAAACTTTCTGTCGGGCATCGATAAAGTCAATAAGATAAATCAAGCTAATATCGAGCGACAGTTACCAGTGAATACAAATAATTTGATTCCATGTCGCGATTCCATTGATATCAGTAAAAGGGCTGTAATTAATATACCCTAAGTTAATCGATTATTTCATTTCGTTTAGATTAGACCAATTTATGGGAATCGATTAAGTTATTCCAATCTGATATTTATAGATTTGGAATGCATTTTTTCTTTCCGTTTCGTCCGGCTTTAATAACAAAAAAACATTTCATTTTATAAATATTTATAAAGAAAAGTAGGAAGTTTGAGTGGTATTTCGAGTTTGAATTATGTTGGAGGAAATGGTTTAATGATGCTTACAAGAACGGATTAGAAAATAAGTACCAGTTAATTAGTTTATTTATATAGTATCTAACTGACAAAATACGAATAGATGGGTCAAGCCAAGCTAGCTGATTACTGTCGGTGCATAGGTGGCCATCTCAACATATTCTTCATAGCATAGAAAATATCATGAAGCCCGGCTGTCATTTATACATTCCTGGTAATCGTTACAAGTAGTCATAGACAGCCTTATAAGTGACTAGTACTCACGCGGGGCTTCGCTCCCGTGGATTCTATCACGGTAAAAACATAACTCTCCTTTATTGCAGTCACGTAAAAAGTAGCCTATAACTTTCCTCAAGCTTCAAGCTACTTCCATACCAAATTACATCCAAACCCACCCAGTACTTTCGAAGATTAGCGCGTTCAAGCAAACAAACAAACTTTTCCGCTTTATAATATTAGTATAGATATTCTGTAATTCAGTTACTGGGTTGTGGCAGGAAGGCAGTAAAATACTGGTTATTAAAGAGCATAGCAGATGATGATGTAGTTTTTATAATCATTTTTTATTAAATCTGGCAACCGAAAAAAAACCACTAACGAAATATAAAACATTATAACAAAATATAAAATACTAGCACTCACGCGGGGCTTCGCTACCGTGGATTCTATCACGGTAAAAACATAACTCTCCTTTTTTGCAGTCGCGTAAAAAGTAGCCCATAACCTTCCTCAAGCTTCAAGCTACTTCCATACCAAATTTCATCCAAATCCACCCTGTACTTTCGAAGATTAGCGCGTTCAAGGAAACGAAAAAACAAACAAGCAAACAAACTTTTCCGCTTTATAATATTATTACAGATATTTTAAGAACTCAACGTGTAAGTTTTGTTCACAATTTATGTACAAATCATACACATTTAAAATATATTATTACGACTGACAGACACATTTTAGCCTCTAGGGACATCGACATGATTTATTTTGGGAAATAGTCCCATCAATATTTAATATATTTACGAGTTACCTAAAAACATTTTCATGAAAAAATAATCGCCGAGCATGGCCATTTGCGATATTAAATTTTATGCTTCTTTAATATCGCAAAATGAATGCTTTATCCATTTGTACACACAAATGTTTGAGGGATTTTTGGTCGTGAATATTAAAACCAGTCATGCCTTTGAATGCTTAGTTTGTATAAAATATTTGTCTAAGAGGTAAGACCAAACAGATTTTATTTTCCTTGTATTTATTTGGTTCAGTTTTCCAGTCAGTCCTACTTTCAAACACCAAGTATATTTTTTATCCTTGTTTTTCCAGAAGGTTAAGTACCGCCGTTTCCTCTCTCTATTCGTCCCAATTTTGGGTAAATAATAAAAATGTATAAAAAGTAAAGGCTTGCTGAAATTCATTATGATCCCCAGCTGTCCTCTCCGAGAGACGCCCTAAGCCTACGTTCGTACCACACAGAAGGTGCCCTTAGTGTGTAGTCGCCTAGTTTGTAAGTTGTTGATGAGCCCTGGTTGGAGGTTTTGATTGTAAATAATCAATACAAGCAAGTCCGATTAAATAGCCAACGACCACAGAGTCAACCTCTGTGGTCATACATCGAACCTGCGAAACACCACACACAAAAAAATCTAACAAAGGAAAACGTAGATGACAATTTTGACTTCATTATACGCAAATTCATAGCATAGTTTGTAAGTTTGTATGTAGGGAGTAATCTCCAGCTAGTCGATCATATATGGTATAATAATAAGTGAAACTTGTACCCCTTTTTATGAAAATTACGCACACGCATGAAATTTGGCATAGTTAAACTTTATATAGAGAAGGAGCGCGGAAAGCTTGTTAATTTTTATAATGCATTCGAATCATTATTTTAATAATGGCCACATTTTGACCATTTGGTGACTCCTTAAAAAACCCCCGTAAAATTCAAATCCGAAAATGGTAACAAATATCCCACCTGATGAATTCATCTGATGAAGAGGATGATGAAGATATTGAAGTATTTACAATGAATCATTCCTCCAGCATTTCAATCGAATGATCACGCTTAATAAATTATTCTTGTTTTACATAAAAATAATATTAAGATCATATTAACGAAAAATAAAGTATCAAAATTAGTCACTCCTACTAACCGGTCAATGTATGAGTGCACTTTAAAATCGCAGATTGTCGTTGACTGCACCTTCTTCTTCACAAATTTTATTGTAAGCATTGAAACCAATATTTATCGGTTAGGATCGTAGTGATTTTTCTTCATTATATCCAAAAATATAAGTTTTTTTCGAGTAAATAAACAAACACTCAGACTTACCAGATGAAAATCGTTTATTCTAATTATTTATTTGTGCCATGAGATTCTGGTTGACCTGGTAGTAAGGTGCATTATGTGCGAGTGCTATAGACGGACAAGGTTGCGGGCTAAGTGCTGGTATACATAATTATATACTTGTAAGGCATAGTGATATGTTTTTCATATTTTTTTAAATGCATACATGACACCTAAGAAACTTCTTACTGTGAGGAAAATAAGTTTCATCGAGAGGATGTCTGTGTTCCAGCAGTGTTATAGGCTGATTTTTAGAGTTCCGTAGCCGGATGGCAAAAAACGGAACCCTTATAGATTCGTCATGTCTGTCTGTCTGTCCGTCCGTCCGTATGTCACAGCCATTTTATTCCGAAACTATTAGGACTATACACATGAAACTTGGTAGGTAGATGTATTCTGTGAACCGTTCCCTTATACCCCATTTACTTGGGATCAACACAACAGGTTTTCTTCTTCACTTCTCCCCTGTCAGACGTAACAGAATCATTTACTCCTTTCTCTTTCATATCATTCCTCACACGATCAATCCATGTTTTCTATGGCCCATCATCGCTTTAAGTAACATGAGTTTCATTACTCATCTCAATGTCCATACCAAGATAGGCGACTTCCTCTCATTGCTTCTGTAATGCCAGCAGATTTCATCATAGAGTTTTTATTCCACGAGTATAGAGGTACCAACGGTGTTACAACCTGCACTAGCCTGATCACAGTGCTGCTAAATTGATGTAGACTTAACGTTTTGTCAATAACCGCAGGTGTCGCGTTACCCGATCCGCTTACTCGCACGTCACTAAGTCTATACGACGTGTTATGAGGTTGATGGACGTATGCCTCGAGTCTGAAGGACGTGTTCATAGCGTGACAGGTGTGATCCGTGACGCTTGACGCGTGAAATGACGTAACGTGCCTGTCACGTTTTTGTTTTTAATTTTTTTTTCTTTGTAATACCGTATTCGAAAATTGTTTTATTCTTTTTTTGAGACGAAGTGCGTTGTACCATTTTTTTGGTATATGTTTATAATTATGTAATGTTTTTTTACAGTATGATTAGTCTACTCTTATGTTATACCTACACAGGAAAGTTTTTTGTTTGCCATGGACGACCATAAAGATGGGCCGATTAAAAAAAATATATTTCAATTTATAAAGCTACATTAACATTAGGCAGAAGCTACTTTATGATAAAGTGTTATTACTGTTATTGGTCAGTTGTTGTGAAAAAGTGACTAATAACCACCGCACCATACTAAGATATTGCAGCATCGGACCGGGTACGGGGTACGGGTACGGTATTTCGATAGAAAATCCCTGCAACCCCGCGGCATTGGTCCTATTTGACCTCGTCAGTGGTGCTGACTGCTTTTTGAAGCGCGCGTGGAACACGACGCGCCATCGATTCGGGGAGAAAGCATCATATGAGTACTTAGTAGAAAAGCAACATGTCACCTGGTACAGTACGGCCGTTCTAACTTGGCGAGCGTGAAGTTAGGCTCTGCGAACTTTAGCGCTTGTGCGCTCGTACAAAAATAAAGGTTTTAAAAAAATAAATGCCAATAACAGTTGTTAACAGGAATAACAACTGCTAATTGTATTTATTTTTTGAAACCCTTTATTTTTGTATGAGTGCACAAGCGTTAAAGTTCGCAGAGCCTAACTTCACGTTCGCCAAGTTAGAACGGCCGCATTGTACGTTGCATGTTAAATATTTCATAAATTATAATAAGTATGACGTAATGAAATGCAACGTGTTCCTTGAACATATCACAAGGGGCAAGGTGAGTTCCTTTGTATTTTAGTGTTTAGTGCGTGCGTTTGTCTATAGTCCGGGTTAATTTCTGAAACGGCTGAACCGATTTTAACAGCATTTACACTGGCAGATAAAGGAGATTATAGGACAAAATATAGGCTACTTCTTATTCCGAAATACCCACGGGAACTAATAAATACCGCCCAGATAGATGTGAAAGTTAAAAAAAAAGCCCACACTAGGATTTTTTTTGTATCGTAGCCCGTAGGCGTAATTTTACTAACATTCAGATACGGAATAAATTTTAAAGGAACCTAGCCATTTGTAGCTATTTGTAGGCCATACAAACATTTGTCCCGGTGCGGGAATAGAACCTGCGACACGCAGCGTGGCACCCAATTGCCAACCGTGTTGTTAAAATAAATATATGAAAACTTATATACTTTTAAAAATAATTACTAAAGCCTTTATCTATTCTCTGAAACATCTATGTTGAAATCAGTATTAAGACGGGTTCAGCCAGCAATGTTAAAAAATAAAAACGAAGTCTTAATTTCTACTTCAATTATAATCCAATGAGATTACTCGAGTACGCAGGAAATATAATTACTCAACTGTGTGCAACTGTACTCTATTTATCTCAATGTTTTCACATAAGGTACCACTGTATGTATATAAACTTCTGTTGTGGCTACACTCTTATGTATATCTACTCCAACCATACATGAACATACTCGAATATATTGTACATTAGTGTAGTATGTATAGTACACGTTAATGTAATTAGATTTGCGTCAAAGTAACCGCACAAAGGAGTAACTTGCTAACTGGTATCTTCACGCTTTAACCATGTGTATGTAGCCTGAATTTAATGGTATGGTTAGAGATGTAAGATTATTTGGATATCTGGTTACAGTTATGATCTTTGTAAGAAAGTAGGTACCTAATTTAGATATAATATACTGTAGGTACCTTTAAAACTTGTCCTCCAAAATAATAACAGCTACTTGGTTTTTGAGGAAACGTAAAAAGTTTATGTTCCTAGAAAAAAAAAACAACATAATGTTATGTATCCCTCTGAAGGTTTAATCTATCGTTGTACAAAATTTCATGAAAATTGTGTTAAAACGTGTACACGTAAGTGGTTTAAACGTGAAAGCGTAATTGACAGATAGACAAAGTTACATTCGCATATATAATACATATTAGTAGGAATTTTCCCCTATGAATTTACTCTGTAACATCAAAAAAACAAAACCACTTCCACTACCATCGATCTTTAGGCGAACAGCGAACTTTCTACCTCAACAACTATCTACAAGTCTTACCTACATGTTAACAAATCTTATCTCTGACACCATAAAATCCCCATCAGGTAGTATCCCAACATTGATGGGGGTCCAATTAGAGCAACATCCGTTGATAACAGTTCACTGAACACGCGTTAGGTGGCGCCTGGGAAGTGTGAGAGTACCTTTACTTGGAGATTATTACGTAAACATTGGAAATTGATAGGAATTTGACGTGTCATTGTGTTAGATGGTTTAAGGTGATACGTAAAAAATAAGACATAGCTCGAGGGGCGTAGCTTAACGGAAGACGCGGGGAGCACCCCCGCTAGAATACATTGCAAACTCGAGCGCACGCTCGCGGTGAGTTTGCGATGTAGTTTGTGTGTTTTGATGTTTTAGAATAGAGAAGGCACGGAGTCGCCAAAATCAAATACATTTCTTTTTAATCTGAATTAAACTAACTTATTCATTATATTGTTAGGTATTTAGTGTTTTACTTTATTTAAGAATGACAAAAAATAATATAACGTGTGTAAATGAACAGACCGTAACAGTAAATGATCATATTGACCTAAGAAAAAGAACTACTAGTGTAGTAACCAAATTCTTACTATGATTTTATTTAATTAATTTACTTAAAATGAGTAGTAACAAAAAGTTGCTTCAAAACTACGCTTTTTAACACGCTTTTATTAGGTCGACCTGTATGTAACTAACTATGTAATGGAATCTAAGGCAACTACTTTAACCATCTTCCAAGGGTCGTAGCGTAATGAAAATTAGCGACTGTATGTAGTTCTGATGACAATACAATAATATGGTAATGTCGAACTGATCTGATGATGGAGCCGGAAGATATGAACTGGAACTTCATGATGGAAAATCGTATCATAGCTGTTTTGGATTTCTTAGAAAAGTCTTGTAATGAACTTTGACCACGATTAGGTTTCAAGGTCTGATGATGAAGCCGGAAGATAGGCAGTGGCATTCCATGATGGAATATCGTATCATAGTCGTGTTTGTACTTGTGAGAAAAGCCACGTAATGGACTTTGAACACGATCAGGTTTCAAACAGGATCAGGTTTCAGGATAACAAACCTAAAGAAAATCCGTTATCGGTTTTCTTAACCTTTTTGTCAACTTTTTGTGATGTCACTTTCAAATCCTCTGGGGTGATTGACCGTTTAATTGTTCATTACTCGTGGGAATAATATAAAAAAAGAAACAGCAACACAAAGAAAACGGAGGCTACAAAAAAAAAAGGAAAAGCGCGAACAAATTTTTTGTTTTTACGTGCACTTATAAAAGCGTGTTTTTCTAGTGATTTTTAAACTATTAATTTATTATTAATTAATTAAAGATTATTCATCCAATTAAATTTTTTGATGGATATTTTCTTACGAATAAAAGTCAGAGATTTAATTAAAAATTACTAAAAATTAAAAATTACTACACTATTTTCTTGGAATACATGTCTCTCGCCTTCATTTAATATTTCATCAGAGACATTTCCCCCGCGTGTTTTATTTTCTTTGTTTGTATCCTTGCCCCTATTTTTATTAATTACATATTCTGGATCACGGATCTCTCATGTACCGAGGATCTACCAGTCATATCATTATTTTCAATCTCTATTTCATATGGTAGAGGCTCAACATCTTCACTGACCTCTAGTGAATGCACCAAATCATCGTCGCGTATTTCCCTTTCCGTGTCCAACTGGCGACATCGGTCTCGCGAAATACACACGCTTTTGTATTACTACACAATTCAACCAACCCGTGCTCAACTCGCGTCAAATGAGTACGTTTTTGCGGTCAAGCAACGTTAAAAGAGGTTTTACAAAATAGTGTGCAATTGAATTGAACACGGTTTTTTAACTGGTCTGTTCGAAACAAATCCGTACTGATTTAGCGGGGTGCGTCTCATATCATAAAAAGTTATTTGGTATATTTTCATTTCAATAACGTTCACAAGATAGTGAGTTATACCAACTGTTGATGTAATTTCTTTAGACATAACATTTATATACTCTAAAACTTAATTCGTATAACTTTATTGGATATAACGTTTATTTAATCGAAAATCATTAAGCCTATCGTTTAAAATATATAATATTGCGAGTAATTTGATTGAGCGTGCTGCGGAAGCGGCGTGACAGAAACGAATTGCTGCGAAACCGATTCCACGTATGTTCCATGTCTGTCCTACCCCTAGAGTGTTATTTAAAATCGCGTAGGCGCGGAGGGGCGAGGCGGCCCGCGAGGTGAGGCGCAGGTGGTTTTAACACTCGCCGCCGCGGCTGAGGCTGGTCGGCGAAGCCAGCCAGCAAGCCGCAGCCGCGGTGGTGAGCGTGAAACACATCTGCGAGGATAAGCTTGCATGGGACCGCCGGAGCCCTGCAGCACCGGAGCCGTGACAGAAACTATGCCTGCTGCATGTTGCATGCTTGCTTGCATCAGAGGTGGATCTACCTATGGGCTATTTGAGCTGCAGCCCAGGGCCCCATGGATATAAGGGCCCCCCTGCCAGTTTTCATTAATAAAATAGACGATACTTTTAAATCTATATTATATAATAAATCGAAAATATGTAAAATTCAAACACAATTTTGGCAACGCCATAATCGGCCAATCCGTATGTGCGACTATCGAGAACGAAGCAGGGAATTCCCTTGTCTCTTATAATGATCGGGTATTCAGTGTTAAAAAATACTTAATACCCCTAGGAAGGGCGTAGGGTAGTTTCCTAAAATATTTTATTTAGTCCGTCACGTAGTTTAACAAAAAACATTCGATACGTATTTTTTTTTTATTTCACGTAATTGAAAAATTAAGACGATACAGTGAGTTGAAGTTTCGCGTGACGTCACACTCCGGTATAATTCTTGGCACTGTGTGACGTCAGCAGCCCCCACTCCTATACTTTGAAGCTTTCCATTTTGTGAATTTTTCTTGACTTGAAAGGGCAAAAAATACGTGATCAATATTTTTTGAAATTCTACCTGATGATTGGTTCATCAGGTAGAATTTCAAAAAATATTATATATAAAATATATATAAAATAATTATTTTGTAACACAGGAAACTACCCTATTGCGTTGGGTTGTACCGCCACAATTTTGTTATTGTCATCTAAATACAAACTTAGTGTTTAATTGTCACAACTGTGTGTGAGTATGGGTATTTAGTGTGCTATTAAGTGATAAGTAACATATTCTAATCAAATTCAAATTATTTATAAAACGTAAGCTATTTCAGGAAGCTATTTACACAGTCAAAGATTATATTGAGGATTAAAAGGCTTGGGAATTAGTTTCTCCAATGATATACGTACTTATGTGCTCTTTTTTAATATATTTTGCTGAGTTAATGATTGACTTTCTAAAGTATTGTATATACCTACTTTGTATTTAATTATTTCTTTTTTCGTTTTTTGATCTTTTATATTTTTATTATTATGAATGTGAGGAATATGTAGGTTATTATTTATTTTTATGTTATTTTCATTATAATTTATAGTTGATGTATGGCTGTTTGAGTATTTGTCTTACCTACCCAAATGTCCTTAGTTTGATACTGTTCGTCAGATCGTTGAGCTCCTTAAGTTCAAAGTTGAGCTACACGATAACTGACAAATGTTTGCACTCTGGATGGTCCGCTCAAATTTGTGACTTATCGTACTTATAATAATTGAAAGTAATCTGATTATGATATGATCCTACAATGCTCCTAATTTAAGAAATCTACACTAATATTATAAAGCAGTAAAGTTTGTTTCTTTGAATGCGCTAATCTTTGAAAGTACTGGGTGGATTAAGATAAAATTTGGTATTGAAGTAGGTTGAAGCTTGAGAAGTGTGATAGGCTTCTTTTTACCCAACTGCTAGTTTGTAAAGTCTTTGCATATTTTCCTTCAATATAAGATAAGATAAGATGAAATATATTTGTACATAAGAAAAGACACGTAATACATAAAAGAAAAACAGTAGGTTGTACAGCAAATCTAAAAATTAGTGTCAGATTTCCGGCACCTAAACTAGGTACGCAGACCTGTATCTTAGGAGTCGGAGATATTTCGGCATTGGCAATAAATAACACGACCGTGACATTTCTGTTACAATATTTCTGTTGTCAACAGCAAAAGAAGGTTGTGTGTGTGTTTATGAGTGTCTGGAAGGTTTGTGTGTGAGTAGGTGTGTGTATATGCGTGTGTGGGCGACGGTGTGATTATGTGTGAATGAGAGATAGTATGATTCCATAGGAGTATAAATAAATTTAAGTTTCGATACACAATATTTTTTCTGCTTCGTCATAAGATAAATGAAGTAGCCAGTTCTTAAGTTTTTTTTAATTCGTGAGTGGTGAGTCTATAAATGGAAATAATTTTATTAATTTTGTTATAAATACGTGAACTTTGTGCTAAAAATTGACGACTTGCAAATGCATATCGACAAGGGATTGCTTTGCATACTGGAAAACCTTTGCGCCTTTGAAGTAGGTTTTTGTCTAGAGGAAGAGTACGGTGTCTTCGCTGGATAGAACGGAGGATATATAGCTGTCTGACTGTGAGGATTTGTGCGTCAGAATATAGCTGGTCAGTAGAGAAGTCTCTTGGTTTAAAGAGCATCACTTTCAGTACTGCTCGTTGTCAGTTATGTTTAATTTTTAAATAATTTATAAATATTTGATATTTAATAACAGGGCTTACCTATGAATTCGCTGTTTTGCCGTACTGGCAATTTCAAATTATAATATTAAATCATATACTGTCCTCTTAATCTGTATCATGGATACTGTGGAGTTTTTTTTGCCGGTTTTTCTCCCTAGAAAACGACCAATTTCAAACCATGCACTAACTTCTGACGTATTGTAAGTGCCCATGTGGGCCTATGTGAAATAAATATGTTGAGTTTGAGTTCGATAATCATATTGTTTTGGCTAATAATTATAATTTCAAATTAATTTTATTTTATAATTTGGAATTCTTGTTTCAAAGTTTGGCATAACCGTGCCCCTTGTACCTACGGCCCACAACCTCAACGACGTTTACAAAACGAACTCTAAAAATGAATGCACCACCCGTTATTAGTTTGCTCGTGTCCGATCTGGAAATTTCGACCTGAAAAATGAACCCTTTGGTTGTCGATGACGAATTAAAGGCGATTGTGGGAGCTGATGACACCCAATCTGCGGCTGAATTAGAAGCAGCTTTCAACGCTAGTATCAAAACAATATTGGTTTACTTGCGTCAAATTGGCAAGGTAAAAAAGCTTGACGTCTACCCCACGAATTCAGTGATCATCACCGCGAAGGACGCATCGAGACGTACCTTGCACTGCTTAACAGGCACACAAACGAAATAATTTTGTTGCCTGCGGTGAAAAAAGGATCCTGTTTGACAATCGTAAGCGAAATTGGTTAGATCCTGGATTAGCATCTAAACGTTTTCCTAAACGAAAACTGACCCCTAGAAAAGTGATGGTCCCTGTTTGGTGGTCTAACCCTGGTGTAATGAGTTATCTACCAAACAGGATGAGCATTACTGCAGAACTGAACACAATTATGGAGAAGCTCGCACATCTCCAACCAGCTTTGGTCAATCGCTCGGCTCCGCTGCTCTTGCACGACAACGCGCGTCCTCATACTACACAGCAGACGGTCTACAAGTTACAAGAGCTGGTGTTGGAAGTTCTCCGCCATCTGTCGTACTCACTAGACCTTGCACCTACAGACTTCTACTTTTTCCTGAATTCTAAACTTCTCGGAAAAAAATCAACATCATAGAGGCAGTAAAAATGCCTTTGCAGAATTTGTTGCCTCCCGTCCAACTGATTTCTTCAAGAAGGGTATCAATAAGCTACCAGTGCGTTGGAAAAGATGCATCGATTGCATGGGTGATTACTTTGATAAATAGAAATAAAATATATAGAAAAAAACACGATGACTGATTTCATGAATAACGGCAATATCATTGGTAATGACTTTCAGTATTAATATACCAGACGTACTACAGGGCACCATCCTCACTTGGTCAATATACCACTTTGTCATGCTATGTAATTCTCCTCTACATTTATTGTGCGCACTTTGTCGGTCGGACTTCGGTCGGACTTCGACCGGTCTTCGAATCGGTTTGGAACTCTCTGTCGGCTTCTGTGTTCTTTTCCACATATGACCCGTCTGCCACCTTTAAAGTAAAAGTGAAAAATCTCCGGCAGATGCCTTGCCACCACGAATTTTGGCCCTGGCAACGCACTTTCTTTCTATTTCATTAAGAAAAAAGCAGAAGAAAAATATTAGTTTAGTCCTGTCAAATTAAGATATTCCATAGACAATTTTAGACTCGATTAAAAAATTGGTTACTAAAAATACGTCAATTTACGTCAGGCGCTGACTAATTTGACAGAAATAAACTAATATTTTCTGTCCTTTTATAATGAAATAGTAAGAAAAAGATGCACTGAACTTTAGTTTAGTTTGTGAACAAGACAATCCGCGCCAATGTATTTCTTTCTATCTTAATAGGAAATAAACAGTTTACTGACTAATTTTTTTCCAAGAAGTTAGTAGTTAGACACTGTTGATCATCCAAATTTAAAAATTATAATGGCGACTCTAATCTTCTGTTTTCCGAATCACATGTAATATTCGAGGTCTGCTCCGGCGCTGTGATTTTGTCTCTGTAAAATAAAACTGGTATGTAAATATTAAAAAATAGGGAACCCTCATAGTTCGTCATGTCTGTCCGTGCGTCCGTTCGTATGTCACAGCCATTTTATTCCGAAGCTATTAGGACTATACATGTGAAACTTGGTAGGTAGATGTATTCTGTAAACCGCTTTCAGATTTTATAAAAAAAATATTTAAAATAAAGGGGGGCTGATACATGGAACTGAAACTGAAAAAATTTTTTTTTTCATGAAACCTATGTGTGTGTGGTATCTATAGACAGGTCTATAAAAATGACATAGGGGTTTCTGAAACTACTTTTTATAAAGTCAATCGTTTAAAAGATATACGCTCCCAAAGTGGTAGAATGTGTACCTCCCCCCCCCCCCTCTAACTTCTGTAATAATGGAATGAAAATCTAAAAAAATATATGTCTGTAGATCTTAATGTATACTTTCAACCAAAATTGGTTTGAACGAGATCGGGTCAGCATTTTTGTGATACAACATATTTTCTAAAACCGCAAATATAACTTTGTAATTCATACAAACACTATGAAAAACAAAGTTATTTGGCGTAGTTATAAAAAATGTAAATAACTTAGTTTTAAGAAATTTGTAAGGTTTTGTTTTTCGTCAAATAAATATACATATTATGTTATATTATATTATAATAGTTACTACGAAACCCTTCATGGGCGAGTCTGACTCGCACTTGGCCAATTATTTTCCGTCATTTTACGAGCATGATCCCTCAGGCGTTCCAAATGTTGGTTTTTAGGGTTCCGTAGCCGAATGGCAAAAAACGGAACCCTTATAGTTTCGACATGTCTGTCCGTCTGTCTGTCTGTCCGTCCGTCCATATGTCACAGCCATTTTATTCCGAAACTATTAAGACTATACATGTAAAACTTGATAGATAGATGTATTCTGTGAACCGCTTTCCGATTTTAAGAGAAAATTTAAAAAATATTTAAAATAAAGGGGGCTCCTCATACATGGAACTGAAACTGAAAATATTTTTTTTCATGAAACCTATACGTGTGTGGTATCTATAGACAGGTCTTTAAAAATGACATTAAGGTTTCTAAAATTACTTTTTCATAAAGTTAATCGTTTAAAAGATATACGCTTCCAAAGTGGTAAAATGTGTGTCCCCCCTCTAACTTCTATAATAATGAAGTGAAAAATCTAAAAAAAACCATATGTTGTAGATCTTAATGTAAACTTTCAACCAAAATTAGTTTGAACGAGATCGAGTCAACATTTTTTGAGATACAGTATATTTTCTAAAACCGCAAATATAACTTTGTAATTCATACAAACACTATGAAAAACAAAGTTATTTGGCGTAGTTGTAAAAATTGTAAATAAGCTACTTTTAAGAAATTTGTAAGGTTTTTGGTTTTTTTTTTTCAAATAAATATATTAAGTATATTATATTTATTATAGTTACTACGGAACCCTTCATGGGCGAGTCCAACTCGCACTTGGCCAATTTTTTCACCTTTCGTTGTCTTTTATACTTATTCCCCATATCGGTAAACTAATGTTATATAAACATTGTTCACTTGTCAAATATAGATAAATAAAATCAGAAAACAAGACTAAACAATAACTATTTCGATAAAAAATTATAATCACGGTTGTGGGAGGAATCGACACAGGTCTATCACTGACAAAGGCCGCAGGCTAACTGGGCGGGCATAAGAAAGTGACAGAGTCTATTACTTCCACGTGCGAAAAAAAGAGAGCGCAACAATACGCTGGAACCAAAATAAAACAACGTAAGCGCCAAACCAAATAAAAATTGTTTAAAAATAAATTAAGCTATGTATCAAAAAATATTTTCAGACAGAGTTTTCAATTACCTATTATGCACATTTTGAATGCAATTTTGAAATGAAATTCCTTAGGATTTTAGAATTATAGTGAATAATAAAAAAGAATAGAGGTCTTTTCGGAATCAAATTCGACGGAGCAAATTTAACCCAATTGCGTTTTCCTTCGGTCAAAGTATTAATGAAATAGTCAATAAACATATTACCAAAAATTAAATCCATACTTGCTGGAATAGTGAAATAAATGTTGACGAAAAAACCCCTAATTTATTTTGGTATCGCCTTAATGTTCATATTTTTTGGTCAGGAATGATCAAATTATGTAGTTTGAGACGCTTCCAAATTTATAATAACTCAAGTAATGTTCAAATTATATCTTTTTTTTTTTCTATTAGCATAAAAATTTGAATAAAAATTAATTGCATGAGAACTAATTTAAAACATTATTAGAATGAACACTGAAATTCAGAATAATAAATTAATGCAGTCATTAAGGAATGGTATGTAGAGCTTTTCCAGCCACACTAATGGAGTTAGTAGCTCGTAAATATACAGTTTTTATTGCCGACTGCTTTAATAAACTGCTTGAGTAATCAACTAATCAGGAAGATTAATGCAACGCTTATTTCACTTCCCTTTACAGGGGTAAGAACTTATCATTTCTATTTATAAATATCAACGCATTTAAGATGAATATTTCGACGTCAATATTTTTTTAAATATGTAAATCTAGAAGCGTCAAAACTGTCAAAATTTTGACATAAGCAATCTCTATCAAATTACCACCGCTCGCCATCAAATTCACACACATAATCGGTGAAAAAGAGGTGTCAAAATTCTACAGAGGGTTGAACGCGTTGAACCGAGTCGCAGCTTAAACAAAAGTAGATTAAGTTACCGTTAAGTTCCTTGCGTGATACTGACAACGTAGTCTGTAGGCACTTAGTCGACTGTGAGTTTGAAGCACCGATGTGAGTTTAAAGTAGCATCACTTGTTCCCGGGTTAGACTTCGTTAAGTATATTAGTGAAGGTGAATATTTGCACTGTATGTCGCTTTCAAATAGAATTTTCGCAACGGAAAATTCCGAACACTGTATAAAGCTTTTAAGGGCACTGGAAAATAGGATTTTGCCTTCGAAAATGGAGACAATGGGGTAGGTAAACGCGATGTGGGATTTCCTTTTAAATTCAGTGAAGAGAATTGGCAGACCACATATATTTTGAAAGCCAATAGACTGGTGTGGAGTTTGAGGACTGGTTTTATATACAGCGGAAAACAATGAAAATATAAGATACCGCATAACTTTGAGTAGATGAAAATGATCTTATTTAATTACTAGCTGTCACGCGGGGTTAAGCTACCTTGGACTTTATAACGATAAAACATAACCTTTTATCTTTTGAAGTCGGGTAAAAAATAGCGTCCTTCAGCAATAGAGACAAGCGCTAGAGGACAATGGACTACGCATCAGTCGCAACAAAACCGAGTATATTAAGTGCAGCCAACCAACACCAGTTCAATAACCAACACCGTGATACACATTGACGGCCAGCCAATACCAAAAGTAAGCCAATTTAAATACCTTGGTTCAATATTATCTAATAACGTAGACATAGACACAGCGCTGCATGGCTGAGATGGAGAACGCTGACAGGAGTACTCTGTGACAATCTAATGCCGATACAACTCAAGGGCAAAGTCTACAAAACGGCCGTTAGACCTGCGATGCTATACGGTTCTGAGTGCTGGACCGTCAAAAAATCACACACACAGAAAATGAGCACAAACGAACTGAAGATGTTGAGATTGAGATGGGCAGCGGACTCGATAAAGTACGCAATGAGTACATCAGAGGCTCCTTCGAAGTCGCTCGCGAACGCAAAAAGATGGTTGAGAGCCGGTTGAGATGGTTTGGCCATGTCATGAGTTGAGAAGGACATCCAGTGAAAAAGGCACTAGCTATCCGAGAGACCAGAAAGGACACAGGAAGACCGCCAGCCATGTGGTGGACAACCACTACCAAGGACATGGAGTGAGCTCAGCTGAAAGCACAGACAACCCAGGGCAGAGTATCCTGGTGCCTTAAAACGAGGAGAGCCGACCCCAAGTTAAGGGAGCAGGCGTGGTAGAAGAAGAAGTCGGGTAAAAAGTAGCCTATAACCTTCCTGAAGCTCTTAACTACTTGAACCAAATCCACCAACGCACTCAACACACCAAATCACAAAATTGACAAGCAGGCGGGGCCCAATTGAACATAATACATATTTTTTAAATTGGAGGGTTCCCGCCTGCTTGTCACTTTTTATTGTTTCTTGCATTTCAGTGGAGCAGTACGAGCAGCTTAGTACGATTATGTACTAAGCTTACAAATGGATGAAAGCACCTAAAAAGCATACCAAAATCCAAAGCATAAACTAAGAAGTTTATGCTTTAGAAATGCCATTTTTTGTATATAGGTGAACTTGAAAGTCTTTGAAATAATCAAATCTGTTGGTGTTGTCACTTTATTAGAATAATTATGCAAGGATAATTACTTCTACAAGTCAAATTTGTTATATTGGGTCTTAGTTTCTGTCCTCAATTTTGGTTCGCTTTTTTCATCCATGATATTTAATCTGCAAATAGGATACAAATATTTGTTTTATATAGGTATAGGTCGTATATCAAATTAAATAAGATGGCCGGTGTTTCCTTATTGACAAATCTGAAAAGAAACACCGAAATCAACTTCTGAGTTGATTGACAGAGGTCTTTTGACCTCTGGGTCAAAAGACCTCTGAGTCTCTCTCTCTTTACGTTAATACATACAATTAATGTAATGCTAAAAACATAATTATGTAGGTTAATGTCTGCCTGTCTGAAGTAGTTTATTAAGGATATATATGATATTATTACACGGATGAATTTATCCTGTTTTTTTAAATAAAACATATATTGTTTAAGTTTTCATAACAAAATAATATTTTAAATCATAACTATTCTACTAGAGAATTTTCCAAACATACTAGAAATATTAAATTTTAGAAAAGCACACAGTTATTCGTAGTATTTACCGAGAAAACAATATGTATATCCTAACTGATGACAGTATCAGACAGGTAAATAAACGAACCGTGTAGTTTATTTAAATTATATTCGATATTCGGAAAAAATACTGTCTGGAAAAATATTAGAAACTAACCCGCGCTATTTCAACATGTTGAAATAAAATTCGACGGTAACAATTTCCACAAACACTATTATGGCATAATATATTTTGTCAGGTTTGGAAAGTCTGAAAGAGGAAATAGGTAAATCGAAGTTTGCCTGACTCTCGAACTAAGTAGAAAAATATTCTAAATTGCTTTTGATATTTTTATAAAAAGTTTTAGTTTTGTTGCGCTGTTTTTGGTCTGTACTGCTTTTAGATGCGTTCTAGCTGAAGTAGTAACTGAAATTGAAGTCTCGAAGTGATTCAATTATAGTCACTGTAAATACAAACTGAGGCTCAGATTTTAGAGCGAGAGGCTGGAGATTTCATTAATTATTTGGAACTACAAAAAGTTACGTACAAAATCGGTGAAGTAAAGAAAATAAAAACTTTTTACCAAAAAATTAAACCGACTCCCAAAAAACACTGCAAAGTGAAAAATAACTTTAATTTCGGTAGTCGGTGTCTTTAGTTTTGTATTTCCGTTTTTGGCACCGACTTCCGAAATTAAAGTTATTTTTCACTTTGCAGTGTTTTTTGGGAGTCGGTTTAATTTTTTGTTAAAAAGTTTTTATTTCACTCTTTTTAGTTGGTCTATTTTTAATTTACCTAGTTACAAGAGCCTAAATGTCAACTACTTATAACCTTTTACAAAATATTGCTTTTCTCAATGCTGGGCCGTTAATTGTTGAGGAGTTCTCCTGGTACTTCACCATCAGCTCTACATCACCATATGCATTGTAACGAGCATAAAGTGCTTAACATTCATATTCAAGTAATCGAATCGCAATCCACTCAATACTTATTATTGAGTAGTTTCGGTGGCCATCTGGGGTCTTCATCATCAGTTCCACTTCCTCAAATGGTGCTTTTCGAGAGCAACTGCACAAGGTACTACATGAAATACCCAAAACGCTATAGGTGTGCCTATAATATTTGAAGAGTTCCCTCGATTT
This sequence comes from Tholera decimalis, assembly GCA_943138885.2. NCBI lineage: Eukaryota > Metazoa > Arthropoda > Insecta > Lepidoptera > Noctuidae > Tholera > Tholera decimalis. The sequence goes on along the minus strand of OW964565.2, from coordinate 8,130,710 downwards.
CTCTAGGATCCCATCATCAGATCCTGACTTTTATGAAAATGGGACCAATTTCAAAGTATACCCTTTCATACAAAAAAAGAATTTTCCAAATCGGTTCAGCGGTCTTCGAGTAATCGGTGATAATAAATTAAAAAAAAAAATACGCGTCGAATTGATAACCTCCTCTTTTTGTCGTCGGATGAAAACAACATTGTGCAAACATTTAACCCACACCTTTGTTCATAGATTAACAAAATGAACTTTAGAATTCGGTCAGCGTTTAGGATGTTTACTTTTAAGAGAAGCTCACGGCTAAATAATAACAGCTACACAGGTTAATTTTCAAGGTTAAGCAACGCTTACCAAGGAATGTCTTTGGATGGGTTACCATTTTAACATATCAAGATTCCTTCATGCCTACGTTTAAGGAAAAGAAAGCAATAGGTTCCAGCTGTCATTTGGATATATCTTTAACCATCGTTACGGATAGTCAGAAGCCATAAAGTCCGACACTGGTCTGTACAAGGGGTACCAGTTACTGGGTTGTGGAGGTCAAATAGGCAGTCTCTCCTTGGAAAAGAGTAATAGGAACTAACCTTAATTCGGTTATTCTGGAAGCCAACCCCAAATTGTTGGAAAAAGGCGAAACGGATGATGTTTGGGATAACTAATTATTAACAAAAATACATTCACAAAACATACATACAAACAAACACACGTTATCCAATTTCACTCAATACCTTGTCTTTTGAATTGTTTGTTTTAAAAAACAAATATATCAGTGTCCATAAAATGTGAAACATAATCACGGCCACAAGTCGATGAAGGGTTTGCCACGCTTAATTTATATTCCATCTGTAGGTAGGTATATCGTATCAGAACGATCCTAATGTGAATGCGGGAACCATGGCTCATTTATTGGAGTCCAAGTGCCTTAGTGGCATTCAATAGGTCCTCAATAGTGCATGTCAGTATTGAGGACCTATTGAATGCCACTGGCCACCTACTACGTACAAACTATTTCAGGTTTAGCATCGGCTCATAGGAAAGACAGTGGCAACTTCGAAAATGGCCCCGTGGACTCCACGGTTCACCACGCCTTCCACACCACCAGATACAGGAAATACGGAAAATAGTGATGCAAAAAGGAGGTCAGCCCTCAATTCTGAGGAAAACAATGCAAGTAGGAGGATCGGCTCCTAAAGAATGTGAGAAATTTTTTTACGTCCCCACGCCACTATGCTATCTCAAGTTCGTTAATTAACATAAAAATAAGTTGTAAACAAAACAAAATGTTTACTTTTAAAAGCAAAGGTTCGAACAATGGTGGTAGAAACCGACTGCTTTGAATATAGCGTGTCATTGCACTGAGACACAGGTGCAAGGAGTTTGGTTAGTATTTTTAACACGCTTTTATTAGGTCGACCTGTATGTAACTAACTATGTAATGGAATCTAAGGTAACTAATTTAACCATCTTCCAAAGGTTGTAGCGTAATGAAAATTGGCAGCTGTATTTAGTGCTGATGACAATACAATAATATGGTACTGTCGAACTGATCTGATGATGGAGCCAGAAGATATGAACTGGAACTTCATGATGGAAAATAGTATCATAGCTGTTTTGGATTTCTTAGAAAAGTCTTGTAATAAACTTTGACCACAATTAGGTTTCAAGGTCTGATGATGAAACCGGAAGATAGGCACTGGCATTCTATGATGGAATATCGTATCATAGTCGTGTTTGCACTTGTGAGAAATGCCGCGTAATGGACTTTGAACACGATCAGGTTTCAAGGTTATAACAAACCTAAAGAAAATCCGTTATCAGTTTTCTTAACCTTTTTGAATTACCGCGTAATCCATAGATTAATTTTTTTAAAGATGTCACTTTCAAATCCTCTGGGGGGATCGACCGTTTAATTGTTCACTACTCGTGAGAATAATATGGCAAAAAGTATTTTTTGTTTTACGTGCATTTATAAAAGCGTGTTTTCTAGTGTTTTTTAAACTAAAAATTTATTATTATAGAGAACACATTTTGTTCGGAGTTCGGACTTCAGCTTCAGCTTCGGAAGCTCTAGCTAAGTGAATTTATGGCAGCGGTATTCATGCAAAGGCAATTGTCAGAAATGCTATTGAGATTTCATGCAAACAATCGTTTATATTTTGGGATTTCGACAATCGCGTCTGTAACAGAATGGGACTTTATTTGAAGCCTTAAGTCATTGTCTACCTAGTGTTGCTTTCGCGGTAGCCCCTCCAGAATTTTGGACCCATTGACTTCCTGTTTAAAGAGCACTGCCACTAGCACTTAAGTTAGGCCATCTTCAGTGCTATGTTGATAACCGCTGATTAGCTGATTCTCCATCTTCATTTGTGATTAAATTACTCAAGTAGACTTCAAGCATAGCACATTGGATGACTTTAAGCCCTAATGAGGCCAAATCTAATAGAAAAACTCTCGTTACTATTTTGAAGACAAATTAGCGTTGTATTTTTTTGCCTTATTGAAATGATTCCATAATTTGTATTATAACACGTTGTTGGTTGGCTGATTCAATGCGGCCTTAATCAAGAATCTCAAACATTTCGCTGCCCAAACTTCCAAGCAGTATGTCCGATCCACGATGCGTGAAATGCACCCAAGCTATTCAAATCAGCGCAAGCCACAAAAACAGAATTGAGATATTATGCAAATACCTGATTGTATGCAGATGGCCGATAATAGGCTACACTTAGAAATCGACGTTCAATTCTCCATAATGAGTAAGACAATAGGCTTAATAAAGCCGTTGACTATACAAGGTTTTAATCAAGATAGTGTTCGTAATTGGCTTGTGAGATGGGCGTGGCTAAGAAATTGCATGGCATGTGGATATCGTTCACAAAAAACGTCTTGGTCTAGTGGGTATCTGGGATCAGGGGTAGAATATGTAACGTTTTTCGGTACATAATTTACATGTCATGTGAGTTTTGTAAACGTCGCATGGGATAACTCGTAATTATTTTGGTTTTTGCTGCACATAAAATGTGGGCCCTAATATCGGCATGGATAAACATGGGTGTATGATTGAGAGACAAAACACTTCATCATATGAGGATCTCAAGCATGACGGCAATGATGTTGCTTTAATTCTAAGTTCAAAAAACTAAACAAAGAGTAGGTTGTTTTTTTTTAATGTAAATTGTGGATTGTTTTTTTTATGCAGGAATTGACGCCACTCAGACTTTAGTACTTAATGAAAAACCACTACTTGAAGCGTTTATGATATAATGTTATATACCTGCATAGAAGCAACTGCATTAAAAATAAACTGTGATAATTTAAACCTCAATATAAATGTACATTAGCATTTAAACAAAGTCCACGCTAACAAAAGTGATCACAAAATAAATTAAAAAAAATAATTACCACCTCGGAACTGTAAGCCACTACAGAACTTTCTCTAGTAAGTTGGAAACAAAACGATCAAATAGCTTTTTTTTACTTTAAAAATAAACGTTTCAGCCACTAGACTGGTATGCTTTTATATCCCAGGTCGGTTCTGTGAAGAGCCTTAAACAAAGAGCCGTAAATAGAGCATTGTTCTTAGGGCTCCAGTCGGAGAGTCCCTAACAAGTTTGTGGGGTTTTCTCATTTTTTTATTCTAAAGGGGTTGTTAAGTTCGCGTTTTAAAGTAAGCTTCAAGGTATTTTGAAGGGGTCGCTTATTGTTTTAATTTTTTTTACCAGGGCAGGGGCTTTTGTTTTGTTCAAGATTCTGGGCCTAGGGTGTAGTGTTAACTTGGAAAAGGTCACTAGAGTGAACTCGAGTGTTTTGTCGATAAATCAAGCCCTATGATAACCTAGTTTATAAGTAAAAGTCTTAGGTGATTAATTTAGGCGGAGATATACATTGCTTAATTGTTTAGTCGATTAATTTATTGGAGCAACTCTTTCAGATGTCGATCCGTGTATAGGTTTGCTACATAGCAGTCTCACCATCAAAAATAACTTTATACTCTTGGTCCAGATTTTAATTTAAACAACTTTGACAGTCATTATGGGTATCCAGAAACCAGAAAATCTGTCTCCGGTCTTACCAAGGATTATTATTTTCCCATGTTATTGGGTTGTGGAGGTTTGATAATCCGTCACTCCCTGTCATCCAACATATCCTATCGTATCCACCACCTCAGTTGTTAAAGAATTGACTGATTGATAAAGTATTTTGTAATATTAAAAACAAACACACTTTGAAAGGTATTATTTAATTTTAACTTATATCTTTATTTGTGAATATCAATGCTAAGCCATGGATGCAAATGTGTTTGAATGGATGCAATGAATGTTAACTCATTCAAACATTGCTACAAAATGTTCAGCGTATATGAAGTTTTATTTAAAAAAGGAGATCTGGGGGCCTAGACAAAATCCATTTTCTGTAAGCGTTAACGCCAACGGAAAAATTAAATTGTATGGAGTTGACATTTGCTAACCACATGTCACGTGATTGTCACGTGTTAGTAAATGTCAACTCCATACAATTAATTTTTCCGTTGGCGTTCACGCTTACATAAAATGGATTTTGTCTAGGCCCGCTGGTCTGATAAAACCCGTTAAAACAATAGAATAAATAAATTAAAGCAACAAAAATCACTTAACATTTCCACGCTAAAAAGTCACATACTAATTTAAAATTCCCGGAGCCCTTGCTATTATAGAATTAAATTAAACCTTTCCCAGCATTAATTCGCAAAAAGACAACAGGCTGATGTCTCAATCGCATTTATTTCAATTACAAATCAGCTTGAATATTCATACGCCGGAAGCTGTAAGTGTGTCTAGAACGTGCGCAAGAGACGGCCCGCCCTCGACGCTGATTGGCCGGCCAATTTTGAATTGGCCAATCACGTTCACGCGGGAAACGCTACGTGTAATTTTGGCATAATTAGTCACGCATCGCAGTAGTGAGGTTGTGCTTTCCGCAAAAAGTGTTTGTTGTCTGACATGATCCATTGTTTGGGGCCCCTAGGTTACGTTGTATTGTTTCTAAAGTAATTGCTATATTGTTTTGAAGACATTGAAATATTTTTAGAGAAATCTTTGCAAAATGAGTATCATTGTTTCTGTTCCGACATTCTAACAATCAGTTATGCCATTTGTATAGTCACTGAGTTCAACTACCTACTGAGATTTTGCTCACAACCTGTTGTACCTTTAAATTAAATCAAAATCTACATATTCTTTTTCCAACTACCTATGTTAGGTCAGTATCCACTCAAACCGGATGCAGCTGAGCATCCATATTACATACTGGCTTCTGCCTGCGACTTCGTCCGCGTAGAAGTCGAAAATATTCCATGGGATCCAGTCCGCGACTTGCTTGACAAATATTATAATAGCTCGGCTAATATGCATGATATAAAGATAATTTATAGCCTATAGCACTCAGGGATAATGCAGCTACAAATAAGCGAAAAAATTTTCAAAATCGGTTCGGTAGTTTCAGAGATTACCCCATACATACAAACATACAAATTTTACCTCTTTATAATATTAGTATAGATATAATGTAACTTCATCAGCATCATCTTCAGCAACATCAGAAACGGAGTACTCAGGTTTTATTTATAAACCATTTTCTGGCTGATTATAATTTTCAAACATTCAGTACCTATAATCAAATTGAAGCTTTATGATTAACTATTTGTTACCTGCAACTTTTGTCGCGCCTATTAAGTGAAGTAGCCTATGGTGCTATCCTACCTTAACCTATGTCTGTACCAATCCAGATTTGCTCAGTCATTTTGGTCTTCTTCTTTTCGAGTCGATACTCAAATCTCTTTTAACCAATATGCAGCTACCTGCACAGCTCTTGTATTAACCTTAACCTTAGTTAAGTTCCTGATTGATTTTGGTGAGATTAAGTACCATCCATTCGTCTAAACTTTTGCATTTACAATATTAGTAACCTAAGTAGATTTACGCATCAGGCAAGGCATTTTCCCATATAATCCAGGAAACAAACAGAGATAACTCAAAAAGTTCAAGTAAATGCTAGTTTAATTTTTAGTGCAAAACTTCATCCTAGTTACTAATATGAAGGTAGACAAGTTTCATAATAAAAACCTCACAGAGTATGAAGATTGCGATAAGTTAGACTTCCAAGTCTGTTGCCCGCGGTAAATAATTTCTTGAAGTCAACTCTTTTAACTTATACGAGAAAAGGTGAGCTTTTTGCAAGACTTTTTTAAAGATAATTATCTTAGCAGGATCTATTTTATCCACGTTTTCGTATATGATGTATTTTGTTTTGTTTTGTTTGGCTATATCTGATTCCAAAAAGTATTAGCCACCAATTTTTTATCCCACTCAACGATTTTTTGTGGAGGAAAATTATCTAATGAATCTTGCCACTCAGGGTGGAATATAAGGGAACGTCAGACTTCTATTGAGTAAAATCCAATACCCCATTGCTTCAGTCGCCCTTACGTCCCATGGTCACGGTATTTCGTTAGAATGTTTCCGCAACCCCTGGCAGGATCCCACTAAATGATAACAAATATTCGATTAAAATTAGGTACAAATTATAACTAACAAGGACCTTAAAAATTTACCAACGGGTCTTAAAGTAGGCGCAGCCTGTATCTTGATGACCTAACAATGTACTGAAAGAGATTACAGAATACAGTGTCTGACTAGCACTAAGTAGACTACAATAGAGAAAAAAATAATAAAAGGGTATGTTCTAATGTTCCACGGCCCCAGCACGCTAGGCCAACCGAAGAAATATGGTGGGTTTTAAGTCAGTAGAAGTCTGACACTCCTTTCCACTCCACCCAAAGTGAGATGGGTCATGTGATGATTTTACCCCGAAAAATAAATACAAAAGATGGAGGAAGAACTTTATCTTTACTCGGAGACATCACTAGGAGCGCAGTAAATCAAACAGGGCCCAATATAATTCGTGTTAACTTACAGAACCAACGTTATCTTCCGCCCAGATTACATAGAGGGCGCTGTAACCTCGAGGCTACCGATTTAGCCATGTAATATTGACGTTTTACTTGATTTATGAACAATAAACACTGGCAAGCATATTGTTCTGAAATAGTTTTAGTCTCATGTGGAGAAAGGCAATAGCGATACGATATTGGTTCGAGTTGGTTTATAGTTTTGAATTTAGTATGTGGCGGAGTTTACTATTTCTGGCAAAGAAGAGTTTGAGAAGAGCTAAAATTGGAGACTTCGGCCAATCTATTTGGGGAGCAGTGAAACCGTCTGTAAGTCTAGAAACCAAGAAAAAACAAGTTCTTTAGAGACATCGATATCAATGTAGAACAGGTAACACAATAAAAAAATCCTCTTAATGAACAGGGACTTCAAAACTGAAGATGTATGTCTTAGCATTTTATTATCCTGTTCTGCTGTTAATTATAGTAAAAGCAGGGCAAGGTCTGAACCTGAACCTAGACACGAAAAACCAATCCCCCTACGCATGAGCCCTACAATTACGGCACAACTCAACGAACAGTCATGAAATTCCCCGAACACTTCCGAGCGTGTTCTGCTCCGCTAACTACAGAAGGCGGTGACTTGATTACAGATTCGCTGCGAGCTGAGAGCCTGCCCACCCTCTTATTTGCGTCAGTATACGTGTGTTATAGTGCTGATGTGTTCCGGTGTACGATTGCTTTATTTCGTTGTGCTTAGTGAGTTGTGGCGATGATGTGATGATGGCATTGTTTCGTAGAAACAAAGATGGAGGTTTTTATTTTAGTTGGTTTCAGTCAGAAGCTAACAAAATGAACAAAAATTATAAATGTAAGTTTCACGTTTGTTATTCTATGAGAGTCGTGCAAAAAGAAGCGAGAATATTGGCAGGACAAATTGACTAGGTACAAATCTTGGTCTGGAAATGTTGGTAAGAAATTTTCACGTGGTACAGGGTCCTCTCCACCTTGTATACAGCAATCTAGCCTTCACGTTGCCATTAAAAACTACTTTTAGATCAAACTACCCCGCCGGACCAGGCCAATGCTCCCTGCATTGGTCAATAAAACCAAAACTAGGTATTCTTAATTCATATTAGGCTGAGCACCAGTACTTTTTGAACATAAAGATACTATACATATAGACAGGACCCCCAAAACGCCTGCCTCGTCACCACTTCCTATGGTTAATTTTCCTATGGCAAAGAATAATTGGCTCAACTAATTATCCAGCTAAAAATAACATGGTGTTAAAACTTAAGAATATCGCTTAGCATCACAGCTTCTCTAATCAGAACACTCAAAACACTGCTTTACTGTCTATTTCGGGCTTACTTCCCGGTTGTGTCATTATTTGATAGATTTCGCTCGGTCCTCAAGATTGCGTGTTTCGTTCAACGTGGGCGTAAATCTTTCATCCTTGTCTTTCTTTCAGGGAGGGAAAGAGAGGGTGTAGGTGGACAATTAAGCCGTTACAGAAAGTGGGACGTATATTATTGTTTCTACTTTGTTGTGTTATTTATTTTCGAAATGTTTATTGGGAGGTTGAGGTGATTTTGTTTTGTGCTGGAGAAAGGTCTGGTGTATTTGAAACTGTAGATGTCTATTTTCAACCGACGACCAAAAGAGGAGGTTATCAATTCGACGCGTATATTTTTTTTTTTTTTTTTTTTTTTTTATGTTTGATCATCGAGTACTCGAAGACGGCTGAACCGATTTGGAAAATTCTTTTTTTGTTCGAATGGGTATACTTCGAAATTGGTACCATTATCACCAAAGTCAGAATCTGATGATGGGATCCTGGAGAAATCGAGGGAACTCTTCAAATATTATAGGCACACCTATGGCGTTTTGGGTATTTCTTATAGTAACTTGTGCAGTTGCTCTCAAAAAGTACCATTTGGGGAAGTGGAACTGATGATGAAGACCACAAATGGCCGCCGAAACTACTCAATAATAAGTATTTCGTGGATTGCGATTTGATTACTTGAATATGGATATTAAGCACTTGGTGCTCGTCACAATGCATATGGTGATGTATAGCTGATGGTGAAGTACCAGGAGAACTCCTCGAAAATTAACGGCCCAGTATTGGGAAAAGCAATATTTTGTAAAATGTTATAAGTAGTTGACATTTAGGCTCTTGTAACTAGGTAAATTAAAAATCAACCAACTAAAAAGAGTGAAATAAAAACTTTTTACCAAAAAATTAAACCGACTCCCAAAAAACACTGCAAAGTGAAAAATAACTTTAATTTCGGAAGTCGGTGCCAAAAACGAAAATACAAAACTAAAGACACCGACTACCGAAATTAAAGTTATTTTTCACTTTGCAGTGTTTTTTGGGAGTCGGTTTAATTTTTTGGTAAAAAGTTTTTATTAACGGCTATATTTTATAGATTATCAATTTAATGAAATCGTTTGATCATTTATAATAGTCGCAACTAGAAGTTTAAGCAACTCCTGCTGAGTCCGGTCATTGAATGAGTGACCATCTATACTAATATTATAAAGCGGAAAAGTTTGTTTGTTTGCTTGAACGCGCTAATCTTCGAAAGTTCTGGGTGGATTTGGATGCAATTTGGTATGGACGTAGCTTGAAGCTTAAGGAAGGTTTTACGCGACTGCAAAAAAGGAGAGTTATGTTTTTACCGTGATAGTATCCACGAGGGCGAAGCCCCGTTTGAGTACTAGTCTATACATATCGAGATTTACATATTTAGAGATCGAGACATTGGTATCGGCTGCCATTTATACATATACATCTTCGACAGTCTTTTTGGGTAGTCAGAAGCCATAAAATCCAGTCTTGCCAAGGAGTATCGTGTTACCCACCTACTGGGTTGAACGTATCAGAGAAAAAACTTTTTAGCAAAAAATAGAACCGACTTCCATATAAAAACACTACAAAGGCAAAAATAACTTTAATTTCGGAAGGCGGTGTCAGAAACGAAAATATATACAAAACTAAAGACACCGCCTTCCGAAATTAAAGTTATTTTTGCCTTTGTAGTGTTTTTATATGGAAGTCGGTTCTATTTTTTGCTAAAAAGTTTTTTTTTCACGCTTTTTAGTGGGTCGGTTTGTAATTTATCTAGTTACAAAAGCCAAAATGTCAACTACTTATCACCTTTTACAAAATATTGCTTTTCCCGGTGCAGAGCCGTTAATTTTTGAGGAGTTCTCCTGGTACATCACCATCAGCTCTACTGCACCATATGCATTGTGACGAGCATAAAGTGCTTAACATCCATATTCAAGTAATCTAATCGCAATCAACGATATACTTATTATTGAGTAGTTTCGGTGGCCATCTGGGGTCTTCAACATCAGTTCCACTTCCTCAAATGGTGCTTTTCGAGAGCAACTGCACAAGGTACTATAAGAAATACCCAAAACGCTATAGGTGTGCCTATAATATTTGAAGAGTTCCCTCAATTTCTCCATGATCCCATCATTAGATCCAAACGTGACGACAATGGAACCAACTAGAAAGTATACCCTATCAAACAAAAAAAAAAAGAATTTTCCAAATCGGTCTAGCCATCTCCAAGTTATGAGGTAACATACATAAAAAAAAAAGTTCAAGACGAATTGTAAACCTCCTTTTTTGAAGTCGGTTAAAAAGGCTAAGCAGATGATGTTGATATAGTTCAGTTGAAGTGCATGAAGGGAGCCACACCAATGTATAACATATTATAGGGTGTCGAAAATGGCTTGAACTGTTTCGAAGGATGGTACGGCCGTGCCCCTTTTTTGCTCGACTTGGCGGGGGCACTGCCGTGCCCCCAGATTATTATGTATTTGTGTCTAATACATCTTAATGCGATTCCAAACGCCCGGCGCACCCTGGACAGTCAGTATTCGTAAAGCAGAGTCTAGCTGACTAATCCTTTCACCACGATGACTCAGACTCTAATTTTTTCATACACTACATAAATCTGTAAGCCCATGTAGGTTTTAATAAGCCAGTGCAAAAGAACTCTCACAAAATTTTAAACCATTATTCAGGACCGAATACAGCTAAATTCTTTAAACTGTTATTTATAAGACTCCAATAACCCCTATAATCTCTTCAACATCTAATTAACAGAATACTCGAGACAGCTACCTTCCGAACGCGTTGGGTATCTAAATCCAACCGTCCGTTAGCCGTCAGTCTAAGCGCTGACAAGGATATTGTGACACCAACGATTATTTTATTATTTGGCAGTTTAATTTCGGAGATCTGGCGGGTGTTAAGTTTAAATTAGTTTTTGATGAGGATCGGGTTTGGAACTTTATTTCTTTTTGTGATACTCGTGTGGTTAAGCAGAAAATGACATTCATTTAGTAGTTTGTGCATATTTAGGTTTTATTGTGTCATGCTAAAAACAATGATTTAACAGCTCCTTGTGGTATTTCGTTCAAAATGGCGACTCATCATTTATAGAAATGAATGAACAGATTTTAACGAATCTTCACATACAAACGCAGGATATTTAGGTCGAAAGTTAGTATTAATTTTTAGGAAAAATAATGCAGAGTGTGTACGAGAGCAATTTCTGATCTATCGAAATTGAAAAAAATATTTCTTTCCGACGGTAAATCTTATAGTTTTTTCGCGTTTTTCACTCATTATCTTACTCCATTCCTCCTCTCCCATTAAAAGTACACAAATTTTCTGCTTATGCTACTAAATGAAGGGTGTTTCCGAATGAGGTGATGCCAACTTGGTCAAGTTTAATGCAGCTAAGACCCAGGCGTGTCTCTTCTCCGCAAAAAGGAGCCAATTCGAACCGGCTCCTTCTTTCCGTGGTGTAACCGTGACGATAACCGATCGTATTGAGCTTCTTGGGGTAACACTAACTTCCACCCTCAATTTTGATCCGTTTATCGAGGCTAAGGCTGAATTAGCATCAAAAAAGTTGGGAATTTTGGCAAAAGTGAGACGGTAGGTTCACACAGGAACGCTGCTCAATCTGTATCAAGCCCAGGTTCGGTCGTGTGTGGAGTACTGCTCTCATCTTTGGGATGGATCTGCCAAATACCAATTGGACGCGCTTGAGTCCATTGAGAAACGGGCCAAGAGACTCATTGGCAACGATGCACTGGTCGAGTCAAATCTCCAGAGCCTTGAACATTCAATCTAATTCCGCTAAGTCCGTTCCATCATCGGACTACAAGACAAACGGCGATGCGCCATCGTTACATGGTGGACATCCCACCCATACGCACAAAACGTTTTGGGAATACTTTCGTTGTGCGTACGGCTAAGGAGTGGAATTCCCTGCCGTTGTCTCTGTTTCCTGATAGCTATAACCTAGGGGTCTTTAAGTCAAGAGTGAATGAATAGGTTACTTTTAAGTAAGCCTACTCCATCATCGACCACATCATCACTTACCATCAGGTGAGATGGTGGTCAAACGCGAACCTATTATCAATAAGAAACTAAATAAGTATGTTTGACTTCAGAGTTACTTCATTAGTAGGTACTTTAATTCAAAATAAAATGACTGAAGTTAATTCAATGATGACTGTTCAAACTTTTCTCAGTTTTTAATTTTGTATGTACGTCGTTTCGAGCTCAAACCCGCTACCCGATAAGCTCAACAATTGTCCCACACAGCAGTAAGTCGGCACCTTAATCTGAAGGTGACAGCTACTCTAATCAACTTTCTCAAGCCATTGCCTCCCCATATACAAGTATGTGACGACGTCTCGAACGATTTAACTGTCACAGGCATTGTTGACACGTGTGAATTAAATCTACCATTATATTGGTGGCTGGTTATGTAGTTTTAAGAATAGATTCCGATTTGTGAGTACTTTGATTTTTAACTATATTCTTAAATATGCTAGAAGTTGGACTCTTAAAGTATGTTCTTAAAGTATTGTTTTTGAACGTAAATCACAAATATTTACACTAAATTCTGCCAGCGGCTTCGCTCGTGTGAAATGTATTTTTTTAGTCCCTCTCTAATCTATCTCATCAAAATCGGTAAAGTAGTTTAGATGTGAAAGTGTAACAGTATCAGGGAATTAGGGAGACAGTCTACTCAAATATCGTTTTATGTGGGTGTCTATATAAAAGTTCGTCTGTACTAACTTACTTATTTAATATTTATGTTGAATGTCAATATGACACATAAGTCCAGAGGTATAGTTTTTCACTGTCTAAGAACCTAACTACAGTAAAGTTCACATCAATGCTAGATTGAATCACGTCAGAAGCTAAACATTGTTATTAAAATCCGTAGATCGCATCAGACTAAAAATAATAAAACATTCATATAGGTATACGTATAATTTTAATGTTTTAACCCTAAACTGTCCCACTACTGGGCTAAGGTATCCCAAATTTCTTTAATGAACTCTTTTCACGCCTAAGTCGTCTCGCCACATATTCCTTAGCTGACATCGACAGCGCCGTCCATTCACTACACACACCCTTTCGTCCAGACGTGACAAGATTTTTATTTAAAAAAGAAGACACTTACTTCCAAACAAGGATGGCGCCAATTAGCACTCCAACGACCAGCACTATGGAACACAGCGCGATCACCGCCGACGTCTGTAGAGAAGGCCCACTGTGGTTGTATGCGTCTATCTTCTGAAAATGAAAGAAAAGGTGGATTAGCAGGATTATCATAAGAGAAAAAGGAGCAATAGCTCTGTAATGATATGGAAATCTAAACACGACTCAAAGTTGACGCAGGATCACTGTATTTGAAGAATATTTAAATGGTGTTCTCAGTTTTCTCATAACTAATGGTATTCGTAATTATTCTTTGTGTGCCTCAAGATTTGAATAGTTGGAGCATATGAGGGTAGGTACTTTGGTTTCTAGCTGGCCAGCTATGATATTATTAAGTGTTAGATACACCTAACCTACCCTTCTAATAATTATGTTTTGTTATTGGTTTTTCAATGGGTTTTTCAAAAAAAATAATTATATTATATCTTAATATAATTAATATTATTTTTCTGACTGCTGTGTCCTAGACGATGACAAATTATTGTTTCAACTTAAAATCTTATACCAGGGAATTGCAACGATTTTTTAAGGAACAAATATTTTTAGCTTTTTTTTTTGTTCGTGTCAAAGCTCCAGAGCCTTGAACATCGACGACGAGCTGCAAGTCTATCGGTTACATTTCGGGGAGTGTGCGATGGAATTACACAATCTAATTACACCATGCCCGTTCCAACATCGGACTACAAGACAAATGGCGATGCACCATCGTTACATGGTGGACATTCCACCTATACGTACAAAACGTTTTGGGTATACTTTAATTGCGTGTACGGCTAAGGAGTGGAATTCCTAGCCCGAGTCTGTGTTTCCAAATAGCTACAACCTTTAACTCAAGAGTGAAAAGTTTACTTCTAGGTAAGCGTGCTCCATCTTCGACCACATCATCACTTATCATCAGGTGAGATAATGGTCAAAAGCGAGCCTATTCGGAATTTTAAAATGGTGCTCCCGCAGCACACGTGGTGGCTTTAGTCAGTTATAGTCAGACAGACCTCTTCGCTCCCCATCTGGGCGCAGTACATTAAAGAAGATATCCACTTTGGCGAAAAGAAATATAGCGTCACTAAGAACGATTTCTTCATGAATGATATCACGCATGACTTCATACATTAACTTTGTTTCAGCATTTCCGTTAAAACTAAAACTTTATTCCGATTTGTATTGAAGTATTTTTTTATTAAACCAGATGGGTATCGTATCACCGGAGCTTGTTCTCTATTAATGTCAATCAATAGAAAGACAGACAGACATAATTTTCTTAACATTTGTTTGTTTTTAAGTGTCATGTATATATAGCTATAAGCACTCTAGAAAACAGCTGTTTTGAAACCACATACGGACACTTACATTTTATTTATATGAATGCATAGATCTACAGTGAACAAACAGTGCAGAAGATTGTTAAGTTACGATGAACAATCAACTATTACAAGTAAAGCACAATATTAAACACGAACCAATACTACAAATACTAATCATAAAATATCAATCAGGGAGAGTGTATCAATAATGGAAGTAAGTGCCTCCACAAACGACCCTGGAGCCGTTCCAATAGACGTAAAGAATCATAGTTAATTTTTGTTATAAGCAAAGAATTTCTATTTGGCGAATGTATTTGACGTTCTCCGAGATGTCGTGAATTTCGCAGATCATTTCTCTAATTGGTACCTTTTGATGGAAAAGGATGAGTAATTTACTGTGACAATGATTTATAGAAATAGCAGAAGAATTATAATCTTACATCAAGATGTCTGCTATATTGAATCTAAACATTCAAAAAAGTAGTATTTATAAAAGAGAATAATCGAAAAGAAAATGTAATGGAAGGAGATCGCGAAGTGAGTTATAACTACACAAATAATCGGACGGAATTTAAAGAAATCACGATCGATAATACTTACAACCTGGTTGCCTTTCAGTAAAGAGCGAATTGGTTACATCTAGGTAAGTGTGCTGCATCGTAAACCAGATTATTGCTTTCAATCAGGTAAGATTGTGATCAAACGCGAAATTATCAAAAATCAAAAAGTAAAGCATTGAATTCTATATAGATGTGTACATCAATGTTTTCCAGTGAATTGATTAGTGGAATATGTCATAGAGTAATGGTGCTTGTTGAGTATAAAAGACGCATTATGACCATTACATTAGGCAATGAAATATGGAAGACTAAGTAACAAATGTTGTGGACCTACTCAGGTTAAGTCCATCTTATTGAAATAATTGTGACAACAAATATTACGTATATTTTGGCATTTTGACAACACTGCTTATAGAATGGCGCTTTGTTTAGAACTTTTGAAAGTATGTTTGAAATAATTTAAAAAGACGTAATTTAAAACATCTGACAATCGACTTGACCTTTGCCGTTAAAAGGATGAAACCGCAATATTTCATTCATATCAACGTAATCTAATACTCAGCATGCGTCTGGCAGTACCGCAGTAAATTGCATTAACGAAATAAAGTTTTCAGCTTATATAAAAATTATTTCATATGCATTATAATATAAAAGCACTTTAGATTTTAATTTTTCATTCTCTACTGTGCGAGTGCTTAATGTGGATTTTAATTCCTTTAGTGCTTAATGTGGGCACCATAATATTGTTACGAACAGTGATGTGACACTGAGACTTTCAGATAAACGAAGGCTTTAATTAATATAATATAAAGATATTAGGGTATTTCACTCCTGAAATATTTTAAACCAATTTTGGAGATCGAATTCAACTACTGGAATGTTTATTTACCTTAAAAATTATTTTTATTTATGATTTGAATGTTCGCGTGGAAATGCCAGCAGCCATGCTGTTTAGGCATTTGACGTTATCGCCGCTTCGTTAGTAAGCAATACGACTGTGAAAGATCAAGTATTTTTGAAAACAATTCGTTATAATTCATGTCATTCATTGGTTTCCACACCACAAAAATATGGATTCAAAAGCTAAGTAATATCAAAACGACTAAAGTTTAACAACAAAAAAGTGTGTTACAATTTTTCTCCCAATATGTATAAAATAACTAAGTTTTAACCGACTTCAAAAAAAGGAGGTTTACAATTCGTCTTGAAATTTTTCTTTTTTTATGTATTTTACCTCATAACTCGGAGATGGCTGGACCGATTAGGAAAATTCTTTTTTTTATTTGAAAGGGTATACTTTCTAGTTGGTCTCATTGTCGTCACGTTTGGATCTGATGATGGGATCATAGAGAAATCGAGGGAACTCTTCAAATATTATAGGCACACCTATAGCGTTTTGGGTATTTCTCATAGTACCTTGTGCAGTTGCTCTCGAAAAGCACCATTTGAGGAAGTGGAACTGATGATGAAGACCCCAGATGGCCACCGAAACTACTCAATAATAAGTATTTCGTTGATTGCGATTAGATTACTTGAATATGGATGTTAAGCACTTTATGCTCGTCACAATGCATATGGTGAAATAGAGCTGATGGTGATGTACCAGGAGAACTCCTCAAATATCAACGGCTCTGCACCGGGAAAATCAATATTTTGTAAAAGGTGATAAGTAGTTGACATTTTGGCTTTTGTAACTAGATAAATTACAAACCGACCCACTAAAAAGCGTGAAAAAAAAAACTTTTTAGCAAAAAATATAACCGACTTCCGTATGAAAACATTACAAAGGCAAAAATTTTTGCCTTTGTAGTATTTTTATATGGAAGTGGGTTATATTTTTTGCTAAAAAGTTTTTTTTTAAACGCTTTTTTATTAAGTATTTGAATAAAAAGCTAAATTTGAAACTTAATGTTACGTAATCAATTAATGTAAAGCAATTTAGACATGGCATATTAAAAAGATTACACAAATTAGATTAAATTAAAAAGAATAAAAACTGTTATTTGTTTGACACAGTTAATGATAAACCACCCTTAGCTGAAATGCAGAGGTGTCAATTTTAATAGACAATATGGAGCTAATTAAAGACAATAAAAATAACAAAGGTATCCATCGCATAATAGCATGGTAGGCGTTTCCAAACGTACTTACTTAAATTGAAAAACACGACGGACAAATTGAAAAACTCAACAGATACAGCATATGGCATAATTTTAATTCACGTAATTACCATAGGCGTTGTTCAGAGGGTAGCAGGGTGTAAGGGAAACCCGGTAGGCGGGTTATGTATTAATATTTTGGTGCAATAAGCGACACGCAACTGATAAATGGCCTGGAAAAAGGTAATTTTGACGCAATGGTATTATTTTATTCTTTTAACATTCACTAGGTATTTTTTTGCTATTATATTGCGTGGGATTTATAAATCGATATATTATCGACAAAACGATAGGGCCATATGTCAGCACTGGCATATTAAGAGGTAAGACCTATATTTTTAAATAAACTATAGTCCACACTATGAATTTCTTCGATATCGTCGATGCGTTTACAAATATTTAAACTGGCATGCACAAACACAGACCCGGAACAACTATCTGAAAGCTATGCATACATTAGTTCCGTACGGGAATCGAACCTGCAAGACGCAGAGCAGCAGCCAATGGCTCAACCACTGTGCCTACAGTGTAGTCAATGTAGAATATTAACAACTAACTTTAGGATAACAGTCTCATAGATAAATTACAAAAGAAATGACAGTGTTGTTAGTTTTACAAAACGTAAATGTAACACAACACAAAATAATTACATTTCTCCGTGCCGTTACGTACGGCTTACGAAATTAAGTGATAAAGCAACTTTTAGAAAACCAGTAGGTACAATAACAAAATAAAACTCCAAAACATACAGACACAAGCAAACCCGCCTAATTCACCCGAATGTCACTCGATTAACATTCTTTGCTTATACTCAAGAAACCGCGCATGAAGATGCTTTATCAAAGAAATTGAGGACTCAAAGCCCTTCACAATCCACGAAACTTGACTTTTATTTATTTTTTTCTTTAAAAGAAAATGGTGAAAAGGCTCACGTTTTTCCGTTAACTGGATTTACACAAAGTGGAGACGGACAGAAGGTTTACACAGACATTTTCTACGTACTTTGATTGTGAGCGCAATGGTGACCGGCTTTTGTTTCAGATCACTTACATAACATACGACTGTATTCACTCGTTACATTCATCATCTGCCCTTTCTGAGCTATGTGAGGTTGGCTTCCAGTCTAACTAGATCATTTTACCACGAGTTCACCCTATTGTATTCACTTAATACTTATATATTATGGAGTTTTTTTGTGAGTGTCCTCTCTCGTGTCAACCAAGGAGGTGCGTTAACATATCACGCTTCATTACTATCGCGGCGTTCCATTCTGTCCTCGAAAACTGGCTTGGGTGGAGGCACGGTTCCGTCTTTTAGGATGACAGGTGCTGTAGGGGCACGGCTGGTTCGGGAGATTCCTGCATCGCATAGGCAGGAAGCCAAACGCTCTGTGCCATTACTGCGTCCATTGCCGGGTAAACACGGCATGGCAAACGCTTGCTGTGCAGCTTGTGCGTATAAGTGAAGTGAACCTTCTTTGGGAGGTAACTTATAGGTCATCCGGCTGCTTATCTGGACTTGCTTGTGCCTGCCTTAATCCATACTAATATTATAAATGTGAAAGTAACTCTGTCTGTCTGTGTGTTACCTTTTCACGTCTAAGCCGTTGAACCGATTTAGATGAAATTTGACATAATTGAATAGTTTAGAACCCTGGAAAGGACATAGGATAGTTTTTATCCCGAAATTTCCACAGTAGCGAGATTGACGCGGGAACCCCCCCCCCCCCCCCACGCGAACGAAGTCGCGGGCAGAAGCTAGTTAATTATAATTAAAGCCTCCAGCCAAAGCTTATTAACAAACTTACAAACGAAATGAATACACACTAAGAGGGTAGGTACGAAACTCGGCTTACGGCGTCGCAAGGACCTAGGGACAGGCTGGGTCGGATCATTGGATTGGAGTCAACCTTCTGTATTCTAAGTTTATTGGCTTCACGTAATGTTATTTTTCTGTAGAGCACTGATTTATTTTTCGATACACAATATACTACTTGAGGACTGAGTGACTGTGTTGGACGTTAGTCGAATTGCCTATTATGTTGTACGGGTGAAGGCTCGATGAAATAGTTTTTTGGTAATAAAAGTGTTGCAAAATTGGGGTATAGATTTTATTGGGCGAATAATGTCTACCTGGGAATTGGTGTCGGTTTTAACCAACTTTAGAAAAAGAGGAGACTCATGTGAATCTCCTCTTTTTCGTAAACGTAACGTAAAAAAAAACACTCTATAATGTTTAAGAGTGTTTTTTACGTTTAACGATATCGTAGTAATTTGTGATGTATCCTAGAACTCATAGAACTCAATTTACTCCCAAGAAGCCGCAGAAAAAAGAGCTCCTGAAACGAATTTCTTTTGGTTTTGCCTAGACTGCACCTCAAGACACAAATTGGTGACATTGTTCAAGAGGCCGCTAAGTTTGCCGCATGCCCAATGAGTTGCGAGCCAAATAAATTTTATTTCAAAACTAATCCAGCTACAAACAATGTAGTTCTACTATCTAGTTTATTAAGACCCCTTTAACAAGCTTTAATAACAATATTTGAAAGCCTTTTCAAAAGTAACATAGGGTTGAAGGGGTCAAGTTAGTTGGTTACTATCATATCAGTGAGATCTGAATGGGGTTGGAATAATAATGTAATTCCAGTAATAACACATACGGTATTATTAAAAAGGGCATGGAAAGTTTATTGCATAAGGTTCAAGCAACATAGATTTCTGATATTTTTGTTACACATGAAAGTAAGTACGTAATAAATGCTTCTGCGTAATAAGGCTTCAATAATATTAGCACATCATTGGAACCTTATTTATGTTCATCATACATACTACAGAAAATATTTTATAAATTTCAAATCTATTTAAACGATTATAATATCTACATCTAGTAGATAATATAATCATTTAAATAAAATTGAACTGTCTGTCTTTGATTTCAAAATAACTGGGTTTTCTCAAGTGCATACGTATAGTTATTGGCACGACACTAAAACACAAACAACCTTTTTGATCCTTTTGCCTATATTTCTGACTGTCCGAGCTAATCTCGGGAACGGTTGACCCCATTTTAAAGGGACTTTCAGTTTACAGATTAAGATTTCAGTTTCATCTATCTAAAAACCTATACATTTCCTTGGTCAACTTAGAGTAGTATAGGAAGATACAAAGAGGAAAAGATTCAGACCTAGCCAAAGATACCAAAAAACCACAAGTACCTAAGTCAGAGAACAAAAACCAATTACTTATTTGATAGTAAAATGACTCAAAAACAATGTAAAAAAGAAAGCTGTGGGTATTAATATCCTGCGCAAAGAACCACATAACCACAACATTTATGTCGTTACCTACAAACCATAACTCATTGTTCCAATCGACCAGAGGAGGGAAGAATAGCACAATTATTTATTTGTATTAATTGGATAGATCATATCGCTTCAGTATGTATTATTCATTTTACATCCCCGCCCTTCAATGTGTTTACCATTTTGTTTTACTTAATTGAATTTACGTTGAATACGAGTATAAGCTGCGGGAATGGAAAAATGATGGATGGTGAATTTATATCGTGTTGTGGAAGATATGGCGTGTGGGGGTTGATTTAGCTAAGAGTCCATAGACACCGTTGGATAACGATATGGCCCAAAACTTGATAGCTAGAGGCTTGACAAAGTGACGTTCGAGGCAAAGAGCAGGTTCATCCGAAATAAATAAAATCATTATGTTTTGAATTATTAAGCAATAATTTCCGTTGCTTGCCTAAATTTTGAATTGAACGAAATAACTTCGGATGGAAAAGTGTATTAAATACGAAGGAGCAGAAATGATAGTGTAAGTAAGCTACAAGAAAAAAATATTATGGATAGTGAGTTTATATTATGTTGTGGAAGAAATGGCGTTGATTATGTCCATATACATCATTGGATAACGATATTAACCAGTGACATTTCGGTGGTCTATATCGTTTAACCTTTAAAGTAGAAGTAAACAGGCATCTTCTGGACTCACTCGTTTCATCAGATCTACTTCATCTATTACTTACAATCAGGCATGTGCAGGCTCATCCGAAATAAATAAAATCATTATATTTTGAATTATTAAGCAATAATTTCCGTTATTCGCCTTAAGTTTAAATTGAACTAACTTACTTCGGAAGGAAAAGTGTATTAAATATGAAGAAGCAGAATTTCTAGTGTAAGTAAGCTACGGGGATGAAAAAATGATGGATGGTGAGTTTACATAATGTTCTGGCAAAGACGAGTTGTGGAAGTTGATTTAGTTAAGAGCACCATTGGATAACGATATTGTCCAAAACTTGATAGCCAGAAGTTTGACAATGTGACATTTCGGTGGTCTATATCGATGAGCCTTTAAATCAGAAGAGAACAGACATCTTCTGGCCTAATTGGTACATAAATTGTAAGTTGATCGTACTGATTGTCAAATATGTCCTCCTTATTCCGCCTTATATAGATAATTGTAATGGAGTAATATCCATTTATCTGAATCGGTTGTAGCTATTCGTTCCATCTATACTAATATTATAATGTTAGTAAGTAATTAAGTATTTAGGGAGTAATCTCCGGAACAAATCATCCAAATCTAAATACTTGTTCATTGGTAGTAAGGTGCATTATTAATGAGTGTTATATGCTATGAATTATTTCGAAATCGAAGCAGACGTAGATAGATATATTCTTTATTGTACACCATAACAGTAAAACCAATATGGACTTAACAACTAAAAAGGGTGATACAATGGGCAGTCTTATCGCTGAAAGCGATGTAGTCGAGGGTAAAGTGCTAGTTTCTAATATAAGTGCATAATATAATAGGTAAATAAACCATTTAATGACCTATAAACGGACTGGCTAGTACATATTGACACACCCGGATAGCGTGTTGTTGTATTATCTATTAAACTGTGTTTATATTTGATTAGTTAACCGGATCAGACCTGAACCACACATTTTTTTTATTGATAATGGCTCGTGTTTGACCACCATCTCACCTGATGGTAAGTGATGATGTGGTTGAAGATGGTGCACGCTTGCCTAGAAGTAACCTATTCACTCTTGACTTAAAGACTCCCAGGTTATAGCGATCAGGAAACACAGACTCCGGCACTTACTTGAATAAGAATCTTATTCATACATAAGGATTCAAAACTACGTATTAAATTTCATTCAGAGCCGTTCCGTAGTTTTTGCGTGAAAGAGTAACACACATTCATCCATCCAACCATCCTTACAAAATTAAGCAGTATTAGTTATATAATATTAATTTATAATATTAGTTTCCTACTAAATGTAGATGTATTTATCTCATCTGCCTACTTTTTTCTATTGTGGGTTCGGCTTCTAACATAACCTGATGAATCCTGGGTATGAGTATTTTTTATTTTTTTCAAAACCCAGTTACTGGGTAACATATCACCCCTTGGCAAGACTGGTGTCAGAATTTCTGGGCTTGTCATGACTGTAAAGGATGAATAAAAGAGCTATATAGAGATATACACTGCTTAAAATCAAGACAGACAGTACAAAAAGAATCCTTAGCTAACTTACGGTTTACATAAGGTACCTAAATGTAAATGTACCCTAATATTACTAAAAAATTGGCCAAGTGCGAGTCAGACTCGCCCATGAAGGGTTCCGTAGTAACTATAATAATAAAATATGTAGGTATATTTATTTGACAAAAAAAAACCCTTACAAATTTCTTAAAACTAGCTTATTTACATTTTTTACAACTACACCAAATAACTTTGTTTTTCATAGTGTTTTTATGAATTACAAAGTTATATTTGCGATTTAGAAAATATGCTGTATCTCAAAACTGCTGACCCGATCTCATTCAAACCAATTTTGGTTGAAAGTTTACATTAAGATCTACACAGCATATATTTTCTTTTTTAATTTTTCACTCCATTATTATAGAAGTCAGAGGGGGGACACACACATTTTACCACTATGGAAGCGTATATCTTTTAAACGATTAATTTTGTGATAAAGTGGTTTTAGAAACTTCAGTGTTAATTTAAAGACCCGTCTATAGATACCACACACGCATAGGTTTCATGAAAAAATATATTTTCAGTTTCAGTTCCATGTATGGGGCATATAAAATAAAGGGGGGCTTTATTTTAAATATTTTTTAATTTTTTTCTTAAAATCGGAAAGCGGTTCACAGAATACATCTACCTACCAAGTTTCACATATATAGTCCTAATAGTTTCGGAGTTTCGGAATAAAATGGCTGTGACATACGGACGGACAGACGGAAAGACATGAAGAAAATATAAGGGTTCCGTTTTTTGACATTCGGCTACGGAACCCTAAAAAGCATTAACAAAAGCCATAAAATAGCCGTTCACTCAACTCCTCCCCTCTTAGCATTAACCCTTTGAGATATTCTCAAAGGGTAATCCTCAGACTATTACACTTGGGATCTAAAACAAAGAAGAAACTCTAATTGTTCCAAATGAGACAGCACTTCTTAAGTATGCACATATTATACGAACTCAGCCTACTCTCGCTCAAAAAGGCCGTATGTAAATTCAGTCAAGTTATAATTTAAATACATAGGACCTTTTTTCCTGAGTTTAAACTTGTCTTTAAATAATGAGTTGATTTTTGTTAGTGTCGTTTTTTTTGTAAGTTTAGTATGTATGTGTGGTCTCTGGTTGGGTATTGGTTAGGATGATCTCAGGCTAGTCGAAGATCTGCCGGGTTGGGAGAATGTTCTAACGAGATACAGTGGCCCCGAAACGTAAGGATAACTAAAGAAACAGGCGAGAAATTGAGACAGTAGGCATTAAGCACTACCTTCCGCTTCCTTCCTGAACACAACAAAAAGTTACCTATAGAAATGTGTTTGTTCTAACAAACACATTTCTTGAGCTCAAGTCTTCTAGTACCTAGATTCTGCCTGCGGATTCGCTCGCATATAAATTCTGCATCAGTTGTCCCAGTTTCCGAAATCAATTATAGCTTATTTGTTACCCAGACTTAAGTTTAATTCAAATCCGTCTAGTGGTTCCGGAGATTATCGTGTACAAACCGTCAGACATTTAAAAAAAATCTTGCTCTATTACTGTTACTTAATCCCAATTTTTTTTTATAAATATAGTATGTTACCTAACAGTGGGCGTTCCCGTTAACCCGCAATAGTGTAGCATCCATACATGCTAAAAAAATATTACCATTCGAAAACAAAATGTTTTTTTTTTTTAATATTAGAATATTCACTAAAAATGTTAAATTGATACGTAAAATAAAACACTCTGTACACGCGTACTTGAAGGACGGCGACGTCGCAATTTATTTATAAATGACGGGCCGCGTGTGCGGCGACCTAATTGATGTGCTTATACTATTGCGGGTTAACGGGAACGGCCTCTGTTAGTTAACATACTGTATATTCAATATACAGACACGCGTTTTACTGTTGTATTATTATATTTATTGATAGCTTCTGCAACTTCTTCTGAATGAAAACCATTAGCCTATTAACACTCTCACAATCACTCTTCAGTCTTTTAACTACCTCTACACCGAAGATGACATCAATTTCGTTCCTCTAACGCGACGTGAAAGGACAACAAACAAACATACTTTCGCATTTCTAACATATTACTAAACTATCTAACGGGCCCAAATAACACTCGAAACTTTCATCGGTTACTTGTTGGTTGGATCAGTCAAAAACACACCAAGCCTTTTTCATTAAACGGTATTCTCAATCACACGTGTTCCCTTAAACACCAACACTTTTCATTTAAAACAAACTTCCCCTAATAATTTATACCACCAGCTATATTTCAATAGGTACGGTTACCAGAAAAAAAAAACTAAAATATCTCTTACCATTGCAAATCTTAAGGGGCGCCCGATGATCATAATTTACGAAACTTCGCCCAACCCAAATTAATTAAGGTTTTCATTCATTTTTTTTCGTCTCTCAAAAGAAAGACTCTTTTATTAATTAAAGACGGGGCATTGACGAATCGGCTACCGTCGCCAGATAGACACGCTGATAAAAAGACCTGGCTCTTGAATATAATTTTGTAGAGCTATGGGTTCCCTGTTGGTTTTAATAAGGCGTTTTGAGTCTTTTTCTTGTTCTTGTGTATTGATTTTCTTTATAGAAAGAGTTCGTGAGCCGTCGATCTTCAAGGATAAGCAACGCTTGCTGAGATCAACCCGCAGCGCAGAATCGAAGCGCAGCGAAGCGTCTATCCAAAACTGAACATAACAAATTCAACCTTAACTCCACAGCGTAACGCACACATTACTTGAGATTTTAAAAAGACGCGCGCATTCTTCGGAATACGCGCGTCTGCACGTGAACAACGCTGATTGGTGCGCGCGCATTCTCGCGTATCCATGCGCCCACTAGCGAACCTACGCGTCATCAGTCGGCACACTATAATTCCGCTTTCTTTTTCTTCTCTCTTCGTTTTCTTCTTCTTCAACTTCCGATATAAGTAATATCATAGCAAGATCAATGTCAACCATCTTACACACGTTTCAGTTCGAGAGTCAACTGGCAAGTGATTCAATAGTTGTAAAGAATTTGACGCTTCGATGCGCTTCGACTCTGCGCTAGTATAAATTGACCCTTAAGCCGTTGGTCCCGGTGGTCATTTGTGTATCTTTGACTGCCATTACGGGTTGTCAGAAGCCAGAAAAACTTACACTAATCTTGATAAGGGGTATTGTTTTTCCCACCTACTGGATTGTGGAGGTCAGACAGGCAGTCACTCTATGTGAAACACTAGTATGCAGCTGCACCCAGTGAAACTGGAAATCGATCCCAACATAGTAGGTAAAGGATGAGGATGATGATGAAGGTTAGTTGGTTCAAGAACAACATAGCTGCTATGTCCCATATGTCACAATCAGCTATGAATTAAAAATAAGGTTTCAAATAATTCAATGTATTGAAGTACCTACTTCTGTGCGTACAGACGGAATAGTTTTTGGCAAAATATAAAACAAACCGGTAACAAATAGCATCACGATAACTACACAAACAAACCAAGATTTCAACTGACTTATATTAAAATCCCAAAACTGATATATACCTACCACTTACCACAGCTCACGCTTACCAGATTTTTTACAAAGATATTGTTTTTTAGATTCCGTGAGATATGCCCAATATATTGTCCCAGTCCCGATGACGGATTCTTGTTCTGATAGTGCCACATTTTGACAAATGGACGACCCTTTTTCAGACTTAATGCATTCTGGGGACATGCGCTTAGATGGTTATCAACCTTAAGTAGGGCTGACAAACCACCCAGACTTCATCCATCCAAAAAGGAATTTTGTTGGAGCATCTATACTAATATTATAAAGCTGAAGAGTTTGTTTGTTTGTTTGTTTGTTTGTTTGTTTGTTTGTTTGTTTGTTTGTTTGTTTGCTTGAACGCGCTAATCTCAGGAACTACGGTTCTGATTTGAAAAATTGTTTCAGTGTTAGATAGCCCATTTATCGAGGAAGGCTATAGGCTATATATCATCACGCTAAGACCAATAGGAGCGGAGCACTAATGAAGAATGTTTCAAAATCGGGGGATTTTTTTCCACGCGGACAAAGTCGCGGGCGGAAGCTAGTAGATAATAAGTCCCAAACATTTAGTGGTGCTAAAAATCTGGGTAAACGCGTCCTTAGCTAGAAAATTGGGGTCTCAACCTTTGATTTAGCTTGAAGGATTACCTTTACCTGAGACGTATCTTGAGCAATTTTATTCTATGACAGCCCTAGTCATAAAGTTTTTATGTCTATGACCGCTGACTCCGGCCTGTTCATCTCCGCTCGCATTTGATCAGGTTATCATCTGATATTGTTCCAGTATATTTTTGCTAATACGCATTTTTTTAAGCTTCAAAAGCTGCTTTTAGTTTGGGATTTTTGTTATATTTTTTTCTTCTTTGGCCTTGGTCCATTTATGGACTACCAAATACTTTGTAAGTGACCTATTTCGATTTCAAAACCGCAAAAAATGTTTGTATGGCCTAAAAATATGTACTTAGTCGTTCCAGGTTTGGGTGTTTGTGTGTAAATACCCACCTATCTACCTATTTTTCTTGTATTTTGTGTAAAAAATCTATTAAACACTTTCTATCCCGAGAAAATGTGCGAAATATCCATGGAGATGAAGTCGCGGGTTTAGTCAATGTTATTATATCAATAACAGACTACTAAATTAGGTTACTTCTACGTAAATGTGCTCCATCGCCGACCATAATTATCATGATTTACCATCAGGCAAGATAGTGATCTAACGCGAGCCTATCAATAATGATAAGTATATCTTGAAAAAGAATGTAGCCTTCTTAAAAAATACATTTATTTTTATTTATTTATAAACATTAATTACAAATAACTTATAAACTAAGCCCCCTTATAAACCGTAGTAGTAGTTTGACTGTGGGGTCGATGAGTCTCTATAAAATACTATACATTTAAAACCTAAAAACGAATAATTATTTATTTATTGGTAAACTTATTTTTAAAACTTTTTTTACAAAACGTAAAATAATAATTTATTATTACATATTTGTTTGACTTTAAATTTGGAAGAAACAAATCTAAAAAAACCCGACTGCTCAACTGAAGTGTAAGAAACAAACACATTTTTATTTTTAAAAGTGACAAGCAGGTGGAACCCAATTGAACATATTTTTTTTTTAATGGGAAGGGCCCGCCTGCTTGTCACTTTTAAAAATAAAACTGTGCTTGTTTCTTACACTTCAGTTGAGCAGTCGGGTTTTTTTAGATTTTTTAAATAAGTTTTCTTTTTCAACTTTTTAGTTAAAATTTTAATTATTTTTTTTTTAGTTTTCCCGGTCGTGTCACATTGGCACTCCACCGGATTCAGAAAGAGAGTCCATATTTTTAAACTTTCTCAATGTGTTATTTTACTAGTATTACACTAATGATAAACATGATATACCTTTTTGAAATCCTTATATTAAGCCCTTTAATTTGATACCCATATTGTAGTATTTGAAAAAAAAATTTTTTTCACCATGTATAATGGCTTCGCACAGCCGCCATATTTAATTCTTTTTAATGTCACCTATCTAAGAACACTCGGGCTGTTAAGAAAAATCTAACGATACCTAAATTGTGTGAATCCGTTCAGCGGTTCTGGAGATATGAGGTAATAAAGAATATTACATACATACATACATACAAGATACGCGCGAAAAACATAACCCTTCCTTTGCAGCCGGGTAAAAAGGCACTAAAATAATTCTATTTAGCTACATTTTAAGAAACAACGATGAGCTCGTGGCTAAATAACAACAGTAGTACTGGATGGGCGACCAACTTAACAGATATTGATTGTGGCTTCGGAAAGCATTTTAAGCCTTTGGTCCCGGCTGTTATTTGTATCTCTTTGATAGTCTTACCGAGGGGTATCGTGTTACCCAGTTACTGGGTTCTGGAGGTCAGACAGACAGTCGCTCCATGTTAAACACTAGTACTTAGCTGCATCTAGTTCCCAATATAGTTGGGAAAAGGCTAAGCAGAATATATTGTATTAATAATAAATTTAAAAAACTTTATTTTCAGACCAAAGTCCATATAGAATCACATTTACAAACATTAAAAAAAAAACACAAATTAAAAATAAATATAAAAGACAATAATAATAAGACAAATTATTATAAAGGACACTTAAATAAGTAATTATTTAATGTACGCAAATGACGCTCTGTGAGTCGTCACCCAGTGCCACATTATTGGACTAAGTATTTATCCCTAATGAATGCACGAATTAAAGTAACGCGAAGGAAAAAATCTACAAACGATTTTTCTGAAATGAATACTTATATAAATTATAAAAATATTTAAATAAATTTCTTTTCTTTAAATATTTTTGTTTAAATAAAGACTTAACATAATTACATTATTTTTGGGAACTAAGTTAGTTAAAAGTCACACGATATTAAGTTGTTACGCGCCGGATCTGCCACTCGCCCCCCTTAACTATTAGCCTACTCAAGCGGCTTTTGACACTTACAGGAAACAAAGGGGTGGTCCATATCTCCCGACACATATTGAGGAGAACTTACCCTACTAATTTGTAAAAAAAAATAAGATTATCCCATACTGTTAAATACTTTCCGATAAACCTGACCACCCGACGATTCTGCGAAGCGTGACGAATCTCTAAGGTTGTTCCAATACAAAGATTTTTCCTTTTAAAATAGGTGTTGATATTTAAGTATAACAAACGCCTAAGACTGCATCTTAATCCGACATCAATCATTACACATTGCACCGTATCATAAAGCAGTAAGGTTGAATTTTAGTTCTAAAGCGCATCTCATTCAAGATTTGCCAACGTTCGCACATTTGTCTAGATTTTAGAGAGAAGTGGGATTATCAAGCTTATACGGCTCGAAATAAAGTTCAATATTCTGTACCAGTAGAATATTCAGCTTCTAGGCGCTATGTCAAGTTTGAATCAGACATAATTATAAAGCGGTTGACATCTTAATCAGTTTGTAGGTAGGTAGCTGACCACAGCAGCCGCTCTGATTCCAAGAAAATGGTATACAAACCCAAACCGATTCGACTAATTTTATAGAAACGCCTCAATAAAAATATCCTAGTATTTTAGGTGTCGCCATTAACGTATTATAATTAAAAAGCTGTATCTTTAACCGCAAATTTCAAGCTTGGTTGGTTTGACCTTTTCATCGATTTTATTTCTTTTTGATTCGTATCGATAGAATTCGGACCAGGACACCCAGTGAGAGGTGTCGGTTTTTATCGATAAGTAATGATGTGTAGTTGTTGATATCTTAATCATGTTGCACGTAGGTCTGACCACAGGTTTTTAGCGCGGTAGGTGATCTTGGAGAGTGGTGAGTGATGACGCGATGTGGTATGAATCAGATTTACATTCAGTCGTGGTTACTCGAAGTTAGTAAAGGAAAGCGTTGTGGTTACTTTAAATTTAGTTCCAGAAAGGGTTGCGGCCACAATCGTTTACAAGTGTGTGATGAATCATCGTTTCTTATACATATCTCGAAATATAATAAGGAGCAAGTGAGTCTTTTATTTTTTATTTTGTTACGACAGCAGTTAGTCTAGATCTAGAATCAAAACTTGGAACAAAGACCTCCTTTCTATGACAGGGAATGGGCTATAATCGTACACACGAATCCGGCGAGGGTTGGTGGATTTCGCTTGTCTTTGGATTTTCGGACCATAGCACCGTTTTGCAAGCAGCGGTGATGATAAAAATTACAACTGGTAGTGTGCCTACCCGGGTTTGAACCCAAGATCAACGACTCATCAGTCGCTGATAAACAACTGGACCACCACCACTGCTCCTACCATATTGCTTCACTACTACATTTAAAAGTAAAAAAAATAATACTATTAGCGCTTATTACAATGAGCGTTAAGATATTTAAGCATGTGCTCCATGCAAGAAATCTGCGTAATCCAATTGTGGTTGATAAACCAAATAAAATAGTAATAAATATAAAAACTACATTTAATATGTAGAGCACGTCAAACAGACAGTGTGACGTTATCTTGTTAGGGTAACGTAATTCGTGTCAACAAGACTCATAGGTACATATTATATACATACTTGCGTATTTATTAAGCTACCTACCTAGCGTGTTTTTTTTTTTTTTATTGAAAACCCTTCTACATAGTCAATCTATCTCTGAAGCCACTTTAATAAAAATCAGTAAAGTAATTGGTTTAGACGTGGAAGTGTTTAGACAAAGTTACTTTCTCATCTATACTTATAATAAATCTGTAGAGAGGTCAATTCTGTACATGAAATATATTTTCAAAATAACTATCAGGGGGTGATTAGGGATCGATACTGATGGCAAAAATGTAATCAGTAAAATTTTTGTCTGTCTGTCTGTCTGTATAACCGTTATAGAAACAAAAACTACTCGACGGATTTTAGCGAAACTTGGTACAATTATTTTTCATACTTCTGAGCTGGTTAAAGTATACTTTTCATCACGCTACAATCCATAGGAGCAGAGCAGTGAAGGGAAATGTTGGGAAAACGGGAGAAGTTACTCCATTTTTTAAGCTTCCGTCGCGTGTGCAACCTTAATGGTTAAAGCTACACATAAAACATTTCATGACGGAAATGTTCTCCTTAAAATTATATAAAAAACATCCCACGACAGCATGTCTATCTTTTATGGTTGACTCACAATAACACGTGTAACTCTCGATAACTTAGCAGTTAGAAGCGTTCTGATTATAATATTTGTCTACTCTTACGTTTATAACACCCTCAGTCACCCCTAATTGAAAAGTTAACATTATTTACTATTCTATAAAAAAGAATCATATAAATCGGTATAGAAACACCAAAGTTATACATGAAATACGCTAATAATAAGCCATCGCGCGTGAATACTGAATCATGCTATAAGGATTATTTTTGAGAATCGGTCACCGCGCTTGTCGCGTCTCGCGGCCGAAGGTATAAAATTGCGTTCTATAGGTACTTAAGCCTCATGTGAACGTGATCTAAACAATATTACCAATACATTAACTTAATAACACACAAGGAGCTACACGCTGACGGAGTCGCGGGCACAGCTATTAACAATAATATTGTGCGGTTTCATATTGCGATATTTTTCAACGGTATTATAGATTGACATATTGTATTTCCCTACTAAATTACGAAAGTTAATCTGTCTGTTACATCAAAATCACTGAACCGTGAGGAAGGACATAGGCTACTTTTTTTTTTTTTACGAAAAACGACGGAAACGCGGACGAAGTCGCGGGCAACAGCTATCTATACTAATAATATAAGGCTGAAGAGTTTGTTTGTTTGAACGCGATAATCTCAGGAACTACTGGTTCAAATTGAAAAATTATTTTTTAATTAAATAGTCAATTTATAGAGAAAGGCTATAGGCTATCATTACGCTAAGGCCAATAGGAGCGGAGCGCCAATGAAGAATGCTTCAAAATCGGGGTTACGTTAGCCCAAAGTAACTATTCCACGCGGACGAAGTCGCGGGCAAAAGCTAGTTTATAATATTATTAAGAATTTTGGCATCTAATAACTTTTTGGGTATCTAGTGAATTTAATAATGTCCTTTATATACTGTTAACTCATCTATTACTACCACTTCTCCCTTTGTCATTAAATTAATTAAACTAAAGCAAATTTTACAAGAATAGATCCTTCGCTATCACTACGCTTTTAACAAAACGACATTTCATATAGTGACAACATTAATTAAATAATTCAGTAGCGTATACGAGCTGTTGCGATGTATCGAGAATTCGAGACTATAAAATAAATTAATATTAAATCCACGGTCTTTACGTGTTAACGCTGTAAATCTACGCTTATCTGGCGATCAAAATATAGTGAGTTTTAGCTAATTATTTACCGGTTTAGATAATGTGACATTATGAAAGCATTTTTCAAATGTATGGCAGAAGTGGTATGTACCTATAATCCAGTCTCGAAGGCTATAGGTGAGTATAACGGCTCAGTTTAGAATGCATTGACTTCAAGATTAGGAAAGTAGGTTGCACGGCACATGTCATGCCGCATGGTGCTTTAAATACTGTGTTACAAATTGATTGACTGATCATGAACATAGAAAGACCTACCTATTGTACAAACCCAGTAAATGGGAGGGGGAATAATTGTTCTAAATAATAGTATTTAGTCAAATTGGACATAAAATAACATAATCTGCCGATAACGTTCCCACTGTTGGCCACAGAAATCTACAATGCGGGTCCAGTGCAGTTTGTGGATGCCAAATGTCTTTGGATTTTTCGGTCCTGGTAGATGTCCGTTTCCTAATGATGTTTTCCTTCATCATTTGGGTGACGTTGAAAATTACACAAAGCAATGTGCATGCCTCGCTTTGAACCGACGTTACTACTCGTGTATCGTGCCTGTAAACTACTGGACCACCACTAGTCTCAACTGGACTTACAAAGCTTTATGAAAAACGTTAATTACTATGTAAAAGAATAGTAGGTACGCTAAACAGCTAACACGACAAAACCATATTCAAGTCATATAATATTCAAACTTAATCCAAACGTAAGCAAAGATTAGCATACAAAAGCGGATAAATCACATGCATATCCTAATTTTCAAGTCATTACCGTACCGCTATATTAAATAGTAAAGCAATGCAAAGAGAAAGTATCACATTGTAGTGACAGATGCGACTATCCGAATGTTACCATGTCTTTCGAAATAGATACAGTTAAGTTGCCGGCAGATTCCAAGTTTCCTAACATTGTTTGCTGACAAACTTACAAAGCTGTGTACCTAGTGAGAATTTTAATTTCTACGATTCTCGGAAAAGACAAAGGGATTAGGAAACCTCTTGGTTGAGGATTTTTAAAAGTCAACTTGGACGAGACGGGACGATTGACTAAATAAATACTGAAGTAGATTATAATGCTTGGTGTAGGTTGCTATGCAATCAATATTTTGTCGCAAAGTTTGTTTGAAATGATTTTAGACTTTTTGTCGAATTAATCAACTGATTTTTCACCAACTCGCACTAGGCCTGCGTGGTGGATTATGGGCATTATGGTCCATTTCGTCTATTAGAGAGGAGGTCTGTATCCTAGACGGGGGAACATTATAGGCTGATAATGTAATCAGTCTAATGGACATGTCATTTCATAAAAAAATTCGTATTAAGGTTAGTTTAACTTTAAAACGCTTTTTTTAAGAAGTGACATTTGTTGATGACGATCAAGCGTGGAGTTCGTTTAAGTTGCCTATATTATGAAATCACATGAATTTTTATTATAAACTCAAACATAAATTTCTTACCGCTACACAGTTTACGAAACACAAGATCAAGATTCGTCAGAATTAATCCTAAAACGCAACACTATTTCATTACTAACCCACATTATGTCAAATATTTACCAACTTGATAAAGCTGTTTATTCATGACTAAAACAAAACTAAACGCTATATCAGATTAGATAAAATATATAGTGAAACGTTAGGAATATTCGTATAAAATATTCAAGATTAAAGAAGGAATATCCGAAGACCACTCTATGTTAATCTGGGTCGCTGAGACCGTTTTTATTGTGCCCACAGATAAGGATTAATTAAAAATGGTGTATTAAGAAGTCTGACTACTTAATTGTGGAACAAAGTGTGAAGATAAAGTGAAATAGCGTAGTTTGCTGGAACTAACAACCCGGGTTTAGTATAGCCAAGTTTAAAAAGTACAATAAGAAGAAGAAATAGAATTTTCTTCAAGATAATTTACAGATTATTTTACTCTTGATTCTGAGACTGTATGTACAGACGCCAGCACATGAAGCTACCCGAAACTGTCAAATTTTCCCAATCAACCTTGAACCTAATTTCTTTAACAATAAAGTTGAAAATCTATTAAAGAAATTTTACAGATTATTGTAGCTTGAGCTTGATGTGCTGGCGTCTGTACCATTAAATTACTATCTTAAATACTTATTCATAAGTAGGTACAACTGACAAAATAAAAAAACATTTGATAAAAATAATGTCTGTCAAATACACGTGTTACCCTCTTTAACAAACCTAAATTTTAACATTGATATTGTTATAGTTGCTCTACACACATTTTGTCAAGTAAACTACAGTATGAACCATTTTAATATAGGTACAGTAAGTTCAATGATATGATAATTTTAATTTAATAAGAAACATTGGGCTTTTTGTATTATGAAAGTATTGTGTATTTCTTTAAGTCACAAATTCACAGGCAACTATGTTAATGTACACTGATATGTATAAATACGATATAATGGATACGTAGTTGAAGTAGATTATTATTATAATACTTATGAAAGTATATTTTAGGAATTATAAAATATATCGTAAAACACTTACTGGTTCCGTGTCACAGGTCTCCAAATCCGGAATAGGGTCGTCTCCGCAATAATACTCCGCTTGCAGAAACGGAGGTCGTGGAGGAGGCGGCAACAGGAACTCCGGCGGAGGGCCAAGACAGTCGCACTCCGTCAGATCTGTGGGCTCGATCTCCCACATTGCGTAATCTAACTTAACACTACTCACAACCTTCTCACTGATATCACTATCACTTAAATAACCACTAGTATCACGTTTGTCGCGTTTCACTTCATTTGAAGTCCTCTCTTTAATTAAATTCGCTATGTAAAGTTCGTCGTCCACGTCGCTCCATACGTTTCTTCTAACCTCCTCATCTTCCAACGTATCTTCGAGTGAGTCGTTTAGTGGCGCTATAACACTATTGATGACTCTGTCTTCGTAGTCTGAGTTCTTGTCTTCTTCAACTGCACTTCCAAGCACATCTTGGTTCTCTTCCTCACTGTCAGCATTCAAGTCACGAGCTTGCTTATTTTTGTCGTTTCTATTGAAAACATTTTGATATGTCCAAACAGCGTACGATGACGCTTTAATTGGACTTCTGTTGTATCTTTCGGCCATACGCAATCTTCTTTCAAGTTATCTGCAACAATAAAAAAATATTTATATAAAACGAACGCCCATACCCAAAGGCTATTACCAGTTAAACCAATTTCTTATCTGACGGACAACGTATCGATTTTACAGTGGTATCAAACTACTTATTATTTAATAGAAGAGCTAACACCTCATTTTGTTTAACAAAGCAGCCGCAATTAGAACCTACCATCGGTGTGAGTACAATAGGAGAGGGACTGGTATCGATATCATCGGGTGCCACGTTCTCTGGTTATTTTAATTTATTTTTTATCGCATCAAATTGGATGGACGGGTTTCTAGCTATGCACTTGGTATTCCGCCGCTATCACGATGTACCCGTCAGTGAGGCGGTTTCGAAAGTTTAAAGTTCATCGTTTTTTGATATTTAATTTTGATCAAACCGCGGGTGAGTGTAGGCGAATAATTGGGTTTTGATTTCTTATTTTGTTGGTCAAAAGTTGGGTAGCAACTCGGTAGAAAGAGGGAAAGTATGGAACGTGATTTATTACTAACATGGGTTCGGCTTCCGGAACAAATTAACGACTGACATCAGTATTAATTGCGCCATAAACAATTCATTAAATGTGAGAGTTTATTATAGAAACAGAAACATAAAACACACCTCTACACAAAACCACTAACAAAATCATATTAACATAATCAAACCATTCATTGTAACCCTTAACAGGAAGAAACAATATTTTTCTTCAAACATTTCCTCGCTCGTTCATATGTTTTTCGATAGAGATGTGCCATGAGTACGCAATTATGCATGCGTAAGGCGTTTCTGAGGAGGTACCGCAAGATTGCGAGGTCTTAGGGTCAACAGCGTCAGATAACCCAAAGGTACCAGCGAATAAAACATTGAAGAGTGTTATGGCATACAAAACAGGGTTTTAAATGCAATTTATGAATGTTTAATGTACCGTTCGAATAGAAATCTTGAAAGTGAATAACATACCATTCTCTCTGCGATTGACATTGGTACTCTTTGTACTTTTGTTTCTTTTGTATGTTCATTAAACATTTCTCGATTTAAAACTCTACAGTAAATGAATAGAGTACTCTATAATTATAATGTATCTATTTAAGTATGTTATTTAAGTTTATATTGGAAAAAAATTTCTACATAATAACTTATTTTCTCTGACCATTTTGTGTATTATTTAGGTACATTACCCCTCATAACGGCACTATTACCTATAAGCAGAAATGATGATGTAAATATCATCTTCACACCTAAGTTATCCATTACACATCATAACATCATTTACTTTTTACATATTCATTACAGTTTATCAATGTACAGCCGCAGACTATTGGTCTGAGTGTACAGCATTAAAGGCGTAATCTCCGATACTCCACGTCTCATTAACATTTGGCGCGCTCAGTGGCCACTCGATACCTGTCAGAGGAACTTTGACAGCGATACAATACACGACAAGAGCCCTTAAGGAACTTAACGAACCCATTCTATGGATTTTCTCACGTGAATTATTATTGCTAGTGGATAACGGTCTGCGAGGGGTCGCATGTGTGTCGATCGATCGTATTTGAGTAGATGAGCGAAATAAATAGCTGAGCACATATTGACTTATGAGTTTTATATCGCTTGAATTTGATCGGATAATGAGTGGTATATTATAACGTATTTTATTTATATGCATATCACTACGTGAAACGAAAACTTTACCTTTTTACCTGTACCTCTTTCTACAAAAATAACGCGAACGAATATTCATTATGACACAGTTTATAATTATTATTATGTATTACTAGCTTTTGCCCTCGGCTTCGCCCGCGTTATTTACATTTTGTCAATAATTCTAGTTGCCAATCGGTACATATTTTTGGGTGATTAAAAAATGCATATAATATTTTAAAAAAAATCATCACCAGGGTCCATCAGTCACCACAAAAACGTAGTTTACAATACATTTTTGTAAACTACGTTACTGGTTTTCTCGTCCTTGGCTAAAACGTGTAGATTTTGTGGGCTTTATGCTCGTGAGCACGGCACATACAATTACCCATGGGAAAAGCAAAGCAGTGTTTTTTCTAAATGTACACCTGCGACTTTCAGTGTCTGTCCTTGAGCTTTATTTATGGTCATTGCGAATGTTGCTTTTAAGGGAAATTTGAGTATCTTGAACTGGAATGGAAAATAGGTCGGGATTATTTGAATGCGAGGAATAAATACGTTTTCACAGCTTGTTCCTGTCATAATTATTGCTTGCACAACATTGCGTCCAAGGTGTGTAATTTGTTGTCGCCTTCGTGCATCCATATTACGCATCAACAGGACTGAGACAATAAGTTTAAGCTCCAACTTATGTGATGGTACCCCTGACAATTCCAGAGAGTTGAGAAACTGTACAGGGTAAGACGTCACTTGCTCTGTATCCATGACATTGTCGACGGACAAATACTCGACAACATCACCATCCACATGAGACATATTGTTTTCGTTGATCTGCCCTACAATTTCGTTAGTCGGTGGCAAAATTGCTCTTTCACGCAGCCATTCTCTATCCCTCATATTTGTTTTCAAATCCGAATAAAAGCGTTTTATTAAATTATCTTGTGTGTGTGGCACATGGCGGCAGGCGGCCGGCCGCGCTGTGAGTAGGCCCTTTACGTACGTAGATAAGAGTGTAAGTACCTACCTACTTAAAAAAAATAGAAATCATTCGTATATTAACTTGATTGGTTAAAAACTTTTTACCAAAAAATAGAACCGACTTCCATATAAAAACACTACAAAGGCAAAAATAACTTTAATTTCGGAAGGCGGTGTCTTTAGTTTTGTACCTATATATTTTCGTTTTTGACACCGCCTTCCGAAATTAAAGTTATTTTTGCCTTTGTAGTGTTTTTATATAGATGTCGGTTCTATTTTTTGATAAAAAGTTTTTTTTCACACTTTTTAGTGTGTCGGTTTGTAATTTATCTAGTTACAAAAGCCAAAATGTCAATTACTTATCACCTTTTACAAAATATTGCTTTTCCCGGCGCAGAGCCGTTAATTTTTGAGGAGTTCTCCTGGTACATCACCATCAGCTCTACTTCACCATATGCATTGTGACGAGCATAAAGTGCTTAACATCCATATTCAAGTAATCTAATCGCAATCAACGAAATACTTATTATTGAGTAGTTTCGGTGGCCATCTGGGGTCTTCATCATCAGTTCTACTTCCTCAAATGGTGCTTTTCGAGAGCAACTGCACAAGGTACTTTAAGAAATACCCAAAACGCTATAGGTGTGCCTATAATATTTGAAGAGTTCCCTCGATTTCTCCATGATCCCATCATCAGATCCAAACGTGACAACAATGGAACCAACTAGAAAGTATATCAAATAAGTCCTCCCACTCCGGGCAGGGTGGAAGGGACTGTCAGACTTTTACTGACTATAATCCACGGTGTTCCTTCAATAACCCTTTACATACCGGGGCCACGGTAACGGGATGAGTCCCACGACCCCGGCAGGCTTCGGCCCTCTGCAGAGGGGGCCTCGTCATGTTGCTGACGCTCTTTGAGGCGCGCGTGGAACACGACGTGCCGTCGACCCGGGCATGGTCCATGGTCGGACAGCGAGTTGCCCTTTACTCGCTGTCCGCATGCCCGCGCCTACGGTGGCCGGAGATCGTCGGCCGACGTCCGACGCCGTGGGCGTCTACCACTGCGGCTGGGCTGTTAAATAGGTGTGTTTAAATTTTGGTGTACAATAAAGTGTATTCTATCTATCTATCTATCCATGGCCTCGACCAATGCCGGGCGCGAGAGGTCTCCGCCTATCGCTGCCGTGAGGACACGTCGGTGCTCTGCCCAAGCGGGGCAGTCTTGCACCGTGTGCTCTACGGTGTCCTCAGGGCGACCCTCGCAGTGGTGACACCCAGGCGTTTCCTCCTTTCCCATCAGACACAGGTACCTCCCGAAACTTCCGTGTCCGGTGAGGACCTGCGTCATGCGGTAGGTCAGGACGCCGTGACGCCGATCTAGCCACTCCTCAAAGAGGGGTCTTACCGCCGCAATTGCGGCGTGCCCGTGGACCCTAGCCCTAGTAAACATTTGTATAGCCTACATGTAGTTGTAAAGTTTAAAAAAATGTTTCGTTTCTTAAATATGCAATTTGAATGAACTGGGAGGGAGAATACAAAGTTCCAATACCCCTTTTACATCCTTAAGGTATGATTTCTGGGATACAAACTATCTTATGTCTTTTCCAGGGTCTAAAACTATCTCCATACCAAATTTCATCTAAATCGGTTCAGCGGTCTAAGTGACACGGGGACATTATTGATTCCCTATACGAAATTCAAACACCCTTTTTTCGTCATTTGGGGATGATTAGGTATAATAACTAGATATGGATAAAAACTATCCTGTCCTTTCCAGGGTCCTAAACTATTCCCATACCAAATTTGATCTAAATCAGTGTTTCGTCCAACGTGAAATGGACCGTACCTTTGGTTGGCAACATTATTCTATTGTCTATAGCTTTTTTTCACTTTGACGTTTCCGTTCTTGCTAAAACTAACCACCGCTTGGGAGATTGAGTTTATTGATTATAATTGGAAATCGAATTGGATCTCACGTGATATTAGCAGATTGATTGTGAACAGTGTTTAATTGAACTTTAGAATCCCGAATTGACGAAAACCCAGAGATATTTCTCAGAACATATCGCCGTATTGCCTCAGCCGGCTGACACGCGGACTCTGCTGAAAGTAGTGATAAATAGCTTCAATCCGGTGCGAGTTTGGGCTGTGATGCTGTCTGAACCGCGCCATCTGGAGATCGGCGCCTTGTGACCGTTCAGAACACTTGACTTACATCACACTTTCAATTACTCACTCATACTTATACACACAAACACTTTGGACGTGATCAAACAGATCCTGGTTGCCGTCTACAGCTCAGGTAAGTGTTATTTGTATATATTGCTTGTCGGCCGAAGAGCCTGTAGATTATTACCAGCAACGGTTAGGCTCCACGTACCGTGGACAAGTTCGGACACACCAGTATCGTTGCACTGGCTTCTTGTAGTCCTGAACAATCAGTTTAACGGTTTAGGCGTGAAAAGGTTACAGACAGACAGACAGAATTACTTTCGCATTTATAATATTAGTATGAAAGTATGGACACACGATAAGAGGGAAGTAAAAGTACACAAAAAACCAAATAGTTCCCACGAGATGGTAAGTGAAATCGAGGTACACATATCAAGAGATGGAAGGCCGTCATAAAAAACTAGCTGGTTCACTATGGAATCGAGTTTGGAGTAGGCCTTTGTCAGAGGATAAGCTGTTATCCGGGGTTGCGGCAATGTTCTGACGAGATGCCACGGCCCCGGAACGCATCGATAACAGAAGAAACTTGGTAGGTTTTTAGTCAGAAGAAGTTTTTTACCGCTACCTTCCGCTCCACCCGGTTCAGGAGGAGTCATTCAACCATTTTACCACCGAATAAAACATACTTTCAGATAAAAGAGAAGACATTGATTCGCGTAGTACATAGTTTTTTTAGTACTTCATATTTGTTCATATTTTAACCAGTAAAAACATGTTTGCCATATTATATCAGGTTGTGAACAGACTTTTTTATCGTACGGAAAATGACGCGCACGTAGATAAGTTCAATTAAATCGTGGGCATAGGAGCTCTATAGAGTTTATGTTATTATTGGGTAATTTAGAAATAAATAATAATAGAAGTAGTTTCCGCCTCTGGGAGACAGGTCTCCCTTCTAGGAGAGGAACTGGACTGTAATCCACTACGAGTCCCCTGTGCGGGTTGCTGGATATCGCATACTTCACCGTTTAAGTGGAGTAGTGATGATACAAATACCCAAAGTAATTTGCCTGACTGGGTTCGAACCCAGGAACAACAATTCGCAAGCAAGAAACTGCTGGACCACCACTGTTCACATCAGAATTGTTTTATATAATAGATTATTTACGTCGTCTATCATGTAGGTATAATTGCAAAAACATCTTACATTATACAATTAATAGTTTTAGCTTCCTGTACATATTGTCAGTGTTATACAATCTTACACATTCAACTCTGACAATTTCCAAACTAAAACATATCCAAAATAACTTGACCCCTTCTTTTCCACAAATTAATTTACATTACAACTTCTCTATCAATGGGCGCTTTGATTTATTTCCTATCGATAACTGTACATTAAACAGTTACTTTAACGCTTTTATCATTCAAACATCGAATTAAAGCAAAAATAAGTAGAGTAGTCTATACCGTAATAATTGCAAATGCGTGGAATCGACCTTGGGACCTAACACGTAATGGAGAACCGTTAGATCAGCTAAATGGCTCTCAATGAAACGACTACTTACCAATAAATTTAAAATTTAAAATTCTGTGATTTGTGTGTCGTATACTAAGATATGGAGGACGTACATTAATCATAGACTACGCTTGGGAATTGAAACTAGTAATCGTCGAATCACGTTGATATGTAATTGCTATGTAATAGCCAATACACACGGTAATGCCATTGTCAATTCTCGCTATAAATTACAAATACCTGTTAACAATCAGACACCCACAGAAGCTGATTGGTTCGAGGCTAATCACAATTCTGCCATCCGACCTGCCAAAGCAATGCTACGACTAAAGCACTTTACAGATGAACTGACTGAAATTGCTTACCTTATAAAGAAAATCGACAACAAATATAAATAAAAGCAATGAATGCTTCTTATCTTCGGGCAAAGCTTGAAATTAGATGGATTTATTATGATGCTCAAGAGTAATAAACTTTCCTAGTGTGGGCAGTGGGCTATTACAACGCTCATGATAAACTGCCATGTTTACGAATTACTGCTCAAAAGTTATTGTGTTTTCGTGAACTTGATGCATTTTGCTGAATGTATTTTGAGTGGGTTGATGTTATTTATTCTTTCTGATAATTATAAGAAGAAAGGGGTTTTGATAAAAGGACTAAAGTGGACATTGCTCATGAATGTCTAAGGTAATTTAATGTTATTACGAGAAGTGGCTGAATCATCAGACGTGTTTCGCTTCCTTAGTGCTGTACCGTCTCAGAAGTTCTATTTTTAACCGACTTCAAAAAAAGGAGGTTTACAATTCGTCTTGAACTTTTTTTTTCTCATAACTCGGAGACGGCTGAACCGATTTGGAAAATTCTTTTTGCGTTTAAAAGGGTATACTTTTTAGTTGGTCCCATTGTTACGAAATCAGAATCTGATGATGGGATCCTAGAGAAATCGAGGGAACTCTTCAAATATTATAGGCACACCTATAGCGTTTTGGGTATTTCTTATAGTACCTTGAGCAGTTGCTTTTGAAAAGTACCATTTGGGGAAGTTGAACTGATGATGAAGACCACAGATGGCCACTGAAACTACTCAATAATAAGTATTTCGTGGATTGCGATTCGATTACTTAAGTACAGATGTTAAACACTTTATGCTCGTCACAATACATACTAGTATGGTGATGTAGAGCTGATGGTCAAGTACCAGGAGAACTCCTCAAAAATTAACGGCTATGCATCGGGAAAAGCAATATTTTGTAAACGGTGATAGGTTGTTTACATTATGGCTTTTGTAACTAGATAAATTACAAACCGACCCACTAAAAAGCGTGATAAATTTTTTTTCACAATTCAAATTTTTCACACCGCCTTACGAAATTAAAGTTATTTTTGGCTTTGTAGTGTTTTGATATGGAAGTTGGTTCTATTTTTTGTAAAAAAAAATTTTTCTTTGATAACTTTACTGTTGTTTGATTTTAATGTTTAAGCTTACCTATTGCAACAAATTGAAAAAAAAACTTATAACATAAAATACCAAATCATATCGGCAAAACGGATGGTAATTGCTTGATTACTTCTATACCTCTTTTGTTTTCATACCCTCTACGATCACATCGGTGTCCCTTTTTCCCGTCCCTTTCGCCTACCCATTTTTCATGATACGAATGACTTTACCATTAATATGTGCATCTAAATTTACTCTAAGTTCTTTCTGAAGTACCTACTACTTTAGTTATTTACCTAACATCGGTGTATGTTGACCGACAATAGGACGCTCTAATAGGCGTTTCCGTTACT
Organism: Tholera decimalis; assembly: GCA_943138885.2. Taxonomy (NCBI): domain Eukaryota; kingdom Metazoa; phylum Arthropoda; class Insecta; order Lepidoptera; family Noctuidae; genus Tholera; species Tholera decimalis. Next base: position 8,086,613 of record OW964565.2, on the reverse strand, counting down.
CTAATAATAATGTAAACGAAAAATCTTTGTAAGACTGATTTTGAGAAGTATTTTCGTGGTGTTAAAATAAGCAAATTGAAGTGGTATGCAAGTAATTGATTTTTGTATCAACTTCCGGGAAGGTTGAGATGCAATACCTAGCTGGTTTTGTTTCAACACTTTTTAGTTTCTTGAACTTCACAATACAATACAGTACAATAACGTAATGGGTAATTTTAAGAGAGTTGCGTCAATGCTAGGTTAGTTGTGGGGGAGCACCAACGAAACCAATACTGAGATTGATTTATCTCAGTAAGGACATACAAAAGCTACAAGCACATTCTTCAAAAATATTTTCTAGCGATATGAGAAAGAAAGGATTCCTTATCTTACTTACCGCCCAAGTAGGCATGCATTTAAAATATAAACGTAGACGAATGAGTCACATTGGCATTCTTACATGATGACTTGGCTCTTAAGTATTGCAAGTATTTTAAACAATCATCATACAGTTTAAGATCCTGCAAATTATGACTTTTCTGAATAATCACAGTGATAACATGCCTAGTTATCGTTAACATCCTGAAATCTATTGTAAGTATCTATGTGGCGTATTTCGTGGTTCAACGTTAATGATATGATGTTCCAGATAATTTTATTTCAAGTTTCCCGCCGCGTCTATATGTCTGTTCTCGATAAAGTCAAAAAGTAGTGTACAAATATTACATATAATTTTAGCAATGCATGATCATAGAGCAATGCATGAGCACGTTTTGTGTGATTAACTAAATGAGACCTTGCAATGTCGGTCGCTAGTCTATAATACATATATTGGAATGTTATCTTTCTCTTCCATATATATTTTTATTAAATCGAGCTTATATTTGCATTATATGTTATTAGATTTAAAATAGAGAAGAACTTATTTTGTTATAAGTGTAAAGGTTTGAGCGTGTAAGTGATTGGTTATAAGCTTAAAATAAAAACTTCTCATCCACTCCTCAACATCGCATTTATGCATGTATATATGCTGCTGTAATTGTTTTCATCATTATTAGCTTCAAAAATATTCATCTAGACAACATTCCAAACTATCAACCAACCACAAACTCCCAACGCACAAACCCTCAAACCGATGGAATTTCAAAGTTAACTGAGAGAAAATTACTTATTAATACCAACCGGTTAAACTTCTACAGTAATTATTGATGTAGAACCACATCTTAAGAAGCAAACATTGTAATTGGATCAGTCATATACTTATACAGTCGCGTAGGGTGGAAGTGCCTGTTGTCTGTAGTCAGCGAAATAGTAATAATGTCGATTGTTACGCCCCCTCAACATGTTAACGCGGGCGATGTCTGAGAATTACATCCATCGCCCCACTTGTCTTTAGAGAGCTTTGAAAGCCGTTTTATCACACAGAGATGTGATTGTGATAGAATTGGGAATTATATCGAAAACAGTATTTTTTTTGTTTTAGGCTTCTCATTTCTATTATATTATACAAAGAAGCAGTTGCCCGCGACGTCATCCGCATAAAAAAAAATTGAAGAATCTATCCCACGGGAATCTTAAATTGTTCGAGAATAAAAAGTCTAAGTGCTATCCCAGACTAAATATATCTCTGTGTCACTAAATTCATCCATCCATATAATACACGTAAGATTTCGCATGTATAATATTACTATAAATAGCTAGCTACTCGTGTCGAAATATGGAAATAGATTCATACATTGACAAAATTGTATTGGCTATCGAAACATTACGCGGCTTTTTCTGCAATGATACAGCAACGAATAGTCTAGAAAATTTTCAGTGTTTTAACGCTTGTATTTAGTATTGCACTGTGTTTGTGTATCTGACCTATTTTATCATACGATACTATAGCTTTACTTGATTAAGCGAGTCTTGACTGTTTACAAAATAATGGTTTTTAATTAACCCAGCTCTATAAAATTACAAAAAATACCCCTCCCATTCCCAATACAGAGATATTTTCTCCGATGCTAATGAAACTGCAAATATTTTACCATTATCACGGTGAACAATTGGTTCGTCCGCCATACCAACATACGAATGTAATAACATTATCCGTCGCATGTTCGTGATCGGTTAATTAGTTTCCTCTTATGAAGATTTGTTGCCTGAATCTACGTATTTTCATTATGTAGACATCAGATAACCTAACAATATAAAAACGAAGGAAATCCAACTTAATCTGCGACTAATAAAGCTCATATCACCACGCGCGTTTAGAATGTGTAGTTGAAAAAGTTATAGTTACTCGATTTAGGACTCTGTAGTAGAGGTGCAACGTTTGAAATGATTGTTCAGTGAAATCTCGTAAACAAATATATTAGTGCCTTATATTTGATTAATCCAATTTAGTGAATAACAAGTAAAATGATAACAGATAACAGTTTTCTTTGGTAGTTATATTTGTATTATGACAGAAAATGATGTTATACTTAAAATAGGGGTAGGCTAGGGATAGGGTAGGGATAGGGTAGGATTAGGGTAGGGGTAGGGTATTGGTAGGGTAGGGTAGGGGTAGGATAGGGGTAGTGGTATCGGTTGAGCTGGGGTAGGATACCACGCGAACGAAGTCGTGGCGGGTCAGCTAGTTGTTAATAATTGTTATAGAAGTTAGATTGTGAGAGTAATTTAATTGCAGTGTTGTCTGTAAGAAATAGAGCTCAATACCTCTCATATTGATTTGTAGTTATAAAAGGTCGGTACTTAAGTACATAGATGCAGTAATGTTTGATCAGACTACAAACATTAATGACAAATAAATAACGAATTAAAAATCCACACGATTTTAGCTTCCAACAAGCATACAATGACTCAACATAAGATAAAACCGTCAACAGTATTAATAACATCACAATCAATCCCTGTAAAATAAAGCACAAAAACACTTAAAAACTAAAAAAAAAACTTTCACCAAAACACACAAAAATCTTAACCGTGAACTCAAAGCCAAAGGAGCCGCCATCTTGGTGGTCCTTTCACAAAAAAGGCTGTACTTTCTCAGCGTAACCCGCTCCGTGTGCAGCAGTTAGCACTAAGCGTTAAGCCGAGCCAGTTGAGGGTAGGTAGAACAGGACCGACCATTAGCCCGGCTAACGCCAGTGCAAACATGTTAGTAAATATGACCCTGGAGATCGTTTCCATTGTGTGAGATGTAAATCTTCACTTAATTTTTGGTCAGGTTTTGAAGACATTGAGTCTTCAAAACCTGACCAAAAATTAAGTGCAGCTCGATATCAAGCTGGAAGACATAATTCTTTGTTTGTGGGAGGTAATCTTTGAAAGCGATTATCTCATTACGAGAGTTATTCATGTAAAGCTAATCCATTGTTGATTGTTAAGCGCTTTAGATCTTGGAAAAAAATACTGTAACTGTGGGAAGCTTGTTCATAATACTATCAAAAGATTTAGAAGATGTTTGGGCTTCAATTGGTTGCGTCACGACAAAATCATCCGTCGTTTCAACAGTGGAAACTAACTAAGAGGCTAAAATGTCGGCTTGTGTGATTCCTCGGTCTGTTAACGTTGTGTTAATAGTCGTTATTGATGTTTAGTGGATTTTGTTGCTTTGCTCGTGTTGTTCAGACGGATTATGGCCACTCGCTTACGATTGACCAAACAAGACTGCCTTGTCTTGCATTAGGGAAGCTTTTCACCTATCTCTGATCACATTTTAGGACGTTAAAGCTTTATGAAATGTATACAGCATATAAATTTACTTTGTCTTAAGAAATCAAGATAATTTTGTATACCGTAACGGGTTTATCTATCAGTACATTTTTTTGACGTTGCGTGATTTTGACAGCGTTGTTATTGAAACATTATCAATATGATAATGTTTCAATAACAACGCTATCAAAATATCACAAAAGAAAATCATTGATATAGTGCAATGAATCGAAAAATTGCCCTGATTCATATCCTACAACAGAAAAATATTCCAAAACACAATACATAAATATAACATCAAAACGTGTTTATATTTATCATAAACACGTTCGTACAGAGCATAACCTCATAACCTAATTCCCGTCACCCCGAATGAGACGATTTCTATTGTAGCCAGTGTTCCAAGTACGTATCTGTTACTGGCAAGTATTTTGCCAAGAGACTCTTGCCAAGGTTGGGCATTCGTTACGAACCTAACATACCCCCTTTAAGGGGGGTTGGCAACAATTCGATGCGCATATTGAGTTCCCCAGTTTTGTTTGAGGGCAGGGCGTTCGCCAAATATATTGGTATCTCTCCAGTTTTTATATTTCTTTGGGAACTCTTTTATTTATCGCAGCGAGTATTGTTCGTGACTTGAAGATGTTGTGTTTAAAGGTAAGTTATTGTTCGTTCGTGTGAAATGAGTCTTTTTTTTTAAGGAAAACGTTTGCTGATTTGTTTGCTACTGATATTTGAGTGGTTTACGTTTTAGCCTTTTCAATTTTTTCACCTTCGTTTATTATTTTATTGTACTTTGGAAAAGCATTCTTGGGAATTTGTGCGTTTGATATCATTTGAGTTAACGATTAATTTCAGCCAATTGCAACATGTACGAGGGGGTTAAATTAAATGGTAACTACATACCAGAACCATTCAGATATAATTGGTCTTGTTAATCTGTAGGGGGAGATACGTAGAGATTTTTAATACAGGCTTTATTTGGCTTGATTCTTAATTGTTATGTATTTTAATACCAAGTAGCTATATATGTCCGTGTTAAATAAAGATTTAATATCTATATTAATATGAGAAGCAAAAACTTTGGTACCTTTTTAATGGAAATTATGGTCGAATTTGATCGACCACTAGTTATTATTAATTAACTTGACTCGGGTTTAATTAACTTTGTATTGATCTTGTCATTACATTTGTATTTATTCCAACATTTTTAGATAGAAATGAGACTGAAACTTACAAAATGAAGACAGATTTGCGTGTCAAAAACTAGAACGGCATCATTTTATTTATTCTTCTTAGTTAACTGTTAAACCTGAAACGGATACACCCTAAAAATGTTGGAATGAATACAAATGTATTTCATGATGAATTTCTACCATGATTATTATCCTTTATTGCGTTCAGAAACATTCCTGAACACATCAAAGTGAAGTTCTTCTAAAGGCAGTCGCCCTTTCGAAGACAAATCTTTTGCTTCTTTTTCTAAAATGGTTACTTTGACTTAAAAGGCGGGAAATATCTTTTCTTTTGTGAATTACACAGATACTTCTTGTTCTAATTGTTTATTCTTGATATGATCGCTCTTGATGATCGCTTATGTCTAAGGTGTTGGACTTGTGATCGGGAGATCGTGGGTTCCAACCCCACCCATTATACTGTTGCTGTGAACCTACGCCAGACGCAAGCATTTTTAGCTTAGTTGGAGGGATTAACAAGATTGCTAGTTATGTGAATTCTACCCACATTGCTAGTTCTTTTAAATATAATTATATATGTATATGTATACATGCCAAGTTCATCATCAACAATGAATCAACTAATATAATTTTTGACACAAAAATAATATTACTGATATGAGTGGAAATTTATCATAATAATTATTTTATCTTAGATAATAATCTATCCATAAATATTAGTAGATATCTATACTAATATTATAAAGAGGTAAAATTTGTAAGTTTGTATGTAGGGGGTAATCTCTGAAACTACCGAACCGATTTTGAAAATTCTTTCGCTTACATGTAGCTGCATTATCCCTACTTAGGGATGCATGATATAAAGATAATTTATAGTCTATAGCACTTGCTATAGGCTATAAATTATCTATATATCATGCATATTAGCCGAGCTATTATAATTTTTGTCAAGCAAGTCAGGGACGGGATCCCGTCGAATATTTTCGACTTCTACGCGGACGAAGTCGTGGGCAGAAGCTAGTATTAAATAAAATTAGAAAACAGTTGGTAACAAATTCCTTTAGTATATCTATATATTTTTACCACAGCAGTACATTTTTTCTTTTTATTTGTCTTTCCCCTCCGAAGTAAAAATCTCCCATTTGACGTCACGAAGCGGTCCACTCGTGCATATCTTTGCCAAGCTTCCGATATCTTCTACTTCAACGCCACCCGACAGATTCTAAGGAAACTATTTATGTCAGTAAATACGGCTCTATTAACGGAGTTTATTAGCGACGTGTAGTAGTAAATCCACCTAAGTAGAGCAGTTTTCCGTGCGTGGGTATAAAATTCAATGTTGGTATTTTAATTAATTTCATAGTTTATTGTGTAATTTAGCCTTATATTTTATTGATTATTTTATGATTAGGTGCATATTTTTAATGGATTTTTTAAAATTGAAATATATTTTAGAAAAGATTACTTCAATCTTTTATTTATTTCTTAAAGAAACGTAGTTCACTATATTTCGATAAATTTTCGAAATACCTCTTCCATTCAAACTACATGCCTTTTCAACATTAAAACAAACCAACATCAATATACATATTATTATATTGTATCGTCCTACAAGGAAGTCACGTATAGTCGGACAGCCCTCACGAGTTGACGACAAGTCGGGACGCGCTGCACCGCTGGCGCTGCAGCGCTTGACTGCGCTGTCTTGCTGACAGTCTAAAAACTGCAGCCACTTAATTAAGCCCTCGACGACGCCAATTTATAACGAATAGACGTACGTGATTTAGAGGTTACGAGTTTAAATGGAACGGTTGTTTCTAGGGTTTGTTTTGTAATTGTCATTTGGCTTTCGTGACTATTTGAAGCTCAAAAATATAAATGAAAACTTTTTCTTGGTACCTATTGTTTTATTTTCATACAAACATTAAAAAAATACTTAATATTCACCAAAAAGTTTTAATCAAGTTTAAGTTAGTGTATAAGATTCACCAAAAAGTTTTAATCAAACTTAAGTTAGTTTATAAGATTCACCAAAAAGTTTTAGTAAAGTTTGTTTTGTTTTTACATCATAATTTTTACCAGGAAAAATAACGCGCCGTGGGCGACGACGGCAGAACTTTTGTGACTATTTTTTCAACGTAAAGTAAGTCATTTATTTGCGACCCAAAAGTGTCATCTAACGAGGCAATTTTCAACTGAATATGTAGATAGATAGACCCCTTTAGCCGCAGCGTGCGTGCGATGCCACTCTAAAAACTGATGTGACTTAATTAAAGCTGAGCGCCGCCAATTTACAAGAAATCCCGCGCGTGATGGCAGACTTGAGAAGCTATTCGATATCGCAATGCTAATAAGATATGAACGAGCTACTAAACTATATGCCCAGTAGTTACATTCACGACTTACTTCATGGCTTGGAACCTAGGCAGGCACATCACTTTGTGTAATTTACATCATTGCTCTCACAAGGAAAACATCGTGAAGAAACCGTCAAGTCCTAGGAACAAGCACTGGGCTCGCGTGGTCGATTAATAGGTGTGTTTAAATTTTGGTGTACAATAATAGTACATTGTTCATCGAGGGGAGAAAGTGACCGATTACTAACGAGGGTGTAGTTTGAGGCCCGAAGCGCAGCTGAGGGCCTTAATACACACGAGTTGGGAATCGCACTTTCTTTCTGTACCTGCTCGGAAAGTGTCTTATTACTTTTTAAAAAAGTTTGACAGAAAGGACGTCATTATATTAGGACGTCGTTTTATTCTACGGTCCATTCCTTCTCATATAGAGGAAGTCTATTTTCCAACAGAGGGAACGCTATAGGGTTACGTCTGTGTGTATATATGAACTACTGTTACACTTCATTTACCTATACCATTAAATGTATGCGTTATGCAATGCAGTTTGTTTGAAATATTTTTGAACAAAATTCAATTTCATAACTAAAAGGCAATATCCGTGTTTACAGTCTGCATCGAGATTTTATTTCGACAAAAGATTTTCTTTTATTTCTCTAAGTTTTGACTTTGTTTGTATTGAGATGATATTGAGAAATGAAGTTAGACATCTTATAATGAATTTTTTAATTTGTTTATATAAATAACTAGCTTCTGCCTGCGACTTCTTACGCGTAGGAAGGTTTTCCCGCGCAAATTCCGATCCCGTGGGAATTTCGGGATAAAAAGTAGCCTATGTGTTATTCCAGAATGTCAACTATCTACTTACCAAATTTCATTCAGATCCGATCAGTAGTTTTTGCGTGAAAGAGTAACAAACATCCATCCATCCTCACAATCTTTCGCATTTATAATATTAGTATAGTATTAGTATAGTATAGTATAGTACGAAGTACGACTTATTTATGATACGCCATTCAGCAATATAGCTGTAGCTAACTGAACAGCTGCTCACGCGAAAAACCTTTATAACTAATTATGATAAGTAACTTCCAAATATCATCGTACAATTTATTGCAAATTTAATATAATTATTATTTAATTTGAAACGAAAATATGTAAGAATTCGTGAAACATGTGGTTTTAAAACAATGAAAGAAAACAGGAAAACAATGAAACTCCACATCTTTTTGACAAGCCGCAAAGCTATAATTTACCGCAACAAAATAAGCACATTAATTACTGTAACAAGGTTTAAAGACAGAACAAATTAACATATTCCCCTGCGAAATACAAAGTAAAGTAAAGTAATATGCAAATAAGATATTACTATGCAATGTATGATAAGTATGGCTGTGGAACTTGTACGTCAGTTGTAATAATTGCACGTACGTGGTTCGATTCGAGAGGCATTTCCGAAATTCGGAACGTAGATGCGATTTCGGAATTCTCTCGAATTTTCCTGATTAGTTTTCGTGAAGAGTTTACAGTTATAGGTGGTGAGTGTCTTCAAATTGTTAATATATTACATCTGTACTATGACAGTGTTACGGGAAAGGTATGAGCACTAAAATGTATTATCAATAATACTTCGTACTAATTGTGCTAGCGACTTCGCTCGATTGAAAGTCCATGTTATCTACGCGGTTTTTTGCGCGTAAGTTTCGATCTCGTGATTCATACTCCGGTACAAAAGTAGCCTATAATTGTGTTCCCAAATAACGTACTCTATCTTCCAATGAATCTCCTATTCAAATCGGTGAAGCCGTTCCAGAGGTAAGGCTCAATAAACGAAAAGACAAAAATATAAAAAATGTTTGCTTGTGATTTAACGGCTAAAAGCATTTTAAAAAACACAGTTATTTTGAAACCACAGACAGACATTTCAATTTTATTTTCTATAGATTTTTATTAGAATATACTCTGTATTTAAATCACAGTAAAGAAGCGTTGAAACACAGCAGTTTATTTTTCATCAACTAAAAACTATAAAATCATTGCCATATTGTAGAAAAAAAAACATTCCATATCGCATATTTTTTTGAAAACTCTATAAAAAAATGGCACACTTAACTACACGAAATAACTACATGCATATTCACTTTACCTATGTAAATATTGCCGGTTCTACACGTTCGTTGTTCCGTCACTAGTATTTATATTGTCAATAAAACTCAGCGAGTCGCCAGGGAGTCCTGAGATGTATAAACATGAATGAAAATAGTCTAGCGCTGTTTTTGCTTAGGATGATTCTCAGTTGGCGCACTGTGCAAGTTTGGAGTGGTGTAACATCTGCACGCGGGTGGGCCAAAAGTTTAAGTGAGGTAGTTCAGTGTCTGCTTTGGTCTAATTGTGTTCGGCTGAATTCTGCTGACTTCGAGAGGTAAATTGGAATAAAAACACTTTTATATTTATTGCTTGCTCGATCATGTGGTCGAAGATGAAGCACGCTTACCTAGAAGTAACCTATTCACTCGTGTCTTAAAGACTTCGATGGAAGCAGATTCCGTTAGGGAAGTCCACTCCTTAGCGGTACGCACTACGAAAGCATTTCCAATGTTACACAAAATTTTGGTTTTTCCGAAAATATTTATATAGAAAAAAAAAACTCATGTCCATTTTTAGCTTCAATTAAGTAATCGTGCTCACACGCCTATTGTTATTTATAAAGCTCCTTAATTAAAAGTATTCTAGACATAAGAATAACAGCGAAACCAATCGAATATGGCTATCACAGCAGCCCATCCCTTTCAATTAAAAGGGGATGGGCACTCACTCATAGAACATGTTGGAGATGACACGCAAGCGATACACTCGCAGTTCAACAGAAATATTATTAATACATGCTGTTACAAGTTATACCTACGAATATATCTAAGAAAGACATTTCTTGCAAAACGAATTTTGTAAAATATGGGTAGCGTATGGACGTTACCCCTATTTTACAAAATTAGTTATATAATTTTAATTATATTTACATAGTAGCATCGCGCTGGGCTTTGCTCCCGTAGACTTTATCACGATAAAAACATTAACCTCCTTCTTTTGCAGTCGGGTAACAAGTTGCCTATAACCTTTCTAAAGCAACTTCCATACCAAAATTCATCCAAATCTACCTAGTACTTTCGAAGATTTTCGCGTTATAATATTAGAAATTAAAGATTATGGATCAGAAACAACAGTGGTAAGTGGTTTCTGCTTCGTGATTAATAAAGTATTTAAGAAAGAAAAAGTGGACGGGATTTTTGGTATTGGAATCAATAAAAATTAACAGCAATAAAGCGCAAGGAGTGTGGGCTGGTGACGTCACTTGTTGTATCAAGGTCTGACGTCAAGCACTTTGATATACTTTACTAAATATTTAAATAAAAATGTGTACCAATATTTATTTGTATTGCAACTGTCAAATCTGGGGGCACGACAGTGCCCCCGCCAAGTCGAGCAAAAAGCGGCACGGCCGTACCATACTTTTCTCGAAGCAATTCAGGCCATATTCGACCCCGTATAACTTCATTGTGGATAAAACTAGAAGCCTGAATTTTCAGTAACCAAGCAGGCATTGTATGAACACGGTTTATTTCAAATTTCATTTAATTTGAACCAGTAGTTTAAGAAAAATAACGAGTCAAAGTTCCATAATTTTGTCACTCACTGACTGACCGATCATCAAAAGTCTAAGGCACTTCTAGCAGACATAGAAACTTCAAATTTAGAATACAATCAGTGTTTAGTGTATGAATCAAGGAAAAACTAAAATATTTTAAAATTTCGGTCCAGTTTTCTAGATACATCAACTGCATAAATAACTTTATAATCCCATATATTTATATGGGATTACAAAGTTACATTTACAGTTAATTAATCAGTGTATCTGTATATAATTATGTATAATATAATGGAATAATATGTGTAGATAGGTATCTAGATATATTATGTTCAAAGGTAACTTGTAAAATGGTCAACGGAATAAAAAACCAGAGAGAGGGCTTTAAGAAAATTCGTTGTTGGTATACAAAAAGTAGAAATAGAAAGGAAAAAAGTAGGACTATCTACAAAAAGAAATGAGATCCCATTAAAAACAATACTTGTCAAAAAAACCAAGTCTCGCAACTCAGTTCTTCTACCGTAAAAAGTTGTGAGATCCATGTAATACCAAGCCGGTTATTCGATTATTCAGTCCCTACTTAAGGGACCTTCTCTCTAAAGTTGTTACGTAATTATCTAACCTAACAACATCTTATTATAGTGACTATATCAATATTAAAAATCTTTAACGTTTTAAATAAATATATTGACTTGGCAATCGCAAAAGCAATGTTATTTATATATGTATCTATTACTTGTGAGATATATTGTGTTTTCATGCGATGGCCGAGTCAATCTATTTATTTAAAACGTTAAAGATTTTTAATATTAATGTGGTCCCTATAATAAGATGTTGTTAGGTTAGATAATTACGTAACAACTTTAGACAGAAGGTCCCTTAAGTAGGGACTGAATAATCGAATAACCGGCTTGGTATTACATGGATCTCACAACTTTTTACGGTAGAAGAACTGAGTTGCGAGACTTGGTTTTTTTGAAAAGTATTATTTTTTATGGGATATAGTACTTTCAGGTTAAAACCATACTGCATTAAATTTCAATTAACATAAAAGCAAAATAACAAAACACAAAACTATAAGCCACAATTTTACTAGTAAAACAATGTTTCCATTGTACAGATAGCAACAAAATTTATTATGCGGTATACAAATAAACTGCGAATATGTTAACAAGGTATGAAACAAACGATGCAAAATAAGACTCAAGCGTTCATATTTATAGAGAATGAAATTGGCGCCTGGAGCCCTATTTTAGTAGTATCAGCCCTTTCATTTATCGTTAACTTTGCAGTCCTGTAAGTTAAATTGGTTGCACATTTTAATACCCGTAATTGGTATCGAATGAGCGGGTCTGGATTGACGGTATTTTTTTTCTGACTGTACAAAAAGTTAATGATTTATTTTACTTCTCAGTTTTTGCTTTTAAGTGTGTCTTTATACGTTTTTGTACGGTGTAATGATTGTTTAGTTGAGTAGTTCGGTTTAAAATAGAATTGGCTTTTATTTCTTGCTCGAAACTGATACTACCTAGAAAAAGTTTAAATGTTTTATTTAATAAAATTTTAGATCGAATTCAAAAATCTTTATTTAAAACTAGCTTCGGGTTGCGGTTTCACTCGCGTGTAGTTTTTCAGTAAAAAATAAAGGAAGCTGTAGCCTGTGTCTTCTACAAGGTCTAACCTATCTATGTACCAAATTTCATTAAAATCGGTTGTGTTTGAGATGTGAAAGTGGAACGAACTGTCAGACAGTCACCTAGAGATTGTTGTATTATTAATAGTGCCATAAATAAGTTATACACTAATGTCCCGATGACCTTGACCTTGAACCAGTAATCAGGAATACTATGTCACATTTTCACTCTAATATTTAAAAAAGACACTTTAAATATATACATAATTATACACTCATATTTCTAGAAGTATATTTGAAGCATTCATACCAAATATACATTATACATGCACTCCTAACCATATCTCTCGATTTCTACACATTTTAAACAAAGATTCCACTATATTCATAAACGTTACTGTTTCCAAAGAGCCCTAAATTATGACACCAATGGATTTTATCCAGAAATATACTAAATAACAAGGCATAATCGGCATATTCCCGCCCACGGTGCAAGACAAATCAACTCGTTTATTTCAGAACGCAAGACAGTATGACACATTGTAATGAAATAAAAGACCAGCCTTTGATGCAAGTAAATGACCAAAAAGCGTGTCGAACGCTTTTGTGAGCTACTCGCATTAATATGTTTGACAATTAAAGTTGCATAGTGTGGTAATTTTGTATGATGATGGACAAAATTGTTGAATGTTTTTTTTTTTTGTAAACTTTCTTTTCTGATTTTACACCTTTTTGTGGGTGGGAAAATCAACGTATGACTTCTCCCGCTCTAAATGGAGCCGAAGGGATTGTCAGACTTCTACTGACTAAAAACCCACTCTGTTCCTTCAGCTGCCCTTAAGTTCCAGGGCCGCGGTATCTCGTTAGAACATTACCGCAATCCCAATGCACATGCAATGGCCCCGTGGGGCCCCGTCACTAGTGCTGTCGATACTTTGAGGCGCACGTGGAATACGACCTGCCGCCGCCGACTCGGCCCTTGTCCTTACCGGACGATGATTACCCCTGTTCGCCGTCAGCAAGCTCGCGCCTACGGTGGTTCTGATTTTACATCTGGATTATTTAGATATTATTATTGTGGAATATTATTATTATTTATTTACGACCATACCTGCTGATTCAATAATAAAACAGCTTATTATAAAATCACACGATAATCCCACTGAATGCACATAAATTTCACATTTGGTGGTCATTAAATACCAATATTCATGTTCCGATTCGAAGGAAATAATGCAAGTTCCTCAGTGAAATTATTTCTCGGCGGTAATATATTACACCGAAATTGGGTTAATTAGATACACAGGTGATGTGTACATATTAATTTGCAAATTTTAATTAATGCTCGTTAAGGCACGGCACGCGTAAGATGTATAAAAGATCACTTAAGACACGCTTTGGACAAAATTGGCGTAATTTTCCTTAGGGCCTTAGTGACAAATTTTAATAATGATCCCATCTCGACAGCTACATAAAGACGATTTACAATGTAAGGTTATTTTCGCAATTAAAATTTCGCTTAGCTCGTGAAGTTAAATATTACAATATGTCAAATAGTCTACAGTCATTCTCTGAATTTTAATCATGTTTTTGTCATGTCTGGATTCTGTTATACCCACTGAACTGTGAGAACTAGCAAAAAATTAGGATCTGCAAACTAAGTATATTATTTGTCCAGATATTGTCAAGTTGAACTACTGCGCTTTTAAGTGCTACCAAAAAACCATATCGTGATCTCAAATTCGGTAGGAACTCGAAAGCACGCGCTAAATCTATCTGAAAAAAATATAAATGAAAACTAACTTTTTGTTCGTGAGAAATATCAACACGGGATCGACAAAAACTAGCATTTCGAAGTTCAAAGTCCGTTCTCAATTACGTCGTCAAGCACATCGCCTGTTAACTTGGTCACAGATTTACTACGCACGTACGTTTCTCTGATCGAGTTCGTGATTTCGATGGAAAAAAAGTGAGATTAAGGACAATGGTAGTCACTATTTGTGTTCCGATTTTCACGCCTTGATTGTATTTCGTTGGTGTGAGATGACTTATTTTGTACATTCATGTAATGTCTCGTGCGAGGCAAAAAAGTAGCCGTCACGGTGTGTTTTTGAGTAGCTCAATATTTGTATTGCTTGCTACCACCAAATAACAAAATTATAACCTGTCTTAGCGAAACCGAATGCAACTGCTCTTTAAAAATTGTATTTCGAGCGTAAGATTCATGAGAACTGTTCGAAAATCGTACCAATTTATTCCATAATTCCACTTTTTCTCAAGACCACAGTGCAAACAGCATTCATTACAAAAAGCTCTGAGCAAAATCCAAACAAAGACATTTTAAATAATCGTTTTCAAAAGATAATACGTTTACTGAATACACATTTGGGTACAAAAACAGATGATTGTCCCTTCATTATGGCAGTAATAATTCACACCAACGCGAAAAGTTTTGGACAGAAAATTGAAAAAGAGAGCGCGTGGGTGGTGCAAGTTTTGAGATTGTAGCGGGGTATTGAAAACACTCGTTTTGATTTTTATACAAATGATGATAGAAAATTATTATTGCATGACGTATTGTAAGCGAGCCTCTCGTTGCTTGTTTTTTATATGTCTGAAAATCGTAGTCATAGTAGGATAAGATTCTGGAACGCAAAAATCATCTCTACTGTAAGAGGTAATATTTGCGAAAATATAAAATTGACTTTGCTCTATGTTCGAGATGATTAGACCAGCCAATTTGTGAGTAATTCATGTCGTTGCACTATCAGCATGAAATAATATCTGGTTTGTTACTCTTTCACACAAAAACAACTGAATAGATCTGAATGCAATTTGGTAAGTAGATAGTTGACTTCCTGAAATAACACATAGGCTACTTTTTGTCCCGGAATTTCCACAGGATCAAAATTTATGAAAGAATTCGCGGGCAGAAAATAGTCTAAATTAAATTAATAAATAAAAAACCCACTAATTTTTTAACAGTAGATCATAAAAACATTAGATCTTCAATAGTTAGAACAAAGATAAAGATTTAATAATAATGATACTTACGTATCGAAAATGAAAGTTATGAACTATGGAGAAACGACAAAAAGTAGTCCAGTTAATCTTGCACTGAAGCGTTCGTTTATCACTTAGGCCACACTTCCGTCAAGCTAAAGTTTTTACTCAAAAACATGCCTACAGATTTCCCAGTTTAAATCGCTGGTTGGTTATGCGGCAAAAACAAGTCCCTCGAATAGGTCGTAAATTCTGGCAGGGGGCGCTTTTGGGTTTTTCTTGGAGTTCAAAATCAAATTTACTGGTGGAGTATGGAAAACGATATTGAGTACAAATTTGGTATTATGGTAAAGCTGAAGCAATACTGGAACAAGAAAGCTATGCATTATGTACTTACTAGTTAACTGTTAAACAATATTTGCTTAGCAATTTTCATGTTTTAATCTTAACTATCCATTAATAACTATCCACATTAAGTACAAACTAAAATATAGCGTTAAGAAATAATCTTTATATTAATACGTAAAAAATATCCCTTTTTTGTTGCTTTTTACGAAAACTACGCGGATGGAGCAGTATGAATTTTGGCAAGTTTATATAAGCAGAAAACTAATATTTTTTATGTAAGTACATAAACAGTTACATACAAAAAAAAATACTTATAATGTGCGAATCTAGGGGGTCCCTAAATATATTATTATAAGTAACTGACGTCTAAAGACAATCACTAACCATTTGGAATGCCCGAAGAATATGCAAGGCTATGCGTGTTATTTCTGACCTAGCCTAGAGCTGAAAATTTACATGGAGACAATGACTAACAATCCGAGCCTACACGGTTGTAACATACATTACTAAGTAAAGGCACACATTGTGCGATTTCCAACCATAAACACCGTATTGTTGGTTCAGAATACCTGCGCGTGTGCATGGAACGGAAATATGCATGATTTGTGACCCACTGTTCTGTCCAACGATGTATCTGGCGTCAAATTAGCCGGTATACTGTGCTTTTAAGGCCGAAAGCACCTAGGTAGGTATGTATAATCCTAAATTGATGTTATCGGTTTCCTTTCGACAAAAGAAAAATTGAGATGTCTGAAATTCAATCGTCAGGAGAATTGAAACGTTAGACGAAACAATACAACTATCATATAAATCATTTTTTCTAGTTGGTAGAAGAAAGATATGAAAACTGTGTGGCTGAGCCTAGTTATATATCAAAAACACATATTATTTTGGTGCTTCTTTAGTAGAAAACGTGACAACGTTTTCGTTTTTGTTACGCTGTAGTTATTCCACATCTGTAATTTCTTTTTTATTGATAATAAATAGGCTCGCGTTTGACCACCATCTCACCTGATGGTAAGTGATGATGTGGTCGAAGATGGAGCACGCTTACCTAAAAGTAACCTATTCACTCTTGACTTAAAGACCCCTAGGTTATAGCTATCGGGAAACACAGACTCCGGCAGGGAATTCCACTCCTTAGCCCTACGCATAATGAAGGTATTCCCAAAACGTTTAGTGTTCCTTCCAGCATCAATTTATTATATTAGATGTGTTTGGTATAAGTGTATTTCTATCATAAATGGATGACCATATCAACATAAGCACCGGAAAGCACAATAAACCTTTGGTGCTGGCTGTCATTTCTTTGACACCAAACGTGCCGAGAGTATCATGTATTCCAGTTACTGGGTTGTAGAAATCAGAGAGGTGATCACTTCATATACAACACGACACTTATTCGTATTGCTACGCCAGTCGCTTAGCTAAGTACGTCGAGAAACTTCAACCGACATCTAGAATGTTCGAGACACTAACGTCACCTGGCGGCGAGTAGCAGTGCTGAGTATATCGAGAAAGTTCGATTGACTTCTAATACGTTCGAGACACTAACGCCATCTAGGGGCGAGTAGCAATACTAAGTATCTCGAGTAGCTTCTGGAATATTCTTGGCAGTGTAGGCGGTGAGTCGAATAGAATGTTCTAGAATTCAGACCGGGGTATAAATAAATTGCAGAGGAACGCAGACGGCAGTCTTATTTCAAGATACGAGGCGATATAATCGAAGCTTTACAAGTGAATTTCGTTGCGATTTAAGTGTTGAGTGACAAGTATTGTACTGTGACTAACTGTGTTAATTTTTATTTGGTGTTTATTTAAGTAAAGTGTTAATTTTGGTTTAATTGGTGTAAATTATTTCTATCCCGAACCCCAGCTCGTAACAGTATTAAGTAGTTTTTGTTTTTAAATGTTTATAATCTGTTTTGTATTACTTTATTTATAAGATTTTGTATTTGTTTGTAGTAGGCTAGGCAGATTATTATGATTTTTATCGGTGACGACAATGCCTATAGACATAAGTTAGCTTTATACCTACTATACGTAAATCCAAACATCAAAATCTGAAGTGAATTTAGTTGACTCACCAACTGTAGCCCGCTTCATGTGTAAGATTAATTAAATTAATTAATTTCGTCGTGATGTATACTTGCTTCATATTCACTATCCGGTAGTTTGACTGACAGGCAATTTACAGTTACCTATCACGTCAGCACATAATTTTCGAGATCCTTTCGGCATATTACCGTAATTGTTAAGCTGAAACTACGAACCTAATTTAGTAATACAAACTTAAATGCGATCGGTTGCAAATGTTTTAATTCTGACATTCATTGTGTGGTTTATTTTATTAAACAGATGATTTTTGAAACATTCAGGGCAATGGGTCCGTGTCCTTCGATTTTGAAAGAACATACAATTTTATTAGTGTTGTAATTATAGTGCGGTATATATTTATAATATAAACGTAACGAATATTCTAACTATGAATATCGAAGTAATGTGATTAACATACCTTAGCTTTTAATTGTAACGGTGCAAATTATTTCTTTAATCTGAAATAATTTGCACCGTTGCAAATCCAGAAAAGGTTGTTAGTAATATGCAATTTTAAAATAGCTTCGCTTATGCAACTTTAATTCATTGAGCTAGCTTAAGTAAAGCTAACTTGATGAATTAAAGTTATATTATAAACAGAAATAAGATCAAGAATCCTTATTTAGACATACTGACTGTAAGATATTAGCTATCCCTTTAAGGAATACAATCACATAATCTGATTTCAATATATCAAGGTCATAATTGTAGGTGTAAGCAAGACACGGAACGGGCCAATAGAAAATATATTATTTCTAAAAACAGCACGTCTTCCCACTGGGTTACGATCCCTTCCCGCCGCGGATTCCTCTATATAACTCGGTTCTTCGAATGGCTATGAAGGTCGTATGTTTTGATGAGATGTAACATATGAAGTTTCCTAAGATGGAAATATTGGTTCAGTTACCGTGACCGTCAAAAAAATGTAGCTGGAACGTTGAAATGAGGTTGGAAAAGGGTAGGCAAGAATGGTAGTTTTGGCTTGTTGAAAATATTGAAGTAGAAGCGTAATGTTTCGGGTTGTTTAGTCGAAACTTGTTTCTAGACGAAACCTTTTTCCGTAACTACGTCTATGCATGCTAAAGAGCTGATTTTGATGAACGATAGTAAAACAAATAGTTCGGTTCACAAAGATTATTTTTTATGCAATAATTACATTGTTTGCTTGGTTCAAAAAAGATGCCGTTTATCCAATTGCCCATACATATGGATAACATTGTCATCATTTTTAAGGGTATTCGCGTCGAAGTCGGAATCTGTCAAAAATACATAACATAATTATTTCGAAATTTGTTGACACTTAGATGATATTATGGTGAATGTTTTTTTTTTTTCAAAACGTTTTGCCGCTCGCTGGGAATTTCTCCTATTGCTCATATACTGAAATACGCTTGTTGGGCTCGTGTTAATATAATAGTCTTACCACTCTCTCTCTCTCTCTTTCTGTTAGACTCGATTCCCTACAGTATGTATACTTATAACCACCAAGTTGTCCAAATCGCTCTTTAAGTCAAAGTTGCAAACCAAAACCGAGCTATTAATAAACTTTCCGTTTTCACTTTACAATAAAAGGAAGACGATACGTCGAGATTGCCACAAAAGCTACTTTTTATAGTTAAATTGGAGTTGTTGTACCAATTCGAAGTTTTGAACTCACTTTAGAGATCGAGAAGGCTCCTATCAACATTCCTCATAGCCAGTTCAAAATCCACGGCGTTAAACGTAAGTTTTTCTACCAAAATGCTTGTGGAGATGTTACTGCTATCGATATTTTTCTCTAAAAAATATCGATAGCCATATCAGATAAATATTTTTATGACTGTCATCAACTGCCTGGCTTTTACCCAACCACACGCCGCAATTGCGGCGGTAAGACCCCTCTTTGAGGAGTGGCTAGATCGGCGTCACGGCGTCCTGACCTACCGCATGACGCAGGTCCTCACCGGACACGGAAGTTTCGGGAGGTACCTGTGTCTGATGGGTAAGGAAGAGACGCCTGGGTGTCACCACTGCGAGGGTCGCCCTGAGGACACAGTCGAGCACACGGTGCAGGACTGCCCAGCTTGGGCAGAGCACCGACGTGTCCTCACGGCGACAATAGGCGGAGACCTCTCGCGCCCGGCCTTGGTCGAGGCCATGCTGCGGGGCGAGAGGGAGTGGGAAGCGGTCGCCTCCTTCTGCGAAGCAGTCATGCTTTCGAAGGAGGAGGCGGGCCGCGTGAGGGAGAGGATGGCGTCCTCCCTCCAGCCCAGCCGCAGTGGTAGACGCCCACGGCGTCGGACGTCGGCCGACGATCTCCGGCCACCGTAGGCGCGGGCATGCGGACAGCGAGTAAAGGGCAACTCGCTGTCCGACCATGGACCATGCCCGGATCGACGGCGCGTCGTGTTTCACGCGCGCCTCAAAGAGCGTCAGCAACATGACGAGGCCCCCTCTGCAGAGGGCCGAATCCTGCCGGGGTCGTGGGACTCATCCCGTTACCGTGGCCCCGGTATGTAAAGGATTATTGAAGGAACACCGTGGATTTTAGTCAGTAAAAGTCTGACAGTCCCTCCCACCCTGCCCGGAGTGGGAGGACTTATTTGATAATTTTACCACGTTAAAAAAAAAAAAAAAAAAAAAACCATACGTATGTAGTGGGGTTCCAGTCTAAATGTGCCTAGTATTTGACATAGAACAACTTTTCATTTACTTAAATAGAACTTTAGGGTAGATAGGTCTTATTCATACAGTTTATACTTTTGCAGTTATCATCGTTTTAGTTGTTGTGCTTAGTATTGGGTTAGTTTTCTGAAATATCTTTTTATTAATATAAAAAGTAGCATTCCTATTAGAATAATTTCAAAGCAAGGCACAAAACCATTTCAATTTCAGCCAACAAGAAATACTCATTTCATCGATAAACTTCCCATCCCTACACTAAAGTATCGCAGATCGTAAATCTCCGTTTTTACTCGTCGAGTGAGGGTCGACAAGGATTGTGCAGACCTCCAAGGAGTTAGAAGTCGCACCTGGCACTCTGAGCCAGAATTAATGGAGGAATGGTACACTCCCAATTCCAGTTTGAAATCTGCATTAGCAAAAGAATTATAGCCCGGCGATAAATCTAGCGAAAATTTTGAATTTTTAAGTTATTAGTTCCCGTGAGTTATGGTTGTAGAAACAAGTTGAGGAAGAAGAAAAGTTCTGCTGTTTGTAGGGTAGTCGTCAAAGTTCATTGAACTTCATAAGGGTTTTAGGGTTGTCCGTATGGGTTTAAGTCAATATTCTTAAGTTGAGTGCTTTTAATATTCATGTATTTATTCAAATTGTATGCATTAGGAAAAAACACTGAACAAAAGAAGATTTAGTGCTCCTAGGGTGGTGCGGAGACAAAACATGGCATATACAACATACTCCACATGCTATACAACATAGAAAAGCAAACGGGGAAAAAATAGAATAAATACATAGACACAGTCATACCTAAAATGACCTCTGTTCTGGAGAAAAATGAAACCAACCAAATCAATGTTGTGATGATTCTACCAACCGCTTGATGTGTTGACGTGCCTTCATCTTATAGGAGCTTTACTGGTTACTTTTCTATATTTATTCGATATTCAGAGGGAGCGCATTTCAAAAGGGGATCGTCTGAATAAAGCAGAATATATAAAAAAAACTCACTTTATAGTCCTACAACAGTAAACATGTGTAGGTATATAAATGTAGATACCTAGTAAACTAAATATTATATCGTCTATAATAAAGTATTTTTTTAAATACAGACATTGTTGTCCGTAGTATTTGACGCTTACGATAAAAATGTATAGATTACTATGATTTTAAAAGCTACCTCAAGATTTTTTGCTGAATAAAATCCTTCCAATCCTAATTACACCCGTATATACCGTTCATCATTTGTCACTAACAACTCATCAATCGAAATCGCAGTTATTCGAACGAACACAATTTGGAGAAAAAAAGCCTTTGTCTTCGCACAAAGCAATTACTGTGTAATTTGTCACTGCTCCAATCCACAGTTTGATTTCTTTAGTACGGGATTAGATTGATTGATTAGCCATTTTAGCTTCCCTCTTTGTAGGCACCGAACTATCGTAAATGACTCCAAGATTAAGATTGGCTGTGTTCCCAAACATTATCTGGGTCGCGGTGTTACTAGTAGTCGATGGCATTGCCAAGAAAAAATGTGTTATAAAATAACGGAATATAAAATAATTTTAAATAGAAGAGTAGGTAAGTTTAACAATTTCCTTTTGATTTATTAATATTCAAATGGGCAAAATCTTGTATGCATTATGGAAAAAATAACAGGCCTTAAAGTAAAATTAGCTAAAGAAAAACTTAAATTTACAAAATCATTTACGCCCTTCCCAACGTTAAGTTCGATTTTCCTCATAACCCTTAACAGCGTGAGACCACATAAATTCACAAGTCTTGCATAAAGACGGTAAAAGGTACACGCCAAGTAATTACATACGCATAGGCTCTTAAACACATACTAGAAACAAAAACGGAATGGGCAATAACTTTACGTGTAAATAGCTTACTTTTACGACTGTTCAAATATCTTTACAACCATACCCTGCAAGGTGTGGGCATACTTTGAAGTACTGCATGCTGTATAAGCACTTGGGTATTCAAGAAAACATGCAATATCTTATAATCCCTGCTAGAAAAAGACATCTTTATGACAGCGGCTATGAGAAGTAAAAACATACAAATTCTAATACTCTGCCAAGCAAGCATGATGAAGAACATCACATTTTTAACATAAATAAATAAACGACATCCAGTTCAACTGGAACCTCATGATTACATCAAAATGATTATATCTTATAGAAAGAAAAAGAAAAGGTTACAGATTAAAATCAAGTGTAAAATTCAATTGAAGCCAAATTTGTAACAACTTTGCAAGTGATAAGTTTGCAAAGTGATAACGTTTCTATTACGGACCGAAATGATAAAGGAGTCAGACCAATTAGTGTAATTGACGCTTTGGTTAGTAATATTTGATTCCCGAACTTAACCTTCATTATATGTATGTTTTAATGGAGGCCTGATTAATGGGATTAAATGTTTAAATTAGGATTGATTATATAAACACATACATGTAGTATTTTTCAGTCAATCAGTAATACACATAAGAACGAATTAGTTACATACTATTGAAAACCAAGCTATGAAAGTCGATCAAGAAAATAAAACAGAATTCGATAAGGACTCGTTGATTGCTAAATTTATTTTCATCGGAATATTGCTACAATTTCTAACAGGAGTTGATTCCTTCAACACAATTAATTTAACCAGCGTAATATGAACTACATTAACGGGAGCATTTTTTTACAAGGAAACATTTTGAGGTACAAATACTTGGAACTGAGACAGCAATTATTTAACTTACCTTCCAGCTACAAACTAACTTAAGGTTTCCCCTAAAGTACGACGCAAGTTCTCTCATAAGCCACTATTAAATCTGGTACAATATTTGTCCTATCTCAGTCTAAATCGACATCCAACAGTTTAGAGCAAAGCAAATACACTTAGATAGTATTAATTGTTCCGTCGCGATTAAATTTTAATATAAACCTAGCTCAAACAACGTCAACGAAAATGAGGAAACTGTTAAACCTATCCATAAAGTCATCACAAGCTTTGATATTCTACAGCAAAAAGGACAAGTAAAAATGAATCTTAATCACAAGTATCACGGAATAAATGCCTACTAAGCTCCGCAAAATCCGACGATGGCCTGCAAAAAGGGAAGACAACGTAGGTTAATTTGAATCCCCGCGTTTGTAAGCCGAACAATAATTGGATTTGGACGTCCAAGTTGACAGTTCATTTCGTTGTTTCGTCCCTTGACATGTACCGTTAAGATTATGAAAAGTTATTATTTCAGAAGAACCCTCCCTCGGTTAATTTGGATAAGAGCCAATTATAGAAACGCCCAACTTTTTCCTTTTTGAAACTGAGTTAGGTGTAACGCAATTTTGCAAGGCAGATTTATGTTGTAATTTCCTTCAGAAGGGGACAAGCGCTTTGAGTTAGTTAACTTAAGCATCGTCTAATTAGGTACTTTTAATTCAAATTGGATCAACTCTCGACTCAGAGTCGTAACTTTCTTGTGAATCGCGCTCAACAAAACATTGCCGACATAAAACAATCACATCGAGACGTGTAATTATGTAATTATTCAGGACAAATTAAAGTTCGGGGGAAGGGTGACTTGTCAAGTACGCAAAAACGGTAGACAGGCGAACAACAGTGGTTTTTGTTTCGGCAATAACAAGGGAAGACAAAAACAGTGGCATCAAAATGTATGACACTCAACCGGCATTCACTTCGCCAGTTTTTGCACCAGTATAAAAACTTTGAAGGGATTGTAATGCTTGGACTTAAGGACCTTAAGTGATTTTCGTCGTATTTAGTTGAAGAGTTTGCTCAACTTTTTCTTGGGGCTTAATTGTTTCGTTATCTTCATTTCTCTGATAGGAAAGTTTTGTTTCCCTATTGTTCATTCTTAATATTAAACAAAACCCTCTTTCTTTCTTCTTTCCAACTTGTAACACGCGACGTAATGCCTGATCTATCAGCCGTATGTGTGATATTGATGACTTTAGGAAATCGAATATATGTCTACAGCCATTAGCTTTTATCAAAATCAATGGTTACATCCATCGAATCGTATTGTAGCAAACACGCTCCATCAGAAACGAATGATTTATGAGCTAACAAATAAAGTGTTGAAGGGACAAATGGGTAGTGTCGATTTTTTATCTTCAACTTATACATCAATACTAAGCATACGATAGATAGCAGCTACGAAACAAAACTTTAATAAAACTCGAAGATGAAAATGTTCAGCGAAAATAAAAAGCTTAAAGATATTAAAACAAGTCAACCAGATTAAAATAAAAGCGTTCAAGCAACAAATCTTATTTTAGAGCTCTCGGGAAGTGAAAACTTGCTACGGAAATAATCCAATCACAAGCAATAAAGAAGAGCAAAGGGAAATTAATACCAATGCTGGCGACAAAGTTGATCTTGTTCATCTTGACAGATGTCTGCAAGATGAAATATTGTGTCGACAAGATGACTGGAGACAGTTGGAGATGGAGACCTGAGAGAGACTTAATTCAAACAACAACTATAATACGTAGCAAAGTGAAGTCATTTGTAGAGTTTTTATATAATGAGAAGTTGGATTTGTATACGAGTGACATGTTATACGAATAGTAGATGTCTGTAGCTGGTGAATGACATTAAGACTGCTTGGAAGTTGCAACTTATTTTGCCTAAACCTGTTACACAATTTAGGATCAAAGAATTTTATGCTCATCTACATAAAGAACGTAATGTTACCATTTTATAAAGATAAAGATAGACGGACTTTACAGACGCTTGGAGCCATAAAATTAATTTAAAAATTAGATCCCGGCGCTAAAAAAGTAATTTTCCTAAATATCTAAATTTGCTAGTAGGCACCTCAATATTCACTAAAAAGATACCAAAGCAATTTTATAAACACGAAGATCTTATTCTTTGTACGATTAGAAAATAAACATTAAGAGAACCGGCTGGCAAAAGACACCAAATGTTTATTAGACCAAAAGATCACGTTGAGCCAGTTTTATGGCCACCCAAGATGAACAATATTTCTAAAGGTTCCTCATATCATAAAATCTTTCTTTTTATCGAGTACTGGTTCGTTTAGGCGTCAGAAAATGTGATAGATTTTACACCCACACTGTTAACTTAATTGTTTTACGAGGCCTAATCAAATACTAAGTGCATATTTGCTTCAGATATTGCAAACTTTACGATCTTAGTACCTGAGTGTTTATCGAGAACATTAAAGGGTTCACTTCGATTTGTTTTAATGTTTATTTCTATTAGTAGTCGGACATGACATAATACATTAAGGGCTAGTAAGTATGCTTAAATAAATCTGTATTGTAAATATTACCGCTGTAGTGTGTGCCCTGACTATTAATTTATAGTATATACAGTTTACGTAAACCTGATCGTTTTGTTCTTCTGGTGGCACTTTGGTAGAGAGATTCAAACTGCGTCAGATTAAGGTAGCATCAGTGTAATTAAAGCGCAAACGCTGTATGCAATGGTGATTTATTATCATGTTTTCCCCACATATAAGTCCAATTAACATCATACTAGAGAATTTTCTATAAATAATTTCGCATTGCATGGACATTCGTTGTGAAACGTCTAACTTGATATGTTTATTTAATATATACGAATAAGTCTCAGTGAATTATGCGCGTGGGTAGGAAGACGGTGTTAGATTGGATATTTATTGTGATACTACTCGTCTATGAGGGATTTATTGAATGTGGGATGCTGGAGTCTGGGGACATCTTGTAATGTGGTGATAAATATCGACGGGGATAGCCATTGATGACAGTGAACGCTGCTGCGGAAGGTCTTTAAACGTGTCAAGCTTGTCTTCAAAACATTTGACACTGTTATAAAAAAGATAAGTAACGAATGAATAATCTGCTTGTCTGATGGTGGAGATTTTTTTACTCGAACAAGGTTTGTGTTTTAATATGTTCAGGTAAACAATAAGAGGCGTTACAAAAAATGATGTATATGATAGATTTAGGCGAATGTATAATAAATAAATTGAAAATAATACATACACATCAGTGACGTAAATTACCATTCCAATATTAATAAAAACAAAAGTAGTTAATGATAAAACTAGTAGAAATATTGATGCGGATATCAGTACTAAGCCAGTTGGACTTCAAAGATGGTCAATAAAACTTTGTCATCAGACGTTTATTACTGATTCCAGCTACTTAATATCTCAAATGCCATAAAACATTAGTGGACAAGCAATATCAATTAAACAGTATATTGGTTTCAGCCAGTCTCGGCAAGGAATGTTTATTAAATTGAAGAAGGGTGATTGTTTGAGAAAATGAAGGAAAAATTTTCTAAGAATTGTTTCCGGATAGATATTTGGACAGAATTTACAATATTTGTGAAGGTAAGAAATACCGGGTTTTTTAATCATAGACGTAATTTGACTGAAGTATTTTCATTGTGAAGATTTGATGTATGTAACTGAAGGAGTTGCTTATTCAAATGACACTGAGATAAATGGTTTAGTATGTAAAATTAAATTTCTTCAGCAAAATAAAGATTTCCTCACAACAAATGTACTCGGGGTAAGTGTCACGTCGAGCTACGTTTAATGCTATCTTAGCTCCGTTCGGAATAGCTCCACAAAGACATGTTCAATGCTCAGAACACGATCACATAAAATAGCCAGTAAACCCTCAGACATCATGTCAAACATAAAACAGAACAATAAATTTTTTACAACTCCAGAAACATGAAAAGGGATTAAATTTATTTGCTGAAGCAAATTCCATTAAAGTATTTGTTGAAACAATTAAATTGGATTCGGTATTTGATTTATTTGAATACTTTTGGGATTGATTCGAATGTATTTTGGATTTTTACAGAAATTAATGAATGCTCAATTTATATGAGTTTTCTATTGGTATAATGACACATCTATTGACTGCACTCTATCTTTGTACGGGTATATTTAAATCTAAATCCAAAATGTTCAGTGATAAATTATACAAAATTGGAGATAAAAATCTTTTCGTAATTTTTATTCCCCTTTCCAACTATTCCCCAGAGTGAAATCGTTTCCAGTTAGGATTTTATGAGACAAAAACAATAATATTATGAAAAAGTCTTTCTTAATTTAGATTATTTATATTTATACTCCTGTAACATAATTTGAACGTAATACACACGTCAAAATTATTAATTTCCTGTTTGTTCTCAAAATGTTTATCTGTAGATATTATAGATTGTATATCTATTGACGCGAATCTGCCAAGATTTCTGAGTATCTTTATAGATTCCAAGATGCCACACAACGTTCATGATCAGCTAGTTAGTTATTTATGAGACAGTCGTAAAATGCTAACCAGTATTTATGTATTTATTGTCTGCATTAACACCTCTCAACGTCATCCATCATTTGGAATAACGTCAACCTATCATCTATTAATGGCTAATACCATCCATCTCTAGGTGCCAAAAGATTCATATTTTTACCAGGAACAGCACAAAACCAAAAATAAAATACTGTAATTGGCGAGCACCAAAATCTAATCCACAAAACCAATTACGGTAATTAGCAAAGAACCAATTCGTTGCTCGAATAAATCGCAAAACCCAACTTAGCTTCCAACAATTAGTAGAACACACAGTAATTAGCAGCAACAGCGTGACAACGGAATTTAGAAACAATATTAAGCCCGTATTGATCTGTGACAGTACAAGTTGTGTTTTACCTACATCAATTGTATTCCCAAAATTACAAAAGCAAAGCACACTCTCTTAACAAAGAGATAAAGTCCAAATTTGGATCATGTAGGTATAAAGCTTTGTGCCCTTTATTGTGACGTATTGACAGAATGAGGACAAAACTAACGACGGAACAGCAAATATTGGTTGCTCAATTAGACAAATGAAATTCAATGAGGGACTAGCAATGACACACACGATACACCCTGCTTGTGATGTGGGTTTATTTTAGTGGCTTTGATAAAAATTTGGCAGATGATAATGCTACTAAGAGATTCAACTTTATATCATACTAGCGACCTGCCCCGGCTTCGCATGGGTGCAATGTTTATATTAAATATAGGCAGCGTTCGCGAGAATCGTTAACGTACGGCAGTTTTTTCGACGCCTTACTCCACAATTTTCACTACCACGAAAAATCCTATCTATTTTCCGGGATAATATATAGCCTATACGGATTCGGAAGAATTCCTCTAAGTAATGGTAAAAGAAATTTTGAAATCGGTCCAGTAGTTTTTGAGCCTATTCAATACAAACATACAAAAATACAAAGGTTTCCTCTTTATAATATTAGTATAGACTACACAGCTAACCAACCACATATGGGATTTGAACTGGACTGGTCTACGAGTAAACAAAATCAAACACTGCCAATAATAATCAGCCTACAACGTTCCCACTGCTGAGACACAGACCTTCTTTCTATGAGAAGGAATATATAATAAATAGGATAAATACATAACCACAGGAATAATTATTTGAAGCACTTGCAATTACCTTCTCACCGCTCAACCAATTAGCTAGCTCTAACAAATTCAACGGTACACACTAATCCTAACTGCGTTGAGGAAACAAACATGCCTGAGTACAAGGGTGTTATGACATGTGTCAGCTGCGACCGTGTTTCGCCCAACATGAACAATGTACAACGATGATATGTTCTCCACTGTTTTCTATATAAAACTAGCTTCTGACCGTAAAAAACTGGTCTTTCTCGAACATGAAGGCCTTCTCGAAGGTGTTATCACTCCTTGTCACCAATTTCATAAAAATTGGTTAAGTGGTTAGACATGAAACAGACAGACAGACTTCCAGATTTATAATATTTAGTTGCGATAGAAGGGATTTTATAAGACATATTAAGAAACTCTCTAAGGTTTCATAACTGTTTCGGGCATTAATTACAAAAATGTTATAATTATTTCTCCAACGCGTCCATATTTTTCAAAAATTCTACGACTTACCTTTAGCATCTTCAATCTTTTGTCATTTTGAGATTTTACCAATTAATTATTGTGAATTTAATAATGTAAAAATAAATCAATTACGTTAAATTAAAGTATATGTCCTTTATACAACTAGAACACTTAACATTATTTACATAGCATTGAAGTCATAAGAGCACTTTTTATCGAGCTGAGATTATGTATAATCGAGCTTGGAAGCTAACTTAGGTAATTTTGGGGAAAATCAATTTGCAATATATACAAAAAATTGGCCAAGTGCAAGTCGGACTCGCCCATGAAGGGTTCTGTAGTAACTATAATAAATAATTATAATATACTTAATATATTTATATGGAAAAAAAATAACAAAAAACCTTACAAATATCTTAAAACTAGCTTATTTACAATTTTTACAACTACGCCAAATAACTTTGTTTTTCATAGTATTTGTATGAATTACAAAGTTATATTTGCGGTTTTAGAAAATATACTGTATCTCAAAAACTGCTGACTCGATCTCGTTCAAACCAATTTTGGTTAAAAGTTTACATCTAGATTTACAACTTATGGTTTTTTATAGATTTTTCACTTCATTATTATAGAAGTTAGAGGGGGGACACACACACATTTTAACACTTTGAAAGCGTATATCTTTTAAACGATTAACTTTATGAAAAAGTAATTTTAGAAACCTTAATGTAATTTTTAAAGACCTGTCTATAAATACCACACACGTATAGGTTTCATGAAAAAAAATATTTTCAGTTTCAGTTCCATGTATGGTAAAAATATTTAAAATAAAGGGGGCTCCTTTATTTTAAATATTTTTTAAATTTTCTCTTAAATTCGGAAAGCGGTTCACAGTATACATCTACTTACCAAGTTTTATGTATAGTCCTAATAGTTTCGGAATAAAATAGCTGTGACATACGGACGGACGGACAGACAGACAGACAGACAGACAGACATGTCGAAACTATAAGGGTTCCGTTTTTTGCCATTCGGCTACAGAACCCTAAAAATAACTTATTACAAACTGCTGTGTTTGTTTTTGTATCTTGTTGCCAACTCGTTGCCTAGGAAATTAGTCGCCTATATAATAAAAGTCTTCAGACATATCCATGAAAATACTAAAGCTACGAAATGATCACAAAACACCCTAGTTAATCAATACACAATAATTTACGAAACCAACGAAAAATAAACATTTATCCACGTTCCGTATCATAAAACAGGCGAAGGATATGACGTCATAATTCAAAATTACAACAGACCAGCATACATGGCCGACTTTATTTAGTCATTACCAATTTCTGAGCCTCATTACGTGTTCTCTTTTATGGGACCGACCGATCTATGCTCGAAAAAAAAAGGACAGATGGAAAGGCTCACAATATAGACGAACGGACATTACGAATTATCTTAATTCTGATATGGACTACAAAAGAGTGTTAACGCGCGACATATGTGTTGTAACGGTTGGAGCTTAGATATCATTAATATTTTAATCTTCTTTTTTCCTAATATTTAACCCTGACCACTAGTGATGCAACGAATACGAATACGAATATTCGTATTCGCAGAATAGCAGACATTTACCGAATATTCGTATTCGGCGAATAGTAATACGAATATTTAAAAACTAATATTTTTGTACGCAACTCTATTTACTGCAGATTTGAAAAATTTCCAAGGCTGAAAAAACTCGCCCAAAAATATTTTTCAGTGAAGCCATGTACAGTCGCCTCGGAAAGACTTTTTTCAACGGCTGGGAACACCCAGACTGAAAAAAGAAATCGCCTAAAACCAGAAAATCTACAAATTTTATATTTTTTTTAATTAAAAATTTGCCTGTTGGAAATTGTAATTATTAGAAGAGTAAACATTCATCAAATAAATAAGTCTTTCATTACCATGGCGAGATATTCGTATTCGCCGAATAGTAGGTTTCATATTCGTATTCGTAAAAGTAGTATTCGTTGCATCACTAGTGACCACCTAATAATGTTATATTTTGGATTTACTTTCCGTGTTAATTAGGTTCTGTCATGAAATGAGGTAGTTACGAAAAATACAACATATTAATTAGATTATATCTGTTGGCGATTACCATAAATGTCTAATTAGTGTTTATTTAATTCAATGTGATGTTCATTTGACTCAATTTCTATTTACTTAATACCTACAAAATTTTATTTATTATTGATTTAATTCTTTTCTTCTATATTAAGACGATATTTGTTAGGGTTGATTGATTGTATGTAAACTTTATAACCACTTACATGCCTACCAGTTAAAAGTCGCCCCAGCTATCTCGCACCCTTATCTAAGCAACACTATTGACAGTTGAAAAATTAAGAACTGTAACAAAACGTAACGACATACGGTGGTCATCGATAAAACCGTCCCTCACATGGACAGGGGCACCCGACGTTTCTGTGGATGTCTCAAAAAAAAAATAAACAGGTAGAGGCACTACGGCCTTCGTTAGCGGTACGGAAACACAAAGCGAAAAAACTGATACCCATCTATATATTATTTCTTAGAAGTCACTGGGACTTGATGCGTTAAAATTTTTGGTCACCGACGAATAATTTATCCTTTACTGTTCACACCACGGGTCGTTAGAAT
The DNA here is from genome assembly GCA_943138885.2 of Tholera decimalis. Classification (NCBI taxonomy): domain Eukaryota; kingdom Metazoa; phylum Arthropoda; class Insecta; order Lepidoptera; family Noctuidae; genus Tholera; species Tholera decimalis. The sequence continues at coordinate 8,054,439 of OW964565.2, read as the reverse complement.
GAGTTGTCAAGACTATTTGACGGCTTCTAGATTACCGATAAAGTGAATTATAGATTGTTTTATATGCAAGAATTCGGAGATACGGAGGAGCGGACGCCAATGGGCCGTGTAAGCACTTAAATTTTGATGAAGTTTGTTTGAACTACTGGTTTTGCTTAATTTAAGTTTATAGTGTGAGAAATGAGGCAATGTGCTAGAGAGAATTAGACATAAAATATCATTGTTTCTTCAGTATTAAACTGTATTTTTATTTTGTAGTAATTATCGTATGTTAAGCGGTTTCCATAATGGGCCGTGTAAGCACTTAAATTTTGATGAAGTTTGTTTGAACTACTGATTTTGCTTAATTTAAGTTTATAGTGTGAGAAATGAGGCAATGTGCTAGAGAGAATCTATACTAATATTATAAAGCGGAAAAGTTTGTTAGTTTGTTTGTTTGTTTGTTTGTTTGCTTGAACGCGCTAATCTTCGAAAATACTGGGTGGATTTGGATGAAATTTGGTATGGAAGTAGCTTGAAGCTTGAGGAAGGTTATAGGCTACTTTTTACCCGACTGCAAAAAAGGAGAGTTATGTTTTTACCGTGATAGAATCCACGGGAGCGAAGCCCCGCGAGAGTACTAGTTAGACATAAAATATCATTGTTTCTTCAGTATTAAACTGTATTTTTATTTTGTAGTAATTATCGTATGTTAAGAGGTTTCCATCAAAAAGCGCTCAATCAATGTACGGTTCATTGTCAGATCACATTGAATAGATATTCTTAATCTATTATTGTATTTCTATACATGTCACCCAAACAGATATGGCTATATCATAGAATAGCAAATGTCCCAATATAATGTGGCAAAAATTCCAAAATTCTCCCTTGACCGGCACTATCAAAAGATTCAACTAAAATATCCAGAAACTTTTGTCCACTTCCAACTACAAATCGGTTGCTTTAAAAGCGAGGGATGTATCCAATAAATTGAGATGTCTTACTATTTTACTAGTCTTAAAGTTATTGTCACCTTTTTTCGGTTCAGGTAAAATCTCGCCCCATGGCATGTTGTGAAGATTGAGTTTCTTACAAAAATGATTGATGGAGTTTCAAATTAGTAAATCGGAGTTATCTGTATAAAAACGGCCGGAGTGTTGATGATGTGTTTAAATATGATATACGTCAGATGATTATATCGATAATGATATTACTAGAGTAGATGGAGCTGAAAGTAATGATGCCGTAAAAGTTTTTGCTGGAAATGTTTATCCAGCAATCTTTTACGACGGAAAAACGAGACATTCATAAGCAGCCGTATTATAAACAGAACCAGCAACAAAAAGATTTTTTAAGAAATCACATCCGGTGTTGTTTTTTTATACATATTTCAGTATATTTTCCCACAATAATTTTGAACATTGAAATTTTAAATTACATACACAGTGAGTTAAACAGTCAAATTGTACTATACGTTATTTACAATTCAATTCCCAAAGACATTTATTCTTATTCAATTTTGGAAATGACTATAAATAGAAAGTTCGATAAATATCTTGTTTTACGATACCAAATGTAAAATACCTAGATATTTTACGAATGGCGGTTGAAGTAGAGACAATGATCAACACAAAAGAGACTTGACAGTGGGAACCTTTTCTTTGGAGATAAATTAAATGGTTTTATTCCTATTGTTAGTATTTTACGATACGAGAGAATCAAGTTCAGGCGAGGCAACATTTCTGCGGTTATAAGCCTCGTAATATAGTAGGAGTAGCATCAGATGAACCTATATTAGGATTTTTCCTATTACGGCATCAGTAGCACTTCAGATGGTTGTAAATTGTAATGCTATATTCAATTTTAGTGCTGCAAGCAATGTGGTAATAACAACAGAACATTTTAGTGGCAATAATTTTGTATTAAAGTATCATAAACCAGTGGTATTATTAGAACTCTATTAATAAAATGAATATCATACAAATGATACCTACATACAGAATATTTTATTTCACATAGGCCTACATAAGCACTTATAAAACATCAGAAGCTAGTGCACGGTTCGTGGTAAATAGTTTCATGTAGAAATTAACCGGCAAGAAATTTCACGGTTATTGTTTTCTAAAACATAATTTTCACAATGTTTCAATATTACAGTTTTTATAGGCATGATTTATACATATTTTGCAACCCAAGCTTCACTCAAATGCCACCTGTCAGTGTGAATTTAATCACACCGAGTCTTCCATTACGTTTAAGTTTTAAGCATTCATTGTATTTTAGACATACTCTTCTATTTTACTATTATGCCTAGAATTATCATAAATACTTAGACCTCTCCTCTTAAAACACTTTCTGACCAAACAATGGGTTTTTGTTTAAGACTTCAGTGAAATATTCTAGTGAAAGGTATGTGAGATGTTCCTGCATTTAAAACGTCTAAGTTAATTTTATGAGCCTTGTGGGTGTGGATACAAGATCCAAGGTCTTATACCTTGAGGTGTAAATGAATTTTGAAAACTTTGACTTTGTGATAGCGGCTTAGTTTTTACACTTCAGTAAATTCGAAGAGAAATAAAATGTAATAGAAGCAACTAGATGTCACTTGCAATTTTATTAGCGTAGAAATTTCTCACATTTTACCGGGAAAGATACAGCCATAGTTCAATTCCAGACTGTGTTCTATATCTGCATCAAATTTCATCCAGATTCATTCAACCATTTTGGCGTAATTGAGTAATAAACAAACATTTATCTATGTACTTTGGAAATAATTTCAAGACTCGCTTTTAGGTACTAAATGCCATCTGGTGTCTCGTACTATCTTGGCAACTCACTTGTATTCCTAAGCGGTATGCTCTTACTGTTAACAAAGCAAATATACCTACTATAGGTACATAATACCCTAATATCTACTTATTATTACTTACTAAGGAAAAAATATCTCTTCATAGCCAGTTAAGTAACCATGAGCCGGTTTTTAGGTGGGAAGTTTCGGTCAAATTCAATTTACTAAACTCTTCCTTTTTTTAATAAATAAGGTGTCCAACATTCCTGCATGACCGAATTAAACCGAAGCTATCAACAGCAGCAGCAAACACGACCTACCCTAACACATGTCGACTAATGAATCAATTTCAACTACAATAAAACTGTACAATACTTTTAATCTCAGCTAAAGGCCCTTAAACGTAGCCCTAAAAAAGAATAATAAAATGGTAGCAAAACTGTTTTCTTACAGTCATCCTGACAAGTGGCGATGGTAAACAGGCTTTATGGTTCCGAGGGGTGAATTTTACTATTCATTTTTAGGGTTCCGTGGACTTCTAAATGGACGGCTTGCGTTTAATGTTAACTATGACATAAACCAAAATCTGTACGCCAAAATCTGTATTGGGTTATTTCTCTCAGTTTAATCTTCACGAATATCTGTAAGCGTGATTGCTGGCTTACCCACCACCAGTGTTGACATCCCAAACGTTGTTTTAAGACTATTTGTTTTATCATCTGCTTGACTAAATACATAAATAGTCTCTCCAACCGCTACAGTAACCTATTCATAGTCTACAACCACAGCTACACAACTACAGCACCATTTCACTCTGTTGCTTTACTGCCGTTCTTCAAAACGACCAAACTATCTCCCAACCAACATGCTGCTTAATTTTCTTTGTGATAATATAAGGAACCATCTACACAAACACGAAGCGTGCTAGCCAAGTTTTTTTAGTGCTGGTCGTAAACAGGGCGCTATTGAAACGTTACCAGCTTGTTTAGCAACATATGCTAGGCGCCACGCTCCTAAAATAATAATGCTTAGCGCCACGGTATAGTGCGGATTTTTTTCGGTTAAACAGAACATTTTTGTTTTTGTGTAAATGTACTGTTTCTGAGAATATGAAAAGAGCTTCACGAGTAATAAAGGTAATTCTGAATATTCGGTTTGTTTTTCTTTTTCGCGCTCTTTAAGGTGGTTAGTGTAAAATGTATCAATGGAATCCCATTGATACAATTTGCCATTTCTAAGCATTCTTAGGTCTACTGATCTCAAGCTATGTAAGCTGGGGGTTTATTTATTTAAGATATTATAGGCACACCAACAACTTATTTACAATTCGATTGCATTATACTACGGTTACGAGAGCATCCTGTGTAAATAAGTCACTAACAGGCACGCACATCATTCTCAAAAGTCTTATGAATTCATTAATTATAATTAATACGAATATAAAATTACGAAAAATGAATTTGTTTTTTACTGTTGATGAAGTTTCAAATAAAAACTAAGTCTAATATCCTCTGCAATAGCGGTAAGCAATGAACAGTTATAATATTCTGTGAATGCTGTACTAAATCGAATAGAATCTATACTAATATTATAAAGCGGAAAAGTTTGTTTGTTTGTTTGTTTGTTTGCTTGAACGCGCTAATCTTCGGAAGTACTTGGTGGATTTCAAAAATTCTTTCTGATTATGACAAGCAGTTTCATGAGGAAGGCTATAGGCTATCTAACATTACGTTACTCCTCTCGGTTTACCTAAAATAAAGGTATTGGTGAAGTAAGTCGGAAGAAAATATGCCGCTAAATTACTATAATCGCGTGAGCTGGCGAAATGCTGAGATATACGTAAAGATCATGTACTACAAAAACGTAGGATTTATGTAGATTTAAAAAAAAGTCCGCAGTACTACCTATCTAACTTTTATAAATAATCCAGAATAAGGCAAATTATGTAAAGAAAATATTTAAAAAATAAGGCATGACTTTGTAGTATTATTATTTTACGGCCATATTAATATTTGCGTTTGAAAGTAATTTCATCATCAAGACAATTTTATAAAGATTATCCTTGCCTTTTACAGTATATAATTTGGACTTATAGTTTCGGAGAAAATGTAAAATTAAAATTATTCAACAACGCTATTCACCGAAACGGCTGCGGCGGCCCACGGATGCACGACGCGTCGAGCATGACTTGCGTACACTCCGCGATAGATACCGCACTGATAGTGAACTTTATCTTGGTTTCATTTCGACTTCTTGGCTAAGACTATGTAAAATTGTTTCAGCTTCTTTTACGTCAGATGTGTATTTTTGTATCTATACATTTAAATATTTATATTTTACTTTCTCTTTAGTTGAATAAGTAATTTTGATAGGGTGTTGTTTTGTTCATCCCATTTTTTATGTCATCGTTCAGTTTAAAGGTATGTTGTAACGAGATACCGCGGCCCCGGAAGGCAAGGGCAGCTGAAGTAACTGGGTGAGCTTATAGTCAGTAGAAGTCTGACAGTCCTTCTCGCTCCACTTAGAGCGATAGAAGTCATTCGATGATTTTCCCACCCGAAAAAGGGGTCAGACATTCAACGTTGGCATAGTTTTAAAGCGATGTTGTTAGGATTCCTTAGCCGAATAGCAAAAAAACGGAACCCTTATACTATTCATCATATCTATCTGGCCGTCTTTCCGTATGTCACAGTCATTTTATTCTGAAACTATTAAGACTACTGAGTTGAAACTTGATATATAGATGTATTCTGCAAACCGCTTTCCGATTTTATAGATAGATCTTTAAACATGATATTGAGGTTCATATAATCATTTTTGTCAAAGTCAATCGTTTGAAAGATTAATACAAACATCTATGCTAGCAAGCATAGCTACGGAATTCTTCATGGGCGAGTCAATTGAAAGATATACGCTTCCAAAGTGGTAAAATGTGTTTCACCCCCCACCCCCCTCTTACTTTTATAATAATGGAGTCAAAAACCAAAACAAAATATATGCTCTAGATCTTAATAAAAATTTCAATTAAAATTGGTTTGAACGAGATCGGGTCAGCAGTTTTTGAGATATAGCACATTTTATAAAACGGCAAATATTACTTTGTGTTTCATACAAACACTATGAAAAACAAAATTATTTGGCGTAGTTACTACGGAACCCTTCATGGGCGAGTCTGACTCGCAATTGGCCAAATTTTTTTTCATATTGTCACTTACATGTTGCTTTATCTAGATCCGGATTCATCATGCAGAGAAAACCAATAGGTACATACTAATACCAAAAAAATATATACCGAAATACTCGAAATGTATTCTTGACAAAATAATTAAATTAAACTATATTTACTTCGCGATTCTCTATCCAGTGCGAATTAAATTGACGCATTAAATTACACATTAATAATGGTAGTAAGATTATACGCGGGTGAAACCGCGGGGCACAGCTAGTAGACTAATAAAAATAGATTTCAATTGATTGTTTCCATTTGCTAAACGTTTATATAATAATACTATAATATTAACGTATAATAACAGACTAAAATATACAAAATGCTCCATTTAAATTACATTATAACCGAATTAACAAATCAAATTCAATGCAGTATTCAATTTATTGTGATTTACATAATACTGCACAAATACTTACATGCGCAAATCGGTCTTTTATGTCTGAGAATTCAAGTAATGCATACAGTGAAATGTAAACCTTATGAAAACCAAATAAGGCTAGGAATTTGACCCCAAAGTTTGATTATAGCGACAATTTCACACAATACAAATATTAACCGCGGGGTACGTTACACCATCTGTCGTATTTTTGTTTGTTATTATGAACTTAATGACATTTTAGTGTTGAATAAAATGCGGCTGTTAATGAACCTATTGTGTTAATAAACGCTAAAACTCTTGAGTTTATTGACTGGGCGGAATATTTGAATAATCAAAATGTTAATTTCTTCTATTGGAGAATTTTATTACAATTTTTTTTTATTTTTTTGTATTCAGACATATCTTATAAATATTTACTTCAATCTCATATCATAGATGAACAATGAATTAAGAGGGCCAATTCTCGTGCTATTAACTTACATTTTTTGGTAGATAATCTATGTAACAGACTAAGTAGATTATTTCAGGAAAATACACTATAAATATCTATCTATATAAGTACCTATACTATACTAAATGTAAAAGTTTAGACATATGGATGTTTGTGACTCAATCATACCAGAATGCAGAACGGATCTGTTTGGTCACAGAGATAGACGCAGTCTCAGTCAGTAAATTATTAAGGATACCATTTATACCCGGAATATGTATACCACGCATACGGTCGCAGGCAATATCTATAATTACATATTTATTATCTAGTTCCAAAACCAAAAAGCTGCTGTACAAATTTCTTTCCTATCACTACTCTCCCAAACTATTGCTTTAACTGAATCAAACATACCATGTGTGGCGAACAACGAATGAACAAAAATTTATAACGCGTCAAATTTTAAAAATGGCTTCCTTCGAATAGAGATGTATAAAATTAATTGTGCCTAACATCTGCCGGCCTATTGTCCCTTTTTTTGGTCAAAACGGTCAGGTTGGTTTAAGTTGTTTTTCGGGCTACTAGTTTTGGCAAGGTTTTGTGTAAAACACCATGTTGTTGATTAAGCTATTTTGGTAGATAAAAATTCAGTGTTTTTTTTTTGTCATTTCTATTGCTATGTAGCCACGTGCTTCTATCTTCATCAGCATCGTTATTTTCTGCACAGCAATCAGCAGTTATTTGCAGTTGCACATTTAGCCTAATATTATAAATATTAGTCTATAATAATAGTAGTACGAGTATGATAGTAGTTATTAGTATTAGAAAAGTGAGTTTGTTTAAACGCTAATTTTCGAAAGCACTAGATTGAAGCACTGGATTTGGATGAAATTTGATACGGAAGTAGCTTGGAGCTTGAGGAAGGTTATAAGCACCTTATCATACCAAGCTTACCCAACTACAAAAGAAGGAGATTTATGTTTTTATTGTGATAAAGTTCACGGGAGCGAAGCCCGCGACTGCTATGTAAAATAAAATAGTCTTATTTGTGAAGAAAACCGACCTCTCAACGGAAAAACATATTTCTTGTTGAGATTTACCCATATCACCTGTAGACCGCACAATGTGCACAGACCGATTTGACTTCAAAAAGGATTTAATCTCAGCTACCGTTGTCATAAAAGCTTAAAACTTCATGTTTCATGGTATGTGTGCCCCAATTTCTTATTCACACGTTAATTATGTGCAAAAAAGGCCTAAACAGTTTAAAGTTTCCATTTTTGGTTCCTATCACTCGTTTCAACAAGATTTCCGCTTCAGAATTCCTCAAAGTCGTAACTTACAATACTTTTTGCTGATTAGTTATTTTCGCACTAGGTATAATAAACACTAAGCCTATGAAACGAGCTGTAAACTTTTATGTACAATTTCGTTAACACACGCTAAGGTGTGGCTTAAAGCTAGGCTTCCTTTCATGTAAGTCGAAAATACTGCGAAGAGGTTTTAATATTACGAGTGAAGCCACACGCGCACCCATTTCATTAAGAATTGTAATCACTGCTGACTTTGCGTCAACGTTTATAAAGATATACGTTACTTTCTCATCTTGTATGCTATGGTACTCATTAGTATTGAATTTGTTACCAATAATAAAACCCTTTCATGTCATCTCAATCAAAAAGTACGCCGTAATTCCGCAAAGATTTTAATTACAACAACTTATTTGCTCATCATCGAGTCTTTGTATTTTACCTCCATAATTATCTGTCCGTGTTTACACCAAACAATGTATCAGATTCGCTCATTACCATACAAGAAATCGATACCTACTATCGTAATTATCGAAAACAATGTTCGCCCTTGTCGCGCAGAGATACGATCGTAAACTACCCGATAAGCAACTCAAAATCCAATGCTTATATTACATTTCAATTACCATATAAAATGTTCTTACAACCGCGGAGCAAGACCCATTGCGTCTGTACTGATAATCATCTAATCAAAGATCATTCAATAACTTTTATTCCAAGCCGATCAGACCTAAGGTCCCAAAACAATTTCAACTTTAACTCAGCTTCTGTAGAGTTTGAAATACACTGGAGCCCCAGAAACTTCAAATCGAATCCAGAGTGTTATCTAAAGCTCGTTCCGTTTCCAATGTGTCACTGCTTGAGGAACATAAGCAATCGAATTCGACATTTATCTCTATCAGTGCTAAGTTTGTTTTAGTTAGATACCGTAGGGGTTGAAAGGACGTTCGTATTTTGAAAGGGATGTGGAAAACGTCTACGGATTCGAAATTTGAAACGCAAAGCGATGACGATGTTGAGACGCTGTGCCGGAGAGATGTCAGTTAAAAAAAGATGCAGTACGCTCGGATATGTGTACTTTATTATTTTTATTTTTTAATGGCCCTCAGTCACAATTAACAGTGATATCGTGTCTTATATCTGATTCTACTATTGAAGGGTCATTTGTGACGATACATTTATAATTGGAAGTACAGGTTACAATTATAAATGAATGATCAATTAAATAGTAAAATATTTTTGGATAAAACAGTTGATATTATACTATTCTTATGAATAGAAATGATGTCAATTAGTACAAAGGCGGTAAAATTTAGTCCATAATGACTTATGAATGTATATAAAAGCGGTTTTCTATTCAGTGATACATAAAAGCAGCCGAAACCACTTGTCCGTGAGCACGCAACACTACTTAATTCAAAACAAAATCCCCATTAAAATAAAAGAACATTCTGTTACATTTAAAGATTTATTACAACATCATTACCACAATAAAGTTCCCATTGTTTAATTCGTAATTAAAAGGACTACAGATCATCGTCATCAACAGTTCCTTGATACCAATAAAAACATTGTAGAAACTTTACAACTTAATTACCTACATCTGTTAAGCTCCACACAGACGCGATTTACAATGCACCTTTGTGTCGTAATAAATTTTAGTGGAATAAAACTTTTGCGGTCGAAGGAGAAGAAAAAAAGGTTTATAAGAAAACAAAGGGCAGAATGAATTAAACAACATAATAAGATTGAACACCTGCGGATATAACGTCTTCATTAAAAATGAAATAGGGACGTGAAACAGGTGCCATGATTGGTGCTCCAAAATCCGCTATGCCTGTTGGTTCGATGTTCCAATGTGGCTGTATTGTCATGTTCCCTTTATCTTTATTACTTTTGTGTAGTTTAACTTCTGTATCTTTTATCATTATATTGAAATTTAATTATATTTGCTATATACAATACTTATATGTAATCAGAACTCAATTGTTTAACTAAAAATATTTTATTTCTTCTATTCTATTAAGTTATTATATTAATTTATTCTATTAAGTAAACCTCCCGTCGAAGTACTTCTACACATATAATTAAAACTTCACAGATTTTCTTCAGTTTATTTCTGAGTTAAGGTTAAGAAGAACCATGGAGATTCCGTAGATTCCTATATTTTTTTGTTTCTATTGTCATCTTAGCGTGATCATCGTTATCAACGTGTTTCGTTACCATTATGTTTTTTTTTTAAATATCAATCTGTCTAAAAAATATTCAGAGAATTTTTCTCTGCATATACAAATACATTTCAACAGCCATCTTCGATACGGCTCGATTAAAATTTGCCTTTTACGGGGATCTGGGAAAGTGATGACATAGGATTCGTAAACGATGTAGTGGGATGCTCGTTACTAGTTTATGTGTGAGAGGTGCCGTCTTGGTCCTGGTTCTTTATGTAATGTTCGCTTTTTAAAGAAAACACTTATTTTAATATCTACAAGGAACAAGCCTATTCTAATAAACATGATTGAAAATGTCTGTATACAGAAAGTGTTTTTAACATAACCTCAATTCCTTAAAGCCTTTGCTGGCTTGATTAATAGTTTAGTGACTGTTAAAGCCGTATAAGATAATTATATGCTGTTAAATAACTTATTTTTTTCAAATTCAAATGGACTATTAGCAAGTAATTACGAACCATATAATTTATGTTCATTATTAGCATTTTCTAGTATACACACGTTTATGGGTTGCGCTATTAGTAAAAATATTTTACGGTGAATTTCATATGGTAATATAATTTGTTTTATGATTGTAGGAATCGATGGATGTGCCAGAAAATTTTGAACGCTAACTAGTCTTCATTAGAAGCCGAATGCAAAGAATGAAGACTTTAATAAAAAATATTTGTGTTTGTTGTTGGAAAAAAAATCAAAATAAGCAAACACACAAACCCTTTTTTTAGAGACAAGGTTTATATTTTTGCTTGAATGTATCTATCAACTGGGAAATATGTATAAATTTCCTTTATTACACACTAGCAGTCGCGTAGGGCTTCGCTCCCATGGACTTCATCACGATAGAAACATAACCTTCCTTCTTGTGCAGTCGGGTAAAAAGTATCTACGTTCAAAGATAAGCGCGTTTAAGCAATCAATTTTTTTACGATTTATAATATAAATATAGATATGAAAAATATTGATGTGTTACTTTTCATAAATAATATTCTATTTAGTTATTATTTTATTGAATTACTAGCATAAGAAAGTGCATCTTAAGCACACTAAAACGGCTGAATTAACATATCACATGTAATGAGACACTTAAATGCTACAATCAAAATATATTCATCAAGCTTAAAACAAACTTTCATAAGTAGGTAAACGTTTCAAAATCAATCCCACTAAGAGTCAAAACAAATTTAATTTAGTTCTCTCGTTTCAAAACAGATCTCGTATTACCACGAAGCCATCGGCGGTAATTACTTTGGTGCTGTTGACAGTGATGCCAGGAAAGATGCAAGATGGCGACCTAACTGACCTATTACGTCAGGCATACCTAGAAACATCTGTAAGGGAGTTAATTTGACATGTTAAGTGGGAAGACTGGTTTGAAGAAATAAAAACTAATAAATTATACTATTTATTGTTTTTTTTTTCTATTTTGATTAAATATGGTCACTGCCTCTGCGGATATCCTTCTCAGTCATCCTCTGTTACTTTAGCATCCATTCTATATTTTGTAAAATTTACTTGAATCCTAATTTAAAAAAATGTTAACCGAATAATAGCAAAACCGAATATTCGAAAATAATACGTTCCTCTATTTACAATATCACAGCCGGTGATCATTATTCCCGCCCTTGACAGGAACGCGATTGGCGGGAACTTCCAAGATGGCGACCCGTCCTGACCCTTACGTCAGGCACGAAACATCTGTTTTAACATGTCCGACGGGCGGGTAATAAGCGAGTTTGAATTTAGAACATTCTTATTTTTTTTTAAGAATTTTTGGCGTTGTTGCAAGTTTTAGGTATTTTGTTTTACTATGTTTAATAAAGACAGATTGGTTAATAATGAAATATTTGGGGATACACTGTAGGGTACCTAGACTTATTACAAAATATATTCTGTGTTCAGTTAATACAGCACCTAATTATAACTAACAAACGTTTTATGTGAAAGCGTACGTTGCTACTTGCACATTGTGAACACTAGCAGTAGGATGTCAAGACTCATGGGACATTTTTTCCTACCTAAGAATTAGTTCCCAGAAACTTAAGAGACTTACGATGATGTGCTGTCACCAAATTTTTTGTTCACATAATTGATATAGCTAAACTATCCGCCCACAGCGGTGACATTTCGTCGTAAACTAGAAAAAGTTTAAGCAATTTATCTGATGCAAGACGCAAAAAATTTTAGCGGCAAAAAAAAATATTTGTATGGTATTTTAATTAAGTTATTCATATTTGGTATGTGTTGATTCGTTGTAGGTAAGTTGTTCTGAAAAATATACGTAAATATAAATAATTATAATTGAGAATTTTAACGGGGCAATCAATCAATAATTCTTCCCTGCCTTTTCCCAACTTTGTTTGGCTCTACTTGTAGTCTTACAGAATGTGGCTATAACACCTGTAATTTACAGGAATCGTCTTTTCTATCTGGTCTCCATCACCCAGTAACATGGTACCCTATAGCAGTACTGAAGATATATATTTTAGCTATCCGTAAATATTAAAAACAGACTTTACATGTTTTCGGAGGTAAGGAGGTGACTCTGTAGGTAATGCATGGACACACATGTCCACACATCAACCTTGGCAAGCGTTGTTTTACCTCTAAGAAGCAGCTACCTACTTTAAAAGAAAACATTCAATCACTGTTAAAATCCTTTTTTGTTTTTTTGTAATTTATTCAAACTTGGATCTCGGTAATTGACCAGAAACCGCCAGATAAGAAAAATGTAGGTACCAGCATTATCTTTCATAAAAAATATTAGAGACCATAAAGTTAATACAAAAATATAATGGACAGAGCAGAGGACGCTTAATTTCCGCTCGCTTACTGTCTTCTGCCAAAACTCGAGATGTATAAGCTAGCAACTTCGATTGTTCATCATCCTGTAAGCTTGTTTTCAGCGAAAAATATTTTGTTTACGACCCACATTAGAGCAAGAACAATTATGAAAAGAATTTACGCGTTCTTTTTCAGTAAAAGGAATTGTTTTTGGCCAAGTAATTCAGACGTTTTGCGCGCTGGGCTGTGAAGTAATTTAGGTTAACTAGCAATTTCCCGTGACTCCATTCACACGTTCTGTGGATAATTATTAGGTCACATTATATTCTCGCTTTATATACCTATTACTAGTACTCACGCGGGGCTTCGCTCCTGTGGATTCTATCACGGTAAAAACATAACTCTCCTTTTTTGCAATCGCGTAAAAAGTAGCCTATAACCTTCCTCAAGCTTCAAGCTACTTCCATACCAAATTGCATCCAAATCCACCCAGAACTTTCGAAGATCAGCGCGTTCAAGCAAACAAACAAACAAACAAACTTTTCCGCTTTATAATATTATTAGTATAGATAGGGAACTCCTCTTTAAAAATATATCCCAAAATAATATTCCTCGTTAAAGTCTAGTCTCATTGAAAATTCTATATCCATTTTACGCGAGAAACTCACAAATAAAGCTAAGCATAATAAACGGAACTCAAGAGCTATCATGTTTAAATAATAGATGGAGCCCTTGGGTACGCTAATCAATAATATCGCTTTGTACTTAGTTCGGTAAGTTAGTTACAAAATGTAACTAACACGATCTATGATAAATTAGTTATAGAATTAGTAGTGTTGGCCACATAAGCTACGTAATATGTATAACGCATCAATGAAAACCAAATAGGTTGGTTCTTTTCAACCGACGACAAAAAGAGGAGGTTATCAATTCGACGCGTATATATATATTTTTTTTATATATGATCACCGAGTACTCGAAGACGGCTGAACCGATTTGGAAAATTCTTTTTTGTTTGAAAGGGTATACTTCGAAATTGGTGCCATTGTCACCAAGTCAGGATCTGATGATGGGATCTTGGAGAAATCGAGGGAACTCTTCAAATATTATGGGCACACCTAGTATAGTACCTTGTGCAGTTGCTCTCAAAAAGCACCATTTGAGGACGTGGAACTAATGATGAAGACCCCAGATGGCTACCGAAACTACTCAATAATAAGTATTTCGTGGATTGCGATTCAATTACTTGAATATGGATGTTAAGCATTTTATGCTCGTCATAATGCATATGGTGATGTAGAGCTGATGGTGAAGTACCAGGAGAACTCCTCAACAATTAACGGCCCAACATTGGGAAAAGCAATATTTTGTAAATGAATATAAGTAGTTGACATTTAGGCTCTTGTAACTAGGTAAATTAAAAATCAACCAACTAAAAAGAGTCAAATAAAAACTTTTTACCAAAAAATTAAACCGACTCCCAAAAAACACTGCAAAGTGAAAAATAACTTTAATTTCGGAAATCGGTGCTAAAAACGAAAATACAAAACTAAAGACACCGACTACCGAAATTAAAGTTATTTTTCACTTTGCAGTGTTTTTTGGGAGTCGGTTTAATTTATTGGTAAAAAGTTTTTTTTTGTTTTTTTTTATTTATGTTGCTCCACACAGGAATGTCCCCTGAATCACGGGTGCGTTACAAAACATTTAAATTTACATTCAGAAATACCCACAGCTAGAACAACTATCACTATATAAATAAAGTTTGTTCCGTTTGGGAATCGAACCCGTAAACTGCGGCGCAGCAGTCCATCGCTCAAATACTTCGCCGTATTTGTTGTTAAAGTGAGTGTCATTCAAAATCTAAGTTTGAAAGGCTAGGCTGGCCTGGTTTGAAAAATCACAAAAGAAAAATATAGTAGCAAGTATATCACAGTCGCAACGTACATGTAAAAATTAAGGTAAGTAAATACCTCTCTCTTAAAAGATAAAGATCAAAATAATCACAAAACCACTATAAAAGAACTTCTAGGCTGTGAAAAACAAACAATTTTTACAACACTCTTTAATACTCCCACTCGTATTATAGACAGCCATTAAAACCCGCAAATTTAACGTTGAAAAGCGTATGAATAAAAATACGTTAGATGAGAATTCAAAATTTTATGGCCTGTAAAATAAGCTGGGTGGAAAAAATTGGATTTATGATAATTTCGCTCGCTACTAATAAAAATTTGGGTTAGTCTGGCCTCTTATTATGGGTGAATGTTACTCTCTTACGAGGGGGCACTGCGATATAATATTAACTTTGTTGCCCGCGTCGGTCAAATTCGACGAAAAGGAAATGGCAAGGCATAGTATTAAATTAAAAGTGAGACACTTCCAAAATTAAGATTTTTGATTTAAGAAGTAAGTAAAATCCTACAAATATACGAAAGAACTATCGTACCTTTAAAAATAGATAAACCGTATATTCAAATTGGATAAATGAAGCTAGTTTAAGTTGGTAGAATACTGTTCAATCAGAAGGAGATAACAACAATATACATGAATTGTAAAACAGTTCAGGAATTAAGCAAACGAATCTATATTATAACCATTATCATTCTTAAAACGTTTCCGAAGTCGGAAAACTTTCATAAAACCAGCACAAAATCAACTCTTGATTGTAACAAATAAAATAAATTGCCTTATTATATTAATTGCCTGTTTTATTTAATATAATGAGGCGCTTATTACTTTTTAATACAGTGCTCTCAAGTATCATAAAATAAATAATTGTATTTGGACTAACGAACCTTTTAACGATGTATCTCGAAATGCGACGGCATCTGAAAAGAGAACGGGAAACAATTAAAGTATTTTCCTTATATCAATACGAATTTTGAACACACTTGTGAAATGTTTCTGTAAAAATTTAAAGAATATTTGTACAAGCTTTCCTTAGTGCAAACGCGAGCTTAACCGGTATTACTGCCTTATATAATTATTATGTATCTATAGGTTTTATATTGTTATAAGTAACTACGCTATAAGTTTCTACAATACAACCAGACGAGTCTTGTATTGTAATATAAAAGCCTTACGGACATTTCCCATAGATAAACTAGCAAATCAACACAAATATTTAATTAGTGATCATTTTAATATTGCTAACATATTAGGTTCCTTTAACTATCTCAGACATAAAGTTTCATAAGTAAATCTTTCATGCTTTGTAAACACATAGAGTAGAAGTAATGCCGCATTTCCAAAGCTTCAAACATAACATTATTTCAGAGCATTGAGCGCGACCACAATTGTATACAAGTTAGAGGTAGCTATTCCGACGTTGCACTCAATGTAACTAACCACAATCCTCAGTCTATCCTCTGTAACGTTTACGATTTGATAGACGAATATTGGAATTCCAGTGGTTGTGAAATGGTCTAAAAACTTGTATTATTTGTGTTCTTTAAAGTGTTTGATTTCTATTTATTATCCTAACAAGTTATGCACCGTGGTAAATATCTGTTGCGTCAATTTGCTTAGTATTTTGTTCCCTACTGTCAGACAAAGTAAGACTAGATTCTACCTCAACATCTATATTAACGAAGAAATTTCTCCAACAGCCGAAAATATGGTTCAAGCCAATGACACGGCATCTTCTATGATTAGTAATAGACAAAAACATCCTCTAATGATACCCACTTGGATTCCCTTCACACGTTATTGCTATTACCTGGAAGATGCCCATGAATTTCTCTGCTCCCATCTCTTTCTTTTACGTTATTTTTGTCTTCTTCTTTATATAAAGGTTTGCCGCAAAGATCTTGTTTAACAATGATCATGTAGAACGTATATCAGTAAAACCGTTTTTAAGCGTTGAAGTTATTTTTGTTAATTATTCACAATTTTGTTATTTTAGTCTGGAGTGGACTAAAACATGCCAAAATGTTGGGAAAATGCAAAACTTAAAGTAAAAACCGGAAAAGACAAGTAACTGAAATTTTCCTATTTAACGAAAAAATAATTTAAAAAATTAAATTCCTTTACGAAACACAATACACCTTTTTCTTAATCGTCAATATGTCTACTGTTTTAATTTTTCTAAACTAGAAACAATTATTTAATTAAATAAAATTGATTTAAATACCTACAATTTAAAATATGTTAAATAATCCAAAACACACACACACACACATCAAAATCACTTTACAAACATTTAACTATATGAATTCAAAAACTTTCATTCATAAATCGTCACTAAACTTGAATACACGAACCCGAAACACAACAAAACAACACTTAACGGCAAAATCGAGTGGACGACCGCCCGCGACAAAGCTAGTCGCTTACTGGCGTTTTAGCCCGAGCGCTAACAACAAAACGCACACTATTGCAAGGATCCATAGTACATACGATTGCGTATGTGTTGGTGCATCATACTACGGCTACAACTTATACTTCTGACCCAAGACTTTGGTGTGTCCATCTCTGAATTAAGCAATTATGGTTAATTTCGAGGCTCCCCATATTATGTTGAGTCGTGTCGGCGAGAGAAATGTGTTATTTCGTATCATAATTTGTGTGAAGGCATCCGCTTGAGCAGCTGTGAATTATATGTTGAACGTGTAATATGTTCGTTATTTTTTCTATCTATGATTTAATTCGTTAGACGGTTATATTAAAAAGATATAGTGGTTAAATCTATGTGGATAAAACTGCTCTGTGCTAACGAAGGTTTCTTGTTTGGAGTTAATTGCAGTCTATACATGTTGATTTTTTTTTTAATTTCTCGTTTTTTCTTCTCATGCTAGGTTTTAAATTATAAGTTTGTAAGTCGCTTCCAATTTACGTGTTACTACAACGTTGACTTTAAAGCAGTTTGTATCTTGCACCTTACTGACCTCCGTCAACTTACTGAAGAGCAGTTTCAAAGAATGTGGCAACACCTTTGTAATAAAAAGAGGTTTTTGTGAAGGGTTATGAAACTTTTCTTGTGTTATATTTATTATATCAAATGAAAGTGTTACTCTTACATGCAATTCCAACTCAAGCCCAAGGTAAAACGAAAAGTTAATCGAAATAAATGAAATATCAGATTTCATTCATTAATAGACACATTGTGTCTTACAAAGCAATCAAATAAAATCAAAAACCATCAAGAATCCTCTCACTCATCAATCATTTGATCGTTCAATCGTTCATTCGAAACCGTTGTCAATTCGAATTTAAATTTTTCGACGATGAATTTAAAAATAAAAAAGAATATTAACACTTGAACGGCCGGTACAAATTTTAAATCATAAATGGTGTGATTAATGTTCCCTGGGTTTGTTCCAATGACACTTTACGTCAACGTTGCCTAATTTGATTGGACGTTTTGGTATATATTACAAGACGAGGCGGGGCCTATTGGGTGTAATTAAAAATCATAGATTGTTATCACGGCAACCAGCCAAGTTTCCGGTGGGTTATAATTGTTCGGAATTCAGTTTTCGAATTAAATAATTGTGTATTGTGTGAATGTGGGGTGAAAGTGCGTGCTTTGAATTTAGAATAATTGGATTTGCAGTAACTGTGGGGACAGCTATTATTATGTGTGGTGAGTAGTGGTGGCCCAGTGGTTACGAGTCCAACTTGCAGGCAAGCACGTTGCTTTGTGTTATTATTATCGTAACCATTGCTACCACATCGAAGAAGGAAAACATCTTGAAGAAACGTTGTCCTAGGACAGAAAAGTCTGAACACATGCAACATCCGCCAACCCGTATCGGGCCCGCGTGAAAGATTACGGCCCATTCCCTTTTACAGCGAGGAGGCCTCTGTCCCAGCAGAGGTAACTTTATAAGCTGATGATGTTTTTATTATAATGTGACATAAAAAAGAGCATTCATGTCATTCTATATATTTCCAAACAAATACTGCTTTACATAGTTTTCACCACCTGATATATCGTTGGCGTCATAAACAATGACACCTAACCATATTGTATAAATTGTTGTATATGTGGCAAGCGAAATTATGTAGCGCTGAACTCAAGTTATTACCCAAGTTTAGAAAATTTAACATGACGTACATATATTGTAACAATGTTCCTTCAACGTTAATGTGTGTTTCACCAGCAACAGCGGTGGGAATAAAATTACAAGTACAAGCCAAGTTTAAATGGGAGCCCTTAATGCGCACTGGAAAATACGGAGTCATAATGTTTACTTTTTATCTCCAAGATTTTTCTGCCCTGTGTAGGTGTCTACGAAGGAAAAATATGGAAATTCTTTTAAAATTCACTTATCAAATCCGATTTCAAATATGAAAAATACATAATTGAAATCAGATTTGATTCCAAGTGGTTAGTTGCAGTGTACTAGAGACCGGTACACAAAACCCTAATAAATTATATACTCAAACATTTCCCATGGATCACTCTATTCATTGGTGAAAGCCGCATGAAAACCTTTTCAGTCGTTTTTACATTTTTCGCGAACAACTAGACACAGATGCGGCGGGAGACTGTTTTATTATATGCTAGGATTGTTGTTTCTATATGTGAAAATCGGGAATAAGAGTTTAAAGATCGAAAATAAGCAGTAAAAAGAATTTCTAAAACGTTATCCAATCTTTTTTCTACTTCCTGTTTGAGTTTGTAGGACCTTCTATTTAAAAATGATTTAAATTAGAATATTTTAAATTAAAAAAATATGGTGCAAATAGAGACAATGAATGAATTTTGTCCGAACAGTATTTAGCAACCTTTACCTACTGCTCTATCATAGGCACGGGTCCATTTACAACAAACTTAAGCAACGCTTGGTGAGATCAGTCCAATGGTGGACCATATTAAAATATCAAGATTCCTTCGTGCCTCGGAAACCAGGTTAAGCTGGTCCCGGCTGTCATTTGACATCTTTGATAGTCTTTACGGGAAGTCAAAAGACAGAAAATCTGACACTAGTATTGCCAAGCGGTATAGTGCTAAACAGTCTCTGGATTGTGGAGGTCAGGTCACCAGTTATTCTTTGCAAAATACTGGTACTGGTGCTACATTTAGTTAGACTGGAAGCCGATACCAACATAGATCCATGGGAGAATGCTATGCAGTTGATGATCAGCCACGTTCTATTCTTTGAAAGTGCACTGTATTTTTGTACGACGCAACGTGCAACCAACGAGATGACGGAAGTCCGATGAAGTGGCTCCGTGGAAAGTTTTATGCCCGATTGTTGGGATCTCCATATGCATCAAAGTATACATTTACATATTCTTTCTTTAGTACGGCTCTCTTTTATTAAGTTACTAAACACCAAGACTATTTTTAGCTATACAAAGAACTAATAATAGTGATGACATTAGCCTAATTTTCCAAAAGCATATACTGAGTATAACGTTATTAATAAAACCCATCACGCCGTCAGTTCCAACATTAAGCATAGTAATGTGGGTGTAATATAATACGTTCGTGTCGTAAGTCACAACACTGCCTTATCATGTCTTGATGAATTATCTCGGTGCTCCACGGTGCTCGGTTTTGGGTGTTCAAGTTAGGGGTGGTGAGAGCTTTGAAACTTTTCCTTTCCTACTTTACGATGATAAAGTTTTGCGATACTGTACAATCTGTATTTAATTTACTCTCAAGAATTGCTGGCATTAATGAAAAAAAAACATGTTTATAATAAAACTTTTTTCTCAGTCCAAACAGCAGATTCTGTATTCCAAAAT
This sequence comes from Tholera decimalis, assembly GCA_943138885.2. Classification (NCBI taxonomy): domain Eukaryota; kingdom Metazoa; phylum Arthropoda; class Insecta; order Lepidoptera; family Noctuidae; genus Tholera; species Tholera decimalis. Next base: position 8,033,611 of record OW964565.2, on the reverse strand, counting down.
TTCTAAGCATAATTATTTGTCTTTATGTTGCTAGATTCTAAATTCGAATCTGCCAATCAATAAGAAAACTCAACACACGGCCAGAATTCAAACATGATTAAGTATCAGTTTTTTTTATTTATTATAGGCTCGCGTTTGGCGGGGTTTGTGGTTGATACTTCAAAAAAGTTGTTAGCCATACAATTTATTTCATGAAGCACAGACTCATAAAAATAATAAAATACACATCAGTTATATTTAATAATAGTAACTAATAAGGCAGTTCTCCTCGATACAGCTCGTATTGTGAGGAGGTTCCTTTCTCTGGAGACCTAACCACCGGTAGCTTGGACCCTGTTCCCGATACCAGTAGACTGCCATTTTTATATTTTTAAATGTTTTTTTATTGTCAATTTTTTATAGAAAAATATTTAAAATTTAATTTTTGAGAAGTAATTAAAATAAAAGAAATAACTAATAATAAGGTAAAACAATAAAGATGTTTTTTTTTGTCAATATATCTTTAAAATTGGTAGTATTAGCTTCACTCGATGCGTGCAATGTGTTACCTAAATCAGTAAGTGATGTACGCACAATTCAGATTTTTTTCGGAATACAAAATCAGCAGGAAAAATAATGTCATTCAATTTATACATTAATTTAAATATGCAGTATATTTAAATTAATTTATACATTGAATACAAGAAGAAATACATAAGAAGAAGTACATTTTATAAATGAAACAAATATCAAAGACATTTCAATATCTCCGAGATCTTTTTAAATTTAATGGAGGACAATTGAATATCGACACAGTATTAAAGCTATTTCATGTGTCATGTGTTACATGGTCAGCGGTGTGTTCACATTACAAGGTTCTTATATAGATATAGCGAATGTTTTAAGCCAATATGCTTACACATTCGCTATATCTAACAGTATAACCTTAAAATTTTCACTAAACGGCGTAGGAGAATTAATACTGAATTTAATAGTGAATTTCCGTCTCTATACATCAGTCGTACGGTCCTACGGGACACCGTTTGATATGCAAATTTTGATGCTCAGGTAATATTAGTCAATGGTTTATTGGTTTCACCAGCTAAGCTCACTTTGAAATGAACACAGGCATCGTTTGATTAATATTGTGCTGGGATTTGATGAGTGCCGTTGGAGAAAGGGTTACTCAACGATGGATGGGGTAAAAGACTTCCCAATGAGTGAATATTACGTTGATTTTGACGGTTTCAAAGAACCTATCGCATGCTGTCAAAATGTTGAAGTTTATTGATTTAATCCCCACTAAATTATAAATGCGAAAGAATCTCTGTCTGTCTGCCTGCTCGTTACGCATTTACGTCACGTCGTCACAACTGAAACTGTTTTGATGAAATTTGGTACAGAGATACATTAGCCCTTGGAAAAGGGCAAGGAAATGCATGCGAAATCGCCTACAGACGCTAGTATGTTTATATACAATTAAAAATACTTAGAAAAAAAAATGCAACTTACACAGGTTATTTAAAAATGTGTCACAGCTGCACAAAATGTGGTTTTATAACTTCTCGGAACAATCTAATTTACGTACGTATCTATAAAAAATATTAGTTTGTAAGACCAATTTAAGTGTAACGTATTATTCGAATTCAAACGTCACAATTAAATCCCAATACTAACCCAACACTTTAAAGTTTAAATTCAATTAACCCAAAATACACAAAAATTCCTGCGTAAAAACGAACGTTACAGAATTAGAATAGCATGCTCTAAGTTAATTTATAGAACCGGCTACACTTAATTGAATTAATGTTTCAATTTGATTAATTGAAACCAATTTTGGCTTTTACAACTGAAATAAATCGCGACAGGCATTCATAATTTTGTTTTAAAATTCTGTATCGTGTTTAAACACGGAAACGTCTTCTATAACGTTTATGTAATTTTATTGTATTGAAATTTAGGTTTGTCATGATGTTAAATTGTATGTTTGAGTAATTGTATGTTTTAGCTCTGATTTTACATCAAGTCTGCGAAATAGCTCTCCAAGATGAATAAGAGTATATATTATTGATTCATCGACTGCTTTTTTGACTTTTGATAGTTCTACAAATAATTTTTTCAAGAGCTTTATTGAAAGGATAATGCTAACACTGAAAATTGTCTTTGCCGCTAATCGACTGTGCCGTTTGTTATTTCAAGCAGCCGTTTTAGTTTTAAAGCCTTAAAGTATTTAATTGGATTCATTATATTTTGTATCCCGTTATTTAATCAATTGAAACAGCTGCATAAAACCGCTTTATTAATAGATAGAAAATCCGCAGCAATTCATTCAATCCTTCATTTTCAGAATATTGAAAATTATTGTTTTCGGAATTACATACCAAATTATTATAATGAGCATGGCACAAATCCTAAATAACAAGATTTAATATGCAAATCTGAACACAAAATTTGTACTAATTTAGAGAGTCTATTAACGTTCAAAATAGTTAGTGTTACATTGCGCAATTTACGTTTGTTGGAATGCAAATTGTCATAATGAGGACGGAAATGGGTGTCGTTCATAATTAATATTGTATTGGTGTAGTGTTTGGTGCTAGATGTGAACTAGAGCGGTGTGATGAGACAGTTTGATTTAAGAACCAAATAGGAATGATAATTATACAGTCTATAAAGTTCCCACTGCTGGGGAACAACAACATCCATCAACAGGCACTGGACCCGCGAGTCGAAGGCACCTCGTTATTCCAATCTTATTGAACTAAAACATGATTTATTAATATCAATATAATAGAAGTTATTAAAAATTGCTCATACCGTGGTTACACATAAAAAAATCTCTAATTTCAAATTTGGTAATCAGTATTTAAATGAAGGTAAAATCTATATAAATAATAAAAACTTTTTACCAAAAAATTAAACTGACTTCCAAAAAACACTGTGAACTGAAAAATAACTTTAATTTCGGTAGTCGGTTAAATTTTTTGGTAAAAAGTTTTTATTTCTCATTTTTTAGTTGGTCGGTTTATAATTTACCTAGTTACAAAAGTCTAAATGTCAACCACTTATAACCTTTTACAAAATATTGCTTTTCCTAATGCTGGGCCGTTAGTTTTTTTTTTTGTTAATTGATGAGGAGTTCTCCTAGTACTTCACCATCAGCTTCACATCACCATATGCATTGTGATGAGTATATTGTGCTTAATAAACAAATTCAAGTAATCGAAGCAGAACACATGAAATACTTATTATTCCTACTTATACAGTAGTTCCAGTGGCCATCTGTGGTCTTCATCATCAGGTTCACTTCACAAATGGTGCTTTTCGAATGCAACTACACAAGTTACTACAAATAAAATTGACCCGATCTCGTTCAAACTAATTTTGGTTGAAAGTTTACATTAAGGTCTACAGATATATAGTTCTTTTAGATTTTTCACTCCATTATTATAGAAGTTACAGACACACACACTTTTACCAACTTGGAAGCGTATATCTTTTAAGGGCGGATACGACCAAACAGGAATAAATTTTATTCTAGGAGTAAATCGCTACTTATTCGAGAATAACTCAATTTCACGTTTAACCAACTACAATTCGAGGAATAACGGGTCTATTCGGGAATAGTCACTATACCACCGTTAGGCATGGAATAAGGAAGTTATTCCAAGAATAACAAAATGGCGTCATATTGTTTTAAGCTGTCATTTCAACTCAACACAAGGAATTATTCAAAAAACATAAAATGCAACGTTTAAATGATTTGATTGAAGATAGTGATAGTGATGAGGAAGTTATTCCTAGACGTCCAAGGTGGCTAAAAGAGAGAATAGATTTATTTGAATATTATGATGATCATGATTTCACGATAAGGTTTCGTTTGAGCAAAGAAGCAACCTTGTTTTTGCTGACGAGAATTGAACACAAATTGGAATACATTTCTGACCGGTAAGTATTTATTAGTACCTCTAACAATATCTACCTACCTAATTAACCTGCATATTTATGTTATTGTACGGTCACAAAAAGCCTTTGAAAAATTTATGCCTGGATAGATTAGAATATCAGATCTAATTATTTTATTATTTTTCAGCAACTTTTCCATTTCACCAATTAACCAGTTGCTGGGCACCTTGAGATTTTATGCAACAAATTCCACTCAAATGGTTATCGGTGACATCTGTGGTTGGAGTACACCTACTGCCAATAAAATAATTCACAGAGTCAGTGCCAATATTGCTGCACTGCACAAGGAATATATAAAATTTCCTACAACTCAGCAGGAGATGAGGAGGGAGCAAGATAATTTTTACCGAATAGCTCGATTTCCACGTGTCATTGGTGCCATGGATTGCACACACATAAAATTATCATTTGTACCACTCCGGTGTCAGGTAGGAGGTGAACAAGCAGAACTATATAGGAATAGAAAAGGTTACTTTTCTATAAACGTGCAAACAATATGCAATGCTAACTTGGAAATCACTGACATAGTAGCACGATGGCCAGGGTCGTGTCACGATAGCACAATATTTAATAATAGTATTATCAAAGCGAAATTTGAAGATGGATGCTATAATGATTCGATTTTGGTTGTTGACAGCGGATATGCTTCAACCTCATACATGATGCCTCCATTAGGGAGCCCAAGAACGCAAGCAGAGCAACTTTATAACGAATCACAAATAAGAACTCGAAATCCTATTGAAAGAAGTTATGGGGTATGGAAACGAAGATTCCCTGTTTTGGCACTTGGAATGCGTGTAAAGTTAGAAAAAGCACTGACAATTATAGTGGCCACTGCAGTTCTTCATAATATTTTACGTCGTAGAGGGGAAAGTTTACCTCCAGATGATCCAGAACTTGATTTACCAGGCCCTTGGGAGCAAATTTTAAGTGATGGCCAAATGCCTCAAGTCATTCAAGGAGAACAAATACCTGTGAGACGGCATGAGACCCGGGATGCTCTTATTGCTGATTATTTTTTTAGTTTGATGTAAGTAAACAGAATAAAATAAAAGTAATTAAAGAAGAATATTGTTTTTAGAATTTATTCCTATTTTATAATTAAAACACTGGATGAACAATTATTTTCTATTTTTGAAAGCCACTAACTTTCTTCGCTTCATCAATAAAATGTTGGTTTTAATTTTTTCTTGTTTTAATAACTCCTTTTTTATTTGAATATCTAAGTCATGCCGCATCTTAGACCTTTCCATTTCTTCCACAGCAAGCTTTGTCTGTTGTTCTAAAGCCTCAATTTTCTTCATGTGTAATTGCTCTAATGAAGAAGATGCGCTTGAGTGGGTTGGTCTTCTCCTAGAAACCCATGTCCGATGAGGAGTTGGATTCTCAGTATGTTTAATTTTGAGGGCCGACGATATAGGAGTCTGCAACATTTTGCGTGTATAATCTCCCCAATCCTTTAATAGAAAAACAATAAAATTAGTAGGGTAAAGTAATAACTTGACATACATAGTTCTAATTTAGTAAAATTTGTCTTATATCTAGCTGTTGCATTTATAATACTATATAATAATTATATAGTGGCCATTTCATAAAATCCTTTCTTAGCGAGCCTCGAGGTAACATAAAGAATACACCTGCCAAGTTTTATCAAAATCTGTCCACATATTGGGTCTGCGAGCTAATAGTCCAGTCATTCAGGCAGTCACAGTATTTTTATTTACAGCTGTTAATTACCTTTTTCACAATATCTTCATTTTCACATACTACATCTGTGTCGCTTGTTTGTTCTTGTACAAAGAATGAAGGAGGCATTGTGGTATCTACAAATAAAAGTTAAGTTTAAAATTAAGACATAGGGTAAACATAGGAGGCATATTTAATACAAATTAAATAAAAGAATAAATGCACAGCCCAAACTTTTTCTCAGTGAAAATTGTAAAGGGTAAACTAACCTATGAATTCTATCTCTGCTGCTGGCAAATCCTCCATTTGTGCCGCAACCATAGCCCCTTGGTCTTGCACCGCTGGAATAATATCAGAGTCTTTATCGTATTGGTTAAATAAACCAATAGCACTGGTGGATATTAGTGATATGATCCGCTGTTGAATGTGATCTTCCTTTTTAGGCAGTATTGATGATCCACCACCTAAAACAAAAATATTTTGGAATAAGAAAACTAAATAATGAATGATGATGAATATGAAGAATGTTAAGCATATCGATTTATGTGTTTCATTATCATTTCAGCCACAATAATCCACTATTGTTGAGCATAGGCCTCCTTACACATGGTGTTTTTCCCAAAACAGTTTTTAGGTTATTTTAAAACAAAGTTAAAGTTAGCATTTTAGCATAGGTATATAAATAACATAATAATATAATACTAACCTGTTTGGATCATATGCTTCCTGTTTGTTGCTGCATCCTTTCTTGCCACCTTTTTCATGCTCTCCCATTGAGCTTTCAAATTATCCCCCGTGCGAGAACAGTGGGTTGTACGGCTGTTGTACTGGTCAGCAATGATTTGCCATTGAGCCAATTTTGATTTCACCGTAACACCGTCAGTTTTTTTATTTTCTATTATTTTAAAATGTAGCTCTACTAGGCTTAACAAAAGTTCTTTTTCAGATGGCAGCCAATTAGGACTACGTTTACGCATAACGTCACTCATTTTTAAGAATAAATTTACTTTGCAAAACTCGAATATAACACCACATGAACCAAACCGAACCGACACGAAAAACTTTAAACACTTCTTCGTTTTCAAATAATACTGACACTATTGACATTGACAGCAACTATTCCGCTCTATAATACGACAAATAAGAGTTGACATGCGTTATGCTTCTGTACTCTCCCGTTTGTAGAACAACGATATTTTTCCGGGTATTACATTCGTTCACATCATGTTCACATTCACTCCGCTATTCGCGTTTAGTTATTCCAAGTATAGTAATACTTCAGATTGCGTCGAAAAACGACTTTCAGTTACTCGAGTTTAAAATCGTGGAATAAAATTATCCCTGGTATAGTTACGCGCGTGTAAATCTATGTTTGGTCGAATCCGCCCTTAAACGATTAACTTTATGAAAAATGGTCTTAATAACCTCAATGTCATTTTAAAAGACCTGTTTATAAATACCACACACGCATAAATTTCATTTAAAAAAATATTTTCAGTTTTAGTTCCATATATGGGGAGCCCCCTTACATTAAATCTTTTTTTTCATTTTTTTTTTTCTCAAAATCGGAAAGCGTTTCACAGAACACATCTACCTACCAAGTTTCACATGTATAATCCTAATAGTTTCGGAATAAAATGGCTGTGAGATACGGACGGACGGACGGACGGATAGACGGACAGACAGACAGACAGACAGACAGACGGACAGACATGACGAAACAATAAGGCTTCCGTTTTTTTCCATTCGGCAACGGAATATTTGAAGAGTTCCCTCTAGGATCCCATCATCAGATCCTAACTTGGTGACAATGGGACCAACTTTGAAGTATACCTTATCAAACAAAAAAATGATTTTCCAAATCGGTTCAGCCGTCTTCGAGTATTCGGTGATCATACATAATAAAAATATATACAACGTGTAACGGAAAGGGTACATACATACCAAGGGCACGGCTTCTTTGGGCGATATCAAACGATATTGGAAGGGTTTTATAATCTATCTCTACATGTTCCGAAGTAATGAGAATTTTTAATACATTGATACCGGAAACCGAACTTTTCAAATTGAAATAAGCACATCACAGAAGAGATTTATCGTGATATTTGCAAGTAACGTGGAAAGTTATTAACCTACGTAGTGCGGTGACACGACCCTTCCAATATCGTTTGATATCATCCAATGAAGCCGTGCCCTTGGTATGTATATGCCCGTTCCGTTACACGTTGTATACGCATCGACTTGAGAACCTCCTCCGTTTTTTTTTTTCGTCGGTTAAAAATGAATCGACAAATGTGTGTACGCGCACTACTTTCAAACTACTGCACTAAATTGGATTGTTTTTTTTAGATTATTGTCAGGACAAGGTTTTATTAAATAAAATAAAAAAAATGGCGGTGCTAAATTTGCAACAGTCAGGTAATATTTACATAAATATTTGCTTATCGACATTTTGTCCTTACACAATAAATCTTGATAATTGCACTGCAGATAATTTCTATTCATCATAATTAAATAACGAACTTAATTTAACCACTACGCAATTACCTATATCGAACAATAAACCTGTCTGATTATGAGTCATTTCAATTTCATGTAAATTGTTCACACAATCATGGGTATTATTATTTGGTAAGTCAATTACTTGTATGCATGTATCTAATTAAAAGTATGATATTTTTAATTTCCTGTATTGGAGTTAGTTGGATGTTTAATAAATATTCTTTTGATCATTCCATTGTTCTATATTAATTGTTCTATACTGTCTACTCATATCTAATTAACATGTATTATGGACGCATGTAAAAAAATATTTTTAAAAGAGTATCTGTGGAGTTTCTTGCCAGTTCTTCTGCATAGAAAATTACCAATTTCTGAACCGTGCACTAACTTTTGACGCTATGTAAGTGCCCATATATGCCTATGTGAAATGAAACATTTTGAGTTTGAGTTTGAATCATTGATTTATAGTCACAAATTTAATTATATATTGTAGGTTTTTAGTATAATTATTTAGTAGGTACCTACTTAATCGGTTAGCTCTAAATTATATCATAATAATTACACAATTTGAATCTATAATTCGAATGTAATTTTAAATGTCATCGTCAACAATAAATTCATTTGGGGTGACATTCTCGCATTTAGTACCGACGCGATATTCGGAGGGAAAAAAACAATAAGTCCGTTGTGCCACGAGACACACTAAGTGTAATTTATGTGCCTGGCTCTAGATATAATCTTACAGAATCTTGTGTACAGGCAGTTCCTCTTGAGTTATTTTGTTATTGACCCGGTAATTCCGGGAAATATTAGTAGTGCAAACATCGGGGTTTTCCTTGTTTTGCGTATAAGCAATTGCATTAAATTGTTTTCATATTTATTTAATTTGGCTATTAATATTAGCTACTGCATATTATCGCTTTTATAGGCTTAGACATATATATAAGACTAGGTTTAGCCCGCGACTTCATTCGCGTGGGAGGATTTTTCCGCGTAAATCCCGATCCCGTGGGAATTCTGGGATAAAAAGTAGCCAATCTGTAATTTCAAGATGTGAACTATCTACTTACCAAATTTCATAGAGATCCGTTCAGTAGTTATTGCGTGAAAGAGCATACGAAAAGAACAAACATACATATATCCTCACAAACTTTCGCATTTATAATATTAGTATGATAATTTAGTTATAACATAATGTATTTACCACTTATTTACCACAATAAAATTTTTGATATAGGTACTCATTGTACTGTTTACAGATTTAGAATAGAATACAAAAAAAGAATTTAAAAAAATTAAACACTATTAGAGAAAATGCAAAACCGCGAAGTTCTTAAAATCACTATCGAAAGTTGAAGCTATCTCACAACCATTGTTTCTTGCCTTTCTCGTAAGGGCACTTGAAGACACAATGGTCTGAATGGAAATGTCTAAATCAACACCAAGATCCAAACAAGGCACTTTTACTACACTTTCGACAGTACTTAAACCCACCCTTGTATTAAAAGAAAGCTTCAACGACAACCGGCGTCACTCAGTAGCTATACATCCATTCCCTTTTTTGCTTCCCTTTTAGTCCTCTTTTTGTCGTACTTCACTTGTTGGTTTTGTTAAGAATGTAAAGGAATTGACGTCTCCATCGCGATTCGTCACGCTTTACCGTCGACGCAATGACGATGCGATTTTTTCCGCCATCAAAACGAATATAAACCTCACAATATGGAATAAAACACCTTATGGTGCAGCGATAAAGATGGATTTCTATTGGTAATAATTGTAGTGTGTGTGTAGCTTAAAATATACAAGAGAAGTAGCATGAAGACCCCTCATAGGGAGACGTGATGACTTAATTTCATACGTCCATTTGGTATGGGTTGCAAGTTTTGCATACGTTTTTATAGCCTTGAGCGTTTTCTAGTGATTGTAGTCGGGTACACTGTACACAGTCTTAATGTAGGCACTCGATCTACAAAAAATCTGATTAAATCATTCTGAGTCGATTTTCGCTCGCAAATTGCTTATATCGCAGGCATGTTTTTAATTTTGGTAGTTGGTAGTGGTTATTAAGTTTTTTGTTATTATGAAAGAATTAGTTATTAAAGTAGTAAAAACTTCGGAATGTGTTTCGAGTTTGCAGTTTAACTTTTTAATTGCCGCAACGTTTGGAAATTCAAAACAGAAAGTTCACGTTTTTGAAATTAGAAAATGTTAAGAAAGGTATGAGTAAAAAGTTTTATATTAAAAAGTGAACTTATTTTATCACAAACCTCTTTGGTCCCGATTAAAAGCCGTGACATCATCATTAAAGTGGAGACTCATCAAGGACCCAGCTTAGCTCTTCGTATTTATCTTAGTACCTTAACAATTTCATAGTATTTGCGTTCGTTACACAACATTTACATTTCGTTTGCTTAGTTGAATAACTTGTTTTAACTTAAAGATAGGGTTGGTGGGTTGGGTTCTTTTGAAAATGCAACAAGTTTGAGCATACCAAAGCTTGCGTCATTAACTCGAATATAAGAGTTGGAAGTTATACTGAAAATATGTAACGGATTTTTGAGTCATTATTTTTATTTATATATGACCTATAAACACAATAGAAGAACATAACAGTCAGAAGAAAATTAGGATAAGAACTTTCAAAAAACTTGCTTTTAAAGAAAAATACAAAGTTGTAGCAACCCTGTGTGAAACAGATGGATGTGAATTGAGACGTTAGTCCGTCTTGCAACCTGTAGGGTCCGATGTTTTATTTCTTTTAGTCCTCAACTATAATGGCTCTTTTTACTTCACCTTTTTTAGGTTGTAAAGTTTAACTTTCTATGAGAATGCTCGTTAATTTGTTGTTGCAGCTATCTTGTAAATGTTGCGAATTTTTTGTAGAAAAATATATATTTTATAAAACAAACATGGAAATTTGGCGGCGGAGGAATGGAGGCGGTCTATAAAACTCTGACACTAGGGTGTATGGGGTCGTTACACCTTACTACCCCCACACAATAAGAAGAAGACAGAAAACATTTAACTACTTCAATTAAAGTAATCCATATCCATATTTCCATGCTAATATTATAAATGCGAAAGTAACTCTGTCTGTCTGTTTGTTACCTTTTAACGCCTAAACCGCTGAACCGATTTACATAAAATTTGGCATGGGAATAATTTAGGTGCCTTGAAAGGACATGGGATAGTTTTAATCCTGGAATTCTTACGGGATCGGGATTTACGCGGGAACAACCTCCCACGCGAACGTAGTCGCGGGCAAAACTAGTAAAGAATATAAAAGGGGCAAAAGTTGTATAAATAACCAAAGCAGTAGCAGAAGACAAGGATGAAAAAGAACAAAGAAAGAAAAATACATAAGACTGTTTAAAACAAAACCATGTTCTACAAAGCACTTAAACAAAACTTGACCTAACAAGTGTCCACAATATTCAGGACAAACTTGTTATCGAACAACAAGGGTGATTAACAATTCTGCAGCAAATCGATGAGTTTGGGTGCGCGCCAACTGAGCCTTTGATTTAGATGCTACCATAAAAATTTGGAGCGTGTCAATAGTTTTTTGGTGGGTACTGTTTATATTTTAGTTTTATTGACTGCATGAATTACCTATCCTTTTTTTTTGTGGAAAGCCTGTAGACTACCACAATCTTACTCCATCTTCGACCACATCATCACTTACCATCAGGTGAGATGGTGGTCAAACGCGAGCCTATTATTAATAAAACGAGAAAAAAAAGTTGTTAAAGAACGATTCTTGCTCATCTCTCGAGTTTAACTGAAATTTGCAGGGGGCTTCTGGAAATCGCCTTAAATGAGGGTATGTTAGACTCGTACTTTGGCTAAGGGCGTTGGAGAGTCTGAGCACTTTACCGTGATACGCACCGCCGAATCGGGACTTTCGGTGTTCAAGTAAAACATTTCTTAAGTCTGCTACCTGAACACCACGTACTACTGATGGGAAACAACCTAACTTTAGGTTGTTTTATTCTCTTTCCCCTATTTCTTTGCCACCAACTCTTCTTCACAGAAGGACGCGGCAGCATCCTAACTACTACGACTTCCAAGTATGGACTGAACACTGAAGCCAGGGATGGCACTGCTCTGCCAAGTGCTGGGCATTGTTCAAGAGTATGCTGAACCGTGTCAACGAGACACCCAATGATGGATAGTGGGCCTCAGCTCCCAGCTCATACAGAGCAAGTACTTTCAATACGTAAGTCTAAACAGTATCTGTGTCAGCCCGAAGGCACCATCACATCTTTCCAACCATTCCCTCATAACGGGTCTTATCAACGCTATTGTTTTCGGAAAAACAACACACTGCTTAATGTGGGGATGGGAGGGTAATCTGCGCGACAAATTTACTAGGGCAGATTCTACGGGCACGCCGCAATTGCGGCGGTAAGACCCCTCTTTGAGGAGTGGCTAGATCGGCGTCACGGTGTCCTGACCTACCGCATGACGCAGGTCCTCACCGGACACGGAAGTTTCGGGAGGTACCTGTGTCTGATGGGAAAGGAAGAAACGCCTGGGTGTCACCACTGCGAGGGTCGCCCTGAAGACACAGTAGAGCATACGGTGCAAGACTGCCCCGCCTGGGCAGAGCACCGACGTGTCCTCACGGCGGCTGTAGGCGGAGACCTCTCGCGCCCGGCATTGGTCGAGGCCATGCTGCGGGCGAGAGGGAGTGGGAAGCGGTCGCCTCCTTCTGCAAAGCAGTCATGCTTCCGAAGGAGGAGGCGGGCCGCGTGAGGGAGAGGATGGCGTCCTCCCTCCAGCCCAGCCGCAGTGGTAGACGCCCACGGCGTCGGACGTCGGCCGACGATCTCCGGCCCCCGTAGGCGCGGGCATGCGGACAGCGAGTAAGGGGCAACTCGCTCTCCGACCATGGACCATGCCCGGGTCGACGGCGCGTTGTGTTCCACGCGCGCCTCAAAGAGCGTCAGCAAAATGACGAGGCCCCCCCTGCAGAGGGCCGAAGCCTGCCGGGGTCGTGGGACTTATCTCATTACCGTGACCCCGGTACGTAAAGGTTTATACGTAATGGTTATGGTGGGAGGACTTATTTGATAATATTACCACGTTAAAAAAAAATAGGGCAGATTCTAGTTTTATACAATGAAACTAGTATTTGCGTGTTGCGCGAGGTGCAAGCACCTCGCGTGCTTGTGAAAAAAACTAAAGCATTGCCCCTCTAAATCAAGTATTTGCGTGTTGCGCGAGGTGCAAGCACCTCGCGTGCTTGTGAAAAAAAAAAGTGGGGGGGGCGGGGGTGATGAGGGGGGGTTTAGTATTTGCGTGTTGCGCGAGGTGCAAGCACCTCGCGTGCTTGTGGAAAAAAAAAAAGTGGGGGGGGCGGGGGTGATGGGGGGGGGTTAGTATTTGCGTGTTGCGCGAGGTGCAAGCACCTCGCGTGCTTGTGAAAATAAAAAAAAAAAGGGGGGGGCGGGGGTGATGGGGGGGGTTTAGTATTTGCGTGTTGTTCTTGTGAAAAAAAAAAAAGTGGGGGGGGCGGGGGTGATAGTATTTGCGTGTGCTTGTGAAAAAAAAAAAAAAGGGTGGGGGGGAAATGGGGGGGGGGTTGCACAATTATTTCGACTAAAGCATTGCCCCTCTAAATGAATCTGAAAAAAAAATGTTCCAAGTCTCTTAGATTCCGAGATCCGCCTAAAGGGGCGGAGAAGGGGGGCGGGGGGGGGGACTTTGAAAAATGGTTTTTACTTTACCGAGCCTCCTCTATACGAATCCGTAAAAAGACAAAAATACGGGTCTCGTAGTTTCCGAGATACGATAGGGGGGGGGGAGAAGGGGGGGGAAAAGGGGAGGTTTGGCACTTTTCCCGTAGGTTTGAGAGTTACTTGTTTACGAATCTGTCAAAATATACCCACCTCCCCATCCACCATCTGGGAGAACAATTATGTCAATGAGTGAGTGAGTCAGTCAGTCAGTGGTAATTTAGCTTTATATAGTATATAGCTTTATAATTGGGTATATATTATTTTAGTCTGTAAAGCAAATTAATGGAAGATACGTCAATACATTTTATAATACATAATATTATTTTATATCATTATTGTAGCTTGCCCTCTAATTGAATAGAGCTTGTGTCCGCGTCCAGTGTCTTATGTCCACTACCCTCAATTCAAAAACTTGCATTATGACTTTTTAATATGCACTCACTACCTCAGTTCCCATAACATGCATAAAATAAGAACGTTATCCAAGCCTTCCATACAAACAAATGGCTTTTGCTAAGCGCGCATCGTTTTCATTACATCGAGAGTAAAAAATAATCGGTCAAGTGCGTTTGGTAACCGGGCAGGTTCCATTTATTTTTTCATGAAAAGCAGCTTCGATTTCAACTTTTAAGGAAATGAAGTTATTTTCGTATCCTGGGACCACACGCGATTCAAAAATAGCGAACTTATTTTGTTTCCAATGAAGACGGGCTTTTGTTTATCAATGCATTGCTAAACAAACATACTGGTCCATTTTATGATAATGAGCCTGTTCTTTGGTGCCTTTGCACAAAGGAATAAGATCCTACGCAATTTTTCTGCTTCCTAAACGATGCAATTGCAACACCTGAAAGCCAGAATCAACAATGGCAACCATATTTCACAACTGACACCGCACCACGTTAGAGTACAGCTTTTAATTTAAAGTAAGTATAGCGCATGAGATAAAAAACTGTACCAACCCTCGTCATCGTACCATTATCATTTTCAGAACTCCCTCACAAAAAATACAGCCATAACTAACCTTCACATAAAACAAATACAAACAAATCACATAGGGGTTAGTTATCTTATCGCGGAACCCTAAACATGAAGGGACGTTCGCGCCGCGGGCGCAGCACGTATATAATAATTATTGTTAGACAAGCATCGCACTCAAAAACGCCGACAAATCAACACACATGCATACACAAGCTCTGAAACGCATACATTTATATAAAACACACAGATACTTATTCATACACACACACCAAATCAAGTTTCGAACACAATGCGACGCGTACGCATTTTACTTCTTACGCACACTAACAAAGATTCGCGTTATTAAAGCCCGTTACACACACGCATTTTAACATCATAATTACGAGCGCCAGTGGCGTGCGTCGAGTTGTAACGAGCTTAAGCAAAATGGCCGCCAATTTTTATTTTTTATAGTAAAGGTGTAGGCTTAATAAGTTGATGTTTTAATGATGGATACGGATATTGAAATTATGTGTTGGATTCACGCGTAGCTATTATTTGTGGGAGAAGAAACGAGTTGTGCTCGTGATAGGTATTTCTCGGCACTACTTGAGGTTAGTATATAAAGTTTTTATTTCAATGGTTTGTTGCTTAAAATGATTTTTTTTTTCACCTGATTCGCTATAATAAAAATTCGATAACTTTGTAAAAATAAAGATTATTCAAAGCTTTCAATGTGATTGATGAGACCTTTCATTGGGTGTAAATAGGTGGAGCATTGTCTCAGCTACCCTGATTGTTAGGCGAGATATATGAGTCTCTACTTCACCGCTGTGTGAACCGCTGGGATCTCATGCTTTTAATAAGTGCCACTAACCATGTAGAAAAAAAAACTTTGACTTGTAATCGTGGTATCGATTAGCCTATCGATCGCATCGCTGACTTGCTCGTCCTATACGCTTCCAGGTTTCTACGCTCTAAGGATTGCTAATTCTGTTAAAAAAAATTTTTTTTCATTGTCATGATCCTCTGCCGCGGTTGCGAGAATATTCTAACGAGATACCGCGGAGCTAGAATGGAAGTAACTGAAGGAGCTGGGTGGGTTTCTCGTCAATAGAAGTCTGACACTACAAGTATAGTTTCTTGAAGATTTATGTACTGTCCATCCAAAGGTTGTCTGTAAGAGATCGCCCTGTGCGATAAGACCGCCCATTGTACACTAGTTTAAATTTTTGTATCTATTGTAAGGTGTACAATAAATAAATATAATAAAGATATGTTTGTTACTCATAAGTCAAGTTTTTGTTAACTCTCTGTAATCAATTCAAATTTAACTTCCGCCATGATAAGTCAACGGTTAATGCAATCTACTTGTATAAATAAAAATACGGAGATTAAACCCCTTGATATTCCAATTATACCAAACAAGGCAGCTAAAAACAATCAGTCAAGCCTCGAGGTTCTTATATGGTAATGAAGTAAAAGAATTAAGTTTGGCCTCGACGGTAGCAGGAAACATTTAAGCGTGAGTTAGTAAGTGATTATCATTTATTAGTGAACTAGGCCCAGTAACTTAGTATACGTAAGGAGAATGCTTGGAGAAATGGTAATTATTTGAATAAATTTCAGAAGGAAAAAACTAGCTGGCCATTTTGGTTGGGGATCGTATTTACCGGAAGACACCAGTGTATGGCTGCTTTCTGGACCTATCAAAAGCTTTTGACTTGGTAAATTATGACATTTTGTGGCAGAAATTATCGGATAATACCGAGCTACGTGCAGAGTTCATTAACATATGTCAATGTTGGTATAAAAATTAAAAGAATTATGTCAGGTGGGCTGATGCTCATTCTGAGTTTTACGGGCTAGATTTTGGCATAAGGCAGGGAGCGTTAACTTCACCCAGTCTTTTTAACCTGTATATGGATCGGCTGGTTGGTGAGTTGAGCATGACCTGCTCTACCTTTTTGTGAAAGTCCCATTAAAATCAGTTTAGGGGTTCCAGAGTCTAGCCCGGACTAAAAGAAAGACATACAGATAAAAGTGTATGTTTTATTTTCGTGTAAATAATTATAAGTCCTAGTGGAAATAAAGTTAAGTCAATAAAGTAAACTAGACTAGATCAATGGATAGTCAATTCTAGGAATGGTTGTTACAGTATCAAAAATTAAATATTTAAAGTTTTTATAATAAAAACATTTTGCAAAAACCTCGATAAAACACTTCAGACAACCGTGCTATTCATTTTCCGAGCTACACAAAAAATCTTGGAAATGCACCAACCAGTCAAAACAACGAAGACGAATCGGCTAGTAAACAAAAAACATTAAAATATAAACAAGGAAATTTCTAAGAAAATGCCTCGATTCCTGATAACGTCAACGTAGAAAAATAACAAGAATTAAGCACTACCAAAAGAGTTGTCGACTAAATTAAGACAAGCAAGAAAAATAACGTACAAATAGACAATCAAGATTATAGGGAGAGTGAGTGAGTAATTATTAAAACAAGATTATTATCGGAATCGCTAAGTCTTGTCCAAAACGGGTTCCTTCTAGATTAATAACGTACGTCAGTCATTAACACGGTACATGGTAATTGCCTGGCACTATTATGATGAATTGTTTAGTTTTTGTGGGTAGTTTCTCACCGGCTACTTTTTAACGCTTGGAGGGATTTTGGTACATTAACGTGGGTACATTAGAAGCAATTAGGCAAGGAATTTTCTATGTACTATCGTGGTGATGAGAAAAGAAAGATGGTTTATGTGTTTAGAGTTCTGTAACATTTTATAAAAAAACTAAACCCTTTTAGAATCACTTCGAGTATCACTCTGTTCATCTGTATGGTAAAACTTTATCTCATCAAGGCATAAAAATATCAAAATTTATTTAATTTACATCATTTTATAATATACTCGGTTCTACAGTCTTTTTCAGCTGTGAAAAATCTAACCTGTAAATCAATGTGATATTAAGATATGGCCGTTTATATCGCTTAGGTTTTGGGATTTCACAATTTCAACAATTCTAGGTAAATTTTTCAATTGACCTAGAATAATGAAATGTATCGGTAACAATGTCTTACAGCACAAATAGAGGAAAACATCTGAAAACCGTATAAATGTATTAATTTCAATACTACTGAACTAATGTACGTCCTTAAGTCAATACGGAACCGTCGAAGCGCGAGTGTGACTCACATTTGGTTTGTTATTTTTTTAGATGGGTATGCGATTAGGGTATTTTAATGATTGATCCTATGTGTCATAATTATGGTTGCAATGGTTTTGATGACACATTTGCCGTATAGTTGAGCGATTGGCTGTTGCGCTGCGGATCGCGGGATTGATTCCCACAACAGAATAAACGTTCGCAAGGTCTACAATTGTCGTTTCGGGTGTGGGTGTTGGTGTGTTTGGAAAAATGCACTTACTACAATGGAGTAAATTCTAGTGTTTTAAAAAATCTTATAACGAGTCTAGTCTAGATAATGTAAAATGCTATCATCTATATAAATAAAAAGGAATCGCTATATGTGTTGCTAAGCACAAAACTCGAGAACCGCTGAACCGATTTCGCTGATTTTTGTTTTTGTTGTGTTTGTTGAAGTCTGAGGAAGGTTCTTATGGAGAGAAAAAAGTTAAAAAAAAACGAGAAAAATAGTAAAAACAACCATTTTCTTTTTCCATACAAACCACTCTGTCCCCAGCTGTCAAACATTTGACGTCAAACAAAGCAAAACAAAGGCGCGTCTGGATTATCTATGGTATTCGATTATTAAAGGTTGCATGTCATAAAAAAATAACTGCGTACGTCATTGCTTCCCCGGTCCGTAGTATTTTCTTTGTTGTTACAAAATTTTCGCTTCTTTCGAAAACCAATTGTGTGTTTATTTGTTGAATGCGTTTACATTAAGACCCATGCCACCTATAAGACGCGGGCGCAGCAATTTGGGTAAAAATATCATCACATTAGATATTACTAAAGTCTTTCAATGTTATTTTATTTCTATTAGGCTGCAACAAAAGTTATTTACCATAACTTTTGACAGAACGAAATCTGTCCGGGCATCTATACACGTAATACGTAGTTCTTAAAATTAATTTAATGTTTTTTTTAAGGTTTAAGATAATATTATTATTATATTATTACTAACATAGGATAAGTGGTACTAACAAATGAGTCATAGAAACTTGAAGTAATTAATTGAATTGGATTAACATAAAAAAGTCAGTGTTACTTTGGTTTAGAGAAATAGGGCAGAACAAGGTCTGCCGGGAAAGCTAGTACCTATTTAATATAACTTAGCAGATCAAAGTGAATATGCAAACCATTCTATGTCTAAGTAATCAGCAACTATCTAAAGTTGGTATATCCATAGCTATTTAAAGAGGCTTTAATCGTACTGGCTTACTGGACGGATATATTATAATAGTACATTGTGTATTAAGGGCGTTAAGTAAGGAATTACGATCGAGGCTCTAGTAGAAGACCGAAGTCGAAGACTGAGGTCTTTCTGAGTCGAGATTCGTAATTCCCGTACCGTCCGTGAAACATACAATGTTTTTCATCACATTTGCGAGTAAATAAATAATTATGATTTTATATATCATATAATATAATTATATATAATAATTATGAATTTATTTATATGGCTTTAATACACAAGTCAGCACAACTATTATTACGAAACTTACGAATTAAGTGAACTTTTTTTAAGCGGTTGGCGGGCGTTTTGCCCACACCACAGATTATACAAATGTTTCGTTCAGGGCAAATACTTACGTAGGTATACCATGCCTACGATGATTGATGATAACATGATTACGTAGGTAGCCATGACGGAGTGTAAAAAAAAAATAATTTCGACGTTTTGATACAAAAAACGATTAAAATCGATTATTAAGAAAATTAGTTGAGTATTTAAGTAACATGCAGCGAGATTGCAATGAAATTCCTGTTTAGATAACATTTTAAGACAATTTTTCAATTGCGTGTAAACTCCTTGCTTGAACTTGCATGACCTGTGTGCTGTGCTACAAATTTAAAAAAAAATTACTTACTGACCTTGGGTTTTATGACAAAAAGAAAGCTCGAGGGTTTTATATGGGGCATTACGGCCACGTTAACCTGTATGTTTAGATACTGTTTACGTGCAAATGTGATGAAATCTATATTGGGGTCGGCTTTCAATCTAACTGTAAGCTGGACTCTAAACATCGACTACCTAACCTCCGTAACCCAGAAACTGTGTATTACGACAACCCTTAGCATAACCGTACCGTAATGACTGTCAAAGACCTACAAATGTCAGCCACCCAGGACCAATGCCATTGCATGTTATTCGAGGCGCAGAGGAATCTCAATATACAGTATGTTAACTAACAGAGGGCGTTCCCGTTAACCCGCAATAGTATCCATGACCCGACCTTAGTAAGCGTTGTTTAACCTAGAAGATCCGTACGAAGCTTTAGCAGCCACGAGCTCCTCCACGAGCCCGTAGCTAATAAATTATTACAAAAACGTTTAAAACAACAGACATTATTAATCTCAACGTCTTCATAACAACAACGACCCTTGTACCGACAAACAATACTTCAAAAAATATGATAATGTGGCGAATAAAAATACCCTTTTCGTTGTAGCTAATTCGTTTACGAATGCCGGCGAAGTCACAAAAGAACTTAAGCCCTGTCTTATTTAAATTAGGCTCTAAAATAAATACAACGTGGCTAGGCAATTTAAGGTGTTAACACACCGAGAGTGAAACGAATGCGCGATTACACGCCGCAAATGTGCAAAGACGTGTCATGGTCAGTCTACAGAGAGTGATCAGCTATGTCTCCGTGACCGTCTAATGCTTTACTTAAATAAACAAGTACGTTCTCTATGGTGCTCCATTTTACGCGCCAGCTATCGTTGGTACCTAGTGCCGTTTTAAATAAACTAGTGGCCTACAACTGCACTCGCTGTATTTCGAGCAACTTTTCACAGTTAGCTTTTCGCGTGTTTATTTTCCTGCCAGCACAAATATGCATCGTGAATTTATTTCCCTGTGTGTGCGCGTATAAGGTTTTTCTAATATTACAAATAGTTGAATACACTGTTGAAGTTTCTCATAATATCTAATACTAGTACGCAGATGAGGGCTAATTCCAACGTCATTTTAGGACCTACTTTATAAGGTTCATACAATTATACATACATATATACAGAGGCAACAAGTACAGAGCAGACGGAATCGAAATATATGTGACTAAATATTGGGACATTAAATTAATACATATTATATGAAGGTCATAAACGAGAGCAAAATGCCACTTAACACAATTAACCCAAAAGCAGTTCCCTCAGTGTGCAAGATCCCTAAAAGGTTTTTACAATCTGTGCCTTCGCTCGCGAACGCTCTCAGCCAAATTGTATTATTTTGCATTTATTTTTGACAAAGAATACTTTAAACTGAAGTCAGTGGATTTTTTTTAATTTTTAATTAGTATACTTAAAAATGTATTCCTTTGTGTTTGTGGACGATGTCTTTAGGTCCAGACTGTCTCAGAAAATAATACGGAAACAGGAAGACGGTGGTTTTGTTTTGTCTGTGCTTCTCCTTCGAGTGTTTACAGGAAAGTTTTTCTAGTCTCTTTGTTGAAGAGATTTTGGCATCATCTACTAAGCTTGCTTAGAAATATCATGTTTCAACTCCATGTCTATTTTATTTATTAGATTAAGCGCAATTTTTGTTGAAATCCAATTATGATGTACGTGTAGATAAGTATTTTTTTTATTATGTCAATTCACAGAAGAAAATTTCTATATTGAAGTACATAAACATCATAAAATTATACCCGTTTAGTAATATTTAATACAGACATCGATTACTAACAGTCTCACATTTGTTTCGTTTATAATAAAGTCGGCCATAATTCTTTAAAACCACTCTAATATGCAAGAATCTCCATTAATCTCTAAAACCATAAGTTTCCACAGTTAATCACGTTGCCATGTGAATCTGTCTCTGGTACATTTTCATAAAATTATCATTTGAAAACGTTTCAACACAGAATTTGTTGTAAATTGCCACACTATCGCGACTCAATTACCAAAAACTCATTCAAAATGTCGTTTCAAGCGATTAATAATCGATTGAAACTACATTTTATCCATTCGATTTGAATTGATTTTCGATTCCGTTAGCATAGGTGTGAGATATACTTTTATAATCTCTAGCGTATATATCTTTTGTTATTTATTATTTACATCAATTAACCCTTGTACGTGGGTAACATTAACATTTTAATTTGTTTCGAGATCATAAATTACAGTCATTTGAACATAGTCGACTGTTTTTATAGTGCGCTAGAGCTTGAAACTGATTTAATTAATAATTTTGACATTATTCTTAAATCGAAGTTTTTTGTTCATTAAACTTTTTATGGTAGGTATAAGTAAATTCCTAGTCGACAGTGCGTCGTGTTCCACGCGCGTCTCAAAGAGCAGTCAGCAACATTGACGGGGCCGCTAGGACCAATGCCTGACGGGGATGCGGGAATAATCTAATGACATACCACGGTCTAAAAAGCCAGGGCAACAAACCGAAACAAAACTGTTATAGGAAGATGATTACTTTACGATGTTTCTGTGTGTTCCGGTGGACCCTGGTTAGCACTTCATGCGAACTCTCGCGCCCGGCCCAAGTCGAGACCATGTTGCTTGGCGAGGGGGAATAGGGTGTAGTCGCCTCCTTCTGTGAAACAGTCATGCTAGCGAAGGAGGCGGCTGAAGGCGTAAGGGAGAGACAAAATACCGGGCATCTGGGATCGCGACTCGATCTCTAGCCAGCGTAGACGTGGGCTAGCTGACGGCGAGCAGGGGTAGATCACCGTGTGGTAAGGACCAGGTCCGGGTCAACGGCGAAGACGACATATTCACGGGCCCGATAGTGCAATTCCCTGACGTGGTAGCGGGAATGTCCTAACGAGATACCACGGCCCCGGAACGCAAGGGGATCTGAAGGAATAGAGTGGATTTTTAGTCAGTAGAAGTCTGACACACCCGTTCAATCCACCCAGAGCTTTGGTTGAAAAAAAAGTTAAAGCATACAACCAAGAATGTGTTCACTAACTTAATGTACTCATGCAAGAAGTGTTTTCTTGATACCTACAAATAATTTGAACATAATTATAACTATCAATTTTCTTAATTGGTTCTCATAACTCTACACCAAAAAGACTACTGGGTAGGATAATATTTATTTCAGATACTTATTCCAGCTAATATGATTAATTCCTTATTTAAAAAGAAGCAATTTATCATTTATTAAATCACCACGCTGTGCTCAAAAGTTTTGTTATGGTTGAACGAAGTTTATTTAATAAGGATAAAATTCTTTCCTCTAAAATATACAATAAGTGCAAATTCTCTACTACATTAGTGAGATAACCTTGGAAGACCAGTTATTTTTTTTGAGATCATCCTATCCAGAATATAACTATATTGACAGGCATAACTTAAATTTCATTGAAATCTATTGTTTGATTTATTTCAATAACAATAATGATGCAAAATCTGTATATTTATGTTCTCCATTACAAATAATATGGTACGGTTGATTGATATACAAGTATAAATATTATATATAGGACTTTATTTAATAGTCTATTTCTTATTTTCTATTATTATAAAGATTTATTTGACATTTGGAATGAAAATAGTTGAAGACCATTGGTACCATATAGGAATACTTTTGGAATAAATAATACTTCTGCATTGGATGTGTAAGTTGCTAAATTACCAGAGGATCAATATCATTACATATAATAAAACAGTAAAAAAGTGTGTCTGTACATTTAAAATGTATACAAAAATAATAATTGAGGTGGGGAAAGAAACGGTATCACGATAAAAAAAAGTCTGTCTGTTTGTACACGCCAATCTCTGGACCTACTGGATGGATTTTAATGACATTTGGTAATTATATAGTTGACATCCTGGAATATTACTTTTATCCCGGAATTCCCACGGGATAGGGATTTATACGGGAAATCCTCCCACGCGAACGAAGTTGCAGGTAGCACTTAGTGAGAAATAAAAAAGCTTCAACTTTCCTTTTCAAATATCCTGGCTGGATCTGGGGGCACGGCAGTGCCCCCGTCAAGTCGAGCAAAAAGCGGCACGGCCGTACCATTCTTTTCTCGAAGCAATTCAGGCCATTTTCGACCCCCTATAACTTCGTTGTGGATAAAACTAGAAGCCTGAATTTTCAGTAACCAAACAGGCATTGTATAAACACGGTATATTTCAAATTTCATTCAATTTGAACCAAACTAAGAATTATAACGAGTCAAAGTTCCTTAATTTTGTAAATTTTGTCACTCACTGACTGACCGATCATCAAAAGTCTAAAGCACTTCTAGCAGACATAGAAGCTTCAAATTTAGAATACAATTAGTGTTTAGTATATGAATCAAGGAAAAACTATAATATTTTTCAATTTCGTTCCAGTTTCCTAGATTACAAAGTTACATTTGCAGTTAATTAATCAGTGTACCTGCATAATATAATGAAATAATAGATGTATTTGGGTACTTTTTTTTTTTTGGTGAAAAATATCTTCGAATGACTTCTTCCGCTCGGGTGTATCAGAATTCTACTGACTAAAAACCCACCCTGTTCCTTCGTAAGCCCTAAAGATCCGGGGCCGCGGTATCTCGATGGAACTTTCCCATAAACCCCGACAGGCAATGGCCCTATGAGGCCCCGTCACTGGTATTAACAGCTTTTTGAGGCGCGCGTGGAACACAACGCGCCGCTGACCCGGGCCTGGTCCTTACCGGACGGTGAGCGACCCCTGCTCGCCGTCCGCAGGCCCGCGCCTACGGTGGCCGGAAATCGACTCGCGATCCACGACGCCCGAGGCATCTCCCCTGGCGGCTGGGGCGCGAGGACGAGAGTTGCCTCTCCCTCGCACGTTAGGCCTCCTCCTTCGCTAGCATGACTGCTTCGGAGCAGGAGGTGACTGCATCCCATTCCCTCTCGCTTCGCACCATGGTCTAAACCAGAGCAGGGCGCGAGAAGTCGCCGCCACCGATCGCCTCTATGAGGATACGACGGTGCTCCACCCATGCAGGGCACACCTCGACCATATGCTCCACCGTGTCTTCCAGTGTAGATAGATACCTAGATATAATAATTATGCTCAAAGGTAACTTGTTAAATGGTCAACGGAATAAAAAAGCAAGAAGTATTTTTTTTTTTTTTATTACCTATGGGCCCACTCTTGACCTCGATCTCGCCTGATGGTAAGCGATAGATGAGGTCTAAGATGGGACGAGCGAGCCCAGAAGATGCCTATTTACTCGTGCTTTAAAGGCTGAAAGGTCATAAGTGGCAGGGAACACAGAAGCCGGCAGAGAATTCCACAGCTTGGCTGTGCGCACAATAAATGTGGAAGAGAAGCGCTTGGTACGACAAGACGGTATATTAAGATTATTGGGGAGTATTAAGGAGATTAAATTGCCCGAAATTGCATAATTATTTACTTATGGATTAACTTTAACCGAGACGTTTGACGAGTGCGGCATTAATTATTACTAACTAATGCAAAAGACGGACGTGCGTATCCATATGTGCGTATCAAAGCCTTCGAAAAAAACCCATAGAGACAGGGAGTGGGCTTTGAAAAAAACTTTAGCTGAAGTTCAAGAAGTAGTACCGGAAAATAAAAAAAGGAAGGCTACCTACAAAAATAAGAAAAGCTCATAAGACAGAGAGAGGGCTTTAAGAAAACTCTTTGTTGGTATACAAGAAGTAGAAGGTACCGGAAAGGAAAAAAGTAGGACTTTCTATAAAAAGCAATGAGATCCCATAAAAAACAATACTTGTCAAAAACCCAAGTCTCGCAACTTACATGTTCTACCGTAAAAAATTGTGAGATCAATGTAATACCAAATCGGTTATTAATTTATTCAGTCCCTACTTAAGGGACTTTCTGTCTTAAGTTGTTACGTAATTATCTAACTTAACGACATCTTATAGTGACCATATCAATATTAAAAATCTTTACCGTTTTAAATAAATAGATTGACTTGGCAATCGCAATAAACAATTTAATTTATATATGTATTACTTGTGAGATATATTGTGTTTTCATGCGATGGCCGAGTCAATCTATTTATTTAAAACGGTAAAGATTTTTAATATTAATATGGTCACTATAAGATGTCGTTAGGTTAGATAATTACGTAACAACTTAAGACAGAAGGTCCCTTAAGTAGGGACTGAATAAATTAATAACCGACTTGGTATTACATGGATCTCACAACTTTTTACGGTAGAACAACTAAGTTGCGAGACTTGGGTTTTTGACAAGTATTGTTTTTTATGGGATATTATTATTCTGTAAACTTTAATTTCGATAGTCCGTGGAATTGGTTTTGTATTTTCTTTTTTTTTTTGACACCTCCTTCCGAAATTAAAGTTATTTTTGGCTTTGTAGTGTTTTGATATAGAAGTCTATTTAATTTTTTTGCTAAAAAGTTTTTTTTCACGCTTTTTAGTTAGTCGGTTTATAATTTATCTAGTTACAAAAGCCAAAATGACAACTACTTATCACCTTTTGCAAAATATTGCTTTTCCCGATGCAGAGCTGTTAATTTTTGAATAGTTCTCCTGGCATTGTGTCGAGCAAGTGCTTAACATTCATATTCAAGTAATCGAATCGCAATCCACAAAATACTTATTATTCAGTAGTTTCAGTGGCCATCTGTAGTCTTCATTATCAGTTCCACTTCCCCAAATGATGCTTTTTGAGAGTAACTGCTCAGTGTACTATAAGAAATACCCAAAATGATATAGGTGTACTTATAATATTTGAAGAGTTCCCTCGATTTCTCCACGATCCCATCATCAGATCCTAATGTGATAACAATGGGACCAACTAGAAAGTATACCCTTTCAAACAAAAACAGAATTTTCTAAATCGGTCCAGCCGTCTTCGAGTTATGAGGTACCATAAAAAAAGAGTTCAAGGCGAATTGAGAACCTCCTCCTTTTTAGGGTTCCGTAGCCGAATGGCAAAAAACGGAACCCTTATATTTTCGATATGTCTGTCCGTCTGTCTGTCTGTCTGTCTGTCTGTCTGTCTGTCCGTCCGTCCGTATGTCACAGCCATTTTATTCCGAAACTATTAAGACTATACATGTGAAACTTAGTGGGTAGATGTATTCTGTGAACCGCTTTCCGATTTTAAGAAAAAAAATTAAAAATATTCAAAATAAAGGGGGGTCCCCATACATGGAACTAGAACTGAAAATATTTTTTTTCATGAAGCCTATGCGTGTGTGGTATATATAGACAGATCTTTAAATATGATATAAGGGTTTCGAAAACCACTTTTTCATAAAGTCAATCGTTTAAAAGATATAAGCTTCCAAAGTGGTAAAATGTGTGTCGATCGAATCGAAAAAAATATATGTCTGTAGATTGTAATGTAAACTTTCAACCAAAATTGGTTTGAACAAAATCGGGTCAGCAGTTTTTGAGATACAGCATATTTTCTAAAACCGCAAATATAACTTTGTAATTCATACAAACACTATGAAAAACAAAGTTATTTAGCGTAGCTGTAAATAAGCTAGTTTTAAGAAATTTTTTAAGTTTTTTTTATTCACAAATAATTACACATATATTATATTATTATAGTTACTACGGAATCCTTCATGGGCGAGTCTAACTCGCACTTGGCCATTTTTTTTTGAAGTTGGTTTATAATAGATAAGCAATGAGACGTTGTTCCAATGCTAGCTTTCCTATCCTATCCTACTTCCTACTAATCCTACTATCCTTCCTACTTCCTACTAATATTATAAATGCGAAAGTTTGTGAGGATGGATGGATGTTTGTTACTCTTTCACGCAAAAACTACTGAACGGATTTGAATGAAATTTGGTAAGTATATAGTTAGCAGCCTGGAATAACACATAGGCTACTTTTTATCCCGAAATTCCCACGGGATCGGGATTTGCGCGGGAAAACCTTCCCACGCGTACGAAGTCGCGGGTAGAAGCTAGTCAACAATAAAAATCTACACTCTCATCAATGAATAACATACCTTATGCTACTTTGGGACATTTAGTCTCTGATACTTGTGAGTTGGGTGTACTTGCATACTTTACTAAAGTTATTGATAGTGTTCGCCCTGATATGTCTGAAGAAACAGGTACTCTTACTGCTTGCCGTCTACACAGATGATAGATAAAGTGTGATCTACAAATCTAAAACAATTATTTAAAAACTTATTACTTCTATATTTAACAGAACATGGAAATTAATGTTCTTATTCTCATTTCCATACCAATACATATTATAAATCCGAAAGTTTGTATATCGATCTGTCACTTTCAAGACCAAACCACTACTCCAATTTGGATGAAATTTGGAATGAAAATAGTAGAAGACCCCGGCTACAACATAAGAATACTTTTTTTTTTTAAATCAAGGCCTAAAGGGTTGATATAAGTGGTGAAAGCTTGAATGACAAATCTTAACCATTCATCTGATTTAAATGAATTTCAGTTTTTTCCTCAAATTAATGCGGGTGAACTATATGTTATGACTTTAAATACCAATAAATAATCAATGAGTGAACAGGTTACTTTTAGGTAAGCGTGCTCCATCTTCAACCACATCATCACTTACCATCAGGTGAGATGGTGGTCAAACGCAAACCAATTTTTAATAAAAAAAATTAATACTGTGATTGACTGACTCACTTGATGTGATGATATTCACTACTTAGTTATATAATCATGTCCTCTTTCTGAAATTGTTTGCAGAAGTTATGATCTATTAAGCAGGATAGACCTTTCGCAATGGACACCAAGTTTCCTGAAATGTAGGTACCAATGATTAAATGCCAAAATCCAAAAAAATTAGTAGGCCTGGTTGTGGGCTGTAACCTGTCAGCAAAATAATAAATATAGATTTTTAATTATGAACATTTTTAGGGTTCCGTAGCCGAATGGCAAAAAACGGAACCCTTATAGTTTCGATATGTCTGTCCGTCTGTCTGTCTGTCCGTCCGTCCGTATGTCACAGCTATTTTATTCCGAAACTATTAAGACTATACATGTGAAACTTAGTATGTAGATGTATTCTGTGAACCGCTTTCCGATTTTAAGAAAACAAACCGGTCAAGTGCGTGTCGGGCCACGCGCAGTGTAGGGTTCCGTAGTTTTTATAACAGCCAAGTGCGTGTCGTATTCGCTGACTGATCGTTTCGTACCATGCTCTAACTAAAAGCCAAACATGACTACCTAACTAATTTGACTTCCTATACAAATCCTCACCTGATCCGACAATTTTGCACGGAAAGTTTCAATTTTTTTTAGAGATTTGTATAAAACTTGTCATAGCCGGTGTTTTGAATTTAAATACGGACACAGAGCTACACTACTCAATCGTCACAAGAAGCTAGCATGATACAACTGGCGCTTAGCGCCATCTATCGACATTTCTATAGAGTTGTTCGAAATTTTCGAGTCAAATACAATTGGTCGACTATTACTCGTAAACTTGTAAAGCCCACTTATGTGTGATAGTTTTCCTTTAAATTTCGTTATATATAGGTACTACTGCCGTGACATTTGAATTTCTAACTATAACCGTTTAGTTGATAGAGGGGGGGGACACTTGAGTCTAACAAAAATTGGTAATTTAAAGCTTGATAAGTCACGATCGGTTTACTTAATCAAAAAACGGTCTTACCAAACCCCTAATATTTTTGAAAGACCTATCCAACGATATCCCTCACTACGGGAAGAACAAAAAAAAAATTATCATTCCACTTTACATGTATGGGAGCTACCCTAAAAAATTGCTTTTTTCAAAATTTTATTTTACCACTTTTTCGGCGTCATTAACGTGTATACTCATGCCAAAGTACAACTTTCTAGTACCAATAGTTTTTGAGCTAAACCACGGACAGACGGACAGACAGACAGACATGGCGAAACTATAAGGGTTCCTTGTTGACTAAGGAACCCTAAAAATAAAAAATATTTAAAATAAAGGGGGGTCCCCATACATGGAACTGGAACTGAAAATATTTTTTTTCATGACACCTATGCTTGTGTGGTATTTATAGACAAGTCTTTAAAAATGATATGAGGGTTTCTTTAAAAATGATATGAGGGTTTCTATAACCACTTTTTCATAAAGGAAATCGTTTAAAAGATATAAGCTTCCAAAGTGGTAAAATGTGTGTCTCCCCCCTCTAACTTCTATAATGATTGAGTGAAAAATCTAATAAAAATATATGTCTGTAGACCTTAATGTAAACTTTCAAACAAAATTGGTTTCAACGAAATCGGTTCAGAAGTTTTTGAGATACAGCATATTTTCTATAACCGCAAATATAACTTTGTATTTCATACAAACACTATGAAAAACAAAGTTATTTAGCGTAGTTGTAAAAATGTAAATAAGCTGGTTTTAAGAAATTTTTAAGGTATTTTTTTATTTGTCTAATAAATATACATAATATATTATATTATTATAGTTACTACGGAACCCTTCATGGGCGAGTCTGACTCGCACTTGGCCAATTTTAGGGTTCCGTAGCCGAATGGCAAAAAACGGAACCCTTATAGTTTTGACATGTCCGTCCGTCTGTCTGTCTGTCCGTCCGTCCGTATGTCACAGCCATTTTATTCCGAAACTATTAGGACTATACATGTAAGACTTGGTAGGTAGATGTATTCTGTAAACCGCTTTCCGATTTTAAGAGAAAATATAAAAAATATTTAAAATAAAGGGGCTCCCCATACATGGAACTGAAACTGAAAATATTTTTTTTCATGAAACCTATACGTGTGTGGTATTTGTAGACAGGTCTTTAAAAATGACATTAAGGTTTCTAAAATGACTTCTTCATAAAGTTAATCGTTTAAAAGATATACGCGTCCAAAGTGGTAAAATGTGTGTCCCCCCTCTAACTTCTATAATAATGAAGTGAAAAATCTAACAAAAACCATATATGTAGATCTTAATGTAAACTTTCAACCAAAATTAGTTTGAATGAGATCGAGTCAGCAGTTTTTCAGATACAGTATATTTTCTAAAACCGCAAATATAACTTTGTAATTCATACAAATACTATGACAAACAAAGTTATTTGGCGTAGTTGTAAAAATTGTAAATAAGCTAGTTTTAAGAAATTTGTAAGGTTTTTGTTTGTTTTTTTTTTTCAAATGAATATATTAAATATAAATATTATAGTTACTACGGAACCCTTCATGGGCGAGTCCGACTCGCAGTTGGCCAATTTTTTAAAACTAGCATTATGAGGCTGCCAGTGAGTTATTAGCAGTGATCGGAGTAGGTAGATTGAAATGGGGTCATTGATCCGAAACGTATATATTAATATGGACATTCCTCCGGAATTGGTGGATTATTAAAAAAAAACGGAACTTATGTAGGAATTTTATTCTGCCAGAGTGGAAGGAGTCATTTGATGATTTGCCATCGTCAAAAAAAAGGTAGGAATTGTAATAAAATGAGCAATATTATTCTTTATTATTCTTCATATTTTTTTTAACGGCACACAGTTACGATTTGACAAAACCCAACGACCAATCAGAACAAAGGATCATGGGTGGTACAATAACCGGTTAGCAGAACAATGCGTACGCCCGCCGACGACATGCCAGGTAGCTCACTCGTTTACTTCGGTTCGTAGAGTGCGCATCTTTGTTTGTTACTGTGTTGTGAAAACGTTACTTGACCCTGGCTTGTGTACATACTGACTTCTGGAATCTGCTCTAAACCACGATTTGGCTCGAATATACGGACTCAGATTTTTCACTATTGAATTGGATCTACATATTTAAACCAAGCTTTGGTAAGTAAAATTTTACTAGTTACAAGGAGTATAAAGCATGTTTGGATGTACTATAAGAATATTTTTAGTATTGTGTTTGTTCGCTTAACATGCTGAACATACCATGAGTCTTAATATTGTTAAATCTTTAATAGAGTATGAACCAGTGAGCTTAGTGCGAAACAAAATTATGATATTCTAGTAATGTAGTCGCAATTCAGCTAACTCCACTATTAACCGACATTTTACTAGAATCCGTATATAATTTGAATGCCCTGTGTGGTAAAATAAATTACTATAGGCCTTATCTACTTCTCTACAAAATATTCTACGTAATAAGCCCTTTCATTTGATACCCATATTGATGAGATTGAAAAAAAACTAAGTTGTCCGCCATCTTGTAGCGGCAGCCATTTTGTATTGACAATAATATTGAATATACATAATTGTATTGTCACCAGAATCAAAGGCGAATACCAAATTTTATATCAATCGGTTGACAGGAAGAGGGTGAAATTTCAATGACTAAATTTGATCCACGAAAAATAAAACAAACGGAGTAAGCTAAATAAACTAAATAAAATGTATTTTTTTCATGTCTTTGTTTTAGGTGATATATACGAGGTTCCATCTCTACAACAGAGTTCAGATATGGCAAACGTCAAGGCTGAAACTGTAGAAAAATGGATATCCGGTCATCCTGAACTACTTTACGATCACGCTAGTGGTACAATATACTGTTCAAAATGTGAAAGCCATTTGAAAACCATAAATAAAGGAAACGTTAAAAGACATATCGAAGGAGCAGTACACCAGGGAAAGTTTGAGCGGCCCGAAGAGGAATTTTATTTCGATCTTATAAAATTTCTCATTTTGTGCAATATTCCGTGGTCTCAGATGAAAAATACTACTTTTCAAGATTTCTTTAAAAAATATATGTGTAGTACCTGTTGTTGTACGTGTACTAATCGTACTCTGCCAGATGAATCACAGTTACGGAAAGTTTACTTGGACAAGTTTTTTAAGAATAAAATCAATTCGATTCGGCAAAATTATAAAAATGAGAAACTATGGATATCATTAGATGAAACGACAGACTTTTTAGGTCG
Source organism: Tholera decimalis (assembly GCA_943138885.2). Taxonomy (NCBI): domain Eukaryota; kingdom Metazoa; phylum Arthropoda; class Insecta; order Lepidoptera; family Noctuidae; genus Tholera; species Tholera decimalis. The sequence goes on along the minus strand of OW964565.2, from coordinate 8,000,787 downwards.
CTATATAGTCCATTTTTTAATAAAACCATTACATCCTAGCAATTTGACTAGACCTTATTTGGTAGCATGTAAAATGCTAACTGTAGTTAATGGACAAACAATCACGCAATTTGTGTTAGAATGTTTGGAAAACTTTTGGGAAGATTCTTTTGAATCGAAGGTAGGTAACATTCTTGTCCTCTGCACTGATAGCGTTGCATATATGCTGTCTGCAGGACGAAATTTAAAACAATACTTACCTGAAATGAAGCACGTAACATGTTTGGCGCACTCTCTTCATCGCGTATCTGAGCAAATTAGGTTAGAATATCACGACGTTAACATTTTAATAGCAAATGTTAAAAAGGTATTTTTGAAAGCCCCAAGTAGAGTCAAAATTTTAAAAGAAAAATATCCAGATTTGCCGCTACCTCCCCAACCAGTTGTTACAAGATGGGGCACTTGATTAGAGGTAGCATTTTATTACGCTCTAAACTTTGAAAAAATAAAAGAAGTATTATCTTGTTTAAGCAGCTCTGATGCGGTATCTATTCGAGAGGCAAAATATATTATAGAAAAAGAAGATTTAAATTACATTAAAGAATTTTATAATTCATTTGTCTTTAAAAGAATTGCAAAAATCGCAAAAAAAAAGTGAATTTATCGTTGACAGATTCACTTTTAGCATTTGACAACGTCAGAGATGCTATAAATCAGTGGAATTCAGAAAATATAAAAAATAAAATAGAATGTGTTATGGAACGAAACCCAGACTTAGACACACTTAGAGAATATAGTGAGGCCATTGAAAAAAATGAAGCACATAATTTAATACCTTTTTTAAAATTTGCTCCTTTGACATAGTCAGATGTAGAACGGTCTTTTTCCATTTATAAATGGATTTTAGATGTTAAAAGAAATAGGTTGAAAATTGAAAATATAGAGAAACTCATAGTTATATATTTTAATTGTAAAGATCAGGATTACCAGGATGCTGACATTGTAATCGATGAAGATTAAAAATGTGAATAAATGTAAAATGTACATATTTAACGATAAACAATGTTGATTTTTATCTTTTTTCTTTATTCTACCCCTTTTTTTTGGTCCTAAAATCTGACTAAAATCAACCTGTTCCTTCGTATGCCCTTTATGTTTCAGAGTCGTGGTGCATCCTTAGAACAGTCTCACGACCCCAGCAGGCATTGGCCCTCTATGGGGCCCCGTCATTTATTCTACCCTTAATGCAAATTACCATGACCACTATGAAAATATTTAAAATTAAGTGCAACAATTTATGTCTATCTATAAAAGTTCTAGCCATAAAAGGCTAAAAATAAAAAAAATAAAATTAAAGCTTCGATCGGAATTAGATTGTTTTTATTATTCAACAGATAAATAATGAATTAATTTAGTTTTTATACCTTCCTTTAAATTTTGAATTGAGTAGGAATAATATCACTACCAACATTAACAATGTTTAATTGAATCCGGAAATACCGGAATTACTTTCCGGGAAAATGGCTTTTCCATGTTATTCTTTCTGTGTGCATTTATGATACAAGTACCAAAAATCAATCTACCTACTCCGATCACTGGTTATTAGTGACATGCCCACCGTTTATTGTCTAACGGTTTGAAAATATTAATTATAATAAATATCTATGTATACTAATCCCTAAAGCTATTAACATTTCCGGCAATGTATATTCTAGAAATATCAATTTTAGTACTACTATGTCCCAAACTAGTAATAGACCAGTCAGAAACCAGTACAAGAATATTTTAATCTGGAAAGATGTAACACTGCATTACATAAAAAAAATGTCATAAGTATGGGTCCTACAATATTTAATAAAATACCTGAAATAATAAAGAATGATACAATACACAAATTTAAAAAGAAGTCAACAGCACTATTAATTGAAAAATGTTATTACTCCATAAGCGATTTTCTGAATGACAGTGACTTAAATTCCTAATGTAATGTAGCCATATTTCTTGTTGTACCTACCTATTGTCCTATTGTAAATTTTACTAATTATTGTAATTGTAATTTATTTGACTTTGTCTGTTGACATTATTAATTTATGACATAGCAAATTGAATTTTTTGATACAAACTGAATTTCAGGAATTATCGTTTTTTTGACATAGTTATTTGTATTATACTTTTTTATTATTATTATTAGGATTCTTCAATGGTTTACATGCTTAATTAACATTATACACAAGGAAAATCCAATTTGATATGAAACATTTATTTTTAACTATATTTAATTTGAAATTGGAACATTGAATTTTGATAATTATGATTGTCTTTATTTTTGTTACTGCTCCAAATGTTTTCATGCCTAGTATAAGGTAGATTGTACAAGGATCTCGTTTTTATGTAATTAAGACCAATCATGTACTATACCTACAGTCTAAGCAAATAAATTTCTATTCTATTCTATTCTACTAATAGTATAAAGCGGAAAAGATTGTTTGTTTAAACACTCTAATGTTCGAAAGTACTGGATGGATTTTGGATGACATTTTGTATAGATCTGGCTTGTAACTTAAGGAAGGTTATAACTTTTTAACCGACTTCTAAAAAAGGAGGAGGTTCTCAATTCGGATGTTTGTATTTTTTTTTTAATGTTTGTCCGCGCATAACTCCGTCGCTTGCCAACCGCTTTAAAAAATTCTTATCTTGTTAGAAAGGGTATACTTCCCAAATGGTTCCATGAAAATTTTATCGAAATCGGACAAGCCGTTTCTGAAAAATCAACAAAAGTCTAAAAAAAATTTTACGTTGATGATCTTTTCGTTTACTCTGCATTGCGTTTTTTGTTCGCGCATAACTCCGTCATTTACGAACCGATTTGGAAAATTCACTGACCCACTAAAAAGCACGAAAATAAAAACTTTTTTGCAAAAAATAAAACCGACTTCCATATCAAAACACTACAAAGCCAAAAATAATTTTAATTTCGGAAGGCGGTGTGAAAAAAAAAAGAAAATACAAAACCAATAACACCGACTACCGAAAATAAAATTATTTTTGGCTTTGTAGTGTTTTGATATGGAAGTCGGTTTTATTTTTTGCAAAAAAGTTTTTTATCGTGATAAAGTCCACGGCAACAAGGCCCCACGCGACTGCTTGTATATTAATGTGTGAACCAAAAATTAGTACTCACCTCTTTTTATGAAAATTACGCGGACGAAGGAATTTCAAATTTGGCATAGTTAATTTTTATAAGGAGTGTAGAAAGCTAATATATTGGTCAGTGGGTCGTCTTAGGGGCGGATTTTATAATTACTTTAAAGATAAATTATAGTACACAACAACAATTCACAGACACACAGACAATTTCGTCTGAGCGGAATCTAGTAAAATAGGTATTATGCTTACAACTTGTGGAACTGTACTGTAAATACATCACCTGGCTCAAAACTCCGTCTTTTTCGAAGTGTAAAATCGACGCCGCAATTGATACATCGCATCAGTTCCTCACTCCCACGTAAAGGAATAAAATTATGCGAAGTCGAAGGAACATCCATGTTCATGACGTGGTTTTCATTTGTAGCCGATTCAGAGTACAGTTGTAGCATCTTCAGGAGAAAATTTGGTCTTCACTTTGAAAGGTGTCGGAGTTCATTTTAAAAGAAGATAGGGTTCAGAAAAAACAGTCACAACATTCACAGTACCCGGCGGCAAAACTTTTTTTTCATGTGCACCTGTCATTGTTGACACAGGTATTGCCGTACAAAAAATGAAAAATCGATTTGTAAGAACCATTCAACCGCTTATAACACTTTTTGTTTATGCAAATTTTAAGCAGCGGAAATTAGGTAAAAACCTGGTAAAATCACTTGATCTTAGTAATTATGCTCTTAAAAATATTAAATATTTTTAAACTCGTAGAATAGATATCAAAAATACGCATATTTTTAGATTCACATGTTTATTATTACGGCAACACAGAAATTAAAGGTTTTTCGACAGAGGTAATTTCTACTACAAACATACTTTTAAAAAAAATATTTTTTGTTTACTTTCTGGCAAAAATCATCGATGATTATTAATTTTAAATAAAATTATATTCATTTTATAGATTTTTTTTTATGAAAATACTTGTTTCAGTAATGCAGTAATAGAACTTTTACAATGCACCGGAACTAAACTTTGCATCATAAGAAATCATATAAACTATATGTACATTCATTCTCATTCACGTCCGGAGTTCAGTCACCTTCCCGATATACGTAGAGTTGCGCAATAAACTATTCAGAAAATTTCATTGAAAACACCATTTCTATTAAATTATTTTCTCACGATTTGATTAAAAAGTTATTGAATTGTGCCTACTGTCGATGTCGAAGTTGAGTCATCGCCGGATATCCTGTCTAACTTTCGGTCTAACTGCCTACCTATCTGATATATCGCTCTCAGCGATAAGACCGCCATTGTAACCAATTTTATTTACAATATTGTTATTTAAGTGTGATTCAATTATTGGTGTACAATAAAGTATATTCTATCTATCTATCCCATAACCCAGTATGTGTATAACACGACAATCCTTGGAATGACTAGTGACCGATTTTCTGGCTTCTGACTACGCGTGACGACTGTCAAAGATGTACAAATTAATGATGACCGGGAACAACGGATTTGACGTAGAACATGTGGATTTTTTAAGACATTCTCTATAAATTTTGCCAATGATTTTCATGATTACAATCTGACAGCATCGATATTTTACACTACAAACAAGGCAAGCGCCTTGTAAATTCAGCAAATTTTGGCCGTTTGGTTTTGTTTAAACACATGTCTTTAACAGCCTTAACCGCCACATCCTCAGGACTTTTACTTATTGTCCATGTCAAACCGTGAAAATACAAGCTCAAGAATAACTGAGCCCTTTAGTTTACACCAGTCCTCGGCTGTCCGAGCCAAAATAACTCAATACAAAGCCGCCGCCAGGGCCCGGTTCCCCGAAACGCCTCGTACAATTTGTCCTGCTCGTACTCTTGATATCTAAATTAGTTCTATCTTTTTTGTTTCGTCTCTGACGGCTCAATTAATGACATGAAATCTCAAAGGTCTTATTCGCTGATGCTTCGTTTCAACGCGAAATGGACTGCGGCTGCTGCGCTGTTTGTTTTGGATGGGTTAGCATGTGATGTGTTTATTAATTCCGCGTGATGGTTACTAGAATTTGTATCTTTAACTACATAAGTTTCGCTTGTGGAATATGGTTTCGTTAAACCTAAAACATTTTTTTGTTGGCATGGCGAAGTGGTTGAATGATTGACTACTACGCTGCACCGCGGATAAGATTCCTGCGTGGAGCAAAAATATTGTTTGGCAAAGTATATTTTTTATCATAAAAGTACTTATACCTACTTTACTTAAATGACTGATTTCCAACAGTATGTTAATAAAGTTGGAAATCAATTATTTCAAAATGACCACGATATTGTGCGCACAGCCAAGGTGTGAAACTCTCTGCCGGCTTCTGTGTTCCCTACCAAATATGACCTGACAGCCTTTAAAGCAAAAGTGAAACTTCTGGGCTCGCTCGTTCCATTCATTTAGACCTCAACTATCGCTTATCATCAGGTGTGATCGACGGCACAAGCGGGCTCTTACGTAATAAAAACGATAAAAATTAGATCCTTCACCGTCTTTATTGATTCCAGACGCTATACTTTATAAATATTAGCGTAATAAATGAGAACCTCTTAAAGCTCCCTGATCGAGTCCAATCAAAAACAGGTCAATATTTTGTACTATTTACAGGCGTATTCAACCATTACGTGGGTTTGGAGGCAAAAACACAATTTTCTGCCCCAGTACGTTTCAGCAAAACGAACGAAAGTAGCTGGCCAGAGCTTATTACCATACTGAATATACTGGTTTACTGAAATGTCACATACGATATGGCTAGGTCACTTGCTATGTATATGTGATTATCAATTAGAGTGTTTTTCATACTTTTTTCTCTGATATATGTATGGATTTGTATAATTAGTTTTATGGCTATGACAGTAACTTACTTATCTACAATAACTTTTTTCCCCTTATGTCTGAATAATTAATTGTTAACATAATATTATAAGCGTTTTGGTTTTACCGTGAGCTTGTATTGTGTTTATTTAAATGAATAAAAAAAATTGGCCAAGTGCGAGTCGGACTCGCCCATGAAGGGTTCCGTAGTAACTACCTATAATAAATATAATATACTTAATATATTTATTTGAAAAAATAAAACAAAAAACCTTACAAATTTCTTAAAACTAGCTTATTTACAATTTTTACAACTACGCCAAATAACTTTGTTTTTCATAGTATTTGTATGAATTACAAAGTTATATTTGCGGTTTTAGAAAATGTACTGTATCTCAAAAACTCCTAACTCGATCTCGTTCAAACAAATTTTGGTTGAAAGTTTATATTAAGATCTACAACATGTGGTTTTTATAAATTTTTCACTTCATTATTATAGAAGTTAGAGAGGGGGGGACACACATTTTACCACTTTGGAAGCGTATATCTTTTAAACGAATAACTTTATGAAAAAGTCATTTTAGAAACCTTAATGTCATTATAAAGACCTGTCTATAGATACCACATACGTATAGGGTTCATGAAAGAAAATATTTTCAGTTTCAGTTCCATGTATGGGGAGCCCCTTTATTTTAAATATTTATTAAATTTTCTCTTAAAATCCGAAAGCGGTTCACAGAATACATCTACCTACTAAGTTTTACGTGTATAGTCCTAATAGTTTCAGAATAAAATGGCTGTGACATACGGATGGACGGACAGACAGACAGACAGACAGACGGACAGACATGTCGAAATTACAAGGGTTCCGTTTTTTGCCATTCGGCTACGGAACCCTAAAAAATTACATAAAACTTAATTTAAAAAACTTTTTGGTTATAAATAAAACCGACTTCTATATCATAGTCAGTGTTATTGGTTTTCTTTTTTCTTTTTTTTTTGACACCGCCTTCCGAAATTAAAGTTATTTTTAGCTTTGTAACACTACAAAGCTAAAATGAACAAAGCTAAAATTTGATATGGAAGTTGGTTTTACTTATTGCTAAAAAGTTTTTTTTTATTTTTTAGGTTACTCCAGGATCCCATCATTAGATCCTGATTTCATAACAATGGGACCAACTTCGAGCCGTCATCGAGTTATGCTACCTCATAACTCGAAGTCTGTCCGTCCGTCCGTATGTCACAGCCATTTTATTCCGAAACTATTAAGACTATACATGTGAAACTTAGTAGATAGATGTATTCTGTAAACCGCTTTCCGATTTTAAGAAAAAAAAAAAAATATTTAAAATAAAGAGGGGTCCCCATACATGGAACTATAAATGAATTTTTTTTTTCATGAAACCTATGCGTGTGTGATATGTATAGACAGGTCTTTAAAAATGATATAAGGGTTTCTTAAACCACTTTTTCATAAAGTCAATCGTTTAAAAGATATAAGCTTCCAAAGTTGTAAAATGTGTGTCCCCCTCTCTAACTTCTATAATAATGGAGCGAAAAATCTAAAAAAAAAGTAGTCTGTAGATCTTAATGTAAACTTCAACCAAAATTAGTTTGAATGAAATCGTGTCAGCAGTTTTTGTGATACAGCATATTTTCTAAAACCGCAAATATAACTTTGTAATTCATACAAACACTATGAAAAACAAAGTTATTTAGCGTAGTTGTAAAAATGTAAATAAGATAGTTTTAAGAAATTTTTAAGGTGTTTTTTTATTCGTCAAATAAATAAACATATTATATTATATTATTATAGTTACTACGGAACCCTTCATGGGCGAGTCTGACTCGCACTTGGCCAATTTTCAACCGACGACAAAAAGAGGAGGTTATCAATTCGACGCGTATATACATATTTTTTTTTTAATGTATGATCATCGAGTACTCGAAGACGGCTCTACCGATTTGGAAAATTCTTTTTTTGTTCGAATGGGTATACTTCAAAATTGGTACCATTATCACCAAAGTCAGGATCTAATGATGGGATCTTGGAGAAATCGAGGGAACTCTTCAAATATTATAGGCACACGTATGGCGTTTTGGGTATTTCTTATAGTAACTTGTGCAGTTGCTCTCAAAAAGTACCATTTGGGGAAGTGGAACTGATGATGAAGACCACAGATGGCCGCCGAAACTATTAATATTAAGTATTGAGTGGATTGCGATTCGATTACTTGAATATGGATGTTAAGCACTTTATGCTCGTCACAATGCATATGGTGATGTAGAGCTGATGGTGAAGTACCAGGAGAACTCCTCAATAATTAACGGCCCAGCGTTGGGAATAGCAATATTTTGTAAAAGCTTATAAGTAGTTGACATTTAGGCTCTTGTAACTAGGTAAATTAAAAATCATCCAACTAAAAAGAGTGAAATAAAAACTTTTTTACAAAAAATTAAACCGACTCCCAAAAAACACTGCAAAGTGAAAAATAACTTTAATTTCGGTAGTCAGTGTTTAGTTTTGTTTTTTCGTTTTTGGCACCGACTTCCGAAATTAATAACTTTAATTTCGGAAGTCGGTGCCAAAAACGAAAAAACAAAACTAAACACTGACTACCGAAATTAAAGTTATTTTTCACTTTGCAGTGTTTTTTGGGAGTCGGTTTAATTTTTTGGTAAAAAGTTTTTATTTCACTCTTTTTAGTTGGATGATTTTTAATTTACCTAGTTACAAGAGCCTAAATGTCAACTACTTATAACCTTTTACAAAATATTGCTTTTCCCAATGCTGGGCCGTTAATTGTTGAGGAGTTCTCCTGGTACTTCACCATCAGCTCTACATCACCATATGCATTGTGACGAGCATAAAGTGCTTAACATCCATATTCAGGTAATCGAATCGCAATCCACTCAATACTTATTATTGAGTAGTTTCGGCGGCCATCTGTGGTCTTCATCATCAGTTCCACTTCCCCAAATGGTACTTTTTAAGAGCAACTGCACAAGTTACTATAAGAAATACCCAAAACGCCATAGGTGTGCCTATAATATTTGAAGAGTTCCCTCGATTTCTCCAGGATCCCATCATCAGATCCTGACTTTGGTGATAATGGTATCAATTTCGACGTATACCCATTTGAACAAACAAAGGATTTTCCAAATCGGTTCAGCCGTCTTCGAGTACTCGATGATCATACATAAAAAAAAAAATAATAATAATAATTAAAAAAATATGTTTCACTAACTTTTTCTTCAGAACTCCAGTTTTTACCCCGTTTTTTCTTTTGTTGTTCCATTTCATAGCTAGCTCACGTTAAATCACACACAACAACTCACGAAAAAACCAACTAACAAACTGTTAGTAATAGAAATACCAAGAATAATATCTATTAATAAATAAGAAGTGTGTTTATTTATTCAAAAGGACGTAAACATTGGCTTCAAATGACGCGGGCTGGCCCCGAATGTAATTCATTCCATTTCAAGCTAGAGGTGTTAAATAAAAACTTTTTTGCAAAAAATAAAACCGACTTCCATATCAAAACACTACAAAGCCAAAAATAATTTTTCACTTTGCAGTGTTTTTGGGAGTCGGTTCATTTTTTTGGTAAAAAGTTTTTATTTCACTCTTTTTAGTTGGTCGATTTTTAATTTACCTAATTAAAACAGCCTAAATGTCAACTACTTATAACCTTTTACAAAATATTGCTTTTCCCAATGCTGGGCCGTTAATTGTTGAGGAGTTCTGCTGGTACTTCACCATCAGCTCTACATCACCATATGCATTGTGACGAGCATAAAGTGCTTAAGATCCATATTCAAGTAATCGAATCGCAATCCACTCAATACTTATTATTGAGTAGTTTCGGCAGCCATCTGTGGTCATCATCAGATCCTGACTTTTATAAAAATGGGACCAATTTCGAAGTATACCCTTTCAATCAAAAAAAGAATTTTCCAAATCGGTTCAGCCGTCTTCCAGTAATCGGTGATCAAACATTAAAAAAAAAAAAAATTCATGTCGAATTGATAACCTCCTCTTTTTGTCGTCGGTTGTAAAGGAAACTCAATTGCTTCTTCTTTTTCGCTAAACTATTTTTCACGCTTTTAAACACTACTGGTAATAGGGCACCAGAACAGTAAAAAAAAAGGACATCCTATACATTGGTCAGACGAGAGATATGTAATGTATTTAAACCTATGTTTAAATTTACTCATCACTTTTTTTAAAAGATTTTGTTACTAAAAATTGCGATTTTTGAGTTACATCACTTTTATTTAAGATTGCGAACTGGCAACGTGTTTTTGTAGCCCTTTCAATAAACACGGGGATATAAAACAGTTTGTATGTCTGGGACGTGATTACGCATCAATGAGCCGCTATAATCTTAATCCGCTGTACGCTGTACAAGCAACCGTTTGGCAGTAAAAATAAATATTTACTAGTGTCGCGTCTAGCATTTGTTTTTATTGGTCATGTGTATTATCAACTAGCTGCTATCCGCAACTTCGTTCGCGTGGGAGGATTTCCCGCGTAAATACCGATCCCGTGGGAATTCCGGGATAAAAAGTAGCCTGTGTGTTAATGGAAGATTTCAACTATCTACTTACCAAATTTTATTAAAATCCATCCAGTAGGTCCGGAGATTAGCGTGTACAAACAGACAGACTTATTTTTTTTGCCGTGTTACCGTTTCTTTACCCACCTCATGTATACATTTCGTATAAAATTTAAATGTACAGACACACTTTTTTACTGTTTTATGTAGTAATGAAGTCCTCATCATCATCCTCTGTCGAGCGTTTTCGTAAATTCAAAATGTTTGGATCGGCTACGGCAGTAAGTATCAGTATTTAACATGAGGCTTTTCAAATCTCTGCAATCGGCCTACTAAGTAAAAATCCTGGCAAGACTAGTGGCATATTTACTGCCACCGCTGCACACTGCTTCTGATTTATTCATTTTGCATTGATAGTTTTGAGATGTGTCAGCATTTCGGACTAACATCTCCATATTGCGAGAACTCAAAGTCTTTTCGCTACGAGACGGTGGCAACTTCGAGCAGCTCATCATGTCCGGCAAAGTAGATGGGAAAAGACCTCTTGGACGCAGCTCAATACGTTAATCTGACCAGATCCTCATCGCTCTCAACTCTACAGTTCACAACGCCTACTACAACGCCAGAGACAAACACTTCCAACTGAAGAAATATAATAAGTGAGGAAGAGACTACAGAAGGGAGGTTACAACCCTCAATAATGAGAAAAATGACGCAAGGATGGGGATTTATTCAGATCTGTCACCCTGCTTTTGTCCTCACCAGATGATCTGTCACCTTGTTGTTAATGAAGGAACAGTTCAAACTTTATTCACTTCTTTACGGTTTTGTCTGTCCCCCAACCAATCAATGATAGGTGAAACTTTTTATTCAATTGTTCTATTCAATTCTTTTAATCAAATTTTAGTGATCTCACAGTATTCCAAAAAAACCAAAGTCATTTTTTTTTAACGCATACCCTCTTAATTTTTTACTTTTAAGTCAAAACAATTATATATAAAATTTTAAGAAGATAGGACCTCGGTAACCCGTGCCGACTTACATCAATACATATCAGTACTTGCTCTCTAAGGCTGACGCGACCTAATGTGTCGATGTATTTGTGATTACTCGTTATTTAGTTATAGAACTCGCATTGTTTTCAATCAGTCAACATTTCAGTGCAATTACGCAGTTCTAAAAGGGGTAAATTTTTTATAGGTGACGTAAAACATCAAATAACGGGTTCAAAACTTCCGTCTAATGGACAAGTTCTAGCAGTTTTATTTTACAATATCCGTGAAGTGAATTTAACTGTCAATGAAAGCGCGAATCTCACTATTCGCGAGTGTATTATCTATTGGGACAAGGCGCTTATTCCTACTAAATCTTTAGTTACTTAGTATACTTATATCAAGTTTTGAGGGACTTGTAAAAAAATGCACATAAGACACAAGACGTATTTAAGCAGCGCCGTCAAGACTTTCTCAACAATTTTGATAATTTTTTTGTCATTGCACACGCTGATGCGCTTCAATTAATAAAAATATATTTTAGGTGGAGATATTGAGAAAAAAAAAATCCAGGTGCCATGCACCAAGCTCGACGGATGGCGAAAGCGATGTATTCCCTCAAAATATCGTTACTTAGTGCTCAATTCAAGATCACAAGCAAAGACAAGGCGTTATCGTAATCGATGAACAAGCAAACGTCAATCAATCAATCCTACTTTAAACCATGGCCAGCAATAAAATCAACTTACCAAAATTTGTGCTTCTTGAAATCAATGAAATCTTACGAGAAAATTGATAAAACGATCTCAAAAGCACCCTTGCAGAAGATTACTCAGCATTTGTAGTATTTAACTGACGAAGTTTCTATATTATCACTGATTGATGATGATGTGAACCAAGAAACTAACGCTAAAATGGTTCAAAATTTAACCAAAGAGGAAGAAATAACTCATGTAAAACGATACATCCCATCGAAAGAAGAACTTTGCCGTTCATTGTTTAGGAAGTTTATTACAGTACATTGGCATTAATAGTAAAATAAATTTTTACTTTCGTTCCCTGTGAAAGTATATATTTTTAACACTCCTATCTTATTTTGTTAAGTCCTTGTTCAACCGCCTTAAAATTGAAAACAGTTTTCTACATGAATGTCCTACTTTGTGGTCAAATAATGCTTCATTTCAAGAAGCCAGAAAAAAGTTTCGGCACTGAGGGTAGTAAACAATGTAGCCGAAAGAGCAATTAAGTTAATGCAAGACTTTCATGGATTAATCACTGTTGAGGAGGAACAAAAACAATTTTTATTTCGTTGCGTTCAAGAACACCGGAAAATTTATCCTGACTCTAAAAAACCAATGTTAAAAAGAAAATTTGAACAGTAATAATATTTTTAATGTAAATTAATAAATAATATACTATTTGGTTGTATTGGAGTTTTAATTAAGTAATAAAAATTAAGTTCTTAATTGCTCCTACAGTAATTCAGTACAAATTTTCATGTCAAAAGTTTGGCATCAAGTCGGCACGGGTTATTGTTGTCCAATCTCAATAATATTTATTATTTGACTCAATGAGGTCAATCCGAATAAAAATAGGGGGTATGCGTATTTGATTTCGCGAAAAAAAAAATTTCCTTTATGTCTTGGGACACCCTAATGTATATGGCTCGCAAGATAGCCATTGAGAGAAAGAAAAGTTGGCATATAAGAGTGGATACCTATTAATACTCAGCAATAGCTGAAACGTAACTATTTTTTTACAACTGGTGAAAGAAGGCAGCTCTTAAGCAAATAGCCTGTGTAAGGAGCCGCTGTTCTTCCAAAATTTAATTAAAGATCATAATGATAATTTATTTGGTAAATATGACTATACAACGTGGAACATGAAGGGTATATACATAACAATCGCACGCCTTCTTTGGACGATAGCAAATAATATGGCAAGGGTTTTTAATCCTATGTCTACATGTGTGGAACTTATTAGAAATTTCAATAGACCACCACCACCATACCAGAGGCCGATTTTTTCAAATGAAGAAGAACGAAGAGAATTATCGTGTTATTGGCAGGTGACGTGGAAAGTTATTGACTTTCGTAGTGCTGTGACACGTTTGTAATGTATGGTATTCAAGAAACATGTGAAACCGATAATTTGGTATCAATTCTTTGAGTCACTCATTTTGACCTGAAACTGTGCATAGAGACTCCATACATGTTGTCGTCAGTCTTTTTGGATAGATATGGGGTTTCCGTTACGCGTTGTATACCTACCATAGACTTTCATTGTATTCTTTTCCAATTTCCATAATTGTGTCCTCTAAATTATAAAACCGCAAATACTTACAATTACCGGAAACTTATCTTCCAAATTATACAAACCAAAATGTTTACAATTACTTGAAACACTGCTATGTACTCTAAATGCGAGCCAATGCCCGGAATTACCCAAATCATTTAATACGATATTAGCAATGTCCCGTTCTGAATTTGCGTGTCCAATAAATTGAGTTTAACCACTAACTAGGCGATATTAGTATATATTACTGAAATAGATAGCCTCCAATGCCTGAGTATGGCGACGTTGGCGTAAATCTTGATTGGAGACACGCACCTGTTAATCGCATGCTAATAGGAGGCGCGTGGGTGTGATTTGAAACTAAATACCGCTTCATAGAAGATGATTATTTAGTATTATTTAAATAAATCTCATAGCACTGCTTAGCAATATTAACCTCGATATCTAAATCGTATCTTTTTCAGTTATTATTATTCCATTTATTAAATCTATGTACATATAAATTACATTTTTAAATATTAATATAAAAATTAAAAACATTTAAAAATATAAAAAATAGTAGCCCACCGGTATCGGGAACAGGGTCCAAGCTACCGGTGGTCAGGGTTCCATAGAGAGGAACCTCCTCACAATACGCGCCGTTTCCAGGAGTACTGCTCTCTGTATCAAGCCCTTGATCCAGCTGCCCAACGAGAGCCTCCTTAGATGTTGGTCGAGGCTCTTGGCTATTATGCCATTGGCTGTGACGACTATCGGTACAATGATTGCTGTCTCCACATCCCAAATGTCGACTACCTCGCGCGCCAGGTCAAGATACTTATTTTTTTTATCTATCTCAGCTTTCACGAGGTTCTCGTCATGGGGGACTGCTATATCAACAATCATTGTGCGACGCTCTAATCGGTCTATCACCACTATGTCAGGCTTATTGGCAACTATAGTCCTGTCAGTAATGATAGACCGATCCCAGTATAGTGTAATATTGCCATTATCGAGAACTAGGTCAGGCACATACCTATAGTATGGTACTTCTGATTCCACAATATTGTATTTAAGCGCAAGTTGCTGGTGGATAATCCTGGCTACGAGGTTGTGTCTATGCAAATATTCTCCGTTAGCCAGACGAGAACAACCGGAGATAATGTGACGAATGGATTCTCCCGGTTTGTGACATGCCCGACATATGTCTACGGTACCATCCTTCACAATATATTTCCGATAGTTATTATTATTATTTTTATCCTGCTCTGTCCCACTCCTGGGCAGAGGCCTCCCTCCACTATACATATTGTCTATGGCCTATGCCATCTTGTTTCATTTGGCAATCAAAATCAATTGACTTATAAACATCATGTTGTATTAACACGTTCACTAACAGTGAGCATTTACCCTGACGCCACATTACGACAGTAGAATTTTCCACGACGTACTCTTAAAAATAAGTGGCCCGTCCCTCGACGTACTGTCATAATGCACTATTTTAATTTCCCGCCTAACGACGTACTCAGCGAACGTGTTAAGTTATTACCGTCACCTATAGCTCAGGGAATCCTATTTTAGGTGATATTGTATTTACATTGCATTGTAAAGAGAAAATCTGTGCAAGAGCTCATGGCTAAAAAATAATAGCTGCACGGGTCTATGGTCTATCTTCAAAGTTAAGCAACGCTGGCTTAGGCTGCGTTTCCACCAGAGATGTGCGAGGATGCGTAGCGAGGGATGTATTTGTAAAGAACCAATAGAATCGCTTCATTTACCTCGCCTCGGTCAGCACAGCTCTGGTGGAAACGGCTCAGCGGAGCTAGATTTTTGCGCATACAAAACAAGCGAGGGATGTGTTGCGAGGGATATGTGCAAGAGATGTGTTGCGAGGGATGTGTTGCGAGGAATGTTTGTTGAGAAGGATGTGTTGCGAGGTTTGCGCATCCTCGCACCACACATTAAGGGTGCGTTTCCACCAGAGATGTGCGATGGAAATGTGTCGTGCGAGGATGTCTAGCTGTGCTGTGAAAATGTGTGGGGGTTTCCACCAAAGCTGTGCGATGAAAATGTACCTACGAGGATGTGTAGCGGAGCTGTGAAAATGCGTATTAATGTGTGTTGCGAGGATGCGCAAACCTCGCAACACATCCTTCTCAACACACATTCCTCGCAACACATCCCTCGCAACACATCTCTCGCACACATCCCTCGCACACATCCCTCGCTTGTTTTGTATGCGCAAAAATCTAGCTCCGCTGAGCCGTTTCCACCAGAGCTGTGCTGACCGAGGCGAGGTAAATAAAGCGATTCTATTGGTTCTTTACAAACACATCCCTCGCTACGCATCCTCGCACATCTCTGGTGGAAACGCAGCCTTACCTAGCTAATGGGTTGTAGAGATCAGTTAGGCAGTCACTTCATGCAAAGCACTAGTAGGTACTCAGCAGCAACCATTTAGACTGGAAGCCGACCACAACAAATTTGGGAAAAGGCTAGGCAGACGATGAATTTTATTATTTGTTCAGCATAATAACAATTGACTAATAATATTGACTAATAATTATTTTTTAATTTGTAACATAAATTAACAAAGAAACATATTAACTTAATTTACTTCAGCAGCTGTTTGATGGCTGATAAAACGTTGTCAGCAGATTGATCGGTAAGTGACACGCTGCGTTCTATGCCTTTCTCATAGCGGGCCCAAACACTCGGTTGCACGCCAGCGCACTCGCGAATCAATATCGGAAATC
Source organism: Tholera decimalis (assembly GCA_943138885.2). Classification (NCBI taxonomy): domain Eukaryota; kingdom Metazoa; phylum Arthropoda; class Insecta; order Lepidoptera; family Noctuidae; genus Tholera; species Tholera decimalis. The sequence continues at coordinate 7,984,227 of OW964565.2, read as the reverse complement.
CAGGATTCTCCTTCTTAATGGGCACATAGTGCTTTTGAATAAAGTTCCTCACGCCCTCAGATTGTTTGCTTGTCTGGCACAAATGAATTCTCAATTCTCTAAGAGTACCACCCAGGCGGACAGATATGTTTTTAATTTATTGTAAATTGAAACCTACAATTCACACAAATCCCGATTTTTACAAACGTTAAGTCAATTGTTATTATCTTATACTAAACCAATAAACATATATTTGTATCCACAACATAGGTTTTACCCATCAACTGGGTAAAACGATACCTTTGGCAAGACTGGAGTAATTTTTTTTAGCATTTCATATACTTATTACAGCTGAGACCATCGATTTAATGTGCTTTAAGTGGAGATAACAATACTGATACGAGGATGGTATAATGGTTACCTATCAACTCTTTTATTAAGTTAACAACTATATAATGTATTCTAAAATATTATTTTTTATGATTGATTGTGAAAACACAATGAGAAATACCGCTTCGATAGTTTTGGCAGCTGCAATTCCAACAGGTACATATTATTAAAGTTTTTCTTCAATACTTATAATGTGTAATTACGCTTTGCAGATGAAATTCAATTAACGATCGTGTCAATTAATAAGCGTTTTGCAGCTGTGCTTTTAACGTTTAACGATGTTCGAGTATTTGTTAATTAAAAGCTTCGTAATGTTCTACTTCCTATGTTATAGGAACTGAGAGGACAATGATCATGGTTTGTATTAAAAAGCGTATAAATAGAAAACATCCTATGAGTATTCGAGGACACAGTTTAAAGACAATATGCAATTTGGGATGGATTTGCCAAATACCAACTGGACGCGCTTGACTCTATTGAGAGACGGGCCAAGAGACTCATTGGTAACGATTCACTAGTCGAATCAAAGCTCCAGAGCCTTGAACATCGACGACGAGTTGCAAGTCTATCGGTTTTCTATCGGTTACATTTCGGGGAGTGTGCGATGGAATTACACAATGGAATGGAATTACGCTCAAATTTGCGTGGTTATTTCCTCAAAAGAATACCACAGACATGAACCTACATGCTTCTCATATACAAATACAAATTGTCTGGACTTTAAAAGAGACTTTGACCTCTGAGTTTGTTTCGGTGTTTCTTCTCAGAGTAGTCAGTTAGGAAATACCGGCCTCATCTAGCTAAACTAAACACGCAAAAAAACATGACGTGTAAAAGTGTTATTTATAACCAATTTACAGAATAAATATTTCATTTCATTTCATTTCATTTCATTTCATTTCATTTCATTTCATTTCATTTCATTTCACAATCTAATTCCCCCGAACCCATCATCGGACTACAAGACAAACGGCGATGCGCCATCGTTACATGGTGGATATCCCACCCATATGCACAAACCATTTTGGGAATACTTTCGTTGTGCGTACGGCTAAGGAATGGAATTCCCTGCCGGAGTATGTGCTTCCTGATCGCTATAACCTGGGAGTCTTTAAGTCAAGAGTGAGTTACTTCTAGGTAAGCGTGCTCCATCTTCGACCACAGCATCACTTACCATCAGGTGAGATGGTGATCAAACGCGAGCCTATTATAAATTAAAAAAAATGCAAGACGAAATTACATTTTAGAGTGTGTGCGATGCAATCGCACGATATAATTCAGCCAAGCGCGTTCCATCATCACAATACAAGCTGAATGGCAATGCACATTCTTAATTGGTGGATATCTCACTGTTGGAAATACTTTCATTGTGCGTAGTTCACCTTAACGACTTCTTAGCTAGAAGTGGTCGCAATAGACAGAACACAGCTACAAAAACTTATCTGATTTGTAATCTGTTTCTTTTTTTTAGACTCTTATTTTGTTTTTATTACTATTAATAAATAAAATTTTCAATCACACCAGATTCTGATAATTAATATAAATTTTCCAGAGTAACTTATGAATGTAATAAAATGGTTTATCAAATAGTAATAAGAAACCAATTACACTATCGTACAAAATGTCTTTTCACGCCACCGTTTACGAGTGACGGAAACTGTCAAATAAAATGAGGTGCTGATATTACAATCACTGGCAACACCAAGCTCTAATAAAAGTGATACCAGTATTAAAACAAATACAGATAACGTATATAGCAGCAACGTCGACATTAATGTGCCTTGTCAGTTTACGAGGTGGGTGCATTAATATATATTAATCATTTGGGAGCAACTAATAAAGGTGAGCCGGATACGTCTAGAAAATATTATGTTACAACTTGATTTCTTTTGGTGTTTATTTATAGTATTGATGATTAGAAAGGCTTGGAGATGGAAGAAAGAATCAGAGCAGCAAACTTGGTGCTAATAAGGAAACAAAAACTAAAATGCAAAACATGTAATTTTTTGAAGATGATGATGAGGTTATAGCACAACATAATATACATATTTATACAATTTTATTCTGGAATTTCTACGCAATCAGGATTTAAACGAGAAATCCACGTAGGCGGTGTCGACACCCACACAAACGAAGTCGCGGGTCTCAATAAGTTTAAAATAATAATAGACAACAAGATTTTCAAGTTTGATCCACGGATGAACAACCATCATAACACATCTAGATTTCTCCATGTCGCAGAGCACGTTACCTTTAGTTCCTACGAGAGAGTGTTCCTACAGTCATTTCAACATCTCTGACCGGCTTCATGGGTCAGAAGACAGAAAATGTAACACCAGTCTTGCTACGATGACCTGCTAAGTTGCAGAGATCAGAGAGTCAGTTAGTCTATGTGAAATACTGCTACTCGGCCGTAGTAGGTTAGACTGAAAACTGACTTGAAAAAGATGATGGTGACTTTAACAGCAAAAAAAATTTTTAGCAAAAAATAGAACCGACTTCTATATAAAAACACTACAAGGGCAAAAATAACTTTAATTTCGGTAGTCGGTGTCATTTGTTTTGTATTTTCTTTTTTTTTTTTTTGGCACCGCCTTCCGAAATTAAAGTTATTTTTGCCTTTGTAGTGTTTTTATATAGAATTCGGTTCTATATCTTGCAAAAAAAAAATTCTCGCTTTTTAGTGGGTTAGTTAGTAATTTATCTAGTAACAGAAGCCACAATGTCAACTACTTATCACCTTTTACAAAATATTGCTTTTCCCGGTGCAGAGCCGTTAATTGTTGAGGAGTTCTCCTGGTACTTCACCATCAGCTCTACATCACCATATGCATTGTGACGAGCATAAAGTGCTTAACATCCATATTCAGGTAATCGAATCGCAATCCACTCAATACTTATTATTGAGTAGTTTCGGCGGCCATCTGTGGTCTTCATCATCAGTTCCACTTCCTCATATGGTGCTTTCCGAGAGCAACTGTACAAGTTACTATAAGACATACCCAAAACGCCATAGGTGTGCCTATAATATTTGAAGAGTTCCCTCAATTTCTCCATGATCCCATCATCAGATTCAAACATGACGACAATGGGACCAACTAGAAAGTATACCCTTTCAAACAAAAAAAGAATTTTTGAAATCGGTCCAGCCATCTGCGAGTAATGAGGTAACATACATAAAAAAAAAAGTTCACGACGAATTGAGAACCTCCTCCTGTTTTTTTTTTTGAAGTCGGTTAAAAACAAACATTCATACTTAAAACTTTATATTTATCCGTAATAATGTTATAAATTGAGGGAGAGGATGGCGTCCTCCCTCCAGCCCAGCCGCAGTGGTAGACGCCCACGGCGTCGGACGTCGGCCGACGATCTCCGGCCACCGTAGGCGCGGGCATGCGGACAGCGAGTAAAGGGCAACTCGCTGTCCGACCATGGACCATGCCCGGGTCGACGGCACGTTGTGTTCTACGCGCGCCTCAAAGAGCGTCAACAATATGACGAGGCCTCCCCTGTAGAGGGCTGAAGCCTGCAGGGTCGTGGGACTTATCCCATTACCGTGACCCCGGAACGTAAAGGGTTATTAAAGGAACACCGTGGATTTTAGTCAGTAAAAGTCTGACAGTCCCTCCCGCCCTGCCCGGGGTGGGAGGACTTATTTGATAATTTTACCACGATAAAAAAAAATGTTATAAATGTGCGTTTGTTTATTTGTTTTTATTAACCGACTTCAAAAAACGAGGAGGTTCTCAGTTCGTCTTGAACTTCCACGCTGTTATGAAATCAGGATCTGATGATGGGATCCTTGGTCTGATGGTGGGTAACTTGTGCAGTTGCTCTCGAAAAGCACCATTTGGGAAAGTGGAACTGATGATGAAGACCACAGATGGCCACGGAAACTACTCAATAATAAGTATTTCGTGGATTGCGATTCGATTACTTGAATATGGATGCTAAGCACTTTATGCTCGTCACAATGCATATGGTGATGTAGAGCTGATGGTGAAGTACCAGGAGAACTCCTTAAAAATTAACGGCTCTGCATCGGGTAAAGCAATATTTTGTAAAAGGTAATAAGTAGTTGACATTTTCGCTTTTGTAACTAGATAAATTACAAACCAACCCACTAAAAAGCGTGAAAAAGAACTTTTTTGCAAAAATTAAAACCGACTTCCATATCAATACACTACAAATCCAAAAATAACTTTATGGCAAAAAATAAAACCGACTTCCATATCAAAACACTACAAAGCCAAAAATAACTTTAATTTCGGAAGGCGGTGTTAAAAAGAGAAAATACAAAGCCAATAAAACCGACTACAAAACACTATGTTTTGATATGGAAGTTGGTTTTACATTTTGCAAAAAAAGTTTTTTGTTACATCAAACAAGCAACCGATCGATGAGACTTTTCGTGTGGAAATACTTGAAGGGCTTGAGAGTGTCATAGGCTACATTTAATTTCCCTGAAAATCCTTTACACGCGAGCAAAGCCGCGGAGAGAAGCTAGTGTTAAAATATATTTTTTCTTGTTATAAATTCGATGCTGACGAACTTGTTAAAATACACAAGAGACCGGTGCGAGGAAATAAATACTACGCGAGAATAACCTTTGAAAACGAAAAACGATAAAAAGTACATCTGATACAATATATGACCCTTTAGTACGCCTTCAGGTAGATATTAAAGATGGCCATGATAACAAACGATGAATATTTATTCAGTATTTCGACTTACTGATTATAAAATCGCATTCTTTGGCGACTTAATACACAATTGGCAACGATAAGATGCCCGATTTGAATTAATAAGAAGGTAGGAATTCGTCATACGGTATTGTAAAAGAAAGTAAATAATAATCATTTTCATAAGAAGAAAAATCAATGTATCGGTTAAATTAAGATTATCAATTGCTAAATAACATAGTAGTATACAATGAGAATTCTTTTCAGATTTAAGTTTTAATAATACCCTTTTTACTGTTTGCCATAACGAAGTCATAGTACCAGAAAGAATTTATACATTTATGTGATGAAAAGATGTTTCACTTTTAAAGGTTTTATATAACCTTATAATTATTGTTCTTCCTTCAAAGAGACATTAAACAATACAAGTATGATATTCATAAAATGAAATCTCAGTACGAACGTCATGAAAATTAAGTGCTGGTTACAAGATCCATTGATATAAAAAAATAATAAAACTCCGCATATATGATAAAGACAACAGCGATCCTCACGTAAATAAGTGTCGGTCTCATCTTACAACGACTTGCTGACGTGTAAAATATTGTTATCGATAATAAAACTACAATAATTCAGAGAGCAGAACGACTTTATACTGAATCTTGTCACGTATTGAGAAATTTGAGAACAACATGTAAAATAATCTTGGACGATATAAAATAAGATCGTTTTTATGAATAAATTATAGCAATGTAAAGTATGATAAACGATAGTAAGGATTGTAATGAAACGGCATGAGGTGTACAACGTACCACCCAAGTTAGACACGTTGAATGTGAATCTTAAGGCTGCTCTCTCGAAAAAAGCTTGAAAAAAGCATTCAGATGAAGCAACTTTTCGTCGGCAATTACAGAGAAATTACATCTGAAAAAAATTGTGAGTAATCTGCATGATATGAACCGTAATTTGGTTTAGCCACAATTTTTCTATCGGTATCACATAATAAGAAAAAAAAAATGCCAAATCACCTCCAAATTATTGAGATGAAACCATTTTACTCCTTAATTTCTTATCAAAAGAGTATAAAAAATATACTACTGCTTTGCAATACAAATGAAAATAATTTGGTTTTGTTACTTTTTACAAATATGTATTATTTTTATTACAATAAATTAAAAATGCGTCCAATTAAAGACTGCGTTTACATCACCCCCGCACTCGTCCACAAATTCAGTGCGGGGAGCATCGTGTTGCTAGGTGGACGTACGTCGCGTTGCGAGAGCTCAAGCACTACGAAATAATATCGTAAAATATTACTGCAAAAATTATTTTTGTAAATAGTGGAATAGCTTTTTAACCGACTTTAGAAAAAGGAGGAGGTTCTCAATTCGTCTTGAACTTTTTTTTTATGATGTTACTTCATTACTCGCAGATGGCTGGACCGATTTGGAAAATTCTTTTTTGTTTGAAAGAATATACATTCTAGTTAGTTCTATTGTCGTCACGTTTGGATCTGATGATGAAATCATGGAGAAATTGAGGGAACTCTTCAAATATTATAGGCATAACTATAGCGTTTTGGGTATTTCTTATAGTACCTTGTTTAGTTTCTCTCGAAAAGCACCATTTGAGGAAGTGGAACTGATGACGAAGACCCCAGATGGCCATCGAAACTACTCAATAATAAGTATTTCGTGGATTGCGATTAGATTAGTTGAATATAGATGTTAAGCACTTTATGCTCGTCACAATGCATATGGTGAAGTAGAGCTGATAGTGATGTACCAGGAGAACTCCTCAAAAATTAACGGCTCTGCACCGGGAAAAGCAATATTTTGTAAAAGGTGATAAGTAGTTGACATTTTGGCTTTTGTAACTAGATAAATTACAAACCGACCCACTAAAAAGCGTGAAATAAAACTTATTATCAAAAAATAGAACCGACTTTCAATTCGTCAAAAAGTTTTATTTCTGATTCTTGTTTATAAGTTAAAGAGTATTCTATGTATCTATAAGTAGTGTTAGTGTTATAAACTCATAGTATTTTACAGTTTTAGTAGTGTTTAAATTTAGTTTGTAAAACATGGGAATAAGCAGAAACGAATGAAGAGAGGTCTAAAAAAATATTACAAACAAAAGGGTATACATTTATTATCAAGGTAAGTTTAAAGTTTTATCTACATATTTCATTATAAACTATCGCTTTACTTACCTCGCATAAAAGTAGATAGCACAGAGTAAACGGACAGAGGGTAAGCTTCATACAACTGCGCTATGATAGGTACACTACTACAAGCAAGGCGCGTGTGTGCGCTTCGTCTGAGCGAGGCCTGGCTTGAGCCGATATGCACCGGTTTCTCTTCGTACGGACGAAGCCGCCAGTTGAGATATAGAGATAGAGTTAAGACAATGTACAAGAGAAAGAAGAAAACGACAAAGAGAAGGAAATAGAACTAAGGAAAGAAAAATAGATTGATGAGAAAAATGAAGAAAACGAGAACGAAGAAGGACGAAAAGAAAACATAGAACAAGATTTTATATGGCTATCAAAATTTCTAAAAATAAATATATGTGAACACGGAGAAATAAATGAGGATGAAGAAGTTCAACCAACCAAAAGAATAAAAATACTTGGTGAAAGAAAGTTAAATTTCAGTGAATTTTAGTTATAATCTATTTGTTTATAAAAAATGTAACAAATAATATGACATACACTAGTAATAATTATACTACCTATCTACCTTACTCTAAGTTCCTACCTACATACCTACCTTACCTACCTACCAACCATTTTTCTCTTAATAGAAACCTTCCACAGACTATAACGAATATTCGAAAAAAAAATCCGTATTGGTCCAGCCATTCCTGAGTTTTGCGCTTAGCAACACATTTAGCCATTAATTTTTATTTATATATAATTAAGTTAAAAAGATACATCAAGTTGATTACCTCATGTTTCGAGCCAGGCTGATCTATAATAGAGGTATAGTTTCTACAGTACATACTCAAAGTGCATCTATATCAATAGATAATAAATAAAAACAAAATTTTACCACTTTTGATGCGGTACAAATAAAAATGAATTTAACTTTCACGATGACTTGACCTTCTGTGATTTCGATACTCTGTGCCGAGACTAGGCGAAGCGACGACGCATGCTGGCGGCGCAAGCGCGGGCCGAGCGCGCCTGTCTTTTCTGTTGCATGCGGGTAGCGGAGAGCTGCGCGGAGTGACGCGCGGAGAGGGGTCGTTAGCTCCGCCCAAATGGTCAAGGTTATTGGCATGAATACAAGCCTTAACTTGCTGTTAATAAAGTTGCTAATGAATAACGCTCTATGAATTATGATGGAACTTGCGTGGATGGATATACGCCTCACATCAAGCGCAGCGGGTGGTTCCGACAAGTAAACTAGTATCTCGCAGTAAGGGTAACGTAATAATCTTAATATTAACGACCAAGATAACAAGGCACTTATTAGCTGAGAAGCTTAGAACAATGAAGTTGTAGATAGGGGTCAAGATTAAATAGCCGTTGCATTAATACCTATGTTCATTGAACACTCACGATTCAAATGATTATGTTGTTTCGAATAATTAAAGTTCTGACGTTTTTAGATCAGGTCATTGGGTTGGTAAGGAACGTCTTACTAGCAAAGTAGAAGTTATTAATAAATTGTATTATGAATTTTAATAAAGTCATTATCGTAGTCGTGAAGTATAAGGTATGATGTTTTGTTTTTGTTGTAACGTGTTCTTGTAGTAAGTCATTATTATTACTTACAAGTTTATAGCTCTACTTAATTTTTATGATGCTTTATTTTACGTGTATCTTAAAATAACTAGAGAACTTGATTATAATAGTGGTGAGGGTATAAAAATATACTTCTAAATGTTAATAAAACGGATGTCTTCTTAAAGATTAAAGTACAAAAAATATGATATGAAACCTGAGCTCGCGGTTGTGTATCATTAAATTACCTTAACGAACATGACAGTACAAGCTGACATTGTAATAACTTTAATTGTATTAATTATAAACAGAAGAATATGTACTGGGTGGATAACTATCAAGTTTGTTTTTATTGGTAAAATGCTATTTATGTGATAAAACTGAATAAAACCTCCAGAGCATACATATTTGTTCAAATATCTTAAATATATATATTTTAAATTATTTTAGTTGTAAAAAATTAATTTGTAATTATTTACAAAATATGACATGACCAGACGGAATAGTTACTTGCAATATGCAAATAGAATGTTAAACACTAGGAACATATCTTTAACTATTATTATCTAGATATAGTTTTAGTTATTTCATGGATTATGTATACCTACCACTTAAGCCAGTTTGTACTTCATCGCCTGAAGCACAGGTTTTTAACCTAGTAGTTACAGGCAAATCTGTTAATTTTCCTTTTATTGTAACTGTATTTTGCACTATTTCTGAAAATAAACAATTTATTATATTTTTAGCTGTAACCGCGACTTCGTCCGCGCGGAATAGTGACTCGGCAGCATTTTTAATTTTTTAAGCTAATTATTTTGAAAATAAAACTCATACATAATTTGAATGTCGTATTTATTAATATCTAATCAAAAGTCTAAAAAATAAGTTTCAAGCTTCTAGCATAAAAAATGACGTGATTTTTATACAAACTTTCATACCCTATTTCAACCCCTTACAGCCCTTTTTTCGCATTACAAAGCAGCTTATGTCCTTTCTCAGGCTCTACACTATGTCCGTATTAAATTTCATTAAAATCGGTTCAGTAGTTTAGGAGTAATTGCGTAACACACAGACAGACAGAGTTACTTCCGCATTTATAATATTAGTGAGGATTATTATTACCCGACTGCACCAGAAGGAGGGTTATGTTTTTCGAGAGTATGTATGTATGTATGTATAATTGTTTGGCACGCTCTGTGGCCTAAACGGCTCGACGGATTTTAGCTTGAGAGGTATCGTTAGATTTGTATTGACTGTGAAAGTGACACTGGGTATATCAAAATTAAAGAAAACCAAAATGGCGGATTTTTGGCGCCATATTATGCCTTCAAAAAGTTTTTTTTTCTCAAAACCTATCGAGTGGGGTATCATAATAAAGGGTTTTAAAAGGTGATTACAAACATATATACAACTTATATGGTTTAAAGTAATTCAAAGTGACAAATCGTAAAAAACACGTATCAAGAACTAAATCGTCTGCGAAATCTTTCACATTTGTAAACTAAAAAGCTGGAAATAAAAAAAGTAATTAAAAAAATTAAAAAACTCAACTGCAATCTTATACTAGAACTAACTGAAAAGCTCAATACAAGGTCCCGCCTGCTTCCAACTTTTATTTAATTTAAAATGGGCTTGTTTGTATTAGCTTTTCAGTTAGTTCTAGTATAAGATTGCAGTTTGGTTTTTTTTTAATTTTTTTATTACTTTTTTTTATTATATTAAATAAATTATATTTACAATGAACATTGGCGCTTGAAGTAGACTTAGGTACCTGTACTAAAGCAACAGTAACAATTCGTTAATTAAGAAGTAAAGTTAGATAGTGAAAAATTAAAGTAATCACCAACAACTGCTTAGCCTTTTCAGGTCAGCTTCGAGTCTAACTGGATGCAGCTGAGTATTAGTGTTTTACATGGAGCGACTGCCTGTCTGACCTCTACAACCTAGTAACTGGGTAACACGATATCCCTTGGTAAGACTAGAGTCAGATTTTCTGGCTTCGGAGTCCTCTTTACGACTGTTAAAGATGAACAAATGACAGCCGGGACCGACGCGCGACGGCTTTGTTTTTTAACACGCTTTTATTAGGTCGACCTGTATGTAACTAACTATGTAATGGAATCTAAGGTAACTAATTTAACCACCTTCCAAGGGTCGTAGCGTAATGAAAATTGGCAGCTGTATGTAGTTCTGATGACAATACAATAATATGGTACTGTCAAACTGATCTGATGATGGAGCCGGAAGATATGAACTGAAACTTCATGATGGAAAATCGTATCATAGCGGTTTTGGATTTCTTAGAAAAGTCTTGTAATGAACTTTGACCACAATTAGGTTTCGAGGTCTGATGATGAAGCCGGTAGATAGGCACAGGCATTCCATGATGGAATATCGTATCATAGTCGTGTTTGCACTAGTGAGAAAGGCCACGTAATGGACTTTGAACACGATCTTTTTTGTTATTACGTGCATTTCTAAAAGCGTGTTTTTCTAGTGTTTTTTAAACTATTAATTTTATTATTCATTATGAGCCCACTCTTGACCTCAATTCCGCCTGACGGTAAGCGATAGATGAGGTCTACGATGGAACGAGTGAGCCCAGAAGATGCCTATTCACTCTTGCTTTAAAGGCTGAAAGGTCATAAGTGGCAGGGAACACAGAAGCCGGCAAAGTTCAACAGCTTGGCTATACGTACAATAAATGTTGAAGAAAAGCGCTTGGTGCGACAAGACGGTATATCAACCAAGTGTGGATGGTACCCAGCAGTGCGACTGGTAGTCCGGTAGTGAAAGGGAGATGGAGGGATCAGGTCAAGGAGCTTCTGCGCACACGTGGCTTTACGTGCTTTCCGAAGCACGGAAGATTCTCGTTATGTTAAGATAGTCATCCATCCACAGAGTGACTTTGGCTAGCGTTACTTACCTTTACGATCAACCCGTGTGCTATTATTATTTAGCCCTAAGCTTTGCTCGAAAAATTAAAGTAATAAAAATTGGCCAAGGGTGAGTCAGACTCGCTCATGAAGGGTTACATAATAACTACGTCAAATAACTTTGTTTCTAATAGTGTTTGTATGAATTACAAAGTTATATTTGCGGTTTTAGAAAATATGCTGTATCTCAAAAACTGCTGAACCGATTTCGTTCAAACTAATTTTGGTTGAAAGTTTTCATTAAGATCTACAGACATATATTTTTGTAGATTTTTCACTCCATTATTATAGAAGTTAGAGGGGGGGGCAAACATTTTACCACTTTGGAAGCTTATATATTTTAAACGATTGACTTTATGAAAAAGTGGTTTTAGAAACCCTTATATCATTTTTAAAGACCTGTCTATAGATACCACAAACGCATAGGTTTCATGAAAAAATATATATTCAGTTCTATTTCCATGTATGGGGACCCCCCTTTATTTTAAATATTTTTTTTGATTTTTTTCTTAAAATCGGAAAGCGGTTTACAGAATACATCTGCCTACTAAGTTTCACAAGTTTTACATGTATAGTCCTAATAGTTTCGGAATAAAATGGCTGTGACATACGGACGGACGGACGGACAGACAGACAGACGGACAGACATATCGAAACTATAAGGGTTCCGTTTTTTTGCCATTCGGCTACGGAACCCTAAAAAGTAGAATGTTTGTATGAGATGTGTGTGTGTGTACCTTTATATTATCTCGGACTACTTAAGTTTTTAGAGTAGATATTTTAACACTTAATAGAACCCGTTACGAATTCCTTCTCTCTTATCAACACACAATTCAATAAAAAAAAAAAAAACAATTCACGAGATATGATTTCAATTGAAAAACACGTAGAATTCTTGTCTCACAAAGCATGCAGGTATTATTATGAACATAATGCCCGGAGGTTGGAGACAGGTGACAAAAACTGTTATGAATGCCGGACTGGACTTGGTTTTTGCGTCCAACCAGTCCTGAATGCACGGCCCACACTTAAGAATGCAGTAGCACTGAGCTGTTGGGATGTAAGACGGGCAACTGAGATTTGGCCAAGAAAATAGCGATTGGATTTTATTTTATGAGATACTGATTATTTTGAGTGTAGTCAAAGGCGTATGGCAAGGCGATTGGAATATTTTTTTACTTCATAAGTTTATTCGAGATCTTTATCTTTACTTGGTCTAACCTGCTTAAATGTATTTTAAGTGTACGTCATAAATGAAAACAGCAAAAGAAAACACGATAAAAAGTTTTAGAGGTAAGCTCCTGTGGGAATTCTAGGACAAAATTCTATAAAATGAAGATTATATTATTAGACTTAATTGCTCTTTAACCTCTATCTTCCAGTGAAATGTGCCATTAAAATTATTTCAGCTGTTCATTAGATTAGCCCGGACAAACAGACATTCCTTCATAATTTACAACTAGTATACGCGGGGCTCCCATGGACTTTATCATGATAAAAACATACCCTTTTCTTTTGCAGTCGGGTAAAAAACTTAAAACCTTCGTCAAGCTTGAAGCTACTCCCATACCAAACTTCATCCAAATCCACCCAGTACTTTCGAAGATTACCACGTTCAAACAAAGAAACAAACTAATCCGCTTTATATATTAGTACCTATAGATAAGCCTTCAAGAAACAGCTATTTTGAAATCACAGACAGACACTTCAATTTTATTTATATGCGTGTTTAGATTTCATCTCCTGCCTCGCTAAGCTCCCGTCTTCGTGGCTCCACATTCGGTGTAACGTTACATAACTGCGCAGTTACTCTCACAAGACTGTCTCCGCTACCGCTATCAGCTTTATGAACTGTATTTCTCTCTTAATCTAACAAAACCTTCAATAACTTGATGTAGGTATTCCATAGTTTGGTTTGATGTTCAACAAATCTACTAAACCTAAATACAAATATATGGGGATCGGTTTCCAGTCTGGTTATAGCTGAGAAATGATCAGTATTTGCATAAAACAACTGCCTATCTAATCTCCACAACCGAGTACCTCGGTAAGACGGTATCTGATGGCTGGACTGGCTTATAGCAACTGTTGAATATGTACAAATGGACAGCCAAGACCATCGGGTTAGCGTACTTTCCGAGGAATAGAGGAAACTAGATTGTTGGTCACTGATCCACAAGCTGACCTCGCCTACGAAAAAGATGCGGTTGTTTATTTTTATTTCATCCCCCTTTTACTACCGGTCTACCAGACGTACCGCAGGATACCATCCACACTTGGTCGATATACCGTCTTGTCGTACTAAGCACTTTTCTTCAACATTCATTGTGCGCACAGCCAAGGTATGGAACTCTCTGCCGGCTTCTGTGTTCCCTGCCACATATGATCCGTCAGCCTTTAAACTACTTTAAAGCAAGAGTGAATAGGCATTTTCTGGGCTCGCTCGTTCGATCGTAGACCTCATCTTACACTTACCATCAGGTGTGATCGAGGTTAAGTGCGGGCTCATACGTAATAAAAAAAAAACTTCAAAATAAAACGGCCGAAGGCCAATTACATTATTTGAAGACATGTTAAATTATAAAAATTACAAAAACATCTAACAGTCATACACTCATCTCACAGTAGGTATTCCAGGCATACAGACAAGGTCTTCTTCCATTCATCCGCAAACACATCACAATCAGGTATATAGCCAGTAGTTCTTCCTATAAAGATAAGTACCCACCACAGGTAAGACATTAAACCACTGCATGAATCCATTAACGGACATAGATTTACAAATGGCATCCAATGGCGTTACTCGCTTTCCGAGAGACGGAATATTCTCGGCAAGCAATTAATGATTACTCATCCACGGAACGTCCTATGCAAGTGTTGCTTTACTTCCAAGATCTACCCGTGCTCTTGTTATTATTTAGTCACGAGCTCCCATAGTTGGATGTTCTACACTATATTAAATCATGTTTTAGATAAGTCAACCTTCATAGCAAAGTACCTTTTAATGCTTTTATGTTTACGAAAAATAACATCTCGTTTGGGACTAGCTGTGCCCGCGTCACTGTCCTCGAAAAAGTCGATATTATCTACGCGAGTACTTCTGTGTGAATCTCGATCCCGTAACTATTCCGATAAATATTAATAGATAAAGATATTATTACGTTCCCACAGCTGGGGAACAAGCCTCCTCCAAGATAATATAAATTACGCAAAGTATGTTCCTGATTGGGTTCGCACTCACGACCTGCTACTCGCAAGTGTAACTACTGGCACACTACTGCTCTAGCCTAACCTTTATGATGCCTGCTGCCCTTACCCTCTTCTCTCTTCTAGTGAAAGTCCTATTAAAATTGATTCAGCTATTCCAGATTTAAAACCTTGTTCAAAAGGAATATTTCATATCACGGCACAATTTCTCAATGGGAATAGTCGCAGTATTTCAGGGTTAAATCAAATGATATCTCCCGCTCTGGGTATGGCGGAAGGGAGTGACTTCTACTGACTAAAAACCCAAGCTGTTTCTTCAGTTGCCCTTGCGCTTGGCTGGGGATGAGGTATCTCATTAGAACATTCCCGGTACCCGCTGGAATAGTAGCAAAGTTCTGTCTATAATAAAAACATCAATGGAATACCCAATCCGACAGTTAATGAAGAAACCAATGACTGTCAAACTTGATATACTCATCTACTCCAACCCTACGCAGTACAAAAAATACTGCAAGTAATCATACGATATTATTTCCTGCTTTAATCGTTTATGAATAAAGAACGAACATTAATCTTGTAAGCAAACATCCAATAAGATTATTATCTCAAATCATCGGGTCGGTATCTCCGTATGAGATCTGATTGTATACACAATAATATGCTTAATTGCATCGTACGGTGTAAGTCCGATGGTAATCGGACGTTCATTTTTAAATATAAGTCTTATGTGTTGGTGAGTTTATAAACTTACTGAGGATTATCGAGCAGAATGTGTGTGTGCTTGTTGATTATAGAAAAACAGGAACATGGGTCCCAATGTATAAAATAAGTTAATCGAAAAAGTTTATTATCCTATAGCTATCCCTTTGCTATTGTGGAGAGTCCTATCAGTTGCTAGTAAAAGCAAACGTAGAGCTATATCAATGCATATAATATAAATGATGTATAAGTATGTCCACAAACTGTCTATCTGTTAAGCTTTCACATCGACTAGGGAGTCGATGAACCGATTTTGATGCAATATGACGTAAAAATAGTTCAAGACTCGGGGTCAAACACAGCTACTACTAACTATTTTAATAAAAAATCTTAAGGGGCTTAAATAGAGGATGAAAGATTTCACTGAAAAAAAAATCTACGCAAACAAAGTCGCAGTCGACAGCAACTAGTATTAATCAAAAACTAGAAAGTTAATGATGACATACACATATTAAGTAACTCTTTTGAAAATTATAACCCTTTTCAACAACTCAAAAAATGACAAGCCCTATTCAACCATCAAAACAAAATTTAAACCTTATTTTTGGGAAGTCGCAATTAGCTCATCAGTGCATTAAAAATAAACTTACCCTTTGAAGTTAAGTGTTTACTATCCCATCAAAAAGCACCCCTCGTTTACGACTGGTAGTCTAAATAAATTCTCACATATCACCAAAAACATTTTCAAAATCATCCACATTTGTTCCCAATTATATCGTTGATGTACACACTGTGAATCGTACGGATGTCTGTCTGTCTGCCTGTAATTAATATCTCCTGAACGCTCTTTCAACACATGTGGCTTTACAGATTTATTGCATAACTTAGTTTTTTTGCTGCCTAGCTCCTTGTTTCCGATGATGCATGGGGTTCATATCCTGTGGAAGTTTTGCTAAATGGTGTTTATTATACACTTTACAATACATTTAAGGATACAAATAATAAAAAAAAACTTTTTTGCAAAAAATAAAACCGACTTCCATATCAAAACACTACAAAGCCAAAAATAATTTTAATTTCGGTAGTCGGTGTTATTGGTTTAGTATTTTCTTTTTTTTTTTCACACCGCCTTCCGAAATTAAAATTATTTTTGGCTTTGTAGTGTTTTGATATGGAAGTCGGTTTTATTTTTTGCAAAAAAGTTTTTATTTCCGCGCTTTTTAGTGGGTCAGTGAATTTTCCAAATCGATTCCTAAATGACGGAGTTATGCGCGAACAAAAAACGCAATGCAGAGTAAACGAAAAGATCATCAAGGTAAATTATTTTTTTCGACTTTTTTTGATTTTTCAGAAACGGCTCGTCCGATTTCGATAAAATTTTCATGGGACCATTTGGGAAGTATACCCTTTCCAACAAAAAAAGAATTTTTTAAATCGGTTGGCAAGCGACGGAGTTATGCGTGGACAAATATAAAAAAAAAAAAAAAAAAAAAAAAAAAAAAAAAAAAAAAAATACAAACATCCGAATTGAGAACCTCCTCCTTTTTTAGAAGTCGGTTAATAATGTACAATGGACGGTCTTATCGTACAGGGCTATCTCTTACAGACAACCTTTGGATGGACAGAAATATACCTATTTGATTTTTATTCAGTAACGTTGATTGGTTTTTGTTTAGGTTGTAGTTTTCAAACAAATTGTGAGCCTAATGTGTTTATATCATCAGCTGTTATCGGTAGTTCTTTTTAAAACTATGCAACAAATTTTATTAAAATTTGGAAGGAATGTTTGTAAATATGTAAATTTGCACCTATACAAAGACAGCGCGGGCACTTTTTATTTTTATTTTAGTAATTAAAATAAAAATAAAAAGTGAGAGGTATAAGCTGATGAGTATCGGTCTAATAGATACGATAATATCTTTTTGAAACCTTCAGAAAGAAAAATAAACTAAAAACTAATATTAGACTAAATGTCAATTTTTTTCTTTATTTATTATTGATAGGCTTGCGTTTGATAACTTGAACTTTAATTTTTAACTTTAACTTCCTTTGTAAAAAAAAGTTATATGTAGGTTATGTCGGCTAAAGCAAAGATTGAAAGGACAGACAATGTAGACCTCAGATTATAAAACAACCTTTTGTTTTATAATCTGAGATGTAGACAGACCTCTTTAGTAGACAATCAATGGACCAAAATGAAGATATAACTAAGTAAGACGTCTAAGTGCTTATCAAGTGGTCCTCAAGTAGACTGTCGGCAATCATGGTGTTTTATTTTAATTATATAACAGGCCTTATCCGTAATTTTATAGGGGATGGATAAGATACAGCTAAACCTCCTTAGTGCCTTAATAGAGATGCTGGTTAGAGAACATAAAGTGATTGTTAAGAAAGAGAATAAAATTGGAACTATTAAAGATTAACGAGAATTTATTTACGTTTTAGCGTAAGGAATGCACTAAACCAGTTTTCATTATATGCACCTACTCAACGATAAATCAAAAGCACGGGAACTTTGAAATGTACGAATATACTTCCTATAAACGCCCCCAACCCTACCCATAGTGCAATCCAACCATAATGTACAATTTTAATTACAAAAAAGCCCGCATATAATATCCCCATACAAACACAGACAGAAAACAAACAGACCTTTTTTAGGCTGGCGACACAGCCAGCGTTATCAACGCAGCGTTAGGCCGCCAACACACTCGGCCAGATAATGGCCAACCCGGTCAATATTTGAAAACCCATCAGTGACAACGACGAAATGACTTCTTCACTTTACTAAGACAATTTTAAAGCCAATCATAATTAAATAAAAAATGAACTCTAAAACCGCACGCATTAAGACGGTATTTTCAATGACGTTGACCATTTATGTGTGTGAGTGACTACTTGATCCATTAGGCATCGCTTTGAGTATTAAAAGTAAAAAAGATGACGTTGGAAATGTCTTTGGTAATGATTTCGTTCGTGTCGATATAATAGGTATTTTTATGTAAGTAGCTTAAGTAGACTCTCAAAAAGATTTTAGTGTGATAGTACTTTTCAAAGTAAATGGGTATCAGAATAATGGTGAATTAACTTTTGACCTCAATAAAAAAGTAGTTAAAAGAATAGGCTATAACTTTGTATAGCTTTGATAACGGCTTAGTCTTAAAATTAATATGAAAGTTATAAAAATCAAGGATACATGCTGCATAATTTGTGAAATTTAATGTTGGTTAGTATTTATCTATCAACCAAAATGCAGTAAGTATCCCTTTGAAAATAAAGAAAAAAGAAACATTTATGTACAGCTAATGCTACTGAAAATAAAAATAACAAACGTCAAAAGATCCAATAACTTTAAACCAATCGACGTCTTTCAGCACTTATAAAATTAGGAAATCTACAAACAGAGCCAACTCTACACTTGCACGTCCCGAAAGTTAAAAGCACAATAAATTTAAAAACAAAACAAACACAGAGTAAAATAAAGATTAAAGTATTTAATCAGTTTGTTCTCGTTGCTTTAAAAGTTTCGACATGACTTATATCTTGTGAACTTTTGGATAAATTAACGTTAACAGAAATAAGGGGAAATTCAGAAAGAAAAACAAATTAAAGTCGAGAAACTTTGACCACACTTAGAAATCCTCACATATTATTTTGTAGTCCCAGTTTCAAACCAAAGAAAATAGAATTTGATGGTTGGTTCGTAGGCATTTACCCGTAATAGATACTCGTAAAATCAAGATAATCCAACCATTTTATAGATAACCTATTGATGAAAAGCAAAATGTTGAAATAAATCAAAAACATAAATGTAGATTACACACATCATAAAAAAAAGTTATCAGAAATAAAGCTTTTCTAAAGACAAAGACATACTTATAAGTTCCATAGACACCTAACCTAACTGCGAAGATCCAACTTAAAAATGTCATTTAAAAACAATTATTAAAAAAGCATCGGCTTCTATCGGTACATTAAAAATTGACAGTGCATTAGTATTTATAGGATTTTAAGCGTAGGTGTGGGATCAAAGAGAACATTATGCGTTTCTTATACGAAGATAGTGGCGTTATAGACGCCTATTCCATACGGTAAAGATTAAAATTTTATTTACTACTCAAAAACGTTTGATAATCTATGTCTTAATTAACTAAGCGAGAGAGTACTCCGTACCATGACACACATACGTTCCACCTTTGGGTTTAACGACAGGAATCTAACATTTGAAATTAAACTATAGAACAACAAGAATTAAGTTGAATTTTGGCTGTAGAAACTAACGATGATAAATCGTGATCGCCTATCGTTTAAAGTTCATTAGTAGCGGTCCCTTTACATGTGTTGCGCCGGCAACCAATATCCATTTGCTTCGGGCTGATTTGATTAGAGCTTATTTTTATAAATAACACCACAACATGCTTTATTGTGATGCATGTTTAAATTAAAATTCTTTTATAAAGGCTCCTTCGCCTTCGTCGTAAAATCTACATTAAAACTGTTAAGGGAAAAGATAAATTTTATTTTAATAAGATCCTTTATCTGGCTGATCGGGCCCATAAATCTGATCAAGATCGGTCCAATTCAAAATTTAATACTGTAATATAAAACAAATAGATTGACAAAGTACTGTAGTTGTAATCCTTAAGGAAATTTATTAAGAGAAATCCGTATCAATCACAAAACGTAATCCTGTTCGGTCGTAAACAATCTTTGTGGGCTGTGGTCTCAGTGATGGCGGTGTAAGGATATGATTACATTGATTTTTTATATATTTTTATTTCAAGAGAACTAGCATTGTGCGTAGAATTCACAGTACTAGCAATCTGGTTAACCCCTCCAACTAAGCTAAATATGTCTGTGTCTGGAGTGGTTTCACGGGAATAGTATAATGGTTCGAACCCGCAACCTCTCCATCACAAGTCCTACACCTTAGCTATTAGGCTATTGTCATTAAATCATTGTTAACTTAAACTTTCTATTTGGTAAGTAACGGCATCACAATACATATATCGCACGCTTAATCTAATACTGTCACAATCCCAAAAAGTCAACTTTCAGGAGAGGCAAAAAATGGAATGAGAATGGGAACATTTTTGTTTAGTGACGAAGCGGACTACTGCCCGTATAGCAGTTATTTCTATTACTTTTAGACTAGTGTAAGCGCGATTACGCGTAGTTTTACGTTTCCCAACAGATGGCATTAAAAAGTTGATTTGGCAAAATTTTGGATAGTGACAGTATTGGATTAAGCGTGCGATATACAAAGTTTAAAAATAAATATACATCATTACTATACTGAACACGAGATTAATCTCTAAAATTTATTACTAGCATTTGTCATCTAGTTACTGAAATAATAACATTTTCTTCTAGTCTTGTGGATTTATGAGCGAGAGGGAAAATAAAGTTTACTTATTTTTCTATTTAATATTCACCTTCTAGTACTTAGACATAGCCGACACAATTGAAATCTGTCAAAATAAATCTGTGGTCCAAATCAACAGAAGTCTCGCTTCTATCACGAAAATCGTATAAAATAATCCGCTTCCCGCTGTCACTGCCACCTCACACTGCCACAAAAACACTTTACGACCCGTCACCTCGTTTATTACTACCTAAAACCGTCACAGTATAACTGAATTAAGGATATATAAGATTATACAGTAACTAGTTAGCACTCTGTTCATGGTTACGATCACTTAGTCAAGTGATAGGTAAAATATAATAAGTAAGAACCTACTTAAATGAAGCTTGGATAATTTTAGTTCTTGCTCATAAACAAATAAAGCAGCTCAAGCACTTTTTGAGACTTTAATTATACATATGTATTTTATTTATTCAAGGCTCTTCCTAGTCGAGCACTCTTGCTAGAGTGATCGTGGTCATGTTGGGGTCTATTCCTGCGCCCGCGTTGCCTTCCCGATGCGTCACTATGTAGCTTGATGTTTGGCAAAGCGAGAGCAATCGTTTACTGTTGAATGGATCTTATCTTGATGAGGTTTGTCCACCGTGTTGGTAATGTCCGTGAGAACTTTTGACCTGGACTTTCCCTTGCACCACCAGCCTTTCCAAGGAGTCTGCGTTACGGGTGATGTACCCGAATTATTTAAGTATATCTAAAATAAACATCTCGTGACAAATGGTATTTGTGGTCGCACTCTTCTGAAACGGCTCGACCAATTTTTTTATTATTTTGTCCTGAGTGTTTGTTTCTTTTATTTGGTAGGTTTATGAATAAGTTTTAAAGTATGGCATACTAGTTAGTATGTTGTAATATCTTATCAAAACTAAACATTACAACTGCCCAACTGCAAAGCTGTTTGTCGGCAATATGGTCTCGTGAAATTCGCACAAGTCATACTTCTTAATACATATTGTAAGTATTTATACGGTATCCTAAGTTATTATAGAAAATAATTAAGGCAATTGCTTAATTATATATAATTATGTGTATATAGTTATGCAAACAAAACGAAAATCAACTATAGCTTACAAAAAAAAAAACATTTGATCATATCTGTATGTGCCAAAGTTCATACAGATCGGTTCAGCCATTTTGACGTGATAGTATAACAAACATCCATTCATACATCTATAATTATAATTTAGACTTTTCCATAAACTCGTAATGTATTAGTATGTGTTTTTTTTAGCCCAAAGGTTGACTGGTAGAGAATGCCTTGCTGCATTAAGTCCGCCCCTGTAACACCATTGTACATAAAGTTTAAATAAATAAACTAATTAGTATAGATGATTGACAGATATAACTATACAGTATGTTAACTAATAGAGGGCGTTCCCGTTAACCCGCAATAGTATAAGCACATCAATTAGATCGCTGCACACGCGGCCCGTCATTCATAAATAAATTGCGACGTTGCCGTCCTTCAAGTACGCGTGTACAGAGTGTTTCTTTTACGTATCAATTTAACATTTAGTGAATATTTTAATATTAAAAGAATAAAAACATTTTGTTTTCCAATGGTGATATTTTTTTAGCATGTATGTGTGCTATATATACTATTTTGCGGGTTAACGGGAACGCCCTCTGTTAGTTAACATACTGTATTAATTAGGTTGAAACAAGTACTTACTCATCATCTGGGGTTGGAATCGGCTTCCAGTCTACCCAGGTGCAGCTGAGTACCAGTGTTTTACACGGGGCCACTACCTATCTGAACTCCACAACCACAACCCAGTAGCTCTGTACTACAATACTCTTTGACAAGACTAGTGTCAGATTTTCTGGCTTCTGACCATAGAGATATAAGAATAAATGCAGAAACTGTTAAATATAACGATAGAGGCGAAGAGAGAGACAGATGCTGACTATTCATCTGTCACTCTCTTGCAGAGTACTGTGATTGGCTAATGAGCAGTGTTTGCTAGCAAATCCTATCGCTTGTATATTGAGAGTGTAGCAGACGCGGAGCTGTATGAAAATCGTGTATACATACGTATACCGTAAATAGTACCTATATAGGCACCTTTTTGTCTTCATTTTGACTGATCCTTTGGTTTGTAGGATATTTAAATAATCATGTAAGTATTATTTGAATTCAGTGCCGATAACAAAGGTGAAGAAATGAGTGGGAGAGTGTGAGAGTGTGAGAAAACTCCCACTTCACCGTTTTCAGTAGGGCCAATCATAACGCTCTGCAAGAGAGAGATGGATGAATAGTCAGCGTCTGTCTCTCTCCTCGCTTCTATCGTTCCCACTTACAGGCTAGTGTAGCGCTTCTGCACTCTATTCTTATACATATATCTATGGTTCTGACTACCCGTATGTGCTGTCAAAGCCGGGGTATCGGATTGACGTTCTTTTTAAGGCACGGGGGAATCTCGAATGTTAAGATGTCGCACATCCACGGACCGATATTTGCAAGTGTTGCTTAACCTTCACGTGGTTGGCGGCAACCTCAAGTAGTGAACAAGTACTCTTAATAGAAAAATAACCAATCACTTAGGTAGCAAAACAGACTCTCTAGAGTAAATTTAAGTAAAACTACAGGGAAGGCTATTTCAAAGTACTACAGAAGAATTAACGAGGTACAAATTGGTTTCGCAGGTTACGGCTGAGACCATTTCAATTAAAATGACGAGATGCGTCTTTAGGTACTTCTTTCAAAGGTAACTAATTCACGAACCTTGAACATGTTAGGAGACAAAGTGCAGATTAAAGAAAATATGGAAAGACTATGCAAAGAAACGATATATGAGAAATAGAATATTTATGATGGCAACTAATGAAGTAATATAAAACATTGTGGGGAAGCAGAACCGAAAAATTTGAAGACATGCGATCATCCTCTCATAGTCCCAGCCGTTGGAAGGTAATAGGCTGCTTATGAATAGAATATAATTTATCGTACACCAAAATTTAAACACATCTTTTTTATAATAATTATTTATTATATTGTTACAATGGCGGTATTATCACTGAAAGTCTTATATTTTTTAACACGCTTTTATTAGGTCGACCTGTATGTAACTATGTAATGTAATGTAAGGTAACTAATTTAACCATCTTCCAAGGGTCGTAGCGTAATGAAAATTGGCAGCTGTATGTATTTCTGATGACAATACAATAATATGGTACTGTCGAACTGATCTAATGATGGAGCCGGAAGATATGAACTGGAACTTCATGATGGAAAATCGTATAATAGCTGTTTTGGATTTCTTAGAAAAGTCTTGTAATGAACTTTGACCACGATTAGGTTTCAAGGTCTGATGATGAAGCCGAAAGATAGGCACCGGCATTCCATGCTGGAATATCGTATCATAGTCGTGTTTGCACTTGTGAGAAAGGCCACGTAATGGACTTTGAACACGATCAGGTTTCAAGGTTATAACAAACCTAAAGAAAATCCGTTATCAGATTTCTTAATTTTATTTTATTTTTACGTGCATTTATAAAAGCGTGTTTTTCTAGTGTTTTTTAAACTATTAATTTATTGTGTTATGTTGTTAACTTTAAATTAATACATTGATAGCTCATAAATCACATGGAAATTTTTCCTTTTAGATTCCTACATTATTCCGTAATTGCAGTTTCATCATAGTCACTAAACACTCATTACATACTTAAAACGTTAATCTCACGGATATCAACATTCGTTTCACACAAATATTTCTCAATACATTCAAACATTACTTGTAAAAGTGTATGCGCAAGCGCATAAGTGTTCGTTAAAGTTTGACAGTCAAGTTTGATTTGTTGACGTTGATGCATGGTGTTAACGGTATAGTGCGATTCCGTTTCTTTATATTGAATGCATCTATTATTGTATTTAACGTGATTTTGTAAGAAACTGACAAAAATGTATTACTTTAAGTATTGCTACCTTTTTTTGACAGATAAAGCTAGATAGAGTTGACTGAATGATAAAAACTTATTGGATATTGAATGTTTGTACAGACTGAGTGAAACATCTAATGGAAATTACTTAAACACTGTCCAGATTCATCATTATCGTCTGCTTAGCCTTTTCACAACTATGTTGGGTTAGACTTTCAGTCTAAGAGAATGCTGCTGAGTACTCGTGTTTAACTTAGAGTCATTGCCTATCCGACCTCTGCAACCCAGCAGCTGAGTAACATAGATAGATAGATAGAATATACTTTACTGTACACTAATAATTGAATCACACTTAAATAACAATATTGTAAAAAAATTGGTTACAATGGCGGTCTTATCGCTGAGAGCGATACCTTCCAGACAACCTTTGGAAGGACTTTACGAGCTGTAATTAAAATGGGGAGGGCTATATTAGTGTACTACTTTACAAATACTCATCAAAACAGAAAGACTAACTAAATATAAATACAATACATAAGTACATAAAATATATAAATATATATTAATGTGTTCTTTAACATCGTGTGGTTTTAACAAAGGAATAATCATAAGTTTGAAAGAAAAAGATTAGCAACCAAGCTTTTAAAAACAGCGAGTACCTAACTGAGCTTGTCTTATTGAAACCGACAATCCATTCCACAACCGAATAGCCTGCACCGCAAACGAATGGTCATAAAATTTTGTGGAATGTGTAGGCATCAAAAGTCTCAAATTCTCTGATGATCTCAAATCTCTAACATGTGTGTCATGTAGGAACTTAAAACGTTCTATGAGATAAAAGAGAGTCGTTGGATTGAAAACAATACTGTAGAGTAATCCATACTAATATTATAAATGCGAAAGTAACTCTGTCTGTCTGTATGTTACCTTTTCACGCCTGAACCGTTTAACCGATTTAGATTAAATTTAGCATGGGAATGGTTTAGAACCCTGGAAAGGACATAAGATCGTTTTTATCCCGGAATTCTCACGGGATCGGGATTTACGCGGATAAAACCTCCCACACGAACGCGGGCAAAAGCTAGTGATAAAATATGTGCATTTCGGTGAAGGCGGATGGGCAGCCACTTGAGTTTAGTGCGAAACTCAGAAACATGATCATATTTGCGCAAACCAAATATGAATCTGATACAAAAGTTTTGGAGTCGCTCAATACCCCTTGGCAAGACTAGTGTAAGATTTTCTGGTTTTTGACTGCCCGTACCGATTGTCAAACTTGTACAAAAGATTGTACAAAACAAGGGTAGGCCGTTGTTCTATCGTGCTTTCCGAAGCATGGAGGAATCTCGATATAATATTATGATGCCCACACACCACCACTCCCACGGATCGACATCGTCTAGTATTGTTTAACCTTGTAGATTGATCGGGTTGCTGTTATTATTTCACTCTGAATAAATTAAGAGACTGTAACAATACACCCTTGAGTGGAATTTACAAAATAATTGGTAACATCACAAATGAGTACACGAATACCATATACAACGTGTAACGGAAACCCCATATCTATCCAAAAGGACTGAAGACAATATCTGGTATGGAGTCTCTATGCAAAGTTTCAGCTCAAAATAAGTGAATCACAGAATTGACCCCAAATTATTGGATTCATATGTTTCTTAAATACCAGTAATAACAAACGTGTCACAGCACTATGAGGGTCATCACTTTCCATGTCACTTGCCAATAAAACGATAATTCTCTTCGTTCTTTTTAATTTGAAAAATTCGGCCTCAGGTATCAATGTATTGAAATTTCTAATAATGCTCCACACATGTACACATAGGATTAGAAAACCCTTGCCATATCGTTTGTTATCATCCAAAGAAGCCGTGCACTCGGTATGTATATACCCTTTAAATTACACGTTGTATATACAAGATCAAAGGACACTCGTAAAGAAATTCAGAATATTATTATAAATAGCAAAGGTGACTCGCAAACGGATTGAATCCATGAATAATATTTCATATCAATGAGATGAATGTTTGAAGAACGGAATTGAAATACATTGACACTTGTGAATTATTTAAATTTGGGTTAAGTGAAAATCAAAATGGAACAGAAGTGTTAAAGTGAAAATGTACAGAAAGATATTACCCAATGCCATAAATCATTACATATTTATATTCACTTAGTAAGGACTCATCAGCATCATTATTGCATTGCCCTTTCAAATTGTTTATGAAATTATTTTTTTTTGTATATCCTATTAGTGATTGAAGCCTACTTTTAGGTAAATATATGCCTGTATTAGCAAACACCACTCTGTTACATAGGAATTAAGTATGTTGGCAACACTTGAAGACAGCCAGCCGGGCTAGAG
Organism: Tholera decimalis; assembly: GCA_943138885.2. Taxonomy (NCBI): domain Eukaryota; kingdom Metazoa; phylum Arthropoda; class Insecta; order Lepidoptera; family Noctuidae; genus Tholera; species Tholera decimalis. Next base: position 7,956,920 of record OW964565.2, on the reverse strand, counting down.
GATCTTTGGAAAATGGCGTCAGTCCGCGTCTCGCTTTGTCTCATCTAATCTAGATTATTATCATGTAAGTTGAACAACAATAAATATTGATTATAACCAAACTGCAGTATCACTAAAGTAATACTACAAAAGATCCTTCGTGACATGGTGTCAGAAGAAATTTCAAGAAATTTAGTCGACAACGAAGGTTAGTCAATGCATGCGCCCCATCCTCTTCAAGAAGCCAATTGCAAATTGCAATGTCCGACGATATGGATCAAAGGAAAAACACTACAATGGAGAGGATAGATTTAAAAAGTAACAACATGCCTAGAGAGTGGAAGAATTGGTCGAATAGATTAAAAATTTATTTAAGAGCCAACAAGCTTGAAGACGAAGATGACAAGCGGAAAGTAGCCATTTTGTTACAATTCATTGGCCCCGAGGCACTCACAATTTTTTACTCCTTTGACGTAGATATTGATGTGGTGACATACAAAGAGTTATTAGCCAAATTCGAGGCTTATTTTTTGCCAAAAATAAACATCACAATGGAAAGACACAAGCTATTTAATCGTCGACAATATGAAAACGAGAGCATTGACGAATATGTTACTGACCTCAAGAATATCAGCCACCAGTGTGAATTCGGTGTACTGCGTGAAAACTTGCTCAGAGACCTTTTCAGCTTAAACCTACACAGCGACAACCAATACCTAAAAGAAAAACTATTAACAGACTGTCCGAAGACTTTAGATGAGGCCATCAATATAGCTAAGAGTTTGGAAGAAACCAAACGACAATCCAAAATTCTAGAGAATTCAGCAAATTTTGTTGGACAAATCAAAACAAAGCAGCAGCAGCGAGCCAGCCGTCCAGTCAGAACTGAAAGCCAACCTAGAAGTCAGTCCCAGTCTCCATTGAGGAAGAAATGTGGTCGTTGTGGTCAGATACATAAAAATAAATGTCCAGCTATGGGTGTGCAATGTCATAAGTGTAAAAAACCAAATCATTTTGCTTCATTTTGTCGAACAAAGTCTATTAGAATAGTAGAGTCACAGGAAGAGAACATGGTAACACCTAACGATAATTTACTCATAGGTACGATTTATTCTCTAAATAATGTTTGTTCAATTATGTCTGAAAGTAAGCCGTGGCATGTAGACTTAATCATTAATGATAATCATGTGCAATTCTTGTTAGATTCTGGGGCAGACACAAATGTAATATCATACCACACATACAGAAGGCTTGGTATTCCAAATTCAAGTCTAAAGAAAAGTAAACACACTCTCTCAACATTCAGCGGGGAGGTTATACCAACTTTAGGACAGAGTAACTTATTGGTCAGTCACAAAAATGTTAAATATAATCTAAATTTTCACATAGTGGATTTAAACTGTCAAAACATCATAGGAAGAGCAACATGTAAGGCCATGAACTTTATAAAAAAGGTCAACTCTGTATCTTTTAATGATAATAACCCACCCATGAACAATCCATGTCAAAATATTCTAAAAAAGTATAATAACTTGTTTGAGGGTCTAGGTTGTATAACAGATTTTGAATGTGATTTTAGCTTGAAGCCAGATGTCACTCCAAAAATAAGTCCGTGCAGGCGAGTACCATTTAAATTGCAGAGTGTATTGAAGGAAGAACTTGATAATCTTGAACAAACTGGTGTGATATGCCGTGTTGAGGAACCAACCTTATGGGTAAGCCCATTAGTTATTGTATCTAAGAAGAATGGTCAAATAAGACTTTGTATTGACACTAGACATCTTAATAAGGCCATAATGAGACCTCATTACCAATTTCCTACATTAAATGAAATTAGATCGGCTCTTGTAGGTGCAAAATATTTCTCAACTCTTGATGCTAACAAAGGGTACTGGATGCTAAAGTTATCTGAGGCTTCTTCTAAGCTGTGTACCTTTATAACTCCCTTTGGCAGGTTTAGATTTACTCGGCTACCCTTTGGGATTAATGCTGCCCCTGAAATTTTTCATAATGAGATGGTGAAAAGATTCGGTGATATAGAGGGAGTGAAAATAATGCTCGATGATTTTTTAATTTTTGGTAGAACAGAGTCAGAACACAATGAACATTTAGAAAAAGTGTTACAAAGAGCAGCTGAATGTAATTTAAAGTTCAATAAAGCAAAGTCTAAAATTTGCCAAACGGAAGTTAAATATCTTGGTCATGTATTCAGTGCTGATGGTGTTAAGGTTGATGAAGCCAAAGTTGAAGCTATATGTAAAATGCCTAGTCCAACTACTGTCCCTGAATTACAGAGGTTTATGGGTATGGTAAATTATTTAGGTCCATTCATAAAGAATTTGTCACATGAGTCTAGTCATTTACGTTCACTTTTGTCAAAAAATGTAGCTTGGAATTGGACGGAACAACACCAATCTGAATTTGATAAAATTAAAAACCTTATTAGCTCTACACCAGTCTTAACATATTATGATCCTGATAAGGAAGTCACACTGTCAGTTGATGCATCTAAAGATGCTATGGGAGCAGTTTTGTCTCATGGTAAACAACCTATTACTTATGCATCAGCATCCCTCAATAATTGTCAACAAAACTACTCCCAAATAGAGAAAGAATTGCTATCAGTACTGTTTGGATGCACAAAATTTCATCAGTATGTATATGGACAGCAGTTCACAGTTGAGACGGACCACAAACCCCTAATTACTCTTTTCAAAAAAGCATTACATGACATACCTCCCAGGTTACAGCGTATCATGCTAAGACTTCAACCCTATGACATAAGAATAGTATTCAAACCAGGTCGTTACCTCTATGTTGCTGATACTCTTTCTCGTATGGCTTTACCAGAAATTTCTTTGGAAGACCTAGATAGTGATTTAGATTTACATGTAAATTTGATTTTGTCTAATCTTTCTGTCAGTCCTGAAAAACTCAAAGAAATTCAAGAGTTGACTTCCAAGGATAAAACATTATGTCAAATAATTCAATATTGCAAAAATGGCTGGCCAGAACACAAACAATCAGTAGGTGAAGATATTAGACCTTATTTTCCATTGAAAAGTGAGATTCATGTTATCAATGACATTGTTTTCAAATCTAATAACATAATAATCCCAGAGTCATTCAGAAATACCATACTTAACATTATTCATAAAGGCCATCAAGGAATAAATAGCTGTATCCGTCTTGCTAAGACTGCTGTATATTGGCCAAAAATTGATAGTGACATAGAGAAATATGTAGGTCAATGTAAAATATGTTTATCATTTCGCAGAAATAATAGTAAAGAACCCCTTTTACACCATGATTACAAGTTGTTACCTTGGAATAAAGTTGGTATAGACTTATTTGACTTTGACGGTGAAAAATATCTTATTGTAGTCGATTACTACTCAAAATATGTTGAAATGGCATTATTAAAATCTGGGTTTGCTGCACATCCTGTCATTACTCAATTAAAATCAATATTCGCCCGTCATGGTATACCAAATATTGTTGTTTCTGATAATGGACCTCCATTTAACAGTAGTGAATTTAGAAGTTTTGCTAAAGACTGGGATTTTCAACATGTCACATCTAGTCCATACCTAAGTTGTTCAAATGGAATGGTTGAGAGAACGGTTGGAATAGTAAAAAACATGTTAAAAAAATGTCATGTTGATAAAAGTGATCCATATTTGGCATTGTTAATATACAGGAATACTCCTAAACATAACCATTATTCCCCAGCAGAACTAAGTATGTCTAGAAGTCTAAGAACTGTAATACCAGTAACAGAGAGTAATTTACAATTTAAAACAATTGATAATAAACAGGTGCAGGAAACAATTGAAAAACAAAAAGTAAAATCATCATTTTATTGTAATAAAAATAGGACACAATTAAAGCCTTTATCAGTTGGTGATAAGATAATGTTTAAACACAAACCGAATGGAACATGGATTCCTGGTATTGTTTCTCAGGTAGGCCCAGAGCCTAGAAGTTTCATTGTAAACAGCCCAGAAGGTTCTTTTCGCCGGAATAGAATTCACATTATAAAACCATCACATTCTCTTGAATTGTCAGAAAACCTTGATTCCAACAATGATAGTTTGTCTAGTTCAAACACTTTTGATAACACACCAGATGTTGTTGATAACCCTGTTATCACTGATAGATCAAGATATGGTCGTTTGTACAAAAAACCTTCTAGGTATGTCGAATCTTGTTAGAATTATGGAAATCTACTGTAACACGTAACCTAAGTTTTTTTTAAATAACAGAGTTTGTTATTAATTTATTGTTGGTTTGTAAACAAAAGCTTGAAGAAAAAAAAATTAAATTAGAAATGTCAGATGTCAAAAGTCAATCACAGATTAAACATGATAGTGGTTGCAATTGTCGTGCTGGAACTGTCACATTTATAGTTTTCTTTCTAGTTCATAAAGGACTAGAGAGGTGTTTAGTTTTTAGTAAAGTAGTTTGTTTTCTAAACAAAGGAAGATGTTATGATGTTTAATTTTACTATTGTGTATTACATGATAAAAAGTGTATTAATTTAAAAGTAAATACTTATTATAAGTTATATTAATTAGTTAAAAAAAAAAAAAAGGAAGATGTTACATAGGAATTAAGTATGTTGGCAACACTTGAAGACAGCCAGCCGGGCTAGAGGATCTTTGGAAAATGGCGTCAGTCCGCGTCTCGCTTTGTCTCATCTAATCTAGATTATTATCATGTAAGTTGAACAACAATAAATATTGATTATAACCAAACTGCAGTATCACTAAAGTAATACTACAAAAGATCCTTCGTGACACACTCTTCTTTTAAAAAAGATTACACTGATTCACCATATTATACTGATTCTAATACAAAACTTAGTTGCAATAATGTCCATAATAATATTAATAATATTATTTTTTTTTAAATAGTAGTGGTTTTTGGATATATTGCTACGGCAATGCGAATGCAAGTGCTTCTTAGAATATAAGAATGCCACTCTGGAGTTATCATCTCGTGTGATTGGGCTTTTGAATGTAGTATAGACAACTATTTACTTGGTTTTCCATACTGGGTCTCATAGCTTAGGTATATAGTCAAACATAGCATAATTAGACTATAATATTCCTACTGCTGTGACACAGACGATCTCTCTATGAAAGGTAATAGTAATCCACCACGGCTCATTGCGGGTTGGAGGATGTTGCAAGTCTTTGTATTTTCAGTTCTGGGATATATTTTTTTTATTGATAATAGGCTTGCGTTTGACCACCATCTCACATCATGGTAAGTGATGATGTGGTCAAAGATGGAGCACGCTTACCTAAAAGTAACCTATTCACTCTTGACTTAAAGACAAGGTTACAGCTATCGGGAAACACAGACTCCGGCAGGGAATTTCACTCCTTAGCCGTACGCACGATAAAGGTATTCCCAAAACATTTAGTGCGTATAGGTGGGATGTCCACCATGTAACGATCGCGCATTGCCGTTTGTCTTGTAGTCCGATGATGGAACGGGCTTGGCGGAATTGGATTGTGTAATTCCATCGCACACTCCCCGAAATGTAACCGGTAGAAAACCGATAGACTAACAACTCGTCGTCGATGTTCAAGGCTCTGGAGCTTTGATTTGATTTGAGTCTTTTGGCCCGTTTCTCAATAGACTCAAGCGCGTCAAGCTGGTACTTGGCAAATCCATCCCAATGATAGCAGTACTTCACGAACCTGGGCTTGATAGAGACATGCCAGTTTCGTCACGATATTTTCCTGCAACACTTACCGAATAAAAATTAACTTCCGTCGCTATCAGCGTCGTCAAATCTGTAAAAAGAAAAATACATTATATTTTGTTGATGATAGGCTCGCGTTTAACCACCATCTCACCTGATGGTAAGCGATGATGTGGTACAACGGCCGTAGGCATTTTCTACCAGACAACCAAGGTTGTTGAAGAGATAGTGTGATTGGTGCCTTATACGTTATGAAACTTGACAAGTGATAATTAATAAAATAGTGTTGATTAAACAGGACCAGAAATAGTTATATTCAATATACATAGAAATTTAACAAGGCACTAAAAACAATTAAAACCACAATTTCTTCTTAAATTGATAGCGACTATTCTGATACCACAAACATCAAATCATCATAGTGATTCTGATACAAAACTTAGTTATTAATAATATGTTAAGTATCAATAATGAAATATAGCAATATCTACTAGTTAATCTACTACCCATACCAATAGTATACAAGTATCACAGGCATCATTCAAACGTCTAACCGAAAATTCCGGGTGGACTAAAACCGTAATAATTTTTAAAAATAACCCCACGTACTTCTTAGATAAGAAATGACATCCGACTCACGACTATTAAGGAATCCGGAGCACTGACTGAGACATGACAAGGTCAGTTATAGAGTCTGGATGTAATGGGTCAAGTTGTAGCAGTGAGCGCAATCCTTTATGTCTATTTCGTTACTATCAAGATGAAGCGGCCGATAAAGATCGATTTGTAAATGAATAGTATATTATTACTAGTAGATTATTATTATTGTTTTACTGTATAGATTATTTTTAGTGAAAAAGATATGATAATTACACACATACAATAAAGTAGTAATGTAGGATTGTTAATAATATGAATTTCAATACATATAGGTATTGAGATAATTATTTTAGATTAACTAAAGATAAACACTTAGTTGTGTAATAATAGTATAATCATGTTATGTTTTCAATGTATGTTACTTACAAGTACTTGCATTTTCCAAAACTGTATTGCGAGCAATTTTGGATGAAAATAGACTCCTAAAACATAGACTCTTAATTAGTTTAGGAGGCAGTAGTTTGTCATTGGATTTGACATTAATGTACAAAAATTTAATCGAACTTAGTACTTAGATAATGTTTGTACATAAAACACAATTTTATTCGTTCTAATACCATTTAATCCATTTTTTCTTTTTTAAAGAGTAGTCTCTAACAATTTTTATTGAAAATCGCATCACTCATCATGGCTGAACACTATTTTTTGGGCAAAGTACATGTTCTGGCCTAGTTGAAAAATACGAGCACTGTACCTACCTTTTTGCATAATGGAAGTGAATATATTTGCTTTATTATTGGAACAATAAAGATTGTTACTAAATATTATTTTTCTCAGACCTACCAAATATATACAAAAAATCACTCAATCAATTTGTTAAACCGTTTCCAAGGAGTTTGATAACAAATACTCTGATACGATGTTTTTATATATTTGTTGCAACTATTTTATGTTCATAGTTTCTATTGTATGCCGGTAAAATTTAAATTAAAACTAATTACCTATCGAAAAAACATTACCTTATCAATGCACGGAAGTTGTTTAAACTTTTTAGGTGAATGGGTCACCTCAATTAGTCCTGTCATTACACTAATTTAGACAAAAACATTGTACGTCATCGTATTTATGATTGTTTATGAGCAAACCTTTAACAAAATGGATATCAATATTAGTTACCAATTATAGTCTATTTATGTGAATAAGACATTTGAATAAAGTAAACAATCTTAAATTCCTTAAACTAAAAACTGTCTTATCCATTCCTAATTCGTTGGTCTTATCATACTAAACTTATCTTACTAATATTATAAATTCAAAAGTTTGTGAGGATGGATGGCTGTATGTTTGTTACCCTTTTACGCAGAAACTACTGAACCAGTCTGAATGAAATTTGGTAAGTAGATAGTTGCCATTCTGGAATAATACATAGATATATACATACATACATACTTAAATATTATGTCATTCAGTAATCCACACTACACACCATAATTCATTTACAATATAAAAATATTAGCTTTTTGCATTCCTTTTACACATAAACTTTAATTAGGTGTGCCAAATTTCATACCTTTTCGTCTACGTTTTTTTTTTGTAAAAAAGGGTATCATCAAACCGTTAATAGGCCTATTACAAAAAGAAACGATTTGTATTTAATTTGCAATCGATTTCATAATTGAAAATGAATGTTTTTCGTTTACATTCACTGTCATGAATCATGAATAACAAATACTGGCAGCGAATAGTACATTTCCTTTTCTCCAAAAATGTGTCAGTAAAAAAGTTTACTATTTATTTACTTATTTTGGTTTCACCATTTTCCTGACGCATGTTTTGCCAAAATGGATCAAGATAATTTGGTTAGACGGTTGATACGGTATATTCGCAGCATCTTTGTGCAAGTGAAAGGAAAGATGTGAAAGAAGAGTACGCTTGCAGAGCTCAACCGCGTTAAATACCTAAAATATGGCAGCACTGGATTGTAAAACGGCCCTTATGATAACTAGTTTATAAGCCTAATAACGATTCAAAACCTATCAAACTTTTAAGTCCTTAATACAAGCGGACAAAGTATCAACATGTAATCCTTATTTAAACCCTAAACATATCACCACTTTAAATGTTACAATGTAAGTTAATGTAACTTTCATAGAGAGTAAGGTGAAAGAACTAATTACGGGAACTCAGAAACCTGTTGATTAAAGTGTTGAATCTTACTTATTTTTTATCAGATAACAGAACAAACAAACTTTTGCGCTTTATAACATTAAGTAGAGATGTCCGAGTCACTACACCAATTTCTTTGGTAAGTCGTTTGCAACTCAAGCAGTCTGTGGAATACTTTTCCCGTGTCAGTAAGACAAGCACAAACCCTTCCTTCTTTCAAAAACATGGTAAAAGATCTCTATCTCTCTCTATAATTTGTTATTATTTTTTATACATCCCAGCTTTTTTTATGTATATGTATTTATATATGTATATTGTGTATTTAAGTTATTTATTTATTTAATTAAACTTTATGTACAATTGTGTTACAAGGGCGGACTTAATGCAGCAAGGCATTCTCTACTAGTCAACCTATGGGTTAAAAAAATACACACTGTGGTAGGTGTACGAGAAAATGGAATAAAATAATATATTAAATACTAATAAATATAATACTAATATATAATAATACTAATAAAATACACATAAATATGCTAAAATGACAAACTAATAGATACGGTGCTTTATAATATTCTTTCTGAATAAGAGAGCTCATAATAATTATGACAAAGACCAAACTAAGAATAACAGCCCCTTAAGTAGTGGTATTATTTATGTATTGTATATAAGTGAATAGTACACCATGGACTACCCGCGTATTTATTTTCTCCTGCTGTGTCAAATCCAAAGGTTGTCTGTAAAAGATCGCTTTTAGCGATAAGACAGCCCATTGTAACACCCTTTAGTTTTTTAAGTCCTCATTTAATTCTGTTATGTGTACAATAAAGAGTATATCTATCTATATTTACTTCTCGACTCTCTGTACATTTCCGTAAACATGTCACTTGAATATTTATTTATTTCGTTATTATACTTATATTTATTTATCCACCAACCTTCACTTGACCCGCGTGGTGGATGACTCATTCCCTCTCATAGTAGCCCCTGTCTGAGCTATGAGAATGACATAGACTATATGTTTATTTATTTATTATATACTTTATTGTACACCTTAAAATACACTTAAGGATACAAATAATAAAACTAATGGCGGCTGGGCGGTCTTATCGCACATGGCAATCTCTTACAGACAACCTTTGGATGGACGGAAATTAAAGGAGATAGATTGATGTTATGTAAAGATAAACTTGGTATTAATATGATATGGCAGTCATAACACACCTCTCTGCCTTATACGAAAAACTACAAAAAAAATAATTAAATAAACTAAAAATGAAAATGAGAAATTATATTTTAATGATAATAAAAATGATCATTATTCCTTAGATCTCTATAAAATGTAAAATGTCTTCTTACCCTAAATGATAAAATAATAGTAAATTAAATGCTACTATAGGTAATGGGACTACATAATAATTTGAATTGTAAGCCCTTTGTTGAAACCGTCGTCAAATAAATCTCAATTGAACAGAATTTAATGGAATATTCAAATATTATTCATGATCCAATAAAAGGCAGCTTTTGTCCTATTTTTATGGAAATATCTAATTATAAAGTCTGAATGGATTTTGGTCGTAAGCTAGTCATCTATCATTTACAAACATTATTTGCTATAATTTGCCGGACCAGAAATAGTGGGATCAATGCAGTCTCAAGTATACACAGCTGGTTATTTATTTATTTATTGTATTTATTTGTTCCATAGTTCACACACATTATTTACATTTAAGTTGGTGCCAACATAAACTCATTGGAGTTTTACCGTACACCAAAAACATCAACTACATAATTTAACAATCTTAAGAAATACTTGTTTAACAAATTAAATTACATTGGGGGTATAAGCTAAAAAGTAACAGTTATTTACTACAACTAACGGACACACAAGGGTGACCATTCTGGCCGGCCGTCTTGTGTTTCATTCCACCCTTTCATTTAAAACTAAATCAAAATAAATAAGGTATTTAGTAAATAAATAAAAATTTAAAGGGGACAACGATACGTGAAATCTTAACTGTCCGTTGTCCCCGTTGATAACGGGGACAACGGGAAGTAATTTTAATTATTTTATTAAATTCCCTTTATCCCATTTAACGGGGACACGGACTACGGGGACAACGGGAATACACCTTTATAACAAAAGTGGTAGTGGAATATTAGACGATACAGGTTGTTGCCAAAAAGTAAAATGTTTATTATTAATAGTTAATTTTTTCTTAATTAAGTTTTTTGTTGTGATCAGGTGTACATTTAAGTTTACATTTTACTAGCTGACACTGCAAATATTGTTTGCCTATGTGTGTCAGATTTTCTGAATTCTGACTAGTAACGACTGTCCAAGATGGCCAAATGCAGCAGAGAACAAGGGCTAAACGTGCTTACCACGGCACAGGGTTATTACACCGTCAACTTCCAAACTCCGGGCTACTGCTGAGAAATTTGTTATAGAAATACTCATTAGCACTTTTTGCCCGACCCGGGAATCGAACTCGAGACGTCATGATCAGCAGTCACGCTTGCCACCACTCGACCAACGAGGTAGTCCAATAATTATAAATATATTCTAGTGAAAAAAAAAACCTACGATCTAATTTCAAACCTATATTATTATCCGCTTCTCCTTTTCCAAGCTATTTCAGGTTCGGCTTCTAGTCTTACTGGATGCAGCTATGTACTAATGTTTTAAAGGAAACAACTACCTATCTGATCACTATAACCCAGTACTGGGTAACAGGATATCCTTTGGCAAGACAGGTGGTACGGTATATTTTCTAGTTTCTGATTACCAGTAACTACTACCAAATTTGTACGAAAGACAGCTGGGACCCATTGCTTAACATGATTTCCGAGGCACGTAGGAATCTCGATATGTTAAGACTATCTTCTTAAAATATTGTATCAATTGATACAATAAATAAATATAAATAATAATTTATTATAAATAAATAATTAATAATAGTTTATAGAATAAATGGTTTTTAAAATGTTATTTAGTATATAAATATACATACATAATATATATTTAAACTGAATGACGTATTAGTCTTACTAATTATAATGAATAATTAAATAATTTAAAAAAGTATCACATTAAACACACGGTGTTCTTTCACCTCTCTCCTACATTGGTTTATGCTGTGACTTATACAGGGTTAATTGTAAAACACCGGAAACCTCTCAGGACAATGTTACCAACATGAAAATCTGGTGAACAAAAATATGATGAATTTTTAAAAGTCATAGAACAAAAGTTGTTGATTATGATGTTAGTAACACAGTCCTGACAGGTTTCCGGTGTTTTACAATTAACCCTGTATAACTATGCATAACAACTATGTAACATTATGGTACGCAATAAACAATTGAGAATTGACCTCTGCAAGTGTTGCTTGACCTTGAAGATCGACCTGTGTAGCTTTTATTATTTAACCACGCACTTTTTTTTTATTATTACGGATGAGTCCGCTTTTGACCTAGATCTCGCCTGATGGTAAACGATAGATGAGGTTTACGATGGGACGAGCGAGCCCAGAAGATGCCTATTTACTCTTGCTTTAAAGGCTGAAAGGTCATAAGTGTCAGGGAACACAGAAGCCGGCAGAGAATTCCACAACTTGGCTGTGCGCACAATAAATGTAGAGGAGAAGCGCTTGGTACGACAAGACGGTACATCAACAAAGTATACCTACGCACTGAGTACCTATGTATGTAATTCAAACAAATACATTATTTTACTTCCATACTTTAATACCCCTTTTACAAATACCATAGTATTCTAATACAACAACTTCAGTTATTGCATGTACAGTCGGCCAAGAAAGTGGTGTACCACCCTAAGGTTGAATATCGCTTGCAGATTCATAGGTGATAAAGATTAGTTTCGCTTGCAGATCGATCTGACAACTTCTATTGCTGTCTTTATCTGATTATTGATAACGACTATTACTGTTTGTAACGTGACAGCTGTTCTTAGTTTGAACTTGATGGAACCAATGACGTCGTAAAATCAACGGCGGGGGGCTGTAGATTTTGATGACAAAATTGTATCTACAAATTCAGAATTGTAATCAACAAGTTACATAAAATTGTAAAGGCACAAGGCGAGTCCACAAACCTACAATTTCTGTAAACTTGTAATTACAATATCAATAAAAAACAAGCTAAAAATAGATTTATCCTTTTATTAAATTTCTACAATCAATTTTAAAATACTTATAACAAACAAAAACATAGCATATATAGTAATATTTAGAAGATATTGAAAATTTTAAAAAATTAGAAACGGGTGTAACCGCCGCCGTTGGCCTCTATAACCTCTAAAAGACGAGACCTCATTGAACCAACAAGCCGTGAGCAAATATCGGTTCCCCGCATTTCCTCCCAGATATAATTACAGTGACTAATAAGAGCTTGTTTGGTTCTTTCATTTTGATGCGACCATCGTTGGACCATAAGGCCCCAAAGATTTTCTATCGGGTTGAGGTCCGGCGATCTTGAGGGCCACTGAATTACCCTTACGTCAGTGTGTGAACGAAACCAGGCTCTTACGATCCTCGCATTATGAATTGAACAATTATCTTGAACAAAATCAAATTGTGGCACTTCGTTCTCCGGGTAAACATTACGGACTGTCGGTAGCATTGCATTCTGAAGCACGTCGATATAATTTACAGCCGTCGCTCGAGGAGGTAGAGAACACAATTCTCCTACACCATCCGTACTCATCCAGCCCCAAATATTTACGGAAATTCGACCTGATTCTCTATTTGGGATTACATGATCATCTTTATACCGTGTTGAATTATATCGCCAAAGGTGAAGACGTCCATGCTGACTGGATTTAAACGTTTTTTCATCACAAAACACTGTATTAGACCAATCAAACTCTAAGTGCTCTCTGGCGAAGTTCAGACGAGCAAGTCTGTGAGCATCCGTCAAATATATTTTCTTGGCGTAATGCCTGTGGTGCAACCCCATGTAATGTAGATGATTCCTTATTGTTTGGGCACTCACATCGAACATCTCCGCAAAATGTTTTGTGGGCTTAAAACCATTGATTTCATATTCCCGTCTCATGAATTCTCTATCGTTATTGGAGAGTGCAGGCCGGCGACCACTTCTTCTGTGATCCAACAAACTTCCCTCCTCTCCTTCACGACGAATCCAAAAGCGGACAGAACGCCTCGATATATTCAAATTCCGGGATATCGCACTGATACTGCTTCCCTCATTAAATTGGGCAATTATTTGTGCTCTTTCGGCAATGGTCAAGTTGGCAGGCATTGAGATGATTTTATATGCAGTTGATTGAAAAATAACACGGAAAATATATCGATTTTTTGCATATATTTGACAAAATGTCAATTGTCAGTTTTCTTTTTCAAATGGAATTCGGTTGTCTAAATAGTTTTTATTACTTTTGTTTGGAAACATTTCAATTGCTTTGTAGAAACTAATGTCCTTTTCATTTATACTAAAGGTTAAAATGTCATGTACTTATATGTGACATATGACGTATGAATACTAAATACATAGGTTTACGTCATGATAATGTTGTCTCTTTCAGTAATATCTTTTTATAACGAACCTTGTTGTAATTTTCGATGACCGGGAAACTAAATCAAAACTGGTACACCACTTTCTTGGCCGACCGTACCAAAGGGTACATAAATGTTTTCGCAGAGCGAAGATCAGCGTCCTGTCCGTCTATTCTGACGGATTGGTCTTGTTCTCAGAATGTTTTACTTATGTGTAGGTAAACTTTATACGATAGGATAAAATAAGCCGCTAGTATGTTTAAAGTACCTTTTTATCTAGATTGGCATCGACCTAGTATATGAAAACTCAGCTATCGTTCTCGAAACTAGACTTGTTACAGAAGTTTAATATGTATCTGTTTAGGTGGTTTCAAAGCGAACTGATTTTAATGAAACTCACAGGGAGATAGAGGTCATTATTGGTCAACATAACATACTTATTTATATTACTACACTTTAGCCCGTAATTCTTTAACTCAGAACATCTTATTTCACATAGGCATACATGAGCGCTTATGAAACTTCTGAAGCTAGTGCACGATTCGAAATTGTTTTATTCCTATGGAGAAAAAGTGACATGAAACTCCACTCTTTTCAGAACATCATTGATTTTCACAATGCATCCATGATACTGATTTAATATGTATCAGAGGAGAATTCTACATGCAAAATTAAAACAAATCTAGGAGTCTAGAGGGTTATTGGTAAAACCCCAACAACCTCTCAGGACTGTGTCCTGTAGTATAGTGTTTTCCCATTCCCATAAAAAGCAGCTTTATAAAATATTAAAATAAACTTGACTAGAGACAACATTAGAATTCATTAATGAAGAATTGAAACTAAATCATTGTAAAATGAATAATAAAAATTAAAGTAAAAGAAAATCTTTTAAATCGGATGGATTGTCATAGGGACATAAAATAAAATACACATCACGAAAGTATAAGCGTTGTTAATTAAACAATCGTCATTAATTAAACCACCTGGGTAATATTGACTTTCATGCAAACGAAGTTTCGGGCACATCTAGTAAATAGAATTTCAATTATAAGTAGTGACAAAAATAAATAACTCAATAACTCAAAAGACTGTAATGAAAAGATAAAAAATACACAGTGCAATCTGAAATTATGATCAAAAAGCAATACCATCAAAAACCCAAACATACCTAAAAATATTTGTCACATCTATCAATTTCCGCAAAAGAAGAAATCGAGACACTTGATCGATCGTTAGATAGGCCATTAGAAAATTGCTCGTTCCATTTCTGACGGGCGCCAGAAAAAAAAAGACGATACG
Source organism: Tholera decimalis (assembly GCA_943138885.2). Lineage (NCBI taxonomy): Eukaryota > Metazoa > Arthropoda > Insecta > Lepidoptera > Noctuidae > Tholera > Tholera decimalis. The sequence goes on along the minus strand of OW964565.2, from coordinate 7,941,623 downwards.
GAGGAACCACAAAATGAAGAAATTAACTGGGAATCGGTGAAACAGACTTGAGATAACTTAATCGTGGGCTTGAAACCGGTTCGCTGGGGTCAAGTCGGGTTGTTTGTGATGCCGAAGCACCGTGATTGTTTTTGATGGGAGTATCATAAAACACTCTCGGTTCTTTGTGATTTTTCTGACGTTAATTCTTGTGTGAATGTTTGTGGGATATTTTTTGGGATTCAGTCCTTTGATGGTGTTAATTTGAAATGTTTGTCAGTGCCAAATTGGCCTCTAGTATGTGTTCTATTCATAGTTGTATAAGTTAGTCTATAAGTTTCTAAAGAAAAGCAGCTATAGACTATAACATATTTCTGAGGTTATGTTTACAGTCACCATTCATAAAAATAGATGAATAAGTTAAACGACAAACGTAAGCGCCAACAACGTAAATAACAAGCCAGGATTTTGTTTAACAGACCAGGCAGGAGCCTGTTATTTTGGTTTCGACCACATCAGCGCAAACAGTTTTGATGTTAGCAATGTAAATATTGTATCAAAATTTTTTCAGTCTTTGTTGAAAAAAGCCAAGTCAAGGTGATGCAGAGAACGTTTGAAGACCATACAAAATACCTACGTGAGAGTTGAATCCGATTATCACTAAGTCGCAAAGTGTTTCTTGTTTTTTTTTTTACTTTTTGTTTTGAATAATGTCTCTTTAAAATGGGTTCTGAAAATGATCAATATTTTATGTAGTAAAAGTTTAGAGGGGAAAATGTGGCCGTTTTCTCTAGCTTAGTTTTTTTAGACTACTACCATTGAGTAGTATATTTTTATGTCCTTAAGAGACACTTTGTTGTTTGATTTAATGACTGAGCTTTTTAAATTTGCTTATAAATAAGACCCCGTTTACTCTTCAAAAATGAAGCAAATTTTATTTATGTAAAGTCTCTTTTTACGTCAAATCTCTTGAATAAATCTAGTAAGCCAGTCAATGTTATTGGTTACTTGATTATGTTACTGCTATACAAAATGCAAATGCAAGTGCAAAATGCAAGTGGTGCCTTCAAAACAGCTTTATCTTCTGATATAAGTATGAGTTCAAAATTGTTATGGACTTATTTTATACACTTGAAAATACAGATTCAAGTAATACTACGAACAATATTAATTAGTAACTTCATGTTACTATGTATACCAAAATAGCCATGAAATTACGAATCAAAATTCAATGTTCTAGCTACATTCAAAGGTGCAAAACTAAACATGAGCCATGAATTATGTTGTCTAGCTGGGCGATAAGTCGGCAGCGTGCACTCATAGCGATATTGGGTCGCCACTCGCTCATACTGCATCACGAGCGGTGTTTGGTCTAAAGCATAAGAATAGAGACAACCAATTCAGGAAACGATTATCGTATCAGTAATAAAATATCGTATCAGATTCATATTTGGTTTGCGCAAGTATGATCATGTTTCTGAGTTACGCATTAAACTCAAGTGGCTGCCTATCCGCCTTCGCCGGAATACACATATTTTATCATTATTCTATAGTATTCTTTTCAATCCAACGACTCCCTTTTATCTCAAAGAACGATTTAAGTTCCTTCATGACACACATGGTAGAGACAAATCTCTACCATGTGTGTCATGAAGGCAGGCTATTTGGTTGTGGAATGCATTTCCGGTGTCAGTAAGACAAGCACAGTCACTCGCTGCTTTTAAAAGCTCGGTTACAATCACTTCCTTTCAAATTTATGATTATTTCTTTGTTTTTCTCCACATGATGTTAAAGAACACATTACATTTATATATTTTATATAATTATGTATTGTATTTATATATATATATATACACACTTATATATTTTAATTAGATTTTTTTCCGTTATGAGTATTTGTAGTACACTAATTTAGCCCTCCCCAATTCAATTAAAGCTTTTAAAGTCCTTCTAAAGGTTGTCTGGAAGATATCGCTCTCAGCGATAAGACCACCATTGTAACCAAAGTTATATAAATAACGTTATGTAAGTGTGTTTAAATTTTTGGTGTACAATAAAGTATATTCTATCTATCTATCTATACCGCCATTCAAACCATAGGCTAAGCAATATTTTAAATAGTTAAGTTAAAATTTTTGAGTGCTAGTAGTATATTCTATCCAGGTGTCTATCTTTCTACCGACATATCCCTAAGAATCACCGAACTTAAATGGCAGTAGACACTGCTCGCAGAGCACATTGAATGATGAGGCCCAAGGGTGGTGTGGCAACCGCGGACTTGACCCACGGAGCAATATTACACAACCTGAAACGACGAATTAGTCATTGTCGCGGGACACATCACAATCAGCTGGACACACATGACCAGTGTAGATGTGGCATTACTTCGGTAAGCTATGTCCAGCGTTGGACATCTTTGAACTGCAATCGTGATGCTAATGAACATCATAAATTAAATCAGCATTAAACATCAGAATATATAGTACAAATATTTAGTTTTGTTTCACAGGTTGTGCAGGGGCACAAACTACATTTTGTTTTTGTGGCTAGATGATATTATTTACACACATAAATCATCTGGACCACTGGTCTTCGAAGTAAATACATGGTTAAAAAATATTGTTTGTTTCCATTTAATGTCTCACTTCTTTCTTTTGTCTTGGACCATACAGGGTTGAGACGAATTATTATTTTTATAGTCCATGGTTCTCAGATAGATTGCTCGTGATTTGAGGTTGGCTTGAAGTCGCTGACTTTATTAACTTCAAAATATGGATTCTGACTCGTTCTGTTTATATTTTATTGATCTATTAAACGTTTTATTTTTAATGTCGGCTAATGGAGTTCTGGGGTAAATGGATTGAACGGTTTCGAAATGACGTTAATTATTTGTGAGCGTTGGTGTTTATTTTTGCGTTTTTTATCAATAGCCTGCGCATTACGTTTCGAAATCGGATCTTTCACTTCTACTTCAGCGACTCTAGCTTCCTCGGCTATTTATGCAGCACTTGCAGATTGTCAAGAACACCTACGTTGTCTGCACGCAAAAGATTTGTTGTTTAATATTTGCATTGTTCCGTCAGAAAGTTTATGATCACTTTAAATAGCAAAAGACTCAGTGTACTACCTTGGCAAACTCCCACGTTCTCATTATAATAGCTAATTAGACGAAAATGAGCTGTTTACCTTCATCGTCAAATACTGATTGTCGAAAATAATTTTGCTTTATTGTTCACTCAAACGTTCAATTGCATAACATAAATACTTCTGAATTCAATCAATAACACAATCTATTTTTTTTAAGTTTGTGACAGTCAGCCATATGAAGCCAGATATGTTTTTTATTTCATCCACCACATTCCAAGCCTCTGTATCATATCTGTACCTACCAACTTCGATAACATCCTGACATACATCCACCTACTTTTAAAAATCTTGAGGTAGTCCTAACCTAATTAATAACCATAAAAACGTTGACGGATCACCACGACAATATGACGCCTGCTTATCGACACAGAGTAGTTGAATACAGAAAGCGCACGGACAAATGAACACATGAACACAACATACGGTGCTCTAAAACCATATCGAACAAACGACAGTTGTGAGCGCTGTTCTCACGGATTATTATGGATCTGCTTATGTTTGCGTTGTTAATTCTACTATTACAAACTGTCATTACTGCTATATCTCAGTAAAATTAATAAAGCAGATTTGGTTAATAAATCATAAAGGAATAAGCCGCATGGCTCGTGATCGATGTGCAATATTTTCCACACAGTGGGAGCCATAGGATAAGCAGCGTCGCTGAGGTGGCAAACAAACTTAGCCACTTAAAGCAAGGGCTGTTCCAAAGTGGTTCGTAATAACAATATAAGAACAGTACATTCTACAGACTTAATAACAAAAAAATATTATGTTTATAATTGTCTTCAAGATATTGGAATAAGTTTTTATTTTATTTTCGTTTCTTATGTACATTTTAATGTTCAGACTGAACAAACAAAAGAAAAGAGACACAAAAGCAAAGAGACATAAAAGCACTCAACTGCATCTTTTTTCCGGTCGGGAAATTATGAAATGACTCCTCCCAAAAGTCTGATACTCAAAACTACGCGAAATGGGAGGACCATTTCGGGTAGTTTTGAGTATCAGACTTTTACTGAGTAAAAACCCACCTTATTCCTTTAGATGGCGATAGAAAATCCTCGCAACCCCGTTAGGACTCGACAGTTAGCGTTGCTCTGTATGTATGCGTTTTGTTTGAAGTGGTTCTTCTGTCATCTATCTATTCTGTGTTGACATCACGACGTCTGCTTATCACACTGTCACAAGTAGCTTGTAACTTCACTTATCATTTAGTAAATAAGAGCAGACAGGACTTATTAGCAGGAAGGATGTTATTGGATGAAACGAAGATGGATAGTAAGTTTTATCACTTTTTTTTTGGATATGGTGACGTGTTTTGATATTGTGAGAGTGTTTTGTTTATTTCTGGGATGTGATTTCAATGTGTTTATCTTTCGTAATTCATCAATTCTATGATTGTGTTTTATTTTGACATAATTTGTACCTACAGTTAGAGGCAGCTGGGAACATTGCTCAATGGCTGGGAATAAGATAAGATAAGATAATTTATTGGAACAAAAAGACATTTTACAAAATGATTGTGTACGAAAATAGCCACATTAGTTAATAATTGTGTTGCAGCTATTAACGCCCACCTCCAAGAAGGAGACAACAGCGTTCCAGTTAATTATTGTTCGAGTGAAACCATTTAACATAAAAAATAATAACTATTGAAAACTAACTAAAACCAAAAACAAATTTAATATAATAATAAGAATAAATAAAACAAGGTGAGTTTAATATTGTTGTGCATGTGGGTGTGATATGTGTTTGTGTAGTGCGTGTCCGTCAGGTGTTAGTATAGAGTGCGTTTGTGTGGCGTAAAGTGCCCTTGTGTGCGCACTTTACGCCACATGTATTTTGTATGTATGTCTAGGGAAGGAAGATTATTAGGGCTTTACTAAATTCTCCAATTCTTCATCCGATAGCGTGTGGAGCCATTCGTCTAGCAATCTTTTACAGTCCCTGGAGGTACATGGATAAATATTGAGAACATCGTTAACTTTCTTATAAAGCACGGAACTGCAGAAGAGGAACTTCCGGCGTACAACTTCATGACACACATGTTAAAGATTTGAGATCATCAGAGAATTTGAGACTTTAGATGCCTACACATTCCACAAAATTTTACGACCAGTCGTTCACGGTGCAGGCTATTCGGTTGTGGAATAGATTGCCGGTGTCAGTAAGACAAGCTCAGTCACTCGCTGTTTTTAAAAGCTCGGTTGCCAATCATTTTATTTCAAACTTATGATTATTCCTTTGTTTTTTTCCACACGATGTTAAAGAACACATTATATATTTATTAGTTTACCTCTATGAGAATATTTTGGGTTGATAGTCTAATAAAGTAGAATTTCGTGACTAAATCCTAACAGCCACATGAGTCAATCTTCAAGGTTAAGCAATGCTTGCCAAGGTCTTGTCGTGGATGGGTATCCTTCTTAACATACCGAGATTCTTCCGTGCCACGAAAAGTGTGTTAGGCTGCGCTCAGTTTGGACGCGTTTTCGTACGAATTTTACTCGTGCGTATACGTACGAACACACACGAACGATCCTAACCTTCCAAGTACTATGGGAGTGCACATACTGGATGCGAGTTAGTCGTACGTATACGTGCGTGTAGTTCCGACGTCCGAAAACGATCCGAACTCGTTGGGATTTTTAAACACATTCGTGCGTAAAAATGGATATAGAAAAATTTATTTGAAGTTTCTATTTTCATACGTACATAACCATGAAACAGTATGGGGTCATTTTTTAAGTCTTCAATAATATGATGAAATTCTCTAAATTCTTTTCTTTTTAAATAAATTTCACGCACCCATTCGGTTCTGCGACAGCGAAGATGCCGCCGCAGTCTTCGAGTTATAAGAGAATTATCTAGAAGATACAGATTATTCATTGCGCTCCAACCAAAGATGACTTCACGAATGCGATATCACTACATTTTTGACGGAGTAAAACGTATTTAGTGTACGCACTCAATTCGTACGACCACAATCGTATGTTTACGTACGATACAAATTCGTGTCCAAACTGAGCGCGGCCTTAAGCTGTTGGTCTCGGCCATCATTTGTATGTATTTGACAGTCGTTACAGATAGTCTGTAGTCAGATAATCTAACACCAGTCTTGCCAAGGGGTATTACTAATGTGACCATTATTTTTTCGTGTCAAAGTGGAACGCCTATGGAATTTTGTATATAAATAAAAATAAGTCGGTATAAGATGCCATATTTAAGAGAAAATACAAATTATGGTTTAAAATGTGACTTCAAATAATTGTGGTATCTTACCCTCACTGGCATTTTAATTCTTACACCAACTTACTCTAAAAATAATATTTATAAATAATTTCGCGACAAAAAACTACTTTACTACAGCAAAATCGGTTAAACGGTTCACGCGTGAAACATAACGAGTTAGGTTTGTATTTATAATAGGTATAGTAAGGAGTTAGGATTAGTAAGTATTCGGTTGCATTTCAGTCGCTCACTCGCTTGATCCTAACTCCCAACCCCGCGTCTAAGCATCCGTCTTCCGCGCGATTTTAGTGATATTTTAATGTAGACAAGTAAGTATTTATATAAAGGTTTGTTTGTAAAAGCGGTACATTTTTGTTCTTGTTCCCAAACGAGAACGACATTCAAATTGTGTATGAGTTTTATTTTCAAAATAATTAGCCTAAAAAATTAAAAATGCATCCGAAAGTCACTATTCCGCGCGCACGAAGTCGCGGGCACAGCTAGTAAAGTCATAAGGATGATAAATTTCAAGTGTCATTTCAAAGATTTTTATTCTATAAACGTAATGCAGATCGTATTTATAATTTATCCAAAACACTAATTTACAAGAATGATTGCAATCGCTTCCAATAAAAAAAAACACGTAAAAATGTTAAACTTGACTACCCACACCCAGAAATAGAATAGATACCAAAGAAAAACAAATTATTAATTCACTTATTCTCCACCAACATTCCAAACTAGTGTGGAACATGAAATACTAAACTCGATATCGATGAATACCAAAATCCGTTAATTAAGTCCCTTTGCGGTGAGAATTTAAACGTTCTCCACCTTAGTAATTATGGAAAAGTATTCAGGGACCTGTACAGGTATCAGGACTAAAGTAATTAAGTGCTATATTTATATACCTTCGGTTCCAATTGAGACCAGTTCTTACGATAATTACTGTTAAACGCGTTTGAAAACGTTTAGAGATGTAACTTAGAATTGTCGATTGTTTTTTAATTAGTTTTGTGCGTTTTACGAGTCTTAATTGCTTAATCGTGTTGGTTGTTAAATAGATATCATTTTATTTACGGTAGATAAAATAATCAATTGCTTTTTTGTTGGCTGATTGCAGTTGCTTAATAATGATGATAATTTAGATGCGGTGTTGGTTATTGTTTCAATCAAAATTATGTATTAAAAAATGTTGCCCATACTTGTTAGCAATGCAGAAATGTTTGGCTAATAGCACCAAAACATTTACATAACCAAAACAATATCAGGACAAGTTTCCGCATAATCGTTACATTATATTTGTGCCTCTATAATTATTATTATATAAAACTAAGAGCTAAGCAATTAGGATCTAAGTTGGGGCCTAGCATCTTTAACACAAGTTGTTTTTAACAACTTAACAAGGGTGATAGTGGTACCAAACTATTATTCTGTTCACAGTTTTGTTACATATTTTTTTTTATAAAAACATGGTATATTGTGTGAATCATTGTATTGCAAAAATAAATAAATAATAAATTAAAATTAAAAATCAATAAACTGCACATTAGAAATAAACACCGACAATCCTATCACACTTGAACACGCGTAATCGTCACCCAATTTAGGCCGCCACTTTACAAAATAAACACAAAATTTTCTCACAACTCCATCTGAAAGTAAACGACAGTTGTCACGAACTTAACAGAAATAAACTGCTAGGATAAAGCGCGAATTACCCATTTCATCGTCCCGAGGGCCGACGATAAAAAATATCGATGTAAATTTTGCCATCCCTAGACGCTATTTAGACTCTAATTTTCATGTCGAGTGAAACAAAAGTACGAAATGTGTTATCCACCTTTCTTTTTCTTACTGATCGGGGAATTAAATTGAAACGCACTTTTTGCAGTTTTATTAAGTGGAAGGGTGGAGGAGATCGTGGAACGGGTTAATTAAAAGTATTTGCTTCGTAGACGACTGCAAGTCACCGATTAACTGGTAATATTTTCTTCATTTAGGTACGAATAATTTATTGGAGCTTGGGCCCCGCATAGTCTAGTAAGACTTTTTAATCATGGAAGTAAAAAGTTTGCAACAGTCTTGCCTGTTTCTTTTAAGCATTTGTTGTTTAATTATATATAACAGATATGATTAAAAATCCCATAGGCCATGTCGTGGTCTGTAATTAACAAATTCTTGATATAATACATTTTATATTATAAAATATATATTTTACGTTTCACAATATTATAAGGACATGTGTTGAAAATATTTAAAGCTAAATAATAATTATTGTAGACCAATAATTGTAGATTGTTTAGGCACATAAAAATAAAATTGGGTTACAAATTTACACGTAATCTATACTTATAATAAATCTGTAGAGAGGTCAATTCTGTACATGAAATATATTTCCAAAATAACTATCAGGGGGTGATTAAGGATCGATACTCATGCCAAAAATGCAATCAGTTAATTTTTTGTCTGTCTGTCCGTCTGTCTGTCTGTCTGTCTGTCTGTCTGTCTGTATAACCGTTGTAGAAACAAAAACTACTCGACGGATTTTAACGAAACTTGGTACAATTATTTTTCATACTCCTGAGCGGGTTATAGCATACTTTTCATCACGCTACAATCAATAGGAGCAGAGCAGTGAAGGGAAATGTTGGGAAAACGGGAGAAGTTACTTCATTTTTTAAGCTTCCGTCGCGTGTGCAACCTTAACGGTTAAAGCTACACAGATTTCATGACGGAAATGTTCTCCTTAAAATTATATAAAAAATATCCCACGACAGCATATGTCTAACTTTTATGGTTGACTCACAATAACACGTGTAACTCCCGATAGCTTAGCAGTTCGAAGCTTTCTGATTATAATAATATTTGTCTACTCTTACGTTTACAGTCACCCCTAATTGAAAAAGTTAACATTATTAACTATTCCATAAAAAAATTGGCCAAGTGCGAGTCAGACTCGCCCATGAAGGGTTCCGTAGTAACTATATAACTATTATATAATATGCAAATTTATTTGACGAAAAAAAAACCTTACAAATTTCTTAAAACTAGCTTATTTACATTTTTTACAACTGCGCCAAATAAATTTGTTTTGAAAAAAAAAAACCTTACAAATTTCTTAAAACTGACTTTTTTACATTTTTTCAACTGCGCCGAATAATTTGTTTTTCATAGTGTTTGTATGAATTACAAAGTTATATTTGCGGTTTTAGAAAATATGCTGTATCTCAAAAACTGCTGAACTGATTTCGTTCAAACTAATTTTGGTTGAAAGTTTATATTAAGATCTACAGACATATATTTTTTTTTAGATTTTTCACTCCATTATTATAGAAGTTAGAGGTTGTGTCCGCCACACACACATTTTACCACTTTGGAAGCTTATATCTTTTAAACGATTGACTTTATGGAAAAGTGGCTTTAGAAACCCCGATGTCGTTTTTAAAGAACTGTCTATAGATACCACACATGCATCGATTTCATGAAAAAAAATATTTTCAGGTTTAGTTCAATGTATGGGGAGCCCCCCTTTATTTTAAATATTTTTTAATTTTTTTCTCAAAATCGGAAAGCGGTTCACAGAATACATCTACCTATCAAGTTTCACATGTATAGTCCTAATAGTTTCGGAATAAAATTGCTGTGACAGACGGACGGACGGACAGACAGACAGACAGACATGTCGAAACTATAAAGATTCCGTTTTTTGCCATTCGGCTACGAAACCGTAAAAAGAATCATATAAATCGGTATAGAAACACCAAAGTTATACATGAAATACGCTTATAATAATAAGCCATCGCGCGTGAATACTGAATCATGCTATAAGGATTATTTTTGAGAATCGGTCGCCGCGCTCGACGCGTCTCGCGGTCGAAGCGTTCTCTAGGTACTTAAGCCTCATGTGAACGTGATCTAAACAATATTACCAATACATTAACTTACGCTGACGGAGTCGCGGGCACAGCTATATTGTATCATTACGCTAAGGCCAATAGGAGCGGAGCGCCAATGAAGAATGCTTCAAAATCGGGGTTAAATTTAACGTTAGCCCAAAGTAACTATTCCACGTGGACGAAGTCGCGGGCAAAAGCTAATTATTTATAAAATTAAACTGTCTACTTCGGTCTAGAAATACAGAAGACGTTTTTCTGAAATACCTAACTCCGAAACTATTTATTTTCAGTTTCTGAAAAAGAAAAGATTTGAAACCCACAACAAGCTTGTAAGTTGTACATTAGATTAGACCTACGTATATCGCACGGGTCAGTTTGAGAAACGATTTTTTTGTTATTTATATTCAAAATGTACCGTATTCGTGCTTAGGTCAAGTTGGGAATGAATCAGTTGTAAAATTTTATTTGAAGCTCGTAACCATGATGGATAAGTCAGACACAGACACAGCTAATTATACACACAATCATAGGAAACCCTGTAAAACGAGTTCTTTGGCGTTCATTGGCTTTCAAAATAATTTCCCTTCCGTTAACAATATCAATTCTCAACGCTTTCATCACGCAGATATAAATTGGTTTAACCAATCCATTAAAACCCCGTCAAGTGCAAAATTACGCAGAACTTTCTTCTGTAGGTGCTACATACTCATACAAGCAATAGATATCTTAAAAAATAAACTTTCCTGGTGGTTTTTTTTTTCAGAACAAGTCAACTAAAAATATCTCAGTGTCACACTTCTACTGACCGAAAATCCGACGTGTCCTTTGCGTTTTGGGACCGCAGTCGGGCCCCGTCAATGCTACTGAGTGCTCTTTTAGGCGCGCGTAGGACATGACGCACTGTCGGCCCAGGCCTAGTCCTTACCGGACGATGAGCTACCCCTACTCGATGTCCGTAATCCCCCGCCTATATTGGCCTAAGATAGGTTTGCGTTCTCCGATACCTGGGACACTACGGAACTCTGAAAACTATATCCATAAACATAAATTATTTAAACTCATTGTTTGTTTTATTTGCGAAAATCCATTAATTGGACGAAACAATTAATGGATTTTCGCAAATAAGTCTACTGTTTACTTGTTAAAGATACAGAATGAAAATGGTGGTTGACCGAAATTTTAGCGTACTATTTAAAATGGCAGCTTAAATTCGGAGTTTGAACAAATAATTAAAGTTAATTTAGATTTAAATTGATAGAATAATGAACGTTGAACAACGCTTGTTGTTTAACTATTTGCTATTAAAACTGTTTAATTGTTTGCACTAATTTCAAGTATTGGTTTGGTTTGGGACTTTGGCTACATAGTTGAGAATTTTGTTTAAAGAAAAAGTAAGATAAAATATGAAGAACTTAAAACGGGATATACATATACCATGTGTATTTATTGTTTCATGTTCCCGATATTTCGACACTGTTGCAGACGCCATGTTCGCGCATGATCTGCAGTTTTAAGTTCTAATCATATGGATATATATATTCTAGTGATCATGTTATTTTAAAAACTTATAAAATGTTTGTTACGAAATTATACCTTATTATATATATTTTTACCATTGAATTTTTACCCATAATAGGCCCATATATATTATCCGGACTTAGTGATATTTATGTATTTGCATCTCTATCCGTCTTTTACGTTTACACGTCTTAACGGATGAACGGGTTTGGATGATATTTGGGACATAGGTAGTCTTTATGATTTGTGTCCCTCAAATATATTCATAAAATTTATATTAACTAACTTTACGCAGACGAAGTTGCTAGCAGAAGCTATTAAGCATACCCATAAAAGAAAGAGGAAATACATGCTAAATAAATGATATTTAGGACATTGCAAACCCACTACATAAAATACCTACATAGTTTATTGGAAACCATTAATCCGTTTCTGATCAATGGGCTCCATGATGTCACATTATTTGAACAGCTTGCGACGACGAGGAGTACAAATATTGATTGTTTGATACATTTTAGTAAACTCAAACAGCCGTGAATATTCGTTGGGTGTTGGTGAAATGTGTTGAATTTATATTGTTTTTAGGGTTTCGTAGCCGAATGGCAAATAACGGAACCCTTGTAGATTCATCATGTCTATCTGTCCGTGCGTATGTCACAGCCATTTTATTTCGTAACAATTAGGACTATACATGTAAAACTTGGTAGGTAGATATATTTTCTTAACCGCTTTCTGGTTTGTGTACAACAAAATAAGGGGCGCTGTTTTCATAAAACCTCACGTGATGGTAAGTGATGATGTGGTTGAAGATGGAGCACGCTTACCTAGAAGTAACCTATTCACTCTTTACTTAATAGGTTATAGCTATCGGAAAACACAGACTCTGGCAAGGAACTCCACTCCTTAGCCGTACGCACAATGAAAGTATTCCTAAAATTGTGTTTTGTGCGTATGCCACAATTTCACCTGATGTAAAGTGAATTAAATCAGTAGAGATTTAATTCACTTTCATTTAAACACTTGCAGTAATACTCAGACTCCAAACAACAACTAGTACGCGATACCAAATCACTCAACCACTGTGCTAACCATGTCGTTAGTTTAGAAGAACAGAAAAATCACTTCATTTTACTTTAAATTAATCACTGACTGAATTAAAAAAAATGTACACCGAGTATTAAGGCCATGATCTTCAAACATAACTAAATAATCAACCCCTCAGTTTTATTCATTTCATTGCGTATACATTTAAACGACTGAAGACGGAAAGAAAGGAAAATTTATATCGATGTTGTATATAAATATATAGCTACATAATTTCTCCTGACTTATGTCGTCCATCCTATTTATGTCTGACCTTCTTAAAAGTATTTCTTTCCATCAGATTGAGCACCGAGGGTAGCTATTGACAGTTTTATCTGATCTACCATCAGTACCGAACGTTTCCCTTTCGAATACTTATTGAGGAACAGTTTAACCCTATCTCTCAGCATTTCCGACGATTACGGAATATATTTTCATTTTAAAGTAGTGTTATTTTTATTTTAGGATTTTCAAAGGAGATTTTTGTAAATGGGGTTAGTTTTTCTATTGCAATAATAAACCGTGCACATAAAAACTGTGGAGAACATATTTATTACGGTTTACGTAACTGTGCCTTTGTGTCTTCTCTTGTCCAATAAAAGTTTTACCTATTCTATCTATTATAAAATTGATAGCATAAATACAGTTGCAGTATCAAACTGTGATTTCAAAATAAATGTGTTTTCTCAAGTGCTTATAGTTATTATTTACACGATATTTAAAACTCAAACATCTTTAAAATTTTGTCCTTGTATTCTCTGGCTTCTGGAACCACAGCTGAGCCAATTTCAATGGGTTTTTCACTGGAAGGTAGAGGAGGTTATAGAGTAATATACAGCATATAGATTTTTAAGCCGGAAGTTTTACAGGATCAGGATTTACACGGTTAAAATGTGACAAGCGAACGAAAGTCGCGAGAAACAGCTAGTATTTAATATATTTTTAGTAAATTCAGTTCAACTAAAATGTGCTTCAAGATTATTTGCCGATAATGTTTCTTATCGTTCTCCTCCCTAAGAAATTTTCCGTTCTTTTCTTATTTCAGTGTCTTCATACAAAGATTTTATCTACACTTTGAATGAAAATCGACTTATTCTTGTGAAATGCATGCATAATAAGTATGCACTGCAACTTGAACTGGTTCCTAGACTTTAAACGAAATGTTTTAGAATTGGATAAGAATCTATATAGTTCCTATTTTTTAAGAATAAACTTCTGCCTAAGGCCTTTTTTCAGGAGGGATATCATCAAATAACTCCTCCCATTCTGTACGGAGTGAAAGGGAGTTTCAGACTCTTACACCTTAATCTGTTCCTTCTGTTGGCCTTATGTTACGTGGCCGCGGTATCCTTTAACTCTTCACCCGGGCTGAAACGAGCGTGATTTTTGAGTACCCTCACGATCGTGAGTAGTCTAGTTGTACCTGAAGCTCAACTTGCGTTGATACTGTCGCGCCATCCCATCTTCCCAGTTCATCATCATCATCATGGTGTCCTGGCACTCCCGCTGCGGCTACGGAAAACCTCAAGCGACGTAAATATAGTCATCTCGGTGATATCTATATTTTCGAGCCTTTTGGAGTCGAAACTCTTGGACCATGGGGCCCGTGTGCTCACAGCCTTTTTAAAGACATATCGAAAATGCTCGTTGACGCTTTCCGCGATCCAAGGGCTGGCTATTTCTTTGGTCAACGGCTAAGCATTGCTATACAACGAGGCAATGCCGCCAGTATCTTGGGTACGTTGCCAGCCGACAGCGTTGAGGATCAATTTTTTGATGCTTTATTCTAGTTTGTATTTTAAGTATTTTAGTACCTACATAATTATGTATATTTCCTGAAATAACTGTAAACCCGAGATATTTTTTAGTATTTTTTCTAGCTCCTTAGACTGTAGAAAGCTATAAAAACCATTACTTAAATGATTTCGAAAGAATAAACCATCGGATATAAAGGGTTATGAAGAAAATTCGTAAAAGAGTTACGTTAATAAGCTTACGTTACGTTTAATAAGCTTTTGCCTGCCTTTGCTGCTCTCCAGCCCTAAAACTATCTCCATCACATCAATCCCTTTTTCATTTTGAGGTAAATAACAAACAAATACTTTCACATTTATAATACTAGCTACTGCCCGCGACTTCGTTCGCGTGGGATTGTTTTCCTGCGTAAATTTCGATCACGTGGGTTGGTTATTTCAGGATATATCTGCTTACCAAATTTCATTTGGATCAATTCTGTAGTTTTTCCATGAAAGAGTAACAGACATCGACACATCTAAACATCCATCCTCACAATTTTTCGCATAATATTAGTAAGATTAACATGGAAGTATAACGATTAAAATGTTATTTTATTTAAATAACTTTTCTTTGTTTTACTGAGATAGAGTTTCTATTCAAAAATAAAGTGTAGTATGGAGTAAGCTCTCGTCTTGACTAACCATAAAGTATTATAGCGTTGGCATAAAGCAAAATGGACTTCAAAGTAGTGTAGTAAACATTTTACGTTAACTTTTTAATATGTTGAGTCTTAAGTAGCATTAACATTCTACTACTCGAATAGGTGTAGTTTTCCCCATTTTACGGCGGGAAATTCAAAAATCCCTCCTCAGAGTGACAGATTTATGCATAGTAAAAACACCCCCTTTTCCCGAAAATACTTATTCAGTAACAGCATAATATTCTTCGTGATCGATTCGATCAAAAGAATATCTAGACTAAAAGTCTAATATCTGAGTTTTTGTCAATATCATTGACTTGAATTTTGTCAATATTATTTAATTTAATATGTAAGCTCTATCGCGACCATCATAACATATCAACAATCATTCATACGGAAAACAAGTTGTGCAATTGTGAATTGTAACGTCCGTTAATAAAAATAAAAAAAAAATCATTTATTGCAGGCACGCAGGCCCTTATAAAAGTTAAAAAAAAATAAGAATAAAAATTTGATTCAGTACAATTCAATACTATCGATTAATTAATATAATTTATAATTAACAGCATAAAAAACAGTTAAAACATCATTAATGCCGGCTGTCATTTGTACATCTATGGCAGTTGTTACAGGGAATCATCACTTCACAATCACTTGCCAGGGGTATCGTGATGGTTCGCGGGAAAGTTCTACCGAGTTACCGCGGCCCCGGAAATTTGGGGCAGCCGAAGGAACAGGGTGGGTTTTTAGTCAGTAGAAATCTGACACTCCCTTCCGCTTGACCCAGAGCGGAAGATGTCATTCGATGATTTTCCCAAACCAATAAAAAAAATAGGGTATCGTGATCACAGTGACTGGGTTAGGGATCTCCATCAGGGAGGTAGTCGTGGCATATAAAATTCTAGTGCTCAGCTGCGTCCAGTTACAAGCCGATTAAAAAAGTTGAGAAAAGGTTACATAGGTTATTATTGTATTATATTTTAACCGAATTCAAAAAAAGGAGGAGGTTCTCAGTTCGTCTTGAACTTTTTTTTTATGTATGTGACCTCATAACTCGGAGACGGCTGTGCCGATTTGGAAAATTCTTTTTTGTTTGAAAGGGTATACTTTCTAGTTGGTCCCATTGTTATGAAATCAAGATCTGATCATGGAATCCTAGAGAAATCGAGGGAACTCTTCAAATATTATAGGCACACCTATAGCGTTTTGGGTATTTCTTACAGTACTTTGTGCAGTTGCTCTCGAAAAACACCATTTGGGGAAGTGGAACTGATGATGAAGACCACAGATGGCCACCGAAACTACTCAATAATAAGTATTTCGTGGATTGCGATTCGATTACTTGAATATGGATGTTAAGCACTTTATGCTCGTCACAAAACATATGGTGATGTAGAGCTGATGATGAAGTACCAGGAGAACTCCTCAAAAATTAACGGTTCTACATCGGGAAAAGCAATATTTGGTAAAAGGTGATAAATAGTTGACATTTTGGCTTTTATTACTAGATAAATTACAAACCGACCCACTAAAAAGCGTGATAAAAACTTTTTAGCAAAAAATAAAACCGACTTCCATATCAAAACACTACAAAGCCAAAAATAACTTTAATTTCGGAAGGCGTGTGAAAAACGACGGTGTTTGAAAAAAAAAAAAAACAGAAAATAGAAAACAAATAACACCGACTACCGAAATTAAAGTTATTTTTGGCTCTGTAGTGTTTTGATATGGAAGTCGGTTTTATTTTTTGCTAAAAAGTTTTTTTTTTTATAATTTACTGAGATTGTATTTATTGTATATAGTTTCGCTTTTTGCTACCACCTCGCCTGATTGTAAACTACGTGGTCGAAGATGCGCGCCGCTGACCTAGAAATAACCTAATCACTCTTGAATTTAAGACCCTCAGGTTTTATGTATAATTTGTAACTTAAAGTTGTATCCTCAAACGCACATGCTTCACACATTTAACTTTATTTAACCGTGTGGAAAACAACAATGGCCCATCGATCCTGCACGTCATATTTGACCGAAGCAAATTGTCAATGCGGAGTGAATGACAATCTTTTTTAGTTCCATTCATTCCCAAGTCAACCGACGACACTTTGATGCAGAGTTATAATAAATAGAGTAGGGAAAACAGGCTGCCAGCTGTACATTGAGTAAAAAGAGATAAAAGATTGTGTGCATATCTATAGAAGACAGATATGGTACCCGCGGTAGCTCTCTGTCCGGTAAGGACCAGGCCCAGGTTTGCGGCGCGTCTTATGAATGAATGAATGGAATGAAGGGTGGGTTTTTAGTCGGTAAAAGTCTGATATTCCCTTCCATTCCACCCAGGGCGAGATGGTACCCGCAATCTTTTCTCTCTTTCTAATAGTTGGACGCTTTTAATTATAGGCAGTTCTATGTCATTCCTACTCTATGAACACTACCTTGTGCACGATATATTTTTGTAGACAAACGAATGTCCCAGGTAGTCAGCATTTGTTTGGGATGCTGTCTGTCTGCTGTTATCTGTAGAGTAGCTGTTTAGTTATAAAGGGATTTGTATCCAATGAAAATAAACTAAGTAGCTGTCAAAAATAAAGAAACGCGTATTCATTTTATCTTTTAATTCTTTAAATACGGGATTGGGTTGAAATATTTTGAGTGTTTTGGCAAACTTGTTACGTGTTAAAATGTTTTGGTTTAGATTTAAAATTGGGACATAAGAATATAAATTATTAAAATACTATGCTTTTCATTTTTATAAATCAAATTTAATTAGACAATTGCCAAATACCTACATAGTAGATTTAAATTTGTATATTTGGGTACGCACTCTTAAATATTTTTACGAAACGATTGGTGTAGTGTTGAGCGATTGGCTGATGCGCTGGGTTCCTGCATCGGAAATGTTAATATTGCCTAATAATAGTCGTAAAAATACATTCACAATACACTGGAGTGTGGGACAATGTATTTTTGAAATCATTTGAATGTTGAAATAATATTTCAAGCATGAATCTAACAAGTGAATTGTATAATTGCCTTTACAAAAAGTTAAACTTCAAATAAAATTACAAATAAATAATAATTTTAGAACTACTATCATGACCCCAAAGAGTAGAGAGATGCCTGGGTGGGAACTGTGATAGTTGGTATTGTCAAACCTTTGCATACAAATCAAGCGTGTCACTGTGGGTCATCGCTTACTCATAGAAATTGCCGTTCGATGCCCATTATAATGGGGTATTTTAGTAGATAGAAATATTATAATTATATTTAGTCCAGCCGCATTCCAATCCATTTTCAGAAAAATTCGAATAGCTGTATTGCCTTTTCAAATGAATACAATTTTACAAATATATTATAGTACTTCAAAGTTCAGGAGTGGGGGCCGGTGACGTCAGTGTCTTGTAAATAGTGTAGGTAGTTACTATGGCTTGGCGTAATGTGCTATTTCAACGAACTATGTATATAGTCATGATTTTCTATTTTCATTATTAAAGAATAATTCGTGTCTGATATTTTTGGTAATTTAATAGAGGGCAAAAGCATATAACCTCAGATTAAAGTAGTTATTACTACAACGAATAAAAGCCCTCAGTAGGTAATAAAAAGAAGGGAAAATAAAAACTCTTATACTGGCAACACTAACAAGATCGATGCATCATTGTCTATGACAATTACAAACTAAACAATTTTAATTCAATAATTAAATAAGACGATAAGTGAATGCGCTACTTTCACATGAAAAGTGATCCCATCCTGCTTTATTTTAGCCTCGCTGCATTTTTTCAGGTAGGAACGACACAAGACGGCATAATTTAAATAAATTGATCACCGGTAAAACACGTTACGCGATATGACGTTCATAGAGCAACCGATCGGCTGCGCGTCAAACTACACCATTAATTAAGAGTAGTTTTTGTCGCTTCAGTATTAGGTGCGCTCACGGCTTCTGGTTCTTTCTGTATTCTGAGCATATAACAAAGAACAAAACGGTGCATATTGTTAAAAATTAATTAAAAAGAATTAATAAGAACATTCCCGTTTAAATAATATACTAATCGTATAATAATTCATTCATAATATGATAGTTCGCGAGAGGGGGCCCGGTGCTGAGGGAAAATATATGAATTATGAGGGGACGATATTTTAAAATTAATTTATTTTGTTATTAATATAGTTGTATAAGTATTTCTGTTACTAACACATTATGGATTTTCTATATCCAAAATAAAGTATATTATATAATATCTCTAGCCCTTGTCCTATCCAGCCTGACCCTCGCTGCCCTCCCCCGGTGACTCTGTAAGCCGAGGTTCGTACTCCACTGTGTCCTTAAACTGTTGCCTGGTTTTTGAGGCTTTAGTTATTATAATTAAGGCCACTAGAGGCAAGTCCGCTTAAGCAGCCGACAACCTCATAGGCTGACGTGTGAGAGTCCACTCACAAAGAAGTTTTCGATAGTTCAAGTGCCTAGAAGACTGGCAGCTTTGCCATTTGACCATAGTAACATTTTTGGTCACGTGAAGACGTTTTTATTAAGCTATTGCATAGCTTTTATCGCGGGCTTTGAGCGCGGCGACCGAATCAAGAAATTCCGTAACGAAAATAAAACCTAATACGGTCAAATAAGCTTAGTTATTTCAATTCGGGTTACTAACATTTTATTAGCGTGTTTAGTAAAGAATCGGATTGGTAACCGTCAGTTTTCCGTATCAAACCCAGGGTCTCATCATAACTTTTTGTGATTTATTTTTTATTGAAAGTACTTTTATGTTATATTTAGATATTTTTGTAACTATTTTGTTGAATAAAATAAGAAACATTTAATTTTTTTTTTAAATATAAGAAAGAAAGTCGAAAATGTCGAAAATCGCCGCGAAAAATAGCTTAAAACTAAAAATGTGGTATAATTGACCCGGTAACTTGAATTAATATCAAAGAAAAAAAAAAATACTGCAAAAATAAAAAATAAAAAAAATAATTATAATTGCATAAGTTGATATAAAATATGTGGGTAAATCATCAAATGACTTTTCCCGCTCTGGGTGGAGTGAAAGGCAGTGTCAGACTTCTACTGACTAAAAACCCACGTTGCTTCTTCAGCAGCCCTTGCGTTTCAGTGCCATGGTATCTGTTTTGAAAATTCCCGCAACTCCGGAAGGCTATGGACCTATTGGGCCGCGACTAGTTATTCTCTCCATAAACTTTATCATAGAAACGACGTTCTATTTTCAAACTGTTCTAGTTGGCACAGACTCAATTGTTTATCTATCCCGACACTAAATGCGAGCATAGAGATTAATTTGTGAATGAAACTACGAATTAATTCCTGTCTACAGACAGGATATAAATGTCAGCACTGTTTTCAACTGTGCAAAGTGAACAGTGTGCAGAAGAAAGGAGTTTTTAATTAAGAATTAGCTCAAATAATTGAATAAAGAAAGTATGTATTTCGAAATATATTTAGATTTTTTACCAATATAGTTATGGATAAAGACTAGTAAAAAATACTTTAGAAAGAAAGGAATTGGTAGATTAATCTGCTGGTTTTATCCACAGACAAGATTTAACAATTATATTCGACCCTCATAACTGTTCCTCGCACCTGCCAATCCACTGTAAATTCCCACTATCCACTTACCAACACTATAGGTATTATCATCTTCATATATTTCACCCAACCATGTTTATTTGTTTATTTAATTACCACGGCTGGACCAATTGCAGTAATCAAACTAACTAACAACTAGGATTATATATACAGGGTTAATTGTAAAACACCGAAAACCTCTCAGGACTATGTTACTAACATCATAATCAACAACTTTTGTTCTAGGACTTTTAAAAATTCGTCATATTTTAGTTCAGCAAAAGAAAGCGATAGTAATCGCTTTCTTTTGCTTCGCATAGACTTCGTAACATTTAGGGCGTTCAATTTAAATATTTTTATTTTTGTATGAAAATCTGGTGAACCAAAATTATGACGAATTTTTAAAAGACATAGAACAAAAGTTGTTGATTATGATGTAAGTAACATAGTCCTGAGAGGTTTTACAATTAACCCTGTATACAAAGAAAACAACAACTTATGTTATTGTTATGTTATGGTTGACTTCTAGTTTAACCTCTGGACAGCCCAGCTGGCTACCCTTGAGCAACACGACACACGTTGATAAGACTGATATCAGATGTAATTATTGGTTTCTAGCTACCAGAAACGACTGTCGAATATGTAAATGACAGCCAGGACCAGGACGTCTTAACATACAATCCGAGGCACGAAGGTATCTCAATATGCTAAGATGGTGACCCACCCATGGACTGACCTCGAAAGTGTTGCTTAACCTTTGAGATCGACCCGTGAGGCTGTTATTCCACTTCAATTACACCCACTCCTCTTTATACAAAAACCTTTTTACCAAAAAATTAAACCGACTCCCAAAAACACTGCAAAGTGAAAAATAACTTTAATTTCGGTAGTCGGTGTCTTTAGTTTTGTATTTTCGTTTTTGGCACCGACTTCCGAAATTAAAGTTATTTTTCACTTTGCAGTGTTTTTGGGAGTCGGTTTAATTTTTTGGTAATAAGTTTTTATTTCACTCTTTTTAGTTGGTTGATTCTTAATTTACCTAGTTACAAGAGCCTAAATGTCAACTACTTATAAAATTTTACAAAATATTGCTTTTCCCAATGCTGGCCCGTAAATTTTTGAGGAGTTCTCCTGGTACTTCACCATCAGCTATACATCACCATATGCATTGTGACGAGCATAAAGTGCTTAATATCCATATTCAAGTAATCGAATCGCAATCCACGAAATACTTATTATTGAGTAGTTTCGGCGACCATCTGTGGTCTTCATCATCAGTTCCACTTCCCGAAATGGTACTTTTTGAGAGCAACTGCACAAGTTACTATAAGAAATACCCAAAACGCCATAGGTGTGCCTATAATATTTGAAGAGTTCCCTCGATTTCTCCAGGATCCCATCATCAGATCCTGACTTGGTGACAAATGGTACCAATTTCGAAGTATACCCTATCAAACAAAAAAAGAATTTTCCAAATCGGTTCAGCCGTCTTCGAGTACTCGGTGATCATATATAAAAAAAAATATATATATATATACGCGTCGAATTGATAACCTAAAAGAAACAAAGAAGCTCATTCACCTTCCGTAAAACTAAGCAACCAGAGCAATGGCCTCTTCTCAGGCAAACCAACCATCAATGTACTAAACATCTAAATTGGTTAATTTTGCAATTCTTGTTAGGAAGTCAAACGCCTAATTAGTTTTGTTTAACTCAGCAGTTTAACTTGAAAGGTACTTTAATTGAAAACGTTTTGATTATTGATTCTCTAATTCTTCCTTTGGTGCTGTGTAGACTGTTTATTTTGTTGATTAAAATGGTATAGATATAATTAAAAGAAATGTAACAAAATTATACATTCGAAACCAGATCAATAATTATATGTGTTTTAAATGGAATATTAATTTACAGAAACTCCACACAAAACTAGTTGTTCAAGCTTGAACTAAATATCCTTATAGATATACTCGACCAGTATATGTTATTGTTTATTTTTTTTTTTTTTTGGTCGATAGATATAGAGTACATTATATTTTATTTTAAACGAAAGGATGTCTTACGTAATGTATACGTGAATCTAAAATAATAAACCATCGATAAATAAATTGTGCGTCTATTATCTACATATACCTACTACTACTAAGCGGAAAAGTTTGTTTGTTGTTTTAAACGCCAATGTTCTAAAGTACTGTGTGGATTTGGATGAAGTTTGATATGAAAGTAGCTTGAGGAAGGTTATAAGCTATTTTTTATCTCACTATAAAAGAAGGAGGGTTATGTTTTATCGTGATAAAGTCCACGGTACTTATAAAAGCTTCATATATTACTGCTGATTCCAATATGCTACTTTTGATATGGCTAAGGTCAATTGCACCCGTGTATTGTCTCTCTCTTTCCCTCTTGTCAGTATTTCATGCCTAAGACCGTGATTACGATGGCTTTCAAGTCTGGAAAGGACGAACTATCGACTTCGGTTAGGTGTTAAATTATGATGTTATGTTGGTCAGCCCATCTAGTAAATGATAGATCTTGTCCTCTCTGTGCCCCCAACGATCATTAACGTGTGGTCTACAAGATACAACGCAAGTAATTTAAATTTAACCATAACGCCATGGAACATTTTAAACATTATATACCTATTTTGTACAATCTCTACACTGTTATCTAAAAACCTTAACAAGACCGGGGGCCATTAGGAGCGTCTGTTATGAAACCACTTGAAATGTATAGAAAATATCTTAAATAATAAATCATACTTAAATAGGTACTGGTTAGTTCAAGTAGCTGGCAGGTGGCCGAATCCCGACAAGAAAGCGGCCTTTTGATCTTTGATGTTCGAGATTAAAAATGTAATCTGAATATACTGTACCCACCTAGATATTTTGTTCAACACAGGTCTAGCACTCTAACAAAATTCAAAATATTCTGTCTCTATATGTCACAAAGATCTTTTAAGAAGCCTGTTTTAATAAGTTTAAAGCTGTACCGACCACTTCGTTCGGCTAGGTGGATTTTCCGCGTAAATCTCGATCCCGTGGGAGTTTTGGCATGAAAATTCCATTCAGATACATCTAATCGTTTTAGCGTGATCGAGTTACGAACATCCATTTAAATTTTCGGATTCATTATATTATTTAATTAGTAAGACAATCATTTATTCTTAAAACACAACGGGTAATTGGTTTCACGTTATTGTTTTAACACAAATAATGGAGGCTAAACATAAATAACCTCAACGCATTATTTATGTTATTCTAACTGTTGTAATTTTACTTTTTCATAATCTTATTTCTTTAAAGTATCGATTGTGGTTTTGAAGACAATATTAAATTTTATTTTGTAAAATGGTGGTCGTAAAATCAAAGATGAATTCCACAAATTTATGCGTTTCTTTTGTAACACTATTGAGTTTATAACAGCTGAACGTGGGTGTCTAATACTTAATGAAAATGATGAATGAGCTTTTACAGTCGTAATCGGATATCAAGTTTATGATTATTCAACAGAACGGGAGGACGGCACATTAAAATTCAATGATTTGCGATAAATCTATGATTTGATGTTATAGAAATTAGAATTGACGTCTCAATAAGTTGAAATCATAGACAAGTGAATCAAGCTTTTAAGTTTGAAACTTAATCTGTTAATTAAATAAACTTTTTATTATCTATGTCGCAGAGAAATTAGAAATTGGTTTTGATATTGGTTGAGATAAAAAACTAAGATATACAATCAAATTAAAATCCCTATTTGTGGTTATTTCCAGTAAAAATATTTCGAGGTTTGGAGTTCAAAGCAAGATTAATATAAAATGATAGCGTGTCTCTGATATGATAGAAGTAATATCTAACAATGGAGATAACGGAATATTTCCATAATTATATCTTCAATATGCTGGCAGGAGTTGACTTGAACTGGTCCTACGCTCCCACTGATTTATTATATACTAAGATTCTCGTAGACAATAAATCTACTGCATTGACATTGGTACCTAATTACAAAAAATTGCTTACAATTTTCTATGACGTAAAACATATGAGTGACAAGCACAACAATCAGATACAAATAACATTAAACGAAATCTAAAATCCAACCCCTGACGTATTTGTTAAAAAAAAGTATAAACCAATTGATACAAATCCATCCAAAGGAAACATCACCTGGCCCCACACAAAAAGATACCCAAAGGAAGCGCTATACAAAAAGAAACGAGTCCAACATAGCACCATTCACATCATCCATTGTTGATCATCACAGAAGAAACTTTATTTACTGTCATTTATATTTTTATGCGAAATCTTTGGATTATGTCGAAAGTTCCGCGGACTTCCGGGCCATTATGAGTGGAGAATCATGGCACAATGGCGGTAGGAGTTGCGTTAAGGTAACTAACCGCAACATCGCGGGTTCTGGCCCGTTTGTAGTGAAAGCGGTGAATGAAATATTATTGGGTCACTAGAAATGAATTTGCGAAGTTCCTGCGGAATGGTGTTTGTTGCGACGCATGTGTTTCCTGAGTTTTTGTGGTCGTTAATATTGGCAATTTCATAACAAACTTTTTTCATTAAAATGTTCAAAAAAGGGTCGTTTTTCGTATTTCGAATTTAATCTTTAACAGTCGTCCCGACTTTTGGCGGATCTATCAATTCTTGTAGTAAATGATTAACATAAATAATATACCTACATAGACTAGTCGGATTGTTTTAAACATCTCATTCGCTAAGCAAACATTATGATGTAGTGGTCAAAGGATCGTATCCTTGGCCGCTTATTTCAAAATTATCACGGTTGAAATATTCTGTTCGCTTAATTTCGAAACCCAAATTAATTAAACGGTCATTCAAAAACTATTTAAAATGGTAGCTTACCCTCTGAACCTCAATTGATTTATAATTCGCATGGGAATTAGGTTCTAATTTTAAGTATTAACTTCAAAGCGTACTGTTTTGAGCAGGAAATATAAGCAGAGAATTTTGTAGGTAGATGATTTTATATTTAATTTCAACGAAGATAATAATAATAAAGATAATCGCAGCCGTGGAGGCACTGGTTATAGCGACGATAAAGAATACTTAAGTGAAACGCTTCCACATGCTCTTAATAACGATGTTAAACAGAAATAAGTTACAGAAATAAAACGAGATGGTTATCAAAAATTTACTATTATGAACACCAAACATATGAACCATAAAACGTAACGTGATACTATAAATATTCTTGATGACGAAAACTTTTATTAAAGTTATAATCAGATTTTTTAAATACCATGAACTTTTAAAAATAACCCAGAACACATTATAATAAATCCCATAAGATATCATCATTATCTGCCAAGTCTTTTTTTCCCAAATATGGATGGAACTAGTGATCAAATTCCAGTCTAACTGGATGCAGTTAAGTGTTACAATAAATCGATTCCCTTTCCAGCCCAGTACTTAGCATTTTAGTGACCCGATATCACTTGGTAAGAGAAGTGTTAGATTTTCCGGCTTCTGGCTACCCATTACGACTGTCAAAGATGTACAAACGCCAGTCAGGACCAACGGCGTAACGTCCTTTCCAAGGCACGGAGGAATCTCAATATTTTTATTATTTTTCTTTCCTTTATTTACAATACATAATTATAAATTACATTTTAAAATATTCTCTCTCTTCTCTTCTCTCAAATTGTAGCCCACCGGTATCGGGAACAGGGTCCAAGTTCCTCCTGACGATACGCACCGTGTCAAGGAGTACCGCTTTCTGAAGCAAGGCCTTGATCCAACCGCCTAACGAGAGCCTCCTGAGGTGTTGGTCGAAGCTGGTGGCTATTAAACCATTCGCTGAGATGATTATCGGTACAATGATTGCCGAGTTCACATCCCACATGTCGACAATCTCGTGTGCCAAGTCAAGATACTTGATTTGCTTATCTTTCTCAGCTTTCACGAGGTTCTCGTCATGCGGGATGGTTATGTCAACAATCATGGCACGCCTCTCGATTCGGTCCACCACCACTATATCAGGTTTATTAGCTACAATAGTCCTGTCAGTGATGATGGACCGATCCGAGTATAATGTGACATGGCTGTTATCGAGAACTGAGTCGAGCACATACCTATAGTACGGCATTTCCGATTCCAGAAGAGAATATATCAGAGCAAGTTATTTTTATTATTATTATCATATAAAATTACAATCATATTGCGTATATAACTAGTGATTTAAAAAATAAAACAATACAACATAGGAGCATCTGCTGCCGAACTAGGAGAAAACCTGTATCTCGGCAGACAGCGCCAATTCTCTCAGTCTATGTAATATATGTAGCCAACCAGTACAAACCAGTAATTGTAATTTTTGTGTGTGACTGTCAATATAATAAGTAACCTTTTGTAGCGTTGTAGTCGATTAAACTAGAAGTCGACTACCACACTAATCTCTAATATCTATGGTTTCACTGAAGTGACAACACTTGGGCCGGCTATAAATTCTAATCTCTAGTGCGCGAAGCTTCTTTTCTCGCCGCCTTCTGTTGCAAGTAACTTATATAGAAACCCCTACGTGCCCAAGGGTAAGTGCTCATTGTGTCTGCCATTTTCTCTCCATCTTGCCAAATTGTAATCCTTTTATTTCGCCATAATCTGCAGCGTTTGTAAGTTTATATAATTGCCCGGTTGTCAAGATGGCTTCCTGCTGGAACATAACTGTGATATTTCATTGTCATCTGCTTTCCACTAGTGTTTCTAAATTTGTGGAGCGTACGCAAGCCGCAGCATTGTTTTCCTGCTGTGCCATAGCAGCTACGAGCTTAAACGCCTTGCACGCGGTTACTTTTTATATCGTTGCACGCGGTATGCGCACGCTTATCTCTATTTAACCTTTGTGAACCGCCGCGATGGTGAGTTTCCCATCCATTTTCCCGGGTACTGTTCCGTGGGGCTTACGGCTGGGAGACGCACGCATCGCTGGCGCTCACGATTCCTGCACCACGCTTACGGAAGCACCCTTTTTGGATTCCAGGGTTTTTTTTCCTTCTCCTTCGTTTCTACTGCCTTGGATTTCTACTATCAACCACCTCTACGTCCGCCGCTCGACGGGTGTCACGCTGCCTCTGTGACTGTCTGCGTGCTATTGCGTGGCCTGCCCGAATAACCTCTGCGCCCGTCTGCGCGCTATTGTGTGGCCAGCCCGCATAACCTCTGCGCCCGTCTGCGCGCAAGCTGCCTGCTACGGGATCTGCCCGCCGGTCTGCGTGCGTCGCGGCCTGAGCCCAGGGCAGTACCATTCTATACCTTCGACCAGTGAGGGAACCCAGTGTGAACCGAACCCACCCCCCTTCAAAATAAATGCTGTAATCTGTGGTCTAATTCTTTTATCTTCTCACTACTTTTATTAGAGGCGGTGAAAAGGGCACAGTCACTGACCTTAGAAAGCAAATCAACAAGCTTTCGAGACTACATGACACGGAGGATATTTTGCTGTCCGGGATGGATGAGAGGGATGATTTGAGTGGTCTGAGTCAGACGCTAGAGGATTTTAAAAACTACTTATCAACCATAAACACTGAACGTTCTCTTAGTGTAGCTACTTCAATTAGGAACCACATATTCCATAGATTAGGAAGAATAACTCCAACCACACAAGACTCTATTCGGTTGAAGAGAGAACTTGATTCACTGTTTGGTTGCTTAGACACTCAGTACAAAACTCTCCTGACTAAACTCACCCCTAGTACATCAGATAGTTCGGCCAGTGGTCAGCAGGCTGAAGCAAGTTTTTTTTTTTTTTTTTTTTTTTTTTTTTTTTTTTTTTTTTTTTTTTTTTTTTAGGTAGGGCCACTTGTAGATCAGCACACTAAGGCTGTGAGTCTACTTAACCGGACTTTCCTGTGGTGACCTCTAATAATTAAATTAAAGGCCCCCAGCCAGGGCTTACAAACTAAAATTTTACTTACTACTAATGACCGCACGCTAAGGGCACTCCCTGCGGAGTACGGGCCTCGGCATAGCGGGGTCATTTTGGGAGGGCAGCAAAGGGACAGGCTGGGTCGTGTTTAGGGGAGTATTTATTGCTACTGGCTCAGCATCGCGGGCTGGCTCGTTTGGCAAAGGTCGGGGAGGATTTCTATTACAAGTACGCGGACGTCGCGATGGGCCTCGTCGGCGAGGCCGGAATACAGAACGCGTTTTGTGTTTGTGTTTTCTAAGAGTGCTAGTTTCCCTACTGCTCTCTTGTCGGATGGTGATGGGGTCGTCGGGCTCGTCTAGGACATGGCGCGGGCGACGAACCCGAGAAATTTGGGAGGGTCTGTATCGGGCGGCCGATACGATCAGGGGGTTGGTGTGGGTATCAGCAGAGGTGAAGTAACGCACTGACATGCGTTTCAACACTTGCTTTATGGTAGGGAGTTTGAGGTCTACGTGGAGATCCTCATTCCTCAAGTACCAGGGCGCGCCCGTGGCCTTTCGGAGAAAACGGTTCTGAAGGACCTGCATCCTATGGATCTGAGCCGGACTGGCATGGGCAAACACCGGACAGGCGTACGTCATGATAGGACGTATGCATGTCGTGTAAATTCGGATTTTACACCTAAGGGAGAGCTTACTGTGCTTATTCAGCAAGGAGTGAAGCCTACCGAGAGGCTGAAGCAAGTGTCACGGAAATCCCAAATATAGTTGTCACTTGTCCCAGTCACCATGGCAATAAACCCAAATACGATGGGAATACGTGTGTAAGGTCATTTGTCCAGAAAATTGAGGAGTTCAGACTAAGTAAGCGAATTTCTAGGGAGGACATGTTGAATTTTTCCTATGACATATTCACTGGCAATGCTTTACACTGGTATCGACACATAAAAGCTGATATATCGTCTTGGGACCAGTTAATCAAGCAACTTCAGTCTGCCTTTGATAGTGATGATTATGACTATAGACTCCTTTCCGAAATCAGACAGCGTACACAAGGTGAAACTGAAAATATAACTATTTACATATCTATAATGAGCGGTCTCTTCAACCGACTCGAGAAAAAAATTTCAGAAGAGGAAAAATTCGACATTATCTCTCATAATGTTAAACCCGTCTATGCGGATGTGCTAGCACTAAGTAGTGTGCAAACGTTAGACCAATTACAACAGGTGTGCAAAAACTATGAGAAATATAAAGCTAGGGCTACACACTACCATGAACCCAGCAAAAGTAATCTGAGCACTCTTGCACCAGAGTTTGCATACCACAGGCACAATAAAGCTAGTAATAGTTATAACACAAGTACTAATAATTCACCAAAACACTACACTAACTACAAAAAACACTCTGGTCAGTCAGAAACAGAAAAGGTTTCAGCTATTAACACTAAAAAACAAACTTCCTCTAAAGGAGGTCTCTTCTGTCCTAGGTGTAGAGTAAACAGTCACTCATTGAAAAAGTGTACAGCAGAAAGATTTCCAATTTGCTTTAAGTGTGGTCTCAAAGGTGTGATTTTCCCAAACTGTAAAAAGTGCCACTCAAAAAACTAAAGGTTGTGGGTTGTTGTAAAAAACCAAATAAAACTAAAAACGGTGGTGTGTGGGCAGATTGGCCACCAACATTAAAACCATCTTCCACTCATTATGCTGTTACAACAATCCACAATAAACCAATAAATGATACTAGGCCTTATGCAAGTATTCTAATAAATAACTTGCCTACTTGTGGACTGTTGGACTCAGGATCCGCAGTCACCATAATTGGAGATAACTTTCATGAAAAACTCATCGATTTGGGCCTAACCCTGAAATCATGTGAACACTCTTTAAAATTTGTTGCCGCTGGGGGACAGATGTTATCACCAATAGGTATACTAAATCTACCTATAACCTTTGAAAGTAAACACCACATACTTAAGGCCTATGTAATACCATCAGTTGACATACCCATTCTACTGGGCATTAACTTCTGGAATCTTTTTGAACTGTTCCCTAAAAACACTAAGTCAATCTTTCTTATGAGTCATAATGAACAAATAATCAACTCTAATACAGACTTACACCTCCATTCTTTCGCTCAACTTTCAAGGACTCAACAAATAAAAGCAGATAACATTATTAAACAATTTGAAACTATATCTTCAGATAAAAAAGGTCTAGGTCGTACCAATCACATCACACACTGCATAGATACTGGAGACTCACCTCCAATCAGGCAGCGTTACTACAGAATGTCGCCTGAAAAACAGCGCATTTTGTGTGAAGAGCTAGACGAAATGCTAAAGCTAGATGTTGTTGAGCCCTGCGAAAGTCCTTGGTCTTCACCTGTACTTCTCACACCTAAAAGGGATGGCAAATTGCGGTTCTGCTTAGACAGTCGCAAGCTAAATTCAGTAACTAAGAAGGATGCTTATAATTTACCTTATATCTCTGAAATTCTAGATAACCTAAAGGATGCTAAATACCTAACAAGTCTAGATCTTTATAAAAGTTTCTGGCAGCTACCCCTGAATGAAGAAGACAAAAACAAGACTGCTTTTTACATTCCTGGCCGTGGAACCTTCAGGTTCAAAACTACACCCTTTGGACTAACTAATGCACCTGCTACTCAACAGAGGCTTGTTGATAAATTATTCTATGGCCCGGAATTTGAAAACAGAGTTTTTGCTTTCTTAGATGACATAGTTCTGGTTTCTTCTGATTTTGACCACCATATATCTCTTTTATTAAAAGTCCTTAAAACACTAACTGAGGCCAATTTAACAATTAATTTAAACAAATGCCAATTCTTCCGGGATGAACTTAAATACCTGGGTTACATTGTAAATTCAAAGGGCTTGCACCCAGACCCAGAAAAAGTAGAAGCAATCACAAAATTTCCAGTCCCAACTAATCCTAAAGAAGTAAAGAGATTCTTGGGAACAGCATCCTGGTACAGACGATTTGTCCCAAACTTTAGTTCACTAGCAGCACCGTTAAATAAACTGACTAGCTCCAGCAAAAAGGCTCCACCTTTTGCTTGGACCAATGAGTGCCAAGAATCATTTGACAAACTCAGGAATATACTAGTTTCAGCCCCAGTCTTGTCATGTCCAGATTATAGCTTACCTTTTGAAGTACATACAGACGCTAGTAATCATGGTATTGGCGCTTTGCTCACTCAAACTAAAAATGGTATCGAGCACCCTATAGCATAGATGAGTAAGTCCTTGTCAAAACCAGAACAAAACTATAGTATTACAGAGAGAGAAGCGCTAGCAGTGTTATTGGCTCTAGAGCACTGGCGATGTTATCTTGAAAATGGTCTAAAATTCACAGTCTACACAGATCACTCTGCACTAAAGTGGTTCTTAAAACTACAAAATCCTACTGGTAGACTAGCCCGCTGGGGAATAAGGCTCTCTGCATTTAACTTCGATATTAAACACCGCCGTGGTTCCGATAATACTCTTCCCGACGCTCTGTCCCGCGCTCTCCCAGTGGCTGAATTATCTTCTCAGTCCACCCCACCAGTAACTAACGATACTTGGTACCTAAAAATCTATAATGGCTGTATACAGAGCCCAATCTCTTATCCTAATTATCTTATTAAGAATAACAAGTTATTTCGGTACATGAAAAGTAAATTTGCTATTTTTAATGAGTTTGACTGGAAGGAAGTTATTCCATATGAATCTAGATCTAACGTTGTTATTGAAAATCATGCAGAACCCACAGCGGGTCATCTAGGCATTTTTAAAACTTATAAAAGACTAGCTCTTCGTTACTACTGGCCAGGAATGCACAGCGACGTAGTGAAAGCTGTAACTTCATGTGAAATCTGTCTAGCTCATAAACAAGTAAACCATGCTCCACTGGGGGTCATGGGGAAACCTAAAGAATGCTCTCGACCATTCCAGATGCTCAGTATAGACATTGTTGGCCCTCTGCCTGTCTCTAGACGCCAAAACGCATATCTTTTTGTAGTGACATGTTGTTTCTCTAAGTATTGTCTTCTTTTCCCAATGAGGAATGCTAACGCTAAAACTATCTGTAAACTAATGGAGGATAATGTATTTTTGGTACATGGAATACCTCAATGTATAATTTTAGACAATGGCACTCAGTTCACTTCAAATGAAACAAAAAACTTATTCAGTAAATATAACATACCTAGCATACACTATACTCCTAGGTATGCACCACAGATTAACACCGTGGAAAGGTACAATAAGACAATCATAACAGCTGTTTCTACTTACATTAATAATGACCAACGCTCTTGGGATCTACATATCCCAGCTGTACAATTTGCACTAAATAGCTCAACTAGTGAAGTTACTGGTTTCACTCCTGCATTCCTTATATTTGGTAGGGAATTAGTGGCTGACGGATCCATCTACCAAAAAACTGACTTAAAGGAAATAATCGCATCCATCAGAAGGACGTCCGTAGAGTGCTGCGTAATCTAGACGTGAACAAAGCTAGTGGCCCCGACGGGATACCAGCAATTGTTCTTAGAACTTGTGCGCCTGAATTGTCTCCAATCTTGACACGCCTGTTTCGCCTTTCGCTAGAGACTGGAAAGGTGCCGAAAGCATGGAAGCTGGCTAACGTACAGCCTGTACCCAAAAAGGGCAGTCGTGCTGACCCTGCCAACTACAGGCCTATTTCAGTCACGTCCATACTCTGTAAGAGTATGGAGCGTGTACTTAATAGTAAGCTCCTGGCATACCTAGAAGCCAACGACATCCTCAGTGACCGGCAATACGGCTTTCGCAAAAACCGGTCAACTGGGGATCTTCTAGCGTATGCCATTCATATCTGGAGTGAGGCCATTGAGAGGCAAGGGGAAGCACTTGCTGTTTCCCTTGACATCTCCAAGGCTTTTGACAGGGTCTGGCACGATAGCCTTATTGCTAAGCTTCCTTCTTTCGGGTTACCCACCCAACTTTGCGTTTGGATTGAAGACTTCCTGAGGGATCGGTCCATTCGAGTGGTCATTGATTGCTGCTCGTCTGGCCAATTGTCAATTAATGCCGGGGTCCCTCAGGGGTCTGTTCTCTCAGCAACTTTATTCTTGCTGCACATTAACGATCTGCTAATGCCCGGTACCTTTGGGTATGCAGACGACAGCACAGTTTCTGAGAGATATGTGTCCAGCGCGCGAGCTGGTGGGTCACAGATCCAGTCTCTCCGTGAGGACATGGTCGGGCGCTTGAACTTGACCTTGAAGGCTGTCTCCGAATGGGGCGATGCCAACCTGGTCAAGTTTAATGCAGCTAAGACCCAGGCGTGTCTCTTCTCCGCAAAAAGGAGCCAATTTGAACCGGCTCCTACTTTCCGAGGTGTAACTGTGCCGATAACTGACCATATCGAGCTTCTGGGGGTAACATTAACTTCTACCCTCAATTTTGGCCCGTTTATCGAGGCTAAGGCTCAACTAGCATCAAAAAAGTTGGGAATCCTAGCAAAGGTGAGACGGTACTTCACACCCGAACAGTTGCTCAATCTCTATCAAGCCCAGGTTCGGTCGTGTATGGAGTACTGCTCTCATCTTTGGGATGGATCTGCTAAATACCAACTGGACGCGCTTGAGTCTATCGAGAAGCGGGCCAAAAGACTCATTGGCAACGATGCACTGGTCGAATCAAAGCTCCAGAGCCTTGAACATCGACGACGAGTTGCAAGTCTATCGGTTTTCTATCGGTTACATTTCGGGGAGTGTGCGATGGAATTACACAATTTAATTCCAACAAGCCCGTTCCATCATCGGACTACGAGACAAACGGCGAAGCGCCATCGTTACATGGTGGACATCCCACCCATATGCACCAAACGTTTTGGGAATACCTTCATTGTGCGTACGGCTAAGGAGTGGAATTCCCTGCCCGAGTCTGTGTTTCCCGATAGCTATAACCTAGGAGTCTTTAAGTCAAGAGTGAATAGGTTACTTTTAGGTAAGCGTGCTCCATCTTCGACCACATCATCACTTACCATCAGGTGAGATGGTGGTCAAACGCGAACCTATTCTAAATAAAAAAAAAAAAATAATAATAATAATATTCCAACCTAGAGACCAGTATGCAGAAAACTTAGGTTGCCTTTCTAACATTTTTGACCAAGTACAGTCTGCCCTACTACGAGCACATTCTAGAAATGCTACAGACTACAACTTACGACGCAAGAAGGTAGAATTCAATGTAGGTGATGTGGTCTGGAAACGTACTTACTACCAGAGTGATAAGGAAAAGTATTTCAGTAAAAAATTAGCTCCTAAATTTACTAAATGTAAAGTATCTGCCAAACTCTCCCCTATAGTTTATGAGTTGGTAGACATGCAAGGAAAGCCTTTGGGTGAGTGGCACGCTAAGGATTTAAGGCGAAACAGCCCACCCTAACTCCCGTAGGCCTAGCTAACTACTAGTGTTTGACCCCATACAGGGTCACACGATGCCAAGGGAACACACACCCACGACCGCCTAACATATTGGTCGTGGAGGGTCGACTTGTACCTAACTACCTGAGTTAGCTGTGGCTCTGGTTATAGCTATCCTAGTGTCATATTTCACACCCACCTGCAGTGTGGTAATCCTAATTAAAACCTACTGACTAAAGTTACCAAACTATTATTCTAAAATTAACTATATTTATCTTTTAACAGAACTAAATACCATGACTGCATGGTTATATGCCAACATAACTTCAGTTCCATGACCACCTGTCAGCTGACCACACACACACTCACACAATACACATCTAATTTCTATGATTATTTTTCTTTTGTCGGCGTGACTATGAGAAACTACATGGTGGGCCTTCAGGGCGATTCTTTAGTATCATGGCAGAGTAGTCTCCATAGTACACTACCTTTAACTTTTATTTATGTTATTATGTCCTCATGGATGTCTTAAAGACGGCCCCCTGAAACATGGGTGTCCGCACACTAGTTAATTTACATTAATTCCTAAACCTACTGTTCTGAAAACAGCTTCAAGCCGGTAGATTTCTTTACAAATACCGTACCTACCCATTAACTACTTGCATAGTAGTCTATAACTTTATATCCTAATTATAACTGTAAAACTTTCTCACTACTAACCTTAAAACTATTCATAAAACAATATATAGGATAGTCCATTGTATTGTTTTCAACTAAACTGTTGGTGATCTGCCACCACAGTTAAACTATATTCCAGCCTACCTTGGAAACAAATCTAACTATAATCTAAGCACTAACCCTAAACCTAACTTGCACTTAATCTGATCGTTTAATAATAGCATCTACATGAAATGTTCTAGCAACATTTAGTCTACAAACTTATCTAATTTCTTTTACCTAAACACTAAACTAGAAACCTATTTTTAACTTCATAACACCTTTTAGTATTGAACAAGCCTATCCTGAATATTACTTAGATGCAACCTGCCCTAATTAAATTAATTAATTCTCTTAGAAAATATTTCCGCGTGATTCATAACATAACCTATTCAATTCAAGATCATTGACATATTATAATTTTGACGTTTACGTACTGACTTTGACATCTCGACGTAGTTGCCAACCTTGGATACTTGTCTTTTAGAACTTCGTCTATAACGTGCGGATATTCTCGCAACAGTATGAATATGGACTTGATTTATTTTTTATAAATTACACTCACGTTCGGAAACTCACTCGAATGGACTTCTACATATGATGCGTATTCCAGTAATGAAACTTAAACCAATTTGAACATATACATGGACCATCACCAAAAAAAAAATTTTTTTTTTAACTTTAACAAAATTTTTTTACCTTCTCAAAAAAAAAATTCTATTTTAATTATTTTTTAAATACTCTTAGCTTTTAACTTTAACATAATTTAATTCTAAACCTAAACATAAAATAGAACCTTAACTTATTACTATATTGTTGTTAGAACTTTGATAATTTAAAATCCAACAATGAACTTACTTCTTGCTTTGAAACCTAACATTACCTATAACCTGCAACAGTCCACCAAGGTTACCTAACCCTATGGAGATACACTTGCTTTATCTTGCTGTTTTTCCTACTAACTGTCTCGAGTTAAACTACTCTATAATTAGCTTACCTCTCGTATGTAATTGTATGTCACTGACTTAGGCTACGGCTGGGAGACGCACGCATCGCTGGCGCTCACGATTCCTGCACCACGCTTACGGAAGCACCCTTTTTGGATTCCAGGGTTTTTTTTCCTTCTCCTTCGTTTCTACTGCCTTGGATTTCTACTATCAACCACCTCTACGTCCGCCGCTCGACGGGTGTCACGCTGCCTCTGTGACTGTCTGCGTGCTATTGCGTGGCCTGCCCGAATAACCTCTGCGCCCGTCTGCGCGCTATTGTGTGGCCAGCCCGCATAACCTCTGCGCCCGTCTGCGCGCAAGCTGCCTGCTACGGGATCTGCCCGCCGGTCTGCGTGCGTCGCGGCCTGAGCCCAGGGCAGTACCATTCTATACCTTCGACCAGTGAGGGAACCCAGTGTGAACCGAACCCACCCCCCTTCAAAATAAATGCTGTAATCTGTGGTCTAATTCTTTTATTCCTCTACCACCTAAACCACTACGCCACACTTTCATAATAATGCTACTACCTTGACACCTTGAGTTTCCTTTGGATTGTTATTATTAAACTTTTATAATCCTGAAAAACCAGTACTAACTTATTTATAATTTAGAAAATAATAATTCTAATAATATGCTAAGATGGTAACACATCCTCGGACCAGTATCGGTAACGTTCGACTCATGCAGCTGATATTATTTAGCCATGAGGTCCTCAACACTATTCAAAAAGATATGCTTTCTTTTATTAAAATAGAACAGGAAACTCTTTCTTAGTTGATGGGAACAGCTTAATATTCATTTCTTCAATTAGCAGTTGTCATTATTTATGTCTCAAGTCAGTCTCATGGTATAAATAAAGTTTATGTTACACAAACCCGTATTAAAGTAAGTTAAATGACTGCTTTATTATATCCAACCCCACTATAAAATATCCATATGTCAACAGAGCATACCTACAAACGAAATAATGACAGTATTATTTCTGATACCTATCAACAAAAAAACAGGTTTGGTGAAATCAGATATTACTTTAGCCAAGATTTTAGTCAAAACAAAATCAGCGTGCTTTTGTTAGCGATCCACTCCGGCCGGTGTCATATTCAAGAGGGTTGAAAGTACGGTTAGCAAAAATGCGTATCATGATGACTGATGAGTGATACCAAAATATTGACCCAATAAAATATTACGTTATTAAATGTTCCACTAACATAATATTGTTGTTAAATAGCTATTATAATAATATGACAATAAAATTGGAGGTATCAAATTAAAGAAGTTATATCAAGAAACGCTTGAATAAAATACAGATTTAATCCAAGTATTAGAATACAAAATTTGCATATACAAAACTTGTCAAAAATGAAGTACCTATTTTTTCATTAAAAGCTGTAAATGATGTAATGCAATCTACTTTGAAAGTATGGTAATTATCTTTTTGACCCAAATGAGATTATTGAATTTTTAAAATATACATGATTTTAAATAAAATTATAAATTATGATGATTAAAATAAGTTTACACAAACCCGAGTTTCGAAAGTTCCAAGGAGTGGAACTCCCTACCATAGTATGTTTCCTGATATCTACTACCTGGGGATATTCAAATAAAGAGTGTACTTCTAGGCAAGCGTGCTTCATTTTCAACCACATCATCGCTTACCATCAGGTGCGAAGCCGGTCAAAGCGGGCTTATCTTCAATAAAAATACGGAGTATTTCTCTGCTGACTGTCCAAAAAAAATATCTAGCGAAAACAGGACAAAAGATAGTGTGTCGTCAGCATATAAACAGCATTATACCACGGAATCGAGTTACATGTGTCGAGTCATTTACGCCCCCTATTATGGCCGCCATAGAATGAACCCCTTTGTACCCCCCTATTCATATCGAGAAAACGTATGAATTTTTTACTACTAAATACGAAGCTTTAGCCTGGGATTTCGGATCACAAATTCTTCCTTTACCGGCTTAAATAAAAAATTCAGTGCACACGATTATCAATGTTTTAGGAATAAAATATACTCTCAAAATAGAAATAATGAGTGGTAGAACTAACTGATGCTGACTTGCCCATTCGCCCATCGTTTCCCTCTTTTTTAACCGACTTCTAAAAACGAGAAGGTTCTCAATTTGACGCGTTTATTTTATTTTTTTTGTATGATCACCGATTATTCGAAGACGGCTGAACCGATTTGAAAAATAATTTTATTGTTTGTAAGGGTAGCAATATTATGTAAAAGGTTATGAGTAGGTGGCATTTAGGCTTTTGTAACTAGCTAAATTGCAAACTGACCAACTAAAGAATAAAAATTAAAACTTTTTAATAAAAAATTAAACCGACTTCAAAAAAACACAGCAAAGTGAAAACTAACTTTAATTTCGGAAGTCGGTGCCAATAACGAAAATACAAAACCATAGACGGTCGACTACCGATACTAATCCTAAACACTTTGCAGTGTTTTTAACTGACTTCAAAAAAGGAGGTTCTGTATTCGACCACTATGTTTGTATATATGTAGATATGTATGTATGTATGTTTGTATATCCGCGATTTTCTCAGAAACTACTGATCCGATTTCGATCGCGTTTTCGTTGTTTGAAAGCATATTTTACAAGAAAGATTTTAGTAGATAACACATGAGGGTCTGATTCTGACTTCAGCCATGTGAGTAGATACCTTTTTTTTTATCGTGGTAAAATTATCAAATAAGTCCTCCCACCCCGGGCAGGGCGGGAGGGACTGTCAGACTTTTACTGACTAAAATCCACGGTGTTCCTTCAATAACCCTTTACGTTCCGGGGTCACGGTAATGGGATAAGTCCCACGACCTCGGCAGGCTTCGGCCCTCTACAGGGGGGGCTTCGTCATGTTGCTGACGCTCTTTGAGGCGCGCGTGGAACACAACGCGCCGTCGACCAGGGCATGGTCCATGGTCGGACAGCGAGTTGCCCTTTACTCGCTGTCCGCATGCCCATGTGAGATACCTAGACCTTATTTTTAACGGAATTAGACATCCAATAAAACAATATTGAAGGTTATTTCTCTCTTTGTAGTGCAAGTCTTTTTTGTAAGTTTTAAAGTCCGTTCAATTTTTTGTAAAAAAAGTTTTTTTTGAAGTCCGTTTATTTTTGTTAAAAACTTTTTAAAGTTATTTAGGCTTTATTTGTTTTCTGTTATGGTGTACAATAAAGAGTATATCTATCTATCTATCTGACTTTGTTGATGACTAATGATGACTGTCTTTGTTTGCCTGTAAATTTTGCTTAATCATTCGGGATAACATGTAGCCTGTGTGTTATTCCAGTTTGTGAGCTGAATATGTGCAACTTTTCGTTGAAAACTCTTAACCCACTTTTTTCTTTATTAAAAAACTTACATACAAACTACCATATTTATAACATTAAGTAGTATTTCAATAATTTGTTACACTTGTTTCCACCTGTTTTCATCTCTAATGAATATTGAATTGATTAGAGTTTAGTTCTAATGGTGTAGGTACAGTGGATAGTCTTCTGCGTCTTCTTTTGTTTTTAGTTTCGTTAATTTTTTTAAACGCAAAAAGAAAACAATGCTGCAGAAAAAATATATAAATATCTTAAAAAATACAGAGCGTTTCAAAAGATAAATGATAAACAGAGATAGAACTAATTAAGTAATTACTTATCTACAAATCATGTCATAGTGAATTAGCTTTGTCTCGTATAAACAACGTTTTGTGACTAAGTGGAAGAATATCAATAAATGCGTAGAAATCGTAATACGTAGTAAACAGCTTTCAGTATTCTTTTACCCGACTGCAAAGGAAGGGTTATGTTTTTATTAATACCTACAGGTTTTAGATAGTCATCAAAATACACAAACCGTAGTTAGTTTTTAAATTAGTTTGATTAACAGATTGTGCTCTTCTAAAAATACTTTGATCGTTTAATTGCAGCAGCATCGTTGCGGATAATTCATTATTTTAACATCCATCGCTTACATCAAGTAGATACTGTGAGTCATTGAATGAGTCACTAAGTGACTGATATGATAATATCTGAGATTGACAATCTGTTGCTCTAGTTACTGTTTCATTTAGCTGATACTAGCTGCTATCTGCGACCTTGTTCGCTTATATAAATTGCACACTATTCTAGACTATAACCTTTCTCTTTCCCAAATATCATCCAGATTCCCTGTAGCGTTATTGAGTTACAAACATCCCATACATCTTAATTTTGGCATCTTCTTAATGGTTTAAAACAAATTCATTTCCCGCGTCTGTACGCTTAGATCTCTCGATCTGTGCAACAGATTTAATTCAGTTTTCATCATTCGATAGAAGGATTCAAGAGGAAGGTTTAATGTATAACACATACCTACATATTAGGCCGCGTGTCCACGGTAAGAAATTTTTCGTGTCGGCTACAGACAAGATGAAAATATTCATGTACATGAGAAGAATTTTGTCAGGTCTGTGCACGAAAGAATGTCGTGTCTGTTGCAGACAAGAAAAAATCTAGTATGTACACGGTACGAATTGTTTCGTTCAGTCATGATTTAGACATTGTAGGATGTACATCGTGTCGTGTTGTGTTGTGAACTGTGGGAAATAATGTTGACTACCACGCAAAAAAAAAATGGTGATTGCCTAT
Organism: Tholera decimalis; assembly: GCA_943138885.2. NCBI lineage: Eukaryota > Metazoa > Arthropoda > Insecta > Lepidoptera > Noctuidae > Tholera > Tholera decimalis. The sequence goes on along the minus strand of OW964565.2, from coordinate 7,900,097 downwards.
TATATGTATAGAAAATTGAAAAAGAAAACTTACTCCAAGAGAAAATACTGGGTGCATCCTATGTTAAGTCAAAAACATGAGTTTACTAACTTCTACTTTGAAAGGCGACAGTATGAGGAAAAGTTCGTCCTTTATTTTCGTATGAAAATCACTTCGTTTTTCTTTTATAAAAACGTAAACAAACTGTCGTAAACAACACAGGTCCACACGCTTAAACGTTCTCATGGGCACTGTACACACCGCCCCCCGCCCCCTACAGATCGCGTAGTGTCTGGCGCAGACAAGATTTTTGTCTTGTGCAGCGCCGACGCAGTGTACACTAGTCGTGTGTAGAAACGACACGAATTCTTGCATAGACCCGGCGATTTTTCTATCCGTGGACACGCGGCCTTATAGTGGAGAGGGGAGAATTTCAATGATTTTTGAATGAGATGTCGTAAAAAACATATATTTTGCGCTTAGATTGCATACGCTGGCTGAGCCATACGCGATATATCAAAATAATGTACTACGGAGTTGTTTACCTGATATAGATGTGCAAAAAGTGCCTATCTCCTAAAGATTTTTTTAAATTACTGATGGGCCCACTCTTGACCTCGATCTCACCTGATGGTAAGCGATAGATGAGGTCTAAGATGGGACGAGCGAGCCCAGAAGATGCCTATTTACTCGTGCTTTAAAGGCTGAAAGGTCATAAGTGGCAGGGAACACAGAAGCCGGCAGTAACCATTTTTATCTTTAAATATACAAACGTGGGTTGGTTAAAAATAAATTTCAATATTACTTATCCAATTAATTATTTTGCGCATTTATTGTATCGTAATTGTCAATTGCAGTATACAATTAAAATGAATTTATCTTAGAAGATATCAGAGATTTAAAATGCGTGGCAAAGCGGCCGTCTCGGACGTATGTCTTCCACAATAGTATCCACATTGCACCCGTTAGAAGCTGGATCGGGTCGCTAGTTTTAAGTAAAAATATTTGGAAAACGAAAAACATAGAAAGCGGCACATGAACTATGGTTTTATAACGTCTAACCCTAGCTATAATTATGATCAAGACAAAACAATCTTACACGTCTAATAAAAGCAGACAGTTGCCGACATGCGGGACAGTAGTCAGATTGGGTCAGACGCTGCCAAGTGGCGTGTGAAACTTAGTACATAGGTTTCAACACAAACATCGTTGGTTGGTTGTTCAATTATAGTGTATATGGGTGAAGACATATCGTGGTTGATTGTAGTTTGATTATAGAGAAATAGCTTCTGCCAGTGGTTCATTCGCGTCAATCGTTTTCTAAGGTCTAATACATATTTTTTATTTGACGGGCCCGTTGGTATAGTGGTCAGTGGCCCTGACTGCTGTGCGCAAGGTCGTGGGTTCGATTCCCACCTAGGACAAATGTTTGTGTGATGAGCACGGTCATTTGTTCTTTGTCTGGGTGTAATTTATCTATACTTATAATAAATCTGTAGAGAGGTCAATTCTGTACATGAAATATATTTACAAAATAACTATCAGGGGGTGATTAGGGATCGATACTGATACCAAAAATGCAATCAGTAAAATTTTTGTCTGTCTGTCTGTCTGTCTGTCTGTCTGTCTGTATAACCGTTATAGAAACAAAAACTACTCGACGGATTTTAACGAAACTTGGTACAATTAATATTCATACTCCTGAGCAGGTTATAGTATACTTTTCATCACGCTACAATCAATAGGAGCAGAGCAGTGAAGGGAAATGTTGGGAAAACGGGAGAAGTTACTCCATTTTTTAAGCTTCCGTCGCGTGTGCAACCTTAATGGTTAAAGCTACACAGAAATCATTTATGACGGAAATGTTCTCCTTAAAATTATATAAAAAACTAGCTTCCGCCCGCGACTTCGTCCCCGTGGAAAAGAAATCCCCCGATTTTGAAACATTCTTCATTACTGCTCCGCTCCTATTGGTGTTAGCGTGATGATATATAGCCTATAGCCTTCCTCGATAAATGGGCTATCTAACACTGAAAGAATTTTTCAAATCAGAACGGTAGTTCCTGAGATTAGCGCGTTCAAGCAAACAAACAAACAAACAAACAAACAAACAAACAAACAAACTCTTCAGCTTTATAATATTAGTATAGATATCCCACGACAGCATTTATCTATCTTTTATGGTTGACTCACAATAACACGTGTAACTCCCGATAGCTTAGCAGTTCGAAGCTTTCTGATAATAATATTTGTCTACTCTTACGTTTATAACACTCTCAGTCACCCCTAATTGAAAAAGTTAACATTATTAACTATTCCATAAAAAAGAATCATATAAATCGGTATAGAAACACCAAAGTTATACATGAAATACGCTAATAATAAGCCATCGCGCGTGAATACTGAATCATGCAATAAGGATTATTTTTGAGAATCGGTTGCCGCCCTTGACGCGTCTCACGGCCGAAGGTATAAAAAGGCGGGGCGTCCAAGCGCGAGCTGCCTTAGTGTGCTGATTGCCTTAGTGTGCTGATAAAGTCCGGTTAAGTAGACTCACAGCCTTAGTGTGCTGATCTACAAGTGGCCCTACCTAAAAAAAAAAAAAAAAAGCGCGAGCTTCATACAATTTATGACTGTTGATGCGAATAGACGTTCAGAGCATTCGACCTTATTGACAGACAATACTTAATTGATATTAACAAACCGTGCTTATCAGCGCGACTTTAGTCTTTGATAATTTATTTTTAGATTCCTTTTGTTGTTGTTTTATAAAATAGGTATTAGTTATTTTGGTATTTGATAATTTATTTTTAGATTCCTTTTGTTGTTATTTTATAAAATAGGTATTAGTTATTTTGGTATTTGATAATTTATTTTTAGATTCCTTTTGTTTTTATTTTATAAAATAGGTATTAGTTATTTTGGTATACCGATAGGTAAGTTTTGGCTAATTTACGTTCACTTTTTTTATATTAGTTTTATTTTCATTTACGTTTTAGCTTTATTTTCATTTACCTGCATCAATGCCACCTAAAAAACGATTATCTTTATCTCGGAATTCGAGAGAAGCTAAGAGAATGAGAAATAGGCGTTCTCAAGAATCGGCAGAGGAAAGAGCACATCGGTTAAACTCTATGAGAGTTAATGCCTCAACTTCTCGAGACAATGAAAGCTCTCCCGAGAGAGAGATGCGATTAGCAGCTGACAGAGCAAGACGAGCTACATCACGGGCGTCTCAAAGCTCTTCTCAACGAGAGCTAAGGCTTACCATTGACCGAGAACAACATGTGTTATCTAGAGAAGCTGAAGCTGCTTCACAACGAGAATTGCGGCTCACAGCTGACCGCGAACGGCATACATTATCTCGCGAGTCCGAAACCTACACTGAGAGGGAATTACGTCTGACAGCTGATCGCGAACGGCATGTACTATCCCGTGAGTCCGAAACCTTCACTGAGAGGGAATTACGTCTGACAGCTGATCGCGATCGGCATGTACTATCCCGTGAGTCCGAAACCTTCACTGAGAGGGAATTACGTCTCACAGCTGATCGCGAAAGGCATGTACTATCCCGTGAGTCCGAAACCTTCACTGAGAGGGAATTACGGCTTACGGCTGATCGCGAACGTCATATTTTATCTCGAGAATCTGAAACTTTTACTCAATATGAAGACCGTTTGACAAATGATAGGATGCACCATAATATTATTCGATCTCTTGAAGATGAACATGAGCATGAACAACGACTAGAGTCGGTAGGCGAATATTACAATTCTTTGAGACAAGCACGATTAATAAGTTTGTCTGATGAAAGATTAAGAATTGAAAATATTCGGTCTCTTGAAACGAACGAACAGCGAGAGGCCCGTCTTACTGCAGACAGATTTCGACATAGTCTTAATGACTTAGATGTAAACATGGAAGATCAATCTATGAATTCGATGGTGTGGTCCGACAAATATAAAAGTGGGTTTGCTTATAACCTCATAATTGATTACAGATCATCTTCTGTAATAGGCGATATGAACGTAGTATGTTCTTTTTGTAATGCTTTGAAGTGGAGTAAGGAGTCGGCTGGTTTCTGTTGTTCTGGAGGTAAAATAAATTTGCTTTCGTTCGAAGACCCACCGGAACCTTTGAAATCACTACTTTTAGGGGAACATGTGCAATCTAAACAGTTCTTAGACAATATTCGCACTTATAATAGTGCGTTTCAAATGACATCCTTTGGTGCTCAACAAATCTCAGAAGGTCCTTTCATGCCTACTTTTAAGATACAAGGTCAGGTTTACCATTTGATAGGATCCCTTTTGCCTGAAGACCAACCTAAGTTTCTTCAAATATATTTTGTATCCGACTACAACGAACAGTCGAATATAAGAAATCAATATTTCCCGAATTTAAATACTGAACTCATTTCACAACTTCAGAACATGTTACATCAGGTTAATTCGTATGTATGCAGTTTTAAATCGGCATTAGAAGCTTTTCCTCAAGATGGTGATAATAATTATAAAATTGTTATAAATGCCGATAGGCGTCCAACTCAGGAACATCCTGGGCGTTATAACGCTCCATCCACGAATGAAGTTGCTGTAGTATTGGTCGACCAGGAATGTGATAGGCGTGATATCGTTATCCGTTCCAGAGACAATCGTTTGCAACGTATTTACGAAACCCACCGGGCTTACGACAGTTTGCAATATCCTTTGATATACTGTCGAGGGGAAGATGGTTATAATTTCGCTTTACACCAAACTGATCCGCGTACAGGCGTACCTAATTATAATAAAAAGATGTCATGCCTTCAATTTTATTGTTACCACTTGCAAGTGAGAAGGAATAGATTTGTATACTTTCAACGTTTTTTTATTGTTGACATGTACGCTAAAATTGAAACCGAAAGATTAGTTTACATACGATCTAATCAAAGGCAGCTGCGCGCTGAAGAATACGTGCACCTTCGCGACGCCATGCAGCAAGATAATGATACGGTGAATATGGGCCGTTTAGTTATTTTACCCTCTTCTTTTACTGGTGGTCCACGCTACATGCACGAACGTACACAAGATGCTTTTTGTTACGTAAGAAAATATGGACGTCCCGACTTATTTATTACTGTAACTACCAACCCCAAGTGGGATGAAATCACTCGGGAACTTCTTGAAGGTCAAGCACCGCATGACCGCCATGATATTATCGCAAGAGTTTTTCATTTAAAATTAAAATCAATGATAGATCTACTTACCAAAGATAACATTTTTGGAGAAGTATTGTGTTATAGGTATGTATAGTGTTGAGTGGCAAAAACGCGGCTTACCTCACGCACATATCCTGCTTTGGTTAAAAGATAAGGTTAGACCTAATGATGTAGACAATTCAATCCGTGCTGAAATTCCAGATCCGATTGCAGATCCCGTGTTATACGACATTGTTAAAACTCATATGATACATGGTCCATGTGGTGCATTTAACGGAAATGCTCCTTGCATGCAAGACGGTCGTTGCACTAAAAGATATCCAAAAGCCTTAGTGGATGAAACTGTAACAGGACATGATGGATACCCATTATATCGTCGCCGTTCAAGAGACAATGGTGGTTTTACTGTTGCAAAGCGAGTGTCTGGACAACAGGTTACTTTAGATAATAGGTGGGTCGTTCCGTATTCGCCTGTGTTGTCTAGAGCATTTCAAGCTCACATTAACGTTGAAATGTGTAATAGTGTAGAGTCAATAAAATATATTTGTAAGTATGTTAACAAGGGCAGTGACCAAGCTACATTTGCGTTAAGAAATGAACATGATGAAGTTACTAGATTTCAGTCAGGCAGATATATCAGCTCTTCAGAAGCTGTGTGGCGGATCTTAAGTTTCAATATTCACGAAAGATATCCACCTGTGACTCATCTGGATGTTCATCTTGAAGGTGGTCAACGTATATATTTCAACGCCGAAAATATTACAGAACGATTAGAAAACCCTAGACAAACAACTTTATTAGCATTCTTTCGACTTTGCCAAACTGATGATTTTGCAAAATCTCTTTTGTATGAAGATGTTCCATCGTATTATACCTACGATAAGCAACGAGGTGTCTTTAATCGTAGACGCCGTGGCAGGCCTGTAGATGGCGAGTCAGGTATTTTCAAAGAACATGTTCTTGGTAGAGTGTATACCGTTCACCCAAATAACGCTGAGTGTTTCTATTTGCGATTATTATTACATACAGTGCGAGGACCAATATCATTTATAGATTTGAGAAAAGTAGACGATGTTGTTTATCCAACTTATCATGCAGCTTGCCAAGCGCGTCATTTGCTTGAAAACGATCAGCATTGGGATGACGCTTTAGCAGAATCCTGTGTTAGTGATAATCCACGACGGTTACGCCATTTATTTGTAACATTACTCACATTTTGTAATTTGTCAGATGCTGTACAATTATGGGAAAAATATAAAGAAAAAATTGCAGAAGACTTTCTTCGGAATATATCTCACAATGATGAAGGCGCAACTAATGATAATTTTCGTGATCTTGCCATAAATCAGTGCTTATTAGCTCTTCAGGAAGACTTAACAGCAGTAGGCGGTAAATCACTCTGTGAATATGGTTTGCCAACACCAACCTCAGTTGGAGAGGTTACCAATAGGGAATATTCCGCAGAGATTGGTTACAACTCAATGGAACTACTGGCAACATTAGAACACGGTGTCCCAATGATGACTGCAGAACAACGTTCAGTCTATGATCGCGTGTGCGAGAGTGTTCAGAATAATTTGGGAACAATATGGTTTTTAGATGCACCTGGAGGAACTGGGAAAACCTTTTTGACTAAATTAATATTAGCTTATGTTCGAAATCAGCGTAAAATTGCTCTTGCCGTAGCTTCATCAGGTATAGCTGCAACATTGCTACCAGGAGGTAAAACTGCTCACACTATGTTTAAAATACCAATTGATTTAGATCGCACGGAAAGTCCAACCTGTAGTATTTCAAGAAATAGCGACAAAGCTAAGGTATTACGCGAGTGTAATTTAATCATATGGGATGAATGTACGATGGCCCATCGAAAAGGAGTAGAAGCGGTTGATAGAACTTTAAGGGATATAAGACAAAATGATCGACCAATGGGCGGTATCACGGTTTTATTTTGTGGTGATTTTCGACAAACCTTACCGGTAATACCACGGGGAACCCGAGCTGATGAGGTTAGGGCTTGCCTGAAAAGCTCTTATTTGTGGCGTGATATAGAAGCGGTGCATTTGACTATAAACATGCGAGTGAGAACTGGAGATAACCCGGATGATCGTCAATTTTCTGATATATTATTAAAGATTGGTGAAGGTACCTATCCACAACTACACCAAGGAAAACTTATTCTGACGCCTGAGTTATGTTGTATAGTGCAATCCCAACCACATCTTATATCGTCGGTTTACGGTGACGTAACAAATATATTAAATAGGGACAATTCTTGGCTATGCGAAAGATCTATTTTAACTCCTCGCAATGACCAGGCATTTGAGATTAATAATAAAATACTGTCGAATATACAGGGGGAAAGCAAAGTTTATAGTTCAATAAATAGAATGGTCGATGAACAAGAAGCCACTAATTACCCGATAGAATTTTTAAATTCTTTAAATATGCCCGGACTTCCTTCTCATGAAATTTGTTTAAAAATTGGCATTCCGATTATTCTGCTCCGAAATTTAAGACCACCACAACTTTGCAATGGAACTCGGCTAAAAGTAACCCAGTTGCAACAAAATATAATCGAGGCTCAAATTTTAACAGGTTGCGGTGCAGGAGAAACCGTCTTTATTCCCAGAATTCCCATTATACCAAATAATTTTCCATTCCAATTTAAAAGAACGCAATTCCCAGTATCGGTGTGTTATGCAATGACAATTAATAAGGCTCAAGGGCAGACTTTTCGTGTTGCTGGAGTAGATCTCGGTGTCAGTTGTTTCTCGCATGGTCAGTTGTACGTCGCTCTTTCCCGGGTTAGCAGTTCTAGAAATCTTTATGTTCACGTGCCGGACGGGTCAACTTTCAACATAGTTTACCCGGAAGCTTTGCGCTGAAGTATTTATTTCTATAGGTACTTAAGCCTCATGTGAACGTGATCTAAACAATATTAACAATACATTAACTTAATAATACACAAGGAGTTACACGCTGACGGAGTCGCGGGCACAGCTATTAACAATAATATTGTGCGGTTCGGTATTGCGATATTTTTCAACAGTATTATAGATCGACATATTATATTTCCCTACTAAATTACGAAAGTTAATCTGTCTGTTACATCAAAATCACTGAACCGTGAGGAAGAACATAGGCTACTTCTTTTTTACGAACAACGACGGAAACGCGGACGAAGTCGCGGGCAATACTTATCTATACTAATAATATAAGGCTGAAGAGTTTGTTTGTTTGTTTGAACGCGATAATCTCAGGAACTACTGGTTCGAATTGAAAAAATATTTTTTAATTAAATAGTCAATTTATAGAGAAAGGCTATAGGTTATATATCATTACGCTAAGGCCAATAGGAGCGGAGCGCCAATGAAGAATGCTTCAAAATCGGGGCTAACGTTAAATACGTTAGCCCAAAGTAACTATTCCACGCGAACGAAGTCGCGGGCAAAAGCTAGTCTATAATATGTATGTATTTAGAAATATATTTATGTATGTTTATCAGTTGTCTAGTACCCATACCACAAGCTCTGCTTAGTTTGGGACTAGATGGCGTTGTGTGAAAAGTTGTGGAATATTATTATTATTGTGGAATATTATTATTATTATTTTTGTGCCAAATTTCATCAAAATCGGTTTAGTGCTTTTGGCTTAGTACTCAACTGCATCCGGGTAGACTAACGACCGGAACATGGTTTTGAAAACACTCAGCACATGATGTAAATGCCATAAAATTCTGCTTTAGTACCATAAGATTTTAGCTGTTTATCCAAGGTCTTTAGAGATTTTAATAAACAATTTTTAGAAGTCTAATAATGAATAAAGATTTTATTATGATAGTAGGTACTTAACATCGCCCACACCGAAATAAATTATGAAAAATACTCTTAGTGACAAACTTAAACACGGATATTATTAAGATATAAATTCTGTTTGTTTGTGTATCCCTCGTTTGAGAGATAATCTTGAAAATGACTGGACTCATTTGAATAATACCTACTTCTGAATTGAGAATTTTTATTCTATAAAGCGAGGTTTATGTTAAGAGTATTTGGGACTTATTTTTATTAGTTTATTTGCTTAAAGATTATCTGATAGTGTCACCTGCATCACTGTTATTTATCGGCTATTTAGAGGTCTTAGATATATAAACGTGGAACGATCTGTCGTAGTTATTAAAATATATATAAAATGATTTCCGAACAAAACATTATTATTTTATGCAAATTAATTCTTCTGTTTTTAATTTTTATATATATATATGGTCATTATAATTATTGTTATTTTTAACACGCTTTTATTAGGTCGACCTGTGTGTAACTAACTATCGAGGAGGGGAGATCGACCGTTTAATTGTTCACAACTCGTGGGAATAATATGGCAAAAACTACAAAAAAAGAAACAGCAACATTTGTTTTTACCTGCATTTATAAAAGCGTGTTTTTCTAGTGTTTTTAAACTATTAATTATAGAGTAGTGATCCTGTAATAGCACATTACATTGTGTTACAACTGTTTTTAAAATGATGAAGTAAACATCATTATATCATAGGGCCGAAGACATGCGACATCCACGATGCGATAACGGCCCATTCCCATTCATTGGTTGGATGCGTATATCCCGGAAGTGGGAACGTTATTGGTTATGTTTCCCGGTTAATCATATTTTTATTACGAATACCTATTTATTAACCGACTTCAAAAAAAGGAGGAGGTTCTCAGTTCGTCTTGAACTTTTTTTTTTGTATGTTACCTCATAACCCAAAGACGGCTGGACCGATTTGAAAAATTCTTTATTCATTTAAAAGGGTATACATTCTAATTGATCCTATTGTTATGAAATCAGGATCTGATGATGGGATCCTGGAGAAATCAAGGGAACTCTTCAAATATTATAGGCACACCTATAGTGTTTTGGGTATTTCTTAAGTACCTTGTGCAGTTGCTCTCGAAAAGCACCATTTGGGGAAGTGGAACGGATGATGAAGACCACAGATGGCGACCTAAACTACTCAATAATATTATTTCATGGATTGCGTTTCGAATACTTGAATATGGATGTTAAGCACTTTATGCTCGTCACAATGCATATGATGAAGTAGACCTGATGGTGAAGTACCAGGAGAACTCCTCAAAAATTAACGGCTCTCCCTTGAGAAACGCAATATTTTCTAAAATGTGATAATTAGTTGACATTTTAGCTTTTGTAACTAGTTAAATTACAAACCGACCCATTAAAAGGTATTAAAAAAAAACTTTTTTGCAAAAAATAAAACCGGCTTTCATATCAAAACACTACAAAGCCAAAAATAACTTCAATTTCGGAAGAAGGTGTCAAAAAAAAAAGAAAATACAAAGGCCAACCAACCAACCAACCACCGAAATTAAAGTTATTTTTGGCTCTGTAGTGTTTTCATATGGAAGTCGGTTTTATTTTTTGCAAAAAAGTTTTTTTTTTCATTCTATATGAATTTAGATCTATTGTAATCCGGATAGTGTAGACTATACTATTCGATACTATATTTTGTTTCTAGAAAATGAAATATAGAATCGAATGGATACGTCTATTACTGTTTATTGTATCTATGCACCGTGTAAGTTAAAGTCAATATTAATTAAAAATCTTTATAAACGGGGACACAAACGGGAGCTTTATCGCCAAAGATTATTTAAAGTCCACCTATGAAATTCATTTTAGAAACAAGTGGAGACAGTTCTGCAGGTAATCAATAAGCTATAAATACCTACATATACTATAGATATAACACAATCAAACATCACTACAATCAATCTTAAAAAAGTCATTTCGAATTCACCCTAAAAACCACAAACATACCTTTTTCTCATAAACAATCCATCAATAACATTCTCCCATCCCCACATTATCATCTTATGCGTCAGAGGGAAGCCCGACCCGACAAAACCAACATAGGGCAAAATAAACAAACATGCTGATCCCAGGCATCAAATTACGAGATATTGTACTCTCGACGAATGTGCTTTTATCCTAACATAGGCTATAATAGTTTTGGTCTCAAATGACGTATCTTTTAAAAAGATTGCAGTGATATCTTTGCGAAATCATATTCCTTTTGAATGATCAAGTAATCCGTGACAGGTTAGTTTCGGCCGTCTTGGGAATAGGATTTGTGATGGTATAAAGATCTTTAAAAGTCAAGAACTTTGCCAAATAATGACATGTACAGAATTGTCTATAGTTATTAGAGAATTGGATGCAAAATAGATTACATAAAAATACTACTATGAGTACTACTGATATACTTTAAATTTTGTATGCATGTCGTTTCATGTGGCAACAAATAGTTATTCTTTCTTTTTTATCTTTTTCTTTTCGCTCAAAACTCTGGCCCTGTCTGCTTCGCAATCGCTGATTCATCCCTAGATAAATATATTTTTCGTAAATAGATTACATTACAATAAACTTAAAGAAGAAACACCGAAACCAACTCAGAGGTCAAAGTCTCATTTAATGGTCTATTAATTCATACTGCACAGCTCAGATCATATGAAAACTATTCCACAAAAAACATTGACGTACACAGTATCAAGAGGAACTTTGGGTCCATAATCAATAATTATCAGTAATTTAATTCCACTTGAAGAAGACTACCACACACTACCAAAAAAATCCTTGGCCAAATGTTTGAACTGGAAGCCAACTCTTATATGCCTCGAAAAATTTAGAAAGACAACCAAAACAGTACGACAGGCTAAATAAACATAAATAGAAGGCAGAGTGTGCTGATATAAATATCGATATGAGAGATATGCCACAAAAGATCAAATAAAAACTAAAGTAAACGACAGAGTTTGCAAGCGGTCACAAAATAAAGTGAGAAATATCTTTGGCTATATTGTGATGTTGATTTGATATACTCACACTAAAGTTTCTTAGCCTAAACATGTGCTGAATATTTCAAATCATATACAGAGTTGATAAGACAGAGGGGCATTAAATTACACTACGTATATTATACGCGTTCAGTGTTAATTTGATACAATTAAAAATAAAAAGAACCAACATTTTTTTTTCAAACAAACTAAATAGCTTACCAATCAGAGTAAAACGCAACCACTCTGTAAATAAATGTGACTGACCTTAAATACCTAGGTAAAAAACTTTTTACCAAAAAATTAAACCGACTTCCAAAAAACACTGCAATGTGAAAAATAACTTTAATTTCGGTAGTCGGTGTCTTTAGTTTTGTATTTTCGTTTTTGGCACCGACTTCTGAAATTAAAGTTATTTTTCAATTTGCAGTGTTTTTTGGGAGTCGGTTTAATTTTTTGGTAAAATGTTTTTATTTCACTCTTTTTAGTTGGTTGATTTTTAATTTACCTAGTTACAAGAGCCTAAATGTCAACTACTTATAACATTTTACAAAATATTGCTTTTCCCAATGCTGGGCCATTAATTTTTGAGGAGTTCTCCTGGTACTTCACAATCACCATATGCATTGTGCCGAGCATAAAGTGCTTAACATCCATATTCAAGTAATCGAATCGCAATCCACGAAATACTTATTATTGAGTAGTTTTGGCGGCCATCTGTGGTCTTCATCATCAGTTCCACTTCCCCAAATGGTACGTTTTGAGAGCAACTGCACAAGTTACTATAAGAAATACCGAAAACGCCATAGGTGTGCCTATAATATTTGAAGAGTTCCCTCGATTTCCCCAGGATCCCATCATCGGATCCTGACTTGGTGACAAATGGTACCAATTTCGATGTATACCCTATCAAACAAAAAAAGAATTTTCCAAATCGGTTCAGCCGTCTTCGAGTAATCGGTGACCATACATTAAAAAAAAAAATATACGCGTTGAATTGATAACCTCCTCCTTTTTTTGTCGTCGGTTGAAAAAGTGGCAACGTAGCGCGGCGTGTGTTATCTCTTGTCTTGGTCAGATTTATCGCTCATCAAAATCATTTGCGACTAAACTACTTCTCCTATTTAATTGCTTTTGGTACAAAGCTTGAAAATGGTACCTAGTATACGCAGTTTAAAGGAAAGCCCCTCGGTCGTATCAACTCTGTATAATGTATTAGCAAATAATTGTGAAACTGTTTCATTAACCACTAAATATAATCATTATTCTTTGCAGTCAAAGATGTTTTATTTATTTTTGTTTAAATATAATAATTATAGCTAGTCTATAACGATGCCATTGACGGGATATAGTCCCACTCTCTATGAGAGCGAACAGTCCGTATGTTACATGTCATCGGATGTTTGATTGATGGATACACCAGTTTCTTCACGAACTTTAACTTCACTTCGTGTTTTGAGAGCAATGGTAATAATCATAGATCGGAATAGGTAGAGCTGTTTTATGTACTTGCCATAGGTTAGAATAATATGGATATTCCCCGAGTCCCGGAATTTGGTTTTTAAGTAGTAAAATCATAAAAAGACTATTCTCGCCTTCGGGACTAATGAAAGATTACACTTCCTTTTTGACGGGTAAATATAAAAAGGACGGGATTAAGGATAGTATAATAGGTAGATAAACTTGATTCATTAAACCACATATTATGCAAATGCAGCAAATGTACCGGTTTTGAGGCCACCGGGGGCCTTTTCCATTTCTTATTCAAGAATCAACAATCATTTAAACTTTTTTATTCTGAAGTTGTACAAAAACATTTACAGTTGTAAAATTTACAACGTCGCTCATTCGCTTATTGGCTTACATAAACCATTTTTATACATATTGAGAAAAATAATGAAATTCAATAAAATCCCGTAGTATCAGTCGAAATCCCGTGGAATATCCATATTAACATCAATGTTTACGGTCAATGAACGTAAATAGCTCTACCTATTCCGATCACTGGTAATAATACAACTTCTGGCCTGTCTGGATTCCGACAACTAGGACCTTCTTTTATTTATGGTGGCAAAATCATCTAATGTCTCCTCCCTCTCAGGGTGGAGTGGAAGGGAGTGTCAGACTTCTAGTGAGACTGCTTTTGTATACAATTATTAAGGCATTTAATTTAAAACAATTACCGAACAAAAATTGACCTGCAGCTATCAGCGCCGTTAAATCTGCAAAAAGAAAAAAGATATTAATTTTTTTATTCAACTCTAAGTTCTAGAGGTCTTTTCTAAGTTTATAACTCGCTAAAACTTTAATGCACAATACACAAATAGTTTTAATAATTCAAAATCTCAGGTAGTCGAAAGTTTGTTAAAAGGTCCTTCAGATCCATTTGGGGTTAAATTCGCTTTCACGCTAAATCGGGCCACGCAATAAAAAACCATTGTACTGGTAAAAAATATTCTTTTTTGTTATTCCTGACCTGTGTTTTATTCAAAAAGATTTAACAGAGTATAAAAAATATGGGTACAAACGAACCTATACATTTTTTTCTTTAGTGGATTAAGTTTTATATTGAGTTATCAAATGGGATGTAAGGTTTTTTAAGGGTTCGCAAAAAAGTAATCTCTAAAGACTTTCCTTCCCAGTAAGCAGGAAGTTTTTGTGTTTATTTTATTGGGTGTAAATAATGTAGAGAAGCTCGTGGCTAAATTAAAACTACCACATGTGTCGATGTCCAAGATAAAGCAATGTTTACCGAGGTCCGATCACGATGTCTCGAAATAAAGCTCAGGCTTTAGTGTTTGTCGTTACGGGTAATATGAAGCCAGAGTATCTGACGCTATTCTTGCTAAGGGGACCATGTTGCCCAGTAACGGGGTTTTGGAAGTCAGATGGGCAGTTGCTTCATGTGGAACACTTTTAATCAGCTATATCCAGTTTGATTGACGCGACAGCGTTGAGAAAGACTAATCAGATGAAGTATATGTTTTTAATTGCATTTAAAATTATGATGCAAATTACGTTTCTTTTTAATAAATGTACTCTAACTATAATAACGTACACTGGTCTTTACTTATAAAGATATTTAAATTTTGAAGCACATTAAAGGTTAACCGATTATGAAGGTCCTCCATCGTATATTTTATTTTAATTTTTGTTGAAATTTGAATTGTAATGAGTCAAATTACTTTGAAATAAAGCTTTTAGCTCTGAGATATTGGTTTTCGCATAATAAAATTCAGAACGTTATTTTGATAGGAATTAAATTCGAGTGTACTTCGTTTAAAATACATTTTAAGTCGGTCAACTGAATTTGCATTGCAAGAACAAGTCGCAGTCATAACAGTTTTAAACTCAAAGGCTATTTAATTTTTAAGATATACTTACCTATATAAGATGGTTAAATAGGCATAATATCATATCTAATAGACATAGACATTTTATCTAATAGGCCGAAATGGTTAAAATATTTCAAAATGTCTGTACTAATATTACAAAGCGGAAAAGTTTGTTAGTTTTTAGGGTTCCGTACACAAAGGGTAAGAACGGGACCCTATTACTAAGACTTCGCTGTCTGTCCGTCCGTCTGTCTGTCACCAGGCTGTATCTCAAGAACCGCGATAGCTGACAGTTGAAATTTTCACAAATTATGTATTTCTGTTGCCGCTATAACAGCAAATACTAAAAACAAAATAAAATAATTATTTAAGGGGGGCTCCCATACAATGATAAAATGGTGCGGAACCCTTCGTGCGCGAGTCCGACTGTCACTTGGCCGGTTTTTTTAACCACGCTAATATTCGAAAGTACTCGATGAATTTGAATGAAATTTGGTATGGAAGTAACTTGAAGCTTGAGAAAGTTTATATGTATACTACTTTTTACTCGACTGCAAAAGAAGAACGGTTATGTTTTTATCGTAATTTCACTGGAGCAAAGCCCCGCACAGCTGCCAATATTTTTATATTGTCACTCGCAATGAGCTCAAGTGGTGTATTACGACCCAATCTGTCTCATAGAGAGCTAGATCTGTATCTAGCTAGATATGTTATGTCATATTAAAACGATAGAAATTGCAATTCCTTTATCAGCAGTTAAGGTTGCCAGTTTGTCAAACCTAATAGCCAGACATAGACCAGCCAGTTTGGTCGGACATTTGGGTGAAAAGGCTGGACGACCTAAAGTTTTAAAGATTTTGTGTCTTGTTATTACGAGTAATACGTCAAATATTTTGTATGTAAACCCAGGCTTTTTTTATTATTTGTTTACCATAAATCTTCTTATGTTGTTATCCTTTTATATTTAAATGTAAAATACCTAAAAAAGCCGGACAAATAAACCTAACTATGTACAGCTTTAACCAAATGCCTGGCAACGCTATAAGCAGTGATACGCTTGACCCAGCATTCTATGAAGTAAAAATCTACCTAACACAGCAAAAAAAAAAAAGAAAAATTTTACGGTAAAATCCATTCCTACAATGCATAATTGTCTTTACAAGGGCCAGTTCAAGTAGAGTTCAGTTTTAATAAATTCATTACAGAACCATTGGTATAAATCATACGGCAACATTAGGCTGCTTGCGCACTAGACTGTAACGATCATGGACGACATAAATTGTTGCAGTGGTGAGTTGCGGTCAGGATTAATTTTGGAATTGTGTTTAGTTGTGTTGTGAGCTGAAGATGAGGTGTTAGGATTTAGTTTGATTGTAAGAGGTAAGTAAACAATGTTTAAATGGAAACTATTATGATTTTAATGTATGTAAAAGAAAGGTTGATGCCCTTTGAACATATAAATAAGATACATATTTTAATGTAATGTTAATTTTCAATAAGATTATATCTTAAGATGACATTTTGATTACCTCTGTTAAGTTGTACATGTTCGTGTAAAATAATATAAAGTTGGAAGTAAATGTAAATATATTTTTATCTTCAGTAAACAATGGTTCATATATAAATAGAATTTTTTTCTAACTAGGCTCCTTTTCAAATATGATGTACCTATAAATTGCTTAAATGTACTTAATGACTAAGTCAACAATTTGTATTACAGTTGAAATCTGCATGAAGTTAAATATAATTTTCTATCAATTTGATAATTTGATTATATTGACTGTTGGTAAGATTGGTTGCAGCTTGATTTTAACATCTTTGAGTGCAAAGAGCGTAGGAAATATGTTACATTATAAAAATCTTTATTTCCAAAACTATAACGCAGTTCCAAAAGATTTACTCATTATCATCCTGAAGAGTGCTTTAATCGTCCACATTTCTACCATAGTGCACACGATCCCTAAACAAAAAGTGTACCAAGGAAGAAATCACGACTACTCCGCCGCCATCACAGAACGTGATACACTAACAGAAGAGCAGTCACGATGGTTTATTAGCTGATCCCTCTTTATAAATCAATAGTTTCAATATTTATTACCGATATTACTGTAGATTGCTCTATCAATGTCGGTGTTGTTACACTGGAGCGACTTTTTGCACAGAAAATACGTTTGATCGTTTTATTGGTTGTCAATGTTCTTTCACGGATGCAAACGCGTTTGTACCTATGTGCATGAAGTGTAAATAAGTAAATTAATAAAAAAGAAATGGATTTGTTACGTTTCCATTACAAAAAATCTTTCATTGTATAAGTAACACGATTGAAAAAGAAAGAAAGAAAAAGTATTTCTTGACGTCAAATGTAGCTCACACGATAAAAGAAACACAATTAGGGACTTACACAGGTTGAAAAAATATCGCTGAGTGGGTAGGTACTACTACTGTGTGTTACCTCTTTTCCTTAAGGATGGGCTACAAGAGCTACGGGAAATAACTGGAATCCTACGGGAAATAATATACATGCCACGATTGTAACCATAGCTTAAGCAATATCATTAAATAAGTGTATTTAAATTTTGGTACAATAAAGTATATTTTATCTATCTGTCATGCTTGTGAAAAATACACTTACGATTTTTTTTTAACGCAGGAAGCCCATCTTAGGCTCAAGACAGAGTTATATTCTATCAGAGAAGAAGATGGTTGAAACATAAAAACTTTTTTGCAAAAAATAAAACCGACTTCCATATCAAAACACTACAAAGCCAAAAATAATTTTAATTTCGGTAGTCGGTGTTATTGGTTTTGTATTTTCTTTTTTTTTCACACCGCCTTCCGAAATTAAAATTATTTTTGGATAGTGTCAATCCTAGAGCTTGATATCTGCTGTTTAGACAATAGGCGTCGCCTATCAAGGGACTCTTAACTCTACTTGTACGATAAATGGCCACTGTATTAGCCTAGAGTAATATAAAAATACAGCAATTCCTAACCTATAAATATGATTCTGTTTTATATTTATTTAATCACAACTCTCGCATGATCAGCTGCACTATTTTTTTAGAGAATTTACCTATT
Organism: Tholera decimalis; assembly: GCA_943138885.2. Lineage (NCBI taxonomy): Eukaryota > Metazoa > Arthropoda > Insecta > Lepidoptera > Noctuidae > Tholera > Tholera decimalis. Next base: position 7,881,651 of record OW964565.2, on the reverse strand, counting down.
TATCTATCTCATTAGATCGCGAAAAGTGTAAGGAGGGAAGGGAAGCCTTTGCCCTGCAATGGCACAGCACAGGCTTATCACAAAAATTTCACTCAATTATATATTTTAATTAAAGGTATTCTCTTAATCATGATTATCGTTAATTAGCATTTTATTTAAATCAATTGTAAGTCAAAGCAGCAAAAATTATATATTGCTAAACCAAATTTAGTTCCTTTCAATAAACTTTCATTGTCCACACCCACTTGACTCCGGAAACGCATTCATTAAATCAAAAGATGATTTTGTTACGGTACGGTGTAACAAGTGGCTAACATTAGTCACGTCCAAAGAATAACGGTGCTACAATGTCTTAGAAAGACGAGAAATACTGACCACTCGCTGAGAGATTTCTGTATAGCTCATTGTCTTTGTAACGTCGGACAAGTCTCAATGGCCCTTAAGAATACCAACTTGGATTTGCGTTTAGAAAACTATAATCTACAAAACTTTAACCTTATTTTCGTAATGATAGGGTTGAAAATGATACTGTTGTGTTATTTCAGTAGTATACGCAACTTTGTCAGAAACACTTGTACATGTCATAGTTGTTTGTTAATTTGAAATGTTGAATAACGTTTTTTTTACAATATGCTGAAAGTTTTGGAGTGTTCGTACAAAAAGGCTTGTTATTTTAGCTTTGATTGCTGTTTTGTCTTAGTTTTTTTCCGGCTAAACAGTTTTTTTTTTAATTGTCTGTTCTATTATGCTGAATAATAGAGAACGTTTGAATTTGATGTTTTTTGAGATTCGAACAGGGTTGGATTGACGTGTTATGAATTATTTATGATAGATAAAAAAATACAGGGTAGTGTTTCTTAATAGTGCCGTGATAATGTATTTTTTATGTAAGTACTAATACTAGCTGTTGCTCGTGAGTCGTGACTTCATTCGCGTGGAAGTTTCGTATATTTCCTTGGGACAGAAAGTAGCATATGTGCTTTTCCAGAATATCATCTATTCCTGTGCCAAATTTCATCCATATCAAACATCCATGCATTTATCTAAACTTTCGCATTTATAATATTAGTGAAGGTACTAGGAGATTCTTTAAATACTCATGTCTGCGAATAATATCATACAAATAATGTAAAATGTTTGATTGTTAATTAGTGCAATTGCAATTTTATTGAAACATAAACCACGTCTGTCATTATTTATTTTGAATTATTGTTTGGAATGAAGAGAAAATACCATTCATATGTATCTGTTTGGATGAATTTGTGAATTTTCTGTACGTACAAATATACCAATTTTCTCGGAGAGTTTACTAAAAAAATTACGGCCATCATAATAATGGTTTGACCTGTGACACGTAGGTACTCTCTTCAAATTTATTAATAACCAGTTTGCTATTCAGTTATAACCCCTAATCCAATAAAATAAGTGTGTGGTATTATAAGCACAGATTGGCGATAAATACCGAAGGCTATTTGGATATTAATATAACCGATAGCTGCTTGAAGATTCGTGTAATAAAAGCTTCTGTTCTAAGCAATAATTTTGAGGCTAATTCTTGGGCCAACTGTAAGTATTGAAATATCTACTTTTCGTAATGGTTTTTTTATTTGAGATAGAAATTATTTAATAAAAAGTTTTTGTTTTGTTTTTTTTTTATATTTATATTTATACTACTTTTTGAAGTGAAAATATAAATGAATAAGTTGATAACAAAAAAACTTTTTCTGCAAATTTGTCAAACATTCTTCCCAACTAAACACTAAGAAGTGATGACGGTTAGGCGTATTACGGGACTGTCTTTATATAATTTTTAAAAAGTGCTGATTTCTAGCGTTGTTTGAAGAAACGAGTTTTTGAAGTTGATTTTGATAGAAATGTCTGTTATTCAATACTAAACCCGATTTGAATGTTGGTTCTAAAAACAATAGTGATGAATGGGCCGTAATCCACCACGCGGGCCCAATGATGATGAAGATGAATGCACAATGTAATAACACAAAGTATTGTGCCTACTTAGGTTCGAACCCATGACTTATGAACTCGTAAGTAATGTCTGAAACCACTGCTCTTAAACTATGATAAAATAATAAACTCTGAATAAATAACCTTTACAAGACCAGGTATATAAAATGTGTTTTCCAATCACGTACATCTGTACATATATTAGATACAAATCTATGGGCCCAAAACTTTGTATCGAATACTAATAAGCTTTTAGAAAGGGCCTGGCTTCAAAGGATATCCGTAGCCGCAGAGTAAAGCTGATTTAAAGTTTTCAGTTTGGTCGGGATCATTAATGAGTTTGAGTGTTTAGTGGTGACATAATAAAATATTAAAGTTTATTTAAAGTACTAGATAACCTCACGCGCAATGGGTTTCGAATAAATCATATTTTTTATGTAATAAAAAAACAGGAGTAGTTCAGTTGTGTTTTATTAATGTTTGTATTGACATTACTTTCAGACTATTGATATTTTATAAGTTTTTAAGCTAACAGTGTCACTAACAGTATCATTAGAACTTCAAACGGGATATTTACCATGTGTACTTATTGTTTCGAGTTCATCCGTGATCATGGCGCTTGCAACAGTGCCGAAATATTGGAAACTCGAAACAATAAGTACGCGTGGTAAATATCCCGTTTTATGTTCTAATGATATTGATATTTTATAAGTCTCTAAGCAAAGAACTTTTTTTTTATAGATAATAGGTTAGTTGATAGGATAATATTTGTATTTTAGCTAAGTCTGCTGTTAGCTCATTATAACGGACTACCAAAGAAAGGAGAAAGTTCTCAGTGAGGTGATATTTTCGCCAATTGCCAACTTTAATGATTCTTTTGTTTATTAAAAGAGTATTTTATATGATGTGTATTCACCAAATTCAAACAGGACTACCGTTTACACATCAAAAAGCATGTACCAGCACCAGCGTCTAATCTCCTCGAATGTCTCGTATTAAGTATGATCTAGTTACAAAACAGGACAGTATTGATACTTTAAGCGGTTCTCTATTTATTCAAAAACAAAATAACAGGGACTTGTTTTTGAACCTTGACCATTTTTGTTTATCACTGTGGTGGTTTCCTAGTTTTTGTTTTTTTTTTTTAAGTGGCATTTCATTAGGCACGTCCTGATTGCCTATAGATAGGGTTACAATCCTCAAGATCCTCTGTAAGAGATAGCATGTAAAATTGGTCACCCTGTTGGCAATCTTAACTAAAGAAATAATACCTTTGGAAATAGGTAATGGAACTCATGCGACTGCCAAAATCACATTTCCTGATATTACATAATAACATGTATACAAATCATTCTGATACGCCAGCAGGCGGTACAAGTTGTATTCATACTTAAACAAAACCAAAATCCCACAGCTACAAGCACTATTATAGAACAAGCTACAACTATAAGTACCGCCTGTAAGACCGGGTCATAGCTCAACAAGCCGCAAAAACGTTAAACACAGCACCAAACAATGATTTCCGTCCTCGTCACTCTGCGGGATCCTTCAAATAATTCCCAGACAATCTTCCACTCGCTACAGAATCAATTGGCTGCCGCCATAATGAAGACATTACTGTCTGTTTCGACCATCTATCGACACTCGATCGCAGATAATCGTTACACGATCGCTTGTACCGTTCGCAGAATGACGAGGCCATTTTGATTTTTTTTTTGCTAAAAAGTTGTGACTGGCTATTAGTTGTTATTACTTATTGTTGTTTTTTTTTTTTTGCTATTTTTGATGATAGAGTAATCATTAAAGAATTATTGGATTTTTTGTGAGACTGCCATTTTAGATTGGAAGCAAAAATTAAAACATGTATTTTTTATAAATGATCAATTGTCCCGTGGGAAAATAGGACATGTTATTATAAATCTAATTTGTAACCAGTAAAGTTCGTACGTGCTAGTTATAAGAATCTTATAAGGTAAATTGGAACTACCTTATTGGGTTGCATCACGTAGGCGATGGGTTATCAAATTATTCCAATTTCATACGGTACTTGAACTGTGTTATAACTAGGTAAGAGATGATTATAACATTTTAATATAAACTCGTATTTAGTATTGTAATTAGGTAACTAAATGTAATTTATCAAATAATTTTTTTTTCAAAGTAGCTTCTAACTTTAGTGTGCTAGCGTGAAATGTTCTCTTTTTCATTGGTTTTTTAGTTCGGAAACCCTTTTGACTATCCTTAGAACACTCTGTCAAAGTTTTATAACAAACATTTAGAGGACATACAAATATTGATTTTTATTTATGTATACAGTGTGGCGATTAAGTTATCACATTAATTGAAACCATGTACTTTATATTAGGTATTTTATCATGTAAAATTAAAATATTCTCCTTCTTTCCCTCGTGTAACCGTGCCGATAACTGATCGCATCGAACTTCTTGGGGTTACGTTGACATCCACCCTTAATTTTGGTCCGTTTATCGAGGCTAAGGCTCAATTGGCTGCCAAAAAGTTAAGAATCCTAGCTAAGGTGAGACGGTACTTCACACTGGAACAGCTGCTCAACCTCTATCAAGCGCAAGTTCGGTCGTGTATGGAGTACTGCTCTCATCTCTGGGACGGATCTGCCAAATACCAGCTTGATGCACTTGAATCTATAGAGAAACGGGCCAAAAGGCTTATCGGCAACGAGAAACTGGTCGAGACAAGGCTCCAGAACCTAGAATATCGGCGACGTGTTGCAAGCCTGTCAGTTTTCTATCGGTTACATTTCGGAGAGTGTGCGATGGAATTGCAGTCTTATTCCACCAAGCCCGTTCCATCATCGAACTACAAGGCAAACGGCGATGTGCCATCGTTACATGGTGAATATCCCACCCATACGCACGAAACGTTTTGGTAATACTTTCATTGTGCGTACAGCTAAGGAGTGGAATTCCCTGCCGGAGTCTGTGTTTCCTGATAGTTATAACCTAGGAGTCTTTAAGTCAAGAGTGAATAGGTTACTTCTAGGCAAGCGTGCTCCATCTTCAACCACATCATCGCTTAACATCAGGTGAGATGATGGTCAAACGTAAGCCTATTTATTATGTAAAAATAATATATATAATTATATATATTATAGCCGTGGGACCGTTTTTAGGGTTCCGTAGTCAACAAGGAACCCTTATAGTTTCGCCATGTCCGTCTGTCTGTCCGTCTGTCCGCGGTTTAGCTCAAAAACTATTGGTACTAGAAAGTTGTACTTTGGCATGAATATACACGTTAGCGACGCCGAAAAAGTAGTAAAATAAAATTTTGAAAAAAAACATTATTTAGGGTACCTCCCATACATGTAAAGTGGGATGATAATTATTTTTTTTCGTTCTTCCCATAATGTGGGATATCGTTGGATAGGTCTTTCAAAAATATTAGGGGTTTCTTGAGACCGTTTTTTGATTAAGTAAACCGTTCGTGACTTATCAAGCTTTAAAGTACCAATTTTCGTTAGAGTCAAGTGTCCCCCCCCCCCTCTATCAACTAAACGGTTATAGTTAGAAGTTCAAATGTCACGGCCGTAGTACCTATATATAACGAAATTTAAAGGAAAACTATCACACATAAGTGGGCTTCACAAGTTTACGAGTAATAGTCGACCAATTGTATTTGACTCGAAAATTTCGAACAACTCTATAGAAATGTCGATAGATGGCGCTAAGCACCAGTTGTATCGTGCTAGCTTCTTGTGACGATTGAGTAGTGTAGCTCTGTGTCCTTATTTAAATTCAACACACCGGCTATGACAAGTTTTATACAAATCTCTAAAAAAAATTGAAACTTTCCGTGCAAAATTGTCGGATCAGGTGAGGATTTGTATAGGAAGTCAAATTAGTTAGGTAGTCATGTTTGGCTTTTAGTTAGAGCATGGTACGAAACGATCAGTCAGCGAATACGACACGCACTTGGCTGTTATAAAAACTACGGAATCCTACACTGCGCGTGGCCCGACACGCACTTGACCGGTTTTTTTCCATTTTAATATTTCACAAGATCATGTATTGCATAAACGTAACAGCTAACCAATCACCGCGCTGTGTTGCCGCTTTTATAGGTCAGTAAACTCATATTATAAAGGATTATTAATTTTTTACCAATAATTCCATTTATTTTGTTTGAATGCATTTTCTTAATTTTAGTAAAAAAAAAATATATTTTATTTTTTTAACGGACTGATAACAACTTGTAATACCTGCTGTACAATTTAATGTGATAACCTAATCGCAACCCTGTATAGACCAACGATAGGCACTTTTGAATAGTTGAAAAGAATTTATTGAATAAATTTTGGGTACGAATAGATTTTAAATTTCTAGCTAATGCAAATTCTTTTTAAACTTTGTATGCCTATGAAACTGTGGGGCAAACCAATATTGAGGCAACCTTCTTTATTAAGACGTGTTTTATACGTTTTTATATTATATTCCAATCTAATACCAAAACTGTATCACCGAAACCAAAATCATTAATCAAACGCCTTCAATAAATCCAAGACTCATCAAATACGATTTAACAGACATAGAATCTTCAACCAACAGTATCAAAACGCACTTAGAAGCCTCTCAAAACATTCCTCATTCAGAAAGTATGTTAAACACACGTACAGATGAAACTAGGCCTATTAATAAGCCGTCAGTATTGTAAAAGAAATTAGACAATTCATTAATACTCATTGTGGTGTATGAGTCAGCAGTTGGGAAGATACAATATGACTTTTTGTTTCACATACCACAGTCATTCTCGATAAAAGCAGTGTTAGTTGCCAGTGATGATACTCATACATTATAGTTGACATCTTGGTAAGACTAGAAGCCAGCCAAAGGGTAGGAGGATACAATACCCGAAGTTGCGAGATTCATAAGAAATCCAAGTTGCAGTAACCTGAAGAACGACTAAGTTTAAGAGGTAGTTACTGGAACATATTACTCAAAGAATGAAGGGCCGATGTAGGTACCTCATAAAGAGATTGGGGTTATGTGGATTTACTTCATGGAAGATGTGGCCGAAGATGAAGATGAGTCAACCACCAAAATATTTATAAAGTAATGTGCATGGCATTTCCTTCATTTTGTTCAAGTATTTTGACACTCATTACCGTTTGTGGTTTTCGAAATTACACTCATTGTTAGTTCAGTTAGTCACTTTTTATTTGAATGAGGTTGACGAGGTAATCATTTAAATGAGTGATGTGGTTTTTTGGAAATTCTTTAACATACGGTTAACGATGTGTCAGGTTATAATTAATCATAGTCTTGTGTCATTGTTAAAGCGTTTTTGTTGTATATATACTAACTTGGAATATATTATGAAGTCATGACCTTTAAAACATCCTAGTATAAATATACAATATAGTCTACTTAAGAGCTGTGTATAAAAGCCAACCTTAAAGAATACCTAAGGACCTTTTCAAATTAAATGTTTCAAAGCTAAGCCCAAGAGTCAACCGGTCAATCGAAGACCTCAAAATACGTCAAGTTTAATGCAAATTAAGTTAACCTTAGCCTTTTCCAATTCACAGAGCGTTAACTTTATCCAAACGAGGTCTTATTGAGTTAGTATTTAAGCTAAAGATTTATTCAAAAGAGTACAGCCGTTTACTGACGCGTCTTTCATATCAATGAGGAAGAATTCTATGATTCCAATATAAGAGTCTACTGGAATATTGTTTTTTTGTTATTCCTGTCATTTTTGTGCGTTACGTTCATATAAATTCTTATTGGATTTGTCTAGTTTTTATTCATATTGAGACTAACTATTTTTATTGTATTCTTTGTATAGACAACTTTTGTTTTCTTTGCAATTAAAACTACTTACTCTTTTCCTTCTTCATGAATCATAATATTTTAGTCATGTCGTTTTGTAAACCGTTAAATTCAGTTAAATTACTACCCATTTTTTTCTAGCTCCCACATTTCTTCAATCACGCTGATTACCATATGAATATTCCCGTCTAGCAACTAAAAAAACATTAGTCACATCCCTGGTTTTCAAAGCTGCTCAGATTATTTCTACCGCACCGCCTTTGGAAATAGCCGTTTAGTATTCAAAGAGCACATGCTTCATAATTCCCTTGCTGCTTAATACGGCCCCATACTCGACCACCGCGATTCAAAACCAGATTTGAAGACCTTCCCTACCTCTCTTTTATGTATGTATTTTTTTGTTGGATAGGTAAGCGGGTATAGCTAACGAGGGTTCATGTTGTATTGGATGTTTTATCTCATACTTGCCCTCATCTCTTTGTTTCACGAAAACGTGATATAAAAGATTAACTTATTAGTATTCGAGGGAGGGCTTAGATCGGTCGGTTCAGATGGTGTGCGAAGCGGTTTGAAGTTAGCGACATGACTAAGTCCTATTTGGGTTTGTGTCAATATGTTTTGGCTATTCAAATGTCATTGTTTTCTGGAACGAATCGGAAATGTTTATTGTGTAGTGATATTTTAACAAAAAAAAAATGAAATGTATACTCGTATAAGTTAAAAAAAAAAAACTCATCGAGTATTTCTGTACTATCAACATTATTACCTAACTTACATTTCTAGAGAATCTAGATGAAAACTATTATTTGCAAAACTCAAGACTGGATTTCTCCTTTGGTTTCTACAGGTATCCTTGACTAATATTTATTAAAGAGTATTGATTCGTTCTTAAAGACTTTACCCTCTCTATTAAAATTACTATCTTATGCAAGTTTTCTCTTGTAATACTACTACAACAATTTAAAAAAGAAATCATATTGAATTATACTAAAATTACATTCAGTTATTTTGGTCCAACAGTAATTTTTTGTTAGTGTTTATTGCTATGAACATTTAATTACCTGCACCGGCAACTCTGACAATGAATACGTACAAAAGATTCAAAGGCCCGTACAAATGCTGGATTTCATTTTTAATTAAATTAACACCTTTAAGCTAAAGAGAGATTTATATACCTACGAACAAAGAATGTAAGAAAATGCATGTAAGCTTAATGCACATTACAACTGTAGGTGTTAGCGGAATTTACACTTCAAAATGTATGTATTTGTCACGGCCATTTCATAAAATTGACCAGTTTTTGCATCCGTGACTTCAAACCTAGCCTAGATGTATTCTGCAGGATTTAACAGAATCATGACTTATCAAAGAAATCTTTGCCGCCTAGATTGGGGGCCACAAATACGCTATTTCATTAGATACAACATGTTGCATAAATGTAATTATTTATTGAAATATTTATTATTTAGGTAAAGTAAATGACTGTAACACAGCTCAATGAATTAGATTCTTATTCTTTCGAATCTAACCTATGCATCTTTTAATTGTTAGATCAATTATATTAATAACATATTCATAGCAGATAAAAATGCGTACGCGTAACGTATTACAAACTTCTTAGAGAAACTTATTAAAACTTTATAAGTCTATTGATAAAAAGTCAAGGTGCAGAAAACTAAATTCAATTAACTTAATATAAATGTAAATTAGTTTTTTGAACAGGTTGTTCTCCCTACTTTCCAATATTGTCGCAGATTGTAACAACCAAACCTGTAATAATGTATCCCCCTTAATAGGTTCCTAAACTTCGCTATCATAAATAAACCGTGCTTCAGAACTTCGATCTAATGAAAGAAATAAAGTACTTTAATTGCATCTTAAAGATGGACGAGAAATTGCTGGGTTCTCGAATATTACTTTGAGTCCAATAATTTCCAATCCATTAGTCTTTTAAGACTCTTATTAATTCTTGAAAGGTACTTTGGGAGTATTCAAAATTGTATTGTGTAATTTTAACTTCGAGATGTTTCAGTTCAATTTTAATTCTGCTAATCAGAAAAGAAATAAAATGTTTGTAATAAAGACAGTATTTAGTATTAATTCTAAAAAAAATTTGTTAATTGAATTTGATTGCAGTATTCGGCACTGCCCTTCCACCAAACAATATACATTGGCACATGCAGAAAAAGCCAAATGAAACCCACCGTTAATGAATAAACATTTTTTGAGGATGTGCCATGAAGAGACAAATGGCGTATCGTATTAGGCTCATAGTAGTAACACGTCTCGAGTCGACGAAGTTTCAAGAAGCAGTCAGCAGTAATGAGAAGTCCCAATAGTTCCATAACCTGCCGGGGGTGAAGGAATGTTCTAATGAGAAACCACGGGACTAGGAACAGGGTGGGTTTTTAGTCCGTAGAAGCTTTTACCGCTCCACCCAGGGCGAAAGGACGCATTCAAAGAATTTTCACGAGAAAAATGTTTGAAACACGCGGTACATCACCGATCTCTAATCTATTAGAGAACTTGGATTTAACACTGTACGTTGTATTGTACATATACATTGTACATAACTCAAACAATCACGTTCCCACTGCTAGGACACAGGCATCCCCTCTATTAGTGGGTCAGGCCCAGTGCGGGTTGGTGAAAAAACATTGTGGAAGGAAAGGTACTTACAGGAGGGTGTAAATTATGAGTCCCTTCGATATGAGTACCCAGCGCGCTAATTCAGGCGATATTTCCACCAAGCTTCACGAGAGGAGAGAGTTTGAGGATTCACCACACAACACCAGTATTTTATCACTTTTTAGAGTTTTGGCGTCAGCGCGTGCGCACGTTTGCCAGTAAGCGAGCGGTTTTGCGAGTGAATGAGGGTGGGGGTTGTTCCGAATGAACGGAACAGGAAAGAGTGATAACTAGTAAGGAATCGATTTTGAATGGAAGATCCTTCTCAAGTGAGTTAATGAGTGAAGTGTAATATAATGTTGCAAGTACGCGTTTATGACAAAATACTAATAATAATAAGTACCTATAGACAAAATAATGCGAATGGCGCATACGCATTGTAAATACAATTATTTATTTATCACGCATTTCCTCAATATAATGCCTGCTTCCATTCTGTTCCAGAACTTTTATGTAAAATTCTTTGTATATCTCACAACTGCTAGCAATTAGTGTAAACTAAAGGAAATAATTGAGACGATTAAGTTTTTTGTTAAGTTAGGAGGACGGAGAATGACTTCATTTGTCTCTTGATCGGATGTCATTAAGTAGTAAAATGTTTATAGAAGATAAGTGCCGGTAATTACCAGCTCATGGTTTCAAATTTCCTGATAGTTTTACACTGCGGTGACATCACATTGAAATAAAACTTGACTATTTTATGCGGGTAAAATACGCAGTAACTAATATAACTACTCGAAAACTAATAAGATTTGAGAGAAATATTTTTTTTCAGGTAGTAAGTTATCAAATGACTCCCTCCTTTAGTAATAGTCAAAGCGGGAGCTCTTTGTTTCATATTCGACCACATTATCGCTTACCATCAGGTAAGATTGGCCAAACACAAACCTATTTTCAATAAGAAAGTACAGTTATATTAAAAGTCATAAAATTTGAGTGAGAATCGCTCTCAACTATACTTATATTAGGCACTACTTACAGAACAGATGTAACAAAAGCCACAAATAAGAAATATTACTCCCGCAAAAAGAACGACATTCACAATAACCCAGTTACAAGGCAAAAAATACGACTCAATTCATATTTCATCAAATAAAGCACATAAAAGTAGAAACAACAGCTTGGATAAAAAATAATCTCAATTTATGCGAGGAAAACTGCCAAAGTTTAAAATTACGAGCATAGTAAGCCTATATTTTGAGGTAATCAGAGCAAAGGCAGAAGTTTGCCTGTAAAGTATCATAGGCTTCTGGGTGTGTGCCCAGAAAATAAGCGACGGAAATGGTGCTGAGTAAGCCGAAATATGTAGTTATTTTTATATACTTAGTTGCTAACGAAGTTTGTTTAATGTGCCTGAAGTAGTTTTGTAACTTGCACGATTTTTGTTTTCAATACTACCAGTATCAGCAGTGAGTAAGAAGTGATTTTGCATGCATTTATATTAATTCTTTTTTAAACTAAATGAAATATTTATAGTTACAAAGGTGTACTTAATGTCTTAGGCATTTTCTTCCAGATCATAAACATCGGCTAAGTCTTTTCCCAATAATCTCGTGGTTGGCCAACAGTTTAACCGAATGCAGCTAAGCACTAGTGTATATACGTGTGTATATCGGGCAGGTATCCACAACTCCACAACCATGCGCGTATTTTGCGTAAGGGTAGGATTTTTTCACTCAATCCATGCCAGTTCCACCAGGAAGGCGAGCAATGCCCTTGTTTTGCTTACCATTTCTAGGAGGGTACCTTTTTTTTTTTTTTTTTTTTTTCTTGGGTGGGAAAATCATCGAATAACTTCTCCCGCTCTGGGTTAAGCGGAAGGGAGTGTCAGACTTCTACTGACTAAAAACCCACCCTGTCCCTTCAGCTGCCCGTAAGTTCCGGAGCCGCGGTATCTTTTTAATACATTTCCGCGACCCCAACAGGCTATGGCTTTATGAGGCCCCGTCACTAATGCTGACGGCTCCTTGAGGCGCGCGTGGAACACGACGCGCCGCCGACCCGGGCCTGGCCTTTGCCGGACGGTGAGCTACCCCTGCTCGCCGTCCGCAAGCCCGCACCTACGGTGGCCGGAAATCGGCTCGCGATCCTCGACGCCCAGGGCGTCTACCACGACGGCTGGGGCGCGAGGATGAGAGCTGCCTCTCCCTCGCGCGTTCGGCCTCCTCCTTCGCTAGCATGACTGCTTCGCAGAAGGAGGCGACCGCATCCCATTCCCTCTCGCTCCAGGTCGGCGGCGGTGACCTCTCGCTCCCCAGAGCAGGGCGCGAGAGGTCACCGCCGCCGACCGCCTCTACGAGGACACGGCGGTGCTCCGCCCAAGCAGGGCATACCTCGACCGTATGCTCCACCGTGTCCTCCAGGTGGTCCTCACAATGACGACACCCGGACGTGTCCTCCCGCTGAATCCGAAACAGGTACCTACCGAAACAACCATGTCCGGTCAGCACCTGCGTCAGGCGGAAGGTGAGGATGCCGTGGCCTCTCTCCAGCCACTCCTCGAAGAGGGGACTTACCGCCGCGATTGCGGCGTGCCCATCTAGGAGGGTACCTGGGTTGCCGAAGTATTTAGTCCTGTAATCCGCGACTACAGGGCAGCTCAGTAGCAAGTGTGCTGCTGTTTCGTCCTCCTCCATGCAGGCTCTGCAGAGTGGGCTGTCTGTGACTCTAGAAGTGTTTATTAAAGGATCCATGATCGGTGAGGGCGGCTGTCACCAGCCCCAATTGTGGTTTAGATAGTCTAAGGACCTGTTTCGACAAGCGGCCATCAAGGGTCAGGAGAGCCTCTTTGGCCTGCCTGCACTCACCATGGTCATCCCATAGTTTGTGGTGTAAGTCTCTGGTGCATTTCCTTACCAGGTGACGCAGATAACCGAAGGGGAGTGGCGCAATGGGTTCAGGTCCCATAATCGCCATGCTCGAAGCCCTTCTAGCGGGTTCGTCCGCTGCCTCGTTGCCTCGGGAGTCGCTGTGTCCTTTGATCCATCAGCACTAGTGTATTACATAGAGTGACTGCCTATCTGACTTCCACAACACAGTAGCAGGGTAACATGATACCCCTTGTCAATAATGGTGTCAGAATATCTGTCTTCTCACTACGCGTAACGACTGTGAGAGATGTATAAATACCAGCCGGGACCAACCCGCCTTAACGTGCTTTTCGAGTCATGAAGGATTCATAATATTCACACTCTCAGAATGGAAGGGACTTAACTCAAAAATTGTACTTTTTGGATATGAGCAGTAATAAAACAGCATTGAATAAATTAGATTCATATATCTCAAGTGGCAAATGTATAAGCTGTCTCTTTATAACTCGTAATTCAGATCCCTGTTTCTACGGTAATTCAGAGTAGTGTTTCAGGCCGGTTTACATCAAAATCTGAAATTACACGAATTTAGAGTTAGGTCACTTTCATTCTAAGAGTGCGATATGTTAAGAAGGTCTCCCACTGACTGGACTGACCTTGGCAAAGATTACCCATACAGCTGTTATAATTTAGCTTGGAGCTGTCCAAAAATAATAATACATTATTTTTATTGTAGTTAGTAATAGGTTTGCGTTTGTCCACCATCTCACCAGATTGTAAGTGATGATGTTGTCGAAGATGAAGCACACTTACCAAGAAGTAACCTGTTCACTCTTGTCTTAAAGATCCCTAGGTTATAGCTATCAGGAAACACTGACTCCGGCAGGAAATTCCACTCCTTAGACATACATAATTTTGAAAATAAAATTCTAGTTTCACTATTTAAGCGAAACTTGATTGCATACCCACCGAGTTATTTGAAAGAGAATCATTTCGAAACTAAACGAAGCATCTAAAATCGTTTTAGTTTTTAGATCGAGATATCAGTGTCACTTTTCTAAATAAAAACGCCAAAACTCTGCTACACCTATTCACTTTATATGCAAATCTACCTTCCGCGTCCGTGGTACCGCAAAATTCACATCTCCAGTGGAAAGCATACAGATATGGCCGAATCAAGGATGCTGATGGCGCAGCAAAACACCATGAATAATTTCATAGTCTAGGCTCGCGTAGAGTCATGACTAAACATAGCATGTCTGATGTTGTAACAGAAATAGTTCCAAATATGCACGGAATAGCTCTTTTACCTTTGAAAGTTTCAGTGTGTTTAAAAATTTTTTTCAGTGTAGACTTTAAGAATATTTTTAGCCTGAACATTTTTTAACACAAATGTTTATTAGATAGTACCAGTTCATATGCACGTACTTACAGTCATAATATTTCGTATGCATTATTATAATAAAGGAATCATTACCTGACTGCTTTTCTACTCCATTTAAACTTTTCCTGTGCCAAATTTATTTATTCCCCTATTAATATAGATACTACGTAGGAAATGATAAAAAACATAGAAAAGTATCTTACAAACTATGAATGGAATTGTGTTCCAATTAAAATAGACTAGCGCATCGTTCCATATTTGAAAGCAAATGTGCATGAAGTGTTCAAATATTTTTATGCTTTGCTAATTTACTTCAGATGTCAAATACTTAAACTCTAATAAATCCATCATCATCAGAACTAAACCCGTCTCATGTTATTTCTCTTTAACTTCTGCGTAAAAATGTTTATCAGGATAAGGTAAGTATAAGCTACTAGTTTAGTCCACTCTGGCTAAAAACAAAATGTTCCGCAAAACAAAAATAAGCACTAAAATAAATAAAATCCAACCAAATTAGAGCGCTCCCCGTATATTTCTCCCGCAGTAAACAACATTAAGTTAATCTCACAGTTTCTTTATTATTTCAAACGCTCAGTTTCAGGAAGTAATACTCGGCTGGAAAATAATAGCAGCCCGATAGCCTTACAACGTGATCCAGTTTAGTTCAATAAGGAATTGTAAGTTCACGATTTTTCCTTTACGGGTAGGACAGAATTTGGTGTTAGTGTTAATCAATGGAGCCATGTTTGTCGCGAGTTCATATTTTATCTTTATCGAGAACAGCTTTTTATAATACGAATATTTGTAAGAGAAATTATGACAAATTTTATTTACTAATTCATATGGCACTTCAAAAACTTGCTCACCAAGACAGTCACACGCAGAAATCACGGACAGTTAATTCTCTTTAAAGATAAGGGTGAATTACTTCTATGGAAGCGTGCTTCATCTTCGACCACATCATCGCTTACCATCAGGTGAGACGGTGATCAAACGTGAGCCTGCAAACGACGACTAATGAGAACAGTAAAAAAGTTGCAGTGATTAGGTCACTTATAGGTACCTACATAATTATGTAGAAGTTCATAGTACTCGCATTACATACTGCAATTATACACACGATACTTAAGTATTTCGGAAAGTGGTCATTAAGTAACACTTTGATACGTATTTTTTTCGTAATTTTAAACAAGATGAGGCCGGCGTTTCTGTCTGTCTACCCTGAGAAGAAACACCGAATCAA
Organism: Tholera decimalis; assembly: GCA_943138885.2. NCBI lineage: Eukaryota > Metazoa > Arthropoda > Insecta > Lepidoptera > Noctuidae > Tholera > Tholera decimalis. The sequence goes on along the minus strand of OW964565.2, from coordinate 7,865,760 downwards.
ACTCAGTCTCTTTTGATGTCCATACAATCCGTCCTTGTCAAATAATATGAGAATCATGTAGAGTGTCTGATTTATACGGACTTTTCTTTTTCCCTTGCATTCCGTGGCCGCGGTATGCCGTTAGAACGTTCCCGAAACCCTAGCGGAAAATGGCTCTGTCAGTCTTCGTCAAACCTGCTGACTGCTCATTGAGACGCGTGTGGAACACGATGCGCCATCCACCCTTGTCTGGTTCTTATTGGACGTTGAGCAACCCTAAGCAAACCTAATCTTTCAATTCGTCCATAGATAGACAGAATATTAACAAAATTACAATTTAACGGCAGTAGAAAAACATCTCAGAACTCGAATTAAAATGTAAAATAGTATTGGGCTTAAACATAATTCGATAACAATCTTTAATAGTGATGTAATAACATCGATACCATTTTATGGCAAAGATTATCAAAATAGATAATATTTAATACCTATTTTACATGAACAAAACGATTACTCCTCAATTTGGAAGCTTATCTCCGACATTACGAAAGTTTTATTCAAAACAACTGGCTTGAGGGACGAATAATTAGGTATAACCATTTTATGTAGACCTACGATGTAGCTACAGATTTTATATGTAGGTTTATAATATTGTTCAAATCAAAATAAAATACTTTAATAGTTGGATCTGATTTGTTACTTTTGCCATCAGTTTTATTATGCACTTTTTCAGGTATAAGTATTCAGTAAGTAGTCAATTAACTAAAGAAGATAAATAGCCTAAGATATTTATCTTTTTCAACCATACAATACAGTCAATAATCCTATACAGAGGTATCAAATTAAATTGGTCAATACTAGCTCATTATCAGCAAAATCTCTAATTGAAACTTGATATCTAGTTGATTTGCCTCCAAAATATAAAACTTGTTTACGTGGGCAAAGAATTTATTCGTAAGTTTTGTTTTTATATTAGTACTAGCGACCCAGCCCGGCTTCGCTCGGGTAATAAAGTTTATATTATCTTATATTTGATTTTTAACCGACTTCAAAAAAAGGAGGTTTACAATTCGTCTTGAACTTTTTTTTTTTTTTAATGTATGTTACCTCGTAACTCGGAGACGGCTGGACCGATTTGAAAAATTATTTTTGCGTTTGAATGGGTATAGTTTCTAGTTGGTCCCATTGTTACGAAATCAGGATCTGATGATGGGATAGTGGAGAAATCGAGGGAACTCTTCAAATATTATTTATTAATATTATTATTATTATAGCGTTTTGGGTATTTCTTGTAGTACCTTGAGCAGTTACTTCCGAAAAGTACCATTTAGGGAAGTTGAACTGATGATGAAGACCACAGATGGCCACTGAAACTCCTCAATAATAAGTATTTCGTGGATTACGATTCGATTACTTGAGTACGGATGTTAAACACTTTATGCTCGTCACAATACACATGGTGATGTAGAGCTGATGGTCAAGTACCAGGACAACTCCTTAAAAATTAACGGCTATGCATCGGGTAAAGCAAAATTTTGTAAAAAGTGATAAGTTGTCTACATTATGGCTTTTGTACTTACTATACTGGCATTGCACTTAAAAGCGTGAAAAAAAAATTTTTAGCAAAAAATAGAACCGACTTCCATATCAAAACACTACAAAGGCAAAAATAACTTTAATTTCGGAAGGCGGTGTCTTTAGTTTTGTACATATTTTCGTTTTTGACACCGCCTTCCGAAATTAAAGTTATTTTTGCCTTTGTAGTGTTTTGATATGGAAGTCGGTTCTATTTTTGCCAAAAATTTTTTTGCTTAATCAATTTCTCGTCCGGTAATTTGTCACACTCATATATCGGCGATAACTCATACATAAGATATTCATTTTATTGATATAGTGTAAGAAGCAATTTTGATCTACATTAAATCCTCAACATATTGGAGGTATTTAATTGGATAAGGAATAATACTCTACTGTTAAAAAAAGATTCGTAAATAACCCATCATTTTATTGTAATTTGTAAAAGAAAAAAATGGTTATTGTGGGTTATTCTTGGGAGATAGACATATGCCATCGCGGAAATTTTTGTAGATCTATAAAAGAGAAACAATCCCGCCATAAATTGTATTTTTATAACTCTAAAGGTTTTGGCAGCGTTTTCGATTAACGCTACCGATAGGCTTAATTCTTTCCGAAATTTTGAAGTAATATCGTCGTATTTCATTCAATCTACACAAATCCTTATTTTGTTATACACTAAAACCTTCCTCAGGAATAAATCCATCTATTAAAAAAACCCGCATCAAGATCCGTTGCAGAGTTTTTAAGATCTAAGCATACATAGGGACAGACAGAGAGGGAAGCGACTTTGTTTTATACTATGTACCTAGTGATAGTGATAATTTACGATTTGTAATTTTTGTCTTATGACTAGTAAACAGAAGGGGGTATTATTTTTTCAACTATGAACTATAATATTTTGTTAGACTGGAAGCCGATCCTAAATCGGCTTCCAGTCTAACAAAATATGTATTTGACGGTATTTGTATTTTACATGGAGCGACTGCCAATCTGACCTCCACCTCCACGATTTCTCTTGGTTAGACCAGTGTCAGATTTTCTGGCGTCTGACTACCCGTAACGACTGCCAAAAATGTACAAATGAGAGCCGGGACCAACAGATTAATTAGCTTTCCAAGTCATGGAGGAATCTCGATATCGCACACCTAGATCTAAAGAGAGCTAACTCAAAAATCTCAATTTTTGAGTTATACATACCATCGAATTCCTTACGTAATAAGGAATTCGATCTAAAGAGAGCTAACTCAAAAATCTCAATTTTTCAGTTATACATACCATCGTAACTCGCTGTCCGACCATGGACCATGCCCCGGGTCGACGGCGCGTTGTGTTCCACGCGCGCCTCAAAGAGCGTCAGCAACATGACGAGGCCCCCTCTGCAGAGGGCCGAAGCCTGCCGGGGTCGTGGGACTTATCCCATTACCGTGACCCCGGTACGTAAAGGGTTATTGAAGGAACACCGTGGATTTTAGTCAGTAAAAGTCTGACAGTCCCTCCCACCCCGCCCGGGGTGGGAGGACTTATTTGATGATTTTACAACGTTAAAGAAAAAAAAAATACATACCATCGAATTCCTTACGTAATACGGAATTCGATGGTATGTATAACTCAAAAATTGAGATTTTTGAGTTAGCTCTCTTTAGATCTAGGTGTGTGATATATTCAGATTGTGCATCCATCCACACATCGACCTCGGCAAGCATTGCTTAACGTTAAAGATGGACCCATGCAGCTGTTATTATTTAGCATTGAGCTCATCCTCTTTATTGAGAACGATAGTGGTTACGCAAATGAATATCCTTATCCTTTGTTGAAGTCAATATTAATTGTTCCCTAATGAGCTTAAGATAAGTATGTCTGAGAATTTTTATAGCACCTTTCCGGTGGTAGCTGATATGGACGTCATAAAGGATTTGTTAACGTTTTAGTCGTCGCGTGGTGTCGAATCGCCCTCACTAGATACATTTATGTTACTTCCTGTAACGATTATCACAGATATACAAACGAAAGGCGGAAACAATGGCTTAACGTGCTTTACAAGTCTCAGAAGAATCCAAAAATATTTAGAGGTGGTCATCCTTTTATGGACCAATATCTACAAACAAAACAGAACAGAATCGAGTTTTTAGTGATACATGTGACAGTGGTAGCGGTGTCGATCACAAAAAAACGAACAAGAAAAAGGGTAGACTGATTCGTCTGCTTATAAACGTCCACCCGCAATTACTTCAGTTCATCCGTGATCATGTCGCTTGCAACAGTGCCGAAATATCGGAAACTCGAAATAAAAGATACACATGCTAAATATCCTGTTCTAATCATATAACATCAACAAGCTTGAAGATCGACCCGAGCAGCATTTATTATTGAACCACGAGTTCATCCTTATCTCAAACGATATGTTATTGAATTTAAAACAAAATACTTGTATACGGTGACCTATGTAGGCAGTATTAATTACCTACGTAGGTCTACCGGTAAAGGTATATGGTAAAAGTAACTTTTCAATTTATATCTTACTAATCTAAACCAATATTAGAAAGAGGAAACAATTGTGTTTTTGTATGTTTGTAACGTTTTCACACAAAAACTACTGGACCGATTTCAAAAATTCTTTCACCATTATAATGCTGCATCTTCACTGAGTGACACAGGCTATAAGACATTAAAAAAAAGGGAGCTCTAATAAAAATGAAATAATGTAACCCAAGGTGTGCAAAAATTTGTCATAAAAAATCTGTCATCACGTGCGCTGCGGAAACTATTGATGATAGAACAAAAAAATGTTCTACAGTATTATAGAACGTATCAATATCTACAAAAAAGTCCAGGGCACCATATGTCCAACTACTGTAGTTGTGCCACTATAACTACTGTTTTACATTTTAAAAGTTCGGGATTTTACGCGGGAATACCCTCCCACGCGAACGAAGTCGCGGGCAGAAAGCTAGTATTATCTATAAATGAGAAGGTTATTGAAAATGAATATTTGTTACCCTTTCACGCAAAAACTACTGGACAGATTTGGATGAAATTTGGTAAGTAGATAGATGATATCCTGGATTTACATATAGGCTACGTTTTATCCTGGAATTCCGATGGGATCGGGGTTACGCGGGTAAGCCCTCCCACGCGAATGAAGTCCAGGGCAGAAGGTAATAGGTACTATAAACATGCAATAAAACTGACTAAGATTTGATCCAAACCCAAACATGTCACAGATAAATAAATTCTAACTCAATCACTCTAAAATGAAATAGCGAATTTCAAACACGTTCTCAAAAACTTGGGCGTGCAGAAGCACTTCCGACCCAATTCTATAATTTTGCAGATAAATGTTAATGCGGGCGGTATCTGATCGCCGTATTATTTGGCTCGTATTGAAAATTCATAACTTACCGAAAGCGGTGAAGGGCCCACCGTTTTAGATAAGGATGTGTGCAATTTACTTTACGTCCTCGTTCGAGAAAACTCTAGTGAGGGGAACGCTTTTAAATGTATTTCAAGATATATTGCAGAGGTCCGTAAGTGTCTTTGATGTTTCCGAGTAATTTTTAAACAGAATATTTTGTATTTAGTAAAGGAGAAAATGTATACTGACTGACAGAATGCTGATACTTCAAATAAGCTTATAGAAATAAAATAAAAACATAATTAGTCGTTCTTTTATTAAAAAAATAAAGATCCTTAAATGCTTCAAAGACAGATGTTTTTTTTAAATAGAGCAACAGATAATTTTAACTAAGAGCGGTGGTGACTTCATTGTAACAAACACGATTTACGATTTGTAGATCGCAGGTTTGAGCACAGTTATATTACTTTGTGTAATTTTCACAATCACCATTATTCTTAAAGTGATGAAGGGAAACATCACGAGCGTATCCTAGGACCAAAAAATCCAAGACAAGTGAAATCCTGTCTGTATTACTGCACTGCGCTCTCATAGCAGATTACGGCCCATTCTCTCTCACTGAAAGAAGGCCTGGGTCCTAGCAGTTGGAATGGAAGGCTGATTATATTTACTTATCATTTTTTTTTTCTCAGAAATTTATAATAATTTTTAGATGAGCTTTACTGAATGAAAACTCAACCTGAGCCTTCAATTGCCTTTGCGTTCCACGACCTCAGTATCAGGTATGCACAAGAATCCAGCACCCATTTCGCCAGTGACTAATAATTTTTTTCATTTCTAATTGGCATTGTTTTTCTCCAATCTATCCATTGTTTTCCGAACAATGAATTCTCAATCCACACAATTCAATATAACCCAATATTCCTAAATCTGCTCGAGTATTCTACACATCACGTCACTATTAAAACTCGAGGGTTGGGCTGGTTGTAACAAAGGTTTATAGAAACGTTAGCTACGTTTCGCTTTATCGAATCTTCACATTACGTTGGATCGTGTGAGTAAATAACAATGAGTATTATATTACCTTTTTTCTATTAAGTTGATTGTGTTGGTTTATTTATAAGCAATTCGTTTTGTATTGGGCGTCTCGATAAGGTATAGTTTAAAGGAGATTAGGAAGTAAGTTTGGGTGTAAAGAAGGCCATAAAATGGTTTTTATTGCAGTCACATACGGAAAAGTTTGGAGTGAGGAGCTTGTGGCTAAAGAATAATAATCGCACGGGTAGATCTTTAAGTAAGTACCTTAACATATCAATATGATAGCTGTCTCCTCGTGGAGGCGATCAACGGCGGCGACCTCACGCGTCCAGCCTTGGTTCAGACCATGGTGCGGAGCAAGAGGGAATGGGATGCGGTCGCCTCCTTCTGTGAAGCAGTCATGCTATTAGCGAAGGAGGAGGCCGAACGCGCGACGGAAAGGCAACTCTCTTCTTCCCGTCTCAGCCACCGCGGTGGACGCCCTGGGCATTGGGGATCGCGGGCCGATCTCCGGCCACCGTAGGCGCAGGCTTACGGACGGTGAGCAGGGGTAGCTCAACGTCCGGTAAGGAACAGACCCAGGTCGGCAGCGCGTCGTGTTCCACGCGCGCCTCAAGGAGCTGTCAGCATTAGTGACGGGGCCTCATAAGGCCATTGCCCACCGGGGTTGCGGAAATGTACTAACAAGATACCGCAGCCCCGGAATTTACGGGCAGCAGAAGGGACAGGGTGGGTTTTTAGTCAGTAGAAGTCTGACATTCCCTTCCGCTTAACCCAGAGCGGGAGAAGTTATTCGATGATTTTCCCACCCAGAAAAAAAAGTTGTCATTTATACAGCTTTGAAAGTCGTTGCGGGTATTCAGAAATCACAAAATCTGACACTACTCTGGCCAAAAGTTATCGTGTTACCCACCTACTGATTTATGGAAGTCAGATAACCAGTCACTCCATGTAAAACACTGTACTGGTCTAGGGACTGGAAATCGAACCCGACATAATTGAGAAGTTGCTAAACAGTTAATGATACTGAAAAATTCACTGACGATTCTTTATTTAACTGTCCAAGAACTGACATGTACATTTTCTGTATTATTTTGAATCTACCAATCCGCACTGTGTCCGTGTGGTGCAAGTCTTTGTCCCAGCAGTGGGTTTATAATAGCCTGAATCATTAGGTATTATTTTGAATTATCGTCAAATTTATTGTCCCATATTGGAAGCAAGTAACATAGCTCCAGTTCGGTTAAAATTGTAACAAAACGCACCCTTAAAAACGAAACACAAGAGACTTTCAGAAATACGAACCACTTTGAAGTCAATTTGCATGTTGCCGTTTAACATGTTACGGAAAACCATAAAATTAGACATGTTGTACGTTCAGTCCACAATGCGGCAACAAGCGATAACATGCTGACGCAATCTCCCACATCGACTGGGCTCCAATGGCGATAGATACAAACAAAGAAACAAAGAACCGACATGGTCCTGGAAGCACCATTATTAAATAGCAATAATTATAATGATCCACATTATTGAATAAGATGACCGTGTACGGTCATCTTTTTCAACCGACGACAAAAAAAAGGACGAGGTTATCAATTCGACGCGTATATATATACTTTTTTTTCATGTATGATCATCGAGTACTCGAAGACGGCTGAACCAATTTGGAAAATTCTTTTTTGTTTGATAGGGTATACTTCGAAATTGGTCCCATTATCACCAAAGTCAGGATCTGATGATGGGATCCTGGAGAAATCGAGGGAACTCTTCAAATATTATAGGCACACATATGGCGTTTTGGTTTTTGGCTCTCAAAAAGTACCATTTGGGGAAGTGGAACTGATGATGAAGAACACAGATGGCCGCCGAAACTACTCAATAATAAATATTGAGTGGATTGCGATTCGATTACTTGAATATGGATGTTAAGCACTTTATGCTCGTCGCAATGCATATTGTGATGTAGAGCTGATGGTGAAGTACCAGGAGAACTCCTCAACAATTAACGGCCCAGCATTGGGAAAAGCAATATTTTGTAAAATGTTATAAGTAGTTGACATTTAGGCTCTTGTAACTAGGTAAATTAAAAATCATCCAACTAAAAAGAGTGAAATAAAAACTTTTTAACAAAAAATTAAACCGACTCCCAAAAAACACTGCAAAGTGAAAAATAACTTTAATTTCGGAAGTCGGTGCCAAATACGAAAAAACAAAACTAAAGACACCGACTACCGAAATTAAAGTTATTTTTCACTTTGCAGTGTTTTTTGGGAGTCGGTTTAATTTTTTGTTAAAAAGATTTTTCTGTATTATTTTGAATCTACCAATCCGCATTGTGCCCGTGTGGTGCAAGTCTTTGTCCCAGCATTGGGTTTATAATAGCCTGAATCATTAGGTATTATTTTGAATTCTCGTCAGATTCATTGTCCCATATTGGAAGAAAGTAACATAGCTCCAGTTCGGTTAAAATTGTAACAAAACGCACCTTTTTTTACGAAACACAAGAGACTTTCAGATGTTGCCGTTTAACATGTTACGGAAAACCATAAAATTAGACATGTTGTACGTTCAGTCCACAATGCGGCAACAAGCGATAACATGCTGACGCAATCTCCCACATCGACTGGGCTCCAATAGCGATAGATACAAACAAAGAAACAAAGAACCGAGATGGTACTGGAAGCACCATTATTAAATTGCAATAATTATAATGATTAACATTATTTACATGGTAATCTTTTTTAAACAATAACTGCCTTTTTTTCAGTTTTTATCAAATGATTCCTTCCACTCTCGATAACGGAAGGAAGTCTCAAACTCCAACTGGCTGAAAATCCACGCTGTTGTTATGTTCAGGGGCCAGGGTTAGAACATTTCTGGTGCGTATTGACCCTATCATGTCCGTTTATTTGTGCTGACTGCTTTTTGAAGCCACGTGGAATATGACGCGCCGTCGATATCATTATATGAAATGCCTGATACTTTCTTTTTTTTATCCCACGGGGGAAAATATAGTTAATAAATTTTGCATCAAACATAAAATCTTTATCAACAACTAGTTGCACCGGCGACTTACATCGCGTGGAAGGCCTCCCGCGTATATTGTATATTCTGAGCCCGCAGTAATTCCGGGAAATATTATCCTACATGCTGTCGTATATTCTCCAGTGAAAATCCATTAAATTCGGTTCCGCCTTTCTAGAGATTTGTCTGGACTAACTGGTAGACAAAAAATAGTATCGTATACTAAAATAGCAATAAGTGTACTGTAGCCAAGAAAAAGACAGAAAAATAAACAGATGAAGAAACAATTTTTGGCGTCAATTTGTCAGGGACACACGCATACAAAATACAAGTAAATAAAAGTGAAAAACATAACAGACCGTGCGTGCAGTTAGTTTGAAATCACAGTCAAACATTTAAATTTTATTTATACGCACAGATATATTTTGTATGATGAAAATCTAATCCAGAACCATCATGTTACGTTAACGACCTTACAAGTAAATAAAAGTGAAAAACATAACAGACCATGCGTGCAGTTAGTTTGAAATCACAGTCAAACATTTAAATTTTATTTATACGCACAGATATATTTTGTATGATGAAAATCTAATCCAGAACCATCATGTTACGTTAACGACCTTCTTATCTTACACAGCATTTTCTATCGTGTTTCCAGCTACTGTATTTCTGTGTTAGCTTCCTAATGCATCAGCCGTAACCGGATAGATTTTATGCAAATACCAGTACAGTAATTGCACAGAAACTCGTGTGCTCATTCATTAGGGAAACTTACGATATCTGAGCTTGAATAAGTTTCAGGGTAACTTTTACTTAGCTTTGTAGTTTGCTAAATTGTTTTAGTGATCGTGGAAGATTTTATTAGATCAAATAACTTTGTTGGATTCTGTTACGTAATGATGTTTATATATAAATTGTTGTTTATTAGTTGTCAGGAGGAGGTAGATAGTTATTTTTGGTGTGAGATGATTTAGGAATATCGGAAAACTAGGTTTTAGCAGACTCGTTATACACATTTTTATTAAAAGCTTCAATGGAGGGTTCTGATTCCAATTCTTGTTATCAGTATTTTTACTAAAACATAAGTTATCATATATATAAAAGCATAAGAAGTTTATTTTGTAAAAATTAGGAATTGTCTTATAAAAAATGGTAATTAACATTAATACACACGTCAAAAGTGTCTAGGGATCAAGCATTTTTATGCGGATTTCTTGAGATTGAGATGTGGCTTTGTAATAAATTTATGATTTTATAAATTTATATGGATCCTTTTTGGTGCATTTCATAATTTGAAACAGGAACTGTTAATCAAATTCGAGTAAAAGATGACAATCAGCTGTCAATATTTTCCCTATAAAAACATACAACGCATTGAAGACATTATTAGTGCTACTGTTTCCCTACTACTGATTAAAACCAACGTTATTATGGAGCGGCGACGTCATTTAAGCAGGGAAGAAATGCTCAGAGCCGTGGGAATGATAGAAGCTGGTTCCCGGCAACGTACTGTGGCTTTAGCTCTGAATACAAGTCAGAGTGTTATCAGTCGACTTTGGACACGTTACCGAAGCACTGGTACCGTGGCTGAGCGCCATGGAGGACGGTATCGCTGCACCACACGGAGACAAGACCGATACATTCAAATCTTAACTCGAAGAGCTCCAACAATAACCGCCATGATGTTAGCCGTGAGGCTTCATCACTCTTCAGGGAACTTAATTAGCGACCAAACAGTCAGAAACCGCTTGCATGAAGTGAACCTTCATTCCCGAAGACCGCTACGGGTACCACCTATAGCAATGCACAATCGTAGGATTCGATATCAATGGGCTCTTGAACACAGAAATTGGGCAGAAGAACAATGGCGTTTCGTGTGCTTTTCTGATGAGTCTCGTTTTGGTATGAGACCGGATACAAGACGTATACGACACTGGAGAACCCCTGGACGCCAACAGCGATTAAAATCCTGCCAGGAAGTCCATCCTTATAGTGGTGGAACCATCATGGTATGGGCGGGTATTTGGATCGGCGGAAGAACTGAGTTGATTTGGATCAGAGGCAACCTCAACGCTCAAATTTATGCTGAGACGATTGTATCTGACGTCATCGTTCCTCTACAAGTGCAAATCAGTCCCTTATTTCAGTCAATGCATGATAATGCACGACCGCACACCGCAAGAGTTGTAAGACAGACTCTCGCCGCAGCTGACATCAATGTCCTGCTCTGGCCTGCTCAGTCGCCAGACTTGAACCCCCTACAGAGAAGAGCTCTGCCGAATATGGAGGGTATCCAGTCGCAAGAATACCTTTTTTTGTTGTTGCAACGAACATGGGCGGCCATTCCACAGCGTGATTTGGATGAACTCATTTTGAGTATGCCAAACCGATGTTCTTGTGTTGTTAGTGTTCGCGGTAGAAACACGGATTATTAATTGTTTAAGTTACCCAATAAAATTGTAAAGAAAACTGTTATTTCAGTCTTTTTTTCGAACTTTAATGTTAGTGGTTCAAATGTCAAAAATCCCTTTATTAGGAAAATGGCAAATTTCTTTATTAATGCAAAGGTGACTTGGTTTATCGTTACTGTGACAAACGAAAACACTTTATTTGATGAATCCTTAAAGAAAATTTTAATTAATATCAATCAGGAGAAAAGTTATTGCAAAAATATATGTTGATCCCTAGACACTTTTGATGTGTGTATTTTCAACAGAAAAATGTTATTTGTTTCTAATGGATAAACTCAATACTACTATACTGATTTTAAAATATCTATAAACAATATAAGTCTACATTATCAACAGTTTCCATAGGTTACTTTAATTCCGCTGCAAAAATTAATTTCATGTGAATGAAGCCGCGGGCAGAAGTTAGTGACAAATAAAGAGACCAAATACTAATCAGTAAAACATTAACTTTGTTGATATCAAATCAACAATCAAATTAACGTACCTAAAGCGATTACAAAATCACCTGTTTTGTTAAAACAATTGTGTCGCCAATTGGATACTGGTATTACGCCCGCATCGATACTAGGTAAATACCTTTAACAGTTACAGTATCAGGTGAATAGCTATAACAGTTACAGTAAGTATCAGGTACCCACATCTGACAGCCAACGAATATTCGGGAAACTAGATTGATTGATCACGTTTTAGATTTGACTGCGGGTTTCGAATGTGATGCATGATGAAAAATGAGTTTTCGGAATTAAAAGTGCACTAAAGGCTGGTGGGAATGTGTATATTGTATTGAACTGTGGCGCGCATTGAAACATTTTGTTTGCATTTTTTATTTGCTTGTCATGAACTTATACGGGCTCGGGTTTTTCATTGATATAAAAGCCTCGAATTTATTGTTATAGTCAAAATATATTTGCTACTGTATATTGCAAATATCTTTTTGCGGGGAACATCACTAAATGACTGAGGAGTCATTACTACCAGCTTCACCGCTCTGGGTGGAGCAGAAGAGAGTGACAGGCTTTTACTGACTAAATCCCCCACTGTTCCTTCAGTTACCCTTGTGGTCCGAGGCAGCGGTATCTTGTAACAACATACCCGTAACCCTATCGGGCACCGTCAATGCTGCTGACTGTTCATTGAGAGGCGCATGAAACGTGGTGTTTGAAGCGTCAATAGCCTTATAGCTAAGGTGACGGACTTGTGATCGAGAGGCCGCCGGTTCGAACACCCACCCATTACAATATTACCGTAAATTAACTCCAGACACAAGCATATTATTTAGCTTAGTTGGAGGGGTTAACAAGATTGCTAAAAAAGTTATTTAAAAAATCTAAAAAACCCGACTGCTCAACTGAAATCCAAGAAACAAGCACATTTTTATTTTAAAAAGTGACAAGCAGGCGAGACCCAATTGATTTTTTTTAATGGTATGGGTCCGCCTGCTAGTCACTTTTTAAAATAAAAATGTGCTTGTTTCTTGGATATCAGTTGAGCAGTCGGGTTTTTTAGATTTTTTAAATAACTTTTTTTTTCAACTTTTTAGTTAAAATATTAACTTTTTTATAGTTTTTCCGGTCGTATCACAATGGCACCCCACCGGATTCAGAAAGTGAAAGAGCTAAGCCCATATTTTTAAACTTTCTCTTTGTATTACTTTTGCTAGTATTACACTAATGATAGACATGATATACCTTTTTGGAATCCTTGTATTAAGCCCTTTAATTTGATACCCACATTGTAGTATTCGAAAAAAAAAATTTTTTTTTCTTTATGTATAATGACTTCGCACAGCCGCCATGTTTGATTTTTTTCAAATGTCACTTATCTAAAAACACTTGGGCTGCTAAGACGAATCTAACGATACCTCAATTATGTGAATCTGTTCAGCGATTCTGGAGATATGAGGTAATAAAGAATATTACAAACATACATACATATGTACATACATAAAAGATACGCGCGAAAAACATAACCCTTCCTTTGCAGTCGGGTAAAAAGATTGCTATTGTGAATTCTATCTACATTGCCAATTCTCTTTAAAAAAAAACATGATGCGTCGTTGACTTGGGCTATACAACGTGTAACGGAAACCCCATATCAATCCAAAAGGGCTGAAGATAACATCTGGTATGGAGTATCTATGCAAAGTTTCAGCTCAAAATAAGTGACTCACAGAATTGACCCCAAATTATTGGTTTCATATGTTTCTTGAATACCAGTAATAACAAACGTGTCACAGCACTATGAGGGTCATCACTTTCCACGTCACTTGCCAATAAAACGATAATTCTCTTCAATCTTCTTAATTTGAAAAATTCGGTCTCTGGTATCAATGTATTGAAATTTCTAATTAGTTCCACACATGAAGACATAGGATTACCAAACCCTTGTCATATCGTTTGTTATCTTCCAAAGAAGCCGTGCACTTGGTATGTATATACCCTTTAAATTACACGTTGTATAATAATATACCAACTGCATTTATGATCCTAACAACTTACAGGTTGTAACTTTATCCCCTTTTCATTCAAGTATTTTCTTAGAAATCCTTCCTAGGTCATTCTATATCTCTTCGAACTATGAGGTTCGTACTCTCAACCTTAACATTTGCTTGACCTATTTCGTTTTATCTCTTTCAACATTGCAGGAACTAGACGTCATATATTATTATGGAACCCTTTGATATCCAGAGGAGCGCATAAAACAAACTAATGGCGATATATAATAAAATACTCGTATCCTTTATTCCAATATACCGATGTTCCGATACTAAGAGAGTTCGTTCCTATATTGCTTCTCATAGGTATTATGCATAACAATAGACGCGATATTTTTATCGAAGAATTTTCAAGAAAGATCGTTTTATTGTTTGCGAAATATATTTAATGCGTATTTTTTGTTTTTTTTTTTTCGGGTAGTTTTTTTGTTTAAAAAGGTTAGATCTTTAGAAGGCTGTCCTCGGAATCAGACGTTTGACTCACAGATAGACACATATACTACGTGTAAATTAAACATACCGAGTGCACGGCTTCTTTGGATGATAACAAACGATATGGCAAGGATTTTTTAATCCTATGTCTACATGTGTGGAGCTTATTAGAAATTTCAGTACATTGATACCAGAGACCGAATTTTTCAAATTAACAAGAACGAAGAGAATTATCATTTTATTGGCAAGGGACGTGGAAAGTGATGAACCTCATAGTGATGTGACTCGTTTGTTATTATTGGTATTCAAGAAACATATGAAACCGATAATTTGGGGTCAATTCTGTGAGTCACTTATTTTGGGTTGAAACTTTGCATAGAGAGTCCATACCAGATGTTGTCTTCAGTCCCTTTGGATAGATATGGGGTTTCTGTTACACGTTGTATAGAAATAATAGTATAAGAATATAAATGAGATTTATTTAGCAAATTGGTTATTAAATAACTGTTTTACAAGTACTTTTTTGAAAATTTTAACCAGGTGAGACCGGTGTTTCTTGAAAAGACTGAAGAAACTGAGGAAGCCCATCGTGAAGAAATTGGCACGTCCTTAAACAACCCGCACTGAGCTCGTGTGGTCGATTAGAGCCCATTCCCTCTGAAATAGAGGAGGCTTGTGCCCCAGTAGTAGCAACGTTATATGCTGTTTCATTCTTCAATCTACAAGATCAATCTCTACTTTATTGATAAAAATCGTTTCTGATGATATAATTATAAGGATCTACTTTTTAGGGTCCCGTAGCCGAATGGCAAAAAACGTCTGTCTGTCTGTTTGTCCGTCCGTCCGGATGGACGATAATACGGATGTATATCACAGCCATTTTATTCCAAAACTATTAAAACTATACATGTGAAACTTGGTAGGTGGATGTATTCAGTGAACCGCTTTCTGATTTGAAGAAAAAAATTAAAAAATATTTAAAATAAAGGGCTCCCCATACATGGAACTAAAACTGTAAATTTTTTTTTTTTCATGAAACCTATGTGTGTGTGGTATCTATAGACAGGTCTTCATTTAAAAATGACATTGAGGTTTCTAAGATCACTTTTTCATAAAGTCAATCGTTTAAAATATACGCTTCCAAACTGGTAAAATGTGTGTCCCCCTCTGACTTCTATAATAATGGAGTTAAAAATCTAAAAAAAATATATGTCTTCAGATCTTAATGTAAACTTTGAACCAAAATTGGTTTGAACGAGATCGGGTGAGCAGTTTTTGAGATACAGCATATTTTCTAAAACCGCAAATATGTATTACTTTGTAATTCATACAAACACGATGAAAAACAATTATTTGGCGTAGTTGTAAAAAATGTAAAAAGTTTTAAGAAATTTGCAAGGTGTTTTTTCTTAAATAAATATACAATTATACATAATACATTATATTATTATAGTTACTACGGAACCCTTCATGGGCGAGTTGACTCGCACTTGGCCAATTTTTATATGTATAACTTTACTACCGAATGATTCTTAATTATTACTTTTAAAAGAAAGCTAGCAGTGTGGGTAGACTTCACATCCACTCTTGTTAAGCCATCCAAATAAGCTAAATGTGCTTGTGTCTGAAATGGTTCCATGACAGTTAATATTTATTTGTTATATACTTTATTGTACACCTTACAATATTTATATGGATACAAAAAATTTAAACTAGTTTAATGTGTAGTAGTGTAAAAGTGTAATGGGTGGGGTTCAAATCAGATTTTTATTTAGATTCTACTGCCAATCTAGCCAACAAAGTATCTCAGATCAGAGAAAAAGCTTATAAAACTAGTCCTCTAGAAAATAGACACCTAAAGCCCGAATACGTCCTAGCTTCAGCGCCGAGACTCACAAACAGATAAGTATCTTATTGAAAAGATAACACGAGATAAGGAAACCAATCTCCTAGATGATTTTACAAGTTCAGTTACAAAATAGAAGCTATCTCATTATGTTAAACCAATTAGGGTTAATTAACTCGTTTACTTTCTAATGATGATTGGAAAACTGAATTTACATTAAACAAATGCAGGTAAATAAAACAAATAAGTACCTAGTACAAATACTGTGGGTCGTTAACCCATATTTAATTAATTAGCATACTGTACGTAGATATTTGTTTTTACACACGTATTTCTTAAAAACAAAAAAATACTGCAATAATTTCAGGAGCTGAGATACCATTTTGTCGTACAATATGATACTCATCTATTTAATTCAGTGAAATAATAAGTACCACTTGTGTATCTATGTATTTTATTTTTAGTTAAGTAATACCACCATACAAAAATTTATTGGTCAGTTTTGTTTTTCTTAATACCTAAATCTTTAATTTAGATATGTTCATCTATGTATTGTGTAGCATGTAGGGTTTACTGCTTAATATTGTACATCTAGTTTAAATGTAATGTATTGTATTTTAATAAAGCAATAATGTAACAATTGTTAGTATACCAAATAAATAAATAAAGTACCGACCTTTCGTTTATATTTATAATATAAAAAAAATATGTGTAAAAGTGTTATGTATAACCAATTTGCTAAATAAATATTATTTATTTATCATTTAAGAATGCAATATTTTGTATCTTAATTTTTGTTGGGCTCATACATAAAACGGACAATGAATCCGGAAGTAACAGTTCTGAATCAACAAAAAGGAAAAAATTAGGAAGTATTCTGTTCAAAACACGTTTAAGACCAACCCAGCACTCAAATTTCTAAACATACAACAAACAAGCTCATTCAGGCCATCTAAACATTCCACAAAAAACAGCTAAAGAAGAAAACGTAACTAAAAACCAAATTAAAGGGTCCGGTTTTATAAACAACCAGCAGGAAACCTCAATTAACACGGTTTCATTAGAGTATAGTTTAATGAAAAGATACACTATAAAACGTAAAAGGAACAGAAGGAAGTATTCTGTGTAGTGCTAACACGCTTCCCGTATTAAATTGTTTTCGTACCCCGTTCAATAATAGTGATTTTTAAGCTTCGTTTTCACTAGACAACAATTAACGCGCTGACACACAACATGTTCGATAGAGTTGCAGAACGTACGACGTTGCCAGCTAGTGCGCAATATGACGCGCGGCTTGTTGTTGGTAACTCAAAAATTGCTGGTTTAACCCAAAAAGGCTTGAATAAACCAGTCTTAAAAAAATCAGTGTTAAGCAAATTTAAATGTGTCACAGATGTATAAGCTGTCCATTTAGTATCCGTAATTCAGACCCCTTTAATCCCCCCGTGGATGTAGTCCTTAAGGTCCAACCAATCTAAGCGTACAAAATGTTGGCGAGTTGAGATGGAATTCGCAGAAAAATATCTTTGGTGATATGTTTTCAACTACTGGTCAGGCGTAGATACAAACTGTTTCTGAGCAAAAATTTTTTATAGAAAAATAACTTACTAATATACGCACAAAATATTTTGGGAATACTTGCATTATGCGTACAGTTAAGGAGTAGAAGGGCAACCGGAGTTAAGTGTTGTGATAGCTTTAACTTGAGAGTATTTAAGTCAAGACTGATGTTACTTCTAGGCAAGCGTTTTTTATCTTCGACCACATCATCGCTTACAATCAGGCGAGATTGTGGTCAAATGCGATCAATGAAAAATTTAAGACGACGATCATGCGTAGACAGACAACGTTGATAAATAAAAGTTTCGGGATAACTTCCAATATGTTGGGCAACATGTCGCACGCTAATCGTTACGTAGTGAATAGGTGGCTTTAGAGCGACAAAGCACAATGGACTTGGAGTATTGCTGTTACTTTTATTGGCACTTCTAGTGCTTTTTTGTCACTATTGTTGGTTCAATGATGACAATAAGTCTTGTGGGTTCTTTTCTTTTTGAAGTTGATACGGAATATGTTGGAAATAGGTATGATTTTATGTATTAATAAAATGCTTTTTAAATTGTGCGTGGTACATATGTTTCTATTATATCTGCTGTTAAGATTCGTTTCAGTTTATTGGATAGTTATACATTTAATTGTCGTCTTTGACGAAAATGAGTATGCAAAGAAAGGTAATACAGTACAAAAAATAGAATGTAACAATTTGAACGCCCGGTGGGCACAGTGATTGAGCGAATGGTAGCTGCGCGTGGCCCTGGATCGATTGCTGGACTGGCACAAAGTTTTTAAGGGAGGTACCATATTTCTTTCAGATCTGGGTATTTATATAACGCACCTACGATACAGGAAAAATTCCTAGTGTGAGGCAAAGATAAAAAAAAAGTTACAGACACATCAGATGGGTAGGTATGACTAAGATTTGATCACTGCTGACCAACTAGAAACCAGGGTACATTTGAGTTCACTATTAATTTCACAAGGCATGCCTAACTATTTATTAACAATTACACTAGGTAGGTATTGACTACTTGTTTGCGTTTGATTTTTTGACAGTCAAAAGTTACTATAATAATATTTTTTTATTATTTTTTCAGTGCCATCTGTTGCAAGCTGGACGATATATTGGCAAAAGTAGGAACACTGGATCCCAAGCCGCAGTAAACCGGCAATGCGCTCGAATCTCTTATCTAAAGGATTAGCCCTAATATCTATGGATAGGAGAGGAGACCTTTGTCCTACAGTGAAAAAATTCCCTACAAGTTTTAAGAATAATTTAGATTATAAGATACTTAAATGATAAGTTCTCTCCACACATCTTACTTTTGCTGTGCCCGTCAGGGTTCACGATTGTCTCCAAAAAAAAATTGTTTACCACCTAAGCCTACATTGTGGAATGCAATAAAGAATTGAGTATGAGTATAACCCACTAGTCTATATAACTATATAAAGACCAGTGTCGTCGAGTAGTCCCCATATCAATCAATCATCAATCAATATACATATATAAAACGCTTCCGTTACTGACTGACTGCCAGACAACGCACAGCCAAAACTACTGGGTACAAGAAGCTGAAATTTGGCATGTATGTTCCTTGGGGTTTGTAGGGGAGCACTAAGGAAGCATTTTTGGAATTTCCCACGGGATCGAGAATTACATGGGAAAAATCTCCGACGCGAACGAAGTCGCGAGCAACAGCTAGTGCTTGCGCAAGTTATTTGATCTGTAACTTTCTACTAACATATATCCGAACGTATCACATATTAGAATACAGATTCATATTTTTACCGCGGTTTTGAGTTGACCAATCATATTCATTCCTTCCTATAATCCAATTCCAACGAATGAGAGTAGAAATGCTCATCGCACGCGCCGCTCATTGGCGGATTCAGCGCCGGCCAATCACCGTACAGATGCTGTGGCAAGAAAAAGGTATAATTACCTCCTCAATAGTATGTCTGAGAGTCTTCGAGATGAAACCATCGTGAAGTTATCACCCCGCGCCTTGCCTGCTAAGCAAGTTATCACCCCGCGTCTAGCTGAGATTAACTAAATACCGCTATATATCTATATATCTAAAACTATCAAAATATCCGTGTTGGCCATACACAAGTGTGACAAATAAAGACTAAAGTGAAGTGCTTAAACATGAGAAGAAGAAAGTGATTCATCCCATGTGCACCTCAAGATCCTAGTAAGTCCCTCACAACCTCTCTTCATACCCTGGTCAGCTCATTACTGTGTGTGGTCACTATTTCACCCCCAAAACTTACACCCCGCCACGGTCCTTCGAGTATTTTACAACAACAGCTAGTAACTATAATATACCGTAAATTGGGGCTTTTTGAGACTCCAGGGGCTATTCAGAATTTTAGTAATAAAAGATTTGATTGAATATATTTTTTCTTCTAGTAACAGTAGAATCTTTTTTTTACAAAATGGCAATAGTACAACTAATGTCAGTGTTACCAGCGAAATTTGTAGGTTAAGAAAGTGTAAACAAGCCGTCAATTCTTTTTTTGAAAAATAATTGTTTAATCGAGTAAATTTGTACATGTTTTACTTCCAGTTGATACACCAAAATTTTAAAGGTAAGTGGAAAATGAGTTTATTCATGTAGACATATGTTTTCTTGGGATTTTATTGGTGTTTTCAATTGTATTGTAGCTTGTTCTAGACGCCATATTTTTTGTGTTTTTGAGAATGGGGCTTTTAGGCACGAATTTGAAGCTATTTGGAATCTTGTTCCCAATAACCCCTGGTTTGTGTGTTTTAGTTTTACTAAGTTTAAGATCACCGTCTCAAATAGCCCCAAATGCGTATTATGTATAAATTTAAGGGGAAGCTTCTCATATCTTTTTTATTTCATATTACAGTTTCGGTAATATGGTGCGTACTTACCAAAGAAAGTACACTAGTTCCAGAAATGGTAAAAATTTTGCACCGTATCAGAGTTATTCAAAGGAAAATTTGGAAAACGCCATAGAGGCTGTTAAGTCTGGAAAACTTAAGCTAACTGATGCTGCCAATACTTATGACATACCTAAGAGCACGCTATGTAGGAAATATAGAAACTTAAATTGCACGCAAGATAAAGCTGGACATCCAACATTGTTTACTCCCGAAGAGGAGAATTCGTTTATACGAAACATATTAATTTTAACTGAATGGGGATTTCCCTTAGATTTTATGGGTCTTCGAGTATTAGCTCAAAAATATTTGAACAAAATAGGCAAAAATATATATGGGCTTAAAAATAACTTACCAGGGACTGATTGGGCACGCAATTTTTTGATAAGACATAAATCAGCAATTTCAAATCGTAAAGCGTCTAATATTTCTACTGATCGAGCCAAAATTACAAGTGATGTAATTGATAGTTTTTTCGACAATTATGTGAAGTCTGTCGATGGTGTCACTCCAGACAGTATTATTAATTATGACGAGACCAGCCTTACAGATGATCCAGGTTGTAAAAACTATATTTATGAAAGAGGCACAAAGTACCCGGAAAGAGTGGTAAACCATTCAAAAACCTACTTACTTAGGTAGGTAGGTACCTACCTATTTCACGTTTTACAAAGATCTCAATGTTTAAGTATATTTTTACCTTTCCCTTAAATGTTCCAAATATAGCCTTAATTCATAAACAATTGTTAGTATACGATTACTATAGATTTCAAATAGCCCCTAAGTGGCGAATCGCTTTTTTCATAATAAATGTTACGATGCTAAATATTTGGCTTTTTATTTAAAATTAAACCACAAACCTATGATATAAAGAAAGGCTGTTTATCCTTCTGTTGGTCCAAATATCGCAAGACCTGTTTAAATTGATACAGCTCCATAGATAGATGAAAAACAAAGTTAGAATATGTCGATTACAAAAAGCCCCAAACCAGCGATATTTGGAATAGCACTTTTGAAAAAAAAAATCTCTGTATCTATGTTCAATACATAAATACAACCATATTTTTCTAGAAGGTATTGACAAGGTTAATCGTAAAAAAAATTGTCTAAGCTCATAACCTAACTAGTTTTTGTGTACAACATAATTTTTCATAAAAAACATACCAAATAGCCCCACTTTACGGTAAGGACTATTGTTAGGTTTTCTGGCTTCTGACTATCCGTAACGACTGTCAAAGATGAACAAATTATAGGTGGGACCAATGCGAACGGTTTAGAGTAAACACGCAAAGCCATTTGCGTTCTCAAAGGTACGGAGAAATCTCGATAAGTTTAAATGGTCACCCATCCACGGACCCACCGTTGGCAAGTGTTGCTTAACCTTGAAGATTGACCCATGGTGAGGCTGTTATTATTTAGCCATGGGTTTCTCCATCAGTAATGAAATGAAATTAAATAATGATGTTTATTTTGCAAATCCTTACTAATCCTATCCTACTTCCTACTAATATCCTACTTCCTACTATCCTACTTCCTACTAATATTATAAATGCGAAAGTTTGTGAGGATGGATGGATGTTTGTTACTCTTTCACGCAAAAACTACTGATCGGATCTGAATGAAATTTGGTAAGTAGATATTTGACATTCTGGAATAACACATAGGCTACTTTTTATCCCGAAATTCCCACCGGATCGGGATTTGCACGAGAAAACCTTCCCACGCAAACGAAGTCGCGGGCAGAAGCTAGTATTATAAATGCGAAAGTATGTCTGTCTGTGTGTTACGCAATCACGCCTAAACTACTGAATTGATTTTAATAAAATTTGGTACGGACATAGTCTAGAGCCAGAGAAAGGACATAGACTACTTTTTAATGCGAAAAAATGGCTGTAAGGGCTTGAAATAGGGGATGAAAGTTTGTATGCAAATTGCGTCATTTTTAAAGCTAGAAGCTTGAAACTTATTTTTGAGACTTTTGACTATATATTAATAAATATGACATTCAAATTATGTATGAGTTTTGTTTTCAAAAACATTAGCCTAAAAAATTAAAAAGGCTGCCGAAAGTCACTATTCCGCGCGGACGAAGTCGCGGGCACAGCTAGCAGGTAAAATTTTTTTTGCAAAAAATAGAACCGACTTCCCTATTAAAACACTACAAAGCCAAAAATAACTTTAATTTCGGAAGGCGGTGTCAAAATCGAAAATATATACAAAACTAAAGACACCGCCTTCCGAAATTAAAGTTATTTTTGGCTTTGTAGTGTTTTGATATGGAAGTCGGTTCTATTTTTTGCAAAAATTTTTTTTCACGCTTTTTAGTGGGTTGGTTTGTAATTTATCTAGTTACAAAAGCCATAATGTCAACAAATTATCACCTTTTACAAAATATTGCTTTTCCCTGTGCATAGCCGTTAATTTTTGAGGAGTTCTCCTGACATTTGACCATCAGCTCTACATCACCATATGTATTGTGACGAGCATAAAGTGTTTAACATCCGTACTCAAGTAATCGAATCGCAATCCACGAAATACTCATTATTGAGGAGTTTCAGTGGCCATCTGTGGTCTTCATCATCAGTTCAACTTCTCCAAATGGTACTTTTCGGAAGCAACTGCTCAAGGTACTATAAGAAATACCCAAAACGCTATAGGTGTGCCTATAATATTTGAAGAGTTCCCTCGATTTCTCCAGGATCCCATCATTAGATCCTGATTTCGTAACAATGGGACCAACTAGAAAGTATACCCATTCAAACGCAAAAAGAATTTTTCAAATCAGTCCAGCCGTCTCCGAGTTATGAGGTAACATACATAAAAAAAAAAAAAAAAGTTCAAGACGAATTGTAAACCTCCTTTTTTTGAAGTCGGTTAATAAATAACACTTTCACACGTTTGTTTTTCGTAAATGTGAACTAGATAAGGCCAGTGTTTCCTAACTGACTACTCTAAGAAGAAACACTGAAACAAACTCAGAGGTCAACGTCACTTTTAAAGTCCATACAATCTGTAGTGATCAAATCATATGAGAGCCATGTAGGTTAATGTCTGTGGCGCCCTTTAGAGGACAGAATCACACAGATTTGAGCAGGCCCGTCGAAACAGTGTAAAAATTTGTCAAATATCGCGTAGCTCAACTTAGAATCTTAAGGAGCTCGATCGATTTAACGAACAATACGAAAGTAATTAGTTATTAATAATCTTTATTATTCCATAAATACATATTTTAACGTAAATTAAAACCCTATACTAGGATTCCCTGTGTCATAGGGTCTCATTACTTATTTGTTTATCAAGGCATTTCCATTGTACTCAGGGAAGGTCTAGACTAAACATAATCTATATGTAACCGCTTTAGCAATAATCTAGAGAAGTGATAAGATCTAAGACCGTACTTACATCAAGTTCCACTGCTCCACTTGTGTCAAAGCTAACCAATTGTATTAAATCTCAAACGTTGGATCCCAGGCTTATCAAGATTATAATATAATAGTTACCAACTCGCTAACTTATTATTGACTTAACCTTGTGCTATTCGTGTCGTGTGCTAGCTAACTTGTGGAATTTAATTTTATGTAATTTTCTAGTTTTAAAAGGTTTAATTACATTATTGAATAAATTCAAATGATAAATGATCTTTATTTTGCAAATTGGTTACACTTGCGTATTTTTTTTCGTAAATTTAAATGAGATGGGGCTTTAATTTCCTAACTGAATAAAAGGAGAAGAAACACCGAAACTAGCTCAAAGGTCAAAGTCTATTTTAAAGTACAGACGCCAGCACATCAAGCTACAACAATCTGTCAAATTTTCTTTAATAGATTTTCAACTTTATTGTTAAGGAAATTAGGTTCAAGGTTGATTGGGAAAATTTGACAGTTTCGGGTAGCTTCATGTGCTGGCGTCTGTACATACAAACTGTAGTGGTCAAATTATTTGGGAACTTTGTTGTCCGCGGCGATCTTTTGAGGAAAGATGCACACGGATTTGAGTGCGCCTGTCCAGATAATGTACCTATAGCTTAACTTAAAACTTTAAGGAGCTCAACAAGTTCTATAAAATACATATGTGGCGGAGTTCTTGGCTAAATAAAAACACCACTACTGAGATCGAGCAGAATACCAGCGTCAAGCATATTTGCCTGGCACATGCTGAGCTGGACTCCCATTTGGTGCAATTTGGAGACAAACACCACACCGATTTTCCATGTTACATTTCTAAAGGTTGTTTATTTTTTCGTTTATAATATTTTTGATTGTATGTATACTTTTGTTGTGTTCTTTTTTTTTCTGTAATTTATGTATTATTTGTTAACTAGCGACCCGGCCCGGCTTCGCTCGGGTAATAAAGTTTATATTTGCTTAATCAATTTCTCGTCCGGTAATTTGTCACACTCATATATCGGCGATAACTCATAAGATATAAATTTTATTGATATAGTGTAAAAAGCAATTTTGATCTACATTAAATGCTCAACATATTTGACGTATTTAACTGGATAAGGAATAATACTGTACTGTTAAAAAAAAAGATTCGTAAATAACCCATCATTTTAATGCAATTTGTAAAAGAAAAAAATTGTTATTGTGGGTTATTCTTGGGAGATAGACATGCCATCGCGGATTTTTTTGTAGATCTATAAAAGAGAAACAATCCCGCCATATATTGTATTTTTATAATTCAAAAGGTTTTGGCAGCGTAGCTAGTAATATCGTCGTATTTCATTCAATCTACACAAAACCTTAATTTATTATACACTAAAACCTTTCTCAGGAATCACTCTATCTATTAAAAAATTCCGCATCAAAATCCGTTGTGGAGTTTTTAAGATCTAAGCATACATAGGGACAGACAGATAGGGAATCGACTTTGTTTTATACTATGTAGTGATAGTGATGTACTTTTGTGTATTGTGTCTTCTGTTGACCAATAAAAGTTTTATCTATCTATCTATCTGTCTTCAAGGCTAAGCAACACGTTCCGAAGGCCTGAGCGATCCAATAATGGGTGACTATCCTAACATATCAAGATTTTTTTTTATTTCTCTTTAATGATTATAAGGGATTTTTGTACATAAAAATGACGATGACAATCCCATCGTACCTTATACTAATGTCTAATCCTAATTCATACAATTAACGCTTAAATAAACTTAAAGGAGTATAGCATTCTAGTTACATCCGAACTTGGTGAAGCTAGAATGCTATGAAAGACACCAACATCTAGATAGTTCAGATTAAATTGCCTCACTAATTGTTCTCTTTTGTTTGCATTACGCACACATTCCACCAAAAAGTGTTGCACGTCGTCAATTTTCTCACATATGTCACAATTAGGTGAGTCAACTTTTTTCATTAGGAATGCAAAACTTTTAGTAGGAATGTGTCCGGAACGCAATCGACATGAGGTCACTATTTGATGTCTACTCAGTTGCACACTGGTAAACCATGGGACATGAAGAGGTTCGCATTGTATACTTTTGTACCATATCAAGATTCTTATGTGCCTTGGAAAGCTCCTTAAGCCGTTGATCCCCGCTGTCATTTGTTCATCTTTGACAGTCGTTACGGGTAGTCAGAAGAAAGTCTGACACCAGTCTTGTGAAGGGGTATCGTTTTACCCAGCTACTAGGTCGTGGAAGTCAGATGGGTAGTCATGGGTAGTAGTAGCTCACTAGCGCTCAGCTGCAAGCGGTAAGAATGGGTGCCGATTTCGACATAATTATGTAGTTCGGAAAAGGCAAAGCTAGTGATGATGTTTGACATTGATTTAATTGTTGGCATAAGGTAATGTACTAGCTATCATTATGGAATTTTATTTTATGTAATTTTCTTGTTTAAAAATCGGTTGTCTGTAAAGTCGGTTTACTGACGATAGTTGAACGTGACAACGTCATAAGAAAATACTGATGGAATGGTTGCATTAGTCAAAAGAAAATTTTAATTTTACATCACTATTACTCCACTTCTCATGACAATGGAAGAATCCCTACACAGTGACGTCATCTCTTAGCGTTTTATGATAGCCTAGTACTTGACTCGTTGAGTCATACATAAATGTCAAAGAATCCCTACACAGTAACGTCATCTCTTACCGTTTTATGATAGCCTAGTACTTGACTCGTTGATTCATACATAAATGTCAACTTTTAGATCCAATTTTATTTGCTTTGGAACGCCTCAGAGCGATAGAACGCCTCAGAGCAAATACATGTATCATCTATGCCTCAGAGCGAGGTAACGCCGCATGAGTCATGTATTTTCGTGCGTGCAGCCAGCTTCATCGAATTATAAGACGTTGTCACGTCAAAATGTGTAATAAATTATATTATTATTCAAATTCAAGTCCTCTGAGTTTGTTTCGGTGTTTCTTCTCAGAGTAGTCAGTTAGGAAATACCGGCCTCATCTAGCTAATCTTAGCACGCAAAAAAACGACGTGTAAAAGTGTTATTTATAACCAATTTACAAAAATAAATATTTCATTTCATTTCATTTCAAGTATTTGTGGTCCTTTATGCCTTAGTAAAATTGACAACGCGTAGGTGCTATCTTTTTGTCTCCGTAATCAATGCCTTTTCAGTCAAATTGAAAGTGAATGGTAATATTTTTTTGTCAATCTGACGCTATTAAAATCCTGGATATTGATTCTCCATTTCTTAATCTTAATTCTCGATAGTAAGACATATTACTAATCACTTAGGATATAACCATTCTCAAGACAGTTATGTAGGTATTTAAGTTCTGTAAAATATCTCCCACAAAGATGGCGGGGCCTACTATTTTTTTGTTCTGAAATAAAGATGGCGACGTATAAATAAAATAAATGGGTCGTTAGCCGACGCAATAAGACCACACGCCCAAACTACATTACATAAAGTATTTTTAATTAGTCTAATTAAGTGATAATTAACTGAAAACTTTGTTAACGAATGTTTTGAAAGTATCTCAGGGTCCTACTCACCTCATTTGGAATTCAAATTGATGTAAAAGTAAGGTTTATCGTGGACATCTTTGCTTATAAATATTTATTGTTTGTTTCAGAAGCTGGTGACAACTTCCTTATTCTTAATTTGTTGTTGAACAAAACATTTTGCCTTTTGTTTTTAGGATATTTAATATTTAAAGACGGTTTGACATACGAGGCAGTGAATTTTTTGGTACACGAACCCTTTTGCACTTCATCAAAACAACCTACCAAAGTTTACCGGAAATCTAATGGTTGGTTTAAGAATACAAACAGGACAAACATATAAACAATTATTTTAATATATACTAAGTAGCTGTTCTCTGCAAGTTTTCTAGCGTGGAAATGTTGTACATACGGCAGTGCGTTTTATGGTCCAGAAACTTTCCTGCGCTTTCACAAAACACCCTGCTACATTTGTGAATATAATCTGATCAATGATTTAAAAACGCATACAGGACACAAGCATATTTATCTAGATTTCAAAGAGTTTCAGAATAAAACAAAGCGTCTTAAACGAATATTCAAATATGTTGTAATAAAGTAAGCGGCATGAAAAATGACTCAAAATTGTTCCAAAAATTATCTCCAGCATATTATGTTACCAAGAAAGGTCCCCGTTCAAGAAGTCATAAATCAAAGGCGCTCATTAAAATCGTCATCGGCTGTCTGCACCATAAAATATTCCCATACGTTTTGAAAAACACAAAAAAAAACTTGTTCAGCGTTTATGTGTTTTTATAAATAAATGAATATTTAATGTTCATCCTCTAGCAGGATACATAGTAAAGCAGAGTATTTGGAGCCATTCAAATCATCAATAACTTATTACAGACTAGCATCTGCCCGCGGCTCCGCTCACATGAAAAGGTTTTTTTTTGGGTGAATAAAAACTTACTTTATATCAATCTCCAAGGTCTAAGCGATTATTGCTGTACCAAATTTCATCAAAATCAGTTTTATGATTTAGACGTGAAAGTAGACAGACAAAATTACTGTCGCATAATTTATAACATTACGATTGACGGATGGACGAATTCCACATGTTTATCCATTTTCAACCGACGACAAAAAGAGGAGGTTATCAATTCGACGCGTACATTTTTTTTTTTTTTTAATGTATGATCATCGATTACTCGAAGACGGCTGAACCGATTTGGAAAATTCTTTTTTTGATTGAAAGGGTATACTTCGATATTGGTCCCATTTTTATAAACGTCAGGATCTGATGATGGGATCCTGGAGAAATCGAGGGAACTCTTCAAATATAGGCACACCTATGTCGTTTTGGGTATTTATTATAGTAACTTGTGCAGTTGCTCTCAAAAAGTACCATTTGAGGAAGTGGAACTGATGATGAAGACCACAGATGGCTGCCGAAACTACTCAATAATAAGTATGAGTGGATTGCGATTCGATTACTTGAATATGGATGTTACGCACTTAATGCTCGTCATAATGCATATGGTGATGTAGAGCTGATGGTGAAGTACCAGGAGAACTCCTCAACAATTAACGGCCCAGCATTGGGAAAAGCAATATTTTGTTAAAGGTTATAAGTAGTTGGGCTCTTGTAACTAGGTAAATTAAAAATAGACCAACTAAAAAGAGTGAAATAAAAACTTTTTACCAAAAAATTAAACCGACTCCCAAAAAACACTGCAAAGTGAAAAATAACTTTAATTTCGGAAGTCGGTGCCAAAAACGAAAATACAAAACTAAAGACACCGACTACCGAAATTAAAGTTATTTTTCAATTTGCAGTGTTTTTTGGGAGTCGGTTTAATTTTTTGGTAAAAAGTTTTTATAAATGAGTACAACTGAATGAAACATAATTATCTAAACATTTACTCCTCTTCACGTCTTAACGGATTTGGATGAATGTTGGATCACGGGTAGATCTGTATTAGAATAAGTCTAGGGACACTTTAAATTATTGGATTATATTCACTAAGGATATTTGTCGACGCTTATACAAGTAAAACTCATATGCCTTTATGGTTTTTTGAAGCTTTATCCACATTTCTACTGTAGCGTAGGTGTATTAAAAAATACCTGGAGCAACTATCTGATTCTGAAGAGCGTACAAAAATTTGTTCCGGTACAGAAATCGAACCCCCGACACGCAGCGCAGCAGCCATACTCTCAACCACAGCGTCAACCGTGACATCAAACTAGTAAATACTTAAATAATATGTTGACTTAAGCCGTAGTTCAAAAACAATCAGAAACCAAAATGAAAGTGTAGTTGGTAATATACTTTTTGGTGCATTTGTTTTTTTTTCTCATTAATATGTATGTTTTGATGATTATAACAAAACTTCCAAACCCATTCTGCTTTCCTAAATATCTCTTTCAAAGTATCTGTAACATAATTTTGAAAACTGATATCACTTAAATTGCGACATTGCCATATTAGCGTCAGTCTCCCGACCGTCATTACCAAGAGCTATTTTAAAAGTTCCGGTCATAAACGTTTTACACACATTCAAATATTCTGCCACTGATGTATGTTTACGTACAATTTCGAAAACATTCATCCAATCCGGCGTTTTAGCTTTGAAAGTCTCTAATTTTAGGCCTTTGATCCCCTTGTGATCATTTCGATTTACTTATAAGGAATTTAAATGCATATTGGGCCGAGATAGGTTAGTCGAAATCGTGGTTTGTTTATTATTATTGTTGTTTTGATCAGAGATTGTTTTATTTGCATTCCCTTTGGTTAATGGTAATAGGAATGGTAATATGTTTT
This sequence comes from Tholera decimalis, assembly GCA_943138885.2. Classification (NCBI taxonomy): domain Eukaryota; kingdom Metazoa; phylum Arthropoda; class Insecta; order Lepidoptera; family Noctuidae; genus Tholera; species Tholera decimalis. Next base: position 7,835,356 of record OW964565.2, on the reverse strand, counting down.
GATAAATGAAAGGTTTCTCTCAATGAATAATTTCGATGGTAAATCGCTAAATATAGAAGGTGTAGGAAATGCTGGCGTGACGTGAGGGGCAAATTGATCAGAGAAGACAAAAAGACTATATGGGTAATCTTTACCCAGCAGTGGATCAGTACAAGTTAAAAAAGTTATTTAAAAAATCTAAAAAACCAGCAGTCGGGTTTCTTAGATTTTTTAAATAACTTTTTTTTTCAGCCTTTCAGTTAAAATATTAATTAACATTTTTTTTTTAATTTTCCCGGTCGAGTCACATTGGCATCCCACCGGATTCAGAAAGTGAAAGAGATAAGTCCATATTTTTAAACTTTCTCTTTGTATTATTTTTGCTAGTATTACACTAATGATAAACATTATATACCTACTTTTTTGAAATTCTTTTAATAAAGGACTTATATCTGTATATGATTAATTTGATACCCATATTATAGTATACTAAAAAAAAATTTACTATTTATCCTTTTTCCTCCTTCCTTCCTTCCTCCTTTACTAAGAATCCGTTCAGCGGTTCTGGAGATATGAGGTAATAAAAATATTACATACATACAAGATACGCGCGAAAAACATAACCCTTCCTTTGCAGTCGGGTAAAAATATCATTAACAAAAATACACGCTAAAGAGAAAATAAGCGCTCCAAAGTTGTTAGCAGACACACAAATTGTAGAAGCATCATAACTATCGACTGTAACATCAACACAGCCCAACTATTTATTACCAATGATCAATTAAACGATATCAAAGCAAAACAACCAACAAAGTGACATTATTTTTATCGTCGAAACTCACAAACATATTATTTTTAACGATTAAGGAGTCATTTTTATGTCACGACGCGAAGCATCTAAAACTCGCCTTCAGACAGATATCCCCCACCCGACAGATCAAACTTCCGTTGAAGAACATCAGAAAAACAGATCATGGATGTGATTTATGACATAAATATTGAACAAAATTTGTCGTAAAGAACACTTTATTGCTCCGCGCCTCTATTCAAAATTTCTCTCGTATTATATTTCAATCCTGATTAAATTATGATGGTAATAAACAATTTTAAAGAGAAATACTGACGCAGCCGTAAGCAATTATGGTCGTGAATGAACGATATATTATACATATTGATTTACATTTAGATTTAATGGCTCGGATCAAGTTAGAATATAAAATTGAACGATAGCAGTGAGTCCTGTGAATGGTTGAGTTACTCCAAATTGGAAGGAATTGAAATGTCAAGCCAAGTTATGAAAATAAAATTCTTGTTATATAAAGGGCGCTCGTAAACGATGAAATGCTCCTATTTGTGAAATAGTGTGCACGGATTCGTGAAGTTATTGTTATTGTTTGTATAAATATAATATAATTTGAACTGCAAATAATAGCACTGTTTTGGGGTTTAATATTGTTTAAATGTAAATGTCTTAAAAACGTTAATTCCTTGTGGTGTTTTATACAAACGGGTTAGTCTTTATTCTTCCTTCTGAGAGAACATTTTTCAAAAGGTTTTGGCTACCTAGCTATTCATTCATTTCCTAAAATAAGGCCTGGCTAGTATGTACGAAACATCATGAGATAGTTAAACAACCTTAAACCCGAAACAAATGAAGCATTATTTCCTATACCTATTCAGCAAATACTTAGTACTTGGATGATACAAGTCGCTAGTAAAGTTGGTTAGTTACTATAAAAGTGTATGCACGTTAACGAACTGCACATTGAAACAGTTTACTCGAAAATAAACTAATGTTTAAAAAACTTTTAGTTCCCTTCTAGATCACAACGGATTAAAAAATTAAATTAAAACAAACCCAAAAAATACGACGTACACAAATTACGAATAATAAAACCGAGATGACGTCATAAAATATAAACGACACTTCTTGGTTCAGTACATATTTTATTAAAAAACTTTCGCTTCCCCGACACCGCAGGCATTACAAGTTTTTGAGTCGCCGATCTTACTCTATATTGAAACATTTTACACACAAATTCTTTGGTAAGGCTGTGTGAATGTCCCCAACTTGCCTACTAAGTGACATAAATTGACCAAATTTAGTAGGAGGATTTTTTACACTGAAGCCATCAAAATTTTGAACTTTAGACATTTATTTTGGCTTTCTTGAAATATGACACCTAATTGTTTTGAAGCTTGGCTAAAGACAAAATCTTGATTCGATGTATTAGGAAGAAACGTATTGATTTCAACAACTTTCAAACCAGCCAAAAATTTTCGTGTCAAATTAGGCACACTAAAATAACATCTTTCAACTCCAATAACAAACAGAACTAAGACGAACAGCGATCCGCTACACTTACATGATGGGCATCCCACCCATACGCACAAAACGTTTTGGCAATATTTTCATTGTATGTCAAGGAGTGGAATTCTCTGCCAGAGTCAGTTTTCAGCCACATTTTATTTCCTTTCCATGAAACCCTCGTGGAAAAGAAATAAATAATATAAAATAAATAAGAAATAAATAATATGCTCGTTTAAGTAACCCACTTAAACGAGCATATTTCAGGTGCAGTCAGTTTTAATTTTTCCTTTGTGGGAGATTGGTACGTGTTCTAGGAAAATCTGACACGCAGATTATCGCCCCACTCTCCACGAAAAAGTTTGTTTCGAAAAGTACAACTGTACAACAACAACAACAAGGACAACACTGTATTTCCTCATAGCTTTAACCTCTCTTTTAATCAAGAGTAAATAGATTACGTCCAGGTAAGTGTGCTTCATCTCCAACCACATCGCTTACCATCAGGTGAGATGTAGTTAAAAAAGGCGAGCTAATTAATAAAAAAAAAACATAATATCATTTCCAAAATCATTATAACGTAGAAAGAAACAGCACTGTCGAAATAATCAGTTAAAGAAAATGATGCATCTCATCAATTTTGAAATTAAAGGAGCTCAAAAGAAAAAGTCGTTCCATTCATACTTAATAAACCCACGAGGAAGTTGGAACCGAGTCCATCGAGACACATTTAGCTTCGAAATTAAAAAAATGAGAATATAACTTTAGATGTTGATTCATTAAATATGATAAAAACTTTTTAGTAACGTTTTTTAAAACTCGGGGTTTATTCGTACATCTTTAACGTATTACACGATAGAATTGGATTTAATTAGTGGTTGCGCTCAATAAATGGTATCCCGCTCGATTAGAATTGTGGTTCATTTTTAACCGACTTCTGAAAAAGGAGGAGGTTCTCAATTCGGATGTTTGTTTGTTTTTTTTTTTATGTTTGTTCGGGCATAGCTCCGTCGCTCGCCAACCGATTTGAAAAATTCTGTTTTGTTGGAAAGGGTATACTTTCCAAATGGTCCCATGAAAATTTTATCGACATCGAACAAGCCGTTTCTGAAAAATCAACAAAAGTCTAAAAAAATATTTACGTTGATGATCTTTTCGGTTACTCTATATTGTTTTTTTTGTTCGCGCGTTTTTAGTTTTTTGTAGTTGACATTTTGGCTTTTATAACTAGATTAATTACAAATTGACCCACTAAAAAGCGCGAAAATAAAAACTTTTTGCAAAAAAATAGAACCGACTTCCATATCAAAACACTACAAAGCCAAAAATAATTTTAATTTCGGAAGGCGGTGTGAAAAAAAACTTTTTTGCAAAAAAATAAAACCGACTTCCATATAAAAACACTACAAAGCCAAAAATAATTTTAATTTCGGAAGTCGGTGTTATTGGTTTTGTATTTTCTTTATTTCACACCGCCTTCCGAAATTAAAATTATTTTTGGCTTTGTAGTGTTTTTATATGGAAGTCGGTTTTATTTTTTTGCAAAAAAGTTTTTATTTTCGCGCTTTTTAGTGGGTCAATTTGTAATTAATCTAGTTATAAAAGCCAAAATGTCAACTACAAAAAACTAAAAACGCGCGAACAAAAAACACAATATAGAGTAACCGAAAAGATCATCAATGTAAATATTTTTTTTAGACTTTTGTTGATTTTTCAGAAACGGCTTGTTCGATGTCGATAAAATTTTCATGGGACCATTTGGAAAGTATACCCTTTCCAACAAAAAAAGAATTTTTCAAATCAGTTGGCGAGCGACGGAGCTATGCCCGAACAAACATAAAAAAAAAAAAAAAAAAAAAAAAAAAAAACAAACAAACATCCGAATTGAGAACCTCCTCCTTTTTCAGAAGTCGGTTAAAAAAAGAAAATACAAAACCAATAACACCGACTACCGAAATTAAAATTATTTTTGGCTTTGTAGTGTTTTGATATGGAAGTCGGTTTTATTTTTTTGCAAAAAAGTTTTTATGGAAAGAGAACTAAGCTATATTGTTTTTTAAATCGTGCTATATTCAGATATGTATAAGAGGAAGGAGGAGGGCTAAATATTAATAAACATACGGGTTGGTACCTTGAAAATTGCAAGGTTAAGCAACACTTTTTGGAGTCCGTCTGTAGATGGTTGACCATTCATCTTGACATATCGAGATCCCTGTGCCTCGGAAAGCACGTTAAGACGTTGATGATGACTGATAACATCTGTTAGTCAGAAGCTAAAAAATGTGACACTGATCTTGACATAGGGTATCGTGTTACCCGATTACTGGGTTGTGCAAGTCAGATAGGCAGTGGCTCCATATAAAACACTGGTACTTGGCTTTATTCGGTAAGACTGACATAGTTGGGAAAAAGGCAAAGATGATAATTATACTTATTTATAATCACAATGAATATAATTAGTACTAAATTTTTAAGGTTTTCCTGTAGTTATTGAGGTTATATTATTAAAAAAGTCATTTCGTAAAGGGCAAATATTAAACAAGCCATGTACAATAAACACATCGACGAAGAAGTTGATGAAATATTCCAAAAAGTACTCAAACTCACTCTTCAATGAGAATATTTTAACAGTTAAGATACTTAATTTCCTTATCGTCAAAACGAACGACGAAGTTGTCAGACACTTTGAACAACGCTGTGTAATCGTACATACGTCAGCACCTTAGCACAAAATAAAAATAGATGCAGAAGGTTGGCATTATACGCCGAGCGAAACTCAATCACATTTATTTTTCTTATAATTGATGATAGGCTCGCGTCTGACCACCATTTTACCTGATGGTTAACGATGATGTTGTCGAAGATGAAGCACGCTTACCTAGAAGTAACCGATTCACTCTTGACTTATGGATACTCAGGTCGTAGCTACTAGGAAACCTAGACTCTGGCAGGGAATTTAATTTCTTAGCTGCTAACTCAATCTGGAAAATAATACTTCTTACGTAATTGATGCAATGATATTAAATGAGTAGAGTAAGATAACATGAATAGTACTTATAATAAAATGTATGTAAATTGGACGAAGTATTTAAAAAAAAAAATGTTACGTCCCCAGATTAACTTTCACGTCCTCATCGCGCGCGCTCATTATAATTAAACCAAGCACATAAATATATATTGCATAGGCATCAATTTCTGCATGCGCCTGTTTTTACAAGTTGAATAGAGTTGCCCTTCTGCTATTATTCTGTGGTCTAGTAAACTTTTCTTTTAAGACCGCTTTCGCATTTTCCAACTTTGTTTAAGAAATGCGAAATAAGATTATTATCGTCTCAAATTTTTCTTCTCTCTAAATTATGTGGTTGGATTACGTTTTTTCTTTGTTTTACATTTTGGGCCGGTTTGACAGGCATATCATAATTGGGGCTTTAATTTTGATTTGTATCATTGTATATTACTCAGTTTACCTTTTAAACACGGTGTTTTTACCCGACTTTAAAGGAAGTGTTATGTTTTTCACGTATATTTTCCTACTTCCTACTAATCCTACTTCCTATTAATATTATAAATGCGAAAGTTTGTGAGGATGGATGGATGTTTGTTACTCTTTCACGTAAAAACTGCTAAACGGATCTGAATGAAATTTGGTAAATAGACAGTTCACATTCTGGAATAACACATAGGCTACTTTTTATCCCGAAATTCCCACGGGATCGAGATTTGCGCGGGAAAACCTTCCCACGCGTACGAAGTCGCGGGCAGAATCTAGTATTATAAATGCAAAAGTTTGTGAGGATGGATGGATGTTTGTTACTCATTCACGCAAAAACTACTGAACGGATCTGAATGAAATTTGGTAAGTAGATAGTTGGCAGCCTGGAATAACACATAGGCTACTTTTAATCTCAAAATTCCCACGGGATCGGGATTTGCGCGGGAAAACCTTCCCACGCGTACGAAGTCGCGGGTAGAAGCTAGTCATACTAATCTTATCTTACTTCTTACTTCTTCTTACTAATATTATAAATGCGAAAGTTTGTGAGGATGGATGGATGTTTGTTACTCTTTCACGCAAAAACTACTGAACGTATCTGGATAAAATTTGATAAGTAGATAGTTGTCATTCTGGAATAACACATAGGCTACTTTTTATCCCGAAATTCCCACGGGATCGGGATTTGCGCGGGAAAACCTTCCCACGCGTACGAAGTCGCGGGCAGAAGCTAGTATTATAAATGCGAAAGTTTGTGAGGATGGATGGATGTTTGTTACTCTTTCACGCAAAATACCATTTTTCAAAGTCCCCCCCGGCCCTCCTCTCACCCCCTTTAGGCGGATCTCGGAAATTAAGAGACTTGGAACATTTTTTTTTTCAGATTCATTTAGAGGGGCAATGCTTTAGTCGAAATAATTGTGCAAACACCCCCCATCACGCCCCCCCTTTTTTTTTTTCACAAGCACTCGAGGTGCTTGCACCTCGCGCAACACGCAAATACTAGTCTTGTATATAATATTCTTTATTACCTCATATCTCAAGAACTGCTGAACGGAATTACATTATTGAGGTATCGTTAGGTTCGTCTTAGCAGCCCAAGTGTTCCTAGATAGACGTTAAAAAATATCAAACATGGCGGCTGTAAGACTCCATTATGCTAAGTGAAAAAAAATTTTTTTTCGGATATGGTTATCAAATTAAAGGACTCAACACAATCATTTCAAAAAGGTATATCATGATTATCATTAGAAAGTTTAAAAATATGGACTTTGCTCTTTCACTTCCAGAATTCGGTGGGGTGCCAATGTGACACGACCAGGAATACAAAAAAAAAAATGTTAATTAATATTTAAACTAAAATGCACGAAAAAAAATTAATCAAAAAATCTAAAAAATCCGATTGCTCAACTGTTTAAACATAATATATATTTTTTTAAATGAGTTGGGTCCCAACTGCCTGTTTGTCGGATTTAATAGATTATTTTAATAACTTTTTTCAGTAAGTAGACCACAAGGACGTGGAAGTAATAAATTTTTATTTATTTATAATATAATATAAAAAATTCAAAAGCGTGTTTCTTTGTTTATCCTTATTTCACTTCAAAAATAACAACGAATCGACGTGATATTTGGTGTGGAGATAGTTGAAGGGGTTAAAGGATATTTCGTTCCTAAAAAAAAAACTTATCGCGTGACCGAAGCTGTAGGCAGAAAAAAGAGTTTTATAACACACACTTGGACTTCACATTCAATAATGTCAATAATATTGAGGTATTGTGGATACTGAAAATTACCTATTAATATTAATATCAACCCAACCAGTCCGCATCAGTAGACGTTACATATCTTCACATGTTTCTGTCGACGTTTTCCTTGACCATGAAAAAACCAGAGGTGATTATAAACATTACCTACACAGAGTCTGGCTTCAAACCCAAGAACTAAAACTCGTAAATCATGCTTCTAATTTCTGGACCACCACTGCTACAATCTAAACAACCATAATGTTATTTCATTCATATTATCAGACTATTCAGGTAAGGATACTTGAATGAATTAGTGATAGTCTTAAACTAGTCATACTGGGCTATTACTTCCAGGTATTTATGCCTTAATTGGAAGGTGGCACTGCCTACGCATACTCGCACTATCTTTAATGAATGGTTCTCGCTAGGATTTCCTTCTTTGTGTTGACTTTAATGTTGTAATTAACGTCTGTAGACATGTTTTTGCTAAGGGTCTGAAAAGCAGATTTTTAGCAATGTCTTTCTTTTAGCCGTACCTAGCTAATAGATTTTTGGAGACAGAAACGAATGGATTTTGTATGAGCTTATTTAGTTCAAGATAGTTTTTCTGCGGCTTGGTCTCCATAGCCTAGAAGACAATAGGAACTGTTTTTTTATTGATAATAGGTTCGTTAAATTGCGTTTGACCACCGTCTCATCTGATGGTAAGTGATGATGTGGTCGAAGATGGAGCATACTTACCAAAAAGTAACCTATTTACTCTTGACTTAAAGACCCCTAGGATATAGTTATCGGGAAACACAGAATCCGGCAGGGAATTCCACTCCTTAGCCGTACTCACAATGAAAGTATTCCCAAAACGTATTGTGCGTATGGGTGAGATGTCCACCATGTAACGATGGCGCATCGCCGTTTGTCTTGAAGTCCGATGATGGAATGGGCTTAGCAGAATTAGATTGTGTAATTCCATTGCACACTCCCTGAAATGTAACCGATAGTAGAATATATAATAATGTAGAATAAATAGCACACTTTTTCTGTCATAGCCAATTATTTTTGCCATAAACAATTACCTCCTAATCTATTGGAACAGTTCAGTAAAATATTACTTACGTCGACAAGTTGATATTGATATTACTTTTTAAATTAGTATCAATTTTGAAATAAAGATATTGTAACATTCTGTAGGGCTTATTGTGGTCATCAAAAATATATTTTTTTCTGACTGACTGTTCATTAAAAAGCCGATGTTTTTAATCCTATGTTAATGCTTAACGTAATTACAAAGTTGGTTCGAGAGTTGAAGCTTGTAGCTTCGCTCAATACTGGCGTGGAGAGCTAGCAGCAGCGATTCACAAGTACAACATCGTAGCCGAAACTCCTTGCAACACAACGTAAGATTGTGTTTTGGCTGGCCCACACCCACTGTACCAGAGAAGTGCATCATTTTTGCATTGTCGCATAAAAACAATCGATGCAAGCTTTAGCATTTTCAACCAAACACTTGTCGTGTTATCTGTTTTAATGTCCACTAAAGGAACACAAATCTATTCGTTACCAAAGCCCATCTCCCCTCTCGTCTCTTTTGCATTGACCTAATAATTTACGAATCACAACAACACTTATGGCTACTCGGTGTTGTGTAGTACTCAATGTAAATACGGTCGCGCTGGGCTTATATACTTATGCTGAGAGCAGATTGAAATCGACAGGGAAGAGCTAGTTCAACGGAGTTGTGTTTGACACCTAGTGATTGGGGTATCATCTTTAAAACTCACATTAATCACAGGTATAATTTAGTACTGATAAGCTTCTTAAACAGATTAGACAACCTAATAATCAAGAAAAGTATCTAGTGTTAATTCTTGAGACTTGTCTCTCCCAGCCGCCGCGGGAGACGCCCCGGGCGTCGGGAATTGCGAGCTGATCCTCGGCTATCGTACGCGCGGTTTTGCGGGCGGTTAGCAGTGGTAGCTCACCATCTGGTAAGGACCAGACCTGGGTTGACGTCGCGTCGTGTTCTACGCGCGCCTCATAGTGAAGTAACAAAGTATTGACGGGGTCTGACAGGGCTTATAGCCTGCCTGGGTCGCGAGAATATTCGAACAAAATTGTCTGTTAAATATTGTGGTAAAAATAACGTTATTTGTTATTATTAGATACCGCGAACCCAGAACGTAGAGGCAGTTGAAGGAATAGAGTGGGTTTCCAGGCAGAAGAAGTCCGAAAAAAAATCTGATGTAGGCCAAACGGAACCAAAAAAAGTAAGTACTACGAGTACATAAATTAACTTTCTACGAGATAAACCACTTTATTTTTCAATCCATTTAATTGTTCACCCGTTGAAGTTCAGTTGAAATCCTAAACAATGGCGCCACAATAATCACTATCTACAACAGTCTAAACAACCAAACTAGTTTTAATCGTCCCTTTCTTGCGTTACCGGGTAAGCTTCAGTAATCATGAGTTAAATCTTCCTAATGACTGGCCGGTCTCATTCGAGGCTCGCGTCATTATCCTAGCTAGGGTTATCACACCTTCAACCCCGGTAAGATATTTAAATGGGCCTTCAAAATGATGGCCGTATGAGATTGCAAAGAGAATAATGTGAAATTGTGCTAAAAATAGAATTTAATTTGAGATGTGTTATTTTTGTTTCAAGTCTTTATGTAGGTATTTTGAAAATATTTTATTTTGGGAACCGGGTTCGTGGCTTTATTCAACTTTTTTATTTATCCATGTTTAATAATTACTTAATCAGCCTATAACGTTTCCACTGCTAAGACTCAGGCATGCTATCTATAAGAGGCCTGGGTTCGAACTAACGATCTACAAATCGTAAGTCTATTCTGCCTATTACTACTAAGCCACTACAACTCTAATAATATTAACCATATTGGCCTGTAGTCATTAAAAAGTTACTTTAAAAATATTTACTAGACAAACTCCATCCTTGGGCGAGAAGAGACGATAATCTGTGTCACATTAAGAGAAGACATCCCAACATCCCACAAATCTCGCCTCAGTATATTTTAGATATAAGAATAATGTTCCAATTATAATTATTTTTTTCGCAAAAATAAATGCTTAGTAAATTAGCCAACCCTGTATTTCGCTATCTCTTTAAAGTGGCGATGCCATGTCGTCGTTTTATCTGCAATGTGAACTTCTACACTAACGCGGCTCTCCGTACAGATATCTTAGCGCGATGAGAATTCAATTTGCGGTTGTTTTAAATTGGATCGATGGGCTGTGGTGGTGAAAAAGCTTTATGTTTATAAAAATAAGTATTTAATTTGATTGTCGTGGCTTACAGTGTCTCAATACATAACATATACAGTATAACTAAGAGAGGGCGTTCCCGTTAACCCGCAATAGTATAAGCACATCAATTAGATCGCCGCACACGCGTCCCGTCATCTATATCTATCTATACTTATAATAAACCTGTAGAAAGGTCAATTCTGTACATGAAATATATTTACAAAATAACTATCAGGGGGTGATTAGGGATCGATACTGATGCCAAAAATGCAATCAGTAAAATTTTTGTCTGTCTGTCTGTCTGTCTGTCTGTCTGTCTGTATAACCGTTATAGAAACAAAAACTACTCGACGGATTTTAACGAAACTTGGTACAATTATTTTTCATACTCCTGAGCTGGTTATAGTATACTTATCATCACGCTACAATCAATAGGAGCAGAGCAGTAAAGGGAAATGTTGGGAAAACGGGAGAACATAATCCATTTTTTAAGCTTCCATCGCGAGTGCAACCTTAATGGTTAAAGCTACACAGAAATCATTTATGACGGAAATGTTCTCCTTAAAATTATATAAAAAATATCCCACGACAGCATATATCTATCGTGTATGGTTGACTCACAATAACACGTGTAACTCCCGATAGCTTAGCAGTTCGAAGCTTTCTGATTATTATTCTGCTCCGAAATTTAAAACCACCGCAACTTTGCAATGGAACTCGGCTAAAAGTAACCCAGTTGCAACAAAATATAATCGAGTCTCAAATTTTAACAGGTTGCGGTGCAGGAGAAACCGTCTTTATTCCCAGAATTCCCATAATACCAAATAATTTTCCAATCCAATTTAAAAGAACGCAATTCCCAGTATCGGTGTGTTATGCAATGACAATTAATAAGGCTCAAGGGTAGACTTTTCGTGTTGCTGGAGTAGATCTTGGTGTCAGCTGTGTGTTTCTCGCATGGTCAGTTGTACGTCGCTCTTTCCCGGGTTAGCAGTTCTAGAAATCTTTATGTTCACGTGCCGGACGGGTCAACTTTCAACATAGTTTACCCGGAAGCTTTGCGCTGAAGTATTTTCGTTCTATATGTACTTAAACCTCATGTGAACGTGATCTAAACAATATTACCGATACATTAACTTAATAACACACAAGGAATTACACGCTGACGGAGTCGCGGGCACAGCTATTAACAATAATATTGTGCGGTTCGGTATTGCGATATTTTTCAACAGTATTATAGATTGACATATTATATTTCCCTACTAAATTACGAAAGTTAATCTGTCTGTTACATCAAAATCACTGAACCGTGAGGAAGGACATAGGCTACTTTTTTTTTTACGAAAAAACGACGGAAACATGGACGAAGTCGCGGGCAACAGCTACCTATACTGATAATATAAGGCTGAAAAGTTTGTTTGTTTGTTTGAACGCGAAAATCTTAGGAACTACTGGTTCGAATTGAAAAATTATTTTTTAATTAAATAGTCAATTTATAGAGAAAGGTATATATCATTACGCTAAGGCCAATAGGAGCGGAGCGCCAATGAAGAATGCTTCAAAATCGGGGTTAAATTTAACGTTAGCCCAAAGTAACTATTCCACGTGGACGAAGTCGCGGGCAAAAGCTAGTTCTTAAATAAATTGCGACATTGCCGTCCTTCAAGTACGCGTGTACAGAGTGTTTCTTTTACGTATCAATTTAACATTTATAGTGAATATTTTAATATAAAAAAATCATTTTGTTTTCGAATGGTAATATTTTTTTTAGCATGTATGGATGCTATACTATTGGGTTAACGGGAACGCCCTCTGTTAGTTAACATACTGTGTGTATTAAGAAACTGGAAGAACTTATGGCTAAATAATAACGGACGCAAAAATCGGTCTTGAAGGTTAAGCAACGCTTGCCAAGGTTGGTCCGTGGATCGGTGACCTCCCTTATCATATCGATAGTTCTTTGTGCTTCGGAAGCAAGTTATACCGTTGGTTCCGGCTATCATTTGTACTTCTTCGACAGTCGTTACGAGGAGTCAGAAGCCAAAGAATCTGACGCCAGTTTTGGCCAAGAGGAAGGCGAAGTAGGTGGTGATAAATAGATTTTGAATGATCTAACATATTAAGCTATTGCATAGCTTTTATCGCGGGCTTTGAGCGCGGCGACAGAATCAAGAAATTCCGTAACGAAAATATACCTAACACCCCCCACTCCGACCGGCACAGCGGTGCGGCGGCGTTGAAAGCCGTGCATCGTCTAACGTCGTTTCAGTTCGGCAGACTTCGGCACGGTGTTTGTGTGCGTGCGACTAGATGTATGCGTGTAGACTAGCTACTAACTGCTCATAACTGAGTCCACGAGTGAGTTAAAAGAAAAAAAATTGTTTTCTTATCGATCACCGCGCTCAAAAAGTGCAACTTGAATTAATATCAAAGAAAACAAAAATATTGCATAAATAAAATAAATAAATAATTATAATTGCATAAGTTGATAAAAAAATGCTATGCAATAGCTTTACCGCGGCAGTCCCCGAGTGCCACACTCATTTTTTTTTCAATCATCTTATTTATTAGTAAACAAATATGTTTCACACAGCTCGTATGTTTCTGCTACACGTTTTATCATGAAATAGTATAGCAAAAATCTAATATCACCCAACCCTCAAAGAGCAATATAATATAAAACTAACTTGCTTTTTGAGAGCAATATAATATAAAACTAATAGACCCACCTCGTCTCTCTTTAAACAACCCATTCTCTTTTCAATATCACACAAATATCTGTTCTTCAATCAGATTGACGGAACATTTGCCAAGACTTCGAAAAACCATCACAATATGATCAAGACACGAGGGCAATATTTCAGCTAGTATTCTATCCGATTTAAATTCCCGACTGGCACGCATAATCGCTAGATCTGGCCAACTTTGAAATAACTAACTTAATGTTATTCAAACGTGTCGCTACATTTATCCTAACAGGGAGATCGGGCACGACTCACTGACAGCCAACTCCTTATAAATCTTATATACCGTATATAAACTTTATAATAGTCCCTAGCTATATATACCTACCTAAAAAGTTTTTGAAGGGAGTTAGGTGTCACGTTTGTGTTGGCTATTATTTTACTTATTTGACCTTAGGTTTAATGACATTTATTTATCACTAGCGGTCGTGCGGGGCTTCGCTCCATTGGAATGTATCACGATAAAAAATATCCTCCTTTATTGCAGTCGTGTTAAAAGTAAAATATAACCTTCCTCAAGCTTCAAACTACTTGCATACCAAATTTCATCCAAACCTATCCTGTACTTTCAAAGAATAGCGCGTTTAAACAAAGAAACAAACTTTTCCGTTTTATAATATTAGTACAGATAAGAGCATTATGATTCACTAATATGATATACAAAATATAACGAGTTACAAATAAATAACAATAAGTAGCATTCACCTCGATGTTGGAGGTATTACGATACATTGTGCGAACGTACTTCTTAAGCTTAAGAGCCTATACTACCTCAAATGGCTTAGCAGAATCCTCTGATACGCCGAAAATACTGCAGCATTAATTTTGAAATAAATATATGGTGTAGTTGAGGATTAATGTTAAGTCCTATGTTTGGTGAAATCACGATTCCATAAAATTTTCTCAGTAGAAAAAAATCCCAAAGTTACCTCTAAACTGAACAATAAACCGCTGGCAATCATAAAATACTTCAAATTAGATCATGAAACTTTTTATACTAACTGAACTAACTATAAAGCAGGTCTTATGTTATTCACTTTTTTGAATTTCCTTTTTTTTCGCCGTAAAGTAAATAATCTATAATATCGCCCATATTAAAGTATGTTCCCTGCCGCGCGCCACCCGCGTTCATTCCTGCTCCGGCTTCCGTACGGGACGGCTGTGTCATTTTTTGCGCTCAGGACACATTACGCAACGACGTAAAATAAAAATATTGAATTGCATGAGTTTATAGTATTTGCGTGATGGGAAATAACCGAAATAAAAATAAGAAGCGACGGGGTTGGCGTAAAGAAACAGGCAAACATATGATCGAAATGAAGTAAGTATCTATTCACAGTATTAGGTGGTATTAGTATATTAGTGATTACAAACATGTAGGTAAATATGTAGTAGGTATATAACTTTGCAGCAGTTTCTGCATGTGTGGGTAAACCAGGTACTTACCGTACATACTTATATTTTTATAGCTTTCTAAGCGCTTGGCGGCTGCAGTACGGGTCGCGGGTTCGGTTCCCGCACGGAACATTTGTTATTATGTGATGGCCTACAAATAGTTGTGAAGACTTGTCTTTATAATCGCATCGTCCACGTTTCAGGAGAAATCAGTCTAGGGTAAATTTTATAAAAAAAAAAAAATATTACCTAAATAGGTTTGTTTTTATTTTGACAACTTATCTACAACAAAATATAGGTTTTATATTTTTATAACATTTTTTTTGTATTTTAGTTTATAGGTTTTATATTTATATAGGTAATACAGCTTCATTTGTAGCCACCTGCCACGTGTACCCGCACCTGTATTTCTATAATAAACGTAGGTAGATAATAATAATAATTACGTAGGTGTATAATTATTCATTGTTACATTCACAAGTATGATTTTATGGTCGATTTCATCTTCTTTTTTTTATTGTACAAGTTTAGGGTTCCATATCGAAATGATAAACAAAAATATGTAAGGTCTATAGGTTAGTTTTATTATACCAGCCACTTGTAATTGTTACAGTGTGCTTAGTATGAGTTTGAAATACTTTTGTCGTTTTCGAAAACTATCGCTTTGTCTCTTTCACACGTACCATATTAGTGTGAAAGAGACAAAGCTGTAGTTTTCGAACACGATAATAGTATCGCAGACTCATACTAAGGCCGCAGGACCCAAATACCTCTGATAGACATGGAAATAAATTCGGATGAAACAAGTGTTCATACATTACAAAATATTGAATTGTAAGTATCATACGTATTTGATCATAAAGATATTTTTTCTGTGCTTTGCCATATGGCATTACCATTTTGTACTAACACGTAACGGTTACTATCATGAAATTGGCGAGTTCACAAACTTTTCATATTGTTGTACTTTTTAGTGTTCCGTATTATTATTCATGTTGATAAAATTATGCTTTCAGGTGTAGGTACTTTTATAATGAATGTTGCGTTTTCTTGCAGATCACAAGTACCACCTGAGGACACAAGCTGTTCACTGAATATACAAAGTGACGAAAGAACGTTGGATCCGTAAGCTATTTATTAATAATAGTCTTGATTTTATTAGTGACTAGCTTTTACCCGCGACGTCGTTTGTGATCCAGGTTAAAAAGTAGCCTATACCCGTTTCCAGGACATGGTCTTTTCATGTGCTAAATTTCATCCAAATCAGTTCAGCTACTTTAGCGTGACAAACAAACAAACCCACTTTGTATATTTATATTATTATTTAGGAAGTTAGGATTATAATTTCTTAATTCTTATACTAAAAAAATCTTTTTTTTTCAGATATTCGCATTATTTTCCACAATACGACACATCAGATGACGAATGTGATAATGATACGAATAATACATGATGAAATATACGAATAATAATATATGAATAATGTGTAATTGGTAATTGCTAGATTTTTATATGAGAAGTTATAAGTTATGTGTTTCATGTATGTTATTCAGTTTAGCAAGAATTCATCAAATAAAAATATTTTCGTCATTTCAGGTACGAAGTGAGTTTTAATAATCCTGTAGAAGAGAAAAGCTGTTTTTGTGTAGAAGGACGGAGAATGATTGATGTGGAATATTTTTATAAAAGACTTCAAGAAATATCCAATCATAATCAGGCATTCGGATGTACATTGAGCAACCTTTACATTATATCAGAAAAAAGAAAAGGTCTACTCTCCAAATATAAATTAGCCTGCAATATGTGTAATCTAACATTTTGTCTTGATTCTGAGCCGAAATCAGACCTAGATTTAAACAAATCTGCAACATCTGGCATCATATTTTCTGGAATTGGCTATTCCCAATTTAGCGAATTATGTGCATCAATGGATTGTCCATCTTTCTCTCAAAAGCACTATGCTAAAGTCCAAAATGAAATATATGATGACTGGCAAAAAACTGCTATAATTACAATGGAGACAGCTGCAGCAAGGGAACGAGATGCAGCTATTGCGGAAGGGCGAGTAAAAAACGGCATTGCTTGCATAGATGTGATTGCAGATGGTGTCTGGAGTAAACGTTCATTCAACTCAAATTTTTCAGCCCTATCTTTAGCTGCCGCTATAATTGGCAAAAGGTTCGGTGAAGTTTTGTTCATCGGAGTGAAGAACAAATACTGCTGCATATGTGCCCGAGCTGAAAGTAAAGGTATCAGTCCAGGCGAACATGTATGCTATAATAATTATAGCGGTTCTTCTTCCGGTATGGAGTCTGAAATATTGTTAGAGGGGTTTAAGCAGTCCATTCCCATTAGTGTTGCCCAAACGAGAGTCTCGCAAGAGTCTTGCAATTAGCGATTATCCTATTGCTATTTATTAAACGGTAGTTGAGATCTCAGAACAATGTAACAGAGTCTGTTACATTGTTCTGAGATCTCAACTATCGTTCGCTAATTGCAAGACTCTTGCGAGACTCTCGTTTGGGCAACACTAATTCCCATGCATAACCTTATATACGAACGTATGGTGGCGGACGGTGACTCGAGCACATATAAAAAAATTTTGGAAGGTCGACCATATCCCAATTGCACTGTAGAAAAAGTAGAATGCAAAAATCACATTTTCAGAAACATGTGTAAAAAACTAAAGAGTATAACTACAGAAACCAAATATCCTTCAAACTTAAGAAAAAAATTACTACTCAAAGAATCTTAGCTATCCGTAAAGTCATTTGCTCATCCATAACTGAACATATTTCCAAAGACGCCACCTTTGACATAAAAGTAAGTAACCTATTCACAGACATCATGAATTCATACAAGCATGCATTCGGAAATCACGAAAACTGCCAACCCTATTATTGTACTAGCCAAAACAATAGTGAAGACTTGACTTTAATTTTGAAGACGTGTGCTATATGGCATAGAATTAAATTTGTGGTTAACACTGTTGCAGCTAAGACTCGAAGTCTTATGCACAACAGTGACAGCAATAGAGTAGAGTCCTTCAACAGTATAATTGCTAAATTTGTTGGTGGGAAACGCATAAACTTTTCATTACGTCGGGGCTATGATGCAAGATGCAACGCTGCCCTGGTATCATTTAACACAAAGCGCCCACTTACCACTTTACATAGAGCGATTTTGGGGAGAAGTCCCAGGTCGCTAGTGAAAAAATTAGAGGAGAAGCGCTCAAAACAAAGACAAAGAGCATTGACATATGGTAACAGAAAATGTAGAAAACTGTTTTTAAAAACCAAAGATAAAGATTATGGTGAAAATTGTGAAAAGCCAGACATGACAAGACTGGAGTACAATCGCATCAAAGATGACTTTTTGAAAAGTTTGCCTAGTTCAGAAGAAGATCGAAAACAAGTAGAAAAGTCTACAATTCTACAAAGAGAGTCAAGTGAGTGGTTAGAGCTCAGAAGAAAACTTCTAACTGCATCAAATTTTTCCAAAGTCGTAAATAAGCGACAAAACTCAAGTGTGAAAAATTTAGTAAAAAATCTTATATATCCAAAGAATCTAAGCCATGTCCCATCTCTGAAACATGGTATAGAGCATGAAGCAACAGCAACAGAGCAAATAGCATCACAATTAAATATTCAAATGGAGCCTTGTGGTCTTTTCATAGATAAAAACTTGCCTTTTCTAGGTGCAACTCCAGATGGAATAGTGGGAGAAGACACAATCATTGAAATCAAGTGTCCCATAACAGCATTTAAAACATCTTTGGACGAATCTATAGAGAAGAAAAAAGTGAATTTTTGGAAAAAATCTACATACGGACTTGTCATAAATAAAAAACATGCTTGGTATATACAAGTACAAGGACAACTTCATATAACTGGTAGGCAAAAATGTATTTTCGGAGTATGGTCTGGATGCGACAAAGACGTCAAAGTTGAAATTATAGAGAGAGATGACCAATATTGGCAAGAAATGGAACCAAAATTAGTACATTTTTATATGACATGCATGTTGCCTGAGCTATGCGATCCTAGACATGTTCGAAATATGCCAATTAGAGATTTAAGCGAATTAAATGTTATGTAATTTTGACAATGTGTAATAAGAATAACTTATGGTAAAAACCATATCTACCCTACCTACCTACCTACTTACCCTCCTACCTATCTTACATCCTTGCCTACCTACCTATCCTACCTACGTACATAACTAATACCTACCTAAGTATACTACGTACGTACCTACCTACTGATAGATAACACGAAAACGCATCTCATTTTTCACATACATGTATAACATAACCAACTATCCTACTTATCTACATTCTTACCTACCTACCTATCTAATATTCATAGTTATACAAACCATGCCTTGGGAAACACGAACACAACAAAAAAAAAATATCCGATATGTTGCAGTCCTTCGAAAGTTATGCGCAGCAGTCATACATTTCGGTGATTTATTTAGAAATTCGTATAATGGCAAAGCGTTTTACTACCACGCTATATCCACAGAACCCTGAATGCAATGGTGACTCGCACTTGATTAGTTTTTTGTAACAGTAGAATTTATCCAGTGGCTCAGGATCGGTTTAAAATATTTTTATAGGTATAGTAATAATATGTAGATACTTGCATTTAGACGTACTACTTACATAATTACATACAAAAACGGCTGTCACAAATAAAACAACAACAAACAAACTATAAAAAAATAAACTCGTAGACCTCATCTATAACTCAAACTTACTAAAAAATCAATAGGCGGAACCCTCACCGTAACGTTGGCTCGTCTATTATTTTGTAGCAAATTTCCAGTATAAGTTGATCTCGCATTGTATAGGCTTTCCGTACAATGAGAGGTCAGTTTATACTGAACAATTTAGCTTGATAAGCAACCGTCAGTAGGTACATTGAAATTCCTGCCGGGGCCGCGGTACTGTCCAAAAGGACTATTGAAGGTACACCGTGAATTTTAGTCAATAAGAGTCTGACGTTCCTTCCGCTCCACTCAAGGTGGGAGGATTTTACCACAATAAAAAGGTACCTACATTGGAATTAAAGTGATATAACATTTTATTTTGATAATAGTGACAAATTAATATTATCATTGATAATTTTATTACTTTAGAACTTGTCCGGTAAATAAACGAGGTAGTTTATTCTAACAAAATTGCATTGACCTCGCGGTGTGTCCGCGTGACCGCGAGTAGCAGTGTGCGAGCGAGATAAAGAGTTAGGCGGCGCGGTGAAGTGGGGGCGAAATTAGAATTTGAGCTGAGGTTGTATAGGCTCTTAAGCCTAACGACAAAAAAGTTATTTAAAAAATCTAAAAAACCCGACTGCTCAACTGAAATGCAAGAAACAAGCACATTTTTATTTTAAAAAGTGACAAGCAGCCATCCCATTAAAAAAAGTTCAATTGGGTCTCGCCTGCTTGTCACTTTTTAAAATAAAAATGTGCTTATTCCTTGCATTTTAGTTGAGCAGTCGGGTTCTTAGATTTTTTAAATAACTTTTTATCAACTTTTTAGTTAAAATATTAATTGTTAATTAATATTTTATAGTTTTCCCGGTCGTGTCACAATGGCACCCCACCGGATTCAGAAAGTGAAAGAACTAGGCCCATATTTTTAAACTTTCTCTTTGTATTATTTTTGCTAGTATTACACTAATGATAAACATGATATACCTTTTTGAAATCCTTGTATTAAGCCCTTTTATTTGATACCCATATTACAGTATTCAAAAATATTTTTTTTTCTTTTGTTTATGTATAATGGCTTCGCACAGCCGCCATGTTTGATTTTTTTCAAATGTCACCTATCTAAGAACACTTGGGCTGCTAAGATGAATCTAACGATACCTCAATTATGTGAATCCGTTCAGCGGTTCTGGAGATATGAGGTGATAAAGAATATTACGAACATACATACATACATACATACAAGATACGCGCGAAAAACATAACCCTTCCTTTGCATTCGGGTAAAAACGTAATTTGTATAATCTATCCCATAAAAAACAATACTTGTCAAAAACCCAAGTCTCGCAACCCAACTCTTTACCGTTTTAAATAAATAGATTGACTCGGCCATCGCATGAAAACACAATATATCTCACAAGTAATACATATATAAATTAAATTGTTTATTGCGATTGCCAAGTCAATCTATTTATTTAAAACGGTAAAGATTTTTAATATTGATATGGTCACTATAAGATGTCGTTAGGTTAGATAATTACGTAACAACTTAAGACAGAAGGTCCCTTCAATTTTTTTCATTATATATAATGGCTTCGCACAGCTGCCATGTTTGATTTTCAAACGACGACAAAAAATACTATTGCAGATGGTACTAATCAAAAGCTGTTAAATCACTCTCTCGCGAAGACAGTATATAAAAAAAAACTTTTTAACAAAAAATTAAACCGACTCCCAAAAAACACTGCAAAGTGAAAAATAACTTTAATTTCGGTAGTCGGTGTCTTTAGTTTTGTTTTTTCGTTTTTGGCACCGACTTCCGAAATTAAAGTTATTTTTCACTTTGCAGTGTTTTTTGGGAGTCGGTTTAATTTTTTGTTAAAAAGTTTTTTTTTCACTCTTTTTAGTTGGATTGTAACAAGGTTTGTACGAACAAACACAAGTTAAGTTTATTGAAAAAACACAAAGTAAACAAACTATAGACTAGCCCAGTACAGGGAGCGGGACCCCGTGCGTGTGCTAGTGTGAGACTGGTACTCAGAGCTGTCCGAACAGGAAAGTCGAAGCAGACCGAGAGCGCAGTGTACACTGAGCTTGTCTACGACGGTAGCCGCCTTATAAAGGCGCTAGCCGGCGCGACAGCGGCGGCGCGGTGGTGGTGGTTTGGTGGGGCGATCGTGGCTGGGGAAGCCACGCCCACATGACGCATCGCGCTGGGGCACGACTCATGCGCGTGAAGCTGGTGTGTGGTGTTACAGGCTCCCCCTCTGGATCTGAAGGCGTCCCGACGATGATCCAGCAAGTGGAGGCGTTTTCTTGGGTTTTCCGCGTTTCTTCGCTTGTCCTGTGTCACTGCCATGCTCCAGGGTTTGCTTTCGTGGTCGTCCTCTCTTCCGCAGGGGCTGTACAGGATCTGGTAGCATGGATGACTCTCCGACATAAGGCACCAAAGCTGAGGAGTGATACACCCCAATCGCAACGTCTGACTTTTGTGGATCAGCAATTTCGTAAGAGGATGGACCGTGTCGTTTCTTGATAATGTAGGGTCCATCACGTCGTGGTGCAAATTTGTTACTTACACCCCGCGAGGTATTACTCAATGTATGGGTTGTAGCAAGTACCAGTTCACCAGGATTGTAACCCGGATCTTCTCGTCGCTGTTTATCGACGTACTTCTTACGTCGTTCTTCGCCATGTTCCTGAATTTCTCGAGCTTGTTGCAGGGTATTGGCTAATTGCATCAACTTTGGGGTGATCTCTGGGACGAAGTTCTCGGATTGCAGAATCTTTCTAAAATCATGGGATGTGTCATCTGGTGTTCTTAGTTCCCTGCCAAAGGTTAAGAATGCCGGCGTGAATCCAGTTGATAGGCTGTTCGCGGTATTCATCGCAAACCTAATACTTGGGAGGTGCTCCGGCCATTCTCTGTGCTTATCCTTGACTAGGATAGCTAACTGGGGTTTTAAATCCCTGTTCTTCCTCTCCACTGGGTTCGTCTCTGGGTGGTACACAGGAGTGAAGGCATGCTTGATGTTCATTGTAAAAGCAACCTGTTGCATGACGGCACTGACGAATTGGGGTCCATTATCACTGATCATACGACGAGGAAAACCGAAGCGAAGGAATATTTCGTTGATCAGAGTCATGGCGCAATTTTCTGCTGTGGCCTGATGTAAGGCGAAGAGTTCCACCCATCGCGTTGCCACATCTTCTACGATGAAAATCCATGTTTTGCCATCTAGAGAGGTTGGTAGTGGACCGAACAAATCAAAGGAAATGACTTCGAATCTTTGATTCATCACAGTAGTTTGGAGCAATCCCGCAGGTTTCTGATTCGATGACTTGTAACGCTGACATTCCAGGCAATTCTTCGTGTAACTCTCAATGTATTTTCTCATACCAGTCCAGTAATACCTTGTTGAGATTCGGTGGTAGGTTTTATCTGAACCGTAATGACCGGCCAAGGGATTGTCGTGATATATTGACAATATATTGGCCCACTCATGTTCGGGTACTGCCAACTGGGCCTCTTCGGAATCTGAATGGGGACTATGACGGTAGAGTAGCCCATTATTCATCAGATAGCCCTTGTTGCTCCAGTATACCGCTTTTTCGTTATTGTTCAGGCTTTCTAGGTCCTTCACTATCTGTTGTAATCTTTCATCTTTTAGCTGTTCATCTCTAATTTCAGCGGGACTCCGCAGGGGCATATCGATGGTCACTGTACAAATACCACAGGTTCCTACTGTCTCATTATTACACGGCGGTCTGGAGAGAAAGTCAGCGACGACGTTTGTTTTCCCAGGTGTATATTTGATGGTAATGTTGAACGCCTGCAGCTGTAGGGCCCATCTCGCTAGCCTACCAGTAGGCGTCTTTAGTGACATGAGCCATTTCAGGGCTTGATGGTCTGTGATTATGGTGACAGGCAGCCCTTCGATATATCCGCGAAATTTTGATACCGCCCAAACTACCGCAAGCGCCTCTCTTTCGGTGGTTGTATAATTCCGTTCAGCGGATGTCAGAAGACGACTAGCGAACTCTACAGGATGTTCGTCTTCACCCTCCCCCTGGACCAAAACTGCTCCTATTGCATAAGAGCTGGCGTCACTTTTGATGACGTATGGTTCGGTTTCATCGGCTTGTCTCAAAATTGGAGCACAAGTTAGACGATACTTCAACTCATTGTAGGCGTTTTGCTGTTCCTCTGTCCATTCCCAGCTAACATTCTTCTTTGTTAAGCGAGTCAGGGGTTCCGCAATCTTCGCAAAATTCTCTATGAATCTTCTATACCACGAGCACGTCTGCAGAAATGCAATTAGATGTTTCAAGTTGGAGGGCGCGGGTAGCTTTGCGATAGCTGCGGTCTTCTCAGGGTCCACTTGTAGACCGTTCGGCGTGATATAGTGTCCCAAGTATTTGATGGTGGAACAACAGAAATGGCATTTTCCTCGATTCGCGGTAAGCCCAAATTCTTTTAGCTGATTGAATACCTTTTGCAAGTCTTCCAAATGTCGTTCAAACGTTTGCGAAAATATAGCCAGGTCATCCAAATATGCCAACAGCTTCACGTCCGGCATACCTACTCGCATGCGGTCAATGAGTCGCTGAAATGTTGCTGGAGCATTCCGTAAACCAAATGGCATACGGGTGAATTTGTACACGCCAAAAGGTGTGATGAATGCCGTCTTGTCCTGGTCTTCTTTTAGAACGCCAATCTGCCAGTAACCAGCTTTCAAGTCTAGCAGGGACATGTAAGGCGTTGGTTTCGCTTCGTGCAGGAGATCATCAATCCTTGGAATAGGATATGGGTCGGGTACAGTTATCGCATTGAGTCGGCGATAGTCTATACAGACTCGTATGCTTCCGTTAGCCTTCGGTACCAGCACTACAGGGGCCGCCCATGGTGACGTAGATGGCTGAATGATGCCATCCGCTAACATTGCCTTGATCTCTCGTTGCAGTGCTTCTTTCCGAGGTGGTGATAATCTGTACGGGGGGACCGAAATTGGTTTGTCATCCACTGTCTTGATTGTGTGCTCAATCAGTTTCGTAGGTTCTCGCTTCGTATTGAAAACGTCGTTGTTCCTCTCCAGCAACTTATCTACTAGCTTAACCTCGTCCGGAGTAATATGTACAACCACGTCGATGGAGTCTATGTGAACGTCCCAATTGTTCGCATCAAAGAGGCTATTACTCTGTGGAGATAGCTCGGCGTTTTCTCGGTGGACATTTATTTGAGCATCTCGCATCATGAAGTCTGTGAAGCTTGGAGAGTACCCATCGAACAGCCGAGGCTTTTTCTTGCTTGGTGGTGTGGAAGTTAGGTCAATCAGCGCCAGTCTGTAGTCTGTGTCCGCGTATTGGGCTTTTGTTGGAGTTGCTGCTCCACCCGCGGCCATTATCGCTGGAGGAGGGGTTGATGGAGGTGTAGGTATGGCGCTGGATATGCTAGCAGCATCCTCACTGTCTGTCACTGTCATCGAGCTGAGTGGACTTGGCAAAATCATCATTTCCTTGATGACGGTGGATTCGAAGATGGTGAATTCCTCCGGGTAGAGCTCGTACTGTAAGTCAGGTTCGTCGATGAAGGACCACGTATACTGAGGCATGTTTATCACCACACCCGCTTTTTGCAAGAAGTCGACGCCTAGTAGTGTGCGGTTGTCCCGAGCTTCCTGCAGCACGATGAACTTAGTGGCTATTTTACGACCATTCAGGGTCACCATGGCTTTGCACACAAGCACCACCTGCTCCCTCTTAATGCCATCGGCCAATGTGAGATCCACTGTTTTCGCGTCAAACTTGCATCCACTCTTCAGCAGGGACTGGTAGAGGCTATAAGATGCAACACTCATCTTGGCACATGTGTCCATGAATGCCGTCCCCGTTACCCCCTCCACCTCCAGGAACACCACAGGTCGTGAGTGTGTCTCTTCAGGAGTGTCAAGGGCGCAGAAACCGACGTCTTCTTTTTTGATCGGCGACGAGCTTTTCTTGCATGTGGAACAATTACTCCTATAAACTCCAGGTGCTCCACACCCATAGCAGGAGAACTTTGGCTGGGAAGGAGATGGTGCCTGGGTTTGACCCTCTGAGACATCTTTCACTGTAGAAGAAAGAGTGCCTTCAGCCCGCTTCTTCTTACGACAGACATCGGCTGTGTGTCCAGGGTTTTTGCAGAAGGTGCACCTTAGTTTCCCTTTCTTCCCCTGAGCGTTCCGGATTTCGCCTGTCTCCGAACTCGCTGCGTACTCATGTAGGGTCTCTTCAATGCCTCGTGCAGTCTCCAGGAGTTTGTCAAATGTAGGCACTGTATCTCGTGGCATGCGGTTCCTTATTTCCAGCTGGATGAGCGGGAAGATTAAATCTATTTGCTGCGATTCAGTGAATGCTGGGGGGGAAGCCGATGAGAACAGGGATCTTTTCTTGGCGATAAAGGCTTCTGTCGTAACGTTCGCCTCCTGAACTTCATGTGTGATTTGGTAGTACACCATGAATGTTGGTTTTCTCGGGGCGAACGTGTGGCGGAGCTTAGTGCAGAAAGCTTCCCACTGCGTCACATCAGTCTTCACACCCTGCCACCACACTGCTGCCTCATCTCGTAGTAAAAGTGGAAGACTTTGCAGTGCGTCTGAGTCACTTATCTTCTCCGTTGACTTAAAAACGGTTGCTGCGGCTAAGAAGGCTTCTACTGCATCCGAGTTCTTTTTCCCGTCGTACGTGAAGGTGCAAGATGCAAATGTTCCCCGTTTACTGGCCGTGATGGTGCTGAGGAGTTGCTGGAACTGCTCGCTTGACATGGACATCTTGATTTCGCGATGTGGAAGACAACGTAAGCTTTCGATCTTGATGCCTGGATTCGGCCTCGCGTTGTGCGCCAGATTGTAACAAGGTTTGTACGAACAAACACAAGTTAAGTTTATTGAAAAAACACAAAGTAAACAAACTATAGACTAGCCCAGTACAGGGAGCGGGACCCCGTGCGTGTGCTAGTGTGAGACTGGTACTCAGAGCTGTCCGAACAGGAAAGTCGAAGCAGACCGAGAGCGCAGTGTACACTGAGCTTGTCTACTTTTTTTTTTTTTTTTTTTTTTTTTTTTTTAGGTAGGGCCACTTGTAGATCAGCACACTAAGGCTGTGAGTCTACTTAACCGGACTTTCCTGTGGTGACCTCTAATAAATTAAAGGCCCCCAGCCAGGGCTTACAAACTAAAATATACTTAAAAACTAATGACCGCACGCTAAGGGCACTCCCTGTGGAGTACGGGCCTCGGCATAGCGGGGTCATTTCGGGAGGGCAGCAAAGGGACAGGCTGGGTCATATTATTTACGGGAGTATTTATTGCTACTGGCTCAGCATCGCGGGCTGGCTCGTTTGGCAAAGGTCGGGGAGGATTTTCATTACCAGTACGCGGACGTCGCGATGGGCCTCGTCGGCGAGGCCGGAATAAGGAACGCGTTCTGTATCTGTGTCTTCTAAGAGTGCTGGTTTCCCTACTGCTCTCTTGTCGGATGGTGGTGGGGTCGTCAGGCTCGTCTAGGATGTTACGCGGGCGACGAACCCGAGAAATCTTGGAGGGTCTGTATCGGGCGGCCGATACGATCAGGGGGTAAGCTTGTCTACGACGGTAGCCGCCTTATAAAGGCGCTAGCCGGCGCGACAGCGGCGGCGCGGTGGTGGTGGTTTGGTGGGGCGATCGTGGCTGGGGAAGCCACGCCCACATGACGCATCGCGCTGGGGCACGACTCATGCGCGTGAAGCTGGTGTGTGGTGTTACAGGATGATTTTTAATTTACCTAGTTACAAGAGCCTAAATGTCAACTACTTATAACCTTTTACAAAATATTGCTTTTCCCAATGCTGGGCCGTTAATTGTTGAGGAGTTCTCCTGGTACTTCACCATCAGCTCTACATCACCATATGCATTGTGACGAGCATAAAGTGCTTAACATCCATATTCAAGTAATCGAATCGCAATCCACTTAATACTTATTATTGAGTAGTTTCGGCGGCCATCTGTGGTCTTCATCATCAGTTCCACTTCCCCAAATGGTACTTTTTGAGAGCAACTGCACAAGTTACTATAAGAAATACCCAAAACGCCATAGGTGTGCCTATAATATTTGAAGAGTTCCCTCGATTTCTCCAGGATCCCATCATCAGATCCTGACTTTGGTGATAATGGTACCAATTTCGAAGTATACCCATTCGAACAAAAAAAGAATTTTCCAAATCGGCTCAGCCGTCTTCGAGTACTCGATGATCATACATAAAAAAAAAAAAAAAAAAAAAAATATATACGCGTCGAATTGATAACCTCCTCTTTTGGTCGTCGGTTGAAAAAAGGAGGAGGTTGTCAATTCGACGCGTATATATATATATTTTTTTAATGTATGATCACCGATTACTCGAAGACGGCTGAACCGATTTGGAAAATTCTTTTATTGTTTGATAGGGTATACTTCGAAATTGGTAACATTTGTCACCAAATCAGGATCTGATGATGGGATCTTGGAGAAATCAAGGGAACTCTTCAAATATTATAGGCACACCTATGGCGTTTTCGGTATTTCTTATAGTAACTTGTGCAGTTGCTCTCAAAAAGTACCATTTGTGGAAGTGGAACTGATGATGAAGACCACAGATGGCCGCCGAAACTACTCAATAATAAGTATTTCGTAGAGTGCGATTAGATTACTTGAATATGGATGTTAAGCACTTTATGCTCGGCACAACGCATATGGTGATGTATAGCTGATGGTGAAGTACCAGGAGAACTCCTCAAAAATTAACGGCCCAGCATTGGGAAAAGCAATATTTTGTAAAATGTTACAAGTAGTTGACATTTAGGCTCTTGTAACTAGGTAAATTAAAAATCAACCAACTAAAAAGAGTGAAATAAAAACTTTTTACCAAAAAATTAAATCGACTCCCAAAAAACACTGCAAGGTGAAAAATAACTTTAATTTCGGAAGTCGGTGCCAAAAACGAAAATCCAAAACTAAAGACACCGACTACCGAAATTAAAGTTATTTTTCACCTTGCAGTGTTTTTTGGGAGTCGGTTTAATTTTTTGGTAAAAAGTTTTTATTTCAAATGTCATCTATCTAAAAACACTAGGACTGCTAAGATAAATCTAACGATAACTCAATTATGTGAATCCATTCAGCGGTTCTGGAGATATGAGGTAGTAAAGAATATTACAAACATACATACAAGATACGCGCGAAAAACATAACCCTTCCTTTGCAGTCGGGTAATGAGCCAGCCATTTGACTCGATCTTCAACATTAAATAAACCTAGCCAAGGTCTGTCTGTGAATGATCTTAACATATCAACATTCAATCTGTGCCTAAAAAGGCTCATGAATTGTATCCAAAAAGTTCTAGACACAAAAATAGAATTGTTTTGCCCATAACTCCTAAAACAGCACTATATAACAAGAATAGCTATGCAATGTGCGGTCGTATATTTAATGCTATACCTGACAGCATTAAAATCTTACCAACTACTAAATTTATAAGGTGTCTTAAAGCATGGCTTAACGAAAAGACTTTCTACTCAGTAAGCGAAATATTTAATAAGACATTGAACAATAATTAACAATTGTAATAATTTAACTATATGACATAATTCTAATAATAAGAATAATAATATTGCTATTCAATTGTAATTTTAATAATTAATTTAATAGAATCATAGATTATTTTGTTAACAATTATTAATTAAGTAAGATTATTAATGAAGTGTAAACAAAATGTTTGCATGTCACAGTCATTTGACTAAGTGTTAAGGATCCATAATAATAATGTTATTATAATATATGTTAAGACCGACATTGTACCAACACTTATCGCAAATAAATAAATTGAAAAAATTGAAATTGGAAAGCACGCTAATTGAAGCCCGGCTGTCTCTTGGACATCTTTGACAGTAGCTACGGGTAGTAAAAAAAGCAGTAGCTACATTACTGGCTTCAGTTGAGAAACAGTTAGAAAGAGTTCACAGTTCATCAAAGTGAATAAAACAGTTTCTATAATAACCATCCATTTGCACCTCAACGAGAGCACAAAATAAATGAAAATATGAATTCCTTTGAATAAAACGAGGAAGCTCACAATGAACCGACTTTTTTATTTAACGTTTCTCATCTTCCGACCTCTAATGATCTTAAATGAAAAGGAGCCGATACATTCATTTTTTACCAGTATCCTCTGAAAGTTTCATCTCAATATAGACGATCTATTATTTATACTCCAATGCTTTTGAATAAAATATAAAGAATTCTTTTAAGGTCAGATTTGAGAGCACCTGTGGCTTCAGGATCGAGTGCTTCAAAAATATGGAGTGGTTTCGAAATAGAACATGAAATATAAAAGTTTTCAAAGAGCCTGTGGCAGGGGATATTCTGAAAATGCTTTGATGTTTGGTCAAACTTGGGCGTTTTAGAAAGTTGTTTAAATGTAACTATATCTACTCGTATATGAATATTCTTTGTCGTCATCGCCGGCTTTTCATTTTCGGCTTTTGTAGTGTTTTATTTTAAAATATTGATTGTAATTTCCAGAGACAACAATTTCGTACGTCAAAACTCTCAAGCGACGGCAAAATTGTTGCTATAAATAGTATAAGGTCTTCAATTATTTCTAGTTTTTATTTTCAGATACTGTAGATGTTATGAACATGCGTGTTATGATTTATTTATAACGTGATCGTCATACGAATTTCATGAGACCGAAGTTACTGCCGATAAACTGCTTTACAATTTGGCAGATGTTAAATTTTAGATACGATTTTGTAACATATTTACTACACCCGCGACTTTGTTCGTGTGGGTCTGATATTACCTGCGCCTTTTCCTGAGTAAATCCCGATCCCGTGTGAATTCTGTTCACGTAGAATTTCAGGAAAATCAAAAGTTACGTTTCAACATAACTACCTCTATCTTCTAGTGAAATCCCCATTAAATCGGTTAAGCCATTCCAGAGATAAGTAAGGACAAACAAATAGACAAAATGGGAAACAAAAATAAAAAAAAAACTTTTTACCAAAAAAATAAACCGACTCCCAAAAAACATTGCAAAGTGAAAAATAACTTTAATTTCAGTAGTCGGTGTCTTTAGTTTTGTATTTTCGTTTTTGGCACCGACTCGGTTTAATTTTTTGGTAAAAAGTTTTTTGGTTAATTGTTGAGGAGTTCTCCTGGTACTTCACCATCAGCTCTACATCACCATATGCATTGTGACGAGCATAAAGTGCTTAACATCCATATTCAAGTAATCGAATCGCAATCCACGAAATACTTATTATTGAGTAGTTTCGGCGGCCATCTGTGGTCTTCATCATCAGTTCCACTTCATCAAATGGTACTTTTTGAGAGCAACTGCACAAGTTACTATAATAAATACCCAAAACGTCATAGGTGTGTGTCATTTGAAGAGTTCCCTCGATTTCTCCAGGATCCCATCATCAGATCCTGACGTTTATGAAAATGGGACCAATTTCGAAGTATACCCTTTCAATCAAAAGAAGAATTTTCCAAATCGGTTCAGCCGTTTTCGAGTAATCGATGACCATACATAAAAAAAATATATATATGCGTCGAATTGATAATCTCATCTTTTTGTCGTCGGTTGAAAATGGTTTGTATTTTATTTAGTATCGTGTTCATAACTATAAGCCCTTCAGAAAACATTCACACTTATATGGAAATCACAAACAGACACTTCAATTTAATTTTAATGCTTTGTTATTCAACAACACTGACACTTATATAAATAATTTATTTTCTGTTACCGTTTCATTATCAGTCTCTACCACTACTAAGTTACCTGGACTGTGAATTATTTTAAAATTTTCTCACGCATCAAAGAAGCCGTCTATCTTCTAGGTATAAAATATTGATACAATATTCAGCCTTATCTGATTAGACTATAAGCTGACCGACCGACTAGAATCCTAGCTTTCTTCTGATAATAATAAGTGACAGGCTCCAATACCATAATTTAAAATACGATGGAGCCAGTTCTGCTATGAAATCTACCCGTCAATAATAAATTCTAATCGGGAACGTGAGTTGTGCATCAAGCGCGAAGATTACGCCATCTTGCGCTTGGGAAATGAAGCTGCAAAGCAACCTGCCTTAAATGATATTTGATATATAAAAAAAGCAAAAGGGGATTTTTCTTTAAATATGCCAAGGAGTGAAGCTCTGCCGAATTTTTTGTACCATATACGACCCTTTGGCCTTTATAGCAAGAGCACCCGCCACTACCTTCGTCGGTCACTCCCGGTGCCGCTGGGTTGTTTTAGTGGGTATACCGGGTCAGACCGGGGAGTCCCACATAGCCCAGCCCAGCGTCAAAAAAAAAAAGGTTCTTCGGTCTACCCTCTTTCTCGTTCGTCTTCTGTTAGCGACACCGCTACCACTGTCACATGTATCACTAAACACTTGATTCTGTTCCCGACACACAAAACTCACCGTGTCGACTCGCGAACTTTCTACGGAACTTTTTCGGTTTTTACACATTTGAACCACTGGATTCCAGGCCCTTGACAGTTTGTCTGCTCATAAACTTCCACCCGCAATTACTTCAGTTCATCCGTGATCATGGCGCTTGCAACAGTGCCGAAATATCGGAAACTCAAAACAATAAATAAACATGGTAAATATCCCGTTTTAAGTTCTAATGTAAAATGATTTAATTGTAAACATTGGTAGTGCTATAAGGCTAAAAATTATTTCTTTAATCACGCGGATGAAATCGCGGGTCTAGTGCTAGTCTTTTATAAAATAAAAATGTGCTCCGGCCCAACCTACCCGGAGCCGGTGTAGTGCGACTGAAATATTTGTCGAGAACAGAGTTACCGTCTTCTTTGAGCTCACGAGGAAGCTCAGGGCGTCTTCCTATTCACGTGTAGGCAAATAAGAATAGTTTCGTAACTGCTGTATACATTCTTCTATACTGTTCATATATTGGGGCCCGTGTGCTCACAGCATTTTCAACCGACGACAAAAAGAGGAGGTTATCAATTCAACGCGTATATTTTTTTTTTAATGTATGATCATCGATTACTCGAAGACGGCTGAACCGATTTGGAAAATTCTTTTTTTGATTGAAAGGGTATACTTCGATATTGGTCCCATTTTCATAAACGTCAGGATCTGATGACGGGATCCTGGAGAAATCGAGGGAACTCTTCAAATATTACAGGCACACCTATGTCGTTTTTGGTATTTATTATAGTAACTTGTGCAGTTGCTCTTAAAAAGTACCATTTGAGGAAGTGGAACTGATGAAGAAGACCACAGATGGCCGCCGAAACTACTCAGTAATAAGTATTGAGTGAATTGCGATTCGATTACTTGAAAATGGATGTTACACACTTTATGCTCGTCACAATGCATATCGACGGTTGAAAGGCTAATTGATCTAAGCGACATTTTGTAAAACTTGCAGGAGGACGGATCAAAGTTATTTATTTTGAAAAAAAATTCATAAAAAAACAACCATTTGATAGACTTTTATTTATTTAATACAGTATATCTCTAATTAAGTAAGGAAGTTGTATAAGTTATTACTGTTGAAAATTGTGTATTATTTTAGAAAATTTATGTTGGTTAGCCCAAAATGCATCAAATTTAGTTATTTTTTGAGAACGGCAAAATGGTTCAAATGCCTACCGTAAATAAAATAGCTGAAAGTAAACTAGCTCAAGTTTTAACCTAGAATAAAATAAAACGAGAGAAAATGAATTTAGCGCCAAGTCAACTGACAGTTGAATACACCCAATGAGCATAAGCAACATGATGGTGTTGCATCAGAGTGAAGTAGTATGATGCAGATGCCCATTAGAGGGACTGCAGGATGAAACAAAATGAACCCTTACTAGATTATAGTAGATATTGATGCTTAGGATATCATAATTCAAAACATTTTTGTAGAGGTATCATTCAAGATGTTGATGCAATATGTTTTGGAACAAGGTATTAGATAAGGTGGTATATCATCCTAAGCCTAGGTAGTAGTATCACCAATTACGGAAGCCAGAGAGGCGGAGCTGTACAAGGAGTACAGAGCAGCGAAGACCGTCCTCAAAGAAGAAACCCGGCGGCCCAAAGATCTGGCCCGCAAGATGTTGGGGACTCTTAATCGGGACCCTTGGGAACGTCCATAGAAAATGCTGCGGAACAAACTCCACACCTGGGCTCCCCCACTGACACAGTCTCCGGCCCCAATTAGTAGAAGACGTGGTGAGCACTTTATTCCCCTCGTGAGGTGGGCATACTCCCCCGACCATGGCTCCGCTACTTGCAGTGCCCGACGCGGGCCACAGTGACGACAACACTCCAGAAGTGACCGAGGCAGACCTGAGAGTGGCGGTACGCGGGCTGAATGCCAAAAATACCGCCCCGGGACCCGACGGCTTCCCCGGCAAAGCCTGGGTCCTGGCCTTGGAGCCTCTCGAGCCTCAACTGTTAGGGTGTTTTAACGCATGTTTGGAGAGGGACCAGTTCCCGTTTCGTTGGAAGACGGGAAAACTGGTCCTAATCAAGAAACCGGGGCGCCCGGGGTGCCATATCGGCCTATTGTGCTGCTCGACGAAGTGGGCAAAATCTTTGAAACAGTTATTGCAAACCGCCTCGTTGGCTGGATGTTGCGGATAGCCAAATTGGTTTCCGCAAGGGGCGCTCGATGGTGGATGCAATCATGCGTGTGAGGGCTCTCTCAACAGACACCGCCAAGATGTCCCCGCCCCGGGACAATCCCGAGGCGGGGTCATCTTGGCGGTGTCTCTCGACATGGCCAATGCCTTTAACACCCTGCCCTGGAGTTGCATACGGGAGGCACTCCGGTATTACCGGATGCCAACCTACCTCTTTCGTGTGGTTGAGGCCTATCTGACGGACAGTGCCGTCATCTACTCTGGTCACCAAGGAGAGTGGAACCGACGAGAGATGTCATGCGGTGTCCCACAGGGATCGATTCTGGGGCCACCCTTGTGGAACATCAGTTACGACTGGGTGTTGCGCGCCAACCTTCCTACAGGCGTCAGCGTAGTCTGCTACACTGACGATACGCTGGTCCTGGCGCATAGAAGGTCGCACCAGGTGGCGGTCGAAGTGGCGATGCGAGGGATTGCGACGGTCGTAGAAAGGATCTGACAACTGGGACTCGAGGTGGCTCTGCACAAGTCCGAGGCCATGTGTTTTCATGGCCATCGGAACGCGCCACCTTCGGGTTCCTAAATAACGGTGGGAGGGGTTCGCATCGACGTTGAGACGACGATAAGTACCTGGGACTTGTCCTCGACAGCCGGTGGAACTTCGTCGAACACTTCCGACGTTTAGCTCCAAGACTGGACCGGGCGGGGGCTGCACTCAAGCGGCTCTTACCTAATATAGCGACGCCAAACGCCTCCTGCCGAAGGCTATATGCGGGGATTGTACGGTCCATGGCTCTCTATGGGGCCCCTCTGTGTTCGCTGAATCTGCTGCAGCGATTAGCTCACCAGCTGGTCGCGTCTCAGAGGGTCATGGCTATCCGGATGAATCGGGGATACCGCACGATCTCTGGGGAGACGACGAACCTCCTTGCTGGATTGCTGCCGTGGGATCTGGAGGCGGTAGCCCCCGCGACGTGCATGATTGGCGCGTGGATTTACTAAGCTGGAGTGAAACTCCGCTACCGCGGCAAGTCGCGGCTCAGCGCATAGAGCTCCGGTGCGATCTCACGACAGCATGGAAAGAGCGGCTGTCGCAACCGAAGGCTGGGCACGCCGCAAACGCGGCTATAATGAAATAATGAAATATTGATGTTTATTTTGCAAATAGGTTATAAATAACACTTTTACACGTCTTTTTTTTCGTAAATGTAAACTAGATGAGGCCAGTGATTCCTAACTGACTACTCTGAGAAGAAACACTGAAACAAACTCAGAGGTCAACGTCTCTTTTAAAGTAAGTCCCCTTCCACCTGACGCAGGTGCTGACCGGACATGGCTGTTTCGGGAGATACTTGTTTCGGATACAGCGGGAGGACACGCCCGGGTGTCGTCATTATGAGGACCACTTGGAGGACACGGTGGAGCATACGGTCGAGGTGTGCCCTGCTTGGGCGGAGCACCGTCGTGTCCTCGTAAAGGCGGTCGGCAGCGGAGACCTCTCGCACCCTGTTCTGGTTCAGACCATGGTGCAGAGCGAGAGGGAATGGGGTGCAGTCGCCTCCTTCTGCAAAGCAGTCATGCTAGCGAAGGAGGAGGCCGAACGCGCGAGGGAGAGGCAACCCTCTTCCTTCTCGCCCCAGCCGCCGTGGGATACGCCCCGGGCGTCGGGGATCGCGAGCCGATTTCCGGCCACCGTAGGCGCGGGCCTGCGGACGGCGAGCAGAGTCGCTCACCATCCGGTAAGGACCAGGCTCGGGTCGGTGGCACGTCGTGTTTAAAGAGCTGTCAACGCCAGTGACGGGGCCTCATATGGCCATTGCCTGCCAGGGTTTGCTGGAAAGTTCTATCGAGATACCGCGGCCCCGGAACTTTAGGGCAGCCGAAGGAACAGGTGGGTTTTAGTCAGTAGAAATCTGACACAGCCTTCCGCTTAACCCAGAGCGGAACAAGTCATTCGATGATTTTCACACCCAGAAAAAAAAGGCTACTACCTTTTTTTTTCTGTGTGCTGGTATCACCACGGAATACATTGTACTTTAGTATCACTTTCCAAATAAAACAACAAATAAATTGTTATTAGTTAGTGTTACTCAAAATAGCCGAAGTGATATTACTGATTATCCTTAATAGACGCTTAATGGATCAAGAGACATAGTTAATTAATATAACTTAATGCAAAATGTTTCAAGTAACACGGTTTTTTAATGTAGTTGAATGCAAAATGGGCCAAACGAAATAGCTTATTTTTTTGGTTTATTGCAAAATAGGCCAAACGACAAAATCACAATCATGGCGAAAAAGCCAAATGCCTTAATCGACACACGTTATAAAAGTTTGAAAAATCAAAATAGCTTAAGTCATCGAGTCCTCAAATATGTCTAATTTTGTGTCGTATAGATCAATGAGCTTAGAAATGAGGCCTGTTTTGTAGTGGGTGCTAAGCGCCAAAAAAGTAGTCAAAAAAATTTGAAACCTGACTCAAACGATGGAGAATAATTTGCTGATTCCGAATATGTATATAACTCAATATCGCAAAAAATGTCGCTTAGATCAATTAGCCTTTCAACCGTCGATATGGTGATGTAGAGCTGATGGTGAAGTACCAGGAGAACTCCTCAACAATTAACGGCCCAGCATTGGGAAAAGCAATATTTTGTAAAAGGTTATAAGTAGTTGATAATTAGGCTCTTGTAACTAGGTAAATTAAAAATAGACCAACTAAAAAGAGTGAAATAAAAACTTTTTACCAAAAAATTAAACCGACTCCCAAAAAACACTGCAAAGTGAAAAATAACTTTAATTTCGGATGTCGGTGCCAAAAACGAAAATACAAAACTAAAGACACCGACTACCTAAATTAAAGTTATTTTTGCAGTGTTTTTTGGGAGTCGGTTTAATTTTTTGGTAAAAAGTTTTTATTAAAGTTATAATAGGTGTAATTTAATAGTTTCCGAATATTTGTTAAAACTCAATATTATACAGACACGTAAAAACAGATATATTATTATCGAAAAGGCTCGTTGACGCTTTCCGCGACTTTTCTTTGGTCAACGGCTAAGCATTGCCATACAACGAGACAATGCCGCCAGTATCTTGGGTACGTTGCCAGCCGACAGCGTTGAGGATCAATTTTTTGATGCTTTATTATAGTTTGTATTTTAAGTATTTCAGTACATAATTATGTATATTTGCTGAAATAAATGTTTTATTGGAAAGAGAAAATATTACTTCCTTTTGTTATGCCTACACTGTTCGGCAAAGGCCTCCCTGAAATATTTCCAGCTCCATGCTGCGGGGCGAGAGGGAGTGGGAAGCGGTCGCCTCCTTCTGCGAAGCAGTCATGCTTCCGAAAGAGGAGGCGGGCCGCGTGAGGGAGAGGATGGCGTGCTCCCTCCAGCCCAGCCGCAGTGGTAGACGCCCACGGCGTCGGACGTCGGCCGACGATCTCCGGCCACCGTAGGCGTGGGCATGCGGACAGCGAGTAAAGGGCAACTCGCTGTCCGACCATGGACCATGCCCGGCTCGACGGCGCGTTGTGTTCCACGCGCGCCTCAAAGAGCGTCAGCAACATGACGAGGCCCCCTCTGCAGAGGGCCGAAGCCTGCCGGGGTCGCGGGACTTATCCCATTACCGTGACCCCGGTACGTAAAGGGTTATTCAAGGAACACCGTGGATTTTAGTCAGTAAAAGTCTGAAAGTCCCTCCCACCCTGTTCCGTACCATTATCTATAAAAACGGCAAAAAATCATGTCTGTTATATGGGAGCCCCCTTAAATATTTATTTAATTCTGTTTTTTAGTATTTGTTGTTATAGCGGCAACAGAAATACATCATCGGTAAAAATTTCAACTGTCTAACTATCATGGTTCATGAGGTACAGCCTGGTGACAGACGAACAGACGGACAGATAGACAAACGGACGGACAGCAAAGTCTTAGTAATAGGGTCCCGTTTTACCCTTTAGGTACAGAACCCTAATAAGACTTATTTATAATTTAAATTTCCCGACACTATAATATTCATTAGTTAGTAAGTGACGCTCGTTTTCACGGACATTAAAAGTGATTGTAGTAAAACACTACTACAATTACTGTTTAATATCAGTATTAAATGATTTAGATGCATTGATTTAGTTGTGTTTTCTGGTGTGTCAAATAATTTCATACCTTTTTAATGATATCGGGTAATAAAAAAAAGCTGTTCGAATCGATTAGGTTATTTAAGTTTTGTCGAAGTTGGTACGGGGTGACATGCTTTTATAAAAGCACGTAAAAACAACAAAAAATGTTAAGAAAACCGATAACAGATTTTCTTTTGGTTTGTTACAACCTTGAAACCTAATTGTGTTCAAAGTCCATTACGTGGCCTTTCTCACAAGTGCAAACACGACTATGATACGATATTCCATCATGGAATGCCAGTGCCTATCTTCCGGCTTCATCATCAGACCTTGAAACCTAATCGTGGTCAAAGTTCATTACAAGACTTTTCTAAGAAATCCAAAACAGCTATGATACGATTTTCCATCATGAAGTTCCAGTTCATATCTTCCGGCTCCATCATCAGATCAGTTCGACAGTACTAAATATATATACAGTAGAGTACTATATTATTGTATTGTCATCAGAACTACATACAGCTGCCAATTTTCATTATGCTACGACCCTTGGAATATGGTTAAATTAGTTACCTTAGATTCCATTACATACTTAATTACATACAGGTCGACCTAAAAAAAGCGTGTTAAAAACAATATAAGGCGTTTTTAAGTATTTTAGGCTATTAACATTTCTATAGCTGCTTTAACGAAACCGCTTTATACAAAATCTCCGCGTTTACGATTTTTCACAAGTATCAAGATTTCTCAATAGTGTTTACATATTCCAGTATTGGCACGTTTACGTAGAAAGGACTTTCTTTGAAAGCGGTGAAAGCGGGTAAAGTTTGCGTCTTAGCTTTCTGGGCCTGTATATTTATCGTAAGACTAGCTCTTTCTTTCGGGTTCGCGTGAAGGTTTTATTTTCAACAGCATATTGCTAATCTATCCCCGAAAGTAGAACTGAACCCAATTCACAGACAGTAGCAACTACATAAATAAAACTGAATCTCCGAAATGTATGAACGCGTATAACTTTTGAACGACCGCACCCAATTAGATATTACATATTATATAGAATGAAAACTTAAAATAATAGCAAACATCAACAATATGGTGTTATAAAGTTCGCTGGGACAACTAGTATATTATAAAAATTTGTTTCCGATTAACTTGAAAAACTATAGATTTCTATAGATGAAAACTATTTTCATACAGTTTTTACCAATAGATAGGGTGATTCATGAAGTAGGTGAAGTGTTATCAAGGTATTGTGTGAATTAGCAGAATGAGATCGTGCGAAGCCGGGCGAGTAAATTATTTTTCCAGTACGTTAAAATTAACTAGCCTTCAGACAGCCATTTCAACGTCAAAGAGGAGACACGTAGATATAACGGACACAAAAAAGAAACCCTCGTACAGTAATATCCAATTGATCCCCAAACATCCAATCACACAAAATCAAATCGTCACAACAACAATGCCAAATGCACATTCTCGACCAACTACCGCGTACCAGCAAGAAGATTTAAAAAACGTTAACCTAACAAAACGATATAATGGCATCGCGATCGTGCCACATCCATCAAACTCACAAGTCGGTCAGGTATTCTGTGCCGAGTACACACCGACGCATGTTTGATAAAGAAAGAAAGAAAAAGAATTGAAGAAAGTACTTATGACGGTTACAAGTACTGGATCTTTTGAAAGTGTATGAATAAATTAAATACAACGTTGATAAAAGCGAGAGGCATTAAATGAAACCACATTTATTATGTATAATTTTCAGGCTATACACCAAAAATCAGATCAATGGTAGCAATAGTTTAGTCACAGGATTTTTGTTTGAAGATTTTTCGTAGTTAAAACACAATGTACATATCTTCCCATGTAGCTGACTATGTACCTACTTACGAATAGTTATGTAGTGTCGTACACCTTAAGACTTCAAAATTTACGCTACAATGTCGCACTGCAACTTTAGTTTTTACAAAGGCTGTACGTTTTACTTTGTTTATTCAGATATTTTAGTTCTTTGAAAAAAGTTATATCATATTTTTCTCGTAAACTTTTAATAGTTTCGGATTAACCGTATAGTATATGTGGTTTAATTTAATGCCTCTCGCTTTTATCAACATTGTATAAAGTACTCGTAGTAAAACCAGTAGCATTGCATAATGCATGAGTATAGTCAGAACCGATATGATACATGAAAAACGAATATTGCACAAAAATATGTAATGCTAATTTTACCGAAAATGTTTTATGCAGGTGCTTGGGGATGAATAATAACAGGTGCACAGGTCGAAGATGACAGTCTTGCCAAGGCCAATTAGTAGATAGGTGACCATCGTAACATATTGAGATTTCTCCATGCCTCGAAAAGCAAAGTAAACCGATAGTCCAAGCTGTTATTTGTACATTTTCATGCAGTCGCACACCACACACACAGTTGCAGTCTATACACACTGTCACACACTCTACATACAGTCGCGCACTACACACAGTCGCACACTACACACAGTCGCACACTACACACAGTCGCACACTTCACATACAGTCGCGCACTATTCACACCTGTTTTGTCTTGTATAAGTTCATTGTTATTTTAATGATTTTGTTATATTAAGTCATTGGTAAATTATGTTAATGTCATTTTTATATATAACTTTTATAGAGTGATATTATTTGGTCCGGAGGAAGGTGACGGCATTCGTGATACAGGGTAATTCTAGTACGAATGCCAAAGCACTCCTTTGTTAAGATACTATATTATGTACCTACAAATAAATAAATTTTTGACAGTCCTCAAGGGTAGTCAGATGCTGGAAATTCTGACACCAGTCTCGCCAAGCGATATCGTGCTACCCAGCTTATGAGTTATGGTGGTCTGTTAGGAAGTTGCTCCGCACGCTATTCGCTCACCCGCATATCAAACACAAATAGTGTTTTAGACGCATTCAAATAAATTGGACAAGGCTAAGCAGATTTTTAAGAACTTGAACAACTTCAAAATGTTTAAATTTTCAAAATTTGGTTTACGCAATTATGATCACGTATCTGAATTTCGTACGAAACTCAAGTGGCTTCCTATACGTCTTCGCCGGAACTTACACATCTTGTCTCTGCTTTACAGTATTCTGTTCAATCCTAAGACCCCCTCTTATCTTAAAGAACGTTTTAAGTTCCTCCATGACACACATGCCAAATTTCTGAGGTCATCGGAAAACTTGAGGCTAGAGGTACCGCATCATTCCACCAATTTCTTTAGTAAGTCATTCGCAGCTCAAGCAGTACGATTGTGGAATACTCTTCCCGTGTCAGTAAGACAAGCACAAACCCTTCCTTCTTTCAAAAACATGGTATAATAACTCTATCTCTCTTTAATTTGTTGCTATTTTTTATATAACTCAGCTTTGTACTTTTTATGTATATATATGTATGTATATGTGTATTGAGTATGTAGGTTATTACTTATTTATTGTATATAAGTGAATAGTACACCATGGACTACCCGCGTATTTATTTTCTCCTGCTGTGTCAAATCCATCCAAAGGTTGTCTGTAAATAAAAGATCGCTTTTAGCGATAAGACCGCCCATTGTAACACCCTTTGTAGTTTTTAAGTCCTTATTTAATTCTGTTATGGTGTACAATAAAGAGTATCTATCTATGTGTATGATTTCATTAATTTGTTTCATACTCAGCAAAATATTAATTACATACTTCAGAAAGAAAGAAATGCGAACGCACAAATGTAATAATGTAATCCACAACATTCCCACAATTACTAATCCAATCTTTAACGAAGCTAATCAAATTCCAAAGAATAACACTCCAAAATAAGCGTTGTAGATATACTGGTACAAAACACAAAAGTTGTAGAAATTAACTGAGGAAAAGTTTCCCGCCTTGAACAAGTCGAAACTCAGAAGGAAACGAAGCAATTTATCGGTCGATGGTCTAATTGCAAATAAATCTTTATAAGACCAGCTTCAAGTGGAAATTATGTACTTTATCGATGTTAACTTCAGTACTTGATATCGTTTTTAAAAAGGTTTTAAATGAAAACTAATATTATAAATTCGAAAGTGAGTTTGTTAGTTTTTCCTTCTTTCACGTCATAATAGAGAGCAATGAATCGATGACTTTTTCAGTGTAGACATAATTGAAGGACGGTCCGGACGCTGAACTTCTTAAGCGAGCGAAACCGTAGGCAGAAACTTGTCTGATAATAAGTTTTAACATGGAGACATTCACAAAAAATAATATTAGAACAAAAACCCTTGATTCAATCGGCTTCCCTAAGTATTTGTTTTCACATACATATAAAACCCTTGTAACTTTCCTACATAATGTATATAGACATTATAAATGAGAAAATCTGTCATACAGCTTCATGCCTAAACGGTTGATCCAATTTTGACGAAATTAGTTGTGGTGACTCGGGGTTTAACCTGGTAACTGTTTTCAAAAATCATTTTTTTTTTTTTGTTAGGTGTAAGTTTGTATAAACGTTGTACAAATGTAGTCACGGGTAATAGTTAGGCCAAAATAAATTCTTAAACCGATGTTGAATTCTCTGAGGCAAAAGCTTCAACTATGTGTGCTTGGCCTTATATCTAAGGAAGGAAAACGAGTACTGCGATCAATGCATTATGTATTTAGAGCAAGCTTTATCAAATGCTTCGATAGTATTTATTTTTATTATATGAAAAAGACCTTGAGACTGTAAGGTCTAATTTAAAAGGTTAAGGTAGAATCTTAAATCTCTAACCTGGATTAAGGGTTGAAAAATAAATGGGACGAAAAATGCTGAATCATTATTTTATTTAACCTTCATGCATGTGTTAAAGTCTCTTCTACAAATTAGTGTATTACATTTCCATTGGGCATTTAGCAGCAGCACATATAATGTTTTTCCTGAACACTAAATGAAAATAAGCAAAAGCTAGGTCAAGTCAACAGCTTGTGCAAATACAAGTATTGGCAACGCTTATAACCTTGTATGGCAACATCGTGCTACTCTAAGTGCTCGTTGGAAAAATCGAATACGGGATACTGAGTACTTCTACCTGGTACTTTTACGACAACTAGTTCTTTTGAAAATACTGTTACCGTACTCTCAGCTATCATTACTATTTATGACTGTCTAATCAATTGATTTTTGATGATTTGATCAGTATGGACTGTTTAGATTTCAAAAGAGACTTTAACCTCTGATTTTGTTTGGTGTTTCTTCTCAGGGTAATCTTGAATCAAACTAAGAAATGACGCACACTCTTATGTTTAATAGATTTTAGGATCCTTTATGTTGTCAGAATTATTAATGTTATTATCGTCGTAGTCCCGACTCGAAATAGAATTTATTTACCTACTAGTATATTATCATAATACACATGGATAAAGTTATTAAGAATTGTTTGTTATATTATCTTCCTAGTTCATTTGCTTGTCATATTCAAGAGTTTATGAGGAACCTAGCCTCGAGCTTAATAACAGCAGCTGTATAGATTGATCTCCAAGGTAAAGCAACGTTTCCAAGGTACACCCAAGGATGGGTGACATCATAACAAATCGATTTCTCCATTGTAAAATTGGTATCTACTTTATTGCATAAAAAAGGTATAGCTGCATATGACATAATTTGTAATATTTATTGATAGGTACATAATATTAATGAGATCTTTACCAGATTACAGAAATCAGCCAGATTATATAATTAAATATTTAGGCTTTCCTAATCTTTATTGTTTTATCGGTCAAACAAAGCAATAATATTAATAAAAGAGAATTTGTACGTATTTTTATAAAAAAAGTTCTAAACATTTTCGCTATATCTTACGGCTATGTCTTTAAATGATTGAATTAATATTCATAGCTTGTATTTTCGCTTCGGCGGATTCAATAAATATCCAGAGTATCTTACTAATTGCTGTCTATGGATAAAATAATTTCCCTTTAATAAATTTCATTGGAAGTTAAATTTCCGAAATAAGTATCTCCAACGTAAATTATAATTTTAGCATCTCAAGCTTCAATTTCCAGAAAGTTTTGTGTCAAAGATAAATTTGAAGTAATCAGAGAGAGTGTTAGTCATTCAAGATATTTATAGAAAATGAAATCTGAGAGATTTGCAAAATATTGGTAATT
This sequence comes from Tholera decimalis, assembly GCA_943138885.2. Classification (NCBI taxonomy): domain Eukaryota; kingdom Metazoa; phylum Arthropoda; class Insecta; order Lepidoptera; family Noctuidae; genus Tholera; species Tholera decimalis. Next base: position 7,790,789 of record OW964565.2, on the reverse strand, counting down.
GGAATGAGAAACTAATTTCATATTTTGTAGCTGAAACAGACATTGGTATCAAAAATACGTCTTAAATAAAAGACATAACATTTAGATAGGATCAACTGTACATATTTCCGTGCAAGTCTCATTTTTTATAATCTTACTTAAATATAAACGCAAAACTTGGTTTTAATTAGTTCCCCGACAATTACTTTATCTTGTATAATAGACTGGCGTTTAAAAAAAGTAAATAGACAAGTAGGATCTAAGCAGAATTGTGTACACTTTTTAAAAGGCAACTGCAGCAATATAAAATGATGATTAAGAATATCTCCTATTTCTACGTCTAAATCTACTCTAGAAAGGTCTTAAGAAGAAACACTCTTTCGAACACATCCTTCATTGTACTCACATTCGAAATTTCTTGCAATTTTTGCAGTTCTCTGTCGTATGTTTGACTTTCATGCAAGCCTTCGTCACTTTATTTTTATGTTCAGTAAGTATCGAAAAACTGTCACTGATCGGTACCGTCCCAATTATAACTGTAAAAATAAAATGGTCAATTTGATGGTCTCACGATGCGTAGGCGAGATCTGTTCGATTGTACTTTGAGATGTCTTTTTATTTATATTATTTTTTAAAACATTGTGTTTTCCTTAAAGAAAAATCCAACATTCTCTTTTCCCATTTCATCCCAAATAGTTTTTTCAACCAAAGTATAATGGGTAATTGGCCTAGAAAACTTTCCTGGAACAAGTCTAATAAAAACCAACTTTTCAAGCCAGTTTCATTCAATAATGTTAGAACAAAAGTTTTAGAACAAAAATTGAAAAAGAATGAATCGTTTTCAGTTTTAATTTAATTGAACAATGAATAGTAGTTTAGTGACCACTGAAATTTGAAGTTCATAGTTTAATGTTTTCATTCATAAATTCGTTTTATGATTTCCTAGACTATGAACTCTAATTAGAAACCCATTGACTACACCAAAATTATCTATTGTTTTATCATTGCGTGTAGCATTGTCTTGCACATCAAAATTATCCACGCTTGCTGCTACACAAATAAAAAAGTGATTTCCTAACAAAAAAGCTCAAACTCAATCACAAACAATACTTCATTGTTATAATGAATTGTTTTGTTGCTTGTTCAACATAAAACTGCCTAATCATTGTTATCTTTTATTCCACCCACATGGTTTTTTAAATAAATTAAATCAATTAGTTGTTCAATTGTTTTCTCATCATCCATTACAAACATTACATTCAATCTATTTCAATGCTTAATAGTCGCTTCAATTCCTTCGCCACTTTACAGACTAATCATCGTAAAGTTTTATGCTTTCAAAGCATCGTTTCCCCGGTAATATCATGTTCAACTAAACGTTAAAGTCATAACATTTCGCTGAAACTAAATCATCGCACGTTTCCGTTACCGTTTGTAATACACGTTCCATTAAAGCGAAGTCGGCAGACGGTAACATAGCTTTAATAACGTCTGTCATACACATGTTTACTTTTGCCAATCAAACAGATCTAACTGCATTAGCCACATCCGCCTACCGTGAGTATTGCAACATCGTAACTGACCATCAAACGACACAACACTTGCACAATACGCTCCGTAAACGTCTGCACTTAGTCTCACAACACTAGGAATCCTTCCATTCAGGGTTTGTGGGGCGCACTATCTAGGAACAAACATCCCTATATAAACAAGCCGGACCGTTGCGATGTTTGAAACGCGGGAACGGCGGCCGGCAGCGATGCAGCTCCTCCGACGGCCGGTAAGCGACTGGCTGAAATCATGTTTAGCTGTGAGCCACACCGGCTATTGCATCCGAGCACAAACGACAACGGCCGAATGTAATTTTGAGGTGTAAACGGGATAGGTGAAAGATTGCAGGGAGTAGAGAGAGACGGATGCACAGGTGGGGTGGGAAATGGCTGCATCAGAGTGTAGGGGTTTTGTCTATGCAGGTTGGAGATTTAGAGTGCATTCGACCGAGAGGCGCCGACGACTGGAGACGCCTAGGGCGTCAGAAACCCTATCATTTTGTACTATTAATGAATTGATGTCTTCACTGGCCCAAATTGCGGCCAATTTTATTTAATTGTCGAAGACGATAAAGCAATTTTATGATAAATTGGTTCGGAATTGAGATAATTGTTTTATGTGGGCTGTAACTAGCTGGAGTGAGGTACATTTTGCTTTATTTGACTGATGAAAAACACATTATCGGTAATATAAACGGGTGGTAATTTTATTACTTATTTACTTTAATAAAATCATCGGGGTATAAAATTGAGAACAAAATAAAAAGCTTAATTTGTTGACGCAACCTATTTGCTGACCTGATCTGTCTCCGATCGTATTTACCTTCCACAGAACTGTGAGAGTAAAGGACCAAAGAGTGTTCATGCATTGGTACCTAAATATGTACACCTAATATCTCCTGCGTACTTGTGTATACTTCGTTGAGATTATCAGAAAAAAAAAAGATTAAATTATTATAATAACTAACGCTGCTCTTTTCTTCTACAGTAGGGTATTTGGCAATTTGAAAAATTGTTTGAATAGAGATAACCAACAACAGAGTATTAAAAATCAGAAGAGTATTAGGCGTAACAAATCTATACTAATATTATAAAGCGGAAAAGTTTGTTTGTTTGCTTGAATGCGCTAATCTTCGAAAGTACTGGGTGGATTTGGATAAAATTTGGTATGGAAGTAGCTGGAAGCTTGAGGAAGGTTATAGGCTACTTTTTACGCGTCTGCAAAAAAGGAGAGTTATGTTAAAACAGAAAGTTCAAGACGAATTGTAAACCTCCTTTTTTTGAAGTCGGTTAAAACCGGTGTAATTTGATTGATCTCATACTAATACGTAAATAAATGTGGATTTAGTTGATTAATTCATTGTTTTCTTTTGTGATAAATAAACGGTGTAATTTGATTGATCTCATACTAGTAGTAATATTGGAATAAATGTGGAGTTAGTAGATTAATTCATTGTTTTTTTGTGATAAATAAACGTTGTAATTTGATTGATCTTATACTAATAGTGGATGGGCGGTAATGCAACGTATGCGACTTAGAAGTTTTCGGTTACACAATTGACGGGAACCGGCGCTGGTTGGAACAAAAGATAAGAGTCCAGCGTCGTATAGGAAAGGCAGCACTAACCTTGATAATCCAGGATATTCAGGACTGCCAGCACTCTGATCACAGTTCACCACCACAGTATAACCGTTCTTCTGCTACGAATTGGTCGCACAAAACGACGCGACCGTTCGAATGCGATTCGATGCGTTTGTGCTCTAACGCGACTCGACAGCCATTGAAGGTCCGATCGTCCATCGGAAGATCCAGACGCGATCGATTTTTCTAGAGCGGTATAGTCTCTCTCCCTCACTCTCGAATAGACGAAGGTCTAGTGCAAGGGAGAAAGGATAATATGCGGAAGGGGAATGTCTAACCAATTAGCGATTATGCGTGTTGCCAATAATTAAAAATATAAACGAAAAGAATCGTATATCAGCGCAACCATTCCCCCGGGCTTGAAGGGATGCCTTCAAGAGTGAGGCAAACCACAAGAAAACGAATCTATTCGATAATTACTATCCTATAACTACGAAACTAAATACCTAATAACTAATATTAACCTAACCTTAAAGACGAATTAAATAAACTACTGGTTAGGCAATGGGCAAAGACGCACCACGGGACGCAAGTAGGATCCAGTGGTTGTCTTAACCCGAACGATACGAGTGACTCCGGTTGAGTCAGGGAAAATTTCCTCCACGACACCCAAAGGCCAGTGTAGTGGGGGCGAGTTGTCGGATATAAGAATCACGACCGTGCCGACAGAGACCGGATCGACCGGCGTGTTCCATTTGCGGCGAGATTGCAAAGTATGGAGATATCCAGTTCTCCAGCGCTTCCAAAACGACTGTACTAACTTATCTAGTAGCTCGTGTCTAGCAGTAAGAGTTCTCTCGTCTATTTCCTCGGCAGGCAAGTATTTCAGAGGCGTGAGATTCAAAAAGTGCGCTGGAGTCAATGCGAGCGGCTCTGAAGGATCACTAGAGAGTGTCCTACAAAGAGGTCTAGTGTTCATTACCGATTCTATTTGAATAAGAACGGTACTTAATTCTTCAAACGACAGAATAGTATCGCCTATGACCCGATATAGGTGTGACTTTAAACTTTTAATATTAGCTTCCCAATTGCCGCCAAAGTGACTAGCCGTCGGGACATTGAGTGACCAATCTATTCGATTTATAGCTAATGTATGACCATATTCCGAATTATGGTACTTCGAACAAAGAAATGCGTGAAGTTCCGAGAGTTTCCGTTTAGCGCCTATGTAATTAGTCCCGTTATCGGAATAAATTCTACTAACCGGGCCACGCCTTGACAGGAACCGTTTAAAGGCGCCCATAAAACTAGCTGTGCTAAGATCCCCAGCGAGCTCTATGTGCACCGCGCGTGTAGTCATGCAGACGAACAGACACACGTAGGCCTTGGTGGAGCGAACACCTCGACCGCGAGACATCGTAACCTTAAACGGACCGGCGTAGTCCGTGCCCGTGTGGACGAATGGCTTAGCGGTTTGAACGATACGACAAGAGCGATGATCGGCCATCTCAGGAAAGCTCTGCTTAGGGCGCAGCCGAAAGCAGGGAAGGCACTTATGGATCCTATTCCTAATTAAATTGCGCGCAGAAAGGATCCAATACTTCTGACGCAAGAGCGACATTAGCAGGTCGGGACCTGCGTGACAGTTCAATTTATGATGATAATCGACTAACAAATTCAAAACGAGGTCCTTGCTTGGAAGCAGAATGGGATGTTTCCCATCATAACTTAAATCCGAGTTTCTTAAACGGCCTCCGACTCTAATGAGTCCGTCTTCGAGAAACGGTTTTAAGTGTCGAAAAGCAGGACTACAATGTTTGCCTTTCCTGAGTTTAACCAACTCAGTGGAGAAATAAAAGCGTTGAAGCTCGCGAAGTATGAGCAATTCAGCGAAGTTGTAATCCGCTGCCGCCATGCGGTAACCAATAGGCAACAGTTTAGCGAAACGACAAATGTAAATTACTACTCGAAGTAATTTACTCCAAGACGAGATACGATCGACCAAAGAAAGAATAGTAGATCTTTCGGTTGGTGTAGCGGAGAGCAACGAATGTTTCTTCTCTTCGGGCACTTCGCATACCGAAGAGGGATTGAAGGGGACGACAGGCCACTTCGAAACGTCTAAGCTGGCCCACGGAGGACCACTGAACCAAAGCGGATGATCAATGATTTGGGAAGGTGTGAGCCCACGTGACAGACAATCTGCGGGATTGTCCGTACCGGACACGTGATACAGGTTTTGTGGCGATAAGTCGTCCTGTATTTTCGAGACTCTGTTGGCCACGAAGGTGTTCCACCGATGGGGCGACGAATGTACCCAACAGAGAGCGACTGTTGAATCCGAAAATGCGAATATGTTGCGAAATATAATGCGGTTTTGACAAGCGACTACGACATTTTTTATGAGTTGAGCTAGCACAAGAATAGCGCACAGCTCCAGACGAGCAAGAGAAACGACCTTTTTAGGGGAGACCTTCGACTTAGCGGTCAACAACCTAACGATATTGCCATCACTATTTTGAACGTGGAAGTAAATAACCCCCCCGTATGCTTTCTCACTGGCGTCCGCGAAAGCCAATATAGTAACCACACTATCGCCGACGATACCAACGTGACGTGGGATCCTTATATTACAGAGCAAGGGAAGCTCTTCTTTGAAGCGAATCCACAGCCTGACTATATCTTCAGGTGGAGTATCATCCCAGTCACAATCAGACAGCCAAAGCTGCTTGATTAGAAGTTTAGCGTACAGGACAACAGGTGCGACAAATCCCATGACGTCCCATATTTTAGCGACACACGACAATATTGTACGCTTAGTACAAATCTGAGCGGGAGTATTAATTTTCATGCCGAAGTTGTCCGACGTAGGTGACCAACACAAGCCCAGTACTTTATGTTGGTCGGACTCATCGAATTCCTTGACAACTGGCAGGCGGTGCGAGGGTGGGATCGAATCTAATACGACTTGGGAATTACTGGTCCACTTAACTAGCTCAAATTGACCAGCCTTCATGAGACCTATCATTTCCGAAGCGGTGGAAATGCCCTCGTCTTCCGTGCGAACGGAATGGACGTAGTCGTCCATATACAACCCCGCAGCGACAATATCTTTGGCCTGAGGGTAGGAGTCACCCTCATCCTCAGCCAACTGCTTAATAGTTCGAAGTGCATGAAAGGGGCTAGACTTAAGCCCAAAAACGACACGATTAAATTCATAAACCTGTAAAGGTTCTTGCGGGGAAAAGCGATACAAAATGCGTTGGAAACGCCGATCAGATTCTCGGACTCCAATGCTGAGAAACATCTGACGAATGTCTGCGGAAAGCGCTATCGAAAACAAACGAAAACCAATAATAATATTGAACAAGTTCCCTTGTAGGTTCTGTCCACCATACAAGAGATCATTAAGCGAGATGCGGGTAGTAGTTTTACAACTACCATCGAGAACGACACGAAGTTTGGTTGTGACCTTATCATCTCGGATCACACCATGATGCGGAATAAAATACGAACTTCCCGCCGAATCAGGATTCGTAGATGAAATGTAGCCCTTTTCTAAATATTCCCGGATGACACTGTCATACGCGACCCTTAATTGTGGAGAAGCTTGCATCTTCCTTTCCAAGCAGTAAAACCGCCGTTCACTTGCTTGGCGCGAATTGCCAAGGGATTCGACATCAGCCTTGAAAGGCAAAGCTACTACGTAACGTCCCTCACTATCCCGAGTGGTAGTGCGGGTATAAAATTCCTCACACAATTGGTCGTCCGGGCTGAATACCGGGGGAACACTCACTTCCTCTAATTCCCAGAATTTCCGGACAGCAGAGTCTAATGTGTCCGCGATACAGCAATGCGATACGGTCGAATTACCGTCAGTACATGCTGGTGCGTCACCTACGATCACATAGCCAAGGACCGTTTCTAATGCGAGTGGCGATAAATTCGAAGTCGATCCTTGAACTCTGTTCGACAAAAGCAGGTGCGGAAAAATCGAAGCGCCGATCAATACGTGAATCGGGCCTGATGAATAATATGTATCGTCTGCCAACGGTAAGTCTTCGAAGTTAGACAGTCGCGAAGTGTCGACTGTCGCGGTTGGCAGACGTTCGGTAATCCTATCTATTACCAACGACTCAATATCATAAGTTATATTATGATCGAAACGAGAATGAATTTTAAATTGTACGGAACCTTGAATGGGTTTACTCGAACCTCCTATACCCCTAACAGTGGAACAAGTAGGTCTATTATTTATGTTTAATCCTAAACGTTGACAGCAATCGCGAGTAATAAAGCTACTCTGAGACGCGCTGTCCAACAATGCACGAACGCAATGTTCGTGACCACGAGAATCTAGAATAACGATACGTGCGGTACCCAACAACACAGTTCTAGAGCCTTTATAAGGGCCGACTGCACTTGAGCATAATGCTACATCCGAGTTCGCGGGAATCGAACCCGCGCTCGGCTCTTCGACTGAGCGTGACGGCGACATATTTGACGCAGGCCTATTTCCAAAACATAGCAATGTATGATGTTTGTACCTACATTTTTTACATGTAGACGTCGACTCACACGCAGACACGCGATGACCACTACTTAAGCAATTTATACACAAGTTGTTTGACTTAACGAATTTAAAACGTTGATCGGGGTTATAACTCTTAAAAACCGTACACTTATAAATGTAGTCATGGTTTTCCTTACACAAACTACAAACGACTGGTTGAGAACTGGACACATATGCGTTAGTTGATTTACGATCTAAAGGCCTTTTATTAGTATTGACTCGAGCAACAGGTATCGAAGTTCGTTCTAAAACCTTTATATGATCACTAACGAAATTAACTAGATCGGAAAACAATGGGATTTCGGATCCATTCGACTTTAATTGATAATTGGATTCGAACGTACGAACGGTGTCTGGGTCCAGTTTTTTAAGCGCGACATGCAATAATATAAAATCAGCCAGGTCACTGACTTTTGTATGTTTTAAAGCAACTACCGACGAAGCGAACTTATCAATAAATAATTCTAAACTACTAGGGGTACCTGATGTAATAGATTTAAATTCAAATATTTGAGTTAAGTATGAAGTTGCCGATTGTCGACTATCTTCATATTTTTTACAAAGCAAATCGAAAATGAGTGGGTAATTATCCGCAGACGGGGTAATACCAGCGAAAATTGTACGAGCTTTATGTGTTAATTTACCTAATAAATAATATAATTTCTCACAGTCTGTTAGAGAAACATTATTATGCACGACATTACGATAACTAGCGACGAATAATGGCCAATTCTTAATATCTCCGTTGAATTCGGGTATTTCAATTGGCGGCAATCGAGGTGACCTTTGGACCTCACTATGAGAGTGAGCCGTCAGGTTCTTCTCAGCCCGTAAAATGCGCCCTAAAAGGTCTTCGAACGCAGAAAGCGATTGATAATCTACAACATATTCAGGGTTTAATTTTAGCTCATGAATAACAATTTCATCCAAAGCACTTTCAAAATCCACACGTAGTGATTGTACTAACGAGATGTCGCACAAAAATGATTCCTTAACGCTTTCATCCGAATGAATGTGTTTTATTTTATCTGCAATACTCTGCATGCGAGCAAAGATACGATCTCTCTTTGCTATCAATCTTTTAAGAGTAATATCGGTCGGTGCCATATTTATGAGCTATGAATATCAAACTAATTATTATAAGATATTTAGTAACTACCCACCGTTTTGCGAAATAACGGCCGGGTGCGCGACGCGGTCTCGAGTAACCTTGACTCGACCGATTGGTATTTACTTTACAAGTAACGATAATTAACTACTAAGCGGGGTTGCGAAATTCCTTACTAATCGATTATTAGCTAGGAAGACACGAAAACGACGTAATGAATTACGATGTACTTACTTGCCACGCGTTGGCAAATAAGTATCTATGCGGGGTTGACTACGAAATACGAATACGAAACTACGATATACCTAGCGAATTCTAGGGAATGGCTGTGCTGATTATTATCCGACTCGGGAAGGACCATTAAATGGATGGGCGGTAATGCAACGTATGCGACTTAGAAGTTTTCGGTTACACAATTGACGGGAACCGGCGCTGGTTGGAACAAAAGATAAGAGTCCAGCGTCGTATAGGAAAGGCAGCACTAACCTTGATAATCCAGGATATTCAGGACTGCCAGCACTCTGATCACAGTTCACCACCACAGTATAACCGTTCTTCTGCTACGAATTGGTCGCACAAAACGACGCGACCGTTCGAATGCGATTCGATGCGTTTGTGCTCTAACGCGACTCGACAGCCATTGAAGGTCCGATCGTCCATCGGAAGATCCAGACGCGATCGATTTTTCTAGAGCGGTATAGTCTCTCTCCCTCACTCTCGAATAGACGAAGGTCTAGTGCAAGGGAGAAAGGATAATATGCGGAAGGGGAATGTCTAACCAATTAGCGATTATGCGTGTTGCCAATAATTAAAAATATAAACGAAAAGAATCGTATATCAGCGCAACCAAATAGTAATACGTAAATAAACGTGGAGTTAGTTGATTAATTCATTGTTTTATTTGCCTTATATAAATGTGAATATTTTCAATATGCGGGATCCCGCAAATACCGAGATCCCGCGGGATTGAAAATTCGTAGTCCCGCAAATACCGAGATTGAATTCAGGCTGCGGGATTGGATGCCCTATGTAGGATGTCAAGATTACGCAGTCCCCTGCCTACTTTTATCACGATATAGTTCTTGTAACACTATCCTCTAATTTCCAATAGCACTGCTCTACTTATCCATATTCCTGCGAACTGCTACAAGTGCGTGTGATATATTCAGAACGAGCGAGTGATTTGCATGAACGTGGCTCGTATGGATTTCACGGAAAAGTGTGAAACTAGTACCAAGGCAGACGTGTCGACGTGTTTTCTGATGCGTGCGTTTGCTAGTTGGGATGTGAAGATATCATACAGAGTTGTTACGACCGAGGGGCTTTCCTTTAAACTGCGTATACTACATACCATTTTCAAGCTTTGTACCAAAAATCAATTAAACAGCAGAAATAGTTCAGTCGCTAATGATTTTGATGAGATGCACCTTAAAGCGATAAATCTGACCAAGACAATAGATAACACACGCCGCGCTACGTTGCCACTTTGTTACCTAGTTATTTAAGATTAGTCTCATTTATTTACAAAGGGTGGTTGCATTTTACTCTGATTTGTAAGCTTTTAGTTTAGTTTAGTTAGCAGTTTAGTTTGTTTGAAAAAAAAATTTTTTTTGACTCTTTTTATTTTTTAACTGTATCAAATTAACACTAAACACGTATAGTATACGTAGTGTAATTTAATGCCCCTCTGTCGTATCAACTCTGTATAGTAGCTATATCTGCGACTTTAGACCGTGCTAAGCGCTTTTATGTGCATATATCTCAATTTCGTAGGAATTCTGGGATAAAAAGTAGCCTATTTATGGCTCTATAACCTTTTCTATCTATTATTAAAATCGGATCAGCTGTTTTAGATATTAGACCAGACAAAGAGTAAGACAGAGAAAATATTTAGTTACTAGCAGTCTTTGTCACGATAACAACATAACCCTTCTATTGCAGTCGGCCAAAATGTAGCCTTTCTCAAGCGTCAAGCTACTTCCATACAATTTTTTTTTTAAATCCACCTGGCACTTTCGAAGATTAGGGCATTTAAACCAACAAAAAAACTTTTCCGCTTTATAATCCTTACTAATATTATAAATGCGAAAGTAACTCTGTCTGTCTGTGTATTACGCAATCACGCCTAAACTACTGAACCGATTTTAATGAAATTCGGTACGGACATTGTATAGAGCAACAGTATTGATTGATCAATGTCTTTCTGCAAGTGATAGTGAATCTGAAAGTGATATACAATTTCTTACACTCCTTAGTCTATTGTATAAATTATATGTTTTAACTTTTGCATCCATTTCTCACATACGCATAATCACACACACAACGACACACACATGTAATTCTCTACAACAAGCATTAATACATTATGAGCATCTCATTAGTGACAGGGTATATCTATACTATGATGTCATCATCATTAATAAAATAACTTCAATTATTATTAAAGACTGCAACCTAATTAACCAGCTAAATTGCTACTTAGATCCTATGATTAGGTCCTGTGTTATATCACGTTATTACTGTGGATAATTTTGGAAAGTATGTTGACTCAGTGGAGTCCCTTGATGTGTCGGGATCATCGGTTTGCTCTCCAGCACAATGCTTAAAACACCTGCACTCATCAAAAAGTACACTTAACATTCTTCAGGTGAATATACGGAGTATCAACTGTAATTTCGATCATTTAACCGTATTTTTAAGCTCAATGGACATTGGGTGCGATGTAATTATTCTTTCAGAGTGTTGGCTAAGCAAAGTGTCGCATATTCCCGTTCTAGCCGGATACACTTCTGTAAAGTCTGGCTTTGAAAATCAAAACGATGGAGTTATTATCTATATTCGAACCGAACTAAGTTACACGATATCTGAGCCTTCGATTGAGGACGCCAACTGCCTTCTTTTGAGGCTTGGTTCGGATTCAGCAATCGTGGCAATTTATCGTTCTCCCTCTTTTAGAAGAACTGATAGATTCATAAGCTCGTTAAATAATATTTTGCCATCACTAGCAACGTATAACTCGGTGGCTATAGTGGGTGATATCAACATCAATATTGTCCCCAACAATAATGACACCCATTCAGATGACTACTTGTTGGCCGCTGCTTTTCACGGTCTGCTTCCGGCCCACAATTTTCCTACACGTGGTGACAGTTGCCTTGATCATGTACTATTGAGAACAAATAAAAAATCTACAACTCTTGTATTTGATTCATATTTTACTGATCACGCCCCTATATTACTGTGCTTAGACTCAATGAACTCTGTAGAAAAAACGAAAAGTCTGTACAGACATATAAACCTACCAGCGGTCGTAAATTGCATAGAACAATTCGATTTTTATCCTATTCTCGAATGCATGGATCCTAACCGTTGCGCAAATCTCCTTGTTTTCTTGTTGTCAAGCGTCGTAAATAAACACTCTACTATAAAGAAAATTACAAACAGAAAGAAAATTATTAGACCGTGGATTACTCCTGGCCTTCTAAGATGTATTCGAAATCGTGACCATCTTCACCTAAAATCAAAAAAAGAGCCTGATAACATGATTGCAAAAGTCACTTATACGAGGTACAGAAATTACTGCAATAACCTCCTTAAGAACATGAAAATTGAATACGATAAAAAAGAACTTCAGAGAGCCAGGGGTAATCCAAAAGCTACGTGGGATATTATAAAATCAATCAGTTATAGAAACAGTGTATCACAAAGCGATTCTTCTGCCCTTCTTAGCTTACGCGATGAACCCAACGCCTCGGTTGATGCCGTCAATAAATATTTTGCTAATGTTGGCATGAATTTGGCGGTAAAAATACAATCTTGCCAACATGCTAGTCGGATTGGTTGTAATGACGATGTTACAAATCCGAAAGGTAATTCGCTTGTCCTGTTAGAAACTGACCATACCGAAATAAATACTATAATTATGGATCTTAAAACTAGCTGCGCCTTGGGGTACGATGGAATTCCCGTATCTGTAGTCAAATCAGCTCGGCACGTATTGGTTCCCGCCGTCACACACCTATGTAATATCTGCTTAACAAGTGGAGTATTCCCAGAAGCTTTCAAAAAAGCGTTAGTAACTCCAATTTTCAAGGCTGGGGACAGAGCTCGTGTCGAGGACTATAGGCCTATATCTGTGTTGACTATTCTATCCAAAATACTGGAAAAAGTTATGAATAGAAGGTTGCTCAGTTATCTAGAGAAAAACAAACTACTATCCCAAAATCAGTTCGGTTTCAGGTCTGGAAAATCAACAGAAGATGCTGTAATGGAATTAGCAAACCATGTTGTTAGGAACCTTGATAACAAAACAAAAACTATTGGCATTTTCCTGGATCTAGCGAAAGCCTTCGACACGGTATCTGTTCCCATCCTTTTACAGAGAATGGAGAAGCTTGGAATAAGAGGAGTTGCACTAAAAATATTCCAGGATTACCTTACGAATAGAAGCCAATGTGTAAAAGTAGGGAGTTACATTAGCTGTGATGAGAGCCTCACATTTGGGGTGCCACAGGGCAGTGTGTTGGGTCCCACGCTTTTCCTCATATATATTAATCAGCTCTGCCAACTGTCAATACCAAACTGCAAAATTATTGTCTACGCAGATGACACGGCACTTCTTGTCAGCGGTGAGACGTGGGACTCAGCTCACCTTCGTGCTGAAAAGGCTCTCACAATTGTTTTGGACTGGTTGGCTTCTAGTTTACTTACGCTAAATGTAACAAAAACCCACTACATCCCCTTCTCAGTAAACAATGCGACACAGCCATCCTTATCAAATATCAGGGTACATAGCTACGGCTGTAACTTCGCTTCACGCGATTCCTGCCACTGTCCTCATATACAAAAAACGTCTTGCATCAGATACTTGGGAATCTATATTGATAATACCTTGAGCTGGCGCGAGCATATTGATAAAACTGTATCGCGTGTTCGTAAGCTCATGTTTCCGATGAAGAAATTGAGGAGGGTGGTAGACCTACCGCTTTTAAAAACTATATACTTTGCACTTGTCCAATCTCTTGTAGCTTATTGTATAGCGGTTTGGGGTGGCACTTTTAAGAATTCCATGCTTCGGTTAGAGAGAGCTCAAAGAGCTGTCTTGAAAGTAATGATTAACAAACCATATCGCTATCATACTAGCCAGTTATACAAAGATATTCCCGTTCTAACAGTGAGACAGCTCAGTGTGCTCCACATAATTTTACGTACGCACTCATCACTACACTATGATCCAGAACGGCTACTGAACAAACGGCGGAAAGATTTTGTATGCCCAAGCGTCCAATGCAAAACAGTTTTGGCAAGACGCCAATACTTCACGCTAGGCCCCTTTCTTTATAATAAAATTAATGTGCTCTGTAATGTGTTCCATTTAAACAAACGTAAATGTATATGTGTAGTAACAACATTTTTACAGAATTTATCTTATGATGAGACTGAAGGCTTGTTCACGAGATTATCATAATTACAATTACACACAAACATTCACTCACTCACACCACTCTCCCACTACAAATACGCACACACGAACACACCCACCCATACTCACACACATATATTATTACAATTATATACACGTTTTCTTTTTATATTATTATAATTTTAAGTGTACATACTTACATAGTTTATACTTCGACAGATCTCAAGCACATAATTTATTAACTCTAAGAAACATTGTTCTGTAGGTACTTGTTGTTATATTGTGTAGGAGGAAGGCGCCGGTGTCTGTCACACAGTTAATACTAGCTCAGACACCGTCGTTTACTCTATCTGTACTTAATTTATACGTTAAGAAAGAAATTATCTGTGTTTGTCAAAGATAGAAAAATTATGTAAGCACTATTTGAAATAAATACTTGAACTTGAACTTGAAGAGCCTGAGAAAGGACAAAGGCTGCTTTCTAATGCGAAAAAAGGGCTGTAAGGGGTTGAAATAGGACATGAACGTTTGTATGGAAATTACGTCATTTTTAAAGCTAGAAGCTTGAAACTTATTTTTTTGACTTTTGATTAGATGTTAATAAATACGAGATTCAAATTATGTATGAGTTTTATTTTCAAAATAATTAGCCTAAAAAATTAAAAATGCTGCCGAAACTCACTATTCCGCGCGGACGAAGTCGCGGGCACAGCTAGTATTAGTACAGATTTATGTACCTGTATGTATATATAATATTATTGTCAAATAGTTTATCACCCGTCCCACACAGGTGATAACTGACTGGAGGAAAGTAGGCGACTTGCTGAAATCCAACACGTCACCTCACCTGGACAAGATCCCCGACCACATCCAGTCCGCCGCCGACACGACGGCTGCGATCGACTCACTCACGGAGCACGTACAATCTGTCCTGTCACGATCCAGACAGACCAGTGTCACGACCCAGATATTAACGGGGCACGGTGGGTTCTCCGAATATTTGGCCAGATTCAAGTGTAAGGAGGACCCATCGTGCGCCTGCCACCCGGGAGTCAACGAAACCGCCCTACATATCTTCCTCGACTGCCCAATCTTCGGTCGAGCAAGATATGAAAGCGAACAGGAAATGGGAGAGGAAATTAATATAAATACAATAAGAGACATTATAAGCGAAGAAAAGAAGAGAAATATATTTTTAAAATATGCAAAAAAGTAGCAGAGATCGTAATAAAAAGGAATAAATAAAGTGACAGAACAATAAAATATCTAAAATATACCAAATAATAAAGCTCACAAAATTAGTCCACGTACAAAAACAAAGAAATAAAATATGTATACAGAAAATAAAATCCATGCAAGAATATATTACGAATCAATATAGAAAAGAGACAGAAACAGAAGAAAGGCCTCAAGAAAGTGTAAAATATTGGCGAAAGCCAAGCGTTTACGCAACCCCTGAGGAAGGAAGATAGCATTAAGATGGAAATGTATACAAAACACACTTAATAAAAAACAACAAGCAAATAACGACCCTGCTCATGGTAGGGAGTGGCGCACAGTCAAATACACTACGGTGTATAATAAAAAAAAAAAAAAAAAAAAAAAAAAAAAATCTGTCCTGAACGACTGTTCAAAGGAGATTCCGGTGTCAGAGCACTGGCGCCGGAAACTCCCGGACGATGTACGGGCCCTGCTGACTGAGAAGAACGCAGCAGTCCGTGCCTACAGAGCTTTCCCCTGCCAGAATAACAAAACTTTCATGCGGTACTTACAGCGCAAAGTAAGTAACAGCATCAGAGAGTGGCGTGAAGCTGGCTGGGACAAGACCCTGAGCGAACTGGAACCCACCCACCTTGCCTTCTGGCAACTTCAGAGAAGTATGCGCGCCACTGAGGTTACCACAATGCCTCCCCTCATCCGCCCGGACCAAAGTATTGCCTTCGACGACGAAGACAAAGCCGAATGCCTAGCCGACAGCCTGGAGGACCAGTGCTCTCCCAGCTCCCAACCAGTCGACCCAGCCCACCTTGCCCACGTGGATGCTGAGGTCGAACGTAGGTCTGCCCTACCCCCTGTCGAGGACCCTGATGCTCCTCTCCCCCTCGTCACGGAAGACGAGGTGGAGGAGATCATCAAGAAACTCAAACCTAGGAAAGCTCTTGACTGACAGACTGACCACAAGGGCACTTAAACTCCTCCCACGCACGATCATAGTCCTACTGGCTGCCATGTTCAATGGCGCCATGTCCAACAACTTGTTTCCGCAAGCTTGGAAAGAGGCTATAGTAATAGGCATCCCAAAACCCAATAAGCCCAAGTCCTCCCCGAATAGTTATCGTCCCATTAGTCTGCTCAGTGCCCTCAGCAAGATCTACGAGCGGATTATTCTTAATCAGCTCAAAGACTTTGTCGAGGCAAAGAGCCTAATCCCTAACGAGCAGTTTGGCTTTAGAGCCCATCATTTCAGTGTCCACCAAGCCCACCGCATCGTAGAGCACATTAGCGGCCGCTTTCAACGCGGTCTGATGACGGAGGTCCTATTCTTCCACATAGCGAAGGCCTTCGACAAAGTCTGGCACAATGGCTTAATTTATAAGCTTTACCAACTAGGTGTGCCGGACCCTCTCGTGCTCATCATTCGAGACTTTCTGTCGAACCGCTCCTTCAGATTTCGTATCGAAGGAGCGCTTTCCACTTCCCACCCTATCAGAGCCGGCGTCCCTCAGGGCGCCGTGCTCTCTCCCCCACTCTTCACGCTATTCACTAGCGACATCCCCAACAGCCCTCCAGTAGAGTTATCCCTATTTGCCGACGACACGGCCATCTATTACTCGGGAAAAAGTCCCGATTGCATCGCTCATACCCTCCAGACCTTAGCCAACGCACTAGGCGATTGGTTTAGGAAATGGAGGATTGAGGTAAACCCCGACAAAAGTCAAGCAGTCCTGTTTCACAGAGCTCGCCATAGACAGCCCACCCTCCCCCGCCCGATCACTATGTTTGGCAAGCCGATCCCTTGTAGTTTGATCCGGTGTAATCTTAGATCAGTTCCTTAACTTCAATGAGCACATAAAGAAGGTTCGCTCGCGAGCCGCTTTCGCTGTCGGTAGGCTCCACTCCTTGCTGAATAAACACAGTAAGCTCTCCCTTAGGTGTAAAATCCGAATTTACACGACGTGCATACGTCCTATCATGACGTACGCCTGTACGGTGTTTGCCCATGCCAGTCCGGCCCAGATCCATAGGATGCAGGTCCTTCAGAACCGTTTTCTCCGAAAGGCCACGAGCGCGCCCTGGTTCTTGAGGAATGAGGATCTCCACGTAGACCTCAAACTCCCGACCATAAAGCAAGTGTTGAAACGCATGTCAGTGCGTTACTTCACCTCTGCTGATACTCACACCAACCCCCTGATCGTATCGGCCGCCCGATACAGACCCTCCCAAATTTCTCGGGTTCGTCGCCCGCGTCACGTCCTAGACGAGCCCGACGACCCCACCACCATCCGACAAGAGAGCAGTAGGGAAACTAGCACTCTTAGAAAACACACACACAAAACGCGTTCCGTATTCCGACCTCCTAAAAAAAAAAAAAAATGTTTATTACATTATTATAAGCTTAATATAAAAGGCATAAAAGACAAAACAGTGTCTAAGACAGTTGGACTTCTTATTGAAGACTGAACGATATTCCCCGAAGCAGTTTCTTTCAAGTATTTATAACTTATCCCTAACATAGCCATTCAAAATGGGTCTATATTAAAAGCAATTAGTGTTCTTGTCTTTAAGAATATTTATGAGGTGTCGGTCTGTCTGTCCTAAGATATAAGTGAAGTGACCACCGCTACGATATACGAGATGTGCGGTTTTGTGAAGTATTCAGGCGGTTAGAGAAATTGGCTTATGAATATTAAAAGGGTATACGGAGTCTAGACGATAGTTTAAAAAAAAGGATTTTTGTTTTTTTAAGAATTTATCGGTTTATCAGAAGTGCTTGTGGTTAAAGAAAAACAGCAGCACGATTCGATCTTCAAGATAAAGCAATGCTTGCCATGGTCAGGATGGGCAACACTCTTAATATATTGTGATTCCTTTATGCCTCAGAAAGCATGTTATGCCATTGGTCTTCCCGGGTGTCGTCATTGTGAGGACCACCCGGAGGACACGGTGAAGCACATAGTCGACATGTGCCCTGCTTGGGAGGAGCACCGCTGTGTCCTCGTGGAGGCGATCGGTGGCGGTGACCACTCGCGCCCGGCCCTGGTTCAGGCCAAGGTTCGCAGTGAGAGGGAACAGGATGTAGTCGCCTCCTTCTGCGAAGCAGTCATGCTAGCAAAGGAGGAAGCCGAACGCGCGAGGGAGAGATATCTCTCTTCCTCACGCCCCAGCGGCCGCAGGAGACTCCTCGGGCGTCGGGAATCGCGTGCAGATCTCCGGCCACCGTAGGCGCGGGCTTGCCGACGGCGAGCAGGGGTAGCTTACCGTCCGGTAAGGACCAGGCCCGGGTCAGCGGCGCGTTGTGTTCCACGCGCGCCTCATAGAGCTGTCAGCAATAGTAACGGGGTCCTATAGGGCAATTGCCTGCCGGGGTTGCGGGAATGTTCTAACGAGACACCGCGGCCCCGGAACTTAAGGGCGGCTGAAGGAACAGTGTAGGTTTTTAGTCAGTAGAAGTCTGACACTCCCTTCCACTCCACTCAGAGTGGGAGAAGTCATTCGATAATTTTCCCAGCTAGAGAAAAAAAAAACCATTGGTCTTGCTATTTTTATTTATATTTTTTACAGCCGTTACGGTCAGAAGCCAGAAAATCTGTCAGCAGTCTTGCGAAGGGGTATCGTGTATAGTAAGCTACTGGGTTGTTGAGTCAAGATGGGCAGTTGCTTCATTTACATCAATGTTAGTAGTACCACGGGAAGAAAATTTTTCCGTAGTATTTAAGTCAAGAGTGAATAGGTTACTTTTAGGTAAACGTGCTCCATCTTCGACCACATCATCACTTACCATCAGATGAGAGGTTGGTCGAACGCGAGCCTCTTATCAATAAAAATACATAATGAATAGTCTCTCGTTTGACCCTACCAGATTCCTATTATTAATATATCAATAATATATTTTCTATATTATCTAATATATGAATACCATGTGTCTTCCACTTGTTATCTTACGTTTATTCTATTTCATATCATAAATACGAAAGTTTGTAAGGATGTATGGATGTTTGTCACTCTTTCACGCAAAATATACAGATCGGTTTGAGGTGAAATATAGCATCAGAATACCAAATAGGCACATTTAAAATACTTTTGATC
The DNA here is from genome assembly GCA_943138885.2 of Tholera decimalis. Taxonomy (NCBI): domain Eukaryota; kingdom Metazoa; phylum Arthropoda; class Insecta; order Lepidoptera; family Noctuidae; genus Tholera; species Tholera decimalis. Next base: position 7,771,268 of record OW964565.2, on the reverse strand, counting down.
CGGATAAAATGTTGCAACGCTTAAACGAATGAAGTCGCGGGGAAAAGCTGTTGGCATATAAGGCGAAGAGCCATAGATGGTACGATTACAGCCCTTTAAACAAATTTTATTATAGACTTTATACAACCTTATCTAAGTAGTTATCAATAAATACAACAAGTAATACAGTAATATTATGGCCTATCATTTCGCATGTTTCCATACAATTTGTGGCATAAAACAACGATTTTATTCAACTATTGTACTCAAAGGCTTATGGGGTAAGTAGTGTTGCCAAATAATGTAAGAAAAAATGTAACATTATCAAGTGTTGCAATAAAAACTCGCTTCTCATGCTACAAAGTGTTGGACATGGTTGTAATGTTTTGTGGTTGCAGTGTGAGCGATATGAGTATGTAATTAAAAGTTTACAGGCATCTATAGATTAGAATAGAATACAATTTTTATGTACCTACACCATGTTATAATAGGTAAGTAATTTTGAGAATACGTATGAAAAGTGAAAATGAAAAGAATAAATTCTGCGTCAAGTATTATCAAAATTATTATTTGAAAAGTGAATCTGAACGAATATTCAGATACGTCATATTATAGGCATGAATGTAAATAGTCCGGTCAAATTAAACCAAAAAATAAGAGTGGAGCTACATAAATTTACAACAGGCGGAAAATTGGTGAAATCATTCAAAATATAATTATAAATACAATTTGAAAGTTCCCTATTATTTCCCTGTATGGAAAAAAAAATTCAAGGTTATGAAAAGTAAAAAAAAAGAGTTTTTCGCGATTTTCAGCAAAACGGTAAGTTTTATCATAAATATACAAACTGGGGTTGGAAGTTGGTCAACAATACATTAGAACCAGTTCAAACTTTACTTCCACCTGCGCCGGAAAAACTGCTGAACACAATTTTTTGTAACTGCAAAAAGTAATGCAGTGCTAAATGTGGTTGTAAAAACCGGTCAAGTGCGTTTCGGGCCACGCGCAGTGTAGGGTTCCGTAGTTTTTATAACAGCCAAGTGTGTGTCGTATTCGCTGACTGATCGTTTCATACCATGCTCTAACTAAAAGCCAAACATGACTACCTAACTAATTTGACTTCCTAAACAAATCCTCACCTCCGTCTCCGACAATTTTGCACGGAAAGTTTTAATTTTTTTTAGAGATTTGTATAAAACTTGTCATAGCCGGTGTTTTGAATTTAAATACGGACACAGAGCTACACTAATCAATCATCACAAGAAACTAGTACGATACAACTGGCGCTTAGCGCCATCTATCGACATTTCTATAGAGTTGTTCGAAATTTTCGAGTCAAATACAATTGGTCGACTATTACTCGTAAACCTGTAAAGCCTACTTATGTGAGATAGTTTTCCTTTCAATTTCGTTATATATAGGTACTACTGCCGTGACATTTGAATTTCTAACTACAACCGTTTAGTTGATAGAGGGGGAGGACACTTGACTGTAACGAAAATTGGTATTTTAAAGCTTGATAAGTCACGAACGGTTTACTTAATCAAAAAATGATCTTACCAAATATTTTTGAAAGACCTATCCAACGATATCCCATACTATGGGAAAAACTAAAAAAAAATTATCATCCCACTTTACATGTATGGGAGGTACCCTAAATAATTATTTTTTTCTAAATTTTATTTTACCACTTTTTCGGCGTTATTAACGTGTATACTCATGCCAAAGTACAACTTTCTAGTACCAATAGTTTCTGAGATAAACCGCGGACAGATGGACAGACAGACGGACATGGCGAAACTATATGGGTTCCTTGTTGACTACGGAACCCTAAAAAAGTTGGAATGTTTGTTCTCTGGCATGTAAAAATTGTCAAGGCCGATCATGCTCTAATGTTGAATCACCAACAGTGGAGAATTTGTTTGATTCCAGCGAGGTGACATGAGATACATCGCTATTGACGCAATTTACTTGCACCCAGAATGAAGATGAAGAACAAGAAGAAGAATTTGAAGGCTACGAATCCGATGAATGAACTTCACAACTTTGTTTTAATTAACATCGCTTTTATCTTTTCCAGTCTTTCCTAATTTTCGTTATTTTGCAACAGTTTCAAATTTAACAGGATCATAACTGACCCGTAAAATAGGCCTACTGGGAAAACCACTTTAAAAAATTGGCCAAGTGCGAGTCAGACTCGCCCATGAAGGGTTCCGTAGGAACTATAATAATATATGTATATTTATTTGACGAATAAAAAAAAACTTTAAAACATTCTTAAAACTAGCTTATTTACAACTACGCTAAATAACTTTGTTTTTCATAGTGTTTGTATGAATTACAAAGTTAAGTATATTTGCGGTTTGAGAAAATATGCTGTATCTCAAAAACTTCTGACCCGATTTCATTCAAACCAATTTTGTTTGAAAGTTTACATTAAGATCTACAGACATATATTTTTTTTAGATTTTTCACTCCATTATTATAGAAGTTAGAGGGGGGACACATTTTACCAATTTGGAAGCTTATATCTTTTAAATGATTGACTTTTTGAAAAAGTGGTTTTAGAAACCCTTATATAATTTTTAAAGACCTGTCTATAGATGCCACACACGCATAGGTTTCATGAAAAAAAAAATAATTAAATTCTAGTTTTAATTTTTTTCTTAAAATCGGAAAGCGGTTCACAGAATACATCTACCTATTAAGTTTCACATGTATAGTCTTAATAGTTTCGGAATAAAATGGCTGTGACATACGGACGGACGTATAGCCATACAGACAGACAGACGGACAGACATATCGAAACTATAAGGGTTCTGTTTTTTGCCATTCGGCTAAGGAACCCTAAAAAACGCGCTAAGTAACTACCTCATAGGTGGCGTGAAACGTAACGTAACGTAATATTATGACGATTACAACTTTTACAAGTTTTTGAATCGTTATGTCTCAGAAACGGTGGCTCGTAGGAAAAAAGTATTTATATATTTTTGTAGATAATATCTACAATTTTTGTCTGAAGTGTTTTTATGATAAAACTTACCGTTTTGCTGAAAATCATGGAAAAACTAATTTTTTCAACCTTTGAACTTGAATAATTTTTTTTCCATACAGGGGAAAGATGGGGAACTTTCAAATATTATTTATAATTGTATTTTGAATGATTTCGTCAATTTTCAGCTTGTTGTAAATTTATGTAGCTTCGAATGTCTAAATTGACCGGACTAAAAATACTAATTAAAAAACATTACGTAAGGAGGCACAACGGGTGACCTTATAGCTTAAAGGTATTTCAGATAGATGGATGATTAGCAAAAGCTTTTTTAGTAATGAAATTGGATCGCGTTTGAGCACCATCTCACCTGATGGTAAACACTAAGCAGTGATGTAGTTAAAGATGAAGTACGCTTATCCAGAAGTAACTCACTCTATCTAACGCAATCTTAAAGAATCATTCCTAAATGAATAATCTTAAATGATTAAGATTATTCATTTAGGAATTAAAGCACTCCGGAGAAAACGAGCAATAAGGTATTGCCAAATCTCTTGTACCACTGTACCTTTATATAAGACAGAACCTAACGGTGACGACGCACTTCAGAAAAAGCCTGTATAATTGTATATTATACAAAGGAATAGCGCTATATATCTCTTTTTCACAACGGATTCTTTATGATTAAGTCATTTCATAGTAGGGTGTAATAGAACATACTAGAACGTACACCAAATCATTTATTATACACGTGTATATGCACATGTATGTACGTGTGCGTGCCTGCACTATCGTTGTATATGTTACTGTAGAAGTCCGTTTGTTGGTTAATCTTAGGATTTACCGACATGAGTTAGTAAATGTAAGATTTTACAAAACAGAGAGAATTTTTTCGGGCTTTTACCATCAAACTGTAGTACATGCTAGGTTTTACCAGTGACGGCTGGTAAATGTTGGTATTGGAATCAAATCAATGAATACTTAAGTATCAATTTTTATTTTAATTAACTAAATATCAGTCATAACTTTACATATTTATATATGAAAGTAATCATTAATCATTTATATTACTAAACAGTCAAATTGTTAGCATTTTAATTTGTTATTTTTATTTATTAATTTAAGTAACTATATTCTATAACAAAATTTAAAAACCAATTTAATATTCCTTGAAAGAAAAAAGTAACACATAAAAAAAATCACAAACAACGCTTAGGTACATTGGCTACTCTTCCTGAATCAATATTTTTATATTATTATTTGATATTTTACCAACAAATAGAAGAAAAAAAACAGTCAATTATCATTAGACCAAACAAAAAAAATTACTTGTTGCAACATGGAGTGCTGTTGTGACTTTTTTTTTCAACATATACCATGCCTAGAGGTAAACCCTAAGGTTTATCAAGTTAATAATAATAATAATAAGCAATCATTGTGCCGATAGTCGTCTCAGCCAATGGCATAATAGCCAAGAGCCTCGACAAACATCTTAGGAGGCTCTCGTTGGGCAGCTGGATCAAGGGCTTGATCCAGAAAGCAGTACTTCTGGACAAGGTGCGAATTTTTAGGAGGTTCCTCTCTCATGAACCCTGACCTCCGGTAGCTTGGACCCTGTTCCCGATACCTATGGGCCACTGTTTTTTTATATTTTTAAATGTCTTTTTGTTTTTATAGGAATTAATAAAAATGTAAATAATATGTATACAACGTGTAACGGAAACCCCATATCTATCCAAAAGGACTGAAGACAACATCTGGTATGGAGTCTCTATGCAAAGTTTCAGCTCAAAATAAGTGAGTCACAGAATTGACCCCAAATTATTGGTTTCATATGTTTCTTGAATACCAGTAATAACAAACGTGTCACAGCACTATGAGGGTCATCACTTTCCTCGTCAATTGACAATAAAATGATAATTCTCTTCGTTCTTCTTAATTTGAAAAATTTGGTCTCTGGTATCAATGTATTGAAATTTCTAATATGCTCCACACATGTACACATAGGATTAGAAAACCCTTGCCATATCGTTTATTATCATCCAAAGAAGCCGTGCACTTGGTATGTATATACTCTTTAAATTACACGTTGTATAAAATGTAATAAAGGAAATAATAATAATAAATACCATTAAGAGTTGATAAATCTTAGGTCTTGCCGGAAAATCTTAGGATTTACCATAGTTCGGGGTTTTACAGTAACATATACATATGTGTACGACCTCTGCACCGCCATTTTATGTCCTTAATGTCAAACGAGTAATAAACTAGCATCTATTTGAAAATGTGGTTTTATTTGGTAGCTCACAGTACAGGTATACAATCGGGTTTTGATTCAGTTGGCTGAGACATAAATCTCACCTGCTTTGCCAGTACTCATAAAATCGCTTACACTGGCACCCCACCTTTCCCGCCCACGTTCAATATAGTACTTCGTCGATGTTTGCACGTTCTCCGCTTCGTGGGCGCGATCCTGATTTTATTACCGAACGCTCTTACTTATGCAGTTCATTTTATATGGCTGTAAAACTGTGTCTGACTGTTCGTCTGTCTTGCATGTGCTGCCTGATTGGAAGTGGTTCGGGATGAAAAAGGTAAAAAAAATTAGCCAAGTCAAAGTTGGGCTCGCCCATAAAGGATTCCGTAGAAGCTACGCAAAATAACTTTGTTTTTCGTAGTGTTTTTGTTAAACGACAAAGTTATAGTTGCTGTTTTGTAAAATGTGCTTTTTTATTGATAATAGGCTCGCGTTTGACCACTATCTCACCTGATAGTAAGTGATGATGTGGTCTCAAGATGAAGCATGCTTAGCTAAAAGTTATCTGTTTACTCTTGACTTAAAGACCCCTAGGTTATAGCTATCGGGAAACAGACTCCGGCACGGAATTCCACTCTTTAGCCGGACAATGAAGGTATTCCCAAAACATTTTGTGCGTATGGGTGGGATGTCCACCATGTAACGATGGCGCGTCGTTGTTTGACTTGCTATAGAAAATAATAGAATATTAATTATTTATTACCTAGAGTGGCTCAAAAATGATTAGTAGGATGTACTTGAAAACGATATTAGTAACATTTGCTTACTCGTAACACAGGATATATCTATTAACTAGAATGGGTCACCGCTGCATCTTCCCATGCGTGATAGCAGGAGAACGAGCTACGTAAGTGCAGTCTAGTCCTTTCCGCTATCATATTCATGATTCTGTCAAAGTTGGCCCACACCCTGCGCACCAGAGAAACACACCACTTTCTCATTGTTGCGTAGAAGCAATCCATATGGGTGAACATTCCAGATACGCTATAGAAGCGAGGCAGCCCCTCCAGCACCCTAAATGCGTTTTTTTATGATCTTTGCTATATTATACTTGCTATATTATAGTACCTTTGTTATAATAAAGTGAAAATAATGATAAGCACTAATACAGTTATTTGGAAATCTTAGACAAACACTTAAATTTTATACCTATGAATGGAAGATGTAAGACGTACCCATAATAAAAACTTTTTACCAAAAAATTAAACCGACTCCCAAAAAACACTGCAAAGTGAAAATTAACTTTAATTTCGGAAGTCGGTGCCAAAAATGAAAATACAAAACTAAAGACACCGACTACCGAAATTAAAGTTATTTTTCACTTTGCAGTGTTTTTTGGGAGTCGGTTTAATTTTTTGGTAAAAAGTTTTTAATTTACCTAGTTACAAGAGCCTAAATGTCAACTACTTATAACCTTTTACAAAATATTGCTTTTCCCAATGCTGGGCCGTTAATTGTTGAGGAGTTCTCCTGGTACTTCACCATCAGCTCTAGATCACCATATGCATTGTGACGAGCATAAAGTGCTTAACATCCATATTCAAGTAATCGAATCGCAATCCACTCAATACTTATTATTGAGTAGTTTCGGCGGCCATCTGTGGTCTTCATCATCAGTTCCACTTCCTCTAATGGTACTTTTTGAGAGCAACTGCACAAGTTACTATAATAAATACCTAAAACGTCATAGGTGTGCCTATAATATTTGAAGAGTTCCCTCGATTTCTCCAGGATCCCATCATCAGATCCTGACTTTTATAAAAATGGGACTAATTTCGAAGTATACCCTTTCAAACAAAAAAATAATTTTCCAAATCGGTTTAGCCGTCTTCGAGTAATCGATGACCATACATAAAAAAAAAATACGCGTCGAATTGATAACCTCCTCTTTTTGTCGTCGGTTGAAAACCAATATTTGTCAAAAAAACCAAGTCTCGCAACTCAGTTATTCTACCGTAAAAAGTTGTGAGATCCATGTAATACCAAGTCGATTATTAATTTATTCAGTCCCTACTTAAGGGACCTTCTGCCTTAAGTTGTTACGTAACTATCTAACCTAACAATATCTTATAGTGACCATATCAATATTAAAAATCTTTGACGTTTTAAATAAACATATTGCCTCGGCCATCGCATGAAAACACAGTATCTCACATCTAATATCTCACAAGTAATACATACATATATAAATTGAATTGTTTAGTGTGATTGCCAAGACAATTGCGATTGCCAAAATGTTATAGAGTCCACACAGACTTCCGCGTTTGTAATACTAGTAAGAAAATTAGTAAGATTTCATTCAGCAGTTTATTGCTGATGAATTCGTTGCAGGATTCAAGACATTCCCCAGGAATCAACGAACTCCATTGACGCGGTGCTATTCTGGTGATTGGCATTATTGATTCAGGCTCCAAAGAGTGGCAGTGCCAAGCTGAGAATAGTTAGACGGGCTTGTCTCTTAAAAAAGCTAGATATTTATAGATTTCTAGCTGATGCCTGATTTATCATACAAACAGTGGACCCTTATTGCAGGTTTGAACCCAGATAGGCACACAATTTAAATTATTTTCATCGGCACTACTGCTCTCAAAACGGTGGCGTAAAACATGGTGAGAAAACCGTCATATCCTACGATTCAAAATCCGTAGAAATGTAGTATCCAACTCGCACTAGACCGCGTAGTAGATTATGGCCCATTCCCTTTAGTAGGAGAAGGCGTGTGTTCAGGAAATGGGAACGTTGTAGGCGAGTAACCTAGAGTTCTAAAATACAGGGTTACCCCAGTTTAGGCTTCAGTCCACCCTCGAATTGTAAACATATTGTTTAAATTTTTGTAAAAATTTTTGGTGGGAAATAAACGGCTTTCATGTCAATTTAATATTTCATGTAATTTCAGTAGTTATCGAATATTTTTGTTCCACTAAAAATGTCCCCGGGCTGATTGTAGAATTTAGCATTATTCCTGCCATCCGTAAACATATGAACATGTGGTAGATACAGCGCTCACCAAGACCTGAAACCAATATGTCGTGAGGAAAGTTTTTAGTTTGGATATAACAGTTGGCAAGTGTGGCGGGTGTCCACGGGCCCGGGTTGCGGGAATGAACTGGTTGGAATTTAGTAGGTGAAGGTGTACACTACCTTGCACTCCATCCAGAGTGGGTGGGGCCATTTGAAGATCTTTCTCACGGAAAAAAAAGGGTTCGTCAGAACCGGGTGAATCGATGTTAAATCTAGAAAGATGCTACTAAGTTGGCTACCAATAACACATAAATAAAATGCGCTGGGAACAAGAGCCAAGATAATAAAGTTGGATAAATGTACATCAAACAAATATTTCTTTATTATTATCATGGATTTTTGCAAAGTAATTCTTAGTTCCATAATTTATCAATATAATTAATACAGTAGTCCTAGGATTCCCATTACCACACCGACACTAGTATTGATAGAGTTTTTACTAACAAATGTACTGTATGACACATTGTAACGGCTCCCGTTCATAACTACCGTCAGTCGTAAACATTATAGCGGCGTGTGTCATAAGAACACAGCGATTACTATAAAAACTTTTTGTTCAGGCGAATGACACAGTTGTTAGCTGGCAAGTTCATGCTGCTTTTATTTTTTTATATTTAGGGAGAAACTTTGTTGATTATTCCTACAACAGAATTGGTATATGGTATAAGTGACTATGAGCGTCAAAGTGTATTTAACATAGGCGCAGTTTAAAGCCATGTTAGCCAACTATTTTCCACCACCTTCTTGGTGGCGTAGAAAATATCAATTATTTGTTCGTAAATGTACACAGGTATTAATTGGTGATTTGCAGTAAACAATCAGTACTCTTTCTTTATTGCTTGACTCCTGTTTGTTTTGTTATTAAAGGGTTGTTGCAATAGTGTCACAATTGGATTGTTATAAATGTCAAAAATGTACATGAATGGATACTTAAGTGAAATAATATGTGCAGAAAATCGAATTTATTAGAATTAAATAAACTCAGAAGCAAACACAGAAGTACGAATTCAATATGACGATAAATTGTGTATGACGTCACATGAAAATATAGCTTTATCTGTTTATATATAATGAATTTAAAGCTAAACATTTAAGTTACTAAGTCAAGGGAGAGGGTACTGGTTCTTATAGAGACCTATTTTACACAAGTTTACTTTAATATTTAGCTTTAAGTTACTTTGTGTGGAGAAAATAAAATGACTTATACTATTATCGTTATTTTAAAGCTCTAGAAATTCGGTAGATATCTTTGATTTTTTTTTACTACCTTTTTAGGGTTCCGTAGTCAACAAAGAACCCTTATAGTTTCGCCATGTCCGTCTGTCTGTCCGCGGTTTATCTCAGAAACTATTGGTACTAGAAAGTTGTACTTCGGCATGAGTATACACGTTAATGACGCCGAAAAAGTGGTAAAATAAAATTTAGAAAAAAATAATTATTTAGGGTACCTCCCATACATGTAAAGTGGGATGATAATTTTTTTTTAGTTCTTCCCATAGTGTGGGATATCGTTGGATAGGTCTTTCAAAAATATTAGGGGTTTGGTAACACCATTTTTTGATTAAGTAAACTGTTCGTGACTTATCAAGCTTTAAGTACCAATTTTCGTTAGAGTCAAGTGTCCTCCCCCTCTATCAACTAAACGGTTATAGTTAGAAATTCAAATGTCACGGCAGTAGTACCTATATATAACGAAATTTAAAGGAAAACTATCACACATAAGTGGGCTTTACAAGTTTACGAGTAATAGTCGACCAATTGTATTTGACCCGAAAATTTCGAACAACTCTATAGAAATGTCGATAGATGGCGCTAAGCGCCAGTTGTATCGTGCTAGCTTCTTCTGATGATTGAGTAGTGTAGCTCTGTGTCCGTATTTAAATTCAAAACACCGGCTATGACTGACTAAGTTTTATACAAATCTCTAAAAAAAATTGTAACTTTCCGTGCAAAATTGTCGGATCAGGTGAGGATTTGTATAGGAAGTCAAATTAGTTAGGTAGTCATGTTTGGCTTTTAGTTAGAGCATGGTACGAAACAATCAGTCAGCGAATACGACACGCACTTGGCTGTTATAAAAACTACGGAACCCTACACTGCGCGTGGCCCGACACGCACTTGACCGGTTTTTTTTTCCTTGTAAAGATATAATTAGAACTTTTAACATATTTAATGTAACAAAGACAAAAGATTTGTGGGGTAATTCTGTGCACATCGTCAAGTCCATTATTAATATTGTAGCTCCTAGTTTAGTATTTATTTTTAATAATTGTATTGATTGTGTCGACTTTCCTGACCTAATGAAGTATAGCAAAATTATACCATTGTTTAAAGCAGGTATACATCAGACCCTACTAATTATAGACCAATTTCAGTACTACATGCTTTTAGTAAAATCTTTGAAAAACTACTTTTAGAGCAGTTACAAAGGTTTTTAGTAGACACCAATTATTTAATGCCAAACAGTTCGGTTTCGCAAGGGGTCGTTTAATAACTGATGCTGATGTTGAATTTTTTAGGACACATCTACAATGCATGGTAAGACAAATGTGATGCCCTGGGCATCTTTTGCGATTTGTCCAAGGCGTTTGAGTGTGTTTATCATGAAAAAAATTACGTGTAAAAGTGTTATTTATAATCTATTTGCAAAATAACCATCCTTATCATTATCACACATCACAAGTCATTTTCTTCAATAATTTTGAAATAATGAAGCTTTGGCCGAGTCTTCAAAACCGCTTTCTGCTTATTTCTTAAAACCCATCCAGATAATGTCGGAAGTCCGTTGTTTATGGGCTTGACTGTCCACGCATAGGCACGAGCGTGATATTACGACTAAATGGCTATATAACTATTGTTTATATACCGTTTACATAACTGCGAGTGTCATGCAGTGGTTACTGAATGGGTGCTGGTTTTTGACGGTAATGTGTGGCTGATAATTCTGCTCTGATGTGTATTGTGAAGTTCTTTGTTTGTCAGAAGCAGGCTTGAGTACGGACAGCTGCACTTCGTGCGTTGTATAACCAGGACCTTATTTTAGTATTCGTTTTTTGAACTAGTGACTATCAATATCAATAAAGGCAGTCCATAGTTTAAGTAAATTTTCTTCGTTGTACCTACTTTAAGAGCGAATAAATAAATAAATAAATAAATAAAAAATGACAACTGTCTAGTTGATCTAGAGGTTGCAAGTGCGACCGTTGAGCATGAGGTCCCAGGTTACATTTCCGGGTCGGGCAAAAAAAGTAATATTGGGTTTTTCTATAAGAAATTTCTAAGTAGAAGCCCGGAGTTTGGAAGTTGGCAGTGTGCAGTGGCGGTACCTTCATATAAGCCCAAATGCCTTACTAAAAAATGCTCGATAGAGAATCAATGTCAAACCCGAACTATTTAAAAGTTCGCGCGCTTAATTCTTATCAAAATAACACAATGTATCTACTGCCTGCTACACTACTACACATCGCGATTGTTCGCGCGCAGAGTTTCGCATTTGTAGCATCTAATGATCTACATATTGCTATCTCGCTTACACGCACCGGCTTTTACCGGGCTTTCAAATACTATATCTGTCACTTTCGCACTTATAGCGATGTGCCGTATAACGAGTTAGGCCTTGTGCATAGAACAAATCGATCACTATGGCAGATTTAAGCCGTGCTTTTGGTATGAAGTTGCATGCGTATGCGTAACCTTGTCAGCTTGCCAACTCTGCAGTGTTGCCGTTTTAGCCACACGTTGAAAGATCTTGGAGATTTTTAACGAGTTTGGAAACTTTTTTAACATTTAGCAACAATAAAAACTAGCGACTTTTAAAATAACGAAATTAAATACAGTCAAAACCGTTTACAACAACATCATTTAGAACAACTACCGGTTATATAGACCAAAATCATAGGTACAAAATACTTTGTACCTTGAAAACATCACCGGTTATTACGACTATCGGGTTTTACAACCAAATATGAGTGGTCCCTTGGATGTTGTTATTACAGATTTTGACTGTATTCAAGCAATATCTTAAAAATAAAAAAAAAAATAGCTAGATTTTTCATATACCTGGCGACTTTTTTTGCCTAAATGACAACACTGAGTAGTTCACGACATCCGAGAGTGCAACTAACTTCAGTTTCATTTGCTTGAGTGTGAAAAGGTTTTGTTGTTATTTTTGTTTGTTTTCTAAGATTTCCTGAGTGATACAATTGTTTTGGTGATTTACCTACAACAATGGAGGTAATTGTACCTTGTGAGGATTTAAAATGCGTTCAAGTTTTGATTGGCGAAGATAAGGTAAAATCTTTAAACTTTGCTCAGAAAAAACAGTTAATTTCTTCATTAAAACCGACGCCTAATCTGTGTATTTCTCAGACTAGTAAATCGCATAAACGAAAATTTAATAGATCAGTGTATAAAACTAGTTGTAACACGTTGCAAAATAACTCGGCTCCTCGTTTGAGACGCAACGTACGCTGTGCAAAAACGGAATACGACGACTTTTTGTAGAAGTAATTGATAACATTAATACCGAAATTACTGACCGATATTCTGAAATTTATAAATTAAAGTTTTTCCAACTGCTCAACAACATAAAATTTGACAATTATCACTCACATTTTCCTACAGAGGAATTAGATTCATTATTTGACATTTATGCAAACTATTTCGACAAACAAACATTAAAAAGCCAATTGATTTGCTTGTATTCTAGTCCTGATCTGAAAGATCGTAATGTTTTCGAATTAATTGATTTCATTCATGAGAATAACCTCGAAGATGCCTTTCCCGAGCTGTTAAAGTTAGCGTATCTTGTTGTAACTATTCCGGCTACAAGTTCTTCCGCGGAACGTGCTTTTTCGTCTCTTAAACGTATCCATACCTATCTGAGAAATACACAAGGTCAAGAGCGTCTTTCCGAATTATCAATGATAGCTATTGAAAAACAGTTGTTGGTAGAATTAAAACGATCACCAACATTTTACTCTGATGTAATTAAATCATTTCTTAAGAAAGATAGACGATTCCAATTAGAATATAAATAATTTATTTAAATTCCTTATTACATTCTATCTAGCTATTTTTTAACTTTCGTTTGTAACTTTTTGTTTTGTTTTTATTTTTGTCTGTAACCTGGGTCCTGTTACGAAGGAAGCAACTACTTACCATAACTTTGTTCCCTCAAGCAATGAAGCAAACCAAACGGCTTTTTTCAAAGCCACCGGAGGTATGCAATTGCTGATATGTTTATTATATTCAATCTAGCACTAGCATGCCTTCAGTGTGCTTTGGTTACCTCATTCACCGCACGACAAGCAAGAGTGAAATTGAAGAAAGAAGAGGAAAGAAGAAGATGGATGAATTCACTTTTAATTTATTGTACCTAACCAGTAGTTTATGATTATGAGAAAATTGCGATGATACATACGTAGGTACCTACATACTCAGTCGAAAACTGAACTTTCTTTTTTTGAAATCGGTTAAAATTTTATTGGGCTTGCGTTATTTTGAAACCCTAGGCACGCCACTGGCAGTGTGATACCCCTGTGACTTGGAAAGCAGGTTTAGCCGTTGGTTCCAGCTATCGATTTCAAGACTGGGCTCATCCAGAATTAAAAAACAAAAACCCTAGCTTATGTCTGTTAAATCTAACTCAGAACATAATAATTTACAGACGCCAGCACATCAAGCTACAACAATCTGTCAAATTACTTTAATAGATTTTCAACTTTATTATTAAAGAAATTAGGTTCAAGGCTGATTGGGATAATTTGACAGTTTCGGGTAGCTTCATGTGCTGGCGTCTGTACATAATTATATAGTAAGAAAATATCTCTAGCCCTGAATCCTGAATGCACTGCATGCAGCTTTGGAGCCCTGGAGTTTTGGGTCAGACAAAGTAAATGGAACGTTTTGCATTGTACCATTATTTGCTCCTACTTGGATTACCGCCAGATTTCTATAGAATTTAATACATAAAGCGCTGAGATTTTGGCGACTTTCATAATGAAGAAACTTCGGGAGAATGCACTTATTAAAAAATGCAGTTCTTACTTTTTAAACTTTATTATTTAGAGACGCTTTTAAACAAGGCGTCCAACTGACTACTGAGAGGCTTACCGATCTCCTACGTGAATATAAAACAATAAAAAGGTGTAGAAAAACCATTAAGTGGAAACAATCCTTGAAACAAATCTTAACACTTCCCGTGACTGAAAGGCTAGCTATTACTGTGCCCAAAGGCTAAGCATTGCTATGGCAATGCCAACTCCTCAACAATGCCACTTGACAAAATCGCCAGTCTCTTGGATGGTAAACACATGGCAAACTCGACAGCATTGAGTATAATTTTCTAGATGCTTTGTTCTAGTTTTTAGTTTAGTTTAATAACATGCTGATACATTAGATTGCCGTTTCGAAGCGTCAATATCATAACGACTAATGAAACCTCCAAACATCGAGCGGCAATCGAGTGCGGCTGCCGCGCACGGCCCGCCACCCTGTGCTTAGACGACTGCCGCGCAAACATTAGTCAGCTTTGTCCTAACTAGAGCGCGGCAGAAATGTGTCCTAGAAATGCCGCGTGTTGCTGCCGCGCTCTTGCTGCTCAATGTTTGGACACACCTTAAGGGGTCGGACTTGTGATCGACAGGTTGCGTGTTCGAACTCCATACATTACACTATTGCCGTGGACCCACTCCAGACATCAGCATATTAAGCTTACTTGGAGGGGTGAACAAGATTGCTAGTAATGTGAATTCTACCCACATTGCCTAGTTCTCTTAAAAAACAAAATTGAGTAGGTAATTTGGAAAAGTTGACTTAAAACAAAGAGGGCTACCTTCCTGCAAGTCTTGTACTAATTTAATAACTATAATTAGACGGACGTTTTACAACTTAATTCGATGCAGTTTAATATTCGTATATTAAAGTTGAGCTTACAGACTAACTGACAAAGGCTTGCACTGACAGGACTCAAATCTGTGTGGTTCTTTCTTCAAGAGGCCATTTCAGACCAATCTACATAATCCTCATACACTCATTGTGAATATATGAACTATGTAGGTTGTTTTTATTCGAGTTAAACATGATTGTCTGGCGGTTAGAGTGCTTTTTACGGCCTACCCAAAAGTCCTTACCTTGGAATTGTTCGTCAAATCGTTAAGCTCCTTGTTTTAAGTTGAGCTATACGTTATCTGACGAATGCTTGCACTGTATGGACAGGCCCACTCAAATCTGTGAGCATCTTTCCTCAAAAGATCGCCTCATGCAGACGGTAACCTACAAGGTTCCCACATATTTTATGGACTTTAAGGCTGCTCTCTCGAAAAAAGCTTGAAAAAAGCATTCAGATGAAGCAACTTTTCGTCGGCAATTACAGAGAAATTACATCTGAAAAAAATTGTTAGTAATCTACATGATATGAACCGTAATTTGGTTTAGCCACAATTTTTCTATCGGTATCACATAATGAGAAAAAAAAATGCCAAATCACCTCCAAATCATTGAGATGAAACCATTTTACTCCTTAATTTCTTATCAAAAAAGTATAAAAAAATATACTACTGCTTTGCAATACAAATGAAAATAATTTGGTTTTGTTACTTTTTACAAATATGTATTATTTTTATTACAATAAATTAAAAATGCGTCCAATTAAAGACTGCGTTTACATCACCCCCGCACTCGTCCACAAATTCAGTGCGGGGCGCATCGTGTTGCTAGGTGGACGTACGTCGCGTTGCGAGAGCTCAAGCACTACGAAATAATATCGTAAAATATTACTGCAAAAATTAATTTTGTAAATAGTGGAATAGCTTTTTAACCGACTTTAGAAAAAGGAGGAGGTTCTCAATTCGTCTTGAACTTTTTTTTTATGATGTTATTTCATTACTCGCAGATGGCTGGACCGATTTGGAAAATTCTTTTTTTGTTTGAAAGAATATACATTCTAGTTAGTTCTATTGTCGTCACGTTTGGATCTGATGATGAAATCATGGAGAAATCGAGGGAACTCTTCAAATATTATAGGCATAACAATAGCGTTTTGGGTATTTCTTATAGTACCTTGTTTAGTTTCTCTCGAAAAGCACCATTTGAGGAAGTGGAACTGATGACGAAGACCCCAGATGGCCATCGAAACTACTCAATAATAAGTATTTCGTGGATTGCGATTAGATTACTTGAATATAGATGTTAAGCACTTTATGCTCGTCACAATGCATATGGTGAAGTAGAGCTGATAGTGATGTACCAGGAGAACTCCTCAAAAATTAACGGCTCTGCACCGGGAAAAGCAATATTTTGTAAAAGGTGATAAGTAGTTGACATTTTGGCTTTTGTAACTAGATAAATTACAAACCGACCCACTAAAAAGCGTGAAATAAAACTTATTATCAAAAAATAGAACCGACTTTCGATTCGTCAAAAAGTTTTATTTCTGATTCTTGTTTATAAGTTAAAGAGTATTCTATGTATCTATAAGTAGTGTTAGTGTTATAAACTCATAGTATTTTACAGTTTAAGTAGTGTTTAAATTTAGTTTGTAAAACATGGGAATAAGCAGAAACGAATGAAGAGAGGTTTAAAAAAATATTACAAACAAAAGGGTATACATTTATTATCAAGGTAAGTTTAAAGTTTTATCTACATATTTCATTATAAACTATCGCTTTACTTACCTCGCATAAAAGTAGATAGCACAGAGTAAACGGACAGAGGGTAAGCTTCATACAACTGCGCTATGATAGGTACACTACTACAACTACTACAACTAGCAAGGCGCGTGTGTGCGCTTCGTCTGAGCGAGGCCTGGCTTGAGCCGATATGCACCGGTTTCTCTTCGTACGGACGAAGGCGCCAGGTGAGATAGAGAGATAGAGTTAAGATAATGTACAAGAGAAAGAAGAAAACTACAAAGAGAAGGAAATAGAACTAAGGTAAGAAAAATAGATTGATGAGAAAAATGAAGAAAACGAGAACGAAGAAGGACGAAAAGAAAACATAGAACAAGATTTTATATGGCTATCAAAATTTCTAAAAATAAATATATGTGAACACGGAGAAATAAATGAGGATGAAGAAGTTCAACCAACCAAAAGAATAAAAATACTTGGTGAAAGAAAGTTAAATTTCAGTGAATTTTAGTTATAATCTATTTGTTTATAAAAAATGTAACAAATAATATGACATACACTAGTAATAATTATACTACCTATCTACCTTACTCTAAGTTCCTACCTACATACCTACCTTACCTACCTACCTACCATTTTTCTCTTAATAGAAACCTTCCTCAGACTATAACGAATATTCGAAAAAAAAATCCGTATTGGTCCAGCCATTCCTGAGTTTTCCGCTTAGCAACACATTTAGCCATTAATTTTTATTTATATATAATTAAGTTAAAAAGATACATCAAGTTGTTTACCTCATGTTTCGAGCCAGGCTGATCTATAATAGAGGTATAGTTTCTACAGTACATACTCAAAGTGCATCTATATCAATAGATAATAAATTTTTTTTTTGCAAAAAATGGAACCGACTTCCATATCAAAATACTACAAAGCCAAAAATAACTTTAATTTCGGAAGTCGGTGTTATTGGTTTTGGATTTTCTTTTTTTTTTCACACAGCCTTCCGAAATTAAAGTTATTTTTGGCTTTGTAGTATTTTGATATGGAAGTCGTTCCATTTTTTGCAAAAATTTTTTTTTCACGCTTTTTAGTGGGTCGGTTTGTAATTTATCTAGTTACAAAAGCCATAATGTCAACAACTTATCAACTTTCACAAAATATTGCTTTTCCCGATGCAAAGCCGTTAATTTTTGAGGAGTTCTCCTGGTACTTGACCATCAGCTCTACATCACCATATGTATTGTGACGAGCATAAAGTGTTTAACATCCGTACTCAAGTAGTCGAATCGCAATCCAGCAATCCACGAAATACTTATTATTGAGGATTTTCAGTGGCCATCTGTGGTCTTCATCATCAGTTCAACTTCCCCAAATGGTACTTTTCGGAAGCAACTGCTCAAGGTACTATAAGAAATACCCAAAACGCTATAGGTGTGCCTATAATATTTGAAGAATTCCCTCGATTTCTCTAAGATCCCATCATCAGATCCTGATTTACAATGGGACCAACTAGAAAGTATACCCTTTCAAACGCAAAAAGAATTTTTCAAATCGGTCCAGCCGTCGCCGAGTAATGAGCTAACATACATAAAAAAAAAAATTTCAAGACGAATTGTAAACCTCCTTTTTTTGAAGTCGGTTAATAAAAACAAAATTTGACCACTTTTGATGTGATACAAATAAAAATGAATTTAACTTTCACGATGACTTGACCTTCTGTGATTTCGATACTCTATGCCGAGACTAGGCGAAGCGACGACGCATGCTGGCGGCGCAAGCGCGGGCCGAGCGCGCCTCTCTTTTCTGTTGCATGCGGGTAGCGGAGAGCTGCGCGGAGTGACGCGCGGGGAGGGGTCGTTAGCTCCGCCCAAATGGTCAAGGTTATTGGCATGAATACATGCCTTAAAAGAGACGGACCCCTGAGTTTGTTTCAGTATTTCTTCTCAGGGTAGTCAGTTAGGAAACACCGGCCTCGTCTAGTTTAAATTTACAAAAAAAAAAATACGTGTAAAAGTGTTATTTAATAACCAATTTGCAAAACAAAGATCATTTATCATTTAAATGCTACACTACTACACTGCTACATGCTATCTGACCTCTATAACCCATTAACTAGGCAACACAATACCCGATACCGATACCTTAGAAAATCTGGTATCAGATTTTTCTAGCATCTAACTACCTATAACGACTGTCAATGACAACTGGGATCTAAGATTTCGCTTGATTTCTGAGCTCCATCGAACATGATCACCCATTCAATTACAGACACGGGCAAGTGTTATTTAACTTATAAGTTTGACTCAATCGGCTATTACAGTTTAAGAAACAAATCAGCGACAATTTTCGTTGACAATTTTAAATATGTAGTAGACACAATTTTTACGAGAGGGCATCATCCAACTAGATCACGTGTCCAATATTTGATCGAGTTCTTACAGCATTGATTAATTCATGAACCTTTTCAGACAAACCTGCCTCCCAAAGAAACCACGAAAGCAATAAAGGATTCACAAAAAATATCCAAACCGTTAACTCACTCCTAAGGGACAAAACCTGATTAGTGATGTATCAGTACAGGTTATCAATGTCGATACAGATGGCGAACAGGGGTCAAATGTGGGTCAGTGAGGGGGAGGGGGGTTAAAATTGTGTCGATGAATTGGTAGACAAGGTCTCCTTGAGGTTGCTCACCGTCTAGTAAGGACCAGGCCCGGGTTGACAGCAAGTATTATACCACGCGCACTTCAAAGACTAGTTAGCAGCATTGATGGGGTACTACAGGGCAATTGCTTGTCAGGGCTGAAGGAATGTTCTAACAAGAAATCACGGCCCTGGAACGCAAAGGTAACTGTAGAAACAGGGTGGAATTTTAGTCAGTAGATGTTTGATATTCCGCTATTATTATTATACATATTTATATTAAAAAACATAGGCTCACAAGAAAATGTCTCCTGTATTTTGGATATGTTCACAAACATGAGTTAAAAATGTACATGCATAACCAAGCACGGCGCCAATCATGTTATCAAGTTCCTATATACAATGAAATTGAAGCCTTGTCATGAGCTTAGGTCAGAATATTAGTTGGTTTTTTTTTTTAATTATATTCAGTGGGATTATAAGTGGCAAGTTAGCTACCGCAAAGCCGAACATTATAGTCTAGAACTGGGTTTATCTAGCGTTCCGGAACCTTCCTCGATAGTGCTTTTTACGCCTCTAAAGCACTGGTAAGCTTGCACTCAGTGACATTTTTTCACCTGCTGGCTTCCCAGCATACCAAGATACACAGTTTTTAGGGTATCGTAGTCTTTCCTATCGTCCAAACTGATATTTTTTTAGGTGAAGCAAAACTAAATAAAACTGAAGAAATGCTTTCTTCTGATGACAGCAATGTGAATGAGTACTTGGACGCCTAAGTGTATTGTGTTTAGTATTCTAATATTATTAAGGTGAAAAATTTGTATTTAAACATTTGTAATGAATAAACTCAAAACTAAACGACCGAATTAAAAATATATTTTACCATTTTTCTCTTACTATGTTATATTGTTGTGTAATCATTGAGTAACAGGCTACATTAATTGCTAAAAAATCCATTACACGCTGCAAGCAGAAGCTAGTATTTAAGTGCATTTGTTATTTTGTCACGGTTTATAGAACTAATCGCTACGGGGACAAAAACAATCGTAAATAATCCAACAAGCACTTACAACTTTATTTACTGCTCTTTAGGGTTCCGTAGACGAATGGCAAAAAACGGAACCCTTATAGTTTCGACATGTCTGTCTGTCTGTCCGTCCGTCCGTATGTCACAGCCATTTTATTCCGAAACTATTAGGACTATACATGTAAACTTGGTAGGTAGATGTATTCTGTGAACCGCTTTCCGATTTTTAAAGAAAATTTAAAAAAATATTTAAAATAAAGGGCGCTACCCATACATGGAACTGAAACTGAAAATATTTTTTTTTCATGAAACCTATACGTGTGTGGTATATATAGACAGGTCTTTAAAAATGAAATTATGCTTTCAAAAATGACTTTTTCATAAAGTTAATCGTTTAAAAGATATACGCTTCCAATGTGGTAAAATGTGTCCCCCCCCTTCTAACTTCTATAATAATGAAGTGAAGAATCTAAAAAAAGCATATGTTGTAGACCTTAATGTAAACTTTCAACCAAAATTAGTTTGAACGAGATCGAGTTAGCAGTTTTTGAGATACAGTATATTTTCTAAAACCGCAAATATAACTTTGTAATTCATACAAATACTATGAAAAACAAAGTTATTTGGCGTAGTTGTAAAAATTGTAAATAAGCTAGTTTTAAGAAATTTGTAAGGTATTTTGTTTATTTTTTTTTTCAAATAAATATATTAAGTATGTTATATTTATTATAGTTACTACGGAACCCTTCATGGGCGAGTCCGACTCGCACTTGGCCAATTTTTTTTAATCTTTCCTTAAACTTAGATACATAATTATGTAGATAGTGTAAATAATTATTTAGATTTTTCTTTTTTTTATTGAAAATAGGTTCGCGTTTGACCACTTGACACCGTTTCTATTATTTATATTACAACTGCTGAGATCACCAGTCTTGA
This sequence comes from Tholera decimalis, assembly GCA_943138885.2. Taxonomy (NCBI): domain Eukaryota; kingdom Metazoa; phylum Arthropoda; class Insecta; order Lepidoptera; family Noctuidae; genus Tholera; species Tholera decimalis. Next base: position 7,749,723 of record OW964565.2, on the reverse strand, counting down.
TACGGTTTTCTTTTGTGTGTACTTACATGGTCTCCTCCTCATAAGGTAGTACGTACTGCATAATTTTTATTATACCATACAAACCCAGCACAGGTAAGTAGATATTATCTTATTTGTAGTAATAGAATTGTTCACCCGGTCTCAAAACAGCATCTTCCTCACTATTGAACTTCCTCGTTTACTTCCAAATACAAATCAAAATATCGACAAGACCCCATCGATTCACGCCAGCCCTACAAATCACTCAGCTCATTTACTGACCTAAACTCTCCGCGATAATGCGAACTAATGAAAGATCTTCGTAATTAGTTACGAGGTATCAATTATTTATAGCCCGGGACCGTGGGGCTACATAATAGATAAAGTCCCGGACTCCAACCAGAGGGACGGACCCGAATGTTTTGGATAAAACGGGATTATTGGTGACAATTATTGACTCTCGTTTTTGGGGTTCGATTTTGTGGTGATGGCTTGTAGAAACTGATCTTCGTGTCTAGTAATTGTGTAATAATAATAACACAAGGTCTATTTATGTTACGTATCTCAATTGTTATCAATGGCAGATTTTTTAACACGCTTTTATTAGGTCGACCTGTATGTAACTAACTATGTAATGGAATCTAAGGTAACTAATTTAACCATCTTCCAAGGGTCGTAGCGTAATGAAAATTGACAGCTGTATGTAGTTCTGATAACAATACAATAATATGGTACTGTCAAACTGATCTGATGATGAAGCCGGAAGATATGAACTGGAACTTCATGATGGAAAATCGTATCATAGCTGTTTTGGATTTCTTAGAAAAGTCTTGTAATGAACTTTGACCACGATTAGGTTTCAAGGTCTGATGATGAAGCCGGAAGATAGGCACTGGCATTCCATGATGGAATATCGTATCATAGTCGTGTTTGCACTTGTGAGAAAGGCCACGTAATGGACTTTGAACACGATTAGGTTTCAAGGTTATAACAAACCTAAAGAAAATCCGTTATCAGTTTTCTTAACCTTTTTGAATTACCGCGTAATCCATAGATTTATTATTAGGTCGATCTGTAACGAACTAAATATGCAATAAAATCTAAGAATCTGAATTAAACGTACTTCTAATTGTTGTATCATCATGAAACTTGGCAATTATGTGTGCATATTTTAATTGTCGTCTACGACAATTAAAATATTATGGTACCAACGAGCTGGTCTGACGATGGAATTGGAAGGTGGCTGATGGAACCTTGGACTGCCTACTAGTAAACATTTCTAATTTCTGCTCATTACATTAGTCCTAAAAGCGTGTTTTTGGTTTTTTAAACTATTTATTTATTTATGTTTAGATATTTGTTTATAAAAAAAGCAGTCCGACGACACTTTTTTTTCTTGTGGAAAAAGTCATCTGGTAGGAGTCATCTGTCATATTAGGTGGAGCGAAAGGGAGTATCAAACTTCTACTGATTAAAAATCTACCCTTATCAGTCAGTCGCCCTTGAGTTCCGGGGCCGCGGTACCTTGTTAGACCATTCCCGCAACTTCGGCAGGCTACGGCCATCTCCATCGACTGTCTGTATTATCAGATGCAATATTAACAACAGTGTAAAATTTTGGTGCGTTGGTATTCATTAGTAGGTCCGACCATCTAGTTGGTGAACGATCTCTGTTTTCCTAATGCTGACAATCTTTTGTGTTAAAGACTGAATACGATAGTAAATAATAAAAATCATCCTGACCAATTTCGGTCACGGCGAAGCAGGATAGATGGATTCATTTATTTGCCAGAAATATGGTATTTTACAGATTTTATAACAGATACGCAATAGTTCTTCAGGAGATATTATGGTGCACTAGTATGTGCGCAGGCACTGGTGCAGTCCGATGGGTTTGACACGACAGGAGAGATATCAAGATATGGATACACAAATATACAATTCCACTCAAGCACATAAAAACTCACGACCAACACACATGTGTGTATTGTACACACACATTGATTTTATTCGTTATTTTAAATAACTTTTGCAGGTTATTTATATCACATTACCAATATTTGGAGACTCTTGTTTTGCGGATCTCAAATATATGAAAGAAAAAACTTTTTACCAAAAAATTAAACCGACTCCCAAAAACACTTTTTTGCAAAATATAAAACCGACTTCCATATCAAAACACTACAAAGCCAAAAATAATTTTAATTTCGGTAGTCGGTGTTATTGGTTTTGTATTTTCTTTTTTTTTCACACCGCCTTCCGAAATTAAAATTATTTTTGGCTTTGTAGTGTTTTGATATGGAAGTCGGTTTTATTTTTTGCAAAAAAGTTTTTATTTTCGCGCTTTTTAGTGGGTCAGTGAATTTTCCAAATCGATTCGTAAATGACGGAGTTATGCGCGAACAAAAAACGCAATGCAGAGTAAACGAAAAGATCATCAAGGTAAATTATTTTTTTCAACTTTTTTTGATTTTTCAGAAACGGCTCGTCCGATTTCGATAAAATTTTCATGGGACCATTTGGGAAGTATACCCTTTCCAACAAAATAAGAATTTTTCAAATCGGTTGGCAAGCGACGGAGTTATGCGTGGACAAACATAAAAAAAAAAAAAAAAAAAAAAAAATACAAACATCCGAATTGAGAACCTCCTCCTTTTTTAGAAGTCGGTTAAAAACACTGCAAAGTGAAAAATAACTTTAATTTCGGTAGTCGGTGTCTTTAGTTTTGTTTTTTCGTTTTTGGCACCGACTTCCGAAATTAAAGTTATTTTTCACTTTGCAGTGTTTTTGGGAGTCGGTTTAATTTTTTGGTAAAAAGTTTTTATTTCACTCTTTTTAGTTGGATGATTTTTAATTTACCTAGTTACAAGAGCCTAAATGTCAACTACTTATAACCTATTACAAAATATTGCTTTTCCCAATGCTGGGCCGTTAATTGTTGAGGAGTTCTCCTGGTACTTCACCATCAGCTCTACATCACCATATGCATTGTGACGAGCATAAAGTGCTTAACATCCATATTCAAGTAATCGAATCGCAATCCACGAAATACTTATTATTGTGTACTTTCGGCGGCCATCTGTGGTCTTCATCATCAGTTCCACTTCCCCAAATGGTACTTCTTGAGAGCAACTGCACAAGTTACTATAAGAAATACCCAAAACGCCATAGGTGTGCCTATAATATTTGAAGAGTTCCCTCGATTTCTCCAGGATCCAATCATCAGATCCTGACTTTGGTGATAATGGTACCAATTTCGAAGTATACCCATTTGAACAAAAAAAGAATTTTCCAAATCGGTTCAGCCGTCTTCGAGTACTCGATGATCATACATAAAAAAAAAAAAAAAAATATATACGCGTCGAATTGATAACCTCCTCTTTTTGTCGTCGGTTGAAAAGGGGATAAGGCGATTTGGTACAATTAGTATAATCTACCTGATTCCTGGAATTTGATGAAATGTAGCGGGTAGCGGCAAACAAGAAAAATATTGTTATTAATAAGTTATAAAAAGAATATATATATGTATGCAACGTGTAACGGAAACCTTAATCTATCCAATAGGACTGAAGAGTGAAGACAACATCTGGTATGGAGTTTCTATGCACAGTTTCAGCTCATAATAAGCAGCTCAAAGAATTAATACCAAATTATCGGTTTCGTATGTTTCTTGAATACAAATCATAACAAACGTGTTACAGTACTTTTTTTACGTGTGGGAAAATCATCGAATGACTTCTTCCACTCTGGGTAGAGCGAAAGGGAGTGTAAGACTTCTACTGCCTAAAAATCCACCACGTTCCTTTAGCTGCCTTTATGTTCCGGGGCCGCGGTATCTCGTTAGAATATTCCCGCAACCCCGGCAAGCGATTCTTTGAGGCGCGCGTGGAATACGACACGCCGCCGACCCGGGGCTGGTCCTTATCGGACGATGAGCTACCCCTGCTATTTATTCTTTGTTTTATTTTAATTCATTAATCGAATAACGAATAAAATAAATTATTCGTCATTCGGATAATTTTCCTTTGAATAAATTAAATTATTTAGTATTCGCGAATAACTATAGAGATAATTTATTCATTCGTTATTCGTCATTCGAATAAATTTTGCCCAACTCTGTATGTAAATATCATAATTTTTAATTGTTTCTTAATTTGCATCCCGTTTTCATTTTTTTTTTTAACTTCTATTTTTGTGTATGAGTTTCCATTATGTAAATGTAAAAGGGAAGTAGCGAGTCGGCCCTAACACAAGCAGGATTGTTAATTACTTAATGCCGCAGCCTCATAAAACAATCATGTAAAGATTTTGGAACAATAAACAATTTATTATTTATTATTCCATTTATTTAGTCTATATAGGTAAATATAAATTACATTTTTAAACATTAATATAAAAAATAGTAGCCCACCGGTATCGGGAACAGGGTCCAAGCTACCGGTGGTCAGGTCTCTTGAGAGAGGAACCACCTCACAATACGCGCCGTTACCAGAAGTACTGCTTTCTGGATCAAGCCCTTGATCCAGCTGTGCAACGAGAGCCTCCTTAGATGTTGGTCGAGGCTCTTGGCAATTATACCATTGGCTGTGACGACTATCGGTACGATGATTGCTGTCTCCACATCCCACATGTTATTTATTTATTATTATTATTATCAGGCGTAAGACCAACAGCTTAGTATTACACCGTCAGCTTCCAAACTCCACTACTAAGAAATTTCTAATAGAAAAACCCAATAGCACCCGACCGACCAAAAAATTAAATTTAAAAAAAATAAATTAAATTAAAATTACCCGACCCGGGGAATCGAACTCAACCGATTGCTCTGCAGTCGCGCTTGCAAACACTAGATCAACGAGTCTGTCATAAAATTGTAAACGATACGACACAAGTATGAAATATTTGTTTTCTTTTCTAGTAGGTAGACAGTTGGTAAAGCTTTGTTTTCCTAGGATAGCGGTGCCGTCATATAGCGGCCGTAATACAGCGGTGAATGACGTCACTAGAACGTTGTCTATGTAAACAAAATGGTGCGGTTTCCTAGAGAGCGGTAACTGACACCGTAACGTCAAAAAGCGGTGCCGCCATTTGCATGACGGCCGTCTTGTCGGTGACAGATGGTTTCGTGATCGTTTCATTGATAGCGATGAAGCAGACTGTATTAAAACGGCCGTGGAACTTTCCACATGTCGTCACCGTAAAGACGGCCGCCTTTTTGCGTCCGTAATATTACGGCCGCTATATGACGGCACCGCTTTCCTAGGAAACCAAAGCTTTAGGCTTTTTAGGGTTCCGTAGCCGAATGGCAAAAAATGGAACCCTTATAGTTTCGATATGTCTGTCCGTCTGTCTGTCTGTCCGTCCGTCCGTATGTCACAGCCATTTTATTCCGAAACTATTAAGACTATACATGTGAAACTTAGTAGGTAGATGTAAAAAATAATTAGATTTAAAATAAAGGGGGGAAATTATTTTTTTTCATGAAACCTATGCGTGTATGGTATCTATAGACAGGTCTTTAAAAATGATATAAGAGTTTCTAAAACTATTTATTCATAAAGTAAATCGTTTAAAAGATATAAGCTTCTAAAGTGATAAAATGTGTCCAAATAAAATGGAGTGAAAAATTAAAAAAAAAAATATGTCTATAGATCTTAATGTAAACTTTTAAGCAAAATTAGTTTGAACGAAATCGGGTCAGCAGTTTTTGAGATACAGCATATTTTCTAAAACCGCAAATATAACTTTGTAATTCATACAAACACTATGAAAAACAAAGTTATTTAGCGTAGTTGTAAAAATGTAAATAAGCTAGTTTTAAGAATTTTTTAAGGTTTTTTTTTATTCGTCAAATAAATATACATATTATATTATATTATGATAGTTACTACGGAACCCTTCATGGGCGAGTCTGACTCGCACTTGGCCAATTTTTTTATCTTTCCATTTACCTTTTCGTTTTAGAGAACTAGCAATGTGGGTAAAATTCACATTGTTAAAATCTTGTTAATCCCACCAACTAAGCTAAATATGCTTGTGTCTGGCGTAGGTTTAAGTTAATAATGTAATGGATGAGGTTCGAACCTGCGACCACTCGATCACAAGACCAATACCTTAGCCATTTTAGGCTATTGACACTTCACGCTTGATACGACGAAGTCTCGTAGTTATTTTTAGATAGCTATGGGTTTGCTTAATATGGGCACGTGAGTAGTACCAACTGCCTTTGACAAAGTGAATTACACTTCTGACCAAACAACACAGATACATCACAAGGGACAGATTTATGGTCATGTCAATAATAATTGTTACGCGACATCTTTTATTGATAAAATAATATAACATCAGGAGCATTAAGTGTTATGTAAGTGCGGGAACTTCTCACGCTACCTCAGACAAGAAATGAAAGAAAATAAAGCTATGGTAGTCGACTGTTTTACGACTGCCTTCATAATTCCGTTGTATATAAAAAATTACGGCATTTAACTTCGAAAATGACTGTAATAATATTTCCTTATTATTTGTGGCCCCATAAAAGTGTGATTACACTTTCGGGCAGGCAGTGCAACTCATCCAGTAGGCATGGCCTTAATTTGCTCCTCTTTAATTTATTATCACGCGAATTTGAACCTTATTTTTGAAATCGTAAGGTTGTTTAAAAGTTTTGTGTGATACAATACACTATTTGCCAAATCATTGACTCAGTCATTGTCTTCAGAACATAAAGGTGTCAACAAAAAATATTTGCAATATATGGTTGAAGTTTATTTCTTTAGTGGGAATACTTGTAAATATTTTTCTTGTGATATTACATTTTAGGTTCTTATAAGGGTCCAAAGAATATCAACGGCAGCCTATGAAATAGCCTCCACCACCAGTTTGTCTGTCAGTCTTCTAATATCTACTAGGATTATTTTTATTTTACAATCTTAAGTGTTGTGTCCTTTTCATTTAACTAGTGTACATTTCTACTACAATTTATATGTAATAAGTATATTATAAGAAAAATCTGCTGATTTGTGTTACAGGCAATTTTTACCCAATTCAAACGCCAGCTTCTCACAAATTAACGGATGTATAGCTTTAAATTGTAATTAGTTTTATGTTTAGTTTTTGTTATATTTGTGAGGAGTAATAAAGAGATTAATAAGAGATTAATAATTGTTGTGCATTACCCATAGAAGTGAGGCGTGCTCAAACGCTACCAGCGTTCAAAAGAATGGTGAAGGAGCATTACCTCTCCCTATAACTTTACCCTTTCTTTCTCAATCTCTCTCTCATCTAATATTTATTAGTATATGATTTTAGTATTGTATGTATTTTATACTAGTACTCTCGCGGGGCTTCGCTCCCGTGGATTCTATCACGGTAAAAACATAATTCTCCTTGTTTGCAGTCGGGTAAAAAGTAGCCTATAACCTTCCTCAAGCTTCAAGCTACTTCCATACCAAATTTCATCCAAATCCACCCAGTACTTTCGAAGATTAGCGCGTTCAAGCAAACAAACAAACAAACAAACTAACAAACTTTTCCGCTTTATAATATTAGTATAGATTATTATGTTCAATCAATATTATGATGTTTGTACACTGACAGCCCTTAATCTGTCTCCTTTAAGTTTGTCCATCCAAAGGTTGTTTGTAAGAGATCGCCTTGTGCGATAAGACCGCCCATTGTACACTAGTTTAATTTTTTTGTATCCATATAAATATTGTAATCTGCGAAGCAGTCATGCTATCGAAGGAGGAGGCGGGCCGCGTGAGGGAGAGGATGGCGTTCTCCCTCCAGCCCAGCCGCAGTGGTAGACGCCCACGGCGTCGGACGTCGGCCGACGATCTCCGGCCACCGTAGGCGCGGGCATGCGGACAGCGAGTAAAGGGCAACTCGCTGTCCGACCATGGACCATGCCCGGGTCAACGGCGCGTTGTGTTCCACGCGCGCCTCAAAGAGCGTCAGCAATATGACGAGGCCCCCCCTGTAGAGGGCCGAAGCCTGCCAGGGTCGTGGGACTTATCCCATTAGCATGACCCCGGAACGTAAAGGGCTATTGAAGGAACACCGTGGATTTTAGTCAGTACATGTCTGACAGTCCCTCCGGCCCTGCCCGGGGTGGGAGGACTTATTTGATGAATTTACCACGTAAAAAAAGGGGTACAATAAAGTATAGAATAAATGAATAAATAATAATAATCATCATTATCTACTTAGCCTTTTAAAAACCATGACTTTCAGTCTAACCAAATGCAACCGAGTACTAGTGTTTTACATGGAGCGACTGGCTAACTGCTCCCACAAGCCAGTAGCAAGACCAGTGTTAGTGAATTTTATTGTTTCCGACTACCAGTTACGCTTTTAAAGTACTAAGGACTACAGGGACCAACGGCTTATAGTGCTTTCCGAGGTACGGAGCAATTTTGATATGTTAAAGATGGTCACCCATCCAGAATTTGACCTTAGCAATCGTTGTTTAACCTAGAGGATCGATTTGTGCAGTTGTTAAATTGTATCCACGAGTTCTTCATCTCCGTACATCCGTCTGCAAATGTACATCGCCGCTGTTATTAATATTACCGCTATTACAAGTAATCATAAAAATTTAATTAATACTGCAAGCTGATAATTCTAAATTACGGTTTCATTTCTGTAAATTCAAACAATGTTTAGTTGTTAATGAAAGCATCTTTTCATCTTCAATATTAATTGCAAATATGTACTTTAGAATTATCCTCTATTTCTCCTGTCTGACATCTGAAAATAACATTGAACATTGTTCTCAAGTAAAATAAACAATAAACTTTACTCATTCACACATCACAGAGACCAAAAATAAATCCCCTACCATTGTCTCCGAACCGTGCGAAATCGGCCGCGTGCAATTAGGAGCGACGCGCTCTAGAGTTATTGGCGTTTAAATCACAGTCGACGGGTTTATTTCTCATCTGAGTGACACAGAATAAATATGGTACAGAAGTCTGGCTATATGAAGTAATGAAAGCATACGCATACACACACAAAAATAAAACACACACATACGCGTTAGAATGGCAAACAGCAGACTAAAAATATATGCCAGTCGCAACTGCCTGTGATGCTCAGTCGGCACATACGGCCAGGGAGCCATCGTAGGTGCGGACATTTGTACGGTAAGGCAGCGTCGTGTTCCACGCGCGCCTCAAAGAGTAGTCAGTTACATTGACGGATACGACGGACGATAGGGACATTGCCTGCCAGGGTTACGGAAATGTTCTAACGAGATACCACGGCCCCATAACACAAGAGCAACTAAAAGAACAGAATGGGTTTTTAATCACTAGTAGTCTAAAACTCCTTTTGACTCAACCCAGAGAGGGAGGATATTGATTATTTTTCTCCAAAGCACGAGCCTACTTTTCAGCCACGCATAGTATCAATTAGTCGGTAAGAAACGTCCTTTACCAGGAGAAACTAACATAATTGGCCAATTCTAGATAGATAGGCGAACATTCTGACTTCTTATGAAGAGTTAACACTCTGTACCTATTTATTCTATGCAAGAAAGTTCGATTAGTATTACTAATACAAGTGGTAGGGGACCGGTTTATATGGATTGATTTACTGAGAACTATTTGTATGAAAACTTCGTAATGCGATTATGTGCCGTAATTTGTTGATTGGCACACCAAATTGGATTAGATTCAGTCTGTTTACAGCCTTTGAAGATGATATGTTGTGTCTATGACTAAGATAAAAGGTTATAGCTTTTTGTTTACCCTTTTGTTAGAAATCCCTTCATTAGAAATGTGTTCACGCATAATTTTAATTATAAAATAACTTTGATTTTTATTTAGGGGGGAAATCAAGTATCAGACCTCTACGAAAACCTACTCTGTTCCATCACTTGCACTTGCTTTCCGGGGTCTCGTTAGAGTATGCCTGCAACCCCAGCAGGCAAAGTAAATGTTTTTATTATTTTGTAATCATTAAAAGAGTTTCCATTTAGTTTTTTACAGGTTCTTGCTGGGATCTACGATTTGGCAAGTCCAAGTACGACGCTTGCAATGGCAGCGGTAAGTGTGTTTTACTGCAGTATATTATTTTCATAATTTATTTTTTGTACACCTACCACTGGTCTTTTTAACCCAAAGGTTGACTGGTAGAGAATGCGTTGCTGCATTAAGCCCGCCCATATACCACTATTGTACATAAAGTTTAAATAAATAAATCGAATATTTAAAACAAACGTAGTGGTGACGACTCCAACTTTGTTGAACAACTTAATCAGGTCAGCAAAATAGCTATAATTGTATTTTATAAACAAACCATCGACGTATTGCATTATTTACAATAACTCATAACACTTGCGAATGGTTCCGCAACATTGTATCAATTCCTATGAAACTGAGCAGGCGCATCGTCTGATAAGGTAAATAAACAGAGTGATTAGCTTAAGGATAACTACGAGTATTTCCGTTGGTAACTATGTCATTGTTTAAATAATGAATGATATTTATTTTACTAATAGTTAAAAATAACTCTCTTTGAAATAATAAGTCATAATAAGTAAGTCATAAGTAATTTATTTCATAACAATATATGTACATTAGGGTGTCCCGTTCATGTATGGGGGAAAAAAAAATGAGCTACGGCTACGCAAGAGATATCAAAAGTTGCGTTTTGACACATATATTATGATTATTATAAAATTTAATTAGATATCCGGCATCTTGAGGCCTCTACCAGTCCTTGAAGTTTTTCAAATTTGCTTTTTTTAGGGGTTCCTAATATAAACTATAAATCATACAAAAATAACATTTAAAATGGTTTTTATTAAATTTAAGGGTACAAAAATGAGTTAAAGCAAGGTTTAAAATAGTTGAAAGACAAAATAATCAATGGCAACTTTAAAAACGGAACTGGTTTTTGTGACCAAAATTAGGCATTTCTGAGCGAGATTTTAATCTGTTCCTAATAAAACCATCCTGAGCTGTAGCGTCCGTGACGCTTTAAGAAGCCTCCGTCACTAGTTTTACACATCTTTCCACTGACTGTGTGTGGCAGGGAAAGTCAATAATGTCGAGGATGTGTTCTTTAGCCTTAATTCTAAGTTCATAGTTGGAGACGTGTCGCAAAATTGGTGGAGCTGATATTTCACACTCTTGCCAAAATATTATATCGGTGTAGTCTCGCGCACAGAAGTTAAGCTTTGGAGCTTTAAATACCCTGCGAGAGTTGCTCTTTTCTGCTTCTCTGGCCTTTAATATTTTGCGAGATGCAAGCTGTCGAATATGCTCTCTATCGTCGAATAACATGGCAATAAGCAAGTTTTCTGGGTGCGCAAAAAAAGCGTTTCTTTCGATCACCAAATTTACAATAGATCTCTGACTATCAGGCAAAAATCGAGAGTATATAACCATTTGAAAAATATGCTTGGCTAACCAAACAGGAGCGTAAACTTTGACCACGTAGTTCACAAGCAGCTGCAAATTATTTGACGGCGAAACAGTACTTACGTAAAGTCTGAGTATGCGATTAGCAGTAGTGAGCCATCTCGAATGCGCCATTTTTCCAGGTTGGCGGTTCGCTAGCTCAAGGGAACAGGAACCAGCCATCACAGCATGACACATTTCGTACAGATACTTTTGATCCGTGCTTAGTTCCTTCACAATATTATCAGGTAATCTAGCAAATTGCCAGACACTGCACAAAAAGACGCTAGAGGTTTACTTTCACAAGCAGCTAGCTGTTTTCCAATAGGTCCTGAATATTCTTTTGGCCCAGATGTGCTACCATCCAGAGACATGAACAAATGACGAAGCGGTAATTCATTCGCGTGAAGCATACAAACACACCATTGCAACGGTCTCTTTAAATAGTTTTCCAGGTATTGAATGACACCTCCCTTCCAACCTGTATTCGTAGCAGTACCATCGCACCCCACACAGATCACCTCTTCCAAGTTCAACCCTTGATTTTCTAACAAAGATATGATAGAAGAGACGATCCCTTTGGCAGTGCCACGACTTGGCGTCATATGTCCCAAGTAAATAGATCCCCGCTCTGTGAGAACTGAAATGTGTTCTTGCAAGACTTCTCTGCGGTGGTACCGATCGCCTATTTTCTCGTTTATGAGTGTTTTGTCCTTTCGTCCATCAAAGTAGATACTTTTTATTACAATCGTATCAATGTCTTTGCTGGCCTTGGTCCGTGCTTTTGAAACAGCTCTATGAATTTTATTCTTATCAATAACAAGACTTAGATCTTCGGAAGATACCAATCCTACGTCAGCTAAGACCGCCGAAGCGACCGCAGTCGCAGATCGCGTTGATAGTCCATACCGATCACATACCTTAGCTACTGTTGGCAGCGCCAGAGTGTTCCGATTCACCACTGATTTGAAAACCAGCCAACCAGGTTAAATACTCTCTGCGATTCACCGAAGTAGATGGAGTCTCATTTACAGGCACGTCACTATTCGCAGAAAGCTCTGTTACAGGCAACTGCGGTCGAGGCGGCAACTCGCGCACCGGAACAGGATTGGTTTTTAGTGATGCACTGGGAAAACATGCGTGCTCTGACTCTTTCCGATTCAAATTTTCTTGTCTCTGATGTTTCTTTAAAAGTCTTGCTGTTTCTTTTGTGTCTATACCGCTTATTGCCATTTTTCTATCACTTCTTTGATCCAGTAAAAAGTCTCTTTCAGAAATAGGAACTTTCTTAGGTTTTATGCAGGAACAAATGTCAAACGAAGTGCACTTACAAGCAGCAATATCGAAGAGCTTGTTCGACGATTCCAAAAAGCACTTCACTTTGCTTTCGTAACTATCATTTCTTTTATTTTTGGGATATCTTATCAATGACAGGTATTTGTCGAAATATGATTTCAGCAATTGGGTAACTCGTACGTTGGAAACGATAGGAACCGAAGCTTTGGTCCAAATCGTATCAAGTTTTCCAGAAACGATTGAAAAAACTTCTGTGTTAGAAGGATCTTTCCCATTCTTCTGTAGTTTTAGTTCATTTTTAGTAAACAAAATGAATTTGATAACGTCACTTGGCGATCGTCAAGTTCTTTATATGATCCCAAAATAGCACAAGTAGTCTCACTTCGTCTTGAACCCATTATTATATATAACAAAAACACGTATTTTATCACAAGGAAGTGCAGAGCGACACCTTACAGCAATAAAACCGCAATAGAAATGAGACGAACTGCCTCACAGTAGAAGTAGAGAATTTAAGAAAAACAAGTCAAAACATGAATTTTGGGAGTTTGTTCCAAACCAATTCCTAACAGAAAAAATCCTGTCGTTGCCTGCAAATCATAACTTAGGGTTTCACTATCATTGAAATAAAAAATAAAATGGGAATAATGTACATAAAATTGAATAGACGACATTGACTGGAGGGTTATTTAAGTGATAAAAAAAATAAAAAAAGATGCCGGTAGAACCCTCAAGATTTTTATTATGTTTTTTTTTTATTATTTTTACGGTAATCTAAAACTAATAATGCAACTTTTGAGGGGGCTTGAGTAGAGAAAAGCAAAAAAAAAATTTTTCGGGACACCCTAATGTACATTGTGTTGAAAATATTAATAATAAAAAATTGTCCAAGTGCGAGTCAGACTCGCCCATGAAGGGTTCCGTAGTAACTATAATAATATAATATGTATATTTATTTGACGAATAAAAAAAAAACCTTAAAAATTTCTTAAAACTAGCTTATTTACATTTTTACGACTACGCTAAATAACTTTGTTTTTCATAGTATTTGTATGAATTACAAAGTTATATTTGCGGTTTTATATAATATGGTGTATCTCAATAATTGCTGATCCGATTTCATTCAAACTAATTTTGGTTGATAGTTTATATTAAGTTCTACAGACACATTTTTTTTAGATTTTTCACTCTATTATTATAGAAGTTAGAGGGGGCGGACACACATTTTACCAATTTGGGAGCTTATATCTTTTAAACGATTGACTTTATGAAAGAGTGGTTTTAGAAACTCTTATATCATTTTTAAAGACCTGTCTATAAATACCACACACGCATAGGTTTCATGAAAAAAAAAATATTTTCAGTTCTAGTTCCATGTATGGGGACCCCCCTTTATTTTAAATATTTCTTAATTTTTTTCTTAAAATCGGAAAGCGGTTTACAGAATACATCTACCTACTAAGTTTCACATGTATAGTCTTAATAGTTTCGGAATAAAATGACTGTGACATACGGACGGACGGACGGACAGACAGACAGACAGACGGACGGACAGACAGACAGACAGACAGACAGACAGACAGACGGACAGACATATCGAAACTATAAGGGTTCCGTTTTTTGCCATTCTGCTACGGAAACCTAAAAACATTGCAATTAAATTAAAATACGTTTAGAAAAGTCAATTAATATAAACAATAACAGTCTATTAAAAATTCAAGTACCTAAAGAAATAATAAATGTCAATTTAATAAAATCTGTCTGTAAATATTATTGATCATCTATAAATTCATTTATACTATAATAACCTTTCCTCAATAAATGGGTCCTTAATTTGTTTTTAAATAAATTAACACAATAAATACTTTTAAATTCTATCGGCAACTTATTGTATAATAAAAACTTTTTACCAATAAATTAAACAGACTCCCAAAAAACACTGCAAAGTGAAAAATAACTTTAATTTCGGTAGTCGGTGTCTTTAGTTTTGTATTTTCGTTTTTGGCACCGACTTCCGAAATTAAAGTTATTTTTCACTTTGCAGTGTTTTTTGGGAGTCGGTTTAATTTTTTGGTAAAAAGTTCTCCTCCTCCTCGTCGGTTGAAAATGATTGATTTCTGGGTTCCAATTAAACTGTCACTTAATAGGGAGTGAATTTTAAATCAAATTGTTCAATGTTTTTAAGACCGAACTTAAAAAACATTCTTCAAAATATTGGTGTTACTTTAGCATGAAGTTTCATTACTAAAAATATTGGTGATGTATAAAAAACATTAAACATATAACGGCAAACATGAACGGTACTACTGGTTGATTAACTGCATTATGACACTCTTTTTCTCCTAGCTTTGATTGAAACCGTAACTATTCTTCTGAGAGTACCTACAAACTTAGTTTGTTAATTAGAAACTATCATATTATACATGTCTATGTTACTAATATATCGAGTGCACATGAAGTAACTTACCATACCTATATGCACTAAACGTTTTGGGAATACCTTTATTGTGCGTACGGCTAAGGAGTGGAATTCCCTGCCGGAGTCTGTGTTTTCCGATAGCTATAACCTAGGGTTCTTTAAGTCAAGAGTGAATAGGTTACTTTTAGGTAAGCGTGCTCCATCTTCGACCACATCATAACTTACCATCAGGTGAGATAGTGGTCAAACGCGAGCCTATTATCAATTAAAAAAAAACTTCTTTGTAAGTTCAGTAAACAAATATTATCGTATACATTTACGTACAGAAGAACCATTTATGATCAGCAACGTGTGTTACCAAAACTATTACTCTTTATTCTTACTCTCTTTCTCTATCTATTACACTTTTTGACGGTGGAAATATCATCAAATGACTGCTGCCGATCTGGGTGGGGCGGATAGGAGACGTGTCAGTTTCTACTAACTAAAAACCCACCCTATTCTTTTAGTTGCCCCTATGTTCTGAGGGCATGGTATGTTGTTAGAACATTTTCGCAACCCCAAACACTTCTATTACTCTGAAACTATAAAAGAAAAGCCACCTCTTAAAATCAATACCACTATCTCTTACCAAGCTTGAGACTTTCTAACTTTAATTCATACTTTCCGTATGGTATTAAGGCTTATAATTCAATACCAATTCGCATCACGGGTTCAAACCCCATCTATTAGGTACAGCGTGTCCACTGTTGCCGTGATCCCATTCCAAACATAGCATATCTAGCTTAGATAGAGGAGTTGAATTGTACCCACGTTGCTGGCTCTCTTAAAAAATATTAGACACAAGACACCTACATGGTCACTAAAGAAGTATATGGACTATAAAGAGATTTAAAACCTTAGTGACTTCAAAGGTATGATATCTGGAGGTGGTCTTGAGAAAAGTTGACGAGACCGGCCAGCAAAGGGGTATTTTCGCGCAATCCTCCACACTTCTAGGGCTGGCAACCTACAGCACGTATTATAATTTTGGTAAAAATCACTATGGGAAACGTACTTCTAGGGATCAACTTAGTATATGAGAAAACATAATAACAATGACAAATGCTTGCACTGTAGGAACAGGTCCGCTCAAATCTGTATGCTTCTTTCCCCAAAAGAGCATCACAAACATGAACCTTCATGCTTCCGAACCGAATTTTATGGACTTTAAAAGAGACGTTAACCTCTGAGTTTGTTTCGGTGTTTCATTTCAGAGTTGTTAGTTAGGAAACACCCGCCTCATCTAGCTAAACTTAAAACTGCAAAAAAAAATGTCAAAACTTGTTATGTATTACCAACTTACAAAATAAATATTTAATTTCAATGACATAAAATATTTGATAACTAAACCGGTCTGACACAGATGAACAGTAGTCAGAATCACCATTATCTATTTAGACTTTTCCTATGTTGGGGTTCGTTTCCAGCCTAACTAGATTCAGAGCAGTAACAGTATTTTACTTGGCGACTGACTTTCTGACTTCTAGAACACGATAATCATTGGAAAGGTTAGTGTCAGATTTTCTGATTTTTGATGTATAAATGTTTAACGTGCTTTTTGAGGCTCGGAGGAATCTTGTAGGTATGTTTAGGGCATCCAATCCCGCAGCCTGAATTCAATCTCGTTATTTGCGGGATTACGAATTTACAATCCCGCGGGATCTCGGTATTTGCGAGATCTCGCATATTCAAAATATTCATATTTATATAAGGCAAATAAAACAATGAATTAATCAACTAACTCCATATTTATTTACGTATTACTATTATTATGAGATCAATCAAAGTACACTGTTTTTTACATCACAAAAATCAATAAAAATAGGTACTGAATAAAAAACTTTACTGATATTTTAGGCTACATACTTAGGCTATCACTGACTGAAATTCGGCTATATTAGGCTACTTAACCTATGAAAAACGGGCGACATCGGCCCCGGCGTTGTTTACAACACTGCCGGCCGCCAGTCACCAAGAGATCGCGCTTGCGAGAGGTCGCATGCATGCTTTTTTTCAGTCCTGCATATCCCGCGGATCTCGCGCCCGCAATCCCGCATCACGCGAGATTGGTAAATGACGCGGGATCCCACAATACCGAGATCTCGGTATTCCGGGATTGGAAGCCCTAGGTATGTTAAGATGGACACCCATTCACGGACCAACCGAATAATAGTTGCTTAACCTTGAAGATCGACCCGTGTGGCTGTTATTATTTAGCCACGAGCTACTTGAGATTAACTTTCGGCAATTTAAACGTGATGTTAGAAGTATGCGAGAGGTAGAGCAATCACCTCCGAAGATAGCTGGTATGGACTTTTAAAAGGTTCTAGTATACGTAGGAAATTTAGTAAAGTCCATTGTTACCGGCTATGTAGATAGTAAACAACCAAGAAGACGTAGACCCAGACGATGGACTGATCAGGTGTCCGAAGTACTGCAGATGCCGATGTCCAAGGGTCTCCATCAAGCTGAAGACCGTAGTAGATAGAGAAGCGGTTGCAACGCTTGCGTCGTAGCCACAATTCTCAGCTACTGAGAGACTCACTGGAGGTGGATACGTAGGCCTTGTGTTTTCTGGCTCAACTTAGCATTGAACTTACATGATTTTTACAATGCTTTTTACCCGACTGCCTAAGAAAATGTGTTATGTTTTTCTTATCATAAGAAAGGGACAGAAACAAGACCACAGAATAAATACTTACGTTCATATAAAACCCCATTCAAGTGACAAACATAGTCCAATATAATTGCGCTCGATGTCATGTCATGTCAATGAAATGGTTTATAGTGGTACATGTTGGCAATGAACGTCAATTATTATCATCTTAAGATCGCGATCTTAGTACATAACAGTAGACTACTAACATATTAGGCACGCCCATTTCCTCTAGATGAAATACAACCTGTGTGGGACGAGATGAGCAATCTTTTTGTACTACCTATTGCTATTCATACATGTTATGATAGAATTGCTTTGATTTAAAATTGAACCTTGGAACAGATAACCAATCTATTTGGTAAAAGATGTTGTATCATCTTAAAATTTGGAAAATGTGCTTATTTATTTCACATATTTATATTAAGAAGTGTAGTTTTGGATATATGTATTTATAAATATAAATTGTCGAAATTGATAATGCAATGATTATTTTTTATTGTACACGTTATTGTAAGGACTAGGTTTGTATTATTTTTTCAATGATAGAAACATTGACTTGAATCTAAGTATGAAAACAGACGATGACACGGGCAGAAGTTAGGAATAAATATTTTTGCTGAAAAGCAGTCACTGTCGACTGAAACCTTCACCAATCACCGCACATGCTCCTCAGTAAATGATTTTCATTAGTTTTTCAAGGATTATTTTTGTTTTTTTATTGATAATAGGCTCGCGTTTGACCACCATGCCACCGGATAGTAAGTGATGATGTGGTCGAAGATTGAGCACGCTTACCTAGAAGGAACCTAAAAATTGATTAAAAATTAACCTAAATTCACTTAAAAACCCCCAGGTTATATGCTATCGGGAAACACAGACTCCGGCAGGAAATTCCACTCCTAAGCCATACGTATAATGTAAATAATATCAATTGTGTCTTATTTTTGTGGGCGCAATCAAATACACAAACTAATGTGCCTAACAGTGTTCGAACTCACGACCTTCAAGTTGCAAGTGTTTCCTGTAATCACTGGGCCATAGCTTCTTGTCACTAGTTACATTATAATGGCTAGAAAAATAATTTTAACGCCCCTCTAAATTCTATAAATCAAAATGTACGTTAGCTACAACTGTTACAATAAAGACATAAAGATACAGCCAGCCCTGATCCAAGAGGGACATTTAACACTTATTGTGGTAGCGACAACAAAGCGGTGGCCGAACAAAAGGCCAGTTTGGGCTATAAATATCTGGATACGTCGCACTGGATGAGACTCGAACACTACTATCGGATTTATTTATAGTGTCTTTAAAGAAATGGGTGCTACAAAAGAGATTGTAGATAGACCACTGGACTTTTTGGATGCAGGTTCTTCGACGATTGATGATTTGATGAATGATTTTACAGTCAGGAGAAAAAAATACTAATGATTTGTTTTGAGTTTGTGAGTCACTGCCGAACTCAAAAAGTAAGCAAAAAAGCAAAATAAGACTAACAAATAAAAAAAAACATCAATTCAATTGCATAGAACGTTCTTAGAAATATCTATAAAAATAAAGTATCGCATAATTCATCTCGTCTGTATTTTTGAAGGGCAGCGGCACAAGTATTAAGAAAACGCTCAATATTTTTTTTTTTGCCTTTTAGGTACGGAAATTCAACCCATGCTAAGCATTAGTATTTGCTAACACTCAACCAATGAGTATTATAAAACTTGTTAGAATTATCATAGCCTTGATTTATTAGTTTCAGTTAACGTTAAAAACAAAAAAAATATATATATATAGAAATGTATTTACACAATTATCCATGTTTATGTTATTATTATTTTAATTTGTTTTTCATTGAATGACAACCGCCATGTTAGGTCGATTGACAAAATGCCTACATTACAAAACATGCATTAATCCGCTTCTGGAGTCTATTGTACCATAACATAAAGTTTTAAGAAATAAATAAACAAATAATACATTCTGTAACTTATAAATAAGATCCGACACATAAGACCACAACCACAACACTTGTTTAGAATTTTACGAAAATGTGCATAGCTCCAAAAATTACGAAAGAAATAAAGTACTTCCATGCAGTATACATCCGTGCCACCTTGATCCCAACAAAAGATTTCCACATTACGCCTGCCGACCACAAGGAGGCCTTATCCGGAAGAGTCCACTTGTAATGTAAATACGGCATTGTGTAGAACTGAGAGGTGTTCCCGAAACACTTCGCACCGGACCCGATTGTTTAATAATGTCTGTTTTAATTTACCGGATCTTGTCATTTTCAATGGAGATTTTATTTAAGAGATGGAGGCCTGTGGAGCATGTTTCAAGTTAAATGAAAGTAACAATGGATGACACCGCGAAGGCCGACCCAGGAAGAAGTGGCAAGACGATCTGAACGTGTATCATATAAAAACTTTTTACCAAAACATTAAACCGACTAAATTTTTTTTATTTCACTCTTTTTAGTTGGTCTATTTTAATTTACCTAGTTACAAGAGCCTAAATGTCAACTACTTATAACCTTTTACAAAATATTGCTTTTCCCAATGCTGGGCCGTTAATTGTTGAGGAGTTCTCCTGGTACTTCACCATCAGCTCTACATCACCATATGCATTGTGACGAGCATAAAGTACTTAACATCCATATTCAAGTAATCGAATCGCAATCCACGAAATACTTATTATTGAGTTGTTTCGGTGGCCATCTGTGGTCTTCATCATCAGTTACACTTCCTCAAATGGTACTTTTTGTGAGCAACTGCACAAGTTACTATAATAAATACCCAAAACATCATAGGTGTGCCTATAATATTTGAAGAGTTCCCTCGATTTCTCCAGGATCCCATCATCAGATTCTGACGTTTATGAAAATGGGACCAATTTCGAAGTATGCCCTTTCAATCAAAAAAATAATTTTCCAAATCGGTCCAGCCGTCTTCAAGTAATCGATGATCATACATTAAAAAAAAAAAAAAAAAATGAAGACCTAACTCATTTCATAACTTATTTTTAATATCATCTCTTATCCAACTCTCTTGTTGCTTGAGAAATATGTACTACTAAAACATCTGGCATTGTCACTTGCTTTTTAGCTAAGTACTTTGCTATGATTCGAATTTTTCTTCAATACTTATTTTGTTTACTATTGAGCTTTGGCGATTAGAGATCTTAAGACTCAAGCATTGTGTATAATTACCATATTATTATGTTCCCGTAAAGGTAAAACTCTTTTTAGTTCGTCGATTTTTAATTTACCTAGCTACAAAAGCCGAAATGTTAACTACTTACCTATAATCATATACAAAATATTGCTTTTCCGAGTGTTGAGCCGTTAATTGTTGAGGAGTTCTTCTGGTACTTCACCATCTGCTTCACTTCACCATACGCATTGTGACGAGCATATTGTGCTTAATAACCACATTCAAGTAACCGAAGCGGAACACATGAAATACTTATATATTGAGTAGTTCCAGTGGCCATCTGTGGTCTTCATCATCAGGTCCACTTCACAAATGGTGCTTTTCGAATGCAACTACACAAGTTACTATAAAAAATACTCAAATCACTATAGGTGTGCCTATAATATTTGAAGAGTTCCCTCGATTTCTCCAGGATCCCATCATCAGATCCTGACTTGGTGACAATGGGAACAAAAACGAATTTTCCAAATCGGTTCAGCCATCTTCGAGTAATCGGTGATCATGCATAAAAAAAAATATACGCGTCGACTTGTTAACCTCCTCCGTTTTTTTTTTTCGTCGTTTGAAAATAATGACTAATATTCATAAAAACTTTTCCTGTGTATAAATAGCTGTCATTCCTCCATACATTCATACTTCTATACTAATAGGTGATAGGCTATTTTTAACCGACTGCAAAGGGGGAGTTATGTTTTTATCGTGATAAAGTCCACGGGAGCGAAGCTCTGCGCGACTGCTAGTGTTAAATAAATAAATAAATATAACAAGGTAACATTGTGCCACGATTGTAAGTCAACATGTTAGCCTAACTTCTTCCCAATGTGTCTGGGTTGGCTTCCAGTCTAACTGGGTGCTGCTGATACCCGTACTTTACATAGAGTTACTGCCCATCTGACCACCAAATTCCAGTTTCTGGGCACCCCAATATTGCTTTTTTTTTAACGTGGTAAAATCATCAAATGAGTCCTCCCACCCCGGGCAGGGCCGGAGGGACTGTCAGACTTGAACTGACTAAAATCCACGGTATTCCTTCAATAGCCCTTTACGTTCCGGGGTCACGGTAATGGGATAAGTCCCACGACCCCGGCAGGCTTCGGCCCTCTACAGGGGGGGCCTCGTCATCTTGCTGACGCTCTTTGAGGCGCGCGTGGAACACAACGCGCCGTCGACCCGGGCATGGTCCATGCTCGTACAGCGAATTGCCCTTTACTCGCTGTCCGCATGCCCGCGCCTACGTGGCCGGAGATCGTCGGCCGACGTCCGACGCCGTGGGCGTCTACCACTGCGGCTGGGCTGGAGGGAGGACGCCATCCTCTCCCTGACGCGGCTCGCCTCCTCCTTCGATAGCATGACTGCTTCGCAGAAGGAGGCGACCGCTCCCCACTCCGTCTCGCCCCGCAGCATGGCCTCGACCAATGCCGGGCGCGAGAGGTCTCCGCCTATCGCCGTCGTGAGGACACGTCGGTGCTCTGCCCAAGCGGGGCAGTCTTGCACCGTATGCTCTACTGTGTCCTCAGGGCGATCCCCCCAGTGGTGACACCCAGGCGTTTCGTCCTTTCCCATCAGACACAGGTACCTCCCGAAACTTCCGTGTCCGGGGAGGACCTGCGTCATGCGGTAGGTCAGGACGCCGTGACGCCGATCTAGCCACTTCTCAAAGAGGGGTCTTACCGCCGCAATTGCGGCGTGCCCGACCCCAATACCCCTTAGCAAGACTGATAGTAGTTTTATGGCGACTTATAACAGTTACCTTATCACTACATAGTATAAAACAGTCGCTTCCCTGTCTGTCTGTCCATATGTATGCTTAGATCTTAAAAATTCCGCAACGGATTTTGATGCGGGTTTTTTAACAGATAGAGTGATTCCTGAGGAAGGTTTTAGTGTATAATAAGTTAGAATTTTGTGTAGATTGAATGAAATACGACAACATTACTTAAATATGTCAGAAAGTATTAAACCTATCGGGAGCTTTAATCGAAAACGCTGCCAAAACCTTTTGAATTATAAAAATACAATTTATAGCGGGATTGTTTCTCTTTCATAGATCTACAGAAAAGTCCGCGATGGCATATGTCTATCTCCCAAAAATAACCCACTATAACCATTTTTTCTTTTACAAATTACATTAAAATGATGTGTTATTTACGAATCTTTTTTTAAAGTACAGTATTCCTTATCCAATTTAATACATCAGATATGTTGAGGATTTAATGTAGATCAAAATTGCTTTTTACACTGTATCAATAAAATTAATATCTTATTAGTTATCGCCGATATATGAGTGTGGCGAATTACCGGACGAGAAATTAATTAACAAAAAAATCTTTTTAGCAAAAAATAGAACCGACTTCCATATAAAAACACTATAAAGGCAAAAATAACTTAAATTCTGAAGGCGGTGTCAAAAACGAAAATATATACAAAACTAAAGACACCGCCTTCTGAAATTAAAGTTATTTTTCACGCTTTTTAGTGGGTTGGTTTGTAATTTATCTGGTTACAAAAGCCAAAATGTCAACTACTTATCACCTTTTACAAAATATTGCTTTTCCCGGTGCAGAGCCGTTAATTTTTGAGGAGTTCTCCTGGTACATCACCATCAGCTCTACTTCACCATATGCATTGTGACGAGCATAAAGTGCTTAACATCCATATTCATGTAATCTATTCGCAATCAACGAAATACTTATTATTGAGTAGTTTCGGTGGCCATCTGGGGTCTTCCTCATCAGTTCCACTTCCTCAAATGGTGCTTTTCGAGAGCAACTGCACAAGGTACTATAAGAAATACCCAAAACGCTATATATGTGCCTATAATATTTGAAGAGTTCTCTCGATTTCTCCATGATCCCATCATCAGATCCAAACCTGACGACAATGGGACCAACAAGAATGTATACATTTTCAAACAAAAAAAGAATTTTCCAAATCGGTCCAGCCATCTCCGAGTTATGAGGTAACATACATAAAAAAAAAGAAAAAAAGTAAACCTCCTTTTTTTGAAGTCGGTTAAAAATCATATTCGCCTTCGCCGGAATGCACATATTTTATCATTACTCTACAGTATTCTTTTCAATCCAACGACTCCCTTTTACCTCAAAGAACGTTTTAAGTTCCTTCATGACACACATGTTAGAGATTTGAGATCATCAGAGAATTTGAGACTTTTGATGCCTACGCATTCCACAAAATTTTACGACCAGTCGTTTACGGTGCAGACCATTCGGTTGTTGAATGGATTGCCGGTGTCAGTAAGACAAGCTCAGTCACTTGCTGTTTTTAAAAGCTCGGTTGCCAATCATTTTATTTCAAACTTATGATTATTGAGGTACACCTTTTAAAATTTTTGAAGACTACCTCACAGATAGAAAATTGTCGGTTAAAGTAGAAGACTACGTGAGTGATGAGCACAAGGTTTCCTATGGCGTCCCTCAAGGGAGTATTCTGGGCCCCACCCTCTTTCTCCTCTTCATAAATGACCTCTGCACTCTGTCACTGCCATACACTGACATTTTTACATACGCAGATGATACAGCAATTTTAGTGTCGGGCCCAAATTGGCAATTAGTTAAGGAGAGAGCAGAATATTCCCTCAGTAAAGTCATGAACTGGCTAAACAATAACCTGCTAACCCTCAATTTGTCCAAAACACACTATGTTCCCTTCTCAATATCAAAATCCAGCTTACCTCCACAAGATTTTTCTGTCAAAGTCCACACCTGCTCGTCCTCACAAACTTGTGTTTGCTATGAACTAACGAAATCCGAGTCTGCTAAATATCTGGGTGTTCAAATAGACAGTGGCTTAAAATGGGATAAACATATAGATTTAATGACAGCACGCGTAAGACGGTTAATACATCTATTTAAATCCCTAAGAGATACAATGCCAAAAGAGAAACTTAAACTTGTTTACTTAGCACTGGGACAATCTATCATCCAGTATTGTATCACAACATGGGGAGGGGCAGCCAAAACGCACCTTTTAAGCTTAGAACGAGCCCAGAGAGCTGTGCTGAAAGTTCTACTTAAAAAACCATACAGATTCCCCACGGTACATTTGTATGCAGACTCGAAAGTACTTACTGTTCGCCAGCTTTATGTGCTCCGACTTATTCTCAGAAAGCATCTGACTGTACCTGCCCCAAACCCAAATAAACGTAGCAAGATTCCTATATTTCCCTCGGAGCCCTGCAAGACCTCATTTGGTAGACGTCAATTTTATAGTCTAAGCTGCAAAATTTATAACACTGCAAACATAAAGTTGAACATAGCGCGCACAAATAGACATGCAGTAAAGATCAGTGTCACTGAGTGGATACAAAAGCTCGATTATGAAACGACAGAAGGGTTGCTTAAATTCATAAAGTAAAGTCACAAACTATCCATCACTCGTCAAAAAATAAAGCAAACTCGCGCTTACGCTCTCTCTCACACACACGCACGCACCCTCACACACACACATACATACATACTGTAGCGTAAAACCGCTACGGTTAAAACCTCCTCCAATCCTAATGCAAACTTTTCAATAAAAAATTTTTTCTTCATAGCTGTTATTCACATTTGAACCAGGAATCGTGAAAAAATCGTCGGTTGTTTTGCCTTTTGACGGCGTCATTACATTTTTGGGACCCGATAAGTGATGGTCGACCTTATTTTTTGTGATTAATATCGAAATTATGAAGTGAAAGTTTTTTTTCTGTTGGTGTAAACCCAATAAAAAATATAAAGTGTCCTAGCAAAAGTATAGTCTGTGGGTGATTTTCTGGTTAATTTGATCCCGTTACAAGCCAATTTTTGGCTCCACCCTACGGGCAAGCGACGTCGGTTATCGACGACGGAGGTCGGGGCGCTCTCGCCCGATATCCGAGCACATCCTGTGCCTGAGACGTCCATCTCAAAGACCTGAAGAGAGTACGAGGTAGATGCGGACTCCGCAGCGCAGTGGCTCCGCGATTTCTACGTTACTTCCCACAGTCGTGTTCAGCCGTCCAGGAATTACCGAGTTTTCGCAGCAGGAGTTCTATTTTAAATAGTGCACCTAATTTGTTTATTTCTAATCTAAAAATTCTCACGTCAAAAACTCTTTCTAACCTAAGGCCTATCAAGACGCGTTGGATGCTCTTAGTGTTTTTGTAATTAAAATTACTAATATTGCGTATTCGCCTAGCTATAACCGATTGCAATCGATTTTTTTGTTAGGTAAGTTAAAAATATTTGCATAATACTTTCGATAACATTCTTTTTCTTTCCGCTAAGTTAACCCACGCCATCACTGAAAGGTTCCCAATAATAACTAATATTTAACTTTTTTATGTTTTTTAATTAAGTACTTGTTTTCTATCTTTTTCCTTTTAATCAAAATTAAACGTGTTAAGTAGCGGTTGTGTTTTACTGTGCACTTAATTTTATTTACGCTACAATATGGCGCCCGAATTAAAGTAAGTTTGCATATTAATTATTACTAAAATACCTTTTTTTTTGTTATCTCGTGTGTGGTTGCTCTTGAGAGCAATCTTTAATTTTCATCTTTCTTGTTGTGAGTTTCAGGTTTTAGAATTGGTCAGATACCCGTATGGAAGTTAAAAGGATTACCTGTCTTGAATGTTTTCCCGATTCATACGACTGGACTACAGAATTGCTAACTGAATTTATGTTCTTTGCTAAATTGTGTGATGTTTGTGAAATTCAATTTTAAAGATTAACTTTGTAACTATACCCAATTTCCAATTCTTTTATTTTCTCCCAAAATATACGTATCTATTCCGAGTTTTATTTTATCCCAGTAGGTAGCGGTAGTTAGTTTCCCGTAGAGTGTGTTTGATGTGTGGATGGTTAGGCATCGTGACCAAAGGTAAGCTTTTTGAATGGTCGTGTGCTAGTGTCTACCTTTTTTATTTTTTAGCCCGACTGTTTGCTTTTCTGCTATTTGCTAGTATCTGTTTTTGTTGGATTCTTAGCCCAGCGGATTCCTTTGACGTTCATTTTGTTGTCTTCCTCCCGTATCGATATTACGGCACGATATCTAACGATTTCCTGCTAAGTCCCGCTCTCTTTCATTTAATCTATTTCTATTTTGTGTTTAAAAATGTCCGAAGAAGGTTCTATCGGTGAGACTCCTTTACACGAAAGTATTATTATTTCTAGACCTCCTCCCATTCCACCTAGGCCCACTCCGGGTACTAGTCGTTCTAACTTACCTTCTCCTATGAAATCCGAGGACTGTCCCGGTTACCTTCTAAAACGATTTTCGCTAAGAAAATGGAACATAAATTATACTGGAGATACCAGTGTTCGAAATTTTTTCACCAGTATCGAAGAAGAGAAGGATTCAGACGACATAACTGACAGATATCTGCTTAAACGCTTCCACGAAGTGTTATCCGGTCGCGCCTTGAATTATTATAGGTCAATCCGTCGACCTGATATGACTTACCCCGAATTAAAAGAAAATTTCTTCAATACATTCGGAGAAATTGATTTCGAGTTTAAAACCGGTCAACAAGTTAGAAATACAAAACAGAAATCAGATCAACCTGTTTTACATTTTGTGCATCAGATTTCTCAATTGAATGATACATTACGTAAACCAGTCGATAAATCTGAACTATTAGAAATTATCACTCACAACATGCATCCTAGATATTTTCCATGCTTATCGATACATAAATTTACTGACTTAGATGCGCTCATTGACACTGCATCGCATTTTGAAAGTTTTTTGCCCATCTACAAAATTAGTTTCAAGCGCAACAAATCAATCACAAATCTGTCCAAAATGCAATAAAACGGGACACCCCTACCGTACTTGCCCTGATTTCCCTGGTATGCTATGTTTTAAATGCCGCACACCTGGTTTTATAACTCGTGATTGCCCAAAATGCAATCCAAAAAAATGTTTAGCCCACCGGCGACACGCATTACTCCGTACAGTGTCACCGGTGATAGCGTCCGATTCGTCTGATAACCGTCCTTTCATCGAGATCATATTGTGTAACCGGGTCGTTAAAGCCCTACTTGACTCTGGTGCACAAATGTCCCTTATTAGTGATTGTTTAACCCAACAACTGGGTATTTCTTTAAAATCAAACGTTCAGTGCCCACGTGTTATTTCCGCTAATAACTCTCCTATTGATATTTTAGGAACTATCTTTCTCCCAGTTAAGTTTAATGGTACGACTTTTGTCCACGAATTTTTAGTAGCACGTTCTATGTCTTCTTCAGTTATTTTAGGTATCGAATTTTGGAATAAGTTCGCTTTGACTTCAGTTTTTAGTCAAGCTTTTAACAAAAATATCAAAGGTAATATGTACCTTCCTCCCGACTCTAATTCCCTACCTCCTGACTCACATACCCTTCCCTCTGACTCTCAATCCCTTCCTCAGATTAATTGCATTAGCGAGGTTCGATACATTTGCCCTCGTAACGTTTTATTACCAGACCAAGAGCTAAAGTTACAACGGGTCATTGAGGAATTCGATGTCATTTCATCCGATAAAGTTGGCCTTGGTAAGACTACTTGGCTATCACACAAAATAAACACTACTGGACCACCAATTAGACAACGTTTTTACCCTCTTTCACCTGTTAAGTTAAAGTTGCTCAATGAGGAAATCGATAAGATGCTGGAGATGGGTGTCATTCGTCCCTCACGTTCTCCATGGGCCAGTCCTGTTGTGATGGTTACCAAGAAGGACGGTTCTGTACGTTTTTGCGTTGATAGTAGGAAATTGAATAGCGTTACTACTAGAGATTCTTATCCGCTCCCCCGTATTCACGATATTCTTGACAACCTTCGAGGTGCAAGGTATATAAGTTCTCTTGATTTTAGGAGTGCATTTTGGCAGATTCCCCTCGCTGATGATGAGAGTTGTGAAAGAACCGCTTTCATAGTTCCACAACGAGGTTTATTTGAGTTCGTCAGAATGCCATTTGGTCTTACGAATGCCGCTTCCGAGATGCAGCGCCTTACTGATATGATCGTCAATTTTGAATTCACTTCGACCAGTGATAATTGCGTTTTCGGTTACGTCGATGATCTAATCATAATATCAAAAGACTTTGATAGTCACCTCTCGCTCCTTAGAAAAGTACTAGACCGTCTCAAGGAGGCCGGTTTAACTATTAACCTAAAAAAATGCGAGTTCTGTAAAAACGAATTGAAATATTTGGGTTATATCATTAACGAAAAGGGTTTACAAACTGATCCCAGCAAGCTCGATGCTATTAGGGATTATCCCGCTCCTACTACAGCTAAGTCACTACGTGGTTTTATTGGGTTATGCTCATATTATAGGCGTTTTGTTGATGGTTTTTCTTCTATAATAGCTCCACTTACTGCCCTTATAGGAAAAAAGAAGGGTCGTGACCCTATAAGTTGGGATGATGCCGCCGATCAAGCATTCCAAAAATTAAAGGATGCGCTCATCAATACTCCCGTTATGGCTTGTCCGGATTTCTCGAAGCCCTTCATTTTGCAATGTGATGCGTCAGCTGTTGGTCTTGGTTCAGTTCTTTCTCAAAAGTTCGATGGTGTTGAACATCCTATCGCTTATTATTCACGCTTATTCTCAAAAGCAGAACGCAATTATAGTACAACTGAACGTGAACTTTTATCCGTTCTTGATTCCATTAAGCATTTTCGCTGTTATTTAGATGGAATGAAGTTTTCTGTTATAACCGATCATATGGCCTTGAAATGGCTCCTCACACTATGTAATCCCTCAGGGCGTTTGGCGCGATGGGCTACTGTGATTTCCCAATACACGTTTGATATCATTCATCGCAAAGGGTCGCAACACGTCGTTCCAGACGCTTTATCTAGAATGTACGCGAGTCCGGTTACATTCGATCAAGGACCTGACCATACCAATGATAGATGGTATAAAAAGGTGTATTTAGGGGCTCGTGACTCCCCTCAAACGTTTCCAGCTTACGCCATTCGGAACGGTGTTCTGTTAAGACGCATGCCAATCACTAACCCATTGTGCTCTGATCCTTGGCGCGTAGTTTTACCCGTTGAAAAAGTTAAATCCGCTATATGGGAAGCTCATAATAATCCTCTCTCTATACATCCTGGAGTTTCAAAGACTTATTTTAAGCTCAAGGATAACTTTTACTAGCCAAATATGTTTCGAAATGTTTCTGAGACTTTAAGGCAATGTGAGGTTTGTAAAGCTTATAAGATCGCAAATTCCCAACCACGTGGTCATATGTGTTATCCAAAGGAAGTTTCTTTACCTTTACAAATGATTTCTATCGACGTTATTGGACCGCTTCCAATCGCTTATTATGGGTTCAAATACATTTTATCTATGGTCGATGTTTTTTCTAAATATGTTTGGTTAGTGCCCCTTAAAAGGATTGACGCCAATTCAGTTATAAAAGCTTTGGAATCTGAAATATTTTTTAACTTCGGAGTTCCACGGTCTATTCTCTGTGATAATGCTACCGTTTTTCGTAGTAATCAGTTTTTAAACTTTCTTAGATCGTTTCGCATTGAATCCCCTACATATACCCCTTATTACACTCCACAAGCAAACACGGTAGAACGTTATAACCAAAGTGTCGTTACTTGTTTGAGCATATTGGTTGGCGAGAACCAAAGGAATTGGGCTAAATTGTTACCCAAGGTCAAACTTTACCTCAATTCATGTATTAATTTAGCCACAGGGTTTACGCCAAACTTTCTCATATTCGGTAGAGAAGTCTGTATGGATTCATCGCGTGCGAATAACCAGACTCTAAGCACTAATTTAGCTGAAAGTCGGGAACAACACGCGAGTAATCTGACTTCGCTCGCCGAGATTTACGCAAAAGTAGCGGACAATCTTTCTTCTGCTTTTCTCCGTAATTCACGAAATTACAATACGAACCGGACGGCTATTACACTTAATGCCGGCGACATTGTATGGAGGCGTAATTTTTCAAAATCGTCAGCTGCTGAATACTTTACAGGAAAGCTTGCTCCTCGTTTTATTAAATGTCGTGTGATCAGAGTCATCTTTATGACTACATATGTCCTACAAGACTGTGATTCTCATCATATTGGACAATATCATATAAAAGACATACTTAAATGAATTAATTTGTTCCATATTCTTAACTTAATCAGCATTACTTATGTTAGGCCATTAGTTTTCAATTAACGACACCTCTTTTATTATTTCGACCCTCATTCCTCCCTGGAGTTAATATTTATTCATAACCATTTCCTCTCATTAGGCGTCGTATTTTTGATTTTGATTTAAGGTCCACCCTCTTCAACTTAACCCTCTCTCTTTAACTTAACCTTCTAACTTATCCCTCTATAACTTAAGCTCTTAAATTCAGTCTTGAGTCGTGTTTGACTTTGAGTCGTGTTTGACTTTGAGTCGTGTTTGACTTTGAGTCGTGTTTGACTTTGAGTCATGTTTGACTTTGAGTCGTGTTTGACTTTGAGTCGTGTTCGACTTTGAGTCGTGTTTGACTTTGAGTTGTGTTTGACTTTGAGTCGTGTTGGACTTTGAGTCGTGTCTCACTTCGAGTTTTTATCTGACTTCGAGCTTTTGTGTTCGACTTCGAGTTTTTGTTTGACTTCCTTTGAGTTTTCGTCGTATTTTTAAGTTATTTCTTAATCTCAACTCTTATTTGTTTCGTGTTGATTATTGTTCTTTGTTCCTATATATATTTAAGAATATTACTCTAGATCTATCGTTTGTTTTTCTATTCTAATGTAGGTTTAGGAGACGCATCTGAAGCTCGCACTGTTAACGTCTAAACTGGAGGCCGGCTTTCAATTTTATTCAGTATCAGCTGCACTTCGATGTTGTTGATTTGATGTATTTAGTTTAAAGTTAGTTAGGCTAGTTTATTTAATTTGTATATTATGGTTTTCACTCTTGGTTGATGCTATCCCTTTTGTGTTGTCAGTCTGTTATTGTGTTTTCAATCTGTTGTTGTGTTTTCAATCTGTTGTTATGTCAATCTGTTATAGCATTGTCACCCTCTCACTGGGTTGATACATTCACTTGGGTTGATCTCTCACCTTTCTTTTAGGGTTGTCAACCACCTTTCTTTTAGGGTTGTCACTCACCTTTCCTTTAGGGTTGCCACTCACCTTTAGGGTTGCTACTCTCATTTTTTTTACTGGGAATGGGGTACTGTAGCGTAAAACCGCTACGGTTAAAACCTCCTCCAATCCTAATGCAAACTTTTCAATAAAAAATTTTTTCTTCATAGCTGTTATTCACATTTGAACCAGGAATCGTGAAAAAATCGTCGGTTGTTTTGCCTTTTGACGGCGTCATTACATTTTTGGGACCCGATAAGTGATGGTCGACCTTATTTTTTGTGATTAATATCGAAATTATGAAGTGAAAGTTTTTTTTCTGTTGGTGTAAACCCAATAAAAAATATAAAGTGTCCTAGCAAAAGTATAGTCTGTGGGTGATTTTCTGGTTAATTTGATCCCGTTACAAGCCAATTTTTGGCTCCACCCTACGGGCAAGCGACGTCGGTTATCGACGACGGAGGTCGGGGCGCTCTCGCCCGATATCCGAGCACATCCTGTGCCTGAGACGTCCATCTCAAAGACCTGAAGAGAGTACGAGGTAGATGCGGACTCCGCAGCGCAGTGGCTCCGCGATTTCTACGTTACTTCCCACAGTCGTGTTCAGCCGTCCAGGAATTACCGAGTTTTCGCAGCAGGAGTTCTATTTTAAATAGTGCACCTAATTTGTTTATTTCTAATCTAAAAATTCTCACGTCAAAAACTCTTTCTAACCTAAGGCCTATCAAGACGCGTTGGATGCTCTTAGTGTTTTTGTAATTAAAATTACTAATATTGCGTATTCGCCTAGCTATAACCGATTGCAATCGATTTTTTTGTTAGGTAAGTTAAAAATATTTGCATAATACTTTCGATAACATTCTTTTTCTTTCCGCTAAGTTAACCCACGCCATCACTGAAAGGTTCCCAATAATAACTAATATTTAACTTTTTTATGTTTTTTAATTAAGTACTTGTTTTCTATCTTTTTCCTTTTAATCAAAATTAAACGTGTTAAGTAGCGGTTGTGTTTTACTGTGCACTTAATTTTATTTACGCTACAATACCCACACATTTTCACTCTCGCACACTCCTAAACAAACAAACACACACACACACACGATACACACATACCCACAAACTCTCACTCTCGTACACACCTAAACAAAAGCATACTGTACTTAGTTATTTTTTAGTTTTTAGGTTTTTAATTTTTATTTAATTTTTAATCATTACATTTTTAACTTATGTTTTTAATTAGTTGTAATTTTTTAACAATCGTAAATACATATTGCTCAATTGATAACAATAATCTGTACACTAAGTTAAAGACAGAAGCCTCTATTTTTTTAAAAGTGTAAACAACCTCTCTGCCGGTCTGATCGCTGTCTCCCAACATACAGGCTCCAGCCTAGTTTGGGAAACAGTATCTCAGTACCTTTTGTAAATACACCATAATATAATATATGTATAAAAAATTGTCTGAAGCGCAGGAATGCCAAATTGTGTATGTCTTTACTCTGTGTCAAATAAACATTTTTATTTTTATTTTTTTATTTTTTTTTTATTCCTTTGCTTTCTCCACACGATGTTAAAGAACACATTATATATTTATTTATTTTATGTACCTACTTATATATTGTATTTATATATATATATATTTGTTGTATTTTTATTAGTTTTTCCGTTATTAATGAATATTTGTACAGTAGTACACTTATATAGCCCTCCCCATTTTAATTAAAGCTCATAAAGTCCTTCCAAAGGTTGTCTGGAAGATATCGCTCTCAGCGATAAGACCGCCATTGTAACCAATTTTTTACAATATTGTTATTTAAGTGTGATTCAATTATTGGTGTACAATAAAGTATATTCTATCTATCTATCTATCTATCTATACAACGTGTAACGGAAACCCCATATCTATCCAAAAGGACTGAAGACAACATCTGGTATGGAGTCTCTATGCAAAGTTTCAGCTCAAAATAAGTGACTCACAGAATTGACCCCAAATGATTGGTTTCATATGTTTCTTGAATACCAGTAATAACAAACGTGTCACAGCACTATTAGAGTCATCACTTTCCACGTCACTTGCCAATAAAACGATAATTCTCTTCGTTCTTCTTAATTTGAATTAATTAATAGTTTAAAAATCATGAGAAAAACACGCTTTTATTAAAGCACGTAAAACAAAAAAAAAATAAAAAAAAAAACGGTAACGGATTTTATTTAGGTTTGTTTCACCTTATTCGTGTTCAAAGTCCATTACGTGGCTTTTCTCACAAGTGAAACACGACTATGATACAATATTCCATCATGGAATGGCAGTGACTATCTTCTGGCTTCATCATCAGACCTTGAAACCTAATCGTGGTCAAAGTTCATTACAAGACTTCAATTACAATATACGTTTTCCATCATGAAGTTCCAGTACATATCTTCCGGCTCCATCATCAGATCAGTTCAACAGTACCATATTATTGTATTGTCATCAGAACTACATATAGCTGCCAATTTTCATTACGCTACGACCCTTGTAAGATGGTTAAATTAGTTACCTTAGATTCCATTACATAGTTAGTTACATACAGGTCGACCTAATAAAAGCGTGTTAAAAATTCGGCCCCTGTTATCAATGTATTTAAATTTCTAATAAGCTCCACACATGTAGACATAGGATTAGAAAACCCTTGCCATATCATTTGTTATCATCCAAAGAAGCCGTGCACTCGGTATGTATATACCCTTTAACTTACACGTTGTATAAGCAAATATAAACTTTATTACCCGAGCGAAGCCGGGCCGGGTCGCTAGTAGATATTATAACTTAAAGACATACTATTGACAAAGATGTAAATTACTGCCAGGACCAACGGCTTAAGATGCTTTACGAGACAGGGTAAAATATATCAAAATGGTCACCATTACACGAACCAATCACGGCAAACGTGCTTAACTT
Source organism: Tholera decimalis (assembly GCA_943138885.2). Classification (NCBI taxonomy): domain Eukaryota; kingdom Metazoa; phylum Arthropoda; class Insecta; order Lepidoptera; family Noctuidae; genus Tholera; species Tholera decimalis. The sequence continues at coordinate 7,714,718 of OW964565.2, read as the reverse complement.
TGAAGATAGAACTATGCGGCTGTTATTATTACTTTGAAGCATCAATAGACTAATAGCTAAGGCATCGGACTTGTGATCGAGAGATCGTGAGTTTGAAACCTACCCATTACACTATTGCCGTGAATTCACTCCAGACAGAAGCACATCTAGTTTAGTTGGGGTTAATAAGAATACTAGTAAAGTGAATTCAACTAATATTGATGGGTTTTTAAAAAAAAAACCACAGAAATATTTATCCACGAGTAGCTTTGTTGTTGTTCAAGGTAGGTTAAGAAAAAAATATCAAGGACATTTACTTAAATTGTAAATCTACTTTTCTTATAAGGGTAAAACTCCACGAACGCCTTATCCGGAAAAGTCCACTTGTAATGTAAATACGGCATTGTGTAGTACTGAGAGGTGTTCTTAAACATTTGGCGTTGAAACAGCTTGTCTTAAAATTACTGTTTTAATTTAGCGGGTCCTGTAATTTTGGATAAAGCTTTTTTATATATCCAACGACTAAATAATGACGGCAGTCGTTTCATATAGAATATAGGTGCTTGACTGCGTTCAGTTATTCTAGAAGCCGAATATAATATACATACTCGTAGTTGGGAAAGGTTTGGCTGATTAACTACTGGTTTGATTGTGGAGAATGTTAAAGTCAGTGAGAATTGGCGAAGAGAAAACCATCAACGAGAGAAACACCGTGTGGTTTTAGTCAGTAGAAATCTGACAGACACCTCCGTGTACTTCTAGGCGGAAGATATCCATGAGGATTCTCATAGGAAAAAAAAGGCTTGGCTGATTAGCCGGATCAAAACATGACATTTAAGTGTGTGGGGAATAACTAAGTGTCAGACTGTGAGACTCCTACTGACTAAAACCAAATGGTGTTTCTCTTCATCTGTTTTTGCTAGTCTAGGATGCGGATACATGTTAACATTTTCCATAATTACCTTAGCATTCCATCAACCAAACCTTTCCCAACTACGAGTATGTATACTACATTTGGCTTCTAGAATAACTGAACGTGGTGATCTCCACAATCAAATTGCTCAAACACTACGCACACTACATCGTCAATACAGTCAGTAACTTTATAAAAACTTTTTACCAAAAAATTAAACCGTCTCCCAAAAAATACTGCAAAGTGAAAAATAACTATAATTTCGGAAGTCGGTGCCAAAAACGAAAATACAAAACTGAAGACAGTTTTTATTTCACTCTTTTTAGTTAGTCGATTTTTAATTTACCTAGTTACAAAAGCCTAAATGTCAACTACATATCTGCCGTGATTTTTTAAAAGGCAGTCTGACAATTTACCGATTTTGAGTTAAACATTGAGCGACATCAGGAAAAAAGGCGCGTCGACCTATCTAACCCCTTTTTCTGAAACTTATTTAGCTTTTGAGATATTTTTTTCATAAAAAGCTGTGAAGTGGATTTGATAACAGTGCCAAATTTATAAAAACTCAGAATCGGTAAATTTCAGATGACTGTCTTTTAAAGAATCACGGCAGATATAACCTATTACAAAATATTTCTTTTCCCAATGTTGGGCCATTAATTGTTGAGGAGTTCTCCTGGTACTTCACCATCAGCTTCACTTCACCATATGCATTGTGACGAGCATATTGTATTAATAACCACATTCAAGTAATCGAAGCGGAACTCATGAAATACTTATTATTCCTACTTATACAACGTGTAACGGAAACCCCATATCTATCCGAAAGGGCTGAAGACAACATCTGATATGGAGTCTCTATGCACAGTTTTAGTACAAAATAAGTGACTCAAAGAATTGATACCAAATTATCAGTTTCATATATTTCTTGAATACCAATCATAACAAACGTGTCACAGCACTACGAGGGTCAATAACTTTCCACGTCACTTGCCAATAACACGAAAATTTTCTTCGTTTTTCTTAATTTGAAAAATTCGGTCTCTGGTATCAATGTATTGAAATTTGTAATAAGTTCCACACATGTAGACTTAGGATTGTAAAACCCTTGCCAAATCGTTTGTTATCATCCAAACAAGCCATGCACTCGGTATGTATATACCCTTTAAATTACACGTTGTATATTGAGTAGTTTCAGTGGCCATCTGTGGTATTCATCATCAGGTCCACTTCACAAATGGTGCTTTTCGAATGCAACTACACAAGTTACTATAAAAAATACTCAAATCACTATAGGTGTGCTATAATATTTGAAAAGTCCCCTCGATTTCTCCAGGATTCCATCATCAGATCCAGACTTGGTGACAATTTCGAAGTATACCCTTTCAAACAAAAAAGAATTTTCCAAATCGGTTCAGCCATCTTCGAGTAATCGCTGATCATAAATAAAAAAAAAATATACGCGTTGAATTGATAACCTCCTCCTTTTTTTGTCTACGGTTGAAATGCAGAAGTGGTTAAATTCGACAGCCCACACAACACAAGCTAGCTAAATTTTACTGCACCAATAATTTTTGCACATTTCTGCAGCACCACTTACAAGAACCATAAAAGCACCCCATTATCATTTTTAAGGCATAAAAAGGAACCAGCATACATATGTAAATGTTAGCCAAGAGCGCCACGTCCGCTAACCCCTGAAATAAATATCATGATGTAATCCTGAGTCAGCATTTGAGAAGCCATTAGAAGAGCCACAATAGGGAGTGGCGATACAAACACGAATAAATCTAGAGAAGAAAAAGATCATCCTAGTTGAATGATGAATGATTTTAAAACGATCTTGATAGATAGTGACGAAGGAGTTTTGGAAGTGGTGATGATGCAGTGATACGAGACATCATTTGGATTGCAATTGTGATTAGAAAATGGGTTTTGGGCTTAAGCAGGTTTTATTGAAATTGCAAAAAAAAAACAGTTTCAGGTTAGATTGTCTTTATCTAAGTTTTTTTTATAACCACACAAAATTACTTACTTATAGCTGTCTTAACTTCAGTATTTTTTATTCTTTTCTACCCGACTATGGTAAAGCAAAAAGGAGGATTATGATTTTGACTGATATGTATGAACGTCCATAGGGGCTCTCATAATTACTAAACTCCTTTTCATAAGCAAGTGTGGTATTGCTAGATGTGACTTCATTGTCCGCTAGTAATAGTTTACCTATGTACCGTCACATAAAATTGGATATGGTAGTTTTTAGAGTATAATTATAAAGTCACAAACAACATGGGTATCTTCAAAATCTCACTATGAATATTATGTACTCATGAAATACAATAATAGATAAATGTACAGTGTGTAGATACATCACAGTTTCAAGGGAGAATATTTTCTTGTTTCGTACTCGTTTAAAGGCTCATAGGCGACGAGGTTCTGGCAGGTAAGCTTCACAGCCTTGCTCCCCGGCGAAACGTTGCTTGCCTGTCTATCTTCTACAGATTCTACTTCGGAGAGTGTGCGCCAGACCTCCATGAACTTCATCCCCCTTTTACTACCGGTCTACGTCAGTAACCCAGTAGTCTACCGGTCAGACGTACTGCAGAATACCATCCACACTAGGTCGATATACTGTCTTGTCATACTAAGCGCTTCTCCTCTACATTTATTGTGAGCACAGCCAAAGTATGGAACTCTCTGCCGGCTTCTATATTACCTGCCACATATGACCCGTAAGCCTTTAGAGCAAGAATGAACAGGCATCTTCTGGTTTCGCTCGTTCGATCGTAGACCTCATCTTACACTTACCATCATGTGTGATCGGGGTCAAGAGCGGGCTCATTCGTAATAAAAAACAAGCCCCGTTTAGTTTTGAGTTTACTTTTCATGTCATTAATTTATCGATAACTAGCTTTTGCCCGTGACTTCGTTCACGTAGGAAGTTTTTCCTGCGTAATCCCGATCCCGTGGGAATTCTGGGATAAAAATATATTATGTCCTTTTACTGGTTTTATACTAACTCTCTACCAATTTTCAGTCAAATCGGTTCAGCCGTTCTTGAGTTATAAATAGTGTAACTATCACGACTTTTATATATATAGATTGAATTTGTATTAACAAATCAATCTCAATGGATACCATTCCTTTAACAGAATAGGTCTTACGGCCAGTATTATCAGCTGATAGATATCTGCTTTATAATGTGGGAACAAATAGTGGAAGCGGCAACGTATTAAAAAGGATTCAAGGTATGACAACACAATGCGAGTGAGAGAATTTGGCAGGAGAGAGAGAAGACGAAAGATGATTAAGAGGAGCGTAGAAGTATGTGAAGTGAAGAATAATATTTTCATACCGCTAGCTCAAAAAAGTGATATTCTATGCCACAAAAAGCGAACATAACAATAGTAATTTTTAATCTGTTAAAAACAGGGAAAGAAAGTAGTACTGAATTTCATTCATCCTCTAGGGGGAGAATGTGATTTAAATTTGGAATACTTACCGAAATTTATACTGAACTACATCTGTGTTTACACCATTGAGTTTGTATATAAAGCATTATACATCTTTTTGAAAAAGGAATACGCATTTATTATGCAGTTATGATTATTGAATAAAATTACGAAAGCCGACGAGGCCGTATGAGCTTGATGTTTTTGCTTTTCCGACAAAAAAATATTAGTCTAGGAATTTGCCGCGTTTTTGTTTTCTTCAAATACATAGACGTTAAGTTTATTTTAATTTATTTTAAAAAATGCTTATTTCATATCATGTGTGTTAATTTTTTCGCATGGTATGAAAAGTAGAGTATTTTCCTCGGTGATAAAGCTGTCTTAGTCTTGGTTGAACATAAATCCCTCGCTACACTCGCGATTTAAATCGTCATCCGCGACAGAAGACACTGCTTTATCCCCTTGGTTAATAATCTACTATTTGATATTAATCTTTACACTATTAATGTGCTTAATCTGTATCCAAGGTAAAAGCCAGCTCTTGGGTCACGCGAAGTCTTAACTAGGCATCTGGAAAGATCTTTCAATAAATTGTGAGTACAAGGTTTCAACCCTATTTTAATTATACCAGTGTACAGTGATGCGCATCAATTTTTGGACGATATATTTTAGTTTATTTTTAGATATATGTATGTAGTTTAGGGTGTTTGAATAGAGTTTTTTTTAAATAAATAAAATCCAATTTATGTATTAAATTTGAATTAAAAAGATTTAATTCAAATTTAATACATAAACTCACTTCGCAGACTAAAAGTATTTTTAACACGCTTTTATTAGGTCGACCTGTATGTAATTATGTAATGGAATCTAAGGTAACTAATTTAACCATCTTCCAAGGGTCGTAGCGTAATGAAAATTGGCAGCTGTATGTAGTTCTGATGACAATACAATAATAAGGTACTGTCGAACTGATCTGATGATGGAGCCGGAAGATATGAACTGGAATTTCATGATTGAAAATCGTATCATAGCTGTTTTGGATTTCTTAGAAAAGTCTTGTAATGAACTTTGACCACGATTAGGTTTCAAGGTCTGATGATGAAGCCGAAAGATAGGCACTGGCATTCCATGATGGGATATCGTATCATAGTCGTGTTTGCACTTGTGAGAAAGGCCACGTAGTGGACTTTGAACACGATCAGGTTTCAAGGTTATAACAAACCTAAAGAAAATCCGTTATCGGTTTTAAATCTATGGATTACGCGGTAATTCAAAAAGGTTAACTTTTTGAATTACCGCGTAATCCATAGATTTATTATTAGGTCGAACTGTAAAGAACTAAATATGCAATAAAATCTAAGAATTTGAATTAAACGTACTTCTAATTGTTGTATCATCATGAAACCTGGCAATTATATGTGGACTAGTACTGACGCACGGCTTCGCTCCCGTGGATTCTATCACGGTAAAAACATAACTCTCCTTTTCTGCAGTCGCGTAAAAAGTAGCCTATAACCTTCCTCAAGCTTCAAGCTACTTCCATACCAAATTGCATCTAAATCCACCCAGTACTTTCGAAGATTAGCGCTTTCCAGCAAACAAACAAACAAACAAACTTTTCCGCTTTATAATATTAGTATAGATTAGACGACAATACAATATTATGGTACCATCGAGCTGGTCTGACGATAGAATTGGAAGGTGGCTGATGGAATGTTGGACAGCCTACTAGTAAACCTTTCTAATTTCTGCTCATTACAAAAATTAATAGTTTAAAAAACCAAAAACACGCTTTTAAGTCTAAACTTAAAAGCGTGTTTTTGGTTTTTTAAACTATTAATTTTTCATAATATTCACAACAATCCCTAGAATAATTATGGCGTATTAATCTTCTAAGTACCATAGATAAATCCCCATAAAGGCAGATTTGATCCTCTCAATACCAACTTAAAACCTACGCAGAGCGTAGGTGTCCGATTAATACTTGGACCTAAAGCAACATCGATACAAATATAATCTATTAATTCCTCTAAAAAGGATTTAATTGGCCTTCACTGAACCTCCATTTCCAGAGATTTCAATGTTTATAAGAACTCGGATTGTCGGAAATAATAATTCTGCGGGTTTTGTGTTTACCGTATCGAGTGTGTGGGCGTAAGGCTTTTATTTATGATCCTTTTTTGAATTTTTGAACCACAATGAAATGAACAAGAAAGTGTCCCTGGCATTTAAGAGATGAGCCGTATTTCGAGGTAATTTCGAGGTTCTTTTAGGGCTGATAAGCTTGGTTTTTTATTATCAGGTACCATTATTTTTTAGTCCGTTGATACGATTTCGTTCAGATATTAAGCTTAATAAAATTATGTAGGTTTCTTTATTTCGTTTTACTTTTTTGCAGCCTCTTGTATTTATGGTCTATAGTAATTGGTCATTGTGTTTGTTCTTTCAAATAAAAACTACTTAAGATGTTTGTGGGATAATTTGCAACGACATTGATTCAGGAGCTGAGATGGTCAAGTGGTTACTGGCCTGAATTACGAATTTCATGTAGGTTCGAACCCAGCCTGTCAATTAATTTATGTACAACTTCCGTTATAAACTAATACTAAAACCAAATATTTAGTGATAATTCCGCTAATAATTAGTTGTGTAGTACTGCCTCCCGCCGTTAAATGTCTATCCACATGCAAAAAGTGATACAATTACACAATGCAACATGCATAGCAAACCCATGCTCATATTATTGATATTATTTAGCGTTATAAAAACAAAATATTTGTAATAATTTTGTGTAATATTTGTTCGCAACGTAACGCTTGATTCCATTCTGTAACTTCTGTTGTGAATCTACACGATTGTTTTATTACTCTATTTTTATTCCTACTTAACATTTTTTCGCATTCGGACTTGAAAAAATATTTGCATATTTTAGAGATAATAAGCTCTAAAAGATCATACTTGTTTTTGTTATTTTCTACTGTGAGTGTGAATTGTATTTTTGTCGTTTTTTCTGTTTGTATTTTTGAATAAATTAATTTGTAGGAACACTATATTTTTTTTAGGTATAAGAAGCAACTTGTATCTTATTCATATTCTCTATTGTTGGTAGTTACCTACTTAAAAATGAATAAGAATCTAGATTAGGCTTTATATATTATAATAATTTTATAGTACCTAAATACTTGGGACTTTTGCTAATGTCTTGTTCTTTGAGATTTTCCATCCAATATACCAACATAAATCTTATCTTACTTCTTCTTACTTCTTATCTTACTTCTTACTATCTTATCTTTCTTATTATTACAAATATTATAAATGCGAAAGTTTGTGAGGATGAATGGATGTTTGTTACTCTTTCACGCAAAAACTACTGAACGGATCTAAATGAAATTTGGTAAGTAGATAGTTGACATTCTGGAATAACACATAGGCTACTTTTAATCCCGAACTTCCCATGGGATCGGGATTCGCGCGGGAAAAACCTACCCACACGTATGAAGTCGCGGGCAGAAGCTAGTATTACAAACGTTTTACACTATATTTTTAACTAGATGTTGTCTTGACTTCGTCCATTTGGAATTTGCGAAGATTAAAATGGATATAACATGGGGGAAGCACGTGGCTAAATAATAATAACAGTCGCATGGATTGATTAACTAACGCTTACCGAGCTCGTTCTATGGATTGAGTTCTATGGACAATATGTTACTAGGGTAACCTAGTAACATATCGATTGAGATACCTCCGTACCCCGGAAAGAAAGTTAAGTGGTTGTTCCCAGCTGTCATTTGTTCAACTTTAACTGTCGATACGACGTGTAGTCAGTGTACAGAAAATCTAAGACCAATCTTTCCGAGGGGTAATGTATTATTCAGCTACTGGGTTGTGGAGTAAAATACTGTCATTCAGAAACATTTGATTAGACTTGAAGCTAACGCTAACATACACACATCAAAAGTGTCTAGGGATCAACATATATTTTTGCAATAACTTTTCTGCTGATTGATATTAATTAAAATTTTCTTTAAGGATTCATCAAATAAAGTGTTTTCGTTTGTCACAGTAACGATAAACCAAGTCACCTTTGCATTAATAAAGAAATTTGCCATTTTCCTAATAAAGGGATTTTTGACATTTGAACCACTAACATTAAAGTTCGAAAAAAAGACTGAAATAACAATTTTCTTTAAAATTTTATTGAGTAACTTAAACAATTAATAATCCGTGTTTCTACCGCGAACACTAACAACACAAGAACATCGGTTTGGCATACTCAAAATGAGTTCATCCAAATCACGCTGTGGAATGGCCGCCCATGTTCGTTGCAACAACAAAAAAGGTCTTCTTGCGACTGGATACCCTCCATATTCGGCAGAGCTCTTCTCTGTAGCATATCCCATGCATGCTCAATCGGGTTCAAGTCTGGCGACTGAGCAGGCCAGAGCAGGACATTGATGTTAGCTGCGGCGAGAGTCTGTCTTACAACTCTTGCGGTGTGCGGTCGTGCATTATCATGCATTAACTGAAATAAGGGACCGATTTGCACTTTTAGAGGAACGATGACGTCAGATACAATCGTCTCAGGATAAATTTGAGCGTTGAGGTTGCCTCTGATCCAAATCAACTCAGTTCTTCCGCCGATCCAAATACCCGCCCATACCATGATGGTTCCACCACTATAAGGATGGACTTCCTGGCAGGATTTTAATCGCTGTTGGCGTCCAGGGGTTCTCCAGTGTCGTATACGTCTTGTATCCGGTCTCATACCAAAACGAGACTCATCAGAAAAGCACACGAAACGCCATTGTTCTTCTGCCCAATTTCTGTGTTCAAGAGCCCATTGATATCGAATCCTACGATTGTACATTGCTATAGGTGGTACCCGTAGCGGTCTTCGGGAATGAAGGTTCACTTCATGCAAGCGGTTTCTGACTGTTTGGTCGCTAATTAAGTTCCCTGAAGAGTGATGAAGCCTCACGGCTAACATCATGGCGGTTATTGTTGGAGCTCTTCGAATTAAGATTTGAATGTATCGGTCTTGTCTCCGTGTGGTGCAGCGATACCGTCCTCCATGGCGCTCAGCCACGGTACCAGTGCTTCGGTAACGTGTCCAATGTCGACTGATAACACTCTGACTTGTATTCAGAGCTCAAGCCACGGTACGTTGCCGGGAACCAGCTTCTATCATTCCCACGGCTCTGAGCATTTCTTCCCTGCTTAAATGACGTCGCCGCTCCATAATAACGTTGGTTTTAATTAGTAGTAGGGAAACAGTAGCACTAATAATGTCTTCAATGCGTTGTATGTTTTTATAGGGAAAATATTGACAGCTGATTTTCATCTTTTACTCGAATTTGATTAACAGTTCCTGTTTAAAATTATGAAATGCACCAATAAGGATCCATATAAATTTATAAAATCATAAATTTATTACAAAGCCACATCTCAATCTCAAGAAATCCGCATAAAAATGCTTGATCCCTAGACACTTTTGATGTGTGTAGTTGGGCTAAGCATCTGCTTAGCCCAATTATGTTCGCGTTATTCCTCCGAATCTTATTTTCTAAATTCGAATATTATTTTTATCTATATATCTGACTAGTACTCACGCGGGGCTTCGCTCCCGTGGATTCTATCACGGTAAAAACATAACTCTCCTTTATTGCAGTCGGGTAAAAAGTAGCCTATAACCTTCCTCAAGCTTCAAGCTACTTCCATACCAAATTGAATCCAAATCCACCCAGTACTTTCGAAGATTAGCGCGTTCAAGCAAACAAACAAACAAACAAACTTTTCCGTTTTTTATAATATTAGTTTTGATGAGTATAGATAACAATAATATTCGGAGTAAATCAATGATGTTGTAGGCTTATAAATAGAGTTGCTTTCGCCTGTCGAGTTTATTCTGCTTGAATCTATTTGAATAGGCCGTGCGCGACTGTTCAAAGCTGTAAGGGAGCGTTCATATATTACTTTTTTTTTGTTTATTGTTGAAAGTATGCAAATGTAAGATTAGCTATGAATGGGATCATCTGGTAACGACTCCATTGGAATGTACCTACTGTAAATAGTACACAGTTAATGAGGTGGTTTAAAATGTTTATTCCGCTTAAACATTTAATAACTAGCAGTCGCGCTGGGCTTTGCTCTCGTGGACTTTATTACGACAAAAACATAACCCTCCTTTGTTGAGTAAGTTCGTCAAGCTTCAAGCTAATTCCAAACCAAATATCATCTAAATCCGAGTAGTACTTTCGAAGATTAGCGCGTCTAAACAATCTAATAACATAAAATCTAATTATTCCTTATATCTAATATTAGTATATATTTGCATATGTAATGGTGTATGGAATGTACATAATAAAGAAAAAAAATGAGTGTGGCACTCGGGGACTGCCGCGGTAAAGCTATTGTATAGCATTTTTTATCAACTTATGCAATTATAATTATTTATTTATTTTATTTATGCAGCATTTTTTTCATCACTTTCTTCATTAACAAATGTACTTTGTTTATTCATATTTAAAACACTTTATACACTAATTTTATATAATTATAATTAATTAATTTATTTCAAATAATCAGATAACAGAGATCCGTTGTGTTAGTAAAGTACCTTATACCTAGTGTTAGTATATACATAAATTTTTGAAAACATTTTGGGTATTACATGGGTATGAGTTTGTAAAGAAGACGAAACCAGTTTGTCAACCGGTCATCTTCTCCACAAAATGCCTCATAAAAGGGGAAAACACATTCTCAGTCACTGTTTTTAGAATGCTGTTGCCTCCGGCCCGGGTTCTAACAGCCACAGACGCTATTTTCTTCCGCACAACTGCGTGGAAGCCATCAGTACGGTTCTGCGTAAACATCTCTGACGCACTACAGAACCGGGGCAGTCCCAAGAGCATTCTAAACACATTGTTGTACTGGACGCGCAGGACATCTAGCGACCTTTTGGTGTAGTTGATCCACAGACCACCCGTGTATAGACCCTGACAATACGCTTTGAAAAGCGTTATTTTTACCTGGTCCGTACAGCGGGCGAATCTACGAGCCAACATATTACCGCGGACCGCCAAAGCCCTGCGCTCCCTCTCAATATCCACATTGTCTTTCAGGTCGTCGGTAAGCATATATCCCAGATATTTGAATTGTTTTACTCTTCTTATGCTCAAGCCATTTAGGGTAAAGTTGGGTGAATAATCTGTATACTTACCGGCGACCCCAAAGACCATGTACTCACATTTCTTCACGTTATACACGAGCCCATGCCTAGCCGCGTAGTCCTCACAAACTTTCAACATCTCTCCAATAGAACCTGCAGTCGGGCCCAGCAGCACCATGTCGTCTGCATAGCTGATGCTGTTAATATTAACACCACCCACCCGACAGCCCACACGCATACTGCTGAGCTCGACTATGAGGTCATTCACATAAAGGTTGAAGAGCCTGGGTGAGGTCAACCCCCCCTGCCTCACCCCGCACTCCAACCCATAAGCCTCAGAGAGAATGTTGGACCACTTCACCTGATTTGTTTGGTTAGTATACCAAAATTGCAGAACCTTAAGAACTTCCGCCGGTACATTCCTGTCCCCCAACTTCCTCCAGAGCACATCATATGACACAAAGTCAAAGGCCCTGGAAAAATCCAGGAAACAGGCATACACCGGCGTTTTACGATCTGTATAATATTGGACAGTATTCTTGAGACTTAGGATTGCACTTTCAGTGGACAGCCCATGTTGAAACCCAAACTGTGAGTCGTGCAGGTCCAGATGTTTTTCCAAGCACGAATCAAGCATACTGTCCAATATTTTAGCAATGGTAGTTGCAAGAGAGATTGGCCGGTAGTTTCCCCTGTCCGAGATATCCCCTGTCCTGTTTTTGACAATCGGTACCACAATCGTTCTCATTAGCTCTGCTGGTAGGTACGAGTGACTAATGCACATTGAATAAAACAGAGAGAGGACCCTCGGCAGGTGACTACCAGCATACTTAAAATGCTCGATGCTGAGTCCATCGTGTCCGGGTGATTTACCTCTACTCATGTTTTTAACTACCGCCCTAACCTGTTTCGTTGAGAAAAACATTACCGGTTCCACGCCCTCACGGCAGGACTCAGCACTGGCTATCGTACCTGAGGGGCCAAGGGGAGATCGCATTTTAAAATGTTCCATGAACATATTTGCAATTTGATTTTATGCGTACAGCTATTCACTGTTGTACATAGATGATAGATACCTATACACCTATATACTTTCTCACAAACAGCTGCTTACGTATTCGTCCGATTTCGGAGAAGCTCGTCTCGATTCGTGCGAGCTTCGTACAGTCGTACCATATACATACACGTTAAGGTTCAACTCGTCAACTAGTCGCGGGCTCGAACATACTCGTGGACTCAGTTATGAGTAGTTAGCAGCTAGTCTACACGCATACGTCTAGTCGCACGCACACAAACACCGTGCCGAAGTCTGCCGAACTGAAATGACGTTAGACGATTGCACGGCTTTCAACGCCGCACCGCTGTGCCGGTCGGAGTGGGGGGCGTTAGGTTTATTTTCGTTACGGAATTTCTTGATTCGGTCGCCACGCTCAAAGGCCGCGATAAAAACTATGCAATAGCTTAAAAATAAACAATTAAATCGTTACTTATACAAGTATATCTATCCAAAAGAAATTTTAGACTATAATCAACATTATTTGGTTAGCTTTTTCCCAACTATCGACTTCCAGTCTAACCAGATTTAGCCCAGCGATTTACATGGACTCCTTATCTTATCTGACCTCTACTGTCACAGTTACAGTCTGTATCGGGACTGGGTAAGACGACACTTGGCAAGGATGATGTCAGATTTTTGAGCTTCTGACTATCCGAAACGAGCGTCAAATATTTTCAAATGACAGATTCTAGAACAATAATTAAAGAAGAAAAATAATAAACAAATTAAAAAAAACCCGCGCTCACAATAATTTGGTTGTGTGTGTCTCTCCGAATAAATGTTTTACATTTAACTCACTCACATTCACACACTAATTTCAATTTCAATGTGAATAATCTTATGTGTGTATTAATGCAATGCCTCAATTGTTATTACTTACTCTCTTTTCAATGCGTTCCCTTTGCAAAACAACAGAAATTCCCAAAATCCCAATCCGGAGGGCTTTTTTTTTTTTTAACGTGGTAAAATCATCAAATAAGTCCTCCCACCCCGGGCAGGGTGGGAGGGACTGTCAGACTTTTACTGACTAAAATCCACGGTGTTCCTTCAATAACCCTTTACGTACCGGGGTCACGGTAATGGGATAAGTCCCACGACCCCGGCAGGCTTCGGCCCTCTGCAAAGGGGGCCTCGTCATGTTGCTGACGCTCTTTGAGGCGCGCGTGGAACACAACGCGCCGTCGTCCAGGGCATGGTCCATGGTCGGACAGCGAGTTGCCCTTTACTCGCTGTCCGCATGCCCGCGCCTACGGTGGCCGGAGATCATCGGCCGACGTCCGACGCCATGGGCGTCTACCACTGCGGCTGGGCTGGAGGGAGGACGCCATCCTCTCCCTCACGCGGCCCGCCTCCTCCTTCGATAGCATGATTGCTTCGCAGAAGGAGGCGACCGCTTCCCACTCCCTCTCGCCCCGCAGCATGGCCTCGACCAATGCTGGGCACGAGAGGTCTCCGCCTATCGAATCCGGAGGGCTAGCCGAATTCTATAATTGGGGAGAGTCACTATATATATTAACCATGCAATTTAAACGGGACTCCCAGTCCCACTGAAAAGTTGGCTTTTTGCGGTCTTACGGACCGCTATAAAGAGTTAAGACCAAATTTGTCGTTTGATATTAATCAAAAGGTTACTCCCAAAAGGGTGTTTTAATTATTCTGAAATGTTAATAGGTTATTTGGGGTTTCTTTTGTGGTTTCACTTAGAAAAGATGGCTTAAATTTTTTCAAAGTTATTTTTAATTATGAATGTGGGTGATGACTGTGATGAGAGCGACACGAACTTTATTAAGTATTAATAGCATTGGAAGGATGATTATATTTTTTCCAGCATTTCAGTCAATGCCAAAATGTTGGGAATACTAGTAAAGGTGCGACAGTACTTCACACCGGAACAGCTGCTCAGACTTTATTAAGCGCAAGTTCGGTCGTGTATGCAGTAGGTACTGTTCCTATATCTGTGAGTGATCTGCCCTAATGAGACTACCAACGAGAGACTGGTCGAGACAAAACCTTGAACATCGACGACGTATTGCAAGTCTATCGGTTTTCTATCGGTTACATTTCAGGGAGTGTGCGATGGAATTGCAAAATCTCATTCCATCAAGCCCGTTCCATCATCAGACTACAAGACAAACGGTGAAGCGCTATCAATTGCTATTACATGGTGGAGATCGCACCCACGCATTAAACATTTTGGGAATATTTTCATTATGTACACCGTTAAGGAGTGCGGGTTGTATGTCTCATGACTTTCAATTTTAGCTCTTAAGACATGCTGGTTCCTCCGCGATATTTTCCATTACTGCTTTGAGAGTAGTGTTGACGATGTAAATTACACAAAGTTATGTTTTAAATTGCCTGGGTTTGCCTGCACACGACCCACAAAACAGATACTGTAATATTTATTTATTTAGGTAAAGACCATTTCAGACTAATCTACATAATCCTCATAAACGATTGTGAATATGTCAACTATATAGGTTATTTTATTCGAGTTAAACATAATTGTCTGGCAGTTTGAGTGCTTTTTACGGCCTACCCAAACGTTCTTACGTTGGTATTGTTCGTCAAATCGTTAAGCTCCTTGTTTTAAGTTGAGCTATACGTCATTTGACAAATTCTTGCACTGTATGGACAGGCCCACTCAAATCTGTGAGCATCTTCCTTCAAAAGACCGCCTCAGACTGAAACCTACAAAGTTCCCATATAATTAAACCAGTGTAGATTGTATGGACTTTAAAAGAGACGGACCCCTGAGTTTGTTTCGGTGTTTATTCTCAGGGTCACTTAGGAAACACCGGCCTCATCTAGTTAATATTTACGAAAAAATGACGTGTAAAAGTGTTATTTGATATCCAATTTGCAAAATAAAGATAATTTAGCATTTATCAAACTTTATGTACAATAGCAACACTGCTCAACCTTATCTATTAACAAAATAAATATAATGTTTGTATATTTGAGTAGGCTCGCCTTTGATCAGCATCTCACCGGATAGTAAGCGACGATGTGGTCGAAGATGAAGCACGCTTATACAAACTGATACACGCAGGATATACAAACTCCGTCAGGGAATCCAACTCCTTAACTGTTTCCATAATTAAAGTATTCCCAAAACGTTTTGGCTTCTGCTCCATGAGATGGAATGGGCCATGATCAACCGTTTCCGTTACTTTCGCATTTTTCGGTGCCAAAATTGTTTCTTTACAGTTATTTCCTTAAACGTATCGAGAGCTGTCATGGTGATGATGAAAATTACAAAAAGTAATGTGCTTTAGATCCGAACTTACGACCGTAAGTTGTGTTTGTTTCTACTTGGCCTCCACCTCTATTGTAAGATTATTTACTGCGTATTTTTACCAAGTTAAAATAATTGCTATCAGTATAATGAGCCAACTCATTACCTGTAATGGTAAGCAATAGATGAGGTCTACGATGGAACAGGGAAGCTCAGTGGCAGGGAACACAGAGGCCGGCAGTATGAAACACGACTGGGTCGACGGAACGTGTTGTTCCACGAGTGCCTCAAAGAGCAGTCAGCAGCAATGATGGGACCATGATACCTCCCATGGCCAGGAAATGCAGGGGGGACAAAAAGGTAATATGAAATACGATTTAGAAGATGTATATATGGTTTAGGAGAAGACACCGTTAAGGATTTTTTTAAAGACCATAGTCGGAGAGATGCATAACGCTACTCTACGTCTAAAATAACACCTTATAAAATAACCGAACCGGCGGACAACGATGACTGGCGCCGCGGGCGGCTGAAATACAGGTGAATACTGATGTTTGATATCGTAGAGCGTTAAAAGATATAATTTTTACAAAGTATAATAGAGTGAGTTTTACTTTCAAATCAATTATGAAGCTTCCGACAGTGCCAAACTTGTTGTTTAGTTCTGAGCAGATTTAATTTAGCAATTTGTCATCGACACGCAAAGAAGAAGAAGAATTCAAATATTATGTTCTGTAACAATTGAGTACGTTGATTTTGTACGTATAACACGAAAGAAAGTTGTAGTCAAATGGCCCTAAATTTCTCTGAAATTTCTTAAATAAGTTCCTGCCTATAAACTACCTCGGAAGTCTATATTCTTTGGAATAAACCAGTATTAAAACAATCTATTCACCATTGTTTAGATTAATGTTTGGATATTTGTGACTCAATCACGCTTAACGGCTGAACGGATCTGAATGATATTTAGTATGGAACTAGCTGACATCCTGCAATGACACATAGGCCACTTTATATCCCTGATATTTTACGCAATTTGGACTTACGCGGCAAAAACCTCACACGTGAACAAAGTCGCGGACAGAGCTAGTTATAAAAAGAAGAAAACAAACATAAAATCTTCCTTTTTAAAAATGCATTAAAAATCTATATAATTATATGAAAGCGAAATACTACTCACTGATTAATCACGAAATCAAAGAAACTACAAGTAGTAGGGCTCTCAAATTTTGCATGGGACTTCCTTTTAGTACGTAGATCTTCGCTAATACGGGATTTTGCGAAATTCCCACGGGATCGGGATTTACACGGAAAAAACTTCCCACGCGAACGAAGTCGCAAGCAACTACTAGTACAAAATATAAACTATTTTTAGATACGCTTTTGTAGCAGCCTGTATCCAGAATGTAAGCTTATAATGTGAAGGAGCAAGCGATCGAGCGATAAAACGAGATATAAGCGATTTTATTCAGTGCCCAGCGTTTGATTTATATCTATATTGTGCGACCCAGCCATTGACTATAAAATAAAATACTACTTGTATATTAAACCTGTTAGATTTGAGTCTGTGAGGTTGGTTCACAAACTATGGGTTGTTTCGTTTTACTTTCTTTCCATGTAGGTATACAATGCCAGTTATTGATGTCATTATAGAAAAATGATTCAATACATTCATAGCGTTAATACAATGTTCAACGTAAGCCATAATCTCGTTGTTAAGATTATGAATTAGATTTTTTTAAAGTAAGTGGTAAATTATATTTATGAAGCAAATTGGTTATTAAGAAACACTTTTACATGTCATTTTTGTCGTAAATGAAACAAAAATTTGAATAAATTTAAACTACCCTAACGCTGCAATAAACTCTGAGGTCCCTTTTAAAGTCCATACAATTTGTACTGGTCAAATCATAATGAGAACCTTGTAATGGGGTTTGACACGATCATAAATCAAAAATACTATATTCTAAAATCGATAAAAGTGTTTCTAGAAACATGTTTGTAACTAAATCTAGTTATCTTTTCTTTATTAAATATTAGTTTTTATTAAAACACGTATTGACAGCGACAAAAATCTTGTGTGAGAATTTCTTATTTCTTGCATTCTCTCCTCTCGCGATTATTGTATTTTATCGATGTATTTTTTTTTTGTTATCATGGTAAAATATCAAAATACGCTAAAACATTTATTCATTGAAAATAAAATATTTTTATACATAGTATAATCCATAAACATTAAAGCGTCAATAGCCTAAAGGCTAAACATGGACTTCAGAGACAGACTTTGTTAGAGGGGTTAAGAAGATTGCAGGTAATGAGAATTAAAATAAAAATAAAAAACATTTTTCATCGGTAGTCCCCACTCAAAAGCGAGGCACAAGTGTCACTACACAACAAAATAATTCTAACTTCTAATGTACTTTTTACCTAAAAACATTCAAAAGTAATCACTTCGACATCCAATGAAAAACTCGCATGGCATGTCTTTGATTACATTTTTCCGATTTCTAACTACCGGAAAAGTTTTAACACACTTTTATTGGAAATCGTTGCTCGCTTCCCATGAAACTTTGTTTTATGTTACGTACATTGGAAGACATGAGCATTGATTTGTCCCATGACGTCACCGCTCAAGTAGGGACGGCTGGCAGTCTGGATTGCCAATATTTTCCTGTTCTGTGCCTTCTCTTTTGGAATTAGATTCTATATTTGAATGAGGAATCTTAACGTTGGATAGGTTAAAATAAAAAACTTACTAATAATAAATACTCAAAGGTAAGCAACACTTACCGAATACGTTCAGTTAAAGGGAGAGATGGAGGAGAGGGATTCTTTTATGCCTTGGAAAGCATGCTTAGTCGTTGGTCCCGTAGTCATTTGTAAGTTTTTGACTGTCTAAAATTTGACGCCCGTCTTACTGGTGGCACAAGTGATGTTGTGGGAGCGGACTTAGGAGGCCTATCAACAATATTCATTTAGCTTGGCATTTAACTCCTCCTTTTTTGAAAGTCGGTTAAAAATATAAAGACCCTTTAAAAATCTTTTTTTGAAAAGGCATACGTGTATATCGGCGCATCATCGCTGTCGGCGTTGAATTACACAAAACAAAGTCATATTATAATATAATTTGACAACAAATATGTAGGTTTTACACAAAGGTTTCACAAAATAAATATACTTAATTTGAATCCAAGGTGTTTATTCCACAGTAGTCAGAGAAAGAGGCCGAATTACTTTACTTTTTATACACAAAAAATGACAGGTCTTAAGTTGATAGCGGAAGTTAACATTAAATAAATAAGGCGACATAAAGTAAAACAAAATAAATTAGTAAAATATGAACTTAGACAGTAGAGAAATATTCTTAAATAAATAAGTAGACTGAAGTGGTTAATTCCTATTTAAATAAAAAGAAACTTGTCATCTTTAAACTCTATCGAATGTTACAATATCCATAAAATAACAAAGGAAGTTGCCAAGTGAAATATTATATTCAACAGGATATTGCAATAAAAAAAAAAACATGAAGTAGACAAACTAAATCCCTATAAATTATAAGAACGCTTTCATAATTATCATGAAATATTACATTTTAATACTAAATTACATTTTTAACGAACATACAGCGCCATCTAGCTAACTCATCGAAAGCACTACGATAATGATGGTTACTGCCGATAATTATGTACAATATTTATTTTTACTTTGCGTGATTTTTTAATTTTGTACATTTCTTGTTCTCTTAAAATAAAATCGTTTTACAGTACAAAAAATACTCTATTAGGGATAAGGCTTTTTTTAAGGATGGGAAATCATGCAATGACTGCCTTCCAATCTGGGTGAAGCGGGAGGTTGTGTCAGACTTTTACTGACTAAAACCCAACCGTGTCTCGTTATTTGCTCTTCATGTCCGAGGCCGCGGTAACACTTTCACGCAATTTCGTAACAGAATAGGGCTTGATAAATAAAATCTAACTAATAAAAAATGTAACAGACATCTATTACATTCCCATTCCCATTGTACACTAGTTTAAATTTTTGTATCCATAGAAATATTGTGAGGTGTACAATAAAGTATATAATAAATAAATAAATAATAAATAATGAACATTGATAGTTTGCAACACAATTTGAATACAACTTTATACATATCACCATTATCGATCAAAGAGGCCTAAGTATTAACCCCTCTCCATGACAAGACCCGACACTCTAACGTCCGAACTAAAACTAACGCTGACCAAATGAAGATATCGTTAAACCCTTAAGGAAGTCGCTAGATGTCCAATTAATTAGAAGACCGATCGTGATTGCAACTGTTGCTATTAATCAGGAGATCGGCATTGATAGCTGGCCTCTGCTAACGGCCACACAATGTGAATGTACCGGGGTAGCAGAATGGAAATGGAGACATCTTGAACTGATAATTTTTCTGCGTTTAAAATGATTATTTCGCTTGTTCCGTCAGTTAAATATGAATAAAGAATATATTACACATATTTATTTTTCTCATGTAGAATTATTGACAAAGATTTTCATAGTTCAGGAGTGTGCATTATTGGTTTTCTAAAAAGTGTATCAGACCGTGACGTCACGGGAAATTTTAAATTATTAGTGTCAAAAAAGTAAGTTTCTAATATTTTTTTAGTAATTCAAGTGACTAATAGATTATTTAGTCATTCATATTTTCTAAAAAAGGAGGAGGTTCTCAATTCGGATGTTTGTATTTTTTTTTATGTTTGTCCGCGCATAACTCCGTCCCTTTCCAACTAATTTGAAAAATTCTTATCTTGTTAGAAAGGGTATACTTCCCAAATGGTCCCATGAAAATTTTATCGAAATCGAACAAACCGTTTCTGAAAAATCAACAAAAGTCTAAAAAAATATTTACGTTGATGATCTTTTCGTTTACTCTGCATTGCGTTTTTGTTCGCGTAACTCCGTCATTTACGAACCGATTTGGAAAATTCACTGATCCACTAAAAAGCACGAAAATACAAACTTTTTTGCAAAAAATAAAACCGACTTCCATATTAAAACACTACAAAGCCAAAAATAATTTTAATTTCGGAAGGCGGTGTGAAAAAAAAAGAAAATACAAAACCAATAACACCGACTACCGAAATTAAAATTATTTTTGGCTTTGTAGTGTTTTAATATGGAAGTCGGTTTTATTTTTTGCAAAAAAAGTTTTTTTATACCTACATACAATCTTTCTAGTTTTAACAAAATCTAATTATTACTAATTTGATAATACTAAAATGCTACGTGAGATAAGAATCAAAACTTTTTGTTCTTTTTTAAATTAATTAGTGTTAGAAATCTAATAACAGAACAAAAAGAAATACGAACAAAAATAGAAATACTTTAAGATTACTATTACGCGAACAAATTAAAAAAAAAAAGATTACTACTTAGAACATTACTCGAAGCTGCAATTTTTGTCACAAATGCATAACTGTAAGACCAAGTTAAACGAACATTCTAATGCCATATCGCGTGCATTCGTTATGTTCGGGTTATCGAGACGACATGAACCCTTGTTGAAACCCGTTACATGAGGCTAATGCGTAAAGGTGACAATACAAGCTCAGATTTGCCAGTTTAAGCTTCACTGGCTAAAGAGAATAAGCGACAAAGGTGGTTCAATTCTATACTTACTAATATCATTACGACAGTTGTGATGCTTGGATGGTAGGTGGTATGTATGTTTGTTACTCAATCACGCCAAAATATGCACAGAGATAAATTTACATGTAAAAATAATTGTCTGTAAGCTCGCAATTATACTAACAAATTTATGGATAATTACTTATCTGAAATAAATGATTTATTTATTTATTATAAATTTATTAATACTTTTATCTAAGGCTACTTTTTATTAACAGAAAATGTAGGATGTCTGGTCCATTTCTGATTTATCACACCTTGATATACACTTACCTATATCCTAAGAAATACCCCACAAAGATAATTTTAATACGTTTGACTGTTATTTCTTTTAATTGGTTATGCTTTTGAAGTTCATTTTGAAGGTCATTTAGATTAATATAATCGCTCCAGAACGATCTTATATGTTATCATACATATCTACATATACTGCACCTGAGCAAAGTCGAGAAGGGTCTCTAGTATTTAATAAATCATAATGGGGCTAATTAAATGTCAATGTCACATTTTAAAGTGACACATTCGTTTGTGAACAAAGCAAACAAAATGGACCTTAAGGCGACGAACCTATTGTAATTCATTTATTTTTTATCCACTTTACTAATTAATTCGATAGTGTACTAATTATACCGTGTGTTACCGTGACTATACCTTAATCAGCTGAAATTCACTTGAAATTGATCATGTTTCGCAATCTTTAGGGGCTCATCGTGTAAAGACCAGTGTTTTGATATCGTTAATGGCACCGGTAACCCGTTAAACTTCTAGTTTAAGATGTGATACGATCTCGAGTGAGTCGAGCCGGTAGACACCGCCTTAACAGCTGAATTTTTAATTAATTATACGTATAAATGTGCAACTGGTTTTACTGAAGTGCTCCGCACTGTGTTTTGTTTTTCTTTTGGCGAAGGCTCGGCTACTGTTTTAAAGGACTGAGTTTTATTCTTTGATGGAACGATTAATTTATCAAAAGATTTATTGCGTTTAACGGTCAATAAGTAGGTACAATATTTGTTAGACCCCAACAATTTTGAAAAACAGTAAAGTGAAAGTCGGTCTCAAATGCAAAGAGTTCCGTATGACTGATATTTTTAAATGGTGCAGTGAAACTGTAGACATCTGACTAGCTTATTTTTGTACTCTAAAATTAAAGATGTTAGAGAAACATTTCTTATCAAAAATCTTCGTTGTCTCTATGTTTTTGACCTTTATAATAGGCTCTTTCATTTAACAAGACGACACAGTTTGAAATACTTACATTTTCTATTTTGCTTTTTAAAAAGTTAAGATAATCCCCCAGCCCGCCTTCTTATCTAATGCCTCACTTTCAATTTCTATGTTATTCACACAATAAGAATCTACGTTCATCCAATAATCTTCTCTTACTCTGTCTTTCTCATACTTCTGACTTTGTTCATTCTTCTTTTCATATCCAGTCGATTCTCCTCTGCACTTCCTCTCGGGATCAGAACGGCTGACAGTCGCTATGCGTATATATAAAGAAATTGCGGATCTATATTCTACAACAATAAGCAGCATTTTCACATTTGGTTTTCATTTGCTTCTTCATTATATATATATTTGTATGTATTTATATGAGTATTTATTTATATATATTATTTATGTAGATTTCTATTTTTTATGATACTAGGGTTTTTGTGTTATTACTATTATTATATATATCTTTTTCTAATTTTACTTTTCACGTTCATATCACATACACACACACATCACACCTCCCACACTATCTCTTCACCACTCATGGTTGACTGGTAGAGAATGCCTACGGCATTAATTCCGCCCTTGTACCTATGTGCATAAGTGTAAATAAATAAATAATCAAATAATATTTATTGACATTACGCGTCTATACGAGTATTTAAGATTATATTTGAACTTAATTATAACACAATCGCCCTTAAGGATATCCACTGACCAAAATATATGACAAACGTATATAATCGTATAAGGATTTTATTTTGCCATGCAAACGTTAAGAACCCTAAAATATAGATACTACAAAAAGTTACGCATCACTTGCATTACGATTTATTTAAATTATTAAATGTATAACGCAATGTGTTTTTGTAACCCAAAGGTTGACTGGTAGTTAATGCCACACCATTGTACACAAAGTTTAAATAAATAAATAAATATAAATACCGAAACGGTACAACGAACTACACTTCTGTATTAACCGTACATTTTATCTGAGAGCTATTCTGTATTCACATTCAGTTCACTTATCTCAAACTCCACCGTATCATACTTAAACTTGCGAACAGCCACATAACAACATTCGTATAAAAGCAATAATCTCGGTTCACATTTAGTTTAATTAACCGCCCAGTGAATTCGCGGCAAAACGCACCTATTATTACAACGTAATCAACGACAAAACTTAAAAAAAGAACGCTTCACTTAAAAGAAAATTACGGCCATAAAAAACACGAAAAATATCTGGCATTCAACGGGTTCTGCCCATTGCCAGTATCACAGAGTATCACCTGATTAAATACTCAACTTCTTGCTCGGAACCGCTTCAAAATTCAAATTAAGACGTTAAAAGCTACCTGGAGCAATGCTAATGAGAAGTTCTTTTTTATTTTTGCATAAGCCTGTGGGAGGTACTGTACAATTTAATTCGTCGATAATGGACATTAAGCGTCGGATTTTCGATGAAATTTTTTATTGCTACAGAGGTGATTGCAAAAGGTTCAATAAAGTATACGTAAATATGATCATTATCAGATTTTCATTTATTTTTAATCTTCGTAATATCGTACTAAGCTATACTTTTCAAATACCACGGTTGGTTTTACAGTCCTAAACAAAACTACGTAACTCAAATGGGATTAAAAAGTCACAAAATTATATTGTAGCCAATGGGCTTAAGTGTCCCCACAATTACTTCCTAAAGTCAATCTTTACGGTATAGCCAAGACCGGTCCAGAAGAAGGTGGCAGCATGGAGTATGGACAACACGTACATTGTATTCCTAGTTTTTAAGGGGAGACCTAACCCTTTGCATTGGAAGAAATATTTTGTTTTATATTTCGTTTTGTTGTTTCAGATTAAACTTCTGTTACTTTATTAGTGATGCTACTAAGTAACAAAATCAGAAAGTCTTAAGGTTTACTAAAGATTGCGATTTTTTAATTGAACTTCTTTATCTTTACTGATTCATTTGTGTTTGATTGTGTGTTAAATGGGTGCAGTTTATAATAATTATGATTTTATTTAGTACTAGCATTTCACTCGCGACTTTTCTGGGTGTTTTTAAAAAAAAAAAAAAAATTATAGCCAATACAACGTGTGACATATTAGGCGCAATACCTCAGACACCCCAATTAGAATATTAAATTTGAAGTCTGAAACAACTTCCGTAACTAAATAAATTAAAACCAAACCTTGGCATTTATATAAAATAGTTATCCTTACTGAACGCAAAACGTATGTGCGTCATATAATATCCTTACGCAGACGCATACACTCATGCAATGTTAGCGGCCGATGCGACTAGTGTTGCCCAAACGAGAGTCTCGCAAGAGTCTTGCAATTAGCGATTATCCTATTGCTATTTATTAGTTAGTAGTAGCAGTAGGAGATCTCAGAACAATGTAACAGAGTCTGTTACATTGTTCTGAGATCTCAACTACCGTCTTCAGTCCTTTTGGATATATATGGGGTTTCCGTTACACGTTGTATATATCTGCATATATATAAATACAATACAATACATAGGTAATTAAATAATACATTATACAATATATATAATGTGTTCTTTAACATCATGTGGAGAAATAACAAAAGAATAATCATAAATAATTGGAAAGAAAATAATTAGCAACCGTATAATTAGCAGTTTGTAATGATATGATGGTAGTCGAACGCGAGCCTATCAAGAATACGATTAAAATAGTATTTTTTATTTGTTTAAACTTTATTATTTTTTCTCTTATAAATATTTGAGAAGTCTTACTTTTAACAATAAATTATATGTCTTCGTTCCAAATTACGAAATCTATTAAATAAAAAAAAAACTTAATATTTTTCCACATTAAAGCAAGAAATTAAAATCATCCGTGAAAAATAACAGCAACAAATCTCAGTCTCAGTTATTTAAGAGTTAATAGTTTAATTTATTCGTATACCTTCGTTAAGATTCAGGATTTTTAATTAAGACATCTTGTTTCCAGTGATTAAGGACCTTTATGCTTTTTATCATTTTGTTCCAAACACGCCAGCACAACCCAAAATGTACTCAATTTGTGACAACTTTAAGTTTAATTTTTAATGCGTGAGTCCCTCATTCGTGGAAGACGTGTGATTGGGCTCCTTTTGTTTTTTTTTTTGTTTCGTAGAAAAATGTCTCGAATTAGGATAAGTAATGGCGGGTAATGTTAATTTGTTGAATTCTTGTGTTTTTTTTTGTTATAAATTATTTAATTAACGGAAATAATTGGGAGCCGACTAAGTACGAGAAATTCTTTCGGTAAAAAAGTCAGTCAGTCAGTCAAGTTAAACAGTAAAACTGCGATTTTCAGAACAGTCCAGGTACACGATTACCGACAAATGCTTGCACTGCTTGGTCAGATCCATTCAAATCTGTGTGCAAATTTCTTCAAAGAGCACCACAGACATAAATAATTCTTCGTTCTCATTCGATTTTACCAATACGGATTGTAAGGACTTCAAAACAGATGTTGACCTCTGAGTTTGTTCCGGGGGTTCTTCTCAGGGTAGTCAGCTAAGAAGCACCAGCCACATATAGTTTTGTTAGTGTAAGTGTTCTTTAGTTATAACGAATTTGAAAAATTAATACAACGAGGCAATGCCACCAGTATCTTGGGTACGTTGCCAGCCGACAGCGTTGAGGATCAATTTTTATGATGCTTTATTTTAGTTTGTATTTTAAGTATTTTAGTACATAATTATGTATATTTGCTGAAATAAATATTCTATAATTTAATTTAAAAAATTATAGAAATGTTAATTATTTCAAAAATAAATATGATTTATCATTTACAAAAGAGACTCGCTGATCTCATCTCTCGGTGACGAAAATGACTTCAAAGTACTTCGTAACAAAATATGGTCTTTTGTACTTAAAAAAAAAAAACAAAACGCATTTAAGTCTAGGAACTATATATGACTCTTACAGTTAACACATACATTCGCAATTACGAGCATCAACATTATCATTATGATATCATACCAATAGAATTAATTAAAATGATCAATATTATCATTATTATTATTTGAATGCTTGGTTACAATTTTAAGGCGTTTAATATCTCACTGCTCGATTGGAAAGATCTCCACAATAGTCCTAAGTTTGTTCACATCGATCCGTTACTCCGTTTGATGTGAAAGAGGGACATATGAGTAACAGCACACTTTTTTGCATTTTTTTAAATATTAGTATTGATTTGCAAAATAGACATCATTTATTGCTCTTTAGCGAACTGAAAATATGTAACAAAAAAAATATACGCTTCGAATTGATAACTTCCTCCTTTTTTTGTCGTCGGTTGAAAAAGGAAACCCTTTTTTATTGTCGATAGGCTAAGGTTTGAAAACCATGGCGACAGTTTAAGTAGTATAATTGTAACTTATGTTTCAATGACTACATCTAAATACAAGCCTATTGCTGGATGGTGGATGTTCTTTTTTTCGATTTTTACAAGCGGATTGGTACTATCAAGATAACCTCACAACACGCTACTCTCAAATAAAATCAACTTAATTTATTTGTGCACACAGGTCTGCAGGCGTAGGATCTATAGTAATATTTCAAAAAGGTAAAGTTTGTAGGAAGTAATCTCTGTATCTACTAAACCGATATTGAAAATACTTTCGCCAGTAAAAGCTACGTTTTTCCTAAAGGACATAACCTATATTTGTCACTGAAAAAATAGCATAATGCTCTATGATTTCACGTGAACGAAGCCGCAGGCAAAAACTAGTATTGTTATTAAATGTATATCTGTGCCCTGCCACAGGCAGAAGCATACAAATATGGGATATATCTTAAATAATTTAAACAAAACAAAAACCATTTTAAAAAGCAACATGTGTTAAATTAAATTAATTTTTTTACAAAAGATTCGTCAAGCCCTGTAACATGTATCAAACAAAACCTTTAAACCGCACTACAGCATTTCACCCTATCTAAAACCGTAGGTAAGGTAACCTAACCAAATTCACTCCGCCCCATTTCTACTTACCGTTCACTTAGTTTAGAATCTAGTTCAATATAAATCTAGCCAGCATTCGATTACATCTATCCAGTGTATCGCGAAATAGATTATCTGGGGCCGGGGTGAGCACAAAGGGTGGTGGTAACGACGTTTTCCATCGATTGGAAATCCAGTGTTTTAAATAACGGTGGAGCTGCGAGGAATTTGTGTCTGAGTTGGTTTATGCATTTTGTATAGAAACAAAGATACGTACATTGAAGAACTTTTTAAGGATTTAAGGATGGGCAATCATCCAATGACTGCCTGCCGATATGGGTGAAGCGGGAGGGTGTGTCAGATTTTTACTGACTAAAACCCATTCGTGTTTCATCATATTCCATTCTTGTTCCGAGGCCGCGGTAACTCTTTCGAACAATTCCATAACCCCACGGCCCCCTTGTGGGCCCTAACAATTTTGCTGATACTCTTTAAGGCGCGTGTGGAACACTACGCGCCGTCTACACGGGCCTAGTTTCAGTCGAGCAGCGAGCTACCAATTGCTCACAGCCCGCAGGCCCGCGCCTTCGGTGGCTAGAAGTCACACTGTGACTCTCGACGCCCGGAGCGTCTCTTCCTCGCGCGTCCCGCCACCTCCTTTGCTTGCATGACTGCTTCGCAGAAAGGGATGACTGCTTCCCATGCCTCCTCGCTCCGGACTATGGATTGAACCAGGGCCGAGAGCGAGGGGTTACTGCCTATCGCCCCTACGAGGACACGGCGAGCTCTGCCCAAGCGGGGCAAACCTCCACTGTATGTTCCACCGTGTCCTCAGGGCGATCCTCGCAGTGGTGACACCCGGGCGTTTCTTCCCACCGAATCCGACACATGTAGCTCCCGAAACAACCGTGTCCGGTGAGCACCTGCGTCAGGTGGAAGGTGAGGACGCCATGACGCCTCATTAGCCACTCCTCAAAGAGGGGACTTACCGCTGCTATTGTGGCGTGCCCAACATTGAAGAACTTAGATTTAGATTTAAACGAATCATTCAATTCATTTTTCATTTGTACATCTTGGACAGTCAGTTCACAGGTAGTTAGCAGGCAGAAAATCTCAAACAGCCTTGTCAGGGGTAATCGTGTTATCCAGCTACTGGATTCTAGAGATTAGGTAGGCAGTCGCTCTTACCGACTTAACTACAACTCAACATGTTCACGGCCAGCATAACTCTCCACAGATCTTTTAATAAATACCTTTATGTCATAGAGGAGTTACATACAGCCCACTCTGCAGAGTCTGCCTATTGGGGTCGGCTTGCAGTCCAGCCGAATGCAACTGAGTACTAGTATGGCTAACACGATAACCCGTGGCAAAACTGGTGTCAGATTTTCTGACTTCAAACTACCCGTAAAGACAGTCAAAAATGTACAACTGATATGGCGACGGCTTACTCCTTCCTTTCGAGGCACGGAGAAATTTCGATGTGTAAAGCCTGCAATACATGTTGGCCGAGCGTAGGCCAACGCGAGCGTTGGCAAATAGGTACAAGGCAAGAAATAATGTCCACAAGTTCGACAAGTACGTCGAACGCCAATGCAGACGACCAATGCAGAAGAGGGTCTATAGAGCTGCCCACACGTTGGCCGAGCGCAGGCGAGCGCCTTTGATTTGTGACCAAAAACCGACACTGACCCGAAGTGAGGCAAGTGATCACGAGCAACGGCGAGCACAAGACAAGTTGCACCAAATGAGCTCTATACACGTTGGCGCTGGCCTTCGCTTGGCCAACTAGGCAAGTGACATCGAGAGATAGCAAGACAAAGCAAATATACTGTCTACATGTTGGTATTGGGCTTCACTCGACAACGCTCGGCCAACATTTGTATTGCAGGCTTTAAGATTATCGCCAATCTACGGACCAACCTCGATAAGCATTGCTTAACCTTGGAAATTTATCCGTACTACTGTTATTTTTAACACGCTTTTATTAGGTCGACCTGTATGTAACTAACTATGTAATGAAATCTAAGGTAACTAATTTAACCATCTTTCAAGGGTCGTAGCGTAATGAAAATTGGCAGCTGTATGTGGTTTTGATGACAATACAATAATATGGTACTGTCAAACTGATCTGATGATGGAGCCGGAAGATATGAACTGGAACTTCATGATGGAAAATCGTATCATAGTTGTTTTGGATTTCTTAGAAAAGTCTTGTAATGGACTTTGACCACGATTAGGTTGCAAGGTCTGATGATGAAGCCGGAAGATAGGCACTGGCATTCCATGATGGAATATAATATCATAGTCGTGTTTGCACTTGTGAGAAAGGCCACGTAATGTACTTTGAACACGATCAGGTTTCAAGGTTATAACAAACCAAAATAAAATCTGTTATCAGTTTTCTTAACCTTTTTGAATTACCGCGTAATCCATAGATTTATTATTAGGTCGATCTACAACGATTTAAATATGCAATAAAATCTAAGAATCTGAATTAAACGTACTACTAATTGTTGCATCATCATGAAACTTGGCAATTATGTGTAGACTAGACGACAATACAATATTATGGTAACATCGAACTGGTCTGACGATGGAATTGGAAGGTGGCTGATGGAACCTTGGACTGCCTACTAGTAAACATTTCTAATTTCCGCTCATTACATTAGTCTTAAAAGCGTGTTTCTGGTTTTTGAAACTATTAGTTATTTATCCATGAGCTCGACCATCTAGGTATTTTTTTAAAGAGAACTACTCATGAGTGTAAAATTCACATTACTAGCAATCTCAGACTAAGCTAAATACGCTTGTGCCTGGAGTGGGTTCACGGCAATATTGGAGTTCGAACTAACAATCTCTCGATCAGAATTACGACACCTTAGCCATTAAGCTATTAACACTTCAAATAAATTAGAATAATTCTACAAAAATCAAATACCAAACGATGTGAAATAAGAACCATATTTTAATAACCTTTTAATATTTAAGGAGCTACAATTTATTATTTAGTCTTCAAATAAAGCTATACATAATGCATAATAACTAGAAACATCCTGACTATGAGTTACGACTATAGACATAATAGTCGTTACTCTTGTCCTAGACTGCATTCGCATTGTGTTAAATCGCTTACACAAGTTTTAACAGGACTCATTTACATAAATGATTTAATATATTTGTTAGGGTTTGGTCATGTTTTGTGAGCAAATGTATGGGTTTGGTAATATATTCGGTTTGGGGAAGGTAAATATGGTTTCGTAATGTAGGTTCGCTGATAAGACTATCTTGTTTCGTGTTGTTTGTTTTTGTCAATTTATTGGTAATTATTTAACATTTCTGTAACATTATTTATTTATTTATTGCACAATGTACACGCAATTACAGGCATGGCTTATAACTAATGTATACATAACCCTGTTAGGGCGAAATTAACTTAAAACTAACATGTTGCAAGGTAAGCTACAGAAAATTTTTGAAGTGAAAACTTCTTTAGCGGCGTTGTGCACTTTTTTTGTAATGGGTAAAAAATGTTAAACTCGCGTCAGGACACGTGACCTGATCGAAAATTCGTAAGACGGACGGAGAGTAGACAGCCGGCGCGGCGTAGGAGAGGAAGTATCCCCTTCTCTTTCTACGGCGCGGCGAAAATTTATGCCTGCGCAAACTTTTTAATGTAATATAAATTGTCATGTTTGTGTACGATAGCGCAATAAATAAATATTGTATTCTACCACATAAATGATAGTACTTTTATACTGATAATTAAAGCAATTCGTGCAAAATTATTCCCTAACCATTCCAAAATATCAAAAATGCACAACGTTAATATTCAAGTTTTCACTTCTGGCGGCACTCCCGGAGTGCAACCCATTTTTTTATATTAATTTTCTGTTGGGTTTTAAAAATCAATAAAAAGTTATAATAGCATGCAAAATAATACCGTTACATTGGTAATGTTAGTGTGCACTATTTATTTAGATCAGGAAGATAAGGCTGGTTGATACGGAAGCGACTTAGTTTTATACTATGTGGTGATGATACACTCGTATCTCTGCACTAAAATTACTCAATTTTAGTGCAGAGAACCACTGACTTTCATAAGACAGTGTGCTCTAGCTTGGGAATAAGTAGACTCACGTATGATACTCAATCTGTAAGTATTGTTTTCTTTGGAATGTTGTATTGAATCTTGGCTGTCAATAATATTATCATGTATGGCATGTTAGTAAGTATTGTAAACGAACGCTCGCATTTACATCGCAAACATAAAAAACACTTTAATTTTCCAACTCTGAGGCAAGCTTTTAACAATGATTGTCGCTGAAATGAAATGAAATTTAAACGTTTTATAAATTCGATTATTCTCCTTCAAAATAACCAGATTTACCATGTGTTCACAGCCTTACGCATAAATACATCCCGGTGGTACACACGTTAGCCACCTACAGAGTAACCAACGGTCCCTGTTATGTACTACGCTTTATATTTGAATAAGCACCATGTACCCTGCCTTATAGTTAAGCTATTAAGATTACAATTATGCACAGTAGCTTGTTGCATTTTGTTGGCTGTTTAGTTACTAAAGCGTTAACTATAGAATAGAAACGATTATTCAACGAAGATACAATACAACAAAAACAAATCTATAGAATAGGATCATTGTAGACATGATAGTTTAAAAGTACCTAAGCATATTTACGGGTGATGTATATTGCAGGCTTTGCGGGTATGTTGTAACTGAAGGAACAGTGTGGGATTGTAGTCAGTAGAAGTCTGCCACTCCCGTTGGCTCCACCAGGGGAAGAGTGATTTGATAATTTTCCTCCGAAAAAGAAAAGTACGTACCTGATATGTAGTCATGCGAAACATTAAAAAAAACGGGTTGCACTCCAGGAGTGCCGGCAGAAATGAAAACTTGAATATTAACGTTGTGCATTTTTGATATTTTGGAATGGTTAGGGAATAATTTTGCACGAATTGCTTTAATTATCAGTATAAAAGTACTATCATTTATGTGGTAGAATACAATATTTTTTTTTATTGCGCTATCGTACACAAACATGACAATTTATATTACATTAAAAAGTTTGCGCAGGCATACATTTTTGCCGCGTCGTAGAAAGAGAGGGGGATACTTCCTCTCCTACGCCGCGCCGGCTGTCTACTCTCCGTCCGTCTTACGAATTTTCGATCAGGTCACGTGTCCTGACGCGAGTTTAACAGTTCTTACCCATTACAAAAATAGTGCACAACACCGCTAAAGAAGTTTTCACTTCAAAAATTAGGGGTATTTATTGCATCAGACTGCTAACAAAGTTGGTAGTTTGGTTGGTCGTACTTGCCGAGGTAGGTCCGTGAACATCTTAACACAAGACATCAAGATTCCTCCATACCTCCAAAAGTACGTTAACCTGTTGGTCCCGGCGTACATTAGTACATCTTCCACAATCCTTACAGGTATTCAGAAGCCAGAAATATTATACCAGTCTTGCCAAGGCTTATATAACCCCGGAGCAGACTACCCCGAGAAGAAACATCGAAACAAACTCCGAGGTCAACTCAATCTTATTTCATTTGAAACTTTTGTTCACACGGTAGGCGTAGTGACTGAGTCATTGGCTGCTGCGCTACGCGATGCCAGTTCGATTCCTGCACTAGAACAAATGTTTATATCACCTACAAGTAATTGTTCCCGCACTGGGTGATGTGCACGTTTAAATGTTTGCAAACGCAGGCTTAATACAGGAGAAATTCCTAGTAAAGAGCAATGTTTGAAAACATAATACAAATTGCTTTCAATATGAACACACAAATCATTGTATGTGAATCATTGTGTTGTAAACTTTGATTTCATCATCTGAAGAAAAAGTCGAAAACACACCAATATATTTATCAAGGACCTGCTAATAAATGCTGTAAAGGACTTTATTTGTTTAAAATATCAACTTACTTTGTTAGAATTCGCAAGTTTTTGTTTCTTCCATGTTTATTTTGTTAATATGTTGGTGTTGAAAGTATCACTACTTTGTATAGGAGTTTGGTTTAATCAAACATTTTTTTCTTTTGTTCTGAGCAATTAGCGGTTTTTGTCAGCCCAATGAGTAACGGTACAGACCTGTTAAGTTTCTGGTAAAACCCTTATTAGCCTTGTCGAAGATTTTTGGGTTACGTCGTAAAACATCTTTTATCTTCTTTAACAACTTTTTCCAACAATGTCAATCGGTTTCCAGTCCAACAGGATCTATAACGGGATCATATCTAACCGCTACAACCCAATAGCTGGATAAAACGATACTTCTTCTCAAGAGTAGTATTACATTTTCTGGTTTCAGACTATTTGTAACGATTGTGGAAGGTGTGCAAATGACAGCCGGAAGAGACGGCTTACCGTACCTTGCGAAGCACGAAGGAATCTCGATATTAAGATGGTAAACATTAACCTTGAAGATCAGTAGCTGTTCTTATTTAGCCACGGGATCCTCGGGTATCCTAGTAAAATAAAGAACCTTTACAGTTTTGCTACAATCATCCATCCGTCTGTGTTCATGGTTTTACTTAGAAAATTGATGGTAAAAAATATTATTTTAATCATATCATTGCTATAGACATTAATCGAAAGCGAGATTAAGCAAAATATTTAATGGGCCTTTAGCTTTAAAAGTATTTTTTTTTTCGTCAGTTGTCAGATGTTATTTTGTACTAAAATTAGAATGTTATTATTTAAAATAGTAATGTTAAATTGTGAAGTTTCTGGCATGTTCGTCTCCAAACGCAACTAGTTCTTGACAACCCAGTTCAGACACAAGCATATTTAGCTTAGTTGAAAGGGTTAACAAGATTTATTTATTTATTTACACTTTATGCACATAGGTACAAAGGCGGTCTTAATGCCGTTCTACCCACATTACCTCATCTAGCTAAACTTAACACGCAAAAAAACATGACGAGTAAAAGTGTTATTTATAACCAATTTACAAAATAAATATTTCATTTCATTTCATTGCCAGTTTTCTTTTTTATTAAACCCTTCCAATCTAAATAATACCTGAATTATAGCTGAATAAGAGTTGTTTATCCTTCTTTCGTAACTAACGTCAAAACGGAGTAACAGATCAATGAGATTTTTGGTGTGAAGATACACAGTTCAAGGGCTGAATAGTGACATTAGGTCTATTTTTCAAATGTTTCTAATACTATAAAACTATGCACACAAAAGAAGCCGCGGCAAAAGCTAGTCACATACAAAAATTCACCGATGTGCATCGACTCATTCTCCGCCATATCATGATGTAAATAAAGTGTTAAAATACCTTTATGTCAAGTATGTAAGGACTGCGGGGATAAGCATGTGTTCGGTACGCACTGGTGGGTCTGGACCGGTTCGTATTATACCCTCTCTTTGGCCACCGCGTGAGTACAGTTAGTGAAACAATTTGCAGTATTTGAAATTTTTATTTTAATCCAAAGTATTTTTTTAAACCTCATAAAGTGTTCGTTTTATTAAACACATATATAGGTAGTATTAGAACAGTGGTGGTCCAGTGGTTGCTGGCCCAGCTTGCGAATTGTAGATCACAGTTTCGATGTCAGGATGGCAAATGAGTTTGGGTAATTTGTTTGCATATGAAACAAAATCAAAGTAGATACGCTTCTCTTAATCCAAAGAAAAAATGCATTGTGAGGACACCGGTCATAGGACTAAAACACTGAAGACATGTTACATCCACCATCCCATAAGTATTTTTCCGTACTTCTAAACACAATACATGTTGATATTAATCGGACTGACAGAAATTTGGCAAAATACAAGAGATTCATGAAAACAAATTAATAGTTTAAGAAACACTAGAAAAACACGCTTTTATAAATGCACGTAAAAAGAAAAAAAGATCGTGTTCAAAGTCCATTACGTGGCCTTTCTCACAAGTGCAAACACGACTATGATACGATATTCCATCATGGAATGCCGGGTGCCTATCTTCCGGCTTCATCATCAGGCCTTGAAACCTAATCGTGGTCAAAGTTCATTACAAGACTTTTCTAAGAAATCCAAAACAGCTATGATACGATTTTCCATCATGAAGTTCCAGTTCATATCTTCCGGCTCCATCATCAGATTAGTTTGACAGTACCATATTATTGTATTGTCATCAGAACTAAATACAGCTGCCAATTTTCATTACGCTACGACCCTTGAAAGATGGTTAAATTAGTTACCTTAGATTCCATTATATAGTTAGTTACATACAGGTTGACCTAATAAAAGCGTGTTAATAAAATAAATGTGAAGTAAAATAGCTTTTATTGTGGACAGCGAAGTGAAGCATCAATAGTCTAATAGCTAAGGTGTTAGCCATGTGATCGAAAGGTTGCGGGTTCGAAACTTACCCATTACACTATTGCCGTGAACCCACTCCAGACACAAGCATATTTACTTTAGTTGGTAACGAGATTGTTAGTAATGTGAATTATAAACACATTGCTAGTTCTCTTAAAGAAATCGCTGAACCACTCTAAGTTACATTTGGCACAGAGATAAGTTATAGTCTGGAATAGCACTTACTTTACTTAGGCTTAATTTTTGTCCTGGGAAAATACATAATTATCATTGAATAAACTTTTCAAAATACACACGTGAACGAAGTTGCAATGATTTTTGAGATGGTGTCATCAATTTTAAAAGCTATATCACTTTCAATCTAATATAGCTTAAGTTCTAAATCCTTACTAATATTATAAATGCGAAAGTAACTTTGTCTGTCTGTGTGTTACGCAATCACGCCTAAACTACTGAACCGATGTTGATGAAATTTGGTACAGACGTAGTCTGGAGTTTGAGAAAGGACATAGGCTACTTTAAATTTCGAAAAAAAAGGGCTGTAAAGGGTTGAAATAGGGGATGAAAGTTTGCATGGAAATTACATCATTTTTAAAGCTAGAAGCTTGAAACTAATTTTTTAGACTTTTGATTAGATATTAATAAATACGACATTCAAATTATGTATAAGTTTTATTATCAAAATAATTAGCCTAAGAAATTAAAAATGCATCCGAATGTCACTATTTCGCGCGCACGAAGTCGCGGGCACAGCTAGTATCTTATATACGTGTGTTCTACACATTATAAGACAAAAGTTTAAACTATTGTTGCTAAACTTAATATTAAAAGATACTTCACAATGTTATGCGAACCGTACCAAAACGCAGATCGCAGCCATATCCGCTAAAATAAAAGCT
Source organism: Tholera decimalis (assembly GCA_943138885.2). NCBI lineage: Eukaryota > Metazoa > Arthropoda > Insecta > Lepidoptera > Noctuidae > Tholera > Tholera decimalis. The sequence continues at coordinate 7,677,822 of OW964565.2, read as the reverse complement.
GAGCAAGGTCTGTGACCTTTAACCGGATTCAATGGGCACGCATGATCATCTCCTCATCAATATCTTAATTACGAACTTATGTGGGAAGATACCGGTGCCATTCTGCCTTTGCAAGCACTCTGATTCATGTTGTTGAGATGTGGTTTTGAGTTGTTTATGTTTATAAAATATCATCATCTGTTTAGTATTTTCCCAACCATGTAGGTTGGCTTTCAGTCTAACAGGATGCAACTGAGTATAAGTTTTTGACACGTAGGTAGTCAACCTATTTTTTTTTAAACTATTGCATAGCTTTTATCGCGGGCTTTGAGCGCGGCGACCGAATCAAGAAATTCCGTAACGAAAATAAACCTAACACCCCCCACTCCGACCGGCACAGCGGTGCGGCGTTGAAAGCCGTGCATCGTCTATCGTCGTTTCAGTTCGGCAGACGTCGGCACGGTGTTTGTGTGCGTGCGACTAGACGTATGCGTGTAGACTATCTGCTAATAAACCCATATATTCAATGATAAAAATTTCTGAATAACCTACATGTATTGTAAGATAATAAAAATATTTTAAACAATATTAACTTCTTATTTCTTCAGTGAAAGAAAAATAATTGTTTTCTTATCGGTCACCACGCTCAAAAAGTGTAACTTGAATTAATATAAAAAAAACTGCATAAATAAAATAAATAAATAATTATAATTGCATAAGTTGATAAAAAATGCTATGCAATAGCTTTACCGCGGCAGTCCCCGAGTGCCACACTCATTTTTTTCGCTCTTGGCCTCAATCTCGCCTGATGGTAAGCGATAGATGAGGTCTACGATGTGACGAGCAAGCCCAGAAGATGCCTATTTACTTTTACTTTGGCTTTAAAGCCTATACTTATCTGACTTCTATAACCCAGTACCCCCCGTCTACCCGTAACGACTATCAAAGATGCCCAAATGATAGCCAGGGAAGGCTAAACGTACTTTCCTAGGCACGGGGTATTATGCCACTAACTTTCAAACTCCAGGCTACAACTGGGAAATATCTTACAGCAAAACTGAATAGCACAATTTGCCCGACCCGGGAATAAAACCTGAAACCTCGTGCTCAGGAGTCGCGTTTGCGACCACTCGGCCAACGAAGCAAAATAAAATATAGCAGCAAAATATTTGTCCTCCAGCTTACAGAGCTGGTAATTTGCCTAGAACACTAGTAGCATTGCCAGGTCAACGGTACAGTCAGTTTGATTTGCTTATTGAATGGTAAAATAGTTAGGTAAACTCATAACGAAGCCAGGAAGGTATAATATATACTATGATAATGACTATAAATTGTCGATTTCTCATTTTTTCTGAAGTCCTACCCAAAGTACGTGACACTTGGGGCGTTTTGACAGGCGGGTGGCCAGACGTGCGAGGGGATAAGTGAAAGCCAGACCTTGTGTCGTTTCCTCCTTTCCCCTTCTTCTTTCTTCTCTACCTCCAGGGGTTGCGGGAATGTTCTAATGAGATATCGCGGCCCCAGAACGTAAGGGCCGTGAACAAAACAGGGTAGGTTTTTAGTCAGTACAACTCTAACACTCCATTCCCCTTCACCCAGAGCGCGGGAGTCATTAGATCATTTTTCTACCGCAATAAAGACCCTGTGTCACGGACAGTGCCCACCAGCCATTTTTAAATTTATTTGAAAAGATTTTTAGCAAAAGGATCCCGATCGCATTTAGGGTTTGACCTCAAATGGCCCGAAAATAAAGTTACCAATGAGGAACAATATTTGCGCCACTGGAGGTTAAACATGCAAATTTAAATAAGGAATGCCTAATGGGAGCTCTAAGCTCTTGGCTAGACAGATACATGGCAATTTTAGAGGTGCTTAACCTTGCATTTACCGAGGTCGGTCCGTAGATGTATGAGATGATGAGCAAGAATAGGAAGATCATTAGAACTTGCAACGATTTATTTACCATGTTTATGAATTGTTTCGAGTTTCCGATATTTCGTACGGAAGAACTCGGGTACTAGGATATAAATATCTCGTTTTAAGTTCTGATGACATGCTTTTATCGGATCAATACAATTATTATTATTTGAGTAATGCACTTTTACGACACCAAAAAATGTCAACCCAGTCTGCAGTTTCAAAATTATGATAATCTCACCCACTTCAAAAGTCCTTGACGATACAAAACACAGACCGTCCGCGATCATCTCTGACGTCACCCCACGCACAGACAAACAAACAAAGGGACAAAACTCGATATTTTAACGAGGCTCTCGTTTTAAATTTATAATGCCACCTTCTGTATTCAACACTCACTGACTACCAATTCTGCAACGCGAATGTATAAGAGAAGACGATGTTACTGACAAAGATGGTAATAAGGACGTATTATGATTGGCTAGGAATTTTCTTTGAGCCCTGTTTAAAGGTGAAATAAATTATGTAAACAGTTCGAAGCTTGGAAATAGGTTGTTAGTAAATTGGTAGTAATGTACCGAAGCAATTAGAACATGTTGTTTTGCTGTAAAGGTTTCTTAAATAATGGTGTTAATACTACTATGATTAATTTTATTTTACTTATAGAGTATGTTAACTAACAGAGGGCGTTCCCGTTAACACGCAATAGTATAGCATCCATACTTGAAGTACGGCAACGTCGCAATTTATTTATGACTACGTACGTGTGTACAGAGTGTTTCTTTTACGTATCAGTTTAACATTTTTAGTGAATATTTTAATATTAAAAAAATAAAAACATTTTGTTTTCTAATGGCAATATTTTTTGAGCATGTATGGATGCTATACTATTGCGGGTTAACGGGAACGCCCTCTGTTAGTTAACATACTGTATAAGACAAATATACTTTAGTCATATTAAATTAATACTTTGCTTAGCAATTTATATATACTTTAATACATTAAAGTTAATAACTAAAAAATATACCTTTCCTGCACCTTAACTACTTATATGAATACGTTTAAAATTTTAAACACATGTGTACTCTTGGAAGATTTGAGTACAGTAATTATTAGAAGAGCTAATGAAATAATAACAAAATTAAAACTGTAGATTAACACTGCTAGAAAAGGTGTCTTACGTAGTCTGAGTGCCTCCCGATGCATTGCCGTATCTGCAATCTATCATCAATGTCTCTAAGTCATCACGCCAAAGCTTTATATACCTTCCTCAGTGATAACACCCTTCCTCTGACTCCCTGACTCTCTAGCTCATACAATCTAATCTAAAATCTACTAAGAACTGGTAAACCACAATAACATCAAGCCGCCATTCAAAATAACTACCTACCTTATAAGAAAAGTCAGCAAAGAACTAACCGATATCTAATGTTACTATGGTTACTAATAACCACATTTTACGTCATCACCAAACCAATCATTAAAACAAAACACAATCCGAAAGCCGACCTACCATCATTCGGACATTCAATACTTAGCCATATCAGTTCCATAGCTCGTAACACTTCAACTAAATCACTTGAAGCCCACATCAAATCAGCAGCTGAAACTAGCATTAATCTGCACTAAGTTGCCATAATTCCCCTTAAGAACAACACAGGACACCATAAAAGCGATTGAACTGGTATTTGCGCCTACAGAATGCATAAGCCTCCCTTAAAGGCTATTATTGTGTTGGACAAATCATGGTGTTACGCTTGACTAGGTGATGTGCTTGGTTTCGCTTGGTGAATTATTGGTTTGATTTATTTTGTGCCTATTTTAATAAAATTTTCAAAGATATTTTGAAGGGCTAATTTGTACTTCCCGTGACTCAAAGGCTGACATTGACTTTAGCTAGATGCTAAGCAATTAAGCATTACACACAACGTGGCAATGTGACCTATTATTTTGGAACATTGCAAGCTAATAGCTTCGAAAATTAATTTTTGGACACTATTTCATTTGGACACAGTGGATTAAATAGTTTGACATTTACATTTATTTTTAATTAAAACTCTTCTAACTATATTTTGAATCAGTTAGCCATTCTAATGCTGTTAATTACTATTCATTGAAAAATGTCAATGAGACATAGGTACCTTACCTTTATTTTCACGTATGCATGGTCTTGTTAATGTATTTGAACCCCCAAGGTCATGAATTTTATAGGAGGACACAATGTCACAAAAACATATTTTATTCCAATGAATCTTCTAAAAATCATCTTCAAACAAACCGCTTGATACCAACCACTCAAAGTAAACCTCCCATGCATTTATAAAAACACACATAAGGCATATCATACTCACAGACTTGTTATTAGTAGCGGTGTCCAAAGCAAGGCCGGCGGCGTATACGCGCACTTATAAATCAAGTTATTCGTTACGCCCCAACCGCATTGTCCTCGCCTTATGCTTAAAAAAGCAAAAAAAAAAACACAAGAAAGCAAAGGAATATATCGAAAATCGAGCACGTCAAAATTTATTCCGATTGAATCGAAAACGAATTCGGATGCGCCTGCGCATGGTAATGTAGCAGGGATTTTGATTGTCTGACGTTTTTGGGAGAACCGTTCCGTTTTATATTTTTGAATAAATTGGAGGGAAAGTCGTAAGATCAGAAAATAGTTTTTTTTTTAAAGAGAGCTATGTGGGTAGAATTCACATTACTGGCAATCTTATTAACCCCTCCAACTAAGCTAAATATACTTGTGTCTTGAGTAGGTTTACGGCTTGCGTACCTAATGCGGTTTGAACCCGCAACCTCTCCATCGCAAGACCGAAACCTCAGCCATTAAGCTATTGGCCCAATCTACGTAAAAATAAATAATAATGTAATAGCCAAAAAAAACTTGCAAAAACTTTTTAATAAGGCCCGTTTTACGATGTCTATATAGTCACGCGTAACTAAATCTAAAATGGAATAAAATTCGAACGTGATTATATGTCATGTAAATTACTGGCGCTGGCGGAACTTAATCAAACAAGGCCTTAAACTGATAAGGGATAATCAAGACCCCAAAAGTTACTTACGTTTTCTGAATTAATCATTTGAAGTTCAAGAATTGTCGAACTCAATTTTTGTCTGAAAACCTGTGAGAATTACCCTTGGAAGTTAGGTCTGACATGTTTTTAACTTAAAATAATAAATTCAGCAACCCACAGTAATTACTGTACTCATGTTATTTTCGCATCCATCATCTGTTTAGTCTCAGCTATGTTGGAACTTTCAGTCTAACTGGATCACAGAACAGATAAAAGAGGTTAGAAAGGAAATAGTTCCTGATTTGTATGAGAACGCGTGTCACCGCTTGTCTCCCACTATTTAGCTCCACTACAAGCAAGAGGGCCGTTACGTATGCGAATTACGCACACAAATAAATTACACACACTTAAATCGAGAGCTTGCTACTGATTGTAACTCACTGTCGATTAACATGCGCTGCGCATCACGGCCAATCAGAGCAAAGGACGAAACGTCAATGGTTGAAGTGTGGAGGACGCAACGCATGCATTACATTGTAAATGGACTTGGTCATTGCGTTGAATAAGCGAATATACATCGGGCAATGTATATTTTTTGTAACTTGTTGCAATAATGTTGTTAATGTTCGGAATTTCATAGTGATCAGAATATTTTTATGTTTTTTACAAATAAAATTGTAATCAAATGTTATTTTCCACTTACCGATGGAAAGATATACCACCTCGCTCTATATTTGCGGTCCGACTTTTTGTTTAACAGGTTATAATTGCACAACACGGCATTTTAAAACAGAGCTCTGTGTTCCGAAGTAATCTGAAGCGCACTAAACGCGGTGAATGAATTAATCAGTCGAGCTATGATTTTCGTATCATAAATGTGGCGTGCTCGCCACGCCCACATTACCATTCCAACCTTATTCATCTATTCCGTGAACTGGATGCAGCTGAGTAGTAGCGTTTTACATAGAAAGACTACCTATCTGACATTCCCAACCCAGTAACTGGGTAACACGATACCCCTTGGCTAGATCAGTGTCAGATGTTCTAGCTTCTGACTATCCGTAACGACGATCAAAGATGTACAAATCATACTTTACGAGGTACGTAGGAATCTCGATATATTAAGTTAATAAGAAAAAAAAAAGAAAAAAAAAGAAAAATGTTTTATTCGATAACAAAATTTGTCTTAACAATAATGAGGTTGACTTCTTCTTTTAAGTGTGAAAACACCTGTGCCAGGAGAAGCCGCAGTCCCTTAACTAGAATATATTAAATTAGAATAACAAATGTATTTGCATGAATTTTTTACACGATTTTTAAGTGTTTATGAATGCGTGTGTGTGAGTGTGTGTGTGAATGCGTTTGTGTCTGTGTTGTGTGAAGGTCATCCAAACACCGACCACGGCAAGTTTTGCTTAACCACAAAGATCAACCCGTGTGGTTGTTGTTATATAGCCATGTGCACTCAAGATTTGTTATTTTTCCACCCAACCATATAAATTGACATAGGATAATTACATTAATTAGTATGGATATTGATCTCAATATAAATCTTAGACATGTTAACATTGAATACTTTGACTGGTTTATATTGTGAATTGTGTTGTGACACTATTATTATAATAATTTTTTGATCTATCGAGTTGTTATTAATATATTGACATTTTTATTATTATTTTGATAAGTTTTAGGAATATATTGACATCTTTAATTATTATTGTAAATTGAATTAATTTTATGTTTTGCTGTGCCCTTCGGAGTCCATAATTGTATTTTAGCTTTAAGCAATTATTGTAACATCTAAACAACATTTTGGTATGCAAATAAATATAAATATACAGTATGTTAGTTTAAACGAGGGACATATTCAAACCTACAATAGTGTATGCTTACATGATACTAATAAAAATATGAACAAAAAAAGCACTTATAAATAACAGACAGAACCGTACCAAAAGTCCTCGGGGGGACTCCTGTGGTGGCGGAGTTTTCACACGAGCTTACTTTTTTGGCAGGATCGGGCCGTGTTTTGGTACTTTAGGTACTGTTTACAAGTTCATTCACCTCTTGCGCTTCAGTGTACATAATATTGGACAATTACGTCAAAAAATTAAGTTATAGGTTTTTTACATATTTAGGATGAGAATCGAATACTGAATACCCTCCCTCAATAAGTCCCTCGTTTAACCTAACATATTGTATATGAACAACACCAAGTCTTGTCCCAGATATTATTTTGGAAACTTAGGATCGTCTTTCAGATTAACTGTATGTAACTGAGCAAGTACCCACCATATTTTTAAACTATCTATGCCTGCGACTTCGCACCTGCGGGTTTAATCCCGTGAAAAACTTAGGATAAAAAGCCTATGTATTATTCTTATGTATATGCTATATTACTGCAAAGTTTCCTTTTGATCCGTTTTTGCGTGAAAAAGTACCCGATAAACATACATCCATCGATCCTCACAAACTTTCGCATTTATAGTATAAACTAATTAATAAAGTATAAAGGAAGTAGGACAAAGAACGAAACACCCCTCGACCCTTGTAAGGCTGGTGTCAGATTTTCTGGCGTCTGATTATCCGTAGGGATTGTCAGAGTTGTATAATTGACAGACGAAACCGACGGATCAACATGATTACCGAGGCACTGTAAAATGTCGACACATTAAAAAAGTTATTTAAAAAATCTAAAAAACCCGACTGCTCAACTGAAATGCAAGAAACTACCATAGTTTTATTTTAAAACTAGCTTGTGCCAGCGGCTTCGCCCGCGTGGGAAGTTTTTCCCGTGTAAATCCCGATCCCGTGGGAATTTCGCAAAATCCTTTCTTAGCGGATGCCTACGTCATAACATCTAACTGCCTGCTAAATTTCAGCCCGGGCCGTCCAGTGGTTTGGGCTGTGCGTTGATAGATCACTATGTCAGTCAGTCAGTCAGTCAATCAGTCAGTCACCTTTGAGTTATATATATTTAGATGACAAGCAGACGGGACCCAAATGAACAGAATATTTTTCTTTTTTTTTTCACTGCGTACAATGGCTTCGCACAGCCGCCATGTTTGATTTTTTTATTTACTAGGAACAATATTTACCTAAGAACACTTGGGCTGCGAAGACGAATCTAACGATACCTCAATTATGTAAATCCGTTCAGCTGTTCTGGAGATATGAGGTAATAAAGAATATTACATATATACAAACATACATACAAGATACGCGCGAAAAATATAACCCTTCCTTTGCAGTCGCCTACAAAGATCAACGATCCATGGATTAACCTCGGGAAGCGTTGGTTAACCTAGAAAATTAGTCCTATACGGTTGGATCGTTACTTAACCATAAACTTATATTTATTTGGGTGGACGAGCATAATATTATAATGATATATTTTTATGATTAAAAAGAATTAAGACTTAAATGTTCATTGCTTTGGTAGCAATTTTTTCCTGGAATTTTAACTCTATAGTATATACATCTACTTTGTATACTAATAGAAATCTCATCTTACTTATATTATAAAGGCAAAAGTGTATGAGGATGTATATATGGATTTTGTTACTCTATAGGTAACGCATAAACTACTGAACGTATCTGAATGAAATTTGGTACCTAAATTGTAAATGATTTTTATTTTGCAAATTGGTTATTAAATAACAATTTAACAGGTTATTTTTTTCGTAAATATAAACTAGATGAGGTAAATACTCGTAGATAATTGACATCCTAGAATAACACATAGGCTACTTTTATCCCGGAATTCCCACGGGATCGGGATTTACGCGGGAAAACCCTCCTTTACGAATGAAGTCGCTGGTAGAAGCTAGTAACTATATATGCAAGTAATGATTAGCACAACAAGCATAAACTCCAGCCAAAATCAGGATCCTCGTACCGTACGCATTAAAACCTTAAAGCGTACCATTTAAAAACACCGGCATCATTACGCCACATCGCATGGTAGCAAGCAAGACCCGCGTCGATCAGAACAATGGAAAGTATCGATGGCACTTGTCAAAAATAAAAATGTACCAACTGACCGCCGGGAACGATAAGTCTTTGTTCACTTATTTTGGTTCATGTATGGGCAACGAGCTTGTTTTTGGCGGTTCTTTTTTGGTTTTTAATAACAATATTTCGGGTAATGTCGGTTTCAAAGGCAATATCTTTTTTTACTTTATACCTGAGTATATGGTGTTAATTTAAATTCGATATCTCCACGCGTTTCCGATATAAAAAGTCTTGATAGATTTGACAGAAGGCCAAGTAAGTGATCTTATAAGGGTTCAGTTTTTTCCTTTTGCGTAAGGAACCCTCAAAATATTTAATTATTTTAGATATAAGTATATTTTAAACACAGTAATATCACACACAAAAACATTTCGCATTCTTAACATTCCACGGCCAAGTAAAAAACAAAATAAGCCAGCAAGGTTAGCCTGGATATAATTATTTTACAGAACAATGGAGTATCAATAGCACTTGATAAAAAATATTAAAACTTAGCTACCAAAGACGATATAATATGGCTTTGTTCAGGTTGAAGCGTGAGAACTTAGAGACGCTCGATTTTTTTTTTATTTATATCGTTCATATTTTAAAATGGAATTCTCTGCCGGATTCTTTGTATTTACTTTTTCATTTGGTCTACATGTTCTGCCTTAATTATTTATTACTAGCTGTGCCCGCGACTTCGTTCGCGCGGAATAATGACTTTCGGCAGCATTTTTAATTTTTTAAGCTAATTATTTTGAAAACAAAACTACAACACAAATACATAATTTGAATGTCGTATTTACTAATATCTAATCAAAAGTCTAAAAAATAAGTTTCAAGCTTCTAGCTTTAAAAATGACGTAATTTCCATACAAACTTTCATGCCCTATTTTAACCACTTGCAGTCTTTTTTTCGCGTTAAAAAGTAGCCTATGTCCTTTTTCAGGCTCTAGACTATGTCCGTACCAAATTTCATTAAAATCGGTTCAGTAGTTTAGGCGTGATTGCGTAACACACAGACAAACATAGTTACTTTCCCATTTATAATATTAGTAAGCATTTGCTTCAAAACAACTTTTTAACAAAAAATTAAACCGACTCCCAAAAAACACTGCAAAGTGAAAAATAATTTTAATTTCGGTAGTCGGTGTCTTTAGTTTTGTTTTTTCGTTTTTGGCACCGACTTCCGAAATTAAAATTATTTTTCACTTTGCAGTGTTTTTTGGGAGTCGGTTTAATTTTTTGTTAAAAAGTTTTTATTTCAATCTTTTTAGTTGGATGATTTTTAATTTACCTAGTTACAAGAGCCTAAATGTAAACTACTTATAACCTTTTACAAAATATTGCTTTTCCCAATGCTGGGCCGTTAATTGTTGAGGAGTTCTCCTGGTACTTCACCATCAGCTCTACATCACCATATGCATTGTGACGAGCATAAAGTGCTTAACATCCATATTCAAGTAATCGAATCGCAATCCACGAAATACTTATTATTGAGTAGTTTCAGCGGCCATCTGTGGTCTTCATCATCAGTTCCACTTCCCCAAATGGTACTTTTCAAGAGCAACTGCACAAGTTACTATAAGAAATACCCAAAATGCCATAGGTGTGCCTATAATATTTGAAGAGTTCCCGCGATTTCTCCAGGATCCCATCATCAGATCCTGACTTTGGTGATAATGGGACCAATTTCGAAGTATACCCATTCGAACAAAAAAAGAATTTTCCAAATCGGTTCAGCCGTCTTCGAGTACTCGATGATCATACATAAAAAAAAAAATATATACGCGTCGAATTGATAACCTCCTCTTTTTGTCGTCGGTTGAAAAGATTCACAATCTCACAATAACTTTGCAATGAACCTCACACTAGGATACCCTGTGTTGTGGTCCAGCCTCCTTCGTCACACGAGCAAGCTTCTGAAACTTTATAAAATAAATCAGTGCCTATGTAGGCTTATTGACGGGACCCGATAGGGCATTGCCTTACGGGGTTGCGGGAATGTTCTAACGAGATATCAGGTAGTAGGGTGGGTTTTTAGTCAGTAGAAGTCTGACACTCACTTTCACGCCACCCACAGCAGGAGGAGTCATTTGATGATTTTCCAACCCAGAAAAAAAGGCCTATCTATTTTCTATGTACAGACTCTACATCAAGCTACAACAATCTGTCAAATTTCTTTAATAGATTTTCAACTTTATTCTTTAAGAAATTAGGTTCAAGGTTGATTGGGAAAATTTTACAGTTTCGGCTAGCTTCATGTGCTGAAGCTAGCTGTCTGTACATTAAAATTAATCACCAAAATGTATATACGCACAGGGTTTCTAAACGACTGCACCAAATCTTATCTTATCTTACTAATCTTTCTTACTAATACTAATACTATACTAATACTAATATTATCCCATAAAAAACAATACTTGTCAAAAACCCAAGTCTCGCAACTTAGTTGTTCTACCGTAAAAAGTTGTGAGATCCATGTAATACCAAGTCGGTTATTAATTTATTCAGTCGCTACTTAAGGGACCTTCTGTCTTAAGTTGTTACGTAATTATCTAACCTAACGACATCTTATAGTGACCATATCAATATTAAAAATCTTTACCGTTTTAAATAAATACATTGACTCGGCCATCGCATGAAAACACAATATATCTCACAAGTAATACATATATAAATTAAATTGTTTATTGCGATTGCCAAGTCAATCTATTAGTTTAAAATGGTAAAGATTTTTAATATTGATATGGTCACTATAAGATGTCGTTAGGTTAGATAATTACGTAACAACTTAAGACAGAAGGTCCCTTAAGTAGGGACTGAATAAATTAATAACCGACTTAGTATTACATGGATCTCACAACTTTTTACGGTAGAACAACTAAGTTGCGAGACTTGGGTTTTTGACAAGTATTGTTTTTTATGGGATCTCATTGCTTTTTGTAGAAAGTCCTACTTTTTTCCTTTCCGGTACCTTCTACTTCTTGTATACCAACAACGAGTTTTCTTAAAGCCCTCTCTCTGTCTTATGAGCTTTTCTTATTTTTGTAGGTAAGGCTACCTTTTTTATTTTCCGGTACTATTTTTTGAACTTCAGCTAAAGTTTTTTTCAAAGCCCACTCCCTGTCTCTATGAGCTTTTTCGGAGGCTTTGATACGCACATATGGATACGCACGTACGTCTTTTGCATTAGTTAGTAATAATTAATGCCGCACTCGTCAAACGTCTCGGTTAAAGTTAATCCATAAGTATGTAATTATGCAATTTCGGGCAATTTACTCTACTTAATACTCCCCAATACTCTTAATACTTCTTGCTTTTTTATTCGATTTTTTTTTATTTGACCATTTAACAAGTTACCTTTGAGCATAATTATTATATCTAGGTACCTATCTACACTGGAAGACACGGTGGAGCATATGGTCGAGGTGTGCCCTGCATGGGTGGAGCACCGTCGTATCCTCATAGAGGCGATCGGTGGCGGCGACTTCTCGCGCCCTGCTCTGGTTTAGATCATGGTGCGAAGCGAGAGGGAATGGGATGCAGTCACCTCCTGCTGCGAAGCAGTCATGCTAGCGAAGGAGGAGGCCTAACGTGCGAGGGAGAGGCAACTCTCTTCCTCGCGCCCCTGCCGCCGCGGGAGACGCCCCGGGCGTGGTGGATCGCGAGTCGATTTCGGGCCACCGTAGGCGCGGCCTGCGGATGGCAAGCAGGGGTCGCTCACCGTCCGGTAAGGACCAGGCCCGGGTCGGCGGCGCGCTGTGTTCCACGCGCGCCTCAAAAAGCTGTTAATACCAGTGACGGGGCCTCATAGGGCCATTGCCTGTCGGGGTTTATGGGAAAGTTCCATCGAGATACCGCAGCCCCGGAACTTTAGGGCTTACGAAGGAACAGGGTGGGTTTTTAGTCAGTAGAATTCTGATACACCCGAGCGGAAGAAGTCATTCGATGATATTTTTCACCAAAAAAAAAAAGTACCCATCTGCATCTATTATTTCATTATATTATACAAGTACACTGATTAATTAACTGCAAATGTAACTTTGTAATCCTATATATTTATATGGGATTACAAAGTTATTTATGCAGTTGATGTATCTAGAAAACTGGAACGAAATTGAAAAATATAATAGTTTTTCCTTGATTCATATACTAAACACTAATTGTATGCTAAATTTTAAGCTTCTATGTCTGCTAGCTTCTATGTCTGCTAGCTTCTATGTCTGCTAGAAGTGCTTTAGACTTTTGATGATCGGTCAGTCAGTGAGTGACAAAATTTACAAAATTAAGGAACTTTGACTCGTTATAATTCTTAAACTACTGGTTCAAATTGAATGAAATTTGAAATATACCGTGTTTATACAATGCCTGTTTGGTTACTGAAAATTCAGGCTTCTAGTTTTATCCACAACGAAGTTATAGGGGGTCGAAAATGGCCTGAGTTGCTTCGAGAAAAGAATGGTACGGCCGTGCCGCTTTTTTGCTCGACTTGGCGGGGGCACTGCCGTGCCCCCAGATAAATGCGAAAGTTTGTGAGGATGGATGGATGTTTGTTACTCTTTCACGCAAAAACTACTGAACGGATCTGAATAAAATTTGGTAAGTAGATAGTTATCATTCTGGAATAACATATAGGCTACTTTTTATCTCGAAATTCACACGGGATCGGGATTTGCGCGGGAAAACCTTCCCACGCGTACGAAGTCGCGGGCAGAAGCTAGTTAGATATATTTTTGTGACCTTTATTGTCAGAACAACTTTTGGAAATATAAAAAAAAAACAGCGGTACGAAGTTTGCTGCGTCAGCTAGTTAGAAATAAAATATTTTCGACTTAATTTTCATGTTTCCTGACATATTAAATTTAATAGCCTTTGAAACTAGAGTAAAACGTATTTTTTGTAGTCGTTTCTAGGTAAGCCAGCTATAACGTGGACCACAACGACGCCAGATCAGGGTTCCCTCAGAATGTCTTAAAGGCCTAACCTATCCGTGCTAACTTTAATCCTTCAGATACCCACAGAATATTACAAAGTAACAAGCTTATCCACATAATCGGCTATTTTGTTCAACACAACAAATCATTCTACCCACTCTAACACGCTTATTCAACAAACACGCAATATATTACTATTTTCTCTTTCAATAATACAATTTTAGAGCTAATCTCAATGCCAAAAGTGCAAACTATGTAGAACCCAACCTTATTAGGGCAAGGATGGCTTGAACATTATAGCGATTACATGTCCAAATTAACACGACCCCTGAAACTCCGAACAATTTGTGGACCTCAATGTAATTGCCACTTATGTTTCGAGTTCTCAGAGGTCTTCGTATATTTGCTGTGTAACAGGAATAAAATATGGCCGATATAGGAGTGGATAGGCGACAACAATGGACGTTCGGAATTTAAAATTACGAGTAAAATTTAGGGCTGCGCGTGCACAAGGCGTTGTAATTTTTCTTTTCTTTTTATAAGAGTATTTTAAACTGATCTGGTTGTAGTAAACTAAATGGACCTTGCGAAATGGGAACTATCTGTAAAAGCAAAAAAAAATATGGCAGGTTATGTAACTAATAGTGTAATATAATGTTTCTATTAATAATAAATTAATAGTTTAAAAAACACTAGAAAAACACGCTTATATGAATGCACGTAAAAACTAAAAAAAAACCTGATCGTGTTCAAAGTCCATTACGTGGCCTTTCTCACAAGTGCAAACACGACTATGATACGATATTCCATCATGGAATGCCGGTGCCTATCTTTCGGCTTCATCATCAGACCTTGAAACCTAATCGTGGCCAAAGTTCATTACAAGACTTTTCTAAGAAATCCAAAACAGCTATGATACGATTTTCCATCATGAAGTTCCAGTTCATATCTTCCGGCTCCATCATCAGATCAGTTTGGCAGTACCATATCGACGCTTTCCGCTACAAAGGGCGTAAAGACCATTTTGGCCAAATTGACTTTTTGATGCAGTCTTACTTAGTTTTTCACGCTCTTTCTATCTGTATATTCAAAACTAGTATTTGCGTGTTGCGCGAGGTGCAAGCACCTCGCGTGCTTGTGAAAAAAACTAAAGCATTGCCCCTCTAAATCAAGTATTTGCGTGCTGCGCGAGGTGCAAGCACCTCGCGTGCTTGTGAAAAAAAAAATGGGGGGGGGGTGATGGGGGGTTTAGTATTTGCGTGTTGCGCGAGGTGCAAGCACCTCGCGTGCTTGTGAAAAAAAAAAAAGGGGGGGTGTGATGGGGGGAGATGGGGGGGGGTTTAGTATTTGCGTGTTGCGCGAGGTGCAAGCACCTCGCGGGCTTGTGAAAAAAAAAAACAAAAAAAAAAGAGGGGGGTGTGATGGGGGGGGGGAAGTTGCACAAGTATTTCGACTAAAGCATTGCCCCTCTATATAAATTTGAAAAAAAAAATGTTCCAAGTCTCTTAGTTTCCGAGATCCGCCTAAGGGGGGTGAGAAGGGGGGCAGGGGGGGCGACTTCGAAAAATGGTTTTTACTTTACAGAGCCTCCTCTATACGAATCCGTAAAAAGAAAAAAATACGGGTCTCGTAGTTTCCGAGATACGATAGGGAGGGGGGAGAAGGGGGGGGAAAAGGGGAGGTTTGGCACTTTTCCCGTAGGTTTGAGAGTTACTTGTTTATGAATCTGTCAAAATATACTCACCTCCCCATCCACCATCTGGGAGAACAATTATGTCAATGAGTGAGTCAGTCAGTCAGTGAGTGGTAATTTAGCTTTATATAATATAACTAGTATATGCGTGTTGCGCGAAGTGCAAGCACCTCGCGTGCTTGTGAAAAAAAAAATTGAAGCGGGGTGATGGGGGGGTTTAGCATTTGCGTGTTGCGCGAGGTGCAAGCACCTCGCGTGCTTGTAAAAAAAAAAAGGGGGGGGAGATGGGGGGGTTTAGTATTTGCGTGTTGCGCGAGGTGCAAGCACCTCGCGTGCTTGTGAAAAAAAAAAGTGGGGGGGGTGATGGGGGGGGTTTAGCATTTGCGTGTTGCGCGAGGTGCAAGCACCTCGCGTGCTTGTAAAAAAAAAAAGGGGGGGGAGATGGGGGGGTTAGTATTTGCGCGTTGCGCGAGGTGCAAGCACCTCGCGTGCTTGTGAAAAAAAAAAGTATTTGCGTGTTGCGCGAGGTGCAAGCACCTCGCGTGCTTGTGACAAAAAAAAAAAAGGGGGGGGTGATGGGGGGAGATGGGGGGGTTAGTATTTGCGTGTTGCGCGAGGTGCAAGCACCTCGCGTGCTTGTGACAAAAAAAAAAAAAAAAGGGGGGGGGGGGAAATGGGGGGGGGGTTGCACAATTATTTCGACTAAAGCATTGCCCCTCTAAATGAATCTGAAAAAAAAAATGTTCCAAGTCTCTTAGTTTCCGAGATCCGCCTAAGGGGGGTGAGAAGAGGGGCAAGGGGGGCGACTTTGAAAAATGGTTTTTACTTTACAGAGCCTCCTCTATACGAATCCGTAAAAAACAAAAAATACGGGTCTCGTAGTTTCCGAGATACGATAGGGAGGGGGGAGAAGGGGGGTGAAAAGGGGAGGTTTGGCACTTTTCCCGTAGGTTTGAGAGTTACTTGTTTACGAATCTGTCAAAATATACCCACCTCCCCATCCACCATCTGGGAGAACAATTATGTCAATGAGTGAGTCAGTCAGTCAGTGAGTGGTAATTTAGCTTTATATAGTATAACTAGTATTTGCGTGTTGCGCGAGGTGCAAGCACCTCGCGTGCTTGTGAAAAAAACTAAAGCATTGCCCCTCTAAATCAAGTATTTGCGTGTTGCGCGAGGTGCAAGCACCTCGCGTGCTTGTGAAAAAAACTAAAGCATTGCCCCTCTAAATCAAGTATTTGCGTGTTGCGCGAGGTGCAAGCACCTCGCGTGCTTGTGAAAAAAAAAAATGGGGGGGGTGATGGGGGGAGATGGGGGGGGGTTAGTATTTGCGTGTTGCGCGAGGTGCAAGCACCTCGCGTGCTTGTGAAAAAAACTAAAGCATTGCCCCTCTAAATCAAGTATTTGCGTGTTGCGCGAGGTGCAAGCACCTCGCGTGCTTGTGAAAAAAAAAAAAAAAAAAAGAGGGGGGGGGTGATGGGGGGGGGGGGGGGTTGCACAAGTATTTCGACTAAAGCATTGCCCCTCTAAATGAATCTGAAAAAAAAAATGTTCCAAGTCTCTTAGATTCCGAGATCCGCCTAAAGGGGGGGAGAAGGGGGGCGGGGGGGGGGACTTTGAAAAATGGTTTTTACTTTACCGAGCCTCCTCTATACGAATCCGTAAAAAACAAAAAATACGGGTCTCGTAGTTTCCAAGATACGATAGGGAGGGGGGAGAAGGGGGGTGAAAAGGGGAGGTTTGGCACTTTTCCCGTAGGTTTGAGAGTTACTTGTTTACGAATCTGTCAAAATATACCCACCTCCCCATCCACCATCTGGGAGAACAATTATGTCAATGAGTGAGTCAGTCAGTCAGTGAGTGGTAATTTAGCTTTATATAATATAATAATAATTGCGCTACGTTGAAAAAAATGGTTTTTACTACCCAACATTTTCTTAACGCTAAACATCTCTTTTTCGAAAAACCAAGTCGTAAGACACATTTCTTTTCATCACGACAGCAAACTTGCTGTATCTACAAATAAATATATTTTCTTGAAAAAAAAATGTGAGTTACGCCCTACATATATAGGATATTCGCATACATCAGAAGGACGTCCGTAGAGTGCTGCGTAATCTCGACGTGAACAAAGCTAGTGGCCCCGACGGGATACCGGCAATTGTTCTTAAGACTTGTGCGCCTGAACTGTCTCCGAAAGCATGGAAGCTGGTTAACGTGCAGCCTGTGCCCAAAAATGGCAGTCGTGCTGAGCCGGCCAACTACAGGCCTATCTCAGTTACGTACTTAATAGCAAGCTCCTGGCATACCTAGAAGCCAACAACATCCTCAGTGACCGACAATACGGCTTTCGCAAAAACCTGTCAACTGGGGATCTTCTAGCGTTTGCCATTCACATCTGAAGTGAGGCCATTGAGAAGCACGGGGAAGCACTTGCTGTTTCTCTTGACATCTCCAAGGCCTTTGATAGGGTCTGGCACGATAGCCTTAATGCTAAACTTCCTTCTTTCGGTTTACCCACTCAACTTTGCGTTTGGATTGAAGACTTTCTGAGAGATCGGTCTATTCGAGTGGTTATTGATGGCTGCTCATCTGGCCAATTGGCAATTAATGCCGGGGTCCCTCAGGGGTTGTTTCTCTCAGCAACTTCATTTTTGCTGCACATTAATGATCTGCTTATGCCCGGTACCTTTGGGTATGCAGACGACAGCACAGTTGCTGAGAGATATCTGTCCAGCGCGCGTGATGGTGAGTCACAGATCCAGTCTCTCCGTGAGGATGGTTGGGCGCTTGAACTTGTCCTTGAAGGCTGTCTCCGAATGGGAGATGCCAACTTGGTCAAGTTTAATGCAGCTAAGACCCAGGCGTTTCTTCTCCGCAAAGAGGAGCTAATTCCAACCGGCTCCTACTTTCCGCGATGTAACCGTGCCGATAACCGATCGTATTGAGCTTCTTGGGGTAACACTAACTTCTACCCTCAATTTTGGTTTCTTTATCGAGGCTAAGGCTCAACTAGCAGCAAAAAAGTTGGGAATCCTAGCAAATGTGAGACGGTACTTTAAACCGGAACAGATGCTTACTCACCCTTACTTACAAAACGTTTTGGGAATAAGTTCATTGCGCGTACGGCTAAGGAGTGGAATTCCCTGCCAGAGTCTGTTTCCTGATCGCTATAACCTGGGGGTCTTTAAGTCAAGAGTGAATAGGTTACTTCTAGGCAAGTGTGCTCCATCTTCGACCACATCATTGCTTACCATCAGGTGAGATGCTGGTCAAACGCGAGCCGATTCTGAATAAAATAATAATTAATAATAATAATTAGTGAATAAAATAATTGTGTTATCCAGTACCCAACTTGCTCACGGCACCTGTAACTTCCAATTTGATTGCAATTGATATTACCAATTAACAATAAATATGTTTAGATATTTTTAGAACCGTTTATTTCATTTCTACTCAACTTATTACTATTTATTTATTTTATTTATTTTATTATTTATGTACACACAGTAAAATAAAATAGGACAACATAATTATAATATTTGAGTACAAAGGTACTGCTTATTTCTTTAGAAATTTCTTCCAGCAGACCTGCGAAAGGAGAAGTGAAAAAGAAATGTAGACAATAGTGTGTGAGAACAAGAAGAGAAATGAAAATTAATATGTGAAGTCTAAAACTAAAATATTAAATATACCTACACATACTTATAATGCAATAAAAATAACATATACTTAAATAAATACATAATGTTAGAATATACATACATACATAATGTTAGAATATACGTACATATAAATATATACATAAATAATTAACACAGTTAAGAGGAAAGGTAATGCTCTTTTAATCGACATTTGAATAAAGATATAGTTTTTAAATCACGAATGCTAGGCGGAAGTGAGTTCCACAATCTTACAGCATGGACAGAGAAGGAATAAGAGTAGTAGCTAGTTTTATGAGGATGAGATTTAAGGAGGGATCTAAGGTGCGATCTACATGGTACGTCGCTAGAACGAGCGTAAGAAAAACGCTCACGCAGGTAAGAAGGGTAAGACGGGTTGTGTAAGATGTTGAAGAGGAGACACAAAATCCTAGTGTTCCTGCGAAGACGGATTGGGAGCCACTTGAGTTCCTTGCGAAGATGAGAAACATGGTCATACTTTCGAAGACCGAAAACAAAGCGAATGCACAGATTTTGCAAGCGCTCAAGCTTGTTTAATAGCTCCTCGGTAGCATCCAAATAGCAGGCATCGGCATAATCTAAAATCGGCTGAATAAGTGTTTGTGCCAAAGAAACTTTAGTCTTCAAGGGCAGAAGACTTTGAAGGCATTTCAGCGAATGAAAGGAGAAATTTACCTTTCGGCTGACCTCATTGACCTGAGCACGCCACGAGAGATTGGAGTCAATAACCACACCCAGATCTTTAGCGGTTTCGGTATAGTCAATGCGAACACCGTCGAGATATAAAGGCATCAGAGATGCAACAACAGCCGCACTGCGAACGAATCTGCTGCCAATGATCATGGCCTGGGATTTAGTCGGGTTAATTTGCAAACCAAATGACTTAGCCCAAACGCTGATGCAAGCCAGGTCATGATTCATTGCAGCAATTGCAGAACCCGCGTCAACTACAGTAAAATGACGGTAAAGCTGCAAGTCATCTGCGTAGAGATGAAAACTAGAGGAGATTACTCTGGTAACAAAGTTTATGAAAATTGAAAAAAGAAGAGGAGAGAGAACGCTACCCTGAGGAACACCCTCAGTAAGGCTACACCAATCAGAGAAAGACTCCTCCAGGCGAACACACTGAGAGCGTCCCCGAAGATAAGATCCGAACCAGGCTAAAGTGGAAGGAGAGAAATTGATAGATTTGAGGATACCAAGTAAAATGTCGAAATCCACTGAGTTGAATGCGCTACTGAAGTCCAGCAATACCAGAACAGTAAGGGACTTATTCTCCATTGCCCAGCGGATGTCATCAGTCACTTTTAAAAGCGTGGTTACAGTACTGTGACCCGAGCGAAAACCGGATTGAAAAGGGGATATTATCGAGTTTGACGCCAAGAAAAATGATAATTGTCTATGAACTATGTGCTCAAAAACTTTAGAGAGAAAAGGGAGGATAGAAATAGGTCTAAAGTGCGTTAATAAAGTAGGATTGTTAGTTTTAGGTAAAGGTATTATGTGAGCCTGTTTCCAAACATACGGAAAGGAGCAAGAGGAAAATGAGTGGTTGAAGATGTGAGTGAGAACAGGAAGTAAAGAGGAAAGGATAAGAGTTATCATTCTTGAACACAACTTATCATTACCGACTGCTGAAGAAGTAATCGCAAGAATAGACTTCTTAGCGTCATCCTCAGTAACATCGCTAAACTTAAAGAGAGGACAAAGTGGTAACGGCAACCTAGAAAGACTCTCTAGTGTCGCAGCTTTAATAGACGGATCAAGAGAAAAGGGAAGGAAAGAGAAATGCTTATTTAGATCATTCAGGTGGACATCCTTACACTGGTTGGTAGGTGACTTACCTATGCCTACAGATTTGAGAAATTTCCATACATCGGAAGAACTGCGATTATTGAGTTGGTCGTGAAAATAGCGTCTCTTAGCATCTTGACACAGATGACTGCAGCGATTACGTAACAATTTGTAATAAGAGAGATTCAGTTCTGAAGGTCTGCGCTTATATCTGCTCTTAGCTTTATCCCTGCGAGCCATAATCTCTTTAATTTGTTGCGTTATCCATGGTGCAGGGTTATGTCTAACTTTGACACGTCTGATAGGGGCATGCTGATCATATAAGTCAAGAATGGTTGCGTTAAAACAATTCACCTTATCGTTGATGTCATCGTTCTCAACCAGAGGGGTCCAGTCAAGATCGCCGGCATCACGCCGCAAAGCCTCCAGATCTATGCCCTTGTAGTTGCGGAGATATAAAAGCTGGGGCTTACGCTTGGGAACACGAATACGATACGAAAGATAAATGAGATCGTGGTAAGAAAAAGTAGCCGTAAGTTGGCCATGGTAAGAAACATTACTAGGTGAGGAGACAATCATAAGATCTAGAAAAGAGGGTGTACAATTAGGAAAATAATGAGTTGCAGAAAGAGGCAAAACTTGCAGATTGAAAGAAGACAAGAGTGAAAGGAGTTTAAGAGAGCGAGAATCATTTTTAATTAAGCAAGTATTAAAATCACCCATTAAAATGACATGCTCATACATGGGGCAAAGATCACTGAGAGTGGAGTCGAGAGAATTGAAGTAGTCTATGTGAAGATTAGGACTGTAGAGCACTGCAAGTAAAACCTTTGTGTGATGAACAGTAATTTCAAGAAACAAGTATTCAGCCGACTCAGAATATTGTGATGGAGATGAACTGACCACCCTGTAGGGTAAATCAGCACGCAGGTATATAGCAACACCTCCTCCACCTTTGTCAGTCCTATCATTGCGGATCAAGACGAAGCCGGGGAGTGAGTACTGAGTAGAGAGGAGAGATGGTTTCAAAAATGATTCCGATATCAAGAGTGCATCCAAGTGAGCACTGCTAAAGGATGCCAGAAGGTCAGAATAGTGACCAGGAACACTCTGAGCATTTATGTGAGCTATATGCAGATTCTTAGGGTCATTGGAGAAAAGAGAAGAGATTTTATCATGCAAAGTAAGTGGTAAGGAAGAGTCACTGTCCGCACTAACAAAACTAGTAGAAGAAGAGCAAGAGAAGAAGCTGTCGTTAAGATCAGCTACATCATCCATGAATATAAATAATATATATATATAATAATAATATAAATATTTAAAATATAAGAATAAATATTAAAACAGTATTAAATTAAAGATTTAAGATTTTCCTCTGAGAAAACCTCCCCCACTCGCTGATATATTGGCAGAAATTTTACAGTATTATCTAGCAAAGTAATACAAGTAAAACAACAATATAGGAGAAATGGAAAAAACAAAAATAAAAATAAAACTAAAACATCGAACTGTACGTAGAATGGAACGCAACGCAATGACGGATGGATAGGAGCAGTGACACTGTCATCTGTCTACAACTCTACAGCTGTCACGTTGTCAATAAATCTAACGTATAATTTGTAACATTATTTTATCTATACCGGCTATTAAAGAATAAAAAGTAAAATGAAATGCGGTGTTACAAATAAAAATTATTAACGAACTACCGGCCCAGAATGATTGTGATCATGCAAAGCGGCTAAGTTGAAAAGTAGTGTAGTAAATGGACTGGCAAAACAAAAACAACGAATGAGCTACTTGCGCACACGCGTCTTCCTTGTTCTCTTAGCGGAAGTAGCCACGGTTGCGGCTCTAGGAGATCCAGGTTCTTCAGATTGCGCAGAATCCTCGGTGTCGACTGAACAAGACGGGAATTTGGCTATTAGATCGTGAAGTTCGCCTGCCGTTTCGATCTTCCGCCGGGATTTATCTGGGCAAATGACAACAATCTTGCCCTCCATGGACCAGCAATTCGGTATACCAAAATGCTTACGAGAAGCTGCAAACACACGATGCCGAGCTTGTGTCAAGAACTCGGAGATGGTGATCCCGGTACCCTTGAGAGCTTTCTTGCTATCCCATACAAGTTGCCGGTGCTCCATTTTGAAGAATCGTACCAGTATGGGTCGGGCCTTCTGCTTTGAGAATCCGAGCCGATGACAAACATTGATAATGTTCCGGTCCTTACATACCTCCGACAATTTAATTTGGTTGGATATGATGTTGTGGACCACATCCAGTAACTTTTCATTGTCCTTTTCTGGAACACCATGGAACAGCAGGACCTTTCTTCGCATGGTGGTTTCATGCCTATCGAACCCAGCAGCTAGCAACTCAACTTGTGATTTTAACTGGGAGAGTGCTTGAAGGACAAACAGCTTAAACTCTGAGAACTCACGTGCAATGGATGCAATGTCTGGTGAAGCTGATGCGGTACTAGTGGCAGCCTGCTGCAGTTTCGCTTCATATTCCTGCATTCGGGAGCCAAACAGCTGCTCGAGGCCCTCCAAGCTGGCAGCAAGTTTAGTGTCCATATTCAGTGACTTCAGTGTGTAGTGAAAGTGAACCAGGAATAAGTTCTATAGACTTGATAACAATAGATAGCAGGTGTGGGGGGGGGGCTACTATAAAATAAACTGATTTATCTCATTAATAAATATATATAACTATTTTAAAAATTTATTTTATTAAGAGCACACAAAAACGTAAGTTAATGCTATGCCTACCCACAAAGGAAAAAAAAGCAAAATTTATATTAAAATTACCTACAACCCATCCTTATTAATTCAGTTATATTCATCCTTACTAATAAAATTGCCTACAGATTCATTGCTTTAGTATTAATTTCAGGGTGTATCTACATATTTTGCGAAAAAACATGGTCTTTATAACTACGTAAATTACCCTTGTATGTGCCTAACTGGTTTTTACCAGAGACGTTTGTTATCAAGTCATTTAATTAAGGGGTGTATATACATTTTTTTTTCGTTTCTAGGGGTGTAACTCCATGCTAACTTCGTTAATAACTATCGTACATAACTGTAATTAAATGAGGCAAAAGACAGCCAAAATTTAAGAACTTTCATCCTAGGACTCAATTTTATAAGTATAAAAATGAAAGAGATATTTGAGAAAGTTTTTTTTTTGTTTACTCTTTTGCTCATAGCCAAAACTATGGGTTTTGGAGTTACGCCCTTTGTAGCGGAAGGCATCGATATTATTGTATTGTCATCAGAACTACATACAGCTGCCAATTTTCATTACGCTACGACCCTTGGAAGATGGTTAAATTAGTTACCTTAGATTCCATTACATAGTTAGTTACATACAGGTCGACCTAATAAAAGCGTGTTAAAAATATAGTTTGTACTGGAGGGAGCAATTTCACTATGCCGTGTCTTGAGTATGATGTACACGCAATCTTACTATCTTACTTAATCTTACTTCTTACTAATCTTATCTTATCTTCTTTCTTACTAATCTTCTTACTAATCTTACTTCTTACTAATCTTATCTTCTTTCTTACTAATACTAATATTATAAATGCGAAAGTTTGTGAGGATGGATGGATGTTTGTTACTCTTTCACGCAAAAACTACTGAATGAATCAGAATGAAATTTGGTAAGTAGGTAGTTGGCAGCCTGGAATAACACATAGGCTACTTTTTATCCCGAAATTCCTACGGGATCGGGATTTGCGTGGGAAAACCTTGCCACGCGTACGAAGTCACGGGCAGAAGCTAGTCCTACTAATATATTATATATGCGAAAGTTTGTGAGGAACTGAGGATGGATGGATGTATGTTTGTTACTATTTCACGCTAAAACTACTGAACGGTCCTGAATGAAATTTGGTGTGTAGATAGTTGACATCCTGGAATAACACATAGGTTACTTTTTATCTCGGAATTCCCTCAGGATCTGGATTTACGTGGGAAAACCTTTCCATACGAAGGAAGTCGCGGGCAGAAGCTAGTAAGTGATAATTTTGTATTGTTTTTTTCGTCTAGTCTTTTTTCTAGACTCAAACAATCAATCAACCAAAAAAAAAACTCGAAATACCTATGTTTAAATTATTTAAGCTTCGGACTACCAAGAATTTTCAATAATAAAGAAAAAGAGCTGAATATTATACTTATTATCCCTACCTACTTCCTTACTGATATTATAAATGCCTATCTGTCCGTTGGTCTGTCTGTTACGCTTTCCTAAGAAAAGGTCATAAGCTACTTTTTACCTCGAAAAAATTTTTACGCGAGTGAAGCCGCGAACAGAAGTTAGTATTCGCTGCGGCGACATTGTTCTCATAGTTTCCTATACAGAAACCAAGTACTTAGCGGGAAACATATCAACGACATAATTGTAGTTCTAACATAGGTATTGCATACCTTAAAGATGTTTCAAATGTTTTGATACAGTAATTAATTTATTATATAATAAAAAAAAACTTTTTAAACAAATAATAAAAAAGACTTCCCAAAAAAAATCACTGCAAAGAGAAAAAATAATTTAATTTCGATAGTCGGTGTCTTTAGTTTTGTACATAATTTCGTTTTTGACACCGCCTTTCGTCTGGTCCAGCCATATTCGAATTATGAGATAACATACATAAAAAAGAAGTTGAAGACGAACTAAGAACCTCCTCCTTTTTTGAAGTCGGTTAAAAAATATGACTGCCAAAATTACAGGGGTGTTCTAAACAAATCACTATTCAAGTAATCTGATGCTTGAATTAAATTAATGCCACTCTACACATTTACTGTTGCTACCGCACCTATATCAGAAACAGAACATAATATTTGTATAGATGCATCATACATCAATGTCATCATTTTGGATGACCGAGCTTGGGCCCAAGCCTCTCTTTCCATCCGCATGGGAGGGCTCGGAATCCGCAAAATTTCTAGTATTAGTTTAACGGCTTTCATTTCCTCGGTCCACAGCACTGAGAAATTAATCAAGAATATCTTGGCTTCCACACTGATTGATTTTAATGTGCCGTGCTTCACTGAGGCTATTGATGCCTGGAATCTCGCTTGTCCGAATTCTGACCTACCTGATATACCATCTTCCCAGAGGCGGTGGGGGACGAGCCGCTCTGCAGAGTAGTTTTTAATAATTTACTAAACACGTCTGCTACTTCTGCTGAGTGTACACGTCTGCTGGCTGTGGGAAAGTGGGAATTAGGTCTTTGGTTACACGCTCTACCGTCCTCTAATCTAGGCACTTTGTTCGACGACACCACTTTCCACATCGCTGCTTCACTACGCCTAGGAGCCCCTTGTTGTTCCCCTCATCGCTGTAATTGTGGGGAAGCAGTCAACAGCCTCGGGCACCATGGACTCTCTTGCAACCGTAGTGCTGGTCGTTTTGCACGATATGCCAATTTAAACGACATTATCCGACGAGCTCTTGTCACCGTCGGCGTTTCAGCCGTATTGGAACCCAATGGACTGGCGTGTGACGATGGCACTAGACCGGACGGCATGTCATTGTTTCCTTGGAAGATGGGTAGGCCTTTAGTGTGGGACTCAAATTGTGTCAATACTGTCGCGTCATCCCATCTTCCTAGTTCATCATGTTGTGCAGGCGCTCCCGCTGCGGCTGCGGAAAACCTCAAGCGGCGTAAATATAGTCATCTTGGTGATAACTATATTTTCGAGCCTTTTGTGGTCGAAGCTCTCGGACCACGGGGACCGTGTGCTCACAGCCTTTTTATAGACATATCGAAAAGGCTCGTTGACGCTTTCCGCGACCCAAGGGCTAGCCATTTCTTTGGTCAACGGCTAAGCATTGCCATACAACGAGGCAATGCCGCCATTATCTTGGGTACGTTGCCAGCCGACAGCGTTGAGGATCAATTTTTTGATGCTTTATTCTAGTTTGTATTTTAAGTATTTTAGTACATAATTATGTATATTTGTTGAAATAAATGTTTTACTATTAAAAATAAAATAAGGAATGTTATCTTCACCACCATCTGCTTTTTCCGGCTCGGGTTGGCTTCCAAATCTAACGGGATGCAGCTAAGCACAAGCGTTTTACATGGAACGGATGGACTGCTTATCTGACCTCGACAAATCAGTAGCTGGGTAACATGATACCACTAGGCAAAACCAGAATATGATTTTCTGGCTTCTAACCAACCGAAACGAATATCAAATATGGTCAGATGACATTTCAATTATATTGGAATCTTGATATTTATCTTAAGATGGTCCACAGTCCGACATCGTGCGGCTCTTATTTTCTAACCACAAGCACCTAAACTACTAACCTAAAAACAGTGCATGCACTAATGTTATGAAACGGTAGCATAATAATTTCGTGTACTAACGCGATAGAACTACTTTCTTGTTTTGACATTCCAGAGTGCGGGCCATTTTTTTGTGAATAGCGTCTCGCAGATCAGCCTTGGAGGTTGTTCACTGCTTAGTCAGAACTGCCTGTAACGGCTTTCGTTGCAGTAATCGAAGCCTCTAGCTAAAAACCTAAAAACTAATTGATAACACGATGGACGATGAACCCTCTGTGGGGTACGGACCTGGGCTTAGGTTAGAGTGCGGAAAACGCATTTTCTATTCATAGTGTATCATTGCGTATAGTGTTTTCTACCAAAAACCTGTTAAAATATGTATAAACCTTTTTATATTAAACCGAGGCATCGATTCTTTCATAATATTTTTGCATTTTAATGTAACACGTACTAAAATGTATCTATCATATTCCAAAAACATTAAAACAACGGTATCCTTACCAATACTCAGTGCTCACAATTCTTTCATTACTCAAGTCTATAGACAACTATGCGAGAAGTTTTAAAAGCAAAACGGATCACCGTTGTGTTTGCAACAGAGCTTCGTTCCATCATCAGTCTTGCCAGCCAGTAATTACTGAAATGGATATTATTGGCTTCTACGCAACTCGCTATAAATCACTTGGAATCAGTGACGTTGCATCAATAGTTCAGTAAAATGCTTCTAGATTTAAGTTGATGGAAGTTTTACAATAGCTTTTGCCTTATTTATTTTTAAAACAAGGGTAATTCGAATACTTTTATGATGAGCCATTTTGAAAATAAAGAATAATTGAATATCACTTTCACAAAATAATTTCACTTTTACGCGTATTATTTCGTAAATTTAAATTTGATGATGCTAACTATTCTGTGAAGAAACACATACTATTATGACATTCACTGAGTACATAATACATTATAATTATTATTGTGAGTTGGGCACATTAAGTTTACAGTATGATGAGATGTTTGAGAGATTATGTGGAAAATAAAAACATGAATATCAAACCGTGCTTTATATAATACATCAAGGTACCGCGTCTCCAAAATGCAAGAGGAACTGAAAGAACAGAGTGGATTTTAAGTCAGTTTATCTTTGTGCCGTCAGTTGATGATTTTGCCCTTGATAAATATACAAACAATAAGTGTCACCTACACGTTCCTAGATAAAAAGTCATCATTATTTTTAGATAATATAAAATTCCTTATAATATAAATTGTAATATCTGCATGTTCATATCATCGTCATCAATTTCACCGACACAAATCAATTCCCAATCCAGTCAGTTTTAAATCCTCAATGGATCCACAACAGACACTATTATCCCTCATAGTTTTCGTTTTAAATATCTGCTAATACAATTCCTTTGCAAAATGATCGATAGTTACTATTTCAAGTAGCTCCCCTTTTAAATTATTATCCTGCAGTTTATCACCTGCTACAACATTTTGAACTCTGTCGATTTTAAAATAAAGTTCATTTTCACCGTGATGATCGGAAAGATTTCTTCACTTGGACACTGTGACAACTCTATGGATGATCTGTCAATACGGAGACTGTAGAATTTATCTTAGTTTGAAGTATGTCTGTGGTGGGGTGAAATTGCTTTGGTTATTATCGGAGTATTTTAAAAATATATCGGAATGTTGAAAGTATTTCAGTTTGTCTTGCTTCTTAGAGAAAGATACGTGAGATAGACATAAAGATATCTTGAAAAGGACTTTGTTCAGTCAAAACTTTGAGATGACTTTTTCATTGATGAGTCATCAATCTTGTCCTTGTTTGGTTCATGGTACTGTATTCACTAGTAGTTAGCCAGTGGTCGAGATTCGTCCGTAATTTTAATAATTTCGAATGTATTACTATACTAAAATAGTAGCTTCCTGCACTTGGTTTCCATATTCACTGTATAATGTATTTAATTGTATCAAATTTCATATTCCTCTTGCAGCATGAGTTTCCTAAAACGGGGTAAAAAGGACTTAGTTCATATATTATTGTAGATTCAGATACTCTAAAAGAGATTAGAAATTAAACTCACAATATAATACAAACAATTCTATCTATATTTGCATATTATGCATGCCGATGGTAACTGCATACTTAACCCTAACGACCGAAACCTTCCGTTAATTAAACTTGCACTTATTACAGTGTGATTCAAATAAGAATAAAAACGTACGGTTTTCAAGGAAAACTTATTCGCGAAAATAAATAACAGTTTATTTTACTTACTCTCGAGTCTCACATTAAATTGAAATATAATTTGTAGTTATTTATAGTCATAATTTGTTGTACTATACTTTTCTCTCTCTTATGCACTCTTATTGTTAGCACCAATTTGCTTGAAAGTAAACAGGACGTATGGCGCAAAGACCCAGCAGCCATGGCAAATTTATTAAAGATTCATATTTATTTTTTAAGCCTCGCGTTTGACCACCGGAATAAGGAAAGGAGACAATTTTTTTTCACTCAATATTCGTAAATAAATATTTTAATACATTCTTGTTTTGCTTACTCTACTCAACTGGTTCGTTTTGACAGGTATGACGTCACAATATGGCGCTAAGTTCATCCTATTCTTAGTTGAATCGCACTATAGGTATATTTTACTTTGTTTTTTATATTCAAAAATCTTGTTTATGTGTGCCAGCCCTGTACAAAAATGTTAGTATAAGTACAAGCAATTGGTACCGCAGTCTAATGTTAGTTGTCCCTCGTTATGAGTCGCCGGTGCAAATCTAGGATGGCGTCTGCGCATCTTACAGACGCCACGCGCCGACGCGAATTGCTGTGTACGACACCTAGTAATGGCTGTCTGTTTTCATGTTTATTGATATTTTTAGAAGTATTTTTATGTTTTGTTTCTAATGTGTATGTTACTTTCTATGTAATTTGTGTTTTCTTGTTGCATGAGAAAATAACATTGTTATATTCTAGCTCTAAACTGGATACTTAAACTGAGTTATTTGGATTTGTGGCCTGAGGTATGAAGGACTAATTGGCCGTTTTTTATTTCATAGCAAAACTATATGGGTTCCGTAGTCGAAGGGTTCGACTACTGAATCCTTATAGTTTTGCTGTGTCCGTCTGTCCGCGGCTTAGCTCAGAAACTATTGGTACCAGAACGCTGAAATTTGGCATGGATAAACATAATATTAATCTCGCCGACGCGACCTAGTGATAAAGTGAAATAATAAAAAAAACAATTACGGTACTTCCCCTACACGTAATTAGGCGATTTTTTTTATCTCACATACCCCATAGTTGAATTCCTACCTACAACCACTGAGTTGGTAGATGGGGGAGACTTGACTCAAACGAAAACTAGCAAGAAAATTGGCAGTCGGAGCTGCGGAGAGAGGTCCAGCGGTCCAGGAATACCACTTTCTGAAGCAAGCCCTTGAACCAGCCGCCTAGTCTTCTAAGGCGTTGGTCGACGCTCTTAGCTATTAAACCATTGGCTGAGACAGCTATAGGTACAATGATTGACGAGTTTGTATTCGACATGTTGACAAACTCGTGCACCAAGTCAAGTACTTGATTTGCTTATCTTTCTCAGCTTTCACGAGGTTCTCGCCATGCGGGATAGTTATGTCGACATTCATGGCACGCCTCTCGATTTGGTCCACCACCACTATATCAGGCTTATTGGCTACAGTAGTCCTCTCAGTAAGGATGGACCGATCCCAGTTAATTTTTAGGGTTCCGTAGCCGAATGGCAAAAAACGGAACCCTTATAGTTTCGTTATGTCTGTCCGTCTGTCTGTTTGTCTGTCTGTCTGTCTGTCTGTCTGTCCGTCTGTCCGTCCGTCCGTATGTCACAGCCATTTTATTCCGAAACTGTTAGGACTATACATGTGAAACTTGGTAGGTAGATGTATTCTATGTACCGCTTTCCAATTATAAGAAAAAAAAAATATATTTAAAATAAAAGGGTTCCCCTTACATGGAACTAAAACTGTTTTTTTTTTTCATGAAACCTAGGCGTGTTTGGTATTTATAGACAGGTCTTTAAAAATGACATTGGTTTCTAAGACCACTTTTTCATAAAGGTAATCGTTTAAAAGATATACGCTTCCAAATTGGTTAAATGTTCCCCTCCCCTCTAAGTTCTATAATAATGGAGTAAAAATCTAAAAAAAAACATACATCTGTAGATCTTAATGTATACTTTTGAGCAAAATTGGTTTGAACGAGATCGGGTCAGCAGTTTTTGAGATACAGCATATTTTCTAAAACCGCAAATATAACTTTGTAATTCATACAAACACTATGAAAAACAAAGTTATCTGGCGTAGTTGTAAAAATGTAAATAAGCTAGTTTTAAGATTTCTTTTTTAGTTTTTTTTTCGTCAAATAAATATACATACCTAATTATATTATATTATTATAGTTACTACGGAACCCTTCATGGGTGAGTCCGACTCGCACTTTGCCAATTTGTTATTATTATTAACAACTTGCATGCTTAGTCATGTGTACTCATATTGCAACACATAAATCTCTTGAATCTTGAAAACTTGCGCTCAGCATGTTCACACCGACAGGATGGATTTAGTTAATTTGAAATAGAATTTTGAGTAGACGTCTTATCTCGTGTCTCAGGCTCTGACTCACCGTACATGGCTTGGTTCAATGAAATAATTACCTACTTTGCAGAGGTGGA
Organism: Tholera decimalis; assembly: GCA_943138885.2. Classification (NCBI taxonomy): domain Eukaryota; kingdom Metazoa; phylum Arthropoda; class Insecta; order Lepidoptera; family Noctuidae; genus Tholera; species Tholera decimalis. Next base: position 7,645,790 of record OW964565.2, on the reverse strand, counting down.
CTAGTGATTGCAATATGATGTCATTATTGAGCACGACCACAGAGCAAGGAATCAAGGAAAAGCATCGGTGCCAAAACAGTATGTCGATGTTTAATGTTCATTTTATATCAGAACATTAGTAATAGTGTGTTAGTTTATTTATTTAAACTTTGTATAAAGTTATGGTACTCATAAAGGTGAATTTAATGACACAAGGCTTTATCTACCAATAACTTTCCAGGACAAAAATATTGTAACATTGTGGCAGTTGTGTAAAAATCCTAATCTTTCATCACTTCCTACTCCCAATTATTCTCCTTTTATTTTTAATCAATTTACTAGTTGTGATGTTAAGAAGAGCTTGCTATCTATAACCTCAAATGCTGTTGGTAGTGACTGTATTAGTCGTAAGATGATTCTCCCTATCCTGGATGTAATTCTTCCTATCATTTCCCATATCCTCAATTATTCCATATCCTCAGGTGTTTTCACATCTTTGTGGAAAGAAGCTCAGATAACTCCTCTCCCTAAAAAGTGTAATCCTGTTTCTTTCTCTGAATTTCGCCCTATTTCCATTTTACCTTTCCTATCCAAAGTCCTCGAGCGCCTTATCCACAGTCAGCTTAGTGCCTTCCTTTGTAAAAACCAACTCCTAAATTTGTACCAATCCGGGTTTCGTTCAGGACATAGCACTACCACAGCTCTTGTTAAAATTACTGATGATATCAGATCAGGTATGGATAATGGGAAGTTGACGGTCCTTTCGTTACTGGACTTCAGCAACGCTTTTAATACTGTCGATATCGATGTCCTGCTCAGTATACTCTGCTCTCTTAACATATCTCCAACAGCAATTGATTGGTTTCGAAGTTACCTGTGTGGCCGCCGACAACGTATTCGCATTGAAGATTCATCATCTTCTTGGTGCAATACCACTGCCGGCGTTCCACAGGGGGGCGTTATCTCTCCTCTTCTTTTCGCTGTATTTATAAATTCTATTTCTAATGAACTTCTCTCATCCTGCCACCTTTATGCTGACGATTTGCAAATTTATTCGCAAGCTCCCGTAGATGAACTGTCTGAGGCAGTGATCATTGTGAATAATGACTTAGCACGTATTTCTCAATGGAGCTTGGATCATGGTTTGAAGGTTAATCCTGCGAAGACCCAAGTCATTGTGGTTGGCAGCTCTAGAATGCGATCCAAAATTGACTGGATGAACCTTCCCCAAATTGTTTTTGATGGTGCAGTAATACCTTATAGTGATGTAGTGAAAGACTTGGGTATTTACATAGATAAGGACTTGTCTTGGGGTCCCCAGTTACACGAAGTGAGTCGCAAACTGTTTGCATCTGCGTGGTCTTTGCGTAGACTGCGCAATTTCCTGCCAACTGCCACTAAAACTGCGCTCGCCCAATCTCTCCTTCTTCCTATTCTTGACTATGCTGATGCAAGTTTTCCAGACCTCACTGAAGTGCAGCTAGATAAGCTTGAGCGACTCCAAAATTTCTGTATCAGATTCATATTTGGTTTGCGCAAATACGATCATGTTTCTGAGTTTCGTATTAAGCTCAAGTGGCTGCCTATCCGTCTTCGCCGGAATGCGCATATTTTATCATTACTTTACAATATTCTGTTCAATCCAAGAATTCCCTTTTACCTCAAAGAACGTTTTAAGTTCCTTCATGACACACATACTAGAGATTTGAGATCATCGGTAAATTTGCCACTTTCAATGCCTGCGCATTCCACAAAATTTTATGATTCATCGTATACGGTGCAGGCTACTGGTCTGTGGAACGCATTGCCGTTGTCAGTTAGACAAGCGCAGTCATTTGCTGCTTTTAAAAGCTCTGTTGTCAATCATTTTTAACCGACTTCTGAAAAAGGAGGAGGTTCTCAATTCGGATGTTTGTTTGTTTTTTTTTTTTTTTTCTTTTTTTTTTTTTTTTTTTTTTATGTTTGTTCGGGCATAGCTCCGTCGCTCGCCAACCGATTTGAAAAATTCTTTTTTTGTTGGAAAGGGTATACTTCCCAAATGGTCCCATGAAAATTTTATCGACATCGAACAAGCCGTTTCTGAAAAATCAACAAAAGTCTAAAAAAAATATTTACATTGATGATCTTTTCGGTTACTCTATATGTTGTTTTTTTGTTCGCGCGTTTTTAGTTTTTTGTAGTTGACATTTTGGCTTTTATAACTAGATTAATTACAAATTGACCCACTAAAAAGCGCGAAAATAAAAACTTTTTTGCAAAAAAATAAAACCGACTTCCATATCAAAACACTACAAAGCCAAAAATAATTTTAATTTCGGAAGGCGGTGTGAAAAAAAAGAAAATACAAAACCAATAACACCGACTACCGAAATTAAAATTATTTTTGGCTTTGTAGTGTTTTTATACACTCCTATGATTTTACCTTGTATTTCTTTCCTTATGACATATTTATATATATGAAACACATATATTTATTTATACATATTTGTGTATTGTATTGTATTATATATACCTATATATATAATTATATTAACTACTTTAGTTACTTTTTGTGTATGTTATATATATATATATATATATATTTGAAGTAAGTACACTGACTTTCTCCTCCCCTCTTTGTTTTATGGTCTTAAAGTCCATCCAAAGGTTGTCTGGAAGATATCGCTATCAGCGATAAGACCGCCATTGTAACCATTTTTTTTGCATTATTGTAAATCAAGTGTTTGTTTAAATTATTGGTGTACAATAAAGAGTATTCTATCTATCTATCTAATACAATATCTTTATATGCTCGAACTACTTATGAATGAATATACGAGTACCTACCTAACTATTAACTATTATCACATGTAAACTTGATGTTTGCGTTTGACTTATTAATTACTTTCCATGATTAATAATATCATTCATGGTCATGCGTGCAGTATGCATTGAGCAGTAATTTGAGAAACGGCTTGTTTGTATGGAAATATTAAGAATTGATCTGTTGCTTCACTTCCATGCTCTGTGAATTTATTCGACTGAATCAGGTTCACTGGTCTCCCTGTTGCAATACAAAACATGGCCTCGTCGAATATACTATCGAAACATAAGGTTTCTTTGATCCAATAGATCATTACTTATGCAAATTAGTTTCACTGTTAGTACTTACAAGCGGCCCGGCCCAGCTACGCACAGTCTTATTCTGCTAATTCACACAAAATCTAAATAAATACACTAAAACAAACCTCATGAATCACTGTACCTATGCATTAGTGAAAACAGCATGAAAATCTGTTCAGACAGACGCGGCAGGAGACTGTTTAATTATAATTATGTAAGGATGCTTATTCTTTTAGTAGCAAGTACTGAAACACTAACAAGTTTTGTCTAAAAAAACTGACCACAAACTCACACACGTGATGGGTCACACGTAGTTGTAGTTCTATGGAATTAGTTATTATCACACAATCATAGCAAAATGTAATAAATAAATGACGAATCCATTTTTAGGGTTCCGTAGCCGAATGGCAAAAAACGGAACCCTTATAGTTTCGATATGTCTGTCTGTCTGTCTGTCTACTTACATGTGAAACTTAATAGGTAGATGTATTCTGTGAACCGCTTTCCGATTTTAAGAAAAAAAATTAAAAAATATTTAAAATAAACGGGGGTCCCCATATATGGAACTAGATCTGCAAATATTTATTTTCATAAAACCTATGCTTGTGTGATATCTATAGACAGGTCTTTAAAAATTATATAAGAGTTTCTAAAACCACTTTTTCATAAAGTCAATGGTTTAAAAAATATAAGCTTCCAAAGTGGTAAAATGTGTGTGTCCCCCTTTAACTTCTATAATAATGGAGTGAAAGATCTAAAAAAATATATGTCAGTAGATCTTAATGTAAAATTTCAACCAAAATTGGTTTGAACGAAATCGAGACAGCAGTTTTTGAGTACAGCATATTTTTTAAAACCGCAAATATAACTTTGTAATTCATACAAACACTATGAAAAACAAAGTTATTTAGCGTAGTTGTAAAAATGTAAATAAGCTAGTTTTAAGAATTTTTTAAGGTTTTTTTCATTTGTCAAATAAATATACATATTATATTATATTATTATAGTTACCACGGAACCCTTCATGGGCGAGCCTGACTCGCACTTGGCCAATTTTTGTAATGGAACCTTAACAGCTTATTAACCAAAATCAGGAAAAACTTATTGTTGTAGTTTTAAATATATTCTCCAATCCATCGATATACCTACATACATCTTCTTCATCTGCAGATAAAAGGTCTTTTTTTCCTGGTAGGAAAATTATCAAATGATTCCGCCCTCTGTGGGTGGAGCGGAAGTGATTGTCAGACTTCTACGGGCTAAAATCCCACCCTGTCTTTTGCGTTCCAAGAACGCGATATCTCTATATCTCGCTCTCAACCTCATAGTAATGATGCGAAGAGACTCTCCAAGTTCTATGCAAAAAGTCAGTAGCTATATGAAAGTAGACTTTTTTTTTTAACGTGGTAAAATTATCAAATAAGTCCTCCCACTCCGGGCAGGGTGGGAGGGACTGTCAGACTTTTACTGACTAAAATCCACGGTGTTCCTTCAATAACCCTTTACGTACCGGGGTCACGGTAACGGGATGAGTCCCATGACCCCGGCAGGCTTCGGCCCTCTGCAGAGGGGGCCTCGTCATGTTGCTGACGCTCTTTGAGGCGCGCGTGGAACACGACGCGCCGTCGACCCGGGCATGGTCCATGGTCGGACAGCGAGTTTCCCTTTACTCGCTGTCCTCATGCCCGCGCCTACGGTGGCCGGAGATCGTGGGCCGACTCCCTCACGCAGCCCGCCTCGTCCTTCGGAAGCATGACTGCTTCGCAGAAGGAGGCGACCGCTTCCCACTCCCTCTCGCCCCGCAGCATGGCCTCGACCAAGGCCGGGCGCGAGAGGTCTCCGCCTATTGTCGCCGTGAGGACACGTCGGTGCTCTGCCCAGGCGGGGCAGTCCTGCACCGTGTGCTCGACTGTGTCCTCAGGGTGACCCTCGCAGTGGTGACACCCAGGCGTCTCTTCCTTACCCATCAGACACAGGTACCTCCCGAAACTTCCGTGTCCGGTGAGGACCTGCGTCATGCGGTAGGTCAGGACGCCGTGACGCTGATCTAGCCACTCCTCAAAGAGGGGTCATTAGGGCATGTTGGGACTGTCATTCGCAGGCAGTTTAAAAGTCACTTGATAAAAAATGAAAAAAAAAAAAAAACCAAAGCAACACTGTGTTTAAATTTTGTGTAACGGCCTCGTTGGTCTAGTGTTTGCAAGTGCAACTGTTGAACATGAGGTCTTGGGTTCAACCCCCGAGTCAAGCAAAAAGATTTATAGGGATTTTCTATGAAACATTTCTCAGTAGTAGCCCGGAGTTTGGAAGTTGGCGGAGTGACAGTTCCGTGCCTCGGAAAGTACAGACGTCAGCACATGAAGCTACCCAAAACTGTCAAATTTTCCCAATCAACCTTGAACCTAATTTCTTTAACGATAAAGTTGAAACTCTATTAAAGCAATTTGACAGATTGTTGTAGTTTGATGTGCTGGCTGACGTACGTTAAGCCGATGGTCCTGGCTGTCATTTCGACATCTTTAACGCTCGTAAGGGTAGGCAGAAGCTTTACACAGGTCCGGTCAGGTATTACACAGCTACTGAATCGTGGAGGTCAGATAAGCAGTTGCTCCATGTCAAACACCAATACTCAGCTGCATACGGTCAGACTGAAAGCCAACTCAACATAGCTAGGAACATGCTAAGAAAATGATGATTTATAGAGCATGTTAACTAATAGAGGGCGTTCCCGTTAACCCGCAATAGTATAGCATACATGTATGCCATACTATACATGCTAAAAAAAATATTATCATTCGAAAACAAAATGTTTTTATTTCTTTTTAACCGACTTCTAAAAAAGGAGGAGGTTCTCAATTCGGATGTTTGTATTTTTTTTTTTTTTTTTTTTTTTTTGTGTTTGTCCACGCATAACTCCGTCGTTTGCCAACCGATTTGAAAAATTCTGATCTTGTTAGAAAGGGTATACTTCCCAAATGGTCCCATGAAAATTTTATCGAAATCGGACAAGCCGTTTCTGAAAAATCAACAAAAGTCTAAAAAAATGTGTACGTTGATGATCTTTTCGTTCACGCTGCATTGCGTTTTTTGTTCGGGCATAACTCCGTCATTTACGAACCGATTTGGAAAATTCACTGACCCACTAAAAAGCACGAAAATAAAAACTTTTTTGCAAAAAATAAAACCGACTTCCATATCAAAACACTACAAAGCCAAAAATAATTTTTATTTCGGAAGGCGGTGTGAAAAAAAAAGAAAATACAAAACCAATAACACCGACTACCGAAATAAAAATTATTTTTGGCTTTGTAGTGTTTTGATATGGAAGTCGGTTTTATTTTTTGCAAAAAAGTTTTTATTTTCGCGCTTTTTAGTGGGTCAGTGAATTTTCCAAATCGATTCGTAAATGACGGAGTTATGCGCGAACAAAAACGCAATGCAGAATAAACGAAAAGATCATCAAGGTAAATTATTTTTTTCGACTTTTTTTGATTTTTCAGAAACGGCTCGTCCGATTTCGATAAAATTTTCATGGGACCATTTGGGAAGTATACCCTTTCCAACAAAAAAAGAATTTTTCAAATCGGTTGGCGAGCTACGGAGCTATGCCCGAACAAACATAAAAAAAAAAAAAAAAAAAAAAAAACAAACATCCGAATTGAGAACCTCCTCCTTTTTCAGAAGTCGGTTAAAAATGATTGACAACAGAGCTTTTAAAAGCAGCAAATGACTGCGCTTGTCTAACTGACAACGGCAATGCGTTCCACAGACCAGTAGCCTGCACCGTATACGATGAATCATAAAATTGGCAAGCGACGGAGTTATGCGTGGACAAACATAAAAAAAAAAAAAAAAAACAAACAAACATCCGAATTGAGAACCTCCTCCTTTTTCAGAAGTCGGTTAAAAATGATTGACAACAGAGCTTTTAAAAGCAGCAAATGACTGCGCTTGTCTAACTGACAACGGCAATGCGTTCCACAGACCAGTAGCCTGCACCGTATACGATGAATCATAAAATTGGCAAGCGACGGAGTTATGCGTGGACAAACATAAAAAAAAAAAAAAAAAAAAAAAAATACAAACATCCGAATTGAGAACCTCCTCCTTTTTTAGAAGTCGGTTAATAATATTAAAATTTTCACTAAAAATGTTAATTTGATACGTAAAAAACTTTTTAGCAAAAAATAGAACCGACTTCCATGTAAAAACACTACAAAGGCAAAAATAACTTTAATTTCGGAAAGCGGTGTCAAAAACAAAAATATATCTAAATATATATAACTCAAAGGTGACTGACTGACTGACTGACTGACTGACATAGTGATCTATCAACGCACAGCCCAAACCACTGGACGGATCGGGCTGAAATTTGGCATGCAGGTAGATGTTATGACGTAGGCATCCGCTAAGAAAGGATTTTGCGAAATTCCCACGGGATCGGGATTTACACGGGAAAAACTTCCAACGCGGGCGAAGCCGCTGGCACAAGCTAGTACAAAACTAAAGACACCGCCTTCCGAAATTAAAGTTATTTTTGCCTTTGTAGTGTTTTTATATGGAAGTCGGTTTTATTTTTTGCTAAAAAGTTTTTTTTTCACGCTTTTTAGTGGGTCGGTTTGTAATTTATCTAGTTACAAAAGCCAAAATGTCAACTACTTATCACCTTTTACAAAATATTGCTTTTCCCGGTGCAGAGCCGCTAATTTTTGAGGAGTTCTCCCGGTACATCACCATCAGCTCTACTTCACCATATGCATTGTGACGAGCATAAAGTGCTTAACATCCATATTCAAGTAATCTAATCGCAATAAACGAAATACTTATTATTGAGTAGTTTCGGTGGCCATCTGGGGTCTTCATCATCAGTTCCACTTCCTCAAATGGTGCTTTTCGAGAGCAACTGCACAAGGTACTATAAGAAATACCCAAAACGCTATAGGTGTGCCTATAATATTTGAAGAGTTCCCTCGATTTCTCCATGATCCCATCATCAGATCTAAACGTGACGACAATGGGACCAACTAGAAAGTATTCCCTTTCAAAAAAAAAAAGAATTTTCCAAATCGGTCCAGCCTATAGTTGCAAAACTTCTGAATAATTCCGAATAATTCCGGAATACTTCGGGGAAAGTTTCTTTAAATGGGAATTATTCAAAATGATAAATTCATTTTGAATCATTCTGATTTAAAGAAACTTTTAATTATTTATTAAGATTTCAACTTTTTTTGCTGAAAAATCGTATTTTGCATCGATCTCTGTGCGCCGGCCGCTGCCGCCGCGCTGGCACCGCGACGCGCGCACCCGACTGCCACCGGCCACGAGTCGTGCGTGCAGGCGATGGCGGTGCGGGGTGCGGTAAGAGGGAGGGGATGCTGATCCCCGGAGAAGTTTTCACCCGCGCGAGAAAGATTCGTACCCCGCAATCGAATGTTTCCGAATATTTCGCCCGAATAATTCAATGGGAATAAATGTGTTTGCTTGTTGTGTGGTGGGTGAGTTAATTATTGTTCACTGCGAGAGTACGTATGTACGCTACGAGAGTAAAATATAAATGTTTATTTTATTATAAATGGGATTGATTAAGTATATGTTGATATTTTTATAGGTAGATTTATTAGCCTGCGATTAACAGGATTTTTATTCTTTTGTTTTTAGGTAGGTACTATCGGCCAAAGATACGCATACTCACTTATGAAAATATTTCTGCGGAAGCGCAGCTAGTGACAAACCACATCCCTTCCTGTTTTCGCCCAATTAGAAATAATATGCATTTTGTGAGTACAGGGCGTGTAACATTATATTAATACTTACTATTACAAACACTACTAAAATACGCTTCGTCATTGGTCGCCTATTGGTCAAAATACATGCATTAGGCGATCGAGTTGTAAGTCGTGCTATGCGATTATAGCCTTAAATGTCAGTTGTGAAATAAAAAAACCAGGCCAAGCATATTTGATTTGCTATTTGAAAAAGGGTTACCTATGTTTTTGGTTAGTTGGTATGTAGCTCTGTACGCATCGCGAGTATTCGCGAGTCGCATAGGTAGGTATTAATCATTACCTACCTACTTAACGCGTATAATAGCCCAGTCAATAAAAGCAAATAAAGGCAAACCTTGCAAGCAAACACGTTTTGATGCGGTTTTCAGAAAAGTATTTGTTCTTACCTACTTAGGAGCAGGTTTTGGTATATTAACAGACTTCAAAGGTCGATTTTCCTGTTTTTTTTTTGACACTTGAAATAATCCCAAAGTTTCGGAATATTTCAGAATACTTCCGAAGTATTCGACGGGAATGATTCGGAATGTTTCCCGCCAGCATTTATAGTCCAGCCATCTCCGAGTCATGAGGTATACATAAAAAAACAAAAAAGTTCAAGATGAATTGTAAACCTCTTTTTTTTTAAGTCGGTTAAAAAGGAACATCTATACACGCGTACTTGAAGGACGGCAACGTCGCAATTTATTTATGAATGACGGGCCGTGTCTGCGGTGACCTAATTGATGTGCTTATACTATTACGGGTTAGCGGGAACGCCCTCTGTTAGTTAACATACTATTTTTGTTTTAACTCCATTGAACTCACTGTTTAAACATAAATAAATAAAGAATTATTATTAGTGGTTCCAACTACAAAGTAACTTGTCATAATGAAAATATATTGTTTAGAAAATTTCTAAACTAAACTGTAACGTGCAGCGAGGAATCAGGATCAAAATTTAATTTCAAAAGTTTAATACTTTTAAAAGAAGTTAGCATCAGGGTTGATCTACTATGATACCTACCTTGAAATTTATCTAAGTGAACTATCTGATGCTAGTGCTTTTCTGACGCTGATTTTCAGCTTAAGTATTTTTAATATTAGATTGAAGTATCCAAAATGAAAAAGAACGTAGTTTTTTTAGCAGACAGGAGTACCTTACTTTGATAGATTTTTAAAAACACATGGCAATAGATGAATAGACTACAGTTTATGGTAGACAAATAGTTTTTCCGGGTATTTGTAAAAATCCATCCACAAAACGGGAGATATTCTTAGTGAGGGGTTTCAAAAAAACCTGGGGAAGTTGTACATAATCATAATCTTAATTCTCTCACCACAATATACGTAAATTTTTATAATTATTAGGGACACATTTTATACAATAGACATTATGGGAGACTGGCACCTAAACTAAGCCTATAATGGTAACAAAACAAAAATACTGATTCCGTAACATTTAAGCGATTCTTACGTATTATTTTATTGTTTACGTGGTTAAATATTATGACATTTTGTTTTAACTGACATGATCAATGATAGATAAAAACTTTTTCGCAAAAAAATAAAACCGCCTTCCATATCAAAACACTACAAAGCCAAAAATAATTTTAATTTCGGTAGTCGGTGTTATTGGTTTTGTATTTTCTTTTTTTTTCACACCGCCTTCCGAAATTAAAATTATTTTTGGCTTTGTAGTGTTTTGATATGGAAGTCGGTTTTATTTTTTTTGCAAAAAAGTTTTTACTTTCGCGCTTTTTAGTGGGTCAATTTGTAATTAATCTAGTTATAAAAGCCAAAATGTCAACTACAAAAAACTAAAAACGCGCGAACAAAAAACACAATATAGAGTAACCGAAAAGATCATCAATGTAAATATATTTTTTAGACTTTTGTTGATTTTTCAGAAACGGCTTGTTCGATGTCGATAAAATTTTCATGGGACCATTTGGAAAGTATACCCTTTCCAAAAAAAAAAAAAGAATTTTTCAAATCGGTTGGCAAGCGACGGAGCTATGCCCGAACAAACATAAAAAAAAAACAAACAAACATCCGAATTGAGAATCTCCTCCTTTTTCAGAAGTCGGTTAAAAATGAGATGTGAAACTAAAACTCATGCGATATGTAGGCGGCCTTATCACTTTCGGCCATGGGTAATAGTGAAAAAAGATTTTCGCAGCAAACTGGAATGCAAGTAAATGCTGGACATGAAATAAAGCTGTTAATAGTGTAGGTAACATTATTCTAATCATAATAATACTATCATGAGAAAATGTAGGTGTGTGTATACTATAACATAATGTATAAACAAGTATCTATGATACATATTCGACCCATTAGGCTCCCGCAGAAAAGCGAACATCCGCCGTTTTTTATCATGTCACGGAGGGAACCTGGGCTTCCTTAATATTTTGCTAGCAGATGCAATATTGTACAAATCTAAAGCACTTTACTTTTCAACCGACGACAAAAAGAGGAGGTTATCAATTCGACGCGTATATATATATATATATTTTTTTTTTATGTATGATCATCGATTACTCGAAGACGGCTGAACCGATTTGGAAAATTCTTTTTTTGTTTGATAGGGTATACTTCGAAATTGGTACCCTTTGTCACCAAGTCAGGATCTGATGATGGAATCCTGGAGAAATCGAGGGAACTCTTCAAATATTATAGGCAAACCTATGGCGTTTTCGGTATTTCTTATAGTAACTTGTGCAGTTGCTCTCAAAAAGTACCATTTGGGGTATTGGAACTAATGATGAAGACCACAGATGGCCGCCGAAACTATTCAATAATAAGTATTTCGTGGATTGCGATTCGATTACTTGAGTATGGATGCTCTTTATGCTCGTCACAATGCATATCGTGATGTATAGCTGATGGTGAAGTACCAGGAGAACTCCTCAAAAATTAACGGCCCAGTATTGGGAAAAGCAATATTTTGTAAAATGTTATAAGTAGTTGACATTTAGGCTCTTGTAACTAGGTAAATTAAAAATCAACCAACTAAAAAGAGTGAAATAAAAACTTTTTACCAAAAAAATAAACCGACTCCCAAAAAACACTGCAAAGTGAAAAATAACTTTAATTTCGGAAGTCGGTGCCAAAAACGAAAATACAAAACTAAAGACACCGACTACCGAAATTAAAGATATTTTTCACTTTGCAGTGTTTTTTGGGAGTCGGTTTAATTTTTTGGTAAAAAGTTTTTTCAACCGACGACCAAAAGAGGAGGTTATCAATTCGACGCGTATATTTTTTTTTTTTTTTTTTTTTTTTATGTATGATCATCGAGTACTCGAAGACGGCTGAGCCGATTTGGAAAATTCTTTTTTTGTTCGAATGGGTATACTTCGAAATTGGTACCATTATCACCAAAGTCAGGATCTGATGATGGGATCCTGGAGAAATCGAGGGAACTCTTCAAATATTATAGGCACACCTATGGCGTTTTGGGTATTTCTTATAGTAACTTGTGCAGTTGCTCTCAAAAAGTACCATTTGGGGAAGTGGAACTGATGATCAAGACCACAGATGGCCGCCGAAACTACTCAATAATAAGTATTAAGTGGATTGCGATTCGATTACTTGAATATGGATGTTAAGCACTTTATGCTCGTCACAATGCATATGGTGATGTAGAGCTGATGGTGAAGTACCAGGAGAACTCCTCAACAATTAACGGCCCAGCATTGGGAAAAGCAATATTTTGTAAAAGGTTATAAGTAGTTGACATTTAGGCTCTATTAACTAGGTAAATTAAAAATCATCCAACTAAAAAGAGTGAAAAAAAAACTTTTTAACAAAAAATTAAACCGACTCCCAAAAAACACTGCAAAGTGAAAAATAACTTTAATTTCGGAAGTCGGTGCCAAAAACGAAAAAACAAAACTAAAGACACCGACTACCGAAATTAAAGTTATTTTTCACTTTGCAGTGTTTTTTGGGAGTCGGTTTAATTTTTTGTTAAAAAGTTTTTTTTAATATGACAAATTCTTGTTTGTACAAAAATCCATACTGAATACCTAAAAACTTTTTAGCAAAAAATAGAACCGATTTCCGTATAAAAACACTACAAAGGCAAAAATAATTTAATTTCGGTAGTTGGTGTCATTTGTTTTGTATTTTCTTTATTTTTGACACGGCCTCCGAAAATACTGACTTGAATATATACACCTTTTACAAAATATTGCTTTTCCCGGTGTAGAGCCGTTCATTTTTGAGGAGTTCTCCTAGTACATTACCATCAGCTTTACTTCATCGTATGCATTGTGACGAGCATAGAGTGCTTAACATCTAGGTATATTTAAGTAATCTAATCGCAATCCACGAAATACTTATTATGAACTAGTTTCGGTGGCCATCTGGGGTCTTCATCATCAGTTCCACTTCCTCAAATGGTGCTTTTCGAGAGCAACTGCACAAGGTACTATATGAAATGCCATTAACGCTATAGGTGTGCCTATAATATTTGAAGAGTTCCCTCGATTTCTCCATAATCCCATCATCAGATCCAAACGTGACAATGGGACCAACTAGAAAGTATACCCTTTCAAACAAAAAAGAATTTTTGAAATCGGTCTAGCTATCTGCGAGTAATGAGGTAACATACATAAAAAAAAGGTCAACAGGAATTGAGAACCTCCTCCTTTTTTTGAAGTCGGTTAAAAAGTAGTTAACATTATCTTTTTTCACGATGGACAAGAGGTAGGACATATCCCGTAAAGTCCACATTGGTGTTACGTTTGTGATGAGTTAAGGATACCCAACTTGGGCCTGCATTAGGTTAAGTGAATTCTAGATCGGCCAGCATTTGCAGTTTAATTCCGGGCGGTAGGTTTTCTTCCGTGTCGGTGAAGTTTGGAGGAATGAGATACTTGTTTCTCCACAGGTTACCTCTTGTGGTGCACCGTCTTTCAAGGACATAGTGTGTTCGTATCATCGTCATCTGCTTAGGTTTTTCCCAACTATGTTCCTTCCAGTCTAACCGTTCAGCTGAGTATTAGTGTTTGATGGAGTCACATGATACTACTTGGCTAGACCGTTGTCAGATCTACTAGCTTCTGACTACCTGTAACGGATGTCAAAAATGTCAAATTGACAGCTAGAACCAATGGCTTAAAGTGCTTTCTAAGGCACAAATATTTAGGTGAAACTTTCGCACATGGTGTCAAACGTTAATTCGCAAAAATCTATGACATCAATATTTTAGTAATAAATACAACGTGTAACGGAAACCCCATATCTATCCAAAGGGGCTGAAGACAACACCTGGTATGGAGTCTCTATGCACAGTTTCAGCTGGGTGTAATACGTGATTTCGAAAATGAAGCACCGAAGAACACGTCCCCGTATGTTCACGAATACGAAACACTTAACAACGAATGCACGCTATCACGAAATACCTAACGCCGTAGCCATGGCATCTCGAATAACTAAATAAACGATAAAAGAACTCGTATTACCCATATCCCCTCATATTTCCCATAAGGAAATAAATAATTATTTTGATGATTGACACATAATATGACATGATATGTTTTATTTTTCCCAAAAAATAATGTTTGAATAAAGAATATCGTTTAAAATAGTAAAAGCAATGTTTGATTGTTAAATTAATAAAGACATTTCATGAAGACTTTTCGAGGTTTAGTTATTCAAGATCACATGCAAACGTTGTTCAGTTTTTCTTGTTAGTGTGTCATTCGTTGTAAAGTGATTCGAGTAGGTGAAATTAGAGATTTAGTTATTCGAGATCCCATGGCTACGGCGTTAGGTATTTCGTGGTAGCGTGCATTCGTTGTTAAGTGTTTCGTATTCGTAAACTTACGGGGACGTGTTCTGCGGTGCTTCATTTTCGAAATCACGTATCACACCCGTTTCAGCTCAAAATAACTGACTCAAGGAATTGATACCAAATTATCGGTTTCATATGTTTCTTGAATACCAATCATAACAAACGTGTCTCACAGCACTACGAGGATCGATAACTTTCCACGTCACTTGCCAATAACACGGTGATCCTCTTCGTTCTTCTTAATTTGAAAATTCTGCCTCTGGTATCAATGTATTGAAATATCTATTATACTTCACACATGTAGACATAGGATTGTAAAACCCTTGCCATATCGTTTATTATCATCCAAAGAAACCGTGCACTTGGTATGTATATACCCTTTAAATTACATGTTGTATAGGTACTAAGTGGTAATTCTACCAAAAAAAAATGTCTTTAGCATAATTAAACTTCTAGGATTTTTCCGTGGAGGCAAGAAACACGGGTTGAGCATAAGTTTGGGTCACATGTTGTATTACCGCCATTCTTGCACGTGCACATACTTGCGGACGGGAGAGTATAGATGCATCCAAGCATGTATGAAACTCAGGCTATACGTACTTATTAATGTTATGAATGCAAAAGTTAATTTGTTTATTCTTCTTTCACATCAAAGCGGAGCAACAGATCTATCTTCACGCAGGAAAATGTGCTTTTTGGTGTGAAGATAGTAAAAGGGCTGGAGAGTAACATAGGCTAGCCATATTTGCTGAAAAAAAAAATTTTTAGTTCATCCGAGGCCGCTTGAAGAAGGTAGTATTAACATACATATTCGGCTGTAATTAGGTACCTATATAATTATGGCATTTCTTTTTTACTCGATATTAGTTTTTCATCGAAAAATTAGCGATTCCGCTGGCAATGCTTGTACAAGGTGTCTGAAAAGAAAGTTTATATTTGTTTAGCTTACTGTGGTAACGGAATGATTAAGAGAGACTCGAGGACCAGGCTACCGATTAACATATCTATCGCGCCCTGCTGAATCGTTGCGTTTACGCAGTAAGCTTAACAAATATAAACTTTTTTGAGGCACCCTATATTACCTATAATATAAAAATTATAAACATAAACTCAACAAAATACTTCCTTATACCTTGCAGCTTAGCTAATATTTTAAGTACTTACCTAAACTAAATACAGGTTGACGTATTCCTAGGTTACTTTAGCCATTCGACTGACGCCGATATTACCCTTTGACTAGTAGCGTGGATATTGTGAATGACTGCGATGTCATTGGCGGAGTGCTGTTAGTACTATACTGCTTTAGCTTACCTATGTACGTACCTACTAATGAAATGAAATGAAACTTCCATTAAGGCCGACAGGTACAACGCGACAACGCGACATGTTTTTTTCATTCCACTTGCTACTTTAATTATTAATTTTACAAATGCGAAAGTTTGCACAGCACACAACAGGATAAACAGTAAACAAAAGAACTAGAGAAAGAGAGAAGAGAAGAGAAGATAGAGACAACCCGAATGGCGCAGTGGTACTGAGGCTGCCTTACGTTCTTAGGGTATATGCATTTTGTGAGTACAGGGCGTGTAACATTATATTAATACTTACTATTACAAACACTACTAAAATACGCTTCGTCATTGGTCGCCTATTGGTCAAAATACATGCATTAGGCGATCGAGTTGTAAGTCGTGCTATGCGATTATAGCCTTAAATGTCAGTTGTGAAATAAAAAAACCAGGCCAAGCATATTTGATTTGCTATTTGAAAAAGGGTTACCTATGTTTTTGGTTAGTTGGTATGTAGCTCTGTACGCATCGCGAGTATTCGCGAGTCGCATAGGTAGGTATTAATCATTACCTACCTACTTAACGCGTATAATAGCCCAGTCAATAAAAGCAAATAAAGGCAAACCTTGCAAGCAAACACGTTTTGATGCGGTTTTCAGAAAAGTATTTGTTCTTACCTACTTAGGAGCAGGTTTTGGTATATTAACAGACTTCAAAGGTCGATTTTCCTGTTTTTTTTTTGACACTTGAAATAATCCCAAAGTTTCGGAATATTTCAGAATACTTCCGAAGTATTCGACGGGAATGATTCGGAATGTTTCCCGCCAGCATTTATAGTCCAGCCATCTCCGAGTCATGAGGTATACATAAAAAAACAAAAAAGTTCAAGATGAATTGTAAACCTCTTTTTTTTTAAGTCGGTTAAAAAGGAACATCTATACACGCGTACTTGAAGGACGGCAACGTCGCAATTTATTTATGAATGACGGGCCGTGTCTGCGGTGACCTAATTGATGTGCTTATACTATTACGGGTTAGCGGGAACGCCCTCTGTTAGTTAACATACTATTTTTGTTTTAACTCCATTGAACTCACTGTTTAAACATAAATAAATAAAGAATTATTATTAGTGGTTCCAACTACAAAGTAACTTGTCATAATGAAAATATATTGTTTAGAAAATTTCTAAACTAAACTGTAACGTGCAGCGAGGAATCAGGATCAAAATTTAATTTCAAAAGTTTAATACTTTTAAAAGAAGTTAGCATCAGGGTTGATCTACTATGATACCTACCTTGAAATTTATCTAAGTGAACTATCTGATGCTAGTGCTTTTCTGACGCTGATTTTCAGCTTAAGTATTTTTAATATTAGATTGAAGTATCCAAAATGAAAAAGAACGTAGTTTTTTTAGCAGACAGGAGTACCTTACTTTGATAGATTTTTAAAAACACATGGCAATAGATGAATAGACTACAGTTTATGGTAGACAAATAGTTTTTCCGGGTATTTGTAAAAATCCATCCACAAAACGGGAGATATTCTTAGTGAGGGGTTTCAAAAAAACCTGGGGAAGTTGTACATAATCATAATCTTAATTCTCTCACCACAATATACGTAAATTTTTATAATTATTAGGGACACATTTTATACAATAGACATTATGGGAGACTGGCACCTAAACTAAGCCTATAATGGTAACAAAACAAAAATACTGATTCCGTAACATTTAAGCGATTCTTACGTATTATTTTATTGTTTACGTGGTTAAATATTATGACATTTTGTTTTAACTGACATGATCAATGATAGATAAAAACTTTTTCGCAAAAAAATAAAACCGCCTTCCATATCAAAACACTACAAAGCCAAAAATAATTTTAATTTCGGTAGTCGGTGTTATTGGTTTTGTATTTTCTTTTTTTTTCACACCGCCTTCCGAAATTAAAATTATTTTTGGCTTTGTAGTGTTTTGATATGGAAGTCGGTTTTATTTTTTTTGCAAAAAAGTTTTTACTTTCGCGCTTTTTAGTGGGTCAATTTGTAATTAATCTAGTTATAAAAGCCAAAATGTCAACTACAAAAAACTAAAAACGCGCGAACAAAAAACACAATATAGAGTAACCGAAAAGATCATCAATGTAAATATATTTTTTAGACTTTTGTTGATTTTTCAGAAACGGCTTGTTCGATGTCGATAAAATTTTCATGGGACCATTTGGAAAGTATACCCTTTCCAAAAAAAAAAAAAGAATTTTTCAAATCGGTTGGCAAGCGACGGAGCTATGCCCGAACAAACATAAAAAAAAAACAAACAAACATCCGAATTGAGAATCTCCTCCTTTTTCAGAAGTCGGTTAAAAATGAGATGTGAAACTAAAACTCATGCGATATGTAGGCGGCCTTATCACTTTCGGCCATGGGTAATAGTGAAAAAAGATTTTCGCAGCAAACTGGAATGCAAGTAAATGCTGGACATGAAATAAAGCTGTTAATAGTGTAGGTAACATTATTCTAATCATAATAATACTATCATGAGAAAATGTAGGTGTGTGTATACTATAACATAATGTATAAACAAGTATCTATGATACATATTCGACCCATTAGGCTCCCGCAGAAAAGCGAACATCCGCCGTTTTTTATCATGTCACGGAGGGAACCTGGGCTTCCTTAATATTTTGCTAGCAGATGCAATATTGTACAAATCTAAAGCACTTTACTTTTCAACCGACGACAAAAAGAGGAGGTTATCAATTCGACGCGTATATATATATATATATTTTTTTTTTATGTATGATCATCGATTACTCGAAGACGGCTGAACCGATTTGGAAAATTCTTTTTTTGTTTGATAGGGTATACTTCGAAATTGGTACCCTTTGTCACCAAGTCAGGATCTGATGATGGAATCCTGGAGAAATCGAGGGAACTCTTCAAATATTATAGGCAAACCTATGGCGTTTTCGGTATTTCTTATAGTAACTTGTGCAGTTGCTCTCAAAAAGTACCATTTGGGGTATTGGAACTAATGATGAAGACCACAGATGGCCGCCGAAACTATTCAATAATAAGTATTTCGTGGATTGCGATTCGATTACTTGAGTATGGATGCTCTTTATGCTCGTCACAATGCATATCGTGATGTATAGCTGATGGTGAAGTACCAGGAGAACTCCTCAAAAATTAACGGCCCAGTATTGGGAAAAGCAATATTTTGTAAAATGTTATAAGTAGTTGACATTTAGGCTCTTGTAACTAGGTAAATTAAAAATCAACCAACTAAAAAGAGTGAAATAAAAACTTTTTACCAAAAAAATAAACCGACTCCCAAAAAACACTGCAAAGTGAAAAATAACTTTAATTTCGGAAGTCGGTGCCAAAAACGAAAATACAAAACTAAAGACACCGACTACCGAAATTAAAGATATTTTTCACTTTGCAGTGTTTTTTGGGAGTCGGTTTAATTTTTTGGTAAAAAGTTTTTTCAACCGACGACCAAAAGAGGAGGTTATCAATTCGACGCGTATATTTTTTTTTTTTTTTTTTTTTTTTATGTATGATCATCGAGTACTCGAAGACGGCTGAGCCGATTTGGAAAATTCTTTTTTTGTTCGAATGGGTATACTTCGAAATTGGTACCATTATCACCAAAGTCAGGATCTGATGATGGGATCCTGGAGAAATCGAGGGAACTCTTCAAATATTATAGGCACACCTATGGCGTTTTGGGTATTTCTTATAGTAACTTGTGCAGTTGCTCTCAAAAAGTACCATTTGGGGAAGTGGAACTGATGATCAAGACCACAGATGGCCGCCGAAACTACTCAATAATAAGTATTAAGTGGATTGCGATTCGATTACTTGAATATGGATGTTAAGCACTTTATGCTCGTCACAATGCATATGGTGATGTAGAGCTGATGGTGAAGTACCAGGAGAACTCCTCAACAATTAACGGCCCAGCATTGGGAAAAGCAATATTTTGTAAAAGGTTATAAGTAGTTGACATTTAGGCTCTATTAACTAGGTAAATTAAAAATCATCCAACTAAAAAGAGTGAAAAAAAAACTTTTTAACAAAAAATTAAACCGACTCCCAAAAAACACTGCAAAGTGAAAAATAACTTTAATTTCGGAAGTCGGTGCCAAAAACGAAAAAACAAAACTAAAGACACCGACTACCGAAATTAAAGTTATTTTTCACTTTGCAGTGTTTTTTGGGAGTCGGTTTAATTTTTTGTTAAAAAGTTTTTTTTAATATGACAAATTCTTGTTTGTACAAAAATCCATACTGAATACCTAAAAACTTTTTAGCAAAAAATAGAACCGATTTCCGTATAAAAACACTACAAAGGCAAAAATAATTTAATTTCGGTAGTTGGTGTCATTTGTTTTGTATTTTCTTTATTTTTGACACGGCCTCCGAAAATACTGACTTGAATATATACACCTTTTACAAAATATTGCTTTTCCCGGTGTAGAGCCGTTCATTTTTGAGGAGTTCTCCTAGTACATTACCATCAGCTTTACTTCATCGTATGCATTGTGACGAGCATAGAGTGCTTAACATCTAGGTATATTTAAGTAATCTAATCGCAATCCACGAAATACTTATTATGAACTAGTTTCGGTGGCCATCTGGGGTCTTCATCATCAGTTCCACTTCCTCAAATGGTGCTTTTCGAGAGCAACTGCACAAGGTACTATATGAAATGCCATTAACGCTATAGGTGTGCCTATAATATTTGAAGAGTTCCCTCGATTTCTCCATAATCCCATCATCAGATCCAAACGTGACAATGGGACCAACTAGAAAGTATACCCTTTCAAACAAAAAAGAATTTTTGAAATCGGTCTAGCTATCTGCGAGTAATGAGGTAACATACATAAAAAAAAGGTCAACAGGAATTGAGAACCTCCTCCTTTTTTTGAAGTCGGTTAAAAAGTAGTTAACATTATCTTTTTTCACGATGGACAAGAGGTAGGACATATCCCGTAAAGTCCACATTGGTGTTACGTTTGTGATGAGTTAAGGATACCCAACTTGGGCCTGCATTAGGTTAAGTGAATTCTAGATCGGCCAGCATTTGCAGTTTAATTCCGGGCGGTAGGTTTTCTTCCGTGTCGGTGAAGTTTGGAGGAATGAGATACTTGTTTCTCCACAGGTTACCTCTTGTGGTGCACCGTCTTTCAAGGACATAGTGTGTTCGTATCATCGTCATCTGCTTAGGTTTTTCCCAACTATGTTCCTTCCAGTCTAACCGTTCAGCTGAGTATTAGTGTTTGATGGAGTCACATGATACTACTTGGCTAGACCGTTGTCAGATCTACTAGCTTCTGACTACCTGTAACGGATGTCAAAAATGTCAAATTGACAGCTAGAACCAATGGCTTAAAGTGCTTTCTAAGGCACAAATATTTAGGTGAAACTTTCGCACATGGTGTCAAACGTTAATTCGCAAAAATCTATGACATCAATATTTTAGTAATAAATACAACGTGTAACGGAAACCCCATATCTATCCAAAGGGGCTGAAGACAACACCTGGTATGGAGTCTCTATGCACAGTTTCAGCTGGGTGTAATACGTGATTTCGAAAATGAAGCACCGAAGAACACGTCCCCGTATGTTCACGAATACGAAACACTTAACAACGAATGCACGCTATCACGAAATACCTAACGCCGTAGCCATGGCATCTCGAATAACTAAATAAACGATAAAAGAACTCGTATTACCCATATCCCCTCATATTTCCCATAAGGAAATAAATAATTATTTTGATGATTGACACATAATATGACATGATATGTTTTATTTTTCCCAAAAAATAATGTTTGAATAAAGAATATCGTTTAAAATAGTAAAAGCAATGTTTGATTGTTAAATTAATAAAGACATTTCATGAAGACTTTTCGAGGTTTAGTTATTCAAGATCACATGCAAACGTTGTTCAGTTTTTCTTGTTAGTGTGTCATTCGTTGTAAAGTGATTCGAGTAGGTGAAATTAGAGATTTAGTTATTCGAGATCCCATGGCTACGGCGTTAGGTATTTCGTGGTAGCGTGCATTCGTTGTTAAGTGTTTCGTATTCGTAAACTTACGGGGACGTGTTCTGCGGTGCTTCATTTTCGAAATCACGTATCACACCCGTTTCAGCTCAAAATAACTGACTCAAGGAATTGATACCAAATTATCGGTTTCATATGTTTCTTGAATACCAATCATAACAAACGTGTCTCACAGCACTACGAGGATCGATAACTTTCCACGTCACTTGCCAATAACACGGTGATCCTCTTCGTTCTTCTTAATTTGAAAATTCTGCCTCTGGTATCAATGTATTGAAATATCTATTATACTTCACACATGTAGACATAGGATTGTAAAACCCTTGCCATATCGTTTATTATCATCCAAAGAAACCGTGCACTTGGTATGTATATACCCTTTAAATTACATGTTGTATAGGTACTAAGTGGTAATTCTACCAAAAAAAAATGTCTTTAGCATAATTAAACTTCTAGGATTTTTCCGTGGAGGCAAGAAACACGGGTTGAGCATAAGTTTGGGTCACATGTTGTATTACCGCCATTCTTGCACGTGCACATACTTGCGGACGGGAGAGTATAGATGCATCCAAGCATGTATGAAACTCAGGCTATACGTACTTATTAATGTTATGAATGCAAAAGTTAATTTGTTTATTCTTCTTTCACATCAAAGCGGAGCAACAGATCTATCTTCACGCAGGAAAATGTGCTTTTTGGTGTGAAGATAGTAAAAGGGCTGGAGAGTAACATAGGCTAGCCATATTTGCTGAAAAAAAAAATTTTTAGTTCATCCGAGGCCGCTTGAAGAAGGTAGTATTAACATACATATTCGGCTGTAATTAGGTACCTATATAATTATGGCATTTCTTTTTTACTCGATATTAGTTTTTCATCGAAAAATTAGCGATTCCGCTGGCAATGCTTGTACAAGGTGTCTGAAAAGAAAGTTTATATTTGTTTAGCTTACTGTGGTAACGGAATGATTAAGAGAGACTCGAGGACCAGGCTACCGATTAACATATCTATCGCGCCCTGCTGAATCGTTGCGTTTACGCAGTAAGCTTAACAAATATAAACTTTTTTGAGGCACCCTATATTACCTATAATATAAAAATTATAAACATAAACTCAACAAAATACTTCCTTATACCTTGCAGCTTAGCTAATATTTTAAGTACTTACCTAAACTAAATACAGGTTGACGTATTCCTAGGTTACTTTAGCCATTCGACTGACGCCGATATTACCCTTTGACTAGTAGCGTGGATATTGTGAATGACTGCGATGTCATTGGCGGAGTGCTGTTAGTACTATACTGCTTTAGCTTACCTATGTACGTACCTACTAATGAAATGAAATGAAACTTCCATTAAGGCCGACAGGTACAACGCGACAACGCGACATGTTTTTTTCATTCCACTTGCTACTTTAATTATTAATTTTACAAATGCGAAAGTTTGCACAGCACACAACAGGATAAACAGTAAACAAAAGAACTAGAGAAAGAGAGAAGAGAAGAGAAGATAGAGACAACCCGAATGGCGCAGTGGTACTGAGGCTGCCTTACGTTCTTAGGGTCCCGGGTTCGAATCCCGGTAGGAGCAAATGTTTGTGTGATGAGCATGGACCTTTGTTTCCGAGTCATGGATGTTTATATGTATAATAAGTATGTATTTACAAACAAAAAGTATCTATGTAGTATATCAACTATCTGGTGTCCACGACACAAGCCTCGATGCTTAGTGTGGCACTAGATGGCGCTGCGTGTAATGTCCAGCGATTAAAAAAAAAAAAAAAAAAAAAAAGATGTGTGATACTCTTTGTAGCTGCTATACTGGATACTTTTTATTCTTTAACTTTTTTTTTCAAGATATCTATTAAATAAATGAACTATTATACAATATTATTATAAATTAATTAAAAAGATAGCCTTACTCGCTTGACCAAGCGCAAGCTTGGCCTGACCAGGCAGGATGCATGTTTACACAATTTTATACTCGACTAGAATTTTGCATAAACACAACACGGAACGATTCAATTTATTTTCGCATAGAACTTTGCGAAAATATAACCGAATCATAATATCTTTAATATTAACAGTATATTTGAGCAGCATACCGTCTTTATTATGACACAGTCGCTAAATTACTGCAGCTACATAATATTAACGCGTTGCGTGCTTCAGATAGCTCGAGGAATTACTCAATACGCTGAAGATACAGTATATGTAGGCAAATCAGACTAATATAATTTTTTTCGTCCGTTTCTGACGACAACATCGGAAAGGCCTAGATTTATTGTTATCTAGCTTCTGTCCGCAAATACGTTTGCGTGGGAGGGTTTTACCTCATAAATTTCGATTTCGTGGGAATTCCGGAATAAAAATATCTACTTACCAAATCCGATCCGTTCAGTAGTTTTTGCGTGAGAGAGTAACAAGCATCCATACAGTATGTTAACTAACAGAGGGCGTTCCCGTTAACCCGCAATAGTATAGCATCCATACATGCTAAAAAAATATTACTATTCGAAAACAAAATGTTTTTATTTTTTTATTAATAAAATATTCACTAAAACTATTAAATTGATACGTCAAAGAAACACTCTGTACACGCGTACTTGAAGCACGCCAACGTCGCAATTTATTTATGAATGACGGGCCGCGTGTGCGTCGATCTAATTGATGTGCTTATACTATTGCGGGATTGTATATCCATCCTCACAAACTTTAAGTAATTCCCGAAATAGAAAATTCTATCTCATCATATTTGCTACTACATATTTATAAAAAGATATGGAGCTAAATCGATCTTCAAGATTAAACAATATTTGTCGAGGTCAGCCTGTGAATGGCTGACCATCTTGACGTATCAGGATTTCTCTGATCCTCGCCAAACACGTTAAGCCTTTGCTTCTGACTGTCCCTTGGACAGCATTGATAGTCGTCACGGTTAGTCAGAAACCAGAAAATTAGATGCTTGTTTGGCAAAGGACTATCGTATCACCTAGCTACTGGCTCGTGCTACAAAGCTTTATTGGGCTGTGAGAGTCAGGCAATCACTCCATGTAAAACACTAATACTCAGCAATTTCGGTTAGACAGGAAGCCGACCCCAAAATAGTTTTTTATAGTAGATAGGCTTGCGTTTCTCACCTGATGTTAAGCGAGGATGTGATCGAAGATGACGCACGCTTGCCTAGAAGTAACCTATTCACACTTGTCTTAAAGACTCCCAGGTTATAGCTATCAGGAAACACAGACTCCGGCAGGGAATTCCACTCCTTAGCTGTACGCACGATGAAAGTTTTCCCAAAACGTTCAAAAAGTTCGTGAAGGGCTGATGATTTATAATGATTTATAGAAAAATCAAATTCAATTCAATAGTACTAAACACAAACAAACATAAAAACATAAACATAAAACATTCTTTATTACCAGAAAGATTATATACCCATTACAGTTGAAATTCCCTGACTCCCGAACTAGTTATAAACTGACAGGAGGCATTCCGCTCAATAAAGTACTGAACAAAAAAAAAACTGGCAGCAAAAGCTAAAAATACGAAATGAAAAGTACTGGTGTGTGTATAACTATACCTAATATTCTCCTATACTTATGTGTAATTTCACTATTACAAATACCAATAAAAAAGCATTAGGTACACACATTCACATTCTCTATAGCAACGCGTTTCACAAGCGAACAAGTCATGTTGAGCTACAGTTGTAAGCTAGGGCCGATTTCTATTAAATCCGGTAGCTCCACAGTCACGCCATCTCGCGTGACAGCGTCTCAATTATATGTGGGTTTTATCCGAAATAGTCGTCAAGTTAGTATTCGGGATTTCGGTTTGATTCATTTAACTTTTGCCGTCGTTGATGTTTATTGGGTGTTAAAACTACGAAGTAGGACTCTATGAGAGTTTTATTTTTCAATGTAATAGACGTGAAATCTCGACTGAACTCTTGTTCGATGAATCGATTCAAAATGTCACATAAAAACGAAAAATACGTATTTTTAAAAGATCATTTATTGTTAATTCGGGTTTGGGTTGCGTCCTAGCATGGCTCGCAGAGGCGAGTTGGTACGAGTCCCGCAGTCCACGGTGAAAGGGTGAGAGAACCACCCTTTGATCACCTTTTATGTACTATAGAAGCAATTTAATAAATTTAAAACTTTAGTGCATCCTGTTATCAAGAATTCCTTTCACGTAGAACTAATTTCATCTACAGAATCCTCTCATAAGTATCTAAACCAAAGCACAAAGCATATACTACATACTCTGAATAAATATTTCAACTGGAAGTGTCTCAGTGTTGACTTGGGGCTAAAATGTTAGCGATCAGCCGATTGCTGTTTTAAGATCTTATGTAAATAACTTCGTTCGGAGGCGCAAGTTTGTCGTGCTACCGTCGATCTTGGAATTCGAGGGGATTTAAGAAATAGGGGAGGTGGTATTGGGTTTCATATATGAATTCCTGCGGATGAAATTTTAATTTGTTCCGGAATGTTTATTAGCGAAGAGGAATTTGATGAGGTGAGAGAGTCGGGAAATTATAGACGTGGCTTTTGAAAGACTTGAGAAAATGTTTGTTTGACTGTATTTTTTTTTTGACTGTAGAATTTTTTCTTGGGTTTTTTGAAATTCCGTTAAGTATTTTTGTTTACTATGCATTTTGCCTGAAGTATTTATTTAAGTAGGTAGAGAGGCAAACTTAATGCCCTAAGCATTCTCTACCAGTCAACCAAGAGTGGTGAAGAGATTGCATGGCAGGTGCATCTTTGGATAAACAAAAACCAATAAAAAATTAGTAATTTTGTGTCTTTTCATTCTATTTGGAATTAATTTATTAATAGAGGATATTTATATACAACGTGTAATTTAAAGGGTATATACATACCGAGTGCATGGCTTCTTTGGATGATAACAAACGATATGGCAAGGGTTTTCTAATCCTATGTCTACATGTGTGGAGCATATTAGAAATTTCAATACATTGATACCAGAGGCAATTTTTTTCAAATTAAGAAGAACGAAGAGAATTATCGTTTTATTGGCAAGTGACGTGGAAAGTGATGACCCTCATAGTGCTGTGACACGTTTGTTAATACTGGTGTTCAAGAAACATACGAAACCAATAATTTGGGGTCAAGTCTGTGAGTCACTTATTTTGAGCTGAAACTTTGCATAGAGACTCCATACCAGATGTTGTCTTCAGTCCTTTTGGATAGATATGTGGTTTCCGTTACACGTTGTAGAAAGACTGCCTAACTGACATCCAAAACCCTTTAGCTGAGTTACCTTTCAGCCTTTAAAACAAGAGTGAATAGGCATCTTCAGTCAATCAGCATCATCATCATCAATAGGGCTCACTCGTTCCATCGTAGACTTCGTCAATCGTGGTCTCAAGCCGAATAAAACAACATGTACAAGCGACCAGTGTTAGATTTTCTGGCTTCTAAATACAAAGAAACCTCGGTATGTTAACCCATCCACGCACCTCAGAAAGCGTTGTTCAGCCTTAACGATCGACCCGTACTGTTGTTATAATTTAGGCACGAGCTCTACTTCTACTCATTTTTTTTTTAATTAAAAATAGAATTCACGGTACTACAAATCTTTTTAACCCCTCTAATTAAGCTTCTGTCTGGAATGGGTTCACAGCAATAGTATAATGGGTGGATTTCGAAACCTCGACCCCTCGCTCACAAGTCCATTACCATGATAAATGATCTTTATTTTGCAAATTGATTATTAAATAACACTTTTACACGTCATTTGTTTTTTGTAAATTTAAACTAGATTAGGCCGGTGTTTCCTAACTGACTACCTTGAGAAGAAACACCGAAACAAACTCAGGGGTCCGTCTCTTTTATAGTCCATACAATATATCCATCCATACATATACTGGTTAAAAATATAGGGGAACCTTGTAGGTTACCGCTTGAGGCGATCTTTTGAGGAAAGATGCTCACAGAATTGAGTGGGCTTGTCCATACAGTGCAAGCATTTGTCAGATAACGTATAGCTCAACTTAAAACAAGGAGCTTAACGATTTGGGGAACAATACCAAGAGGTACCTTAGCCATCTATCTATCTAGGCTATTGACGCTTCATTAAGTGTCGAACGGAATTGATGGAAAGAGATTACTGATCATTGACTCGTGTTTGACCACTATCTCACCTGATAATTATCATTAGCATATTGCCAAAGCTGTTATAATTTACACTCGAGCTCTCCCTCAATATAAATTCAAGAATACCTGCATTTGTATGTATTCTGTATTCCTTAACATACCATATCCGAGCCGTATGTTCCCTGGAAGCCTCTTGAAAAATCGATGCCACCACTGCCGGCGCCTTTTCCGTGTTTATCTTAGAATATTTTTGCAGATTTATAGAGTAATCTTCGGTCTGTATTGCTCACTCTTTGGTTTGAGATAAGTGAGATGTTAGGGCCAAGGAACGCCTTAGTCTGCCCGATATTATGGTACCGTATATAGCGTGGAGGTATTTCAAACAAGTCTCTTGAGAATGTAAGGTTTTTATGGCTGATAGCGTTTGCTGTTGTTTATTTTAATTTTTAAATACGTCTGCTTTACTTGCTGAAGCTTTTGGCTAACAGTTGATTGTTTCCACACAAATTTTGAGCGTTACTCATAGTAATTATATAAATAATGATTTAAAAGGTGATGCTATTTTCGTTCGCAAATGTTTTCATTTTATATTTAACTTGATAATGAAGTTAGCAGGCAATGATTTTGGTGGATCAGAAAAAAAAACTCTTTTATTTATAAATATACAAAAAATAAAAAATAAATCGTTTTTGGGGTGTATTCCCGTTGTCCCCGTAGTCCGTGTCCCCGTTAAAGGGGACAAAGGGAATTTAATAAAGTAATTAAAATTACTTCCCATTGTCCCCGTACGCTGTCCTCGTTAATTTCTTGTAATATATGCTTTTCAAATTATGCCCGTTGTCCCCGTTGAGTTAAAATTAGAAGTGAGAGTGCCTTAATAGAGATAATATTGTACCTATACAAATGAAATGGAACTAAGGACTACATATAAAAATAAAAAATAAAAACACTAATAATATCTAAGCAATAGCTACACATGTGATTGCGACACAAGTATTTATAATTTACGAAAGTATTAAAAATAATAATGAAATAAATGATAATATATACATGTTGATTATTACCAATTCTTTGATCTAAATAAATGTGATATTATTAATAAGTATAACATCAAAGTTCTCTTTGTAGTCAATTTTATTTTAATTGTTTTGTTTTTTTCATTATGTTTAAGCATTAAGTTCAATCCTATTTTTGTTTTTATTATCTAAATTACTTTTATGCAATGTTAATTCTGTGACGTTATAGTTAAATAGGTATATTAATGGGGTATGTTTTTGTAAGTATAACGTTTAAATACTCTGTGTTTCATTCCACCCTTTCATTTAAAACTAAATCAAAATAAATAAGGTATTTAGTAAATACATAAAAAATTTAAAGGCGACAACGATACGTGACATCTTAACTGTCCGTAGAACAACGGGAAGTAATTTTAATTATTTTATTAAATTCCCTTTGTCCCCTTTAACGGGGACACGGACTACGGGGACAACGGGAATACACCGTTTTTGGCACCTACTTCCGAAATTAAAGTTTTTTTTTTCACTTTGCAGTATTTTTGGGAGTCGGTTTAATTTTTTGGTAAAAAGTTTTTATTTCATTCTTTTTAGTTACCTAGTTAAAAGAGCCTAAATGTCAATTACTTGTGTGTTTTTATATGGAAGTCGGTTTTATTTTTTGCTAAAAAGTTTTTTTTTCACGCTTTTTAGTGGGTCGGTTTGTAATTTATCTAGTTACAAAAGCCAAAATGTCAACTACTTATCACCTTTTACAAAATATTGTTTTTCCCAATGCTGGGCCGTTAATTGTTGAGGAGTTCTCTTGGTACTTCACCATCAGCTCTACATCACCATATGCATTGTGACGAACATAAAGTGCTTAAGATCCATATTCGACTAATCGAATCGCAATCCACGAAATACTTATTATTGAGTAGGTTCGGCGGCCATCTGTGGTCTTCATCATCAGTTCCACTTTCCTAAATGGTATTTTTTGAGAGCAACTGCACAAGTTACTATAAGAAATACCCAAAACGCCATAGGTGTACTTATAATATTTGAAGAGTTCCCTCGATGGTGACAATGGGACCAATTTCGAAGTATACCCTTTCAAACTAAAAAATAATTTTCCAAATCGGTTCAGCCGTCTTCGAGTAATCGGTGATCATACATTAAAAAAAATAATAATATACGCATCGAATTGATAACCTCCTCTTTTGGTCGTCGGTTGAAAAGACTCCGTTAGCGTAGTGGTTCAGCAACTGGCACCTACCTTCCTTACCTCACCCCCTATACAAGGGAAGGTAGTGTATATTTCTTAACTTAGTAGTTTCTTTTCTAGTATAATTGCTACAATTAAAAAAGATATGCTTACTTCGAATATCCCACCCAAACGCACAAAATGTTTTGGGAATACTTCCATTGGCATTCAGCTAAGGAGTGGAATTCTCTGGCGGAGTCTGTGTTTCCTGAAAGCTACAGATAACCTTTGGGTCTCTATGTTAAGAGTGAATAGGTTACTTCTAGGTAATTGTACTTCATCTTCGACCTCATTATCGCTTACCATCAATTGAGATGGTGGTCACACGCGACCCTATCATTCAAATATCTTCATTATCAGAAAATTTGCTTACTGCTCATTAGTCTGGTTACCTGGCATTAAAAAAATACGTACCATTTTAAAACGCACATTAAAGTCAGGTAAGTATGTGCCGGTGTTACGGGAATATTCTAACGAGATACCATCGTCCCAGAAGTCTTGGGAAACTGAAGCAGTAGAGTGGATTTTTAGTCAGTAGATATCTGACACACTCTTACATGGCACCCGGCAGGAACAACAAGAGGACATTTGACTGCCCACAAAAGCTCAGCAATGTTCACTTTAACGTACCACTCAGACGTTCTAGATATACAACTCTCTTTGCTGTCCCTCCGTCCTCCACAAATTACTTGAAGATGTCACCGTTGTTGCGTCTACCCGCATTATTCAATGATAAGTTCTCAAAACTTGACCCCTTCTGTACCACATGAAACCGTCTTAAGAAGGAGATAGTCAGTATCCTTGGTCAAGGATCCGGATGATCTTCTTTTGGAGACACAGGATGCTCAGTCATACCAGTAGTGCCAGTAAGATACACTCATACATACACACATCCACACTATTCAGATACACTTACACATACACTGTAAATTATAATAACAGACATGTCTACTTTGTATTTATTCTACCTCTAATATCTGTGTACTTCATAATTGGCGTAACTTTTAAGTAACTGTTTTGACATCTGTACCTGCAAGCTGTGAAGCTACCTTTTATAAAAAAATAAATAAATTTGATGATTTCTCAACGAAAAACAGAAAAGGTCAGGTACGCTCAATCCCGCCTTAGCACTCTGCTCAAAACTCATCCAGTAAATTCTCACTATCTTCTAAAAACAATCGCATGGCAGATATTGCCTCATTTGAATTTAATTATCCACAGTGTTTATTTAATAGAAAGAGTACTAAGATTTTATTCGCCTTCTTAACTCGAGTGGGTAGTTATAAATGTTCCCGTTTGTGCAGTTGAGCGAATGTAATTTCGTGTGTAATGGTAAGATGTTTTTTTTTTTGGTAGGTACATGTACACCCACTATTTGGTACTAAGCAAAGATTCACTGATTTTGACGTTGTGTTTTTAAAACTCTTTTATTAGGTCGACCTGTATGTAACTAACTATGTAATGGAATCTAAGGTAACTAATTTAACCATCTTCCAAGTGTCGTAGCGTAATAAAAATTGGCAGCTGTGTGTAGTTCTGATGACAATACAATAATATGGTATAACTGTCGAACTGATCTGATGATGGAGCCGGAAGATATGAACTGGAACTTCATGATGGAAAATCGTATCATAGCTGTTTTGGATTTTTTAGAAAAGTCTTGTAATGAACTTTGACCACGATTAGGTTTCAAGGTCTGATAATGAAGCCGGAAGATAAGCACTGGCATTCCATGATGGAATATCGTATCATAGTCGTGTTTGCACTTGTGAGAAAGGCCACGTAATGGATTTTGAACACGATCAGGTTTCAAGGTTAGGTACAACAAACCTAAAGAAAATCCGTTATCGGTTTTCTTAACCTTTTTGAATTACCGCGTAATCCATAGATTTATTTTTTTATAGATGTCACTTTCAAATCATCTGGGGTGATCGACCGTTTAATTGTTCACTACTCGTGGGAATAATATGGCAAAAACTACAAAAAAGAAACAGCAACACAAAGAAAACGGAGACTACAAAAAAAAAAGGAAAAGCGCGAAATATTTTTTTGTTTTTACTTGCATTTATAAAAGCGTGTTTTTCTAGTGATTTTTAACTATTAATTTATTTGCTGATATGAATGTGTGGTTGGATTGAGTTCTAATAAAATTATGATAATAAAACTGAATCAAAGTAACTGTTCTTTTTATTTCCCTTTTGTATAATATGCTATTTTCTATTTTCACTCCTCTTTACTTCAAAGCGTAATAATTACAGCCACACCGGATGATCTTTAAGGTTAAGAAATGATCTTTTTTGGGGTAAAATGACTTCTATGATTAAATAGTGGCCTGTTCCTTCAGATGCTCTCCTATTTTGGGGCCGCAGCATCTTTAGTTCCGCAACGTTGGAAGGATAAAACATAAAAAAAAGAAAGAAAAGAAAAGCCTTATAACCTCAATTATCACATACGATGACTTACTAACATAAATTTCAAGGTGTAGATAGTACACCATACCTAATGTGACCATTTTTTTTCGTGTCAAAGTGGGACACGCCTGTGGAATTTTGTATATAAATAAAAATAAGTCGGTGTAAGATACCATATTTTGATGCCATAGAAAAATACAAATTATGGTTTAAAATATGACTATAAATAATTGCTCTATGTTACCCTCACTGGCATTTTAATTCTTACAACCACTTAATCTAAAAATAATATTTATAAATAATTTCGTGACAAAAAACTACTTAACTACAGCAAAATCGGTTAAA
The DNA here is from genome assembly GCA_943138885.2 of Tholera decimalis. Lineage (NCBI taxonomy): Eukaryota > Metazoa > Arthropoda > Insecta > Lepidoptera > Noctuidae > Tholera > Tholera decimalis. The sequence goes on along the minus strand of OW964565.2, from coordinate 7,612,647 downwards.
CGGTTCAGGTGTGAAACATAACGATTTACTTTTGTATTTATAATATAAGTAAGAAGTTAGGATCAGTAAGTATTCCGTAAATTTCTTGCATGTTAGTCGCTCACTCTCGCTTGGTCCTGACTCCCAACCCCGCGTCTAAGCTGCCGGCTTCCGTGCGATTTTAGTGATATTTGAATGTAGACAAGTAAGTAAGTAGGTATATAAATGTTTGTTTTTAAAAGCGGGACATTTTTGTTCTCGTTGGGGACAGCGGGACAGACAGCCTGAAAGCGGGACAATCCCGCCCAAATCGGGATGTATGATCACGTTAACCATACTCAAAAACAAGAAAAGGTATATACCATGCATTTAATAATAACTTCTAAAATTAATCAGCACCTTTAACTACGTCACGTTCACAACCATCCACCATTTTAAAAGCCAACACCAAAAAAAAACGAGACATCACAGACCATTCAGCAAAATTCCTTTCAGACCTCTAAATCATCGCATTGAAAGCTAAAAACTCTTTCGTCCCATTGACGATAGTGGCATTATGAAAGGCTCCGGCAAATATTCTGGCAACATTAGCATATGAATGATACTGGCTAAAAAAGAGCGTACCCCCAGGTGGCATGTCCGGAAATAAGTTTGGGTGCAGTCACCGTAAGCTGCCTCTAGAGATAGCGTGTACCAGACCACGTATAGTGATTTTTTTTTTTATGTTTACGTGGTCACTAACAGTATCATAAGAACTTGAAACGGGCTATTTATCATGTGTATTTATTGTTTCGAGTTTCCGATATTTCGGCACTGTTGCAAGCGCCGTGATCACGAATGAACAATAAAATAAATACACTTGTTAAATATCCCGTTTAAAGTTCTAATGATACACGTATAGTGAATGTTGTAGATTTTTCATTGAATGTGTACGTGTAGATTTCTTTCAGGCCATTTTGATCGTGTAGGTTTTTGTGAAATATTTTGACCAGATTTATTTTTAAACTAGCTGTACCACTACACTCTACTTTACGTGGCATTGTAACGCATACCGCGTTGCAATGCCACGTAAAGTAGTAAAGCATTTGATATTTTTAGCCAACCAAATCGACATGTTTCCTTGTGCAAGCTTTTTTTTTTCACTGGGTTCAGAAATCTTTTATTCGTTTCAAAAACTGCTGCCAACGTTTTGTTATAATCTGATCGATGGTTTAAAAACGCAAAGAGGATAAAAATTAATTTTTATTAATACAGAATGTGATCATCTATAATTTTCTAGAATTTAAAACAACATTTATTAATAATCAGTATTTATTAATTGATTGCTCCAAATCGCTGTATGTTTTTCTTAATCACCAGGATTTTATCTTGCATCGTCTAATATTTACAGTCCTAGTACCGTTCAGAAGCGCATTCATTACTTCATATAATATGTTAATAAGTCGTCTGATCAAACGGACGAGGCACACGGTTTCAACGTCTAATCGAATGCTTCTGTCAACCGATCTCATTCATTTTTAGGGTTCCGTAGCCGAATGGCAAAAAACGGAACCCTTACAGTTTCGACATGTCTGTCCGTCTGTCTGTCTGTCTGTCTGTCTGTCTGTCTATCTGTCCGTCCGTCTGTATGTCACAGCTATTTTATTCCGAAACTATTAAGACTATACATGTTAAACTTGGTAGGTATATGTATTCTGTGAATCGCTTTCCGATTTTAGGAGAAAATTTAAAAAATATTTAAAATAAAGGGGCTCCCCATACATGGAACTGAAACTGAAATTATTTTCTTTCATGAAACCTATACGTGTTTGGTATCTATAGATATGTTTTTAAAAATGACATTAAGGTTTCTAAAACGACTTTATCATAAAGTTAATCGTTTTAAAGATATACGTGGTTCCAAAGTGGTAAAATGTGTTCCACCCCCCCTCTAACTTCTATAATAATGTAGTGAAAAATCTAAAAAAACCATATGTTGTAGATATTAATGTAAACTTTCAATCACAACTAGTTTGAATGAGATCGAGTCAGCAGTTTTTGAGATACAGTATATTTTCTAAAACCGCAAATATAACTTTGTAATTCATACAAATACTATGAAAAACAAAGTTATTTGGCGTAGTTGTAAAAATTGTAAATAAGCAAGTTTTTAGAAATTTGTAAGGTTTTTTGTATTTTTTTTCAAATATTTTAAGTACCTATATTATATTTATTATAGTTACTACGGAACCCTTCATGGGCGAGTCCGACTCGCATTTGGCCAATTTTTATAATATGCAAATAGCCTGTAAACACTGCAATCCTACTAGAAAACAACATATATGCTTATACTTACCTTTTATTCTCATCTCAGATTCTAAAAAACTATGACACAAAGAAGAAAAATATAAAAGTTTATTTTACGAAAGTTCGTTACCACCTATATTTTTTTCTACGCTACATAATTTTCCAGCTAATGATTTTACGCAGCACTTTACGTTGTATGTTGCAGCGATTGGTTCAATTTATAAACTCTTCGATTTATTTTTAAGTCTCGGTAAAAATATCATAATTTTTAGGGTTCCGTAGTCAACAAGGAACCCTTATAGTTTCGCCATGTCCGTCTGTTTGTCCGTCTGTCCGCGGTTTAGTTTAAAAACTATTGGTACTAGAAAGTTGCACTTTGGCATGAGTATACACGTTAATGACGCCAAAAAAGTGGTAAAATAAAATTTTCAAAAAAGAAATTATTTAGGGTACCTCCCATACATGTAAAGTGGGATGATAATTTTTTTTTTTCGTTCTTCCCATAGTGTGGGATATCGTTGGATAGATCTTTCAAAAATATTAGGGGTTTGGTAAGACCGTTTTTTGATTAAGTAAACCGTTCGTGACTTATCAAGCTTTAAAGTACCAATTTTCATTAGAGTCAAGTGTCCGACCCCTCTATCAACTAAACGGTTGTAGTTAGAAATTCAAATGCCACGGCAGTAGTACCTATATATAACGAATTTTAAAGGAAAACTATCACACATAAGTGGGCTTTACAAGTTTACGAGTAATAGTCGACCAATTGTATTTGACTCGAAAATTTCGAACAACTCTATAGAGATGTTGATAGATGGCGCTAAGCGCAAGTTGTATCATGCTAGTTTCTTGTGACGATTGAGTAGGGTAGCTGTGTGTCCGTATTTAAATTCAAAACACCGGCTATGACAAGTTTTATACAAATCTCTAAAAAAAATTAAAACTTTCCGTGCAAAATTGTCGGATCAGGTGAGGATTTGTATAGGAAGCCAAATTAGTTAGGTAGTCATGTTTGGCTTTTAGTTAGAGCATGGTACAAAACGATCAGTCAGCGAATACGACACGCACTTGGCTGTTATAAAAACTACGGAACCTTACACTGCGCGTGGCCCGACACGCACTTGACCGGTTTTTTATTCTCGGGATACCCTCAGTAAAATTATATTGTACAGAATTGCTCAGCAAATAGTACAAGATAGTAGTAGTAGTAGCAAGTGATTAGTACCGACTATTGATCTTACCTGAGTTGCAAAGTCTGCTGAAGCGATCATAAAGTATACGAATTGGCCAAATATTTGTAAACAGTGAGCTTACGCAAAAAGACACAATTAATATGCTTAGCCTTCTTACACATAAGTAAGGTTAGTTTCTAGCTTACAACCAGTATTTTACAAGTAGCACTTTTTTTCCTTATGTATGTTTGTGTTAATTGTATATTTGAACAATACACGATGCCCAGAAAATACAATGTAGACAAACATTAATACGGATCCCTAAAAGTTAACATTACTACGTTATGAAAGCGACTTCTTAACCTAACCCATCGCCTACCATCAGATGAAACCAAAGAAATATCTTACGATCAAATCGCTAACCGCTCTTCACCTAAGTCCCAACCTACAAAGGCCATGCGGGGCACGTCTAACCCCGGAACGACGCGACTGCGCTGATTTCAGTCTCTTTTTACTTTCTCAATGATAGATAGATTCGATTCTTTTATTAGAGGTGCACCGTTCTTTTAACGGCATCCTTTTGTTGCGGTCTTCGGTGGAGGTGGCTCTATTTTTGCACTCTATAGTCGTGTAATTGAATCTGAAGTTTATTTGAACGTGTGTTTTGTGTAGGCGTAGAAGTGTATATGTTGTATAGTGTATTTCGAGTTTGTGTTTATAAAAACGATTGAAGTTTTTACTTTCGTTTTAGCAGCATCAGTTTTGTTTTTATTGATGATTGGTTCGCGTTTGACCACCTTCTCTCCTGAATCCATCATGCTTATCAAGAGTAAAAATTGAAGATGACATTTTGACAATTACCTTCGCCACGTCTTTATAGAAAGAATGTCACTGTTACTCACTCAATCGGAGTCAATCTATAAATCGGAGTGCACATTGATAGCGGACTTCGATGGAACAAACAGATTGAAGCCGTAACTACAAGAACAATGCGCCTTATACAAATCTTTAGGTCCCTCCGGCAGTTAGCTAATTGCGATACAATGAAGACCATCTTCATTGTATCGTAATTAGCTAACTATTATGCAATCTGCCAATGAGTTCTTGGATATTGCGTAACGAGAGTCGAAAAGGCACAAAGAGCAGTATTTAAAGTTATGATGAAAAATCCATATAGATACCCAACCACTGAACTATATTCTGACTGTAAAATCCTAACGGTGCGGCAACTTTTTGTGCTTCGTTCGATTTTCAGGACACACGCTGGCCTACCCCATCTACTGCAAAAAAGCGGATAAATCTTCTTCCAACGATTAAACATAAATCCATCTTCGCAAAACACCAATTCGACACTCTAACCACTCACATGTACCAACAAATCGATGAACAATTAAATATCCGTAATCTAAACACACACACAGTAAAATCTAAAGTAACAGAGACTATGCGTACACAGTCTTTACTTACCTACATCGCCTAACACCAATATTCAGTCTCACACACACTAATGAAATGAAATATTTATTTTTGTAAATTGATAGTTATAAATACCACTTCTATACATAATTTTGTTGTGTTTTAAGTTAAGCTAGGACAGGCCGATAAAATTCACAACAAAGCATAAACATGCCATACACTCGAACATTCATAATTATTATTGAAACTTATACAATATTTATGTACATGTGTTAGACGTAATTATTCGTCTAATGTATATAAATAGTTAAGTAGATAGGTAACGTCTACTTGTTATACGTAATCAAGCTCAAGAATGACATGGCTGAACACAGCACACAGGAATCGCTGCTGCGCCATTACCCATGGAATGGTGTTGCATTTTATAAGTGCTTCTAACAAATGAGCCATAGTAACTTGATAAATTAATAAATTAAAATTGATAGCGTAAAATATTTTTGAAATCAATATATTTTTTTTATTTATACTTAACTAACCAATCCAAATTCAAAAGTTCTAAAAAACGGCAAAGTCAAGTAACTGCAAAAATATAGTCAACGCAACTATTCCCTTTGCCAATTTATTTCATTAATTTCTGAGTCAATTCAATAAACATTGAAACTGCATCGGTGCATTAAAAGTTCAGTAAAAAAGACGCCATTTTTGTTCCGGTGCGACCACTCACTTATTGAACACTTCTACGGGTAATTAGTTTCTGGATTGGAAAAGAGCGGGGTTTTCCTATAGATCTGGGTTAAATAAAGAGGTTTAGTATGTGAGATCTAAAATAGATTTTGCGCTTGAAGTTTAAAAAAATTGGCCAAGTGCGAGTCAGACTCGCCCATGAAGGGTTCCGTAGTAACTATAATAATATAATATGTATATTTATTTGACGAATAAACAAATCCTTAAAAATTTCTTAAAACTAGCTTATTTACATTTTTACAACTACGCTAAATAACTTTGTTTTTCATAGTGTTTGTATGAATTACAAAGTTATATTTGCGGTTTTAGAAAATATGCTGTATCTCAAAAACTGCTGACCCGATTTCGTTTAAACCAATTTTGGTTGGAAGTTTACATTAAGATCTACAGACATATATTTTTTTTATTTTTCACTCCATTATTATAGAAGTTAGAGGGGGAGGGACACATTTTACCACTTTGGAAGCTAATATCTTTTAAACGATTGGCTTTATGAAAAATTGAAACATATCATTTAGAAACCCTTATATCATTTTTAAAGACCTGTCTATAGATACCACACACGCATATGTTTCATAAAAAAAATTATTTTCAGTTCTAGTTCCATGTATGGGGACCCCCCATTATTTTAAATATTTTTAATTTTTTTTTTCTTAAAATCGGAAAGCGGTTCACAGAATACATCTACATACTAAGTTTCACGTGTATAATCTTAATATTTTCGGAATAAAATGGCTGTGACATACGGACGGACGGACAGACAGACAGACTGACGGACAGACATATCGAAACTATAAGGGTTCCGTTTTTTGCCATTCGGCTACGGAACCCTAAAAACTAAACGCACGAGTGTAGGTAATAATAACATTGTACAAAAACTACTTACCTAATTAACACATGATTTTGTGTTTGTAAATCAAATTTAATTTAACTTAATTATCTCCTAATCGTTATGGTTAGATTTTAGAGTTCGGTAGCCGAATGGCAAAAAACAGAACCCTTATAGATTGAAATGAAATTAAATATTTATTTGTTTTGTTATAAATAAAACTTTTACACGTCATGTTTTTTTGCGTGTTAAGTTTGGTTTAGCTAGATGAGTCCAGTGTTTCCTAACTGACTACACTGAGAAGAAACACCGAAATAATCTCAGATTCGTCTTGTCTGTCTGTATGTCATAGCCATTTTATTCCGAAACTGTGAGGGCTACACATGTGAAACTTGGTAGATAGATGTACTCTATTAGCCGCTTTCCGATTTAAAAAAAAAATATGAAATTAAGGGGGGCTACCCATACATAGAACTGAAATTAAAAATATTAAAGATAGTAAAGGCAGTCGCTCCTTGAAAAACACTTATACTAAGCTGCATACGGCAAACTGAAAGTCAACCCCATCACAGTTGGACAACGGCTAAGCATATGAAGTTGAAAAATGGTTTGGTATGACTTTGGTTTTTCTTGGCGAAATCGAGGTCAAAATAGCTCAGGTAGGTCAGCTCATCCGAAATAATAATACAAAAAAAAAAACATTTCTTATTATTTTCTTTTTTTTAAAAAAAAGGTTAATTCGCGTGGTTAGTGTTTAAAAGGCATCCTATGTTTCTACTTCAAGACATGATTATCCCTTATTAATAGTAACTAGTTAACCAACCTTTAGTCTTATAAATATTTAATGTGAGCTCACTTTGTGGATAATGGCACCACATAATCGGCTTTCAAACCATTATGTATCCGCCGTCACCACCCGAAAATTTTCATAAATAATCATATTAATCAGTGAGATCAAAAGACTTTATCTACCATTAAATGTGGGTAGTTAGACAAACGGGGACAAGTTAATGTGGTGAATAGGGAATAATTGATCTGATATTCTGTACTAGGTTCTATCAGCGACATTATCCTGAGGGAATATCTATACTCCTATTATAAAGACGTAAAATATGTTTGTTTGTTTAAAAGCGCTAATCTTTGAAAGTACGTAGCGGATTTGGATTAAATTTGGTAAAAAAGTAGGTTGATGCTTAAAGAAGAAGAAGAAGAAGTGGAATCATTTCCACAGCAGCGAAGCTCCGCGCGAATGCTAAAATAGGATATAGCTATTAGCTATCAACCTTTTAATAGCGACGCTCTAGGGGGAGCGTAGGGGAGTGTGAGACTTTTACTGACTAAAAACTCAGCGTGTTCCTTTAGTTGCCCTAGCATCCGAAGCCGCGGCATTTATTTAGAATATTCCTTCAACCTAGCCCATTCCTGCAACTCTGACAGCCCTACATAGCTGAAAAAGGAATTGGAAGATTGGTTGTTAGAACAGCCGTGTAAACAAATTACGGTGCCGATGCAAATTCGTCAACTCAGATTCCACAATTACAATACATAGTCAGGAGTAGGTGAAGCCATTTTTCCCCAGCTTCAGCTGTTTTCTGATGGATAGCCCCGTCTAGACGTTCTCAAGGGAGCCTCATTTCTAAGATATGCCTTATACGCCGTGACTGACATATAGATCTAGGTTCTTTTGCGTAATTTGATCGATAGTTAGAAGTAACGTTGCTTTTCGGGGACATTAGAAATTGAGGTTCAATTTTATTCTTCTTTTATTAAAATTGTGCTGAGAGCAAAGTTTATTGATGGTGCCCGATAGCCCCAGGTATTTACAACCCGGCACATACTGCACCCATTTCGTACAAACTCAAGACACACAGCGCACTTGTCTCTATAAAATATTTTTAGTTAAGTATGTCCGTAACGTCACTTTCTTTCATAATGTTTTTGTAAATTTCGTAAACTTCTCTACATGTTTTAAGTAAATTGTATCCCACCAAAACATCCTGTAAAAAATAGGCAAGTCTCGATGGAGTTGCTTGTTTTTCTATAAAAACTAATGAAATCTCTAGGCAAAGCCAAGCCAAGTCTAAAGTTCTTTACTGCGATTTTCTTTTTACGTGATGTTTTGGTGGAATTTCACTTCTTTATGGAGAAAGCTATTTTTTACTTGATTCATTTCTTAGTTATATACTCCAGACCTTTCGTTATAAGATTTTCTTGTTAGACTTTGTCTTTTTTAGGGTTTCGTAGCCAAATGGCAAAAAACGGAACCCTTATAGTTTCGATATGACTGTCTGTCTGTCCGTCCGTCCGTATGTCACAGCCATTTTATTCCGAAACTATTAAGACTATACATGTGAAACTTAGTAGGTAGATGTATTCTGTGAACCGCTTTCCGATTTTAAGAAAAAAAATAAAAATTATTTAAAATAAAGTGGCGTCCCCATACTGAAATTTTTTTTCATGAAATCTATACGGGTGTGGTATTTGTAGACAGGTATTTAAAAATGATAAAAGAGTTTCTAAAACCACTTTTTCATAAAGTCAATCGTTTAAAAGATATAAGCTTCCAAAGTGGTAAAATGTGTGTGTCTTCCCCCTCTAACTTCTATAATAATGGAGTGAAAAATCTAAAAAAATATGTCTGTAGATGTTAATGTAAACTTTCAACCAAAATTATTTTGAACGAAATCGGGTCAGCAGTTTTTGAGATACAGCATATTTTCTAAAACCGCAAATATAACTTTGTAATTCATACAAACACTATGAAAATCAAAGTTATTTAGCGTAGTTGTAAAAATGTAAATAAGCTAGTTTTAAGAAATTTTTAAGGTTTTTTTTATTCGTCAAATAAATAAACATATATTATATTATTATAGTTACTACGGAACCCTTTATGGGCGAGTCTGACTCGCACTTTTTTTTTTCTAAGACATTAAATACTTCAGACTCCAGTTTTATATACATCAATAGAAGGAGCTCATCACACTGAATAACTTCTGTCAAGGTGAATTTCCATATCTGCCATAGTTCAGCTGAGCTTTTAGGGTTCTTCATCAGATACTCCAGATCTTCCACGATCCTAGTTTTGATAGGTTTTCCTTTATGTGGGTACTAAACCCTACCCCTGTGCCAAATCAGCTCTCTAGGCTTATGAGAAGTACTAGTTCTATTTTGATGATCAGTGAGTCAGTGAATCAGTATGTGTCAAATTTGCACAACTTTGTTTTTGCATAACTTAGGAAATAAATAAGCTACAATCATGAAATTTTGTGGTTTAGGCTTACTAGATGACGATAATTTGAGCGTTCTCAACCTATCGAGATGTCCTCAAATAGGGGCATGAAAATACGTCAAAATGGTTCCAGAAAAGGATGGTACGGCAGTGTTTACTTCGCGCTCGACCTAGCGGGGGCACTGCCGTGCCCCCTGATTTATGCTGTACCAAATACATGTTTCGTCTATCTATTTAATTATACATAAAGATAGTCACCCAAAACGCCTGGACCTCACCACTTCCACTTTCGATGGGAAGATGAGGCGCAATATAATCCCCAGCAACACATCTGTCTGAGTTTTTTTTGAGAAACGTAACTTATTATTATAACTTTTTTATTTTAAGCAAATAACCAAGACGTAGAATAAATAAATTAAGACTTCCCGAAGATTTCTATCCACTTGTAAGGTGGATTTGCAGCAATTGGGTCCCAGCAATTGGAACGTCGTTTTATATATAACACCTAATAATAAACGTATGAACATACGAACTTAAGCATAAACTACATTTTTATACACACGAAATATAACTAGATAGTGATATAAGTACTGTATCTGATATTTACAGTAAAAAAAAACATAATGATTAAAGGTTTAACACCCAAAATAGTAAAGGCCAAAATATCGGGTGGAAACTAGTATGTCCTGCAACCGAAGCTCCTCTACTTATTTTCATATTTTTGTTTTTGTATAAAAATCTAGTTGTATTAGTCTAGCTAGTTATATTTAGTGACAATACAACTAGCTACCAAGTTTCAACTGTGTAGTCCTACTAGTTTTGGAAAGACAGACATGACGAATCTATACGGGTTTCATATTTTTACCATTCGGCTATGGAACCCTAACAAAAATTTAAAAAATGCCTGTATATTCTTAAAGATAATGCTGACAATTTTCAGTGAAATACTTGCCTATAGTTTGTTTGGCGGTTCTCTCATTAATTAAATAAGGAACACGAACCTGGAATTTCAATCTTCCTTCTAGAATATTCTGATTTCTTTCAAAACGTACCAACTACCTACCCGCAATTCGGTATTCATGTTTCAAGAATCGAAAACTAGTCAGGCGTTCCTCAAAACGTGACTGGATTTTTATTAGCTCCTAGTGTTATTTATTCTAGACATAAATTCTGTCCGTGTCTCTGCAGCTATAACAATGCAAACAGTTAATTTAAATGTTTCAAAATCTATTCACAAAAATTTAAATGTCTGTGTTTTCACTGCATTTTCAAAGTATGTGTGTTTACCATTAGAACTTAAAATGTGGTATTTACCACGTGTAAATTCCAGTTTCCGATATTTCGGCACTAAGCAAAAAACTAACGAGAAAGAGGGTAGACCGATTCGTCTGCTGGTAAACGTCCACAAGCAATAACTTCAGTTCATTCGTAATCATGGCGCTTGCAACTGTGCCGAAATATAGGAACCTTGAAACAATAAACAACAAACTATCCCGTTTTAACATTAGAACTTGAAACGGGATATTTACCATGTCTATCTTTTGTTTCGAGTTTCCGATATTCCAGCACTGTAACTCGAAACAACAGATACACATGGTACATAATTACATATCCCGTTTTAAGTTCTAATGATACTGTCAGTGACCATGTTAGCTTAAAAACTTATAACTTACATATACTTATTTTCACGATAAGAAAACCTAACCAAGATTTTTTAAATTTTTGTCCGTCTACCAAACTATCTGTTTGGCCAATCTAATCTCTGGGTTAGCTGAACTGATTTAAATGGGTTTTTCACAAAAAATAGAGAAGGCCGTCGTATACAATTATATCATTACATATAATATTCTTTTTAATCCCAATTTTGCCTGAGGATTATTAAATGCAATTCTTGTGTAAGTTTTTGGAGAAAAAGCTATAATCTATACTTATAATAAATCTGTAGAGAGGTCAATTCTGTACATGAAATATATTTACAAAATAACTATCAGGGGGTGATTAGGGATCGATACTGATGCCAAAAATGCAATCAGTAAAAATTTTGTCTGTCTGTCTGTCTGTCTGTCTGTCTGTCTGTCTGTCTGTATAACCGTTATAGAAACAAAAACTACTCGACGGATTTTAACGAAACTTGGTACAATTATTTTTCATACTCCTGAGCTGGTTATAGTATACTTTTCATCACGCTACAATCAATAGGAGCAGAGCAGTGAAGGGAAATGTTGGGAAAACGGGAGAAATTACTCCATTTTTTAAGCTTCCGTCGCGAGTGCAACCTTAATGGTTAAAGCTACACAGAAATCATTTATGACGGAAATGTTCTCCTTAAAACTATATAAAAAATATCCCACGACAGCATATATCTATCTTTTATGGTTGACTCACAATAACACGTGTAACTCCCGATAGCTTAGCAGTTCGAAGCTTTCTGATTATTATTCTGCTCCGAAATTTAAAACCACCACAACTTTGCAATGGAACTTGGCTAAAAGTAACCCAGTTGCAACAAAATATAATCGAGGCTCAAATTTTAACAGGTTGCGGTGCAGGAGAAACCGTCTTTATTCCCAGAATTCCCTTAATACCAAATATTTTTCCTTTCCAATTTAAAAGAACGCAATTCCCAGTATCGGTGTGTTATGCAATGACAATTAATAAGGCTCAAGGGCAGAGTTTTCGTGTTGCTGGAGTAGATCTCGGTGTCAGTTGTTTCTCGCATGGTCAGTCGTACGTCGCTCTTTCCCGGGTTAGCAGTTCTAGAAATCTTTATGTTCACGTGCCGGACGGGTCAACTTTCAACATAGTTTACCCGGAAGCTTTGCGCTGAAGTATTTTCGTTCTATAGGTACTTAAGCCTCATGTGAACGTGATCTAAACAATATTACCAATACATTAACTTAATAACACACAAGGAGTTACACGCTTACGGAGTCGCGGGCACAGCTATTAATAATAATATTGTGCTATTAAAAATAATAACAGAATTATAGATTGACATATTATATTTCCCTACTAAATTACGAAAGTTAATCTGTCTGTTACATCAAAATCACTGAACCGTGAGGAAGGACATAGGCTACTTTTTTTTTTACGAAAAACGACGGAAACGTGGACGAAGTCGCGGGCAACAGCTATCTATACTAATAATATAAGGCTGAAGAGTTTGTTTGTTTGAACGCGATAATCTCAGGAACTACTGGTTCGAATTGAAAAATTATTTTTAATGAAATAGTCAATTTATAGAGAAAGGCTATAGGCTATATATCATTACGCTAAGGCAGATAGGAGCGGAGCGCCAATGAAGAATGCTTCAAAATCGGGGTTAAATTTAACGTTAGCCCAAAGTAACTATTCCACGCGGACGAAGTCGCGGGCAAAAGCTAGTAATATAATAAGAATATTCACACACGTATTAAACTGTATCAAACAAGCCTTATTTGCACTGTCTCTTTAATATTATATTTTAAGGTTTCATTTGTAAAGCTTAATACTTTCTTTGTTTACTGAAAATAATTGTGTGTTATTTTTCGATCATCCATGATTTATAATATAGGAACCAGCCTGCGATTTCGATAGCGTAGGCTTTTTTTTTTAGAAATTTTCATCTCCTATTGCAGACATAAAGAGTTATTTTTTTAATAAAAGGACTATATTTAACCCAACAAGTTTTTCCTCTATGAAAGCAAAATAAATAGACAGAGACACTTTCTAGTAGTAGAGATTTTGCCACAAATTAGTAGTTGCGAATTACGTAATGCAGCATGCAACCCAAATCGAAGAAGCATCTTCAGGAGATGTTGACTCATCGATTGCTCTATTCTACATTTCTTGTAGTTTTCTGATAATAATTAGAGTTAACAATAAGATAATAGTTAGTAGATCAACAAATAAAGGCAATACATAATATAAAATACGACACTTTTATGCTCAATTAATTTTATAACACTAATTTCTGCCCATGATTTTGCTCACGTGAAATGTGTTTCAGCAAACAAAAGTAGCTTATGTCCGTCTCCAATGTTTAAAATATTAAAACCTATTAAATTATTTAGACATGAAAGTGTAATAGATAGACAGAGTTTCTTTCACATTTATAATATTAATAGGGAAGTTGAGATTGTCGTATCCACGAATCTCAGTATTAATTCGAACCGCTTAAAATCACGACTTGAACAAGCGACAGGCGTGAATTCCCCTGCGACTGGTCGCAGTCCCCGTTGTGTTACGATTTATTTGCGCCGGAGTGAGGCGCACTCATTTATCGGACCAATAAAATAAATCAGGCGCGTTTAGCTTGGCGACGTTTACGCGCAGTTGACACCTCGTTGCCAGTTAGGCTGGCTACGGACGTACGACGTTTGTCTTGGTTGCTGCTCTAATTTGATAGATTTGGAGCTAGAACTTTGTGTTTGAGTTGAGGTTTTATTTAATCATTCAATTATTATTAATTAACTATGATAATTATACTCTTCCGTACACTTCAAAATAAATTCAATAAAATGTCTCTGGCAAAATACGATCCAAAGCAAACTATGTTTGCAAAATAAAAGTCTATTCTTTTCTATAATAGGCAACTTTTGCGTGAGTTAGTACAAAAAATACGGATTTAAGAGATTACTCTTTCTGTTAATTCGTCATCTATTTACCACCCCTATTTTAATTGCATAATAAAATAACGCACCACAACCATGGCCTCATTTAAATCTAAATGTATTTCACTGATCCTAAATAAAAACGCAACAAGTGTAAACAGCCTAACCTGTAGAAATCTCGGCTCAAAATAGCATCGTTTCCAACATTCTGACTGACTCAAATTATTAGGATACCCACTGAAACTACACGTTACCTAACTTTTTGTTTGTTTTTTGTAGACGTTCCCTCACAATATACGGTTTCCCGCTTTTGATGTGATTATTATCCGTTTATTTTGTCGACTCTGCTTCGAATTTTTTGAATGCTTTCTTTTTTTATTCTCAAATATTTACCGATCTAAGATTACCATTGTAATAGACCAATTAATTAATTGTTTTATTATTTGTTTTTTTTTTGCATATTTTATTCATAATCGTCACTCACTTCGCTTTTTCTCAACTACTCTACTTACCTACTTCACATTAAACCAATATTCAGTCTTACACACAAACAAGCACTCATATGTCACAAACATAAACTCAAACCCCACATCCCCCTTAACATACATACACAAACACACACACACACACACACACTAGCACAAACACAATAAAATTCACATCAAACTATAAACATACACACTCGCGCACACATCATAATTATTACAGAAACCAGTACAGTATTAAAATAAACGAACAATAACAATAAACGAAATAAAAATAACAACAAACGAACTTTCATCCAGCAGTAGCTAAGCACCGTCTCATTGTTTATGTAATCAAGCTCAAAAATCACTTGGCCGAACACTGTCTCCTATGACAGAGGTTAGCCTAATTTAGGAGGCAGGATTATATAAATTTTGTACAGATTTTGCAATGGGCTATTCAGTTCATAATATTTAAGTTCTACCAATTGTACCTACCTAACTTACTTTTACTAAAATTTCTGTAACAAACTGTAAGTTTTGTAAATAAATGTTTTAATTATACAACGTGTAACGGAAACCCCATATCTATCCAAAAGGACTGAAGACAACATCTAGTATGGAGTCTCTATGCAAAGTTTCAACACAAAATAAGTGACTCACAGAATTGACCCCAAATTGTTGATTTCGTATGTTTCTTGAATACCAATAATAATAAACGTGTCACATCACTACGAGGGTCATCACTTTCCACGTTACTTGCCAATAAAACGATAATACTATTCGTTCTTCTTAATTTGAAAAATTCGGTCTCTGGTATCAATGTATTGAAATTTCTAATAAGTTCCACACATGTAGACATAGGATTAGAAAACCGTAGCCATATCGTTTGTTATCATCCAAAGAAGCCGTGCACTCGGTATGTATATACCCTTTAAAATACACGTTGTATAATTAAGTATATTATTATTATAGCTATAATGTTGAAACTGGTCCACCAAATGCAGCTGAGTATTAATATTTTACATGGAGCGACTGCTTATTATGTGAGCTCTACAACCCGGTATAGCTGTGTGGCCTGATACTCCTTGGATAAGTTAGTTACTTGAGTATTGACTCAATTCAATATTCTAAGTATTAACATATAATTTTGATGATTGTAGAACAGTTATCAATACTTACCTTATCTACTCTTGAAGTATGGATTGTATACAACGTGTAACGGAAACCCCATATCTATCCAAAAGGGCTGAAGACAACATCTGGTATGGAGTCTCTATGCACAGTTTCAGCACAAAATAACTGACTCAAAGAATTGATACCAAATTATTGGTTTCATATAGGTATTTCTTGAATACCAATCATAACAAACATGTCACAGCACTGCGAGGGTCAATTATAACTTTCCACGTCACTTGCCAATAACGCGATAATTCTTTTCGTTCTACTTAATTTAAAAAAATCGGTCACTGGTTTAAATTCCAATACACAATGTATTGGAATTTGTAATAAGTTCTACACACGTAGACTTAGGATTACAAAACCCTTGCCGTATCGTTTGTTATCATCCAAAGAAGCCATGCACTTGGTATGTATATACCCTTTAAATTACACGTTTTATATTTATTATTTTTTTACCTTAAGATGAATATGACAGAAATTCTTCAGAAAAATGTCTAGTATTAACTGTACTAAACACCAGATGTTCATTCTTACTTGCAGTATGTGCACGCCCTCCCGGCCGCAAAAATATACACATGCAAAAGTGATGCAATAATAAATTAATAGTTTTAAAATCACTAGAAAAACACGCTTTTATAAATGCACGTAAAAGCAAAAAATTTGTTCGCGCTTTTCCTTTTTTTGTAGACTCCGTTTTCTCTGTGTTGCTGTTTCTTTTTTGTAGTTTTTGCCATATTATTCCCACGAGTAGTGAACAATTAAACGGTCGATCACCCCAGAGGATTTGAAAGTGACATGTATAAAAAATTAAATCTATGGATTACGCGGTAATTCAAAAAGTTAAGAAAACCGATAACGGATTTTCTATAAAATTTAAAAATTTCGGATAAAATCTAAAAAACCATATCTTGTAGATCTTAATGTAGACTTCCAACCAAAATTAGTTTGAACGAGGTCGAGGCAGCAGTTTTTGAGATACAGTATATTTTCTAAAACCGCAAATATAACTTTGTAATTCATACAAATACTATGAAAAACAAGTTATTTGGCGTAGTTGTAAAAATTGTAAATAAGCTAGTTTTAAGAAATTTGTAAGGTTTTTTGTTTTTTTTTTTTAAATAAATATATTAAGTATGTTATATTTATTATAGTTACTACGGAACCCTTGCCAAAAGACCTGCGCCGAAAATACTACTGCTCTTTTCGCACCCAAAATGATCATCGGCCCACAAAACAAAGCAGCACTCAGTTTTTCAATCCACTACTACCTAGTACTAAAACCCCTTGTTTCCATTATCTGAAAGCATTTCAACATAAACAGGATTCCATCCTAACATCCCTTTGCACTCCAACCAATATCCTAGTTTCATATATGTGGGCGAAGAACGTTTCAATACACCTCAAAACGCGATACATTCCAAAAATCCCTCAGAAACCCATCAAAATTTGCATCCAACCACGCAAGACAATCACTTACCCTAAGTAATTGGCAAGCACCGTTTAGATAACCAATCAAAGGCTCGTGACCTCAAAGACGAGACTTAGCCATTCGAAAACGAACCTAAGCTGCTAGATCTAAAGTCTCATATTCTTGTAGCAGATGATCCTGAGATGTAGGTAATACCGAGATGGGAAGCAAACGTAAAGGCCAGATATCGGCCTAACAGCGTAATTGAATATCAGGCTTGAACCACGATTGACCTAGATATGGCAAATTCCTACTTGATTTGTGCCCGTGGCTTCGTTTTTATGAATCTGAAATGGCATTGAAGTGGTCTAGAATTTATTATCGTAGTCTTATTACTCACATATTTGAGAGTCTTATACGTAAGAGTTTAAAAAGGAAACAGGTACCTAGCGTTAATAATACCCATTCTTCATGGCTTCAATATCATTGTGTTTTCTCAAGTGTTTACACTTGGTTTACTACTAAAACACAAACAAACTTAACAAAACTGTTTGTCTGGCGTTTTGTCTATCTATGGGATGGAATAGGATGTCTATGGAATCTCTAAAACGGCTAGAACGATATTAATGGGACTTTTACTGAAAGATGGAAGAGGTCATAGATAAACTTTTATCCGGAATTACCACGGGATCTGGATTTATTCGGGTAAAATCTCCCGCGCGAAAGAATTCGCAAGCACAGCTATCATGAATACAGACAAAAATGTCGTTTTGATTCTAAACATCTATACTATGACCTACTTAAAAACGAAGTAAAAATGACTGTTAACGCATAAAATGAACAGCCGCCAAAAATCGTGACAACTGTATCAAATTTGAATGTATTTAATCTACCAAAAGAATTAAGTAATTACACCTTTGTTGACCTTATCGAGAAAACCTCTGATGGAATGAAAAGAGGCAATAGCGACTCAATTCAGTTGGAAATATTTAATGGAATAAAAATACTTCAATCTTAAAGCTATTATAATAATCCAGTTTTTATTCCATCAAATAACTGCAGACGTTCTCTCAATAGAATTTTATCTAGATTGTCTAGTTCATGAAATTATTCTCGAGCGGAATATATTTTTGGGTTCTTATTTTTGGGCTTGTTCTTATGATATTTATTTTGTAAGAAGGTTGAAAGAACACTCTTTTACGTCAATGTATTTGGTCACTTTAATCTGATAAGAAATGAGGTCAATTTTTTTTATTTTCTATCCTTCGCCAAAAGCTGCAATTTTTTTGATAAAAATGTTGTTTTTATGTATGGAAAGGAGATACTCGCGCACTTAGCACTTATTAGAAAAAAACACGTCTACCTTGTAATAAAACAAAAAGAAAAATAGTGAGCATCTAATGTTTATGAATTAAAATATAATATGTGTAATTTGTTTTCTTGTTTTATAAGTCATATTCCATTGCAATCTTTTAGACGAATAGTTATTTGTGTCCAATTAAAAAATATGAAAAAAATGATTTAATTGGTGCAACCGTGAGGCGCACACACGCTTTATTTTATTCATTCAGTTTTTGTATTTATTGTGTGCCCTAATCTCAGTCAAATAAAATTTTCTTTATTTAATCAAATACTTATTAAAAATGTATTTATCTATAAAGTTAACGACAAAGACTGTCCAAAGCTTAAAATGTCCACTCCTGAAATATCTAGAACATCCATTATTCAACCTTATTAACATTTAATTCTTCCCAAACCGTTGGAGCAACCGTTGCCAACGGCTTCTGGCTATGATCAGGTCAGCGTTTTAAGTAAAAATGCTAGTAAGCGGACGTCAGTAACAGAGTCGAGTGGCTTCCTACAAATAAAAATCTATTGTGCGCTTACTATTGCCCTTAGATGTATGATGATGGTTGGATGTGGTATGTACGAGTATGAAGAGGCAAAACATTCTGATGGATATTTTTATTTAACAGAAGGAGTTGAGTTTTTGTTATATAGGAGCTTTAGTTATATAACTTTATTCTAAGACATGGTTATCACAATGATAATAATAATAATGATAAATAATAATGGTAATAGGCTGCATGTTGAGGTTTCGATTCTCACACGAAAATAAATTTATTTTATGACATTTTTTTCATGTATATTGAAATATAGGGAAACTATCTATATAGATAGGTTATTTACCTACAATTCTTGGTGTTTGTCCAAGTGAATGTAATGTGAGTAAACTTATCTACGATAGGTCATTTTGAGTATGACTTATGAGTCAATGTCAAAAAACCAAAATTTTAAGAAAATTTCTGCTCCAATAATAATTTTAGTGTTTAAATTTGAATTTCAAAATCATAATAATCATAATAAAAACCTAATTGCAACTAAAAAGAAAAAAATAAGAACAACATAACTGTGACTACACCGTCAGAATTTAGAACTAAAGTCATCTTCTTGATGATATTACGACGCCTGTTGAAAATGTCTACAACTACCACTACTGCAACAACACCGTATCCATTTCTTCTTACCTTCATAATACTCTAGTTCTATTTGTAGTCCAATCCATTGTAATGGTCGACAGAGGGGCCTTAATAAACAAATGTGAATATAATTGGAGCTACTGTCATTATTTGTTTACGCATAACCACTTTGTTAGTATCGTTAGGGTCTTGAGATAATGGATATGGGTCGATGTTGTAAGTCACTTTGTTTTGGTTATACCTGCCATGTTATTTTAAAGCCAATAAAAAGTCTTGAAAATCGTAAAATCGTACGCCGAATTTCGGGGCACGCGTGTTATTATCAAACATATTCATTTGGCTTGTGACCGACTTCATTATTTCTGAACTAGCTGCGTCCGCGACTATGTTTGCATGAGGGGATTTCCCTGCGAGAATTTTAGTAAAAGTCCCAATGCGCATTATGCTAAAAGACCGCTAGATTGGCTCCACGTCCAATATAATAATGCTTTCATGATGCTCTCGCGACTGCCTCGTTATTGTAGAGCCTCAGAGATGTTTGTGCAAGCTCGTATGGACAATTTCACGTGAGTATACCCAAGAAAACAGCTTCGCATCAGAGTCGCAATGGCATTCTGAGAACGGTAGGTGAGAGTTTGTGCTTTTGTTTTTGTTTAGTTTGAGCGGAAGGCTCTACAACGTACGTATATATGAGTTACTAACACTATGAATTCTATGGTCCGAAATAAAAAGTTTTGTTTATAACTGGACAAACAGAAAGAAAGTCAGACATACAAATATTTTAAAGAAGTATGTTTGTGTCCGCAGATTTCAAAATAACTGACTAACTTGAGAAAACGCAGTAATTTTGAAATCACAATCAGACACTTCAATTTTCTTTTTTAAATGTAAATGTAAAGACGAAGTAAAACGGTTTTATCAATATTAACCCTTTATGGAGCCATGTTGTACTTCTGCAACATACCATTCCAACAGACGTAAAATTATATCAAATCCCGATAGATTGACTTAACTCGGTGTTGTACACCGGCAACAAAGCATTCTACCGATTTAGTAACAAATCGGCTAACTAAATGGCGACACTTTTATTAAATTCGCATTTAAATTATGAACGTGTATTAACCGGTTTCTCTCTCTTTGAATTGGTTTACTAAAAGTGATTTATTGGTGAAATACTGATATTTGGCTATTGAAATTGATGTGAGTAAAAAATAAGTTGATGTATTTCAATAATCAACAATAATTTTTTTGCAGATTCAAGTATTTCTTGGATTTTTTATTTAGTTTTGTTTTGTTGCATGAATGCAACATTGCGCGTTTGTGGTCGATTTTTTGCCGTTTATTTGAATTTTGCATATTTCGTTTTTAGGATCAAAATGAGTCGTAAATTACGTACTTTGACTAGGTACTCAAGAATTGGAAAATATACTAGAACGGAATGACAGTGAAGCTGGCCTAGATTTTTCTGACTACGATGATGTCACTGATTCAATATATCACTTCCAGCCGAATGACCACGAACGTTCTGAGGAGGACCCAAAGGAGCCCCTTGACTTAGAAATTGAAGTTCTGGCTGCCAGAACTCTAGAAACAACATCCATAAATACTCAGTTCAATAGTACTGCAACGGATCAAAGTCCAGACATCATTTCTCTTAGTACTAGTTCTGCAGCGGCTCCTAGTACTAGTTCTACACTCTAATTATTACACCTCGATACTGCTTATCGAATACTTGTCCAGTCGCGGCATTTTAGCTTTAGGAACAATAAGAAACAACCGAATTCCCAATTACAATCTGGCAGATGAAAGTTTTTAAAAAGGAACCACGTGGTACGTCAAAGGAACAGGTCGGTAACTGCAATGTCTTTGATGTGGCTGTAGTGGCATGGAGAGATAACAAAATTGTCTCTCTGTAACTCTAGTATCCAATTTCGTAGGAAAACACCTAACATCGGTAGTAAGAAGGTGGGATAAGTCTGAAAAGAAATACATTCCTGTTGAACGTCCTTTTGTCGTAGCAGAATATAACCGAGATATGGGTGGTGTCGATATATTAGATTGTGTGATGGGCTACTATAAGATCAAACTCCGTAGTAAACGTTGGTATTTACGAATTTTTTTTTATCACTTCTTAGACATGGCTATGTGTAATTCATGGCTTTTATACCGAAGAATAAATGCTGCAAAGGGTGGTACCAGTAAAATTCTAAACTCTGCCGAATTTAGAGTAACTATAGCAGAGACGTTATGCAAATATAAGACAATTAAGCATACAAAGCGCAAAAGTGATATTGAATGTCTCATTCAAGATAAAAAGAAGAAAGGTCCAGCTCAATATGTTCCTCCGAAAGATGTGAGGTTCTCGGGGCGTCTGAGCTGTCCCAACGCGAAGGTATGCGTACCCTTGCGGTGGGACGGCATGGACTGCTGTGCAGTTCTTCTCATGCAACCGAGCGGGTGGGCGGGTTGCGGATAGCCCAGCTTCGGCTGGGGGACCGCCACCTGGTTACCTGGGGGGTAGTCCCCCTGCCGGAGTGTCTCTGTAGACGAGACTCCGGACAAGAGAAGTTTCCCTTACGCCAGATCCCAGGCCTAGGGATAACCTAATACCCTGTTCCTATGTTCCCTGTTCCTCGGCTGCGCGGGTCTGCATGGTTCTGCTACTGTCTCTCGCTGGTGCGGGTTTGCTGCATATATTGGCTGGTTCAAGTGGACTAGCCGGTAATGCGGTGAGCTCGCGCCTGCAGGACGGTGGCGGAAGCATGTGACCCTGTGCAGTCGAAAACATCCCCTCACACCTTTCCTTCCCCCTCCCATCCCTTTCCTTCCTTTCCCTTCTTTCCTCCATCCATCCAGAGGAGGGGCAACCTCGCTTTCCCAAAAAAAGCCCAATCCATCAACCATGAAGCAGAGAACAAAGAAAACTACCCAGGTGGGTCCCGGCCAAGCCGGGGACTCCCACACCGACATGTCGGTCAGCCCCCATCGTATTCTGGGAGGGGGCAATTCACTGCCTACTGGTGCTGCTCCTGCAGCAACATCAACTATTTTGGCTGCTACTACAGCGCCCCACGACAACCCTGCTGCTATCGTAGCCATACCCACAACCACGGCTGCTACTACAGCGCCTATAAACACAACACCGGCTGCGACCCACGCGCCTTTTTTCCACACCACGGCTGCTATCCAAGCGCCAGGTAAACCGACACAGACTGTGCTGTCCGCGAGCGCCTGGCAACAGAGCATCGTTAGGAACAGCTACAAAAACAACCCAGACGACGACACTGTCAAAGGTAAGGCGGCCAGCTCCGGTGGGTTCAGTGACCGGAGGCGCTCAATCTGCGAAGGCACTAGCCAGCGCATTGCGCCGACGGCCGCTGAAGAGCAAGTACGCGACCAGCTGCGAATCCGCGAAGGGCCCTCCCAGCGCGTAAAGCGGCCGGACGCGGAAACACGTGACCAAAACCGAATCCGCGAAGGGGAAACTCAGCGCGTAAGGTGTCCGGAAGCGTCAGAATCCGCCGGGACCGAAAGCCGAACCCGAGACCCTGACATTGACACTGACTTACCCCGAAGGAAGAAGGCGAAAGGCAGGGGGAAACGGTCTGGAACCCTCATCAACGTGAGGTCGGTCGTCCGGGCCTCTGAACCACAACCTGGGCCAAGCGGCTCGGGAGCGGCAAAGAGGGACCGCCCGGACGACACGGCTTCGCCGAGCGCACTTCAGGGTAACCCGAAGCGCGTGAGAGTCCAGCCTGCTCAAGGGGAGCAGAGGACCTACGCGCGGGCCACAAAGGATATTCCTGCGCGACTCGCCGTAGCAATCTGCTTCCCTCCCCCCTCCAGGGACCTGACTCCGGAGGAGGCATATGACATAAAGAAGAAACTCGAAGAGCTCGTCATGGACAGCGATCCGTCCAAACCACTCCCGGCCTTCCGCGGATACCCTCGGGTAGCGGACGGCACTGTGCAGATGTGGTGTGAAGACGACCACTCCCTGACATGGCTGACTCAGAATGTTCCACTGATAAGACTTTCAAATACTGACCAGACACTAACAGTTATGCGACAGACTGACATACCTACCCGTGTCCGAGCGGCGCTATTTGTACCCCGATATAATGGGGACATAGCGCGGCTCCAGAGCGTTCTGATCCGTCAGAACACTTGGTACGACATTGGTAGGTGGTCACTGTACAGGGCGACTTCTGTCGGTGGGGATAACCATGGGACGTACCTGACCCTGGGGATCCCGACCGATGAAGCCGAAAAGGTCTTGGGGCGGGAACGACGTGTATCGTACCTACTTGGGTCCATATACGTTCGCTTCTACCCCAAGAAACTACCCTCCGACAAGACTGTGACCACTGAACCGACACAGACAGACATTGAAGTGACCATACTGGAGGAGGAAATGGCGAAAGCTGCGATGGCCGATGCTGAGTCAGACTCAGCGCCACCCCCGTCACCGGGATGGACAACGCAGCTGCTCGCATCCTCACCTAGCGACACCTGGCGAGAAACGGAGGAGGGAGATATAGTATCCGATGGATCCGACGCCTCCTAACTCCGCTTCAACGTCAGCACCACCCACACCAAACACCCAGATCATCCAGGCCAACCTCCAGCATAGCCAGACCGCCACGGCTAGCCTTCGCAGAGCGCTGGAGATGAATCCACGGACAATCGCACTCATACAAGAGCCGTGGATTAGAAATAACAAAATATGTGGCCTTGGAAACACCGGAGGTAAAGTCACTCTAAACACATTTAACTCAGAGAAGCCACGCACCTGCATATACACACCAAAAGACATACCTATCACCCCACTAAATCAATTCTGTTCCAGAGACCTGACTGCGATCAGGCTCCGGATCGACATCAATGTTCCAGATCTAGTACTAGCCTCGGTATACATGCCAGGCGACAACGAAAACTGCCCACCAATAGAGATGATTGATCTGGTGCGTCACTGCGAGGACGCGAATCTGGACCTGATCATCTGCACCGACTCAAATGCTCATCACCCGCTTTGGGGAAGTGAAGTATCCAACGCCAGAGGTGAGACTCTATCCACATATCTATTCTCCACTAACCTAAACATTGTTAACCGAGGCTCAGAGCCCACTTGGGTCACAGCCAGAGGTCAAACAATCATAGACCTAACTTTAGCTACCGAAAACGCGACTAACCTTATTTCTAATTGGCACGTATCTGACGAACCCTCCTGTTCTGATCATAGGAGAATCTGCTTTACCTTATCAACCAACATAGTAAAACCCATACCAAGGCGCAACCCGCGCCGCACAAATGTTACAGAATACAAACACCACCTAGCCTCCTTGTTGGCTAGACGACAATCACACCCGACACCTTTGACTGATCCCACACAACTTGAGGAAATTGTGACAAAAGTAACAAACAGCATAACGGAGGCATACCACGTGAGCTGCAAACCAAGAACACCTAACACCAGGAGTAAGGGAAACTCTTGGTGGAATGCTGAACTTGGTAGGCTCAGGAACACACTACGGAAACAATTCAACAGAGCAAAGAACACTAGACTCCTGGAAGACTGGGAGCAATACAAAGAAACCCAATACCAATTCAAAAAACAAGTCAGAATAGCCAAGAGAACTGCTTGGCAGAACTTCTGCGCATCCATAGAATCAAACAGTGAAGCCGCACGAGTAAAGAAAATCCTATCAACTGATCAGGACCGTACTCTCGGCGCACTCAAGAAATCTGACAACTCCTACACACAGACAGACCAAGAAACCAGTAAGGTCCTTCTGGAGACGCACTTCCCGGACTGCCGCATCTCCGAGGACATCACGTGGGAAAGCGAACCCAGACAGACCCCAAGTATAACAGACTGGTCTAGAGCCCGCGATATAATCACTGAGGACCGCATAGCATGGGCCATTAAAACGTTCCAGCCATACAAATCTGCAGGACTAGATGGCATTTTTCCAGCCCTTCTGCAATGGGGTGAGTATATTCTGACACCCTGGCTGGCGGAAATATACCAAGCCTGCATAGCACTCAGATACGTTCCACTAGCATGGCGTGAGGTGAAGGTCATCTTCATACCTAAACCAGGCAAAACTGACTACACACAGCCCAAAGCATACAGGCCGATAAGTCTCACATCCTTCTTACTGAAAACCCTAGAGAGGCTTTGCGACAGACACATTCGGGACGGACCTCTCTGGAAGAATCCACTCCACGGACAACAGCACGCCTACTCAACGGGGAAGTCAACGGAATCTGCCCTACACAGCGTAATATCAAAAATTGAATGCGCAATACACCACAAATGCTCTTCGATAGCTGTCTTCATAGATATCGAAGGTGCTTTTGACAAGACTACGTTCCAGAGTATGAATACAGCACTCAGCAGGCACGGTGTAGACCAAACCCTGAGTGGCTGGATCACCAACATGCTCAAGCAAAGAGCAGTACAAGTCACAATAAATAGCACAACGAGGGCCATTGTGGCGAAAGGCTGCCCCCAAGGGGGTGTCCTCTCGCCACTGCTATGGAACCTGGTCGCAGACAGCCTCATCAGGAGACTAAATAATAAAGGATACTTTACCGTTGGCTATGCTGATGACATAACCATAATAATAAATGGAAGCCATGAGAACACCATATGCAACCTCATGCGCCAGGCCCTAAGGATAGTAGAGGACTGGTGCCGAGAGCATCAACTCTCAGTGAACCCCACAAAAACCGAACTAATACTCTTTACCAAAAAGAGGAAGCTAGCGGAGCTGGAGCTGCCAAGTTTCTTTGGCACCACCTTAAGCCTCTCAGCTGACACCAAATATTTGGGCATCTTCTTGGATAAGCAACTGAATTGGGCAAAACACATTGAACACACCACCAAGAAAGCTAGCATCTGCATGTGGCAGTGCAAACGTATGCTGAACAGGAACTGGGGCATCAGCCCCAGAACAACCCACTGGCTATACACAACAGTTATAAGACCAATCATCACGTACGGCTCCCTTGTCTGGTGGCCCAGAACAGACTTAGGTACAGCACAAAAAGACCTCGAGAAGCTGCAACGACTCGCATGCGTGGCGATCACCAGCAGCATGAGAACTGCACCCACTGCCGCTCTACAGGCCATGCTGGGACTACCACCATTGCATCTCATAGTACGAGAAGAGGCTGCCCTGGCAGCCTTCAGACTCGCCATATCCGGAACACTCTTGAGGGACTCCAGGATCAAGCACACACGCATCATGGAGGACTCTGTCAAACGACAACCTCTGATGACTGCACCCTATGATAAGATTACAAAGACACACCACTTCCAAAAAAATTACCAAATACAGCTCATGCCGGAGCCAGAGGACAACTCAGGACCCAAGGAGCTTAGAATCTACACTGACGGCTCAAAGACAGACACTGGAACTGGAGTTGGAGTCTTCTCCAACGATCTCAACATAAAGATATCCAGACCGCTAGGCAAGCTCAACACCGTATACCAGGCGGAATGTGTGGGTATTATCCAAGCGATCCATGCCTTGGAAGCCAGGAGAGTTACGGATAGCCACATCCGTATACTTTCCGACAGTGCCTCAGTACTACAATCCCTAGGGAAAAACTATATCACATCTAAACTCATACTAGAATGTCACAACGCGCTGCAACGCTCGGCGGTCGAGAACCGCAACACTGTGACACTACAATGGATAAAGGGGCACAGCGGATCACTCGGCAATGATGCGGCGGATGAACTGGCCAGGAGGGGGTCCAACACGACGGTTTTCGGACCAGAGCCCATCGTGCCGCTCCCCCCCACCCAGCTGCGCACATGGTTAAAAGAACACACACACGTTCAAGCCCAGAAATGTTGGTCCTCGGCACCAGGCTGCAGGCAGTCCAAGGAGGCGATGCCAAACCTAAACAAAAAACTAAGCAGGCGCCTCCTACACATGGACAGGAAAAGCCTGCGAATGGTGGCGGGGACCATCACCGGGCATTGCTCACTGAACAAACACTACCACACAATAGGTGTAACGGACAGTCCCTTATGCAGGGCCTGCATGGGGACGGAGGAAACGGTGGCACACGTGCTCCTAGAGTGCACGGAAATCACTGACATACGAAAGCAAACCCTCGGGTCTTTGAATTCCCTTACAGACATCCTGAACAGACCGAGAGACCTGATCTGCTTCTGGAAGGAGGTTGGCTGGATGGAGTGACGGCCGACACGGCTCACGCACAATGGTCTCGTGCAGAGACTAAGTGCGGAAACCAAACCGAGAAGAAGATGTGAGGTTGGACCAATACGGGCACTGGCCAGTTTGGGTAGATAAAAGAATGAGATGCAAATTTCCAAGCTGCACAGGGTATATGCAAACAGTTTGCAAAAAATGTGGGGTTAGCTTATGCTACAATAAACAAAACAACTGTTTTAAAAATTTTCATCTCTCATAACTTTCTTTTACATTTTTAAGCATAATGAAGCAATGTTGCATTCCTGCAACACGTAGTTTTCTTTGAATAATAAATATATTTTTGTAATGAGATTTTTTAAATTATTTTTCCCGTAAATAAATCCCCATTTGCTACCTAGTACTGAACAATTAATAAAAAAAAATACCTTGCGCCATAAAGGGTTAAAGAGTTCTCATGTGAAAAATCGTACTAATGATTTTTTGGTGTAATATCACGCATAACTGTCATTAGTGGAACTTATAGAAACTCAGGGGTAATGAAATGGGATAACTATGGGAACAATTTGATGGGTTGTAATGTGATGTAATTGCCTTACACAGTATTGAGGGGATTTAGTCGTAAGTAATTTTTATTTGGTTTGTTTTTTCAACGGGAATTTAGTAATGTTATTAAGTATTGACCTCTATTCTTTTGCTAAGGAAAATATATATTTTGACTTCAGAAAGAGAGAATTATTTTGGTACACCATATTTCAGTTATAAATGAAAGACATACGACTCCATTTAATTATGTATGAACTCTATGCCGGTATGATCGTTATCTCTCTCTCACCTGTCTTACAGCCTAGTTTGGGAAACAGTTTCTCAGCACCTTTTGGGTGATACACCTTAAAATGTAAATTACAATTTGTCTGAAGCTCAGTAATGTATAATTGTGAATATATTTATTCTGTGTGGAATAAAATTTCTTTCTGTATGGTATAAGGTTAATAAAGATAATTTTAATCGTACACTGTATCTCCGTTATTCATTTTATTCTTCAGGGGCAGGTTTGCTGTTGGAATTTATGTTAAGGTATGGATTATGTGGTCTTCTTTCTGTAGATATATTATGTAGTTTATTTCAAAAGTGTATTGTATACTGAAGAATGACGTGATCTTGTCTATGTAATAACAGCCACACGGGTTTTTTTATATCTTTTTTTGGTGGTTTTTTCCAATAAGGATATGTCAACCCCATCGAACCTTATAACAAAATTAATCCGCTCAGTAATATAATAAAATTCAATACTAAAATACTAGGCTCCTCATTGCTAAACGATTAAAACTAAACTATACAGGGTTAATTGTAAAACACCAAAAATCTCTCAGGACTGTGTTACTAACATCATAAACAACAACTTTTGTTCTATGACTTTAAAAATTCGTCATATTTTAGTTCACCAGATTTTCAAACAAAAATAAAAATATTTAAATTGAACGCCCTAAATGTTACGAAGTCTATGCGAAGCAAAAGAAAACGATTTATACTATCACTTTCTTTTGTTTCGCATAGAATCCGTAACACTAAGGAGAGGAACAAATATGAGGAATTTTGAAAAGTCATAGAACAAAAGTTGTTTATTATGATGTTAGTAATATAGTCCTGAGAGGTTTTCGGTGTTTTACAATTAACCCTGTATAGTCCTTTTGTTTCCTTCGATTTTGGGTTTGCCAAAATGCTTTGTACTAGTCCTACATCCAGTATGTTTAACTTAAACACGTTCAGCAGCGAGTCGCGTTTATCTTTATTCCGGACACATAGCCACACGTGTTAATCTTCAAGGTTTAGCAGCGCTTGCAGATTTCGAAGAATTCAGAATCTGCAAGCGCTGCTTTGCATTTGAGATATCGATATTCCTCTGTGCCTCGAAAAGCACGTTACGGTCGTTACGGGTAATTAGAAGCTAGAAAATCTGACAATGGTCTTGCTAAGGGGTATCGTGTTACCCAGTTACTGGGTTATGGAAATCAGATAGGCAGTCGTTCCATGCAAAATATTCTCTACATTCTGTCAGACTGGATGCCGAACCCAAAATAGTAAAGAAAAGGCTACAGATGATAATTCTGATAATTCTAATGATACTTCTAGGTAAGCGTGCTCCATCTTCGACCACATCATTACTTACCATCAGGTGAAATAGTGGCCAAACGTAAAATTATAATTTAAAAAAAAAACTTATTTAAAAAGTCTAAAAAACCCGACTGCTCAACTGAAATGGAAGAAACAAGCACATTTTTATTTTAAAAAGTGACAAGCAGGCGGGACCCAATTGATCATGATATAATTTTAATTTAAAAAATTTGACGGGTCCCGTCTGCTTGTCACTTTTTAAAATAAAAATGTGCTTGTTTCTTCCATTTCAGTTGAGCAGTCGAGTTTTTTTAGATTTTTTAATTATTTTTTATTTTCAGCTTTTTAGTATTTAATTCCGTTTTAAAACGTTATATTTCCTAAACGATTGCTCAAAATGAAAAATGGTAAAAGAAACCTCAATATCATTTTTAAAGATCTGTTTAAAGATACCCCATTTGACATAGTTTATCGATTTTTGAATATTTCGTTTTGACAATATGGCGCCCGATTGTCGTTGTGGTGATTTGGTTTTATTTTAATCTATCCTATGACACTTGCGCCATCAAGACAAATCTAACGACGTATAATTTGTCAAAATCCGTTTCCTGGTTTACTAGTTACGAGGGAACAAAGGAACAGACATACATACATACGCGGTAAAAACATAACTATCCTCCTTGCTTCGCTGCAGTCGGGTAAAAAGATGATGATT
Organism: Tholera decimalis; assembly: GCA_943138885.2. Lineage (NCBI taxonomy): Eukaryota > Metazoa > Arthropoda > Insecta > Lepidoptera > Noctuidae > Tholera > Tholera decimalis. The sequence goes on along the minus strand of OW964565.2, from coordinate 7,581,844 downwards.
GTATCTTGAACGGTAGGTAGTACTTATTTGGATGAAATAAACATTTGAATAAATTTTAGTTTATTAATTCATAGTATGGAAAAAGGGAAGATAGAAGCTCTGGAGATGTGGTGCTGAAGGAGGATGCTTGGAATATCGTGGATACTGCAGTACTTTGGTCACGTCTCTAGGAGGGGGAACGACTCCATGGAGCGGCCGGTCGTTCAAGGAAAGGTGGAGGGAACTAGGTCGCGTGGCAGTTCACTAATGCACTGGATTAACCAGGTGAAATTAGCACTGGGAAGCGGCGTATCTGAGTGCGCCAAGCACTCTGCCGACAGGGACTGATGGCGGGAGATCGTGCAAAGAGCTGTTTCCGCCCCTACCATCAACGCGGACGCCTCGACGTGATCACGACCACTCACGTCAAGAGCAAAGCGACAAAAAAGAAATTTAAAAAAGAAAAAAATCATAGTTTATATAGATATCGTTTGGTTTATGGGCTCATTGCATGAAAAATTAAACTCAAACATTTCATTTGATGTTCGTATTTGAACTTTCTTTGAAAACGATTATCGTGATCAGGATTCCTTTACTGACAACAAAAATAATTGTGAGAACTTTAAATCCAGTCACCGTAGATGCCGCGGCTTGCAGACGGCGAGCAGGGGTAGCTCGCCATCCGGTAAGAAACAGGACCAGGTTGGCGGCGTGCTTCAAAAAGCAGTCAGCAGCACTGACGGTGCCCGATAGGTTCATTGCCCAACAACACTCCCTTTCGCTCCGCCCACAAGGATAGGAGTCATTTGATGATTTTTCCACCCAGAAAATGTAAAGGAAAACTTTGAATTTAATATTTATACATTGATACATATTTTACTGGTTGTTTTCTTGATAAATAGGTAATAAGTATAAAATAGCTTTTATTTTCAAATTGATCCACTTTCGCCAAAGTTGCATAGATTCAAATTACGTCTATAATATATTAAAAGCATAATATTTATTTATCATATCAATAATCCGCTTAAATAAACATCATGAGTGTTAATTTTCTATTATTCTAAGTCTATTCCTTACTTCCCGACTCGATAAATGCCGTTAAAAGAAATAATTTTTGATTGGTAAATACATGTAGCAATATTAACTTAAGCATGGGAATGATTAGAGTGATTTGCTTACTTTTGCTTTAAAAAGGGCGATGGGAGGGATAATCCTTATACTAAACTAGTAAACTAATACTAATAATAATATGAAGTGTAAATTTCGCCAAAAAATAAGTTTTTAGAAGGGATGCATTTTATTGCATTCCTTCTGCATGTGCATATATTTGCGGGCGGGAAGGCAGTGCTGCATACATGATAAGATTGATCATCTCGTTTATGGCAGAATTATCACAAGATATTTTTCTAAAGCCTTTGTTTGGTAAGGATTCCCGCAAAGTAACGCCTGATTCCATTCTGTATACACATGATATGTACTAGAACGCTCTCCTCTAACCACATTTTCGTAAAAAGCTATAGAAAGATTTTACTACCCGTCTAAATACATACCTACATAGACAGTTACCTAAAAGTTTTTAAAAGTAAAAAGCATTTCAACGATTTCAAATGCGCCAAGAGGCAGCCGGTTGTGATCTCAAAACCATCAACCTAATCTCATCGATCAAAATCTAACAAAATAAGAAGTCATGTATAATAAAACGGCTTGCTATTATCCGTTCCGTTACAAACATATCTATACCAATTAGCGACGGAACACTGTCGGCCCGATAGATTGGGCCGTGTGAATGATTATGTTTATTTTCTGTAGTGTGTACTTTGGGTGCTTTGTATTGGCCACTGTGTGAGTTTACAACACAGTTGGAGAAAAAGTAAAGCATTATGTTAAAGAAAATCATTTTTTTTTAACTAAAACATTTGCCTTGCAGTGAAGATGTAAGTATACAACTGTACAATTTAATGTTTAAGAGGTAATGAAGTCATCATTTGAGATTAATATAGATAATTAATTGTTTATTCTACTTACTCTCTTCTAAATTACTATATATACTCGTTTTTCTCTTTTATTATGATATAACGTTTATTTTTTAAGTAGGTTAAAAATAACTTTACAAAAATAAAGCCGGTAATTTTTACCTGATTACCTAAAGAAAAATGCGGAAATAAAACTAGAGTTCAGTTTATAGAATCCATATTGGTAAATAACTTTAATTTCCCAAATATTTATTGTGTATGTCAAATAAATCCACAGAAACTGAATAAGCTCAAATAGAATCAACCAAAGTTAATGACGCATAAAAAGGTGAAACCAACTTAATAAGTAAATGGAACAAAAGCACACTTGACCGGCGAAAGTTACTTGCAAACAACTTCAATGTTTTCCGAGAAACTAAAGGAATGTTTATTCGGTAGTGCATTTTAGGACCGCATTAAGACTTTTAGTACTCATCTTAGTTTCTACTGCAGCTGTTTAGCTTTGTTGAAACTCTAAAATACATTTTACTATTGTTAATTTTTAGATTGTTATTTTGCTGATGTTTTACACAAACACATGTTGCTGATCTTGTGCTAAAATTACAAAATTAAACATTCTGAAAAAACTAATCAATAAAATAGATTTTTGCTGGACTATTACTACAATCTGAATTTGTTAATCTTATCATTAAATTAAAATGATAATACCTTTTAAAAACATTCAAGCTACTAATGTAAATTACATAATTAAACATTCTGACAAAACTAATTAATTACGATAGTTATTGTTACTGGACTATTGCTATAACCGCAATTATTATAGTACCGTAATAATTATAATAGGGTTTATACAACCGTATTAAAAAGGAAAATACTTTAAAAACATGTAATCCATTTCACTAATGTAACATTTTTGCTACACCCGTTGAAAATGTTTGACCGGTTCCATTTAAAAAAAATAATCGAAATTACATATAAACGAGCACACGAGATTCTTTTATCGGAATCGTTTTTTATTTTAGTAGTATTTGTGCATACAATAGATAGATTTAAATTATAACACTTGAAGTAATTTCGCATTTTTTATGCCAATTTAAGCAATCGTGACTATAGTGATTGATCCATTATTGATAAGAAATGCTCCTATTTCGAATGTAATTGATCGACACTGAGATACGCTCTGCGCGTTAACATTGTTTTTCGTTTTAATGGTTTTTGTTCCGATATGCAATATCATAGGTTTGTTTGACTGTTTTGTCTATTTTGATGGAGGTGCCCCCGAATGGGAAAGGCTTTTATGTTGATATTTTAATATGTAAATGGATATTATCTAATGGTTTTGAGGTTCATAAGAACTGGCGGCTATTGAGACATTGGGTTTTGCTCATACGATTGATACCTTTTCGGACTGGACTTTGGTCACGGCACAGTGGGTTCGCAATTCCAAATTAGGCATTATACTTATCTTATACTTCAACTTCAAGTCTTGAGTAGTGGTTTTTGTGGGGGAGCCACTACAATGTTACAACTAAGGAGTGGAATTCCCTGCCGGAGTCTGTATGTTCTGATAGCTACATAATTATATCCTGGGTTTGATTCAAGTCAAGAATGAATCCCATAAAAAACAATACTTGTCAAAAAATCCAAGCCTCGCAACTCAATTCGTCTACCGTAAAAAGTTGTGAGATCCATGTAATACCAAGTCGGTTATTAATTTATTCAGTCCATGCTTAAGGGACTTACTGTCTTGTGTTGTTACGTAATTATCTAACTTAACAACATCTTATAGTGACTACATTAATATTAAAAATCTTTAACGTTTTAAATAAATAGATTGATTTGGCAATTGCACTCAACAATCTAATTTATATATGTATTATTTGTGAGATATATTGTGTTTTCATGCGATGGCCGAGTCATGCATTTCACAATGCATGGATCTCACAACTTTATACGGTAGAAGAATTGAGTTGCGAGACTTGGTTTTTTTGACAAGTATTGTTTTTTATGGGATCTCATTTCTTCCATCTTCGACTACATCATTACTTACCTTCAAGTGAGATGGTGGTCAAACGCGAGCCTATCATCATTTAAAAAAAAAAAACAAAATTGAAAAATATTTTAGTTTTTCCTAGTTTCATACACTAAACACTAATTGTATTCTAAATTTGAAACTTCTATTTCTGCTAGAAGTACCTTCGACTTTTGATGATCGGTCAGTCAGTCAGTGAGCGGCAAAATTAACAAACTTTGACTCGTTATAATTCTTAAACTACTGGTTCAAATTGAATGAAATTTGAAATATACCGTGTTTATACAATACCTGCTTGGTTACTGAAAATTTAAGCTTCTAGTTTTATCTACAACGAAGTTATAGGGGTCGAGAATGGCCTGAACTGCTTCGAGAAAAGGATGGTACGCCCGTGCCACTTTTTTGCTCGACTTGGCTGGGTCACTGCCGTGCCCCCAGATAGGTTACTTCTGATGGTGGTCAAACGTGAGCCTATTGTCAATACAAGCAATGTTGCTAATAACAAGTGTGTACAATGATAGGCCATCGAATAATTTCATTTCTATTTTCATCCGACGAAAAAAACGGAGGAGGTTATCAAGTCGACGCGTATATATTTTTTTTAATGTATGATCACCGATTACTCGAAGACGGCTGAACCGATTTAGAAAATTCTTTTTTTTTTTAAAGTTGTTACCAAGTCAGGATCTCATGATGGGATCCTGGAGAAATTGAGGGAACTCTTCAAATGTTATAGGTACACGTATAGTGATTTGAGTATTTTTTATAGTAACTTGTGTAGTTGCATTCGAAAAGCACCATTAGTGAAGTGGACCTGATAATGAAGATCACAGATGGCCACTGGAACTACTCAATACATAAGTAGGAATAATAAGTATTTCATGTGTTCCGCTTCGATTACTTGAATGTGGTTATTAAGCACAATATGCTCGTCGCAATGCATAAGGTGAAGCGAAGCTGATGGTGAAGGACCAGGAGAACTTCTCAACAATTAACGGCCCAGCATTGAGAAAAAATATATTTAGTAAAAGGTTATAAGCAGTTGACATTTAGGCTTTTGTAACTAGGTAAATTATAAATTTAATTTCGGGAGTCGGTGCCAAAAACGAAATTATAAAACTAAAGACACCGACTACCGAAATTAAAGTTATTTTTCAGTTTACAGTGGTTTTTGGATGTCGGTTTAATGTTTTGGTAAAAAGTTTTTTTTCTGCTTAATGTTGACCGGGGAGGGTATTTTAGTATCTACAGTGCTCCGCAATTGCGTTCGTTCTTGGGCTACACGCTTCACCTTGGGCTACGTTAAACCGATTTTTCTTCAACTACCGCTGCTACCGAATGCTTCCAAGTATGCTTTAGACGGCCACGTTTCCGCTACGCCTTTACGGTTCACTAGACTTTATCTATGTGTGTGGCTGGGGTCCCTTCAGAGAGTGTGCCTAATCCAAGACCGCTTGGGCCAACGATCTTCTTGTCTGTCACCCTTAGCAATAATATATTATTATATTTGCTTTACGATTTGAATAGTTAGAACATAATTATGACAGTTTGGTGGATCTTGGTTTCTAGCTTGCCAGTTCTGTTGTGTTGTGAAATCCTATAGACACTTTTTTGCTGTTGGTGGGAAATAACAATTACAAAACACATACATTACATCCTTATGATGTGTTGTGTAATTGTTTGTTTTCTTCCTCACACTTTTTGTATTCTATTTAAGTTTTACTGCATGCTTCGTCATTAGACGACGACTGATATTTTTTTATTGTAAATCTCATAAAAGTTAGCTGTGGGTACAATGTTCCTTTGAACAATAAAGATTATTTAAACTTTTATTCAAACACATAATAAAAACATCCAAACAACATTTTTTTTTCACCCGGCACTCCCAAATCAAACGGTTCCACGCACCATTAACAACTTATCATTGAAACATCTATACTTCATGATGAGTCAACACTTTTGAATGCGATCGCATCTGCTTAAAACGTTTTGCTGCCACAGTTTTACGGTTTGAATGAAACCTATTTAAATGATAATAGTAAATGAAAAAGTAAACGAAACGTATCAACAGCCACACGGATCTCACGGATCTTCATGGTTGAGCAATGCTTGCCAACATCAATCCGTGAATGGATGACCAAATTACCATTTTTACATGTCGACATTTTTCTGTGTCTGCAAAACACGTTAAGCTGTTGGTCTTCGTGGGCTTGCGGGCTGCGAGCTATTGAGTAGCTCGCCGCCTGACTGAAACCAGGCCCGTGTAGACGGCGCGTCGTGTTCCACGCGCGCCTCAAAGAGTGTCAGCAAAATTGTCAGGGCCCACAAGGGGGCCGTTGCCTGCCGGGGTTGCGGAATAGTTAGAAAGAGTTACCGCGGCCTCGGTACACGAGGGGCTTAGGCTGCGTTTCCACCAGAGATGTGCGAGGATGCGTAGCGAGGGATGTGTTTGTAAAGAACCAATAGAATCGCTTCATTTACCTCGCCTCGGTCAGCACATCTCTGGTGGAAACGGCTCAGCGGAGCTAGATTTTTGCGCATACAAAATAAGCGAGGGATGTGTGCGAGGGATGTGTGCGAGAGATGTGTTGCGAGGGATGTGTTGCGAGGAATGTGTGTTGAGAAGGATGTGTTGCGAGATTTGCGCATCCTCGCACCACACATTAATGCGCATTTTCACAGCTCCGCTACACATCCTCGTAGGCAAATTTTCATCGCACAGCTTTGGTGGAAACGCCCACACATTTTCACAGCACAGCTAGACATCCTCGCACGACACATTTCCATCGCACATCTCTGGTGGAAACGCAGCCTTATGATGGAACACGGATGGGTTTTAGTCAGTAAAAGTCTGACACACCCTCCCGCTTTGCCCAGATCAGAAGGCAGTAATTGGATGATTTCCCATACTTAAAAAAAAACACAATAAATGTAGGTCTTGACTGCTATTTGTAAATCTTTGACAGTCAATAAGGGTAGTTAGAATTCAGAAAATCTGACACAAGTCTTGCCTAGCGGTATCGTGATTACCAATTACTGGTTTGTGAAATAAGCAGACGATCCGGTCCTGTTCTAACAGTGCAAGTAGGCTTTTTCCGTTATCGCGTAGCTCAACAGAACTTAAACATAAGTAAGTTTTTTATTTTATTTTTTATTGGTAATAAGCTCGCGTTTGACCACCATCTCACCTGATGGTAAGTGATGATATGGTCGAAGATGGAGCACGCTTACCTAAAATAACCTATTCACTCTTGACTAAAAGACCCCTAGGTTATAGCTATCGGGAAACAAACTCCGGCAGGGAATCCCACTCCTTAGCCGTACGCACAATGTAAGTATTCCCAAAACGTTATGTGCGTATGGGTGGGATGTCCACCATGTAATGATTGCGCGTCGCCGTTTGTCTTTTAATTCCATCACACACTCCCCGAAATGTAACCGATAGACTAGAAACTCGCCCAAAAAAATATATTAAATAATGCAATAACTTAAACTGCATTTCCTGTCTCATACAAAAAGTTAAATACTAACATGTTTTCAAAATAAAATAAAAAAACCACACAGGCTTCCAGAAGCATATTTAAAATGCAAAAAGCTAGTGGACGGTTTAAATTGGTCATTCCCTATAGAGAAGAACAGACAAGAAACTCCCGGTTTACCTTTAACTGATTTTATTAAAACTTAATTGATTTATAAAAACCATACTAATATCATAAATGTGAAAGTTTGTCTCTCTCTTAATCTTTAATGGCTAAGACGCTGATCCTACTTTGATGGAATTCGACATGAAGTAGACCCGACACCAAATATAGGCGAATGTTTTTCAAAAAGCAACTTCAAAGGGTCTGAAGCAGGGGATCAATGTGCGGACGAAGTCGCAGGCAACAGCTAGTGCCACTATAATTACTGTATGACAGGACAGTCTCGACCAGTCTACATCATTATCGTCATCCTCAACCTGACTTCACCAATTACCCAGTAAACCCAGGTATTGACCTCTCTTCGCTTGTGCCAAGCTCTACGTTCTTGTGCCAGTCTCATCCGAGATATACCCGCGATGGCAACAATATCGTCTGCTCATCTCACTGACGGGTGACCAACGCTCCTCTTACTAGTCTTTGGACGCCACTCGGTCAGAGCTTTACTCCACCTGCCATCACCGCACCTGGCCACCAATTTCACTTGAATTTCATAATTTCCAATATAACCGGTCAACATAGTACCTACAAAGTTTATACTTGATACAGATATTAAGCTCAATACTTCTCACGTCTGTCGATATTTCATAACATAAATGTCAGCAACGAGCGTTAGAAAAGGATAGGATATATAGTCGCGGGCACAATTTGTCGATACATTGAAGTCAAGACTGGCTTATTACTTTTATATTGGAGAGTTTCAATCTAACAATTTATGAAGGTATTTAGTGCCCGTGTTTTTTTTTTCTTAGCTTCTTTTATTAAACAGGTAGATACTTGAACATTGTAAAAACCTTAAAAATTCAACCTTTCATTGTGCACACGGATAAGGAGTGGAATTCCCTGCCGGAGTTTGTTTCCTGATAAATAGATTACTAGTAGGTAAGCGTGCTTCATCTTCCACGACATCATCACTTACCATCAGGTGAGAGGGTGGTCATAATTATGGTTACTTGGTAACAGGGTACATAATTCAAATAAACAAAAACACTTTGAAGTTAAATATTTCACAAACGTATCTCCGAAACGTGTATGTATATCTGAATCAATAAATGGTTTGTTCCTTGTTTTCTTCCTAAACCTAAAATATACTGCGGTGAAAAACCATGGATTGCTTAAATGGATACAGCTTCAATTTGTAATGTAATCAATACTTGGAATACATAGTTAGGAAGCGATACCACTGCGAGATAGGTAGAACCATGTTATAGACATTTATTTGTATGATAATGTTTTTTTAGAGATTCAAATCTTACGCCCGCGTTTTAACTTATCACCAGATAAATCTTTTGCCAAAAGCCATTTGCGTGGCTGCTAATTTTTGCGTTGATCAGCCTTTCAGAAACCGGATGTTAAAATTTGATACCAATGCAATACTCACACATTATACAGCCTACAAAAGAATTTAACCCAATTCCACAATCCTAAAAGCAACTAAAAACAAATAATGTTTCCAGCCGGAAACAAAGTAGAAATTCAATTTGCTGTCCCCGACAAAAACTGTTGAGCCAAACGTACCTACATAGCGGATATTTGGGGCGTAGCCACAAACAAAGCAACAATAAAATATATATCGTTTATATAGGAGGAAATTTATCGGAAACCGCGGCACGGGCAATGGTTGCATGCATGTCGAAACATGCATTCGATTGGAGCCTTAACATTTGTTGCAGTCACCTTTTAATGGGTTTTGTGTGAGGATTAATGTCGTTGCAATTTTTTTTTTTTTAAGAGAACTGGCAATTTGGACAGAATTCACATGACAAGCAATCATCTTTGCGTGAATTTCGTTAATCTAGAGATCACAAAATGTAATTGCTGAGCGTAATGCCTTTCGTTCAATTCTCAAAGAAAACTACTAAGAGTTTCTTAGTGGCAGGTATGGCTCATAAGCCTGCAGGAAATTTGACTCATAGAACTGGTCCGCTCTTAATCTAGTTTAGGAGGCAGCAGTTCATCAACGAATTTTTACATAATTATTATTAATGAACACCATTTTGTTTGACATTGGTACCTACTTTTGAAATGGATCTAAATCTATATAAAAAGTACTATAATTTATGTGGTAGAATACAACATTTATTTATTGCGCTATCGTACACAAATATGACAATTTATATTACACTAGCTTTTGCCCGCAACTTCATTCACGTGGAAGGTTTTTCCCGCGTAATTCCCGATCCCGTGAGAATTCCGGGATAAAATCTATCCTATGTCCTTCCCAGGGTCCTAAACTATTCCCATGCCAAATTTCAGCTCAATCGGTTCAGCGGTTTAGACGTGAAAAGGTAACAGACAGATAGACACACAGACAGACAGACAGAGTTACTTTCGCATTTATAATATTAGTATGGAAGTATGGATAGTATGGATTAAAAAGTTTGCGCAGGCATACATTTTCGCCGCGCCGTAGAAAGAGAGGGGGATACTTCCTCTCCTACGCCGCGCCGGCTATCTACTCTCTGTCCGTCTTACGAATTTTCGATCAGGTCACGTGTCCTGACGCGAGTTTAGCATTTTTTACCCATTACAAAAAAGTGCACAACGCCGCTAAAGAAGTTTTCACTTCAATCTAAATGTATGCACGCGCATTACTTCGGATACCCTGCATCAAATGGGATAAATAGATAGATATACTCTTTATTGTACATCATAAAGCCGGGTCCGCTGCCCCAATTTTCTATCAAAACATGTTATCAGAACATGTTAGCAAAACATGTAAGTAAAACCGCCCGTCCACTGCGCCTATTGTTGTAATGTTTTTGTTTAGTTTCAGATGTTCAGAAAGTGATTATCGAGAGCTGTTATCATTAATTTTACCAGATATAGAGAAGAAAACAACTTGGAGGAACGATGTGATTCCTCCTGACATGAGCTTAGGTGTGGCAATTCTGTCACTGAGATTAAAAAATAGGGATAGTGAGCGCGAACACAAAATGCGTCACTTTCCCCCTCCCCGCAGGCGAACGCGGGGGATGTTATCCATTCGTCTCGGCAAACATGTTATTGTGTTTTTGCTAATAAACCTGTTAGGCCACGCTTATATTCTGTTAGCAAACAATGTTATACTGTTTGCAAACACGAAAACACGTCGCAGCGGACCTGGCTTAACAGAATTAAATGAGGACTTAAATCGCTAAAAGCGATCTTTTACAGACAACGTTTGGATGGATGTGACACAGCAGGAGAAAACAAATACGCGGGTAGTCCATGATGTACTATTCACTTATTTAGTATAATTACAATACATAAGTAATAACCTACATACACATTACATATATATACATAAAAAAAGCTGCGATATATAAAAAATAGTAACAAATTAAAGAGAGAGATAGAGATCTTTTACCATGTTTTTGAACGAAGAAAGGGTTCGTGCTTGTCTTACTGACTCGGGAATAGTCGTACTGCTTGAGCTCCGAACGACTTACCAATAAAATTGGTGGAGTGACTCGTTACCTCTAGCCTCAAGTTTTCCGATGACCTCAGAAATTTGGCATGTGTATCATGGAAGAACTTGAAACGTTCTTTAAGATAAGAGGGGGTTTTAACAGAATACTGTAAAGCAGAGACAAGATGTGTAAGTTCCGGCGAAGACGTATAGGAAGCCACTTGAGTTTCGTTTGAAATTCAGATACGTGATCATATTTGCGCAAGCCAAATAACTATAAATCTTATGCAAAAATAATTCTATTTTTATTCTGTACGTTATTGTCAAAGCAAGGTCTCTATTCAGGAAAATTGTATGGAATCTAAATACAAACGCAGATTAAGACTTAGGCAAAAGCAAGTCGTTGTTGCGCTTGCCAAGTTCAATAAGTGATTTTTGTAAGGTTTTGGAAAACAACAAAAAACGTGTTATTGAATTGAAAATGAAAAACTCGGCAAAATTATTGATACCACAGCATGGACGTTTATTTAATCTATACTTATAATAAATCTGTAGAGAGGTCAATTCTGTACATTAAATATATTTACAAAATAACTATCAGGGGGTGATTAGGGATCGATACTGATACCAAAAATGCAATCAGTAAAATTTTTGTCTGTCTGTCTGTCTGTATAACCGTTATAGAAACAAAAACTACTTGACGGATTTTAACGAAACTTGGTACAATTAATATTCATACTCCTGAGCAGGTTATAGTATACTTTTCATCACGCTACAATCAATAGGAGCAGAGCAGTGCAACCTTAATGGTTAAAGCTACACAGAAATCATTTATGACGGAAATGTTCTCCTTAAAATTATATAAAAAATATCCCACGACAGCATATGTCTATCTTTTATGGTTGACTCACAATAACACGTGTAACTCCCGATAGCTTAGCAGTTCGAAGCTTTCTGATTATAATATTTGTCTACTCTTACGTTTATAACACTCTCAGTCACCCCTAATTGAAAAAGTTAACATTATTAACTATTCCATAAAACAGAATCATATAAATCGGTATAGAAACACCAAAGTTATGCATGAAATACGCTAATAATAAGCCATCGCGCGTGAATACTGAATCATGCTATAAGGATTATTTTTGAGAATCGGTCACCGCGCTCGACGCGTCTCGATTGGCCAAGTGCGAGCCAGACTCGCCCATGAAGGGTTCCTAAAAACCTTTAAAATTTCTAGAAACCAGCTTATTTGCATTTTTACAACTACGCTAGATAACTTTGTTGTTCATAGTGTTTGTATGAATTACAAAGTTATATTTGCGGTTTTAGAAAATATGCTGTATCTCAAAACTGCTTACCCGATTTCGTTCAAACCAATTTTGGTTGAATGTTTACATTAGGATCTACAGACATATATATTTTTTTTAGATTTTTCACTCCATTATTATAGAAGTTAGAGGGAGGGGGGACATTTTACCACTTTGGAAGCTTATATCTTTTAAACGATGGACTTTATGAAAAAGTGGCTTTAGAAACCCTTATATCATTTTTAAAGACCTGTCTATAAGTACCACACACGCATAGGTTTCATGAAAAAAAAATATTTTCAGTTTTAGTTCCATGTATGGGGATCCCCCTTTATTTTAAATATTTTTTAATTTTTGTCTTAAAATCGGAAAGCTGTTCATAGAATACATCTACCTACTAAGTTTCACATGTATAGTCTTAGTAGTTTCGGAATAAAATGGCTGTGACAAACGGACGGACGGACGGACGGACAGACAGACAGACGGACGGACAGACAGACAGACAGACGGACGGACAGACATATCGAAACTATAAGGGTTCCGTGTTTTGCCATTCGGCTACGGAACCCTAAAAAGGCGGGATGTCCGAGCGCGAGGTTCGCGGTTGAGTAGTGACCAGCCTTAGTGTGCTGAACTACGAGAGGCCCTATCTAAAAAAAAAAGTGCGGGCTTCATACAATTTTTTAAAATAAGATTTGACCTAAAGGTCCAGTTACCAGGTCATAAAATCCCAAAAAAAAAAAACATACAATTTTTGCCTGTTGATCCCACTGAGATAGGAAAAGTATGGTTGATCCGAATAGACATTCAGAGCGTTCGACCTTATTGACAGACAATACCACAGAGTACTTTCATATATTGGACAATACTTATAAGACAGATATTAACAAACCGTGCTTATCAGCGCGACTTTTAGTCGTTGATAATTTATTTTTAGATTCCTTTTGTTGTTATTTTATAAAATAGGTATTAGTTATTTTAGTATAACGATAGGTAAGTTTTGGCTAATTTACGTTCACTTTTTTATATTAGTTTTATTTTCACCCAGTTGCAACAAAATATAATCGAGGCTCAAATTTTAACAGGTTGCGGTGCAGGAGAAACCGTCTTTATTCCCAGAATTCCCATAATACCAAATAATTTTCCATTCGAATTTAAAAGAATGCAATTCCCAGTATCGGTGTGTTATGCAATGACAATTAATAAGGTTCAAGGGCAGACTTTTCGTGTTGCTGGAGTAGATCTCGGTGTCAGTTGTATCTCGCATGGTCAGTTGTACGTCGCTCTTTCCCGGGTTAGCAGTTCTAGAAATCTTTATGTTCACGTGCCGGATGGGTCAACTTTCAACATAGTTTACCCGGAAGCTTTGCGCTGAAGTATTTTCGTTCTATAGGTACTTAAGCCTCATGTGAACGTGATTTAAACAATATTACCAATACATTAACTTAATAACACATAAGGAGTTACACGCTGACGGAGTCGCGGGCACAGCTATTAACAATAATATTGTGCGGTTCCGCATTGCGATATTTTTCAACAGTATTATAGACTGACATATTATATTTCCCTACTAAATTACGAAAGTTAATCTGTCTGTTACATCAAAATCACTGAACCGTGAGGAAGGACATAGGCTACTTTTTACGAAAAACGACGGAAACGCGGACGAAGTCGCGGGCAACAGCTATCTATACTAATAATATAAGGCTGAACAGTTTGTTTGTTTGGTTGAACGCGATAATCTCAGGAACTACTGGTTCGAATTGAAAAAAATATTTAATTTTTAATTAAATAGTCAATTTATAGAGAAAGGCTATAGGCTATATATCATTACGCTAAGGCCAATAGGAGCGGAGCGCCAATGAAGAATGCTTCAAAATCGGGGTTAAATTTAACGTTAGCCCAAAGTAACTATTCCACGCGGACGAAGTCGCGGGCAAAAGCTAGTATATTATAAAAATACAAAAATTTCCAAAACTATCAGTCATTTAAGGGGCTAGAATTTTTTTAAGCAAAACAGTGCACATAACTGGTTTAAAATCGTATAAAATAATGATGGATGTGCATTATTACACATAAAAGCTTTGGCAATGTGACACTTATGACTGTTTTAAGGTTAAAATTATGTGATCTTTACGTTATCACTTTACGATATAAGTAAAAAAATACAATGAAATGAGTAGGAACTATTAGAAACTTATATTTAATATACTTATATAGAAAATTTTACAATTATTATTGTACTCAATATCATGAGATCAGTGTTATACTTAACTTTTATTTATTGTTTTAACATGACACTTTTTGCCATCATTATCACAGCATTATATTAAAAATATCGTTAAAAAACAAATAAAAATCTCTTTAAATTGTTAAAGAAATTGTTAAACAAAAAAATAACTTTTTTTTATTACGTATGTGCCCGCTTTTGACCTCGATCACACCTGATGGTAAGTGTAAGATGAGGTCTACGATCGAACGAGCGAGCCCAGAAAATGCCTATTCACTCTTGCTTTAAAGACTAACGGGTCATATGTGGCAGAGAACACAGAAGCCGGCAGAGAATTCCACACCTTGGCTGTGCAGTGTGCGCACAATAAATGTTGATGAAAAACGCGGCTGGAAAAAGGGGGAAGAAGGGATTAGGTCGCGGAGCTCCTGCGCACACTCTCCAAAGTATAATCTGTAGAAGATAGACAGGCAAGCAACGTTTCGCCGGTGAGCCAGGCTGTGAAGCTTGACTGCCAGAACCTCGTCACCTATGAGCTTTTTAGCTCTGCGTTCGATCGAGTCAAGTGCAGCTAGCTGGTATGTGGCTGAGGCATCCCACAAGTGACTGCAATACTCCATACAGGAACGGACCTGTGCTTTATATAAATTCAAAAGCTGTCCAGGTGTGAACTATCGCCTCACTTTCTGTAGGATGACAAGCTTTTTGGCTGCAGTCTGAGCTTTAGACTCAATGGTTCAGCTGAAGTTGAGGTCAGACGTCAATTCCATACCCCAGTGCTCCAGGCGGTCGGTAATAGGTACACATGCACCTCTGAAAGTATAGGTCCATTCAAATTGGCTTCTTTTAGCGAAGAAAAGACAAGCCTGTGTTTTTAAAGCATTGAATTGGACCAGATTGTCATCGCCCCATAGGGAAATGAGATTTAAGGTCAAATTCGTTCGCTACCATGGCCTTTCTAAGAGTGGCTATTTCGTCCCTATCAGTTCTAACACTAGGACAAGTATCTCTCTGTGACTGTGCTGTCATCCGCGTAACCAATAGCTCCCAGCTGAATCAGATCGTTGATATGAAGCAAAAATAGAGTCGCAGAGAGAAGAGACCCCTGAGGAACACTGGCATTAATAGCCATAAGATCCGATGCGCAGCCATCGATGACCACTCGGATCGACCGTTCACTCAAAAAGTCACAAATCCAGTTGAGCTAGCAGGGACACCGTATCTAGGAAGCTTGCTCCGCTGACTAGCTTGCTAGACCCTGTCAAAGGCCTTTGAGATGTCGAGGGACACGGTAAGGGCTTGGCCGTGTTTCTCAATGGCCTTGCCCCAGCAGTGCGTAACATACAAAAGAAGATCTCCGTTCAATTGATCCCATATTGGTGGTTACTGAGGAGCTCATTGTCTTCAAGGATGCCAGCAACTTACTGTTGAGTACCCTCTCCATAACTTTACAGAGTATGGAGGTCAAAGCAATTGGTCTATAGTTTGCAGCCGAGTCCACCTGTGTTTACGCATTCATTTTTATTCAACGTAGGTAGGTATATGGCTGAACTCCATAGAAGTTGGTAATCGTGATCAAAATTTTCTATGTAGTATAATAGACATGTTCTTATAGTTATGGTCACTTGCCTTGAAAATTTGACATGACATGGGGAGCTATCACAGGATAATCATATACCTTGAAGCACTTTTATGTCCAACCATTTGAATGGTTGAATGATTTTCAACCGACGACAAAAAGAGGAGGTTATCAATTCGACGCGCATTTTTTTTTTTTATGTTTGTTCACCGATTACTCTAAGACGGCTGAACCGATTTGGAAAACACTTTTTTTGATTGAAAGGGGAAATTGGTCCCATTTTCATAAAAGTCAGGATCTGATGACGGGATTCTGGATAAATCGAGGGAACTCTTCAAATATTATAGGCACACCTATGACGTTTTGGCTATTTATTACAGTAACATGTGCAGTTGCTCTCAAAAAGTACCATTTGAGGAAGTGGAACTGATGATGAAGACCACAGATTGCCGCCGAAACTACTCAATAATAAGTATTGAGTGGATTGCGATTCAATTACTTGAATATGGATGTTAAGCACTTTATGCTCGTTACAAAGCATATGGTGATGTAGAGCTGATGGTGAAGTACCAGGAGAACTCCTCAACAATTAACGGCCCAGCATTGGGAAAAGTAATATTTTGTAAAAGGTTATAAGTAGTTGACATTTAGGCTCTTGTAACTAGGTAAATTAAAAATAGACCAACTAAAAAGAGTGAAATAAAAACTTTTTACCAACAAATTAAACCGACTCCCAAAAAACACTGTAAAGTGAAAAATAACTTTAATTTCGGAAGTCGGTGCCAAAAACGAAAATACAAAACTAAAGACACCGACTACCAAAATTAAAGTTATTTTTCGGAGTCGGTTTAATTTTTTGGTAAAAAGTTTTTATCGTATTTCTTTTTACTACTGCCTAAGAAAAAATAACCAGAAAAAGACCCACAAAACTAAAAAATAAAAACAATAAAACTATTTCGGTAAAAATAACCAAGTTAATTATCGGCCACAAACAAAATCATTTCACCGAGACCGATGGTAACACCTTCACTATATACTCCACCAATCAAAATACCACCTCAGCACCTCTGTTTAAAGTCCAATTTCGAGTCGCAGCCCAATCGTTTGAATTTCACACATCAAAAATTCTAGAAATACGAGCAAGCCCACGCAACGGTGAAAATAATTAATTTCTACCAAATCCATTACTGCTGAGTGCTTCTCCATAAAACTGTTGGCTTCACAATACCTCGTTGCTCTTTAATAATCATAGTGCCATTCACCTCATACCGGCTTGTTTGTTTTATGTGCATTTCCTTTGATGACAGTCAATTTTTAGGGTTCCGTAGCCGAATGGCAAAAAACGGAACCCTTATAGTTTCGATATGTCTGTCCGTCTGTCTGTCTGTCCGTCCGTCCGTATGTCACAGCCATTTTATTCCGAAACTATTAAGACTATACATGTGAAATTTAGTAGGTAGATATATTCTGTAAACCGCTTTCCGATTTTAAGAAAAAAATTAAAAAATATTTAAAATAAAGGGGGCGCCCCATACATGGAACTAGAACTGAAAATATTTTTTTTTATGAAACCTATGCGTGTGTGGTATCTATAGACAGGTCTTTAAAAATGATATAAGGGTTTCTAGAACCACTTTTTCATAAAGTGAATCGTTTAAAAGATATAAGCTTCCAAAGTGGTAAAATGTGTGTAATACTTCTGTAATAATTGAGAGACAAAACTAAAAAAAAACTTTTAGCAAAAATTGAACGAAATTGGGTCAACAGTTTTTGAGATACAGCATATTTTCTAAAACTTTATATAGCGTAGTTGTAAAAATGTAAATAAGCTAGATTTAAGAAATTTTTAAGGTTTTTTTTATTCGTCATATTATATTAGACATATTATATTATATTATTATAGTTACTACGGAACCCTTCATAGGCGAGTCTGACTCGCACTTGGCCAATTTTTTATTAATATTTATAATGAAGCCTTAACCTTCCTTTTCTATTATAAGAAATAAGCTCAGTAGGAAGAGGAAAAGGGGCTTCTGGCTTTTTTTTTTATCGTGGTAAAATTATCAAATAAGTCCTCCCGCCCCGGGCAGGGCGGGAGGGACTGTCAGACTTTTACTGACTTAAATCCACGGTGTTCCTTCAATAACCCTTTACGTTCCGGGGTCACGGTAATGGGATAAGTCTCACGACCCCGGCAGGCTTCGGCCCTCTACAGGGGGGGCTTCGTCATATTGCTGACGCTCTTTGAGGCGCGCGTGGAACACAACGCGCCGTCGACCCGGGCATGGTCCATGGTCGGACAGCGAGTTGCCCTTTACTCGCTGTCCGCATGCCCGCGCCTACGGTGGCCGGAGATCGTCGGCCGACGTCCGACGCCGTGGGCGTCTACCACTGCGGCTGGGCTGGAGGGAGGACACCATCCTCTCCCTCACACGGCCCGCCTCCTCCTTCGGCAGCATGACTGCTTCGCAGAAGGAGGCGACCGCTTCCCTCTCCCTCTCGCCCCGCAGCATGGCCTCGACCAATGCCGGGCGCGAGAGGTCTCCGCCTAAGGGGTTTCTGGCTAGTGTATTTACAGCCGTATGGGTCAGTGTTCTAGGTCAAGTACACGTGCTGAGGTAGTTTGGTGGATGGGTGGTAATCTTAACGTATCGAGATTTGTTTGTGATGTCAGATAGTCAGAAGACGGAAAATTTTACACCACTGTGGTGACATAGGCAGTCATTCCATGTAAAACGCTGATATTCGCTTGAACTAGCAGCCACCTTCAGCATACTTGGCAAGAGCTAGGCAAATGATAAAGATCAGAAAGAACATAATTATCTAATTATATTTCCAGGAATGTTATTTAGAGGGAACATCACGTCAATTATTCTCCTAGCCTCGATATCTCCGTAGATCTTAAAAACTAAGTATACACATTTTTTTTACTTAAATTTTGCTTACAGCTATGGAGTGGAATTCTCTTCCGGATTCTGTGTTTTCTGATAGTTATAATCAGGGAATGAATAGGTCACTTATATGTATCTTTAACCTCATCATCGTATACCATAAAGTGAGACGGCGATCAAACCCGAGACTATTAAAAAAAACACGGCAACACATACCCAAATCTATTCTTCGATTGATGAAAATATGATACTAAGAAAGAACAACAGTATATTTTCATAACGTCATATTGCGATCTGCCATCAATCCGAAGCCAGGCAGGTGGTAGCAATATCCTCTGCATGCCAATCAATCCTACTGTATGTAGACACAGAATGGAATAGAACAGCAGGTCCATAAATTTATTAAAATGCCGCTAAAAGACAAGAATAGAAATCAAAGGAAATTTCACTACTTCATATAAATTATTCTATACATGTTCTACACATACTCATCATCGCCTGCTTGTTTTTTTCCCAAGTATGTTAGTTAGGGTCGGCTTTCAGTCTTATTAAATTCAAAAGACCAATTCAATTAAAAAACGATTTAAAAGATTTTTTATTTTTAGCACGTAGCACGATATTACACCTTTGAATATTATTTTATTTATTTATATAATACACTATACATTCATTTTTCTTTTCTTAGCCTATGTTGTGTCCCACTGCTGAGCAAAGGCCTTTTTCAACCGACGTCAAAATGAGGAGATTATCAATTCGACGCGTATATATATATTTTTTTTATTTATTATCATCGATTACTCGAAGACGGCTGAACCGATTTGGAAAATTCTTTTTTTGATTGAAAGGGTATACTTCGAAATTGGTCCCATTTTCATAAACGTCAGGATCTGATGATGGGATCCTGGAGAAATCGAGGGAACTCTTCAAATATTATAGGCACACCTATGACGTTTTGGGTATTTATTATAGTAACTTGTGCAGTTGCTCTCAAAAAGTACCATTTGAGGAAGTGGAACTGATGATGAAGACCACAGATGGCCGCCGAAACTACTCAATAATAAGTATTGAGTGGATTGCGATTCGATTACTTGAATATGGATGTTAAGCACTTTATGCTCGTTACAAAGCATATGGTGATGTAGAGCTGATGGTGAAGTACCAGGAGAACTCCTCAACAATTAACGGCCCAGCATTGGGAAAAGTAATATTTTGTAAAAGGTTATAAGTAGTTGACATTTAGGCTCTTGTAACTAGGTAAATTAAAAATAGACCAACTAAATAGAGTGAAATAAAAACTTTTTACCAACAAATTAAACCGACTCCCAAAAAACACTGTAAAGTGAAAAATAACTTTAATTTCGGAAGTCGGTGCCAAAAACGAAAATACAAAACTAAAGACACCGACTACCAAAATTAAAGTTATTTTTCGGAGTCGGTTTAATTTTTTGGTAAAAAGTTTTTATCGTATTTCTTTTTACTACTGCCTAAGAAAAAATAACCAGAAAAAGACCCACAAAACTAAAAAATAAAAACAATAAAACTATTTCGGTAAAAATAACCAAGTTAATTATCGGCCACAAACAAAATCATTTCACCGAGACCGATGGTAACACCTTCACTATATACTCCACCAATCAAAATACCACCTCAGCACCTCTGTTTAAAGTCCAATTTCGAGTCGCAGCCCAATCGTTTGAATTTCACACATCAAAAATTCTAGAAATACGAGCAAGCCCACGCAACGGTGAAAATAATTAATTTCTACCAAATCCATTACTGCTGAGTGCTTCTCCATAAAACTGTTGGCTTCACAATACCTCGTTGCTCTTTAATAATCATAGTGCCATTCACCTCATACCGGCTTGTTTGTTTTATGTGCATTTCCTTTGATGACAGTCAATTTTTAGGGTTCCGTAGCCGAATGGCAAAAAACGGAACCCTTATAGTTTCGATATGTCTGTCCGTCTGTCTGTCTGTCCGTCCGTCCGTATGTCACAGCCATTTTATTCCGAAACTATTAAGACTATACATGTGAAATTTAGTAGGTAGATATATTCTGTAAACCGCTTTCCGATTTTAAGAAAAAAATTAAAAAATATTTAAAATAAAGGGGGCGCCCCATACATGGAACTAGAACTGAAAATATTTTTTTTTATGAAACCTATGCGTGTGTGGTATCTATAGACAGGTCTTTAAAAATGATATAAGGGTTTCTAGAACCACTTTTTCATAAAGTGAATCGTTTAAAAGATATAAGCTTCCAAAGTGGTAAAATGTGTGTAATACTTCTGTAATAATTGAGAGACAAAACTAAAAAAAAACTTTTAGCAAAAATTGAACGAAATTGGGTCAACAGTTTTTGAGATACAGCATATTTTCTAAAACTTTATATAGCGTAGTTGTAAAAATGTAAATAAGCTAGATTTAAGAAATTTTTAAGGTTTTTTTTATTCGTCATATTATATTATATTATTATAGTTACTACGGAACCCTTCATAGGCGAGTCTGACTCGCACTTGGCCAATTTTTTATTAATATTTATAATGAAGCCTTAACCTTCCTTTTCTATTATAAGAAATAAGCTCAGTAGGAAGAGGAAAAGGGGCTTCTGGCTTTTTTTTTTATCGTGGTAAAATTATCAAATAAGTCCTCCCGCCCCGGGCAGGGCGGGAGGGACTGTCAGACTTTTACTGACTTAAATCCACGGTGTTCCTTCAATAACCCTTTACGTTCCGGGGTCACGGTAATGGGATAAGTCTCACGACCCCGGCAGGCTTCGGCCCTCTACAGGGGGGGCTTCGTCATATTGCTGACGCTCTTTGAGGCGCGCGTGGAACACAACGCGCCGTCGACCCGGGCATGGTCCATGGTCGGACAGCGAGTTGCCCTTTACTCGCTGTCCGCATGCCCGCGCCTACGGTGGCCGGAGATCGTCGGCCGACGTCCGACGCCGTGGGCGTCTACCACTGCGGCTGGGCTGGAGGGAGGACACCATCCTCTCCCTCACACGGCCCGCCTCCTCCTTCGGCAGCATGACTGCTTCGCAGAAGGAGGCGACCGCTTCCCTCTCCCTCTCGCCCCGCAGCATGGCCTCGACCAATGCCGGGCGCGAGAGGTCTCCGCCTAAGGGGTTTCTGGCTAGTGTATTTACAGCCGTATGGGTCAGTGTTCTAGGTCAAGTACACGTGCTGAGGTAGTTTGGTGGATGGGTGGTAATCTTAACGTATCGAGATTTGTTTGTGATGTCAGATAGTCAGAAGACGGAAAATTTTACACCACTGTGGTGACATAGGCAGTCATTCCATGTAAAACGCTGATATTCGCTTGAACTAGCAGCCACCTTCAGCATACTTGGCAAGAGCTAGGCAAATGATAAAGATCAGAAAGAACATAATTATCTAATTATATTTCCAGGAATGTTATTTAGAGGGAACATCACGTCAATTATTCTCCTAGCCTCGATATCTCCGTAGATCTTAAAAACTAAGTATACACATTTTTTTTACTTAAATTTTGCTTACAGCTATGGAGTGGAATTCTCTTCCGGATTCTGTGTTTTCTGATAGTTATAATCAGGGAATGAATAGGTCACTTATATGTATCTTTAACCTCATCATCGTATACCATAAAGTGAGACGGCGATCAAACCCGAGACTATTAAAAAAAACACGGCAACACATACCCAAATCTATTCTTCGATTGATGAAAATATGATACTAAGAAAGAACAACAGTATATTTTCATAACGTCATATTGCGATCTGCCATCAATCCGAAGCCAGGCAGGTGGTAGCAATATCCTCTGCATGCCAATCAATCCTACTGTATGTAGACACAGAATGGAATAGAACAGCAGGTCCATAAATTTATTAAAATGCCGCTAAAAGACAAGAATAGAAATCAAAGGAAATTTCACTACTTCATATAAATTATTCTATACATGTTCTACACATACTCATCATCGCCTGCTTGTTTTTTTCCCAAGTATGTTAGTTAGGGTCGGCTTTCAGTCTTATTAAATTCAAAAGACCAATTCAATTAAAAAACGATTTAAAAGATTTTTTATTTTTAGCACGTAGCACGATATTACACCTTTGAATATTATTTTATTTATTTATATAATACACTATACATTCATTTTTCTTTTCTTAGCCTATGTTGTGTCCCACTGCTGAGCAAAGGCCTTTTTCAACCGACGTCAAAATGAGGAGATTATCAATTCGACGCGTATATATATATTTTTTTTATTTATTATCATCGATTACTCGAAGACGGCTGAACCGATTTGGAAAATTCTTTTTTTGATTGAAAGGGTATACTTCGAAATTGGTCCCATTTTCATAAACGTCAGGATCTGATGATGGGATCCTGGAGAAATCGAGGGAACTCTTCAAATATTATAGGCACACCTATGACGTTTTGGGTATTTATTATAGTAACTTGTGCAGTTGCTCTCAAAAAGTACCATTTGAGGAAGTGGAACTGATGATGAAGACCACAGATGGCCGCCGAAACTACTCAATAATAAGTATTGAGTGGATTGCGATTCGATTACTTGAATATGGATGTTAAGCACTTTATGCTCGTCACAATGCATATGGTGATGTAGAGCTGATGGTGAAGTACCAGGAGAACTCCTCAACAATTAACGGCCCAGCATAGGGAAAAGCAATATTTTGTAAAAGATTATAAGTAGTTGACATTTAGGCTCTTGTAACTAGGTAAATTAAAAATCGATCAACCAAAAAGAGTGAAATAAAAACCTTTTTACCAAAAAATTAATCCGACTCCCAAAAAACACTGCAAAGTGAAAAATAACTTTAATTTCGGAAGTCGGTGCCAAAAACGAAAATACAAAACTAAAGACACCGAATACTGAAATTAAAGTTATTTTTCACTTTGCAGTGTTTTTTGGGAGTCGGTTTAATTTTTTGGTAAAAAGTTTTTCTTTCTAAGCCTCTCTATCTTGGGCAATTCCGGACCATGTTTGCCCCGCGAACATCCTCAGATCGTCACCGCACCGGCACCGTGGTCGCCCTCGATGGCGTTGTGCTCCTTCAGGCGTCCAATGGGTGACGATCTTTGCCCACCTCTCCGGTTGCATTCGTGCGGCATAGCCGTAACACATTAATTAATATTAGTTTATTTACCCTCGCTCGTGTGTCACTGCGGGGTGCCAACTGAAAACCAGCACTGGGTGTCTGTCATCCTTTCGGTGTAGACATGCTCAGCGAAATTCTTAGTGTTATTTTTTAATGTTTGTAATTTTCTATTGTTTGTTGTTGTGTATGTTTATCACCGAATAAATGGTTTTTGAATTTCAATTTATTGGATGCAGCTAAGTACTAGAGTTTTACATGAAGCGATTTCCTAAACGATCTCCACAACCCAGGAGCTGGGTAAAACGATACCCCATTACAAGATCAGTCACTGTTTGTTCTGGCTAACCGTCCACAAACCGACTTCGGCAAGTGTTGCTTAACCCCGAAAATATACAGTATGTTAACTAACAGAGGGCGTTTCCGTTAACCTGCAATAGTATATCATCCATACATGCTAAAAAAATATTACCATTCGAAAACAAAATGCTTTTATTTTTTTTTAATATTAAAATATTCACTTATAAACATTTTAAACTGGTACGTAAAAGAAACACTCTGTACACGCGTACTTGAAGGACGGCAACGTCGCAATCTATTTATGAATGCGTACGCGTGTACAGAGTGTTTCTTTTATATATCAATTTAACGTTTTTAGTGAATATTTTAATATAAATAAAAACCTTTTGCTTTCGAATGGTAATATTTTTTTAGCATGTACGAATGCTATTCTATTGCGGGTTAACAGGAACGCCCTCTGTTAGTTAACATACTGTATAACAATCTAATAACAGCCTCACTGGTTCACCGTGAGACTGGTCTTATTTAGTCACTAAATCTATTCGAATATTTATATCGATCCAAAAATACTTTACGTTTTAACACATTTATTTCTCATAAAGAATACAATTCATAACAGTATTTAATAAATACTGTTTCAAAAAAAGAGTTGTTCCAAAAAATCTTAGTAATAACATCAATCTAGTAGCGAGCCCTGACCTGGGAGAACCTGTATGACAAGGGTCGAGAATACTCCGGTTATATAAATCTGAATATAGGATAGGGGCTTAAACATTGATTACTGTTACTAGTTACTATAGTGAAAAACTAATTTAAGGTTAAATTAATATCGGTTTAGTCATGAATACACCCGGATAGGTGGGCAAAGACCGTAACCCACTGGACGCTATATCATCGTCGAGGTCGACCACGGCACAGGTGGGGTGACGATCTGATCATGTTCGCGAGGCAGACATGGTCCCAAATTGCTCAATATAGAGAGGTTTGGAAGGAAAAAGGGGAGGCCTTTGCTCAACAGTGGGACAAAAAATAGGCTAAGAAAAAAAAGTCTGTCGTTGAAACCAAAGATTATAAACATTTTTGGTTCGTTGTATGGAACCGACCAACTGCACCAATCTGTTTTGTGGTAAAGGCCAGTATTTCATAGTCTTTTTGGAACTAGCCCTATTGCGAAGGTTTTGATGAAACACGCCATTCATGGCGGTTTTCGGGTTTGCAGGCGCACCTCGCACACTTGCTCTTGTACTATTCGATGGTTTTGGTTTTATAGATTGGCAGATTTCAGGATTTGGTTAGATCGAATTTTGGTATCCTTGAAACTTTCAGATTCTTTTCTGCAAAACATCATTGCAACTTTATCGCTGCCATGGTTATTAAGTCATAAAATAAATATACATACGAAATCATTTTATGAATTAACGTTGTTTTATTTTATTTATCCACATCCTTAGTCAAATAATACTAACAACAAAATACCATCAAGATTGCTATGATGCTATTGTAATAATTATGTCGATGTCCATAATAAATAAATAAGACTTATTCAAATAACGAATGAAAATTTAAAGTAGAATATCGATAAATCAGTAGAATTTAATTCTATATCTATATATATAAAAGAAAGTCGTGTTAGTTACACCACTTATAACTCAAGAACGGCTGAACCGATTTGGCTGAAAGTTGGTAGGGAGGTAGCTTAAAACCAGGAGACGGATATAGGATATATTTTTTATCCCGGAATTCCCACGGAATCGGGATTTAAGCGGGAAAAACATCCCACGCGAACGAAGAAGAAATGGAGAGTAGGGTAGGGGTAGGGTTGGTGTAGGGTAGGGGTAGTGTAGGGGTAGGGGTAGGGTAGGGGTAGGGTGGGGTTGGGTAGGGATAGGGTAGTGGTAGGGTAAGGGTAGGGTAGGGTAGGGTTAGGGTATGGGTAGGGTAGGGTAGGGGTAGGGTAGGGTAGGGGTAGGGTAGGGGTAGGGTAGGGGTAGGGTAGGGGTAGGGTGGGGGTAGGGTAGGGGTAGGGTAGGGGTAGGGTAAGGGTAGGGTAGGGTAGGGGTAGGATAGGGGTAGGGTATCGGTTGGGTAGGGGTAGGATACCACGCGAACGAAGTCGTGGCGGGTCAGCTAGTAATATATAAAAGTGAAATACCACTCACTGATTAATCACGAAATCTCAGAAACGACAAGTAGTAGGGCTCTCAAATTTAGCATGGGGGTTCCTTTTAGTATATAGATGCTCTCTAAGACGGGATTTTGCGATATTCCTACGGGATCAGGATTTACATGGGAAAAACTTCCCACGCAGACGAAGTCGCGAGCAACTGCTAGTTATGTGTATAAGTACATAATATATATGGTAAAGTTATATTATCTATATTATATTAATAACACAACTTTTGTACCCCTTTTTTATGAAAATTACACTGACGAAGTACTATGAAATATGGCGGAAGTGCAGATTTGTATACACAAAATGACAAGAAATTCGTGAAAACCAGCAAGATCAGCAAGTCAAAATATTTTTAACCATCGGTAGCTTTATAGTTATATGTTAATATTCGAATTACCATATAACTATAAAGCTACCGAAAATCAAGGATTTTTTACTTGAAAAACAAGATTTTTTTAAATATTTCCCTACCACTAGGAATGTCTCCTGCATAGAGAATGTATTTTCACAAACACTCAGACCCGAAACAACAATTTCTACGCCATACAATCATTTGTTCCAGTTCATAGCTCTGTCCAAATTGTTTTAGTAACGTTAATAAAGTCTATATCAGTAGCCTATTTCAGGTCTCTTTTCACGCTTTGTAGACGGTCCTCTTTCTACACTACTATCGCAGGTTTGCTAGAGTAAGCAACACCTTTCTCTATGCATATATTTTTCGTATATAAGTGTGACCATTAACCAAACATTTTTGAAATCAACATTCAAGACTCGACTACTCACAAGTCCCCAGCGATAAAGCGAAAAACCTCTTAATTTACTGAACTATGCACTGCCAATTTTCTAAAAGGAAAATTCACAAACACCATACCCACTGTACATACACACGTTGGTATATCTGCAGTAAGCTTATAAATTTATCCGTACAAAGGTTGTAGGAATCCTTGCGTACTTCCTCGTGGCTCCGGGCTCAAAGAGCTAGATCGCGATAACGCGGAGAGACGTGGTCCCGTACGTGGCTTATGCTAGAGTGAACAATTTATGCGTTTTAATTTAACTTTCGGATTGAATAACGGTCTGGATGTTGTTTGTGGAGACTGGCGTTTCGAGTTGTTTTTTTTTATAGAAAATTGGATGTTAGGGACGAAAGTAGCTGTAGGTTATTTATTTTGGAATGTTGTTATATTTGGAAGGTACTTCGTGAGTTTTTTTTTGAAAAATATTAAAAAAAAAAAACATTTTTCCCAGGTGACGATGGTTATTGTTAAAAGATGCAGTATTTTGAAAAAGTACTCTAATTTGAAATGGATGAATGAGTTGCTTTAAATTGCTTTTGCATGCTAGAAGTGTCACTTGACAAGTGGTTGATAGTTACAGAAACTAGAAACTTAAACCTAGTAGTACAATTCATATTACCCGTACATAGCTAAATTTCAGAAGTCGGAATTGTTTTCAAGAGCAACTTAATATGACCTATATGAATGAATTTGAATATGTAGGCGTCACTTATTCTCTCTCATATTAACCACCGCAAAAGGCATCCCGGGTGTTGGAGATCAATGCCGATCTCCGGCCACCGTAGGCGAGGGCTTCCAGACCTCCAGACGGCGAGCAGGTGTAGCTCACTGTCTGGTAAGGACCAGGCTTGGGAAGCCGATGCGTCGTGTTCTACGCGGATCCCAAAGAGCAGTCTGCTTTACTGACGAGGCTCGATAGGGCCATTGCTTTCCGGGATTGTGGGAATGATACTCCCTTCGGCTCCATTCAGAGTGGGAGGAGTCACCTGGTGATTTTTTACTAGAAATAATATTGTTAGCATAAATACTAAAACAAAAGTATAACTAATGAACACACAAAAAACCAGTATTGATGATAGTTTTCACAAGGTTAGCTTATAACATAACGGATAAGTTTGTGAAACTGTTAAAACCATTGAAAGTGTATGTTATCCTATTCCGCCCTCCCCTCACTTTAATTAAAGTTTTGAAAGTCCTTCCAAAGGTTGTCTGGAAGATATCGCTTTTAGCGATAAGACCGCCATTGTAACCACAGAATTAAGAAATAATGTTAAATAAGCATGTTTAAATTTTGGTGTACAATAAAGTATATTCTATCTATCTAGAATATTAGAATCAAATATAATAGAATATTCATTTATGTGCTCAGATTGTATGTATTTACAATAAGGTGTTACAGTAACATATAAGAATCCTTGTATATTCTACCATTTGTAGTTTTTAAGTCCTTATTTAATTCTGTTATGGTGTACAATAAAGAGTATATCTATCTATCTACCATTTAGGCATGCAAACATTGATGCAGTTCATCATCAAACCTAAGTACAAAATCTTGATATTAAATATTTGTCAGCTATAAAATCCGATACGGAGTAGTAACATTTGTTTAAAAGAAATACAGTCAACAAATAAAATCTATCTATCTATACCAAAACCAACTCGAAAGTCGGACTTGCAGTTACATAAAAATATCTTGGTGACATCTCACATGACCCGATCCAGACTAGCTGACCGCTCTCATATAACCTAATGGCCGGCGGCTAAATCTCCACATGGTGTTTTACAGTCTGCGTCAATAGGAGCCTCTTCTTGCTTTAATCGTAAAAGTAGTCCTGCATTCGTGCAGCAAGCTGGGGTACAGATAATGGCTAGTTTTGGGATTATGTTATTGAGTTTATTATAAATCTTATTATCAATAGCCTATCTCGTTACCAATAGCGTATTATGTAGTATTTACTAATGCTTAAAGGCTTTCTACGAAACTTAGCATACATATAGTTTAAACTTAGGCTACTTTTAATGCTGGATTTCCACGAAATTTCCATGCGAACGAAGTTACAGGCAATAGCTAGTATAATGCAAATATTGAATCTAAACTGTGAAATGACATGAAATATTTAAAAATAAATATTTTTTTAAAATTAGTTATAAATAACACTTTCACAAGTTTTTTGAAGGTGTCAGGTTCTAGTACCTGTCAAACGCTTAAGTTTTTTGATATGTCTCAAATTGACTTCAACGTTGTTTACATTTCCAAAGAAGGCGACCTGTCGTCTTAGTGGCGAAACCTTCAATAAATATAAAAACTACAAGACAATAAAACAAGAAAAACGTAAATTATAATATATTTAACTAACATTACAGCACAATCAACCTTGGAAAAAGTTAACAAACATAGCCATGACGATAAGTGCAAAAGATGCGTGGACTCCATAACCACTGCTTGAACGGGGGGTCATGTAACCATACCTCCTAGCCTGGAATATAAGCTCCAGTATAGAGTCCATAACTTCTTGGTTGTTATCTAGGATCTGATCGGTAGGAAGGAGGAACCCGTTGGTTCCATTATCTCGAAGCTCATAGCAGTAGACGAGTGGCACTCCCAAACGTTCTTTGACCCAGTCTACGCTTCCGCCAGATGCCATGTCTGTTTACAAGAATATATGCATTAACAAGAAGCTAAGTATTGCCATTAGACGTGGCAATGCTGCCAGACTCTTGGGCACTTTATTAACTGACAGTGTTGAAGACGAATTTTTCGATGCTATATTTTCGATTATAGTTTATTGTTATATATATGTGTCAAAATTGTATGGTAACTAATAGAAAAGTATCAAATAAAAAAAATTGGCCAGTGCGAGTCAGACTCGCCCATGAAGGGTTCCGTAGTAACTATAATAATATAATATAATATGTATATTTATTTGATTAAAAACACCTTACAAATTTCTTAAACCTAGCTCATTTATATTTTTACAACTACGCCAAATAACTTTGTTTTTCATAGTGTTTGTATGAATTACAAAGTTATATTTGCGGTTTTAGAAAATATGCTGTATCTCAAAAACTGCTGACCCGATCTCGTTCAAACTAATTTTAGTTGAAAGTTTACATTAAGATCTACAGACATATATATTTTTAGATTTTTCACTCTATTATTATGAAATTTAGTGGGGGGAGGGGGGGGGGGGGGGGCGACAAATTTTACCACTTTGGAAGCATATATCTTTAAACGATTAACTTTATGAAAAAGTGGTCGTAGAAATTTCAATGTCATTTTCAACGATCTGTCTATAAATACCACACACGCATAGGTTTCATGACAAAAAAATATTTGCAGTTTTAGTTGCATGTATGGGGAGCACCCCTTTATTTTAATATTTTTTTTATTTTTTTCTTAAAAGCGGAAAGCGGTTTACAGAATACATCTGCCTACCAAGTTTCACATGCATAGTCCTAATAGTTTCGGAACAAAATAGCCGTGACATACGGACGGATGGAGGGACAGACAGACAGACAGACATGACGAAACTATAAGGGTTTCATTTTTTGCCATTCGGCTACGGAACCCTAACAAGACCAAATCTTGGTATAATATTTCAGCGGAAATTAGCCAACTGCACAGGAGATATTATAGTGCACAAGTATGTGCGATTATCTATCGAGAAACCTTATTAGTTCTCACGCACTAATATTTCCCCATCGAACAAAAAGTGTTCCGCCCTTATTGGAGTTACTAGCTGTTGCCCGCGACTTCTTTCTCGAGGTGGCGCACTATGCGGAGGCGCCTAAGAGAGCTTGGCCATAAATACATTTTGTAAAAATCGTCGCAGGTAAGTACCTGCGGTTGAGGTATAATACAAGTGTATTATACCTCAAACTGTAGCTAAGAAGTTAGTCTACTATATTATATATAAATAACATATAATATTGTGCATTCAATTACGAACAAAAATCTTTTAAAATCAATATTGCTTAATGCGTAAAGAAATTCTTGGTATACAAGAACATTTTTTTCTGAATTTCAATTCAATCTATCCAGTAGTTTTAGCGTGAAGCCGTACCATACACACAGGCAGACAGACAAACAGAGAAACAGACAAAAATTCTCAAAAGTCACTTTTGTCATCAGTCACGTTTTTAGGGTTCCGTAGCCGAATGGAAAAAACGGAACCCTTATAGTTTCGACATGTCTGTCCGTCTGTTTGTCTGTCCGTTCGTCCGTATGTCACAGCCATTTTATTCCGAAACTATTAGGACTATACATGTAAAACTTGGTATATATATGTATTCTGTAAACCGCTTTCCGATTTTAAGAGAAAATTAAAAAAATATAATAAAGGGGGCTCCCCATACATGGAACTGAAACAGAAAATGTTTTTTTTTCATGAAACCTATACGTGTGTGGTATCTATAGACAGGTCTTTAAAAGTGACGTTAAGGTTTCTAGAATGACTTTTTCATAAAGTTAATCTTTTAAAAGATATACGCTTCCAAAGTGGTAAAATGTGTGTCCCACCCCCTCTAACTTCTATAATAAGGAAGAGAAAAATCTAAGAAATACCATATGTTGTAGACCTTAATGTAAACTTTCAACTAAAATTGGATTGAACGAGATCGAGTCGGCAGTTTTTGAGATACAGTATATTTTCTAAAACCGCAAATATAATTTTGTAATTCATACAAATACTATGAAAAACAAAGTTATTTGGCGTAGTTGTAGAAATTTTAAATAAGGTAGTTTTAAGAAATTTTTAAGGTTTTTTGTTTTTTTTTTTTTCAATTAAATATATTAAGTATATTATATTTATTATAGTTACCACGGAACCCTTCATGGGCGAGTCCGACTCGCACTTGGCCAATTTTTCTAACAAAAGCACCTTATTTTTTCTCGAAAATTATCAATGTATAGGTTATCTTTTGTTATCCAGTATGTTAACTAATAGAGGGCGTTCCCGTTAACCCGCATAAGTATAGCGTCTATACATGCTAAAAAAATATTACCATTCGAAAATTAAATGTTTTTATTTTCAACACGCTTTTATTAGGTTGACCTGTATGTAACTATGTAATGGAATCTAAGGTAACTAATTTAACCATCTTCCAAGGGTCGTAGCGTAATGAAAATTGGCAGCTGTATGTAGTTCTGATGACAATTCAATAATATGGTACTGTCGAACTGATCTGATGATAGAGCCGGAAGATATGAACTTGAATTTAATTATGGAAAATCGTATCATAGCTGTTTTGGATTTCTTAGAAAAGTCTTGTAATGAACTTTGACCACGATTAGGTTTCAAGGTCTGATGATGAAGCCGGAAGATAGGCACTGACATTCCATGATGAAATATCGTATCATAGTCGTGTTTGCACTTGTGAGAAAGGCCACGTAATGGACTTTGAACACGATCTTTTTTGTTTTTACGTACATTTGTAAAAGCGTGTTTTTTTAAACTATTAATTTATTTTAATATTAAAATATTCACTAAAAATGTTAAATTGATACGTAAAAGAAACACTCTGTACACGCGTACGCATTCATAAAAAATTGTGACGTTGCCGTCCTTCAAGTACGCGTGTACAGTGTTTCTTTTACGTATCAATTTAACATTTTTAGTGAATATTTTAAATATAAAAAAATAAAAACATTTTGTTCTCAAATGGAATGAAATGAATCGAATGAAATATTTTTTAGCATGTATGGATGTTATACCATTGCGGGTTAACGGGTACGCCCTCTGTTAGTTAACATACTGTATGTATTGATTTATCAATAAAGTCGAACTTCAGATACACATCAAGTATAAAATACTTACAAATGACCTCGGCTATGTTCCCTGTTCTATAAATAGTACCATTTCTGACCGATAAAGCTCCCATGGCACGTCGACCAATCTTCATCTGAAAATTTAAAAATAAAATTAATCAAATTGTTAATTTTGCGTATTTTGTCGGCAAACCCAATCTTTTAATACTCATTATCATAAGGGTATAATAATCAATTCATCCATCATATTTGGGACGTTATCAACTACAACGGCCTTCATCAGAAGAGTTAATCACCCAAATGCCAATGAGGAGGTATTATCAGAATTTCCTCCCGCGATTTAATCAGAAACCAAGATATCCGCAGAAGAACCAAAGTTGCAGAAATAGTGCAAAATTATGGCAGGCATTCGTAACATGAAAATTATTACAAATTACTTGTCCAAACTTATGCATTGCGACATGTATAATTATTATGTAATGTACCACTATGTGAATTTGTTACAGCGTGTGTTACATTTCACGTTGTTTCTACTGTCCATACCCGTGTATGACGTACAACGTACTATACATACACATAATAAAATAGCAGTACAATGGTACGTCGAGATGGCGTCTTACATGACACAATACAATATTTTAAGATAGGTTTGAAAAATAGAGACAGTCCACAAAGTAGAACTTCTTTCAAAATCAAAATACTTCTTAAATCAGTCGTATATAACTGCCAACATTAAATTTTATAGTTAAATTAAAATACTAGGCTATTATTTTCAATACTAGGCTATTATTACATTTCAAGCCTTGCGAGGTATTATCATAGGATGTCAGAATCTTTAACTTTAGTGTAACCTTTCTTGCATTTTAGATAAAAAAAACTTTACAAAACAAAACTTATCTCAAATAAGTGTTTTTTTTTTTTAAGATTTCTTACTGTTGAATTAAGGCAGCGAATAAAACATAATAAAAATAAAGGAGCGACTTACAGCATCTTCGTAATTTGCCAGCGGTTCCGTGGTATTGCCAAAAGGCAACAGCAGCATTTGCCCGAACGAATGGAAGGACAGGTACATTTCAATTTTATCACCAAGAGACTCTATTACTGCTGATAAGGTCCTAGATTCGAGCTCCGAGAATGGCCCAGCACCAGCATAGGTCTCATGTGCAGGATTAATACTTGCACCAACAGCTGTTGAAAAAAAAAAACATAATAATTAGCATATAACGTTTCTATTCGTGGGCTATAGGCCTCCTTTCTATGGGCCGTAATCTACATCACAGGCCCAGATGGATATCGCATGTCTTCGGATATTTTTGGTCCTAGGACATGCTGCTGTTTTTGAAAGCAATGTTGATGATACAAATTACACAAAGTAATGGGCCTAACTGGGTTTGAACTTACGATCTACCTACAACTTGTAAGTCGGGCCCATAAATACTGACCCACCACTTGCTCTCAAAACCAATACAATAAGATTTATCCTTCTGCTTCGTTTTATTTATGCAAACGAGCAATATAATGACTCACTCAATACAATTCTAAAGGTCTCTAAACTATGTAATGTTCGATGTACAAAAAGTTGCATAATCCGTACAGTTTCATAAAAAGTTGTATACAATACACTTATGTATACACATTACATAATAAAATCGACTGCCGATCGTAAGAATTGCACGGAGTTTCTTCCTAAATATGTATATTTTTACTCAGGAAAAGTACGTAGATTAAGTTAAACTCACCGTTGCTTAATGTACACTAAATTGTAAGACAGCTCTTTAACAATTATAGCATAACATAACATAACCTAGGGGTCTTCACGTCAAGAGTGAATAGGTTACTTCTAGGTAAGCGTGCTCCGTCTTCGACTACATCATCACTTACCATCAGGTGAGATGGTGGCCAAACGCGAGCCTATTAATTATCAATAAAAATAAAATAAAATAAAAATATTATCTGTAAGAAAATATCTATATAAAAATATTATCTCCTTTCTATAAGAGGGAATTTGCCGTAATTTTGCAATTGCGGGTTGTTGGATATGTCGTTATCTTCGGAATAAATAAATAATCTTTATTTCCAGTTTACAATTTACATGTAGTTAGATTACTCACTAATAAAAAAAACGGAATGTTCGGATCATATTCCCAGCCCGGTGCAGGTTGGTGAATGTCGCATCTCTTCGGGGCGTTTAGGACACGCCGGTTTCCGTAACCGCTTTGAGAGTAGTGGTGATGATGCTGATGCTGCCAGGGTTCAAAGCCAGGATTAGTACCTGTTACCATTGGGCCTTTATTGGTGTAGGTCTTGCCAGGGTTGCGGGAATGTTCTAACGAGATAACGCGGTCCCTGATCACAAGGTCAGTAAGATTCAAGATTCAAGACATTTATTTGTTTAACATGAGTACACATATTCATAGGTTCGTCACAAAGACAAGAAATCAAATAACTGTCATGTTTGGCCTTTGTGGCATACAATGACAAATAAGACTTGATCGCGTGACTTATCGACAGCGCTTGTCAATCTCATACAGATTTAAAGTTTTGACAGTTGGCTTTGATGGGTTACCTATGACAGAATGTCTCGTGTTTACATAAGTGTTTACAATGTCTTAGCGATGATCATCATTATAATTGAAATAAAAGCTTTTTCTCACAGCATTGCTCGCGTGAAAAGTTTCTTTGTTCAGCAAATATCTAAGTATAAAGGCAGCCTCATTCTTCTGCAGAGTGCAGGCCGGCTCCAACTTCATCCTAAAGATTAAAGCAGGGACATCCGATTCTTTCGATATAAAGTCACATATCCAATACAGTGCCACGTTTCAAGTTCTCTTTATTATTTATTTACTAAAACTGTTTTACCATTAGATATAAATATATTTTCTGCCGAACTGCAGTATATTTTGTTAGCATAGTTCTCGTGTAATGCTTGCATTATTATTTTACACAAACCTATTCATAAAATACTCAATACTATAACCAATATTATACATAATGCCTACTATTAAGCAAACAAAAGTACACAAACACAACAAATATCTAATGATGGGTCGTACCCTAAATATTATAATTTATTTTTACTTAAGTATATAGATTCTCTGTTTTTTTTTTTTTTTTGAGATTATAGGCTCGCATTTGACCATCATCTCCCCTGAGGGTAAGCGGTAATGTAGTCGAAAATGAAGCATGCTTACCGAGAAGTAACCTATTCACTCTTGGCTTAAAGATCCCCTCAGCGTAGTGTTGCCCAAACGAGAGTCTCGCAAGAGTCTTGCAATTAGCGATTATCCTATTGCTATTTATTAAACGGTAGTTGACAGAGTCTGTTACATTGTTCTGAGATCTCAACTACCGTTTAATAAATAGCAATAGGATAATCGCTAATTGCAAGACTCTTGCGAGACTCTCGTTTGGGCAACACTACCTCAGCGTATAGCT
This sequence comes from Tholera decimalis, assembly GCA_943138885.2. NCBI lineage: Eukaryota > Metazoa > Arthropoda > Insecta > Lepidoptera > Noctuidae > Tholera > Tholera decimalis. The sequence goes on along the minus strand of OW964565.2, from coordinate 7,545,191 downwards.
ATCAGGAAAAACAGAATTCCATTCCTTAGCCGTACGCTCAATGAATGTATTCCCAATACGTCATTTATACCAATTATCGATGTTACTCAGTTAATTCTATTTTATTTCTTTTACATTACCTAGACACATAGATTAAATGAGCCACGAGTTGTACAACGAAACCTTACAAGGAAAATAATCAAAATGTCTTACCAAGCCAGGCACTATTCCAATTTCTATTTAAATCGACACCAATAGTATTAAAGAAATTAATCCGCCTGTTCTTACGCCACATTCTGTCCTGCAAAACAGAGGAATAAACATTAATAAACTACTTATTATTAACACATTAAAACACAAATGATTTTTTTTTTTGTTATTTTAGTTTTTTTTTGTGTATTTTAATGCCGTCTACTAGACATGCATTATCCTTCACATAGTTTTACCATATTCACGTAAAATCAAATGAATATGACCAATTTACAATTTACAAAAATAAATATTTCATTTCATTTCATTTCAATGATAGAATTAGTGAACAATTCAACTTAAAACAACCATACTAAGGCCCGTATTACAGAACGAAACTCGAGCACTGATCTCTGTTTAAAACTAGTTTTGAGCCGAGATTTAATTTTAGAATGTTCCTCAAGTACAGATTCATTGAACATAGTTCCGCCGGGTACGGCTGTATTCTAGATCGTTACTTAGTTGTAGATTCATCACCCAAGTGTGCACGACACCACGCTTGAGCAGAGACTTCCTTGTCAGTTAACGATTATTATTCGCTTTTCAGTTTATTATTTGATATAAAAATGGTCATTTTTGGTGAATGATGATTACATGACATTTTATTCAGAAAATTGGTTACAAATAACACTTTTACACGTAATTTTTGCCATTTTAAGTTACTAGATGAATGCCGTGTTTCCTAACTTAAATAGATTACAATAATTATTTCTTCAACGATGATTTGAACAGAAAAACAGAACTTCAGCTTCCCATGTGATGGGTCCATAGGTACAATTTTTCTAATCATTTTAAGAAATGGTATAGATTTTTGACAAGATGTGGTACAATTTACAATTTGTAATACCGTCATCTATTGACAAAGATTTGTTAAAAAACATGCATTTCTGTTTCGTTTTCACTATAACTTTCTTTTCTTTAAATATTTCTATTAATAGTTTTTTTCCAAACCATTATTTATTTTAATACTATTAATTATATAATCAGTGAGAAATTTATAACAGCACTGACACAAATATTATCTAGGATCCACTCCATTCCACGAACGAGTTACTCTTGCTATATTTTTATATGTCGAAAAAATTACCTTAACACTATTTACCTTGAAGAATTTACTTTTACAAATTCCTAAAAAGTAATTTCTATAGTGAAACCGTGCATTACTTATTTGTTATTCTTAAAAATTTGGTATTAAAGTAAATTGAATTATTTACGATCATTCGTAGGTCGGAACAGCGGAGATGAAGAAAATAAAACGTAAACGAAAACAGACTGATGCATAGACAATAGATATTTTCTGCTTGAGGCCCGATTTGAATCTGAGTGTAGTTTTATTACCGTTCTGGAATCGTTCGTTCTATATTTAAACTGAGATCGGGCAAATTAAGCTCAAACTGGACTTGAGTAACGTTCTGTAATACGGACCTAAGACACCTAGGAAGTCAAGAACATATCGCACCGCAAGAACCAAACTATGTTATTCTTTCTTACATCCGACTGCTCTGTGGCAATACGCATTTGTAGGCAATTCAAAAATTTGTCCCGGTGCGGGAATCGAACCCACGACACGCGATCCAGCAGTCAATTGCTCAACCAGTGCACCAACTGTATCGTGTCGCGTCTTAAGCTTTGTTTTCCTTGGAAAGCGGTGCCATCATATAGCGGCCGTAATATTACGGACGCAAAAAGGCGGCCGTCTTTACGGTGACGACATGTGGAAAGTTCCACGGCCGTTTTAACATACTGTCTGCTTCATCGCTATCTAGTGTATTACATTGGAAAAGTTCACGAAACCGTCTGACACCGACAAGACAGCCGTCATGCAAATGGCGGCACCGCTTTTTGACGTTACGGTGTCAGTTACCGCTCTCTAGGAAACCGCACCATTTTAGTTACAAAGACAACGTTCTAGTGACGTCATTCACCGCTGTATTACGGCCGCTATTTGACGGCACCGCTATCCTAGGAAATCAAAGCTTTAGTGTTGGCAAGTTCGTGTAATGTAAAAGAACGGTGTCTTTACTGACTTCTAACTACCCGTGACAACTATCAAAGACAGGAATGCCAACCGGGAGCAACCACTTGACGTGTTTTGCAAGGCACGGTGAAACCTCGATATATTTAGATGGTGGACCCATCTACAGAACAACCTCGACGAGCGTTGTTTAGCTTTGGAGGTGCTGCCCGTGCGGCTGTTAAGTACTATTTAGCCACGAACTCCTCGATCATATTTGCTACCACAACGATCCTGAAAAAATTGGCCAAGTGCGAGTCAGACTTGCCCATGAAGGGTTCCGTAGTAACTACGCGCATAGTGTTTGTATGAATTACAAAGTTATATTTGCGGTTTTATAAAATATAAAAATAAATAAATAAAAAAGCCTTTTATTCCGAAACCAGACAATTACACTAACAATAATGGTTAGAATAAAAATCACAAGATGTCTCGAATTTCGGTGTGCCTCTTGGCATAAGCCTCCTCTAACAATTTCCATTGACGTCTGTCCTGGGGTATCCTCCTCCAGTTTGGACCTGCTGTCAGCCTTATTTCTTCCTCCCAGCGGGTAGGCTGCCTTCCCCGATTTCTTTTGCCATCCCTTGGATACCACTCTGTCACTACCTTACTCCACTTGCCTTTAGTGTCTCGCATCATGTGGCCTATCCACCTCCACTTTTGTTGGTCTATTCTTGATAGCACATCTGTCAATTTGGTTTTAGACCGGAGATCTGTGTTCCTTATTCTGTCCTGTCTCTTTGAGCCTACCATGCTTCTTTCCATTTCTCTTTGACATTTGGCAAGCTTTTCTCTGAGCGATTTGGTGAGTGCCCATATCTCACACCCATAAGTTAGACATGGTAGTATACATGAGTTGAAGGTTTTTCTTTTTAAAGTCATGCTTAGGTCTTTTGATTTCATGATCTCTTTGAGGGACCAGTACTTTTTCCAGCCCATTGCAATCCTCATATTAATTTCTTGGCTAGTTTGGTCTTTGGTCGAAATGACTTGACCAAGGTATATATAGTTCTCTACATAGGTCAAAGCTTCCTCATTTATTTTTATATCTACCTTTTTACAGTTAGTCATTAGTTTTGTCTTGCTATAATTTATTTTCAGACCAATTTTTTTGCTTTCTTCGCTCAGACTCTGTATCATGATTTGTAAGTTTTCTGGGATTTCTTCAAATAACACTAAGTCATCGGCAAATCTCAGGTGGTTTAATTTTAAACTATTTATATTTAAGCCATACTTTTCCCAATTTAAGTTGCGAAAGATGTTTTCTAACACAGCAGAGAACAATTTTGGAGACAGTGGGTCACCTTGCCTCACCCCTCTTTCTACACGGAATTCATTTCCCAGAGCTTCCAATTGGATTCTAGCTAAGCTGTTGGAGTAAATAGTTTGGATAATCTTGATGTATGCGGCTGGTATTCCTTGTTGCTTTAGAGTTTCCCATATGTATTCATGGCTTAAGCTGTCGAAGGCTTTTGCGTAATCAATAAAGGCAATGTACACACTTTTATTGTATTCTTTGTACTTTCCATTACCTGTTCAACTGTGTAAATATGGTCAATTGTTGAAAAACCCTTTCTGAAGCCTGCCTGTTCAACCGGCTGTTCTTCGTCCAGTATTGGGCTTATTCTATCGAGTATGATCTTTGCAAATATCTTATATACATTTGACATCAGGCTTATAGGTCTGTAGTTTTCTATGTCCTCTTTATCGCCTTTTTTGTGTATTAAGATGATGTGAGATTTTGCTCATTTCACCGGAATATCCCCGCTCGTCAGAATGTTATATTATAATGAATGTTATATAATAGTTCTTCCATTGAGCCCCGAAGGAGCTCATTTGTGATTTTGTCTGGTCCTGGAGACTTTCCCACTTTTTGACTCCTGGTTGCCTTTTCCACTTCTTCGGGTAAGATTGAGGGGACGGGTTCCAGACTGTCGTCGAGTATTGGTTCAGTATGATTTTTTTTTCAGTATGACTTACTACGTTAGGTGATTGTTTTGCGTATAGACTACGGTAAAAGTCTGTTGCCAGTTCTTTGATGTTCTTCCTCTGTGTAGTGATCTTTGACCTTTTTTTAAGTTTTGGTATCCATTCTTTTCCTGTTTCCCGTAATTCCTTTAGAGCTTTTTTGACACCGCTGGTTCTTTGTATATAGTATTCTAGGGTTTGCAGTCTTTTGATTTTACGATTCCTTCTGATACTTGCTTTTATTTTCTTACTTGTTTCTGTTTTCCATTTTATATTTTCTTTTTTATTTGGTTCTTTATCAGTTCTTTCCTTTCATTAATCAGCTGCAAAGTTTGGTTACTTAGTTGGTATTTGTTGCTTTTTTCTTTCCTGTTTGCAATCAAGTGGTTTTGAATTTGTTTCTCTAGTATATCATAATTCTGTGCTACAGTTGAATACTTTGTTGTGGTATTTTTTATTTCGTTTGTTGTATACTGCAAGTTATTTGTAATTTGTAGATTTGTTGGTTGATAGAGTCGGTTAATGTTTATGTGATTTCGAGAAGTTTTTGGAGGGCATTTTCTTAAGGAGCTGCGTATCATGCGGTAGTTTGTGTTAAAGTTCAACTTGCATATAACGGCAGTATCTGTGAATGCTCTGGGGTAGTTGCTTATTATGTAGTCGATTTCATTTTTGTCTGACCCATCAGGGGATATCCATGTCCATTTTCTTTTGTGGTTTTTCTTAAACATTGTGTTCAGTAGAATTAAGTTATGTTCCATAAGAAATTCAACAAATTTTTGGCTATTACAGCTTCTCTTGCCATAACAAAATTTTCCAAGAACATATTCTTCAGTATTTTTTCTAGTCCCCACTTGTGCATTAAAATCTCCCATTAGGATAATAAATTTGTCTGAGCTGTTCTTTATTGCTTGTGACATCTCTTCATAAAACGACTCTAACACTGACAGTTCGGCTTGCTCAGTTGGAGCATAGGCTTGAAAAATTGACCATTGTTTCTTATATCCTGGCAGTTTAATGTTGGGTACAGCTAATCTGTCTGAGATTCCAATAAATTCTTGTATATGTTGTTTAAGGTATGTTTTGATCAAAAATCCTACTCCTCTCTGCCCAGCTGTTTCACCTTTTTGGTATAGGATGTAATTTGGATATTCTACAATTTTTTCGCCAAGTCTTCTCATTTCGCTTATGCCTAGTATGTCATACTTTATGTCTTCTAGGGCTTTGTTTAATTCCATTAAGCTTTTAGGTGTCCTGAGAGTTCTTGTGTTTAGTGTTGCAATGTTGAAAACTTCATGTCTTTTAGTTAGAGGGTGGTGGTCTAGTTCTCCCGCGGGGACCAGCCGTGTTGGGAGACATCTTTTTGTTAACTGATTCTCATATTGTTGTGGTTGTCCGGTTTGTGGTGCTCTAATTTCTGTTTGTGGGCTTGTCCGAGAATGAGATTGACCTCCCTCGTAGAAACTGAAAGGCATCCAGCTTCTGCATTTTTGAGTCATTTCTTGTATTACCATTTCCATTCTTGGGACTCGGAGTTTCAGTCCTTTTCCTTTTTTCGTTCTCAATGCTCTCCGTGTTTCTTTTTCCTTTGTTCTTTAAATATATGTCCTTGGGAAAATCATGTGTAATATATGTATTGGGTTTCATTTTCTTTTTGTTTTTCAGAATCTGGATCTTTTTGTCTAGGGTTGTGGTAGCAAGAAGAATTGGTCTGGTCTTACGGTTTTCGTTCCCTTTTTTGCCCAGTCTCTGAATTCTGTCGATTTCACCTTCTTTCAATTGGACCTCTATATCTGTGAGCGTAGAAGTTACCAAGTTTATCAAATCCTCGTGCTTTTTATCTTCGAGTTCTAGAATCCCGTGGATTATTACGTTGTTCCTCCTTCCATTCATCTCGAGGTAATCAATTTTTCTATTTAACTTCTCCACCTCGTTCTTCAGTATTGTATTTTCTTCTATAACAGGTTTGAGTTTTTCGTCGACTTTTTACAATATAGTTCTTGGGATATTTTCTGTTATTGTGTTTATTTGAACATTAAGTTGTTCTGTCATTTTTGACAAAAGTAGCGACATCTCAGGTGACAGTTGTGTAGACATCTTGCAATATCAAAACGTAGTACTGTTAAATTTTTTGTGTTTCCGAACGTAACTTTTTGTTATCAGGTTGGTAATGACTAGGCTTCTTTTATGTCTCTGGTTTGCTGTTTTGACAGATAACCTCAACTTGATTTTGGCGATATATTTGTGTTTTATACACTAATAATGGTGTTTTTATTGCTTTCTTTATGTAATTCAGTGCACAGTCTCACACACAGCCGTCCAATCAGCACTTTTGTAGGTAGAACTTAAGAAAACCGTACACTTTTAATATAAAACAGAGGAGCGATTAGCAAAGCGATTGACGTAAGTAAACACCAGAACCGGAATCTTATAAAATATGCTGTATCTCAAAAACTGCTGACCCGATCTCGTTCAAATCAATTTTCGTTGAAAGTTTACATTAAGAACTACAGTACATTTTTTTTTTTCACTCCGTTATTATAGAAGTTAGAGGGGAGGGGGGGGGGACACACAAAGTGGTAAAATGTGTATGTTCCCCACACACACATTTTACCACTTTGGATGCATATATCTTTTAAACGATTAACTTTATGAAAAAGTGTTTAAAGACCTATCTATAAATACCACAAACGTATAGGTTTCCTGAAAAAAAAAATTAGTTTCAGTTCCATGTATGGGGAGCTCCCCTTTATTTTAAATATTTATAATTTTTTTTTAAATCGGTAACCGATTCAGAGAATACATCTACCTACTAAGTTTCACATGTATAGTCCTAATGGTTTTGGAATAAAATAGCTGTGACGGACGGACGGACGGACAGATAGACAGACATGACGAAACTATAAGGGTTTCGTTTTTTGTCATTCGGCTACGGAACCCTAAAAAATGGTACAAAAACATTACTTACATGTTCAAAGCTGTATACATAGCCATCTGGATTGGTGACAGGGAATATATACCAATCAAAATCACGAGCCGCTTGTCTTGTCTCTGAGTAGTTACTTGTTAATAATTCATTGGCGATAAAGTTGACTGTTGCCGGTGCTATCCATTCCCTTGCGTGGATTCCACCTTCCAAAAAGATCGCTTTTCTTCCTGGACCATGGGATATCTTCAAGCCTATGATTTCTCGCTGTTCATATGTAGTACCACCTTTGATCACACTGGTTATGTTAGGGTGTGCTTTTGTCAATGCTTCAATCCAGTCATTGATGGCTTCTAGGTTATAATATCCATCCCAAGTCATAACTGGGTGGCTTCTTGTAAAGGTGTTAATCTTTTCTTTGTCTATTGCCCTGTAAATAATAATAAATGTATTAAGTGCTTTAGTACCTTTACGAGTTAGTTGTAATTAAGAGTTCTTTGTTAGGTTCCCATTATGTATTTCTTATGATGTTTTATTACAAAGAATATGTAATTTATACAAATATGTATAAATGAAGGAGCACTGAGACAGACTATAACCTGGGAGTCTTTTAGTCAAGAAGTGAATAGGTTACTTCTAGGCAAGCGTGCTCCATGTTCGACCACATCATCACTTACCATCAGGTGAGATGGTGGTCAAACGCGAGCCTATTATCAATAAAGAAAAAGATTGACTGATTGGGAATGGTGAAGAAGCATTACCTCTCCCGATCATTTTTCCTTTCCTTGCTAAATGACACATTTGATATTAAATAGTATCTATACAACGTGTAACGGAAACCCCATATCTATCCAAAAGGGCTGAAGACAACATCTGGTATGGAGTCTCTATGCACAGTTTCAGCACAAAATAACTGACTCAAAGAATTGATACCAAATTATTGGTTTCATATATTTCTTGAATACCAGTCATAACAAACGTGTCACAGCACTACGAGGGTCAATAACTTTCCACGTCACTTGCCAATAACACGATAAATCTTTTCGTTCTTCTTAATTTGAATAATTCGGTCTCTGGTATCAGTGTATTGGAATTTGTAATAAGTTCTACACACGTAGACTTAGGATTACAAAACACAAACAAATTTGTTATCATCCAAAGAAGCCATGCACTTGGTATGTATATACCCTTTAAATTAAACGTTATATATTTTTGGTATTGTAGGTATGTATTTTTTGTTAGAAAAAGAAAATTCGTTCAGTTCGAAAGAAACAGATCCGTTAAGTAGTTTATGCAGGAAAGAGTAACAAACATCCGTACATCTATACATCCACCCTCACAAACTTTCGCATTTATAATATTGGTAAGAAGTAAGATTAATATTACTTATGACGTTCGTACACTGACAGCCCTAAATCTGTCTCCTGTAAGTTCTGTCCATTCATCAAAGAGTAAAGTACTCTCCATTCAAAGGTTGTCTGTATGAGATCGCCCTTTGTACACTAGTTTTACTTTTGTATCCATAGAAGTATTGTAATTTAAGGTGTATAATAAAAGTATATAATACTTTACTACTTACTTTCGTTATTTAACGTCCATTTATGTTTATTTTCTTATACATGTATATTATTTTAAATAAAAACCATTTAGAACAGAAGGTGTTCCTAGCTAGATATGCAATCAGCGCTCTATTAAAAGGAACTGTTTCTGTTTCTTAACCTACACTAGGAATTATTCAATGTATTGAACATATCTTACATATACATAAACTCCTATAAACAAACAGCTAGATATGAAAAAACTTTCTTTCTTCCTTTTCTTAGGTCATAGAAATGTTTGTTACATGTTGGAATTGAAACCGCGACCCCCAGCGCAGCAGTCAATCAATCAACCGCTACGCCAATCGTATCGTCACTATTGAAAACTATTGTAATGAACTCAACTCCTAAAAATTCTGATCCAGGCTAGTATTTAACACTATTCTGTAGAAACGGTACAAAAAGACACTTTAATCTAAGCTGCAATAGTGCAAAAGCCCAAGAATATTTTTTTTTGTTATGTATATTTTTTACCAATCAGCTTAAGGCTGCTCTCTCGAAAAAAGCTTGAAAAAAGCATTCAGATGAAGCAACTTTTCGTCGGCAATTACAGAGAAATTACACCTGAAAAAATTAGTAATCTACATGATATGAACCGTAATTTAGCCATTAATTTTTATTTATATATAATTTAGTTAAAAAGATATATCAAGTTGTTTACCTCATGTTTCAAGCCAGGCTGATTTATAATAGAGGTATATTTTCTACAGTACATACTAAAAGTGCATCCATATCAATAGATAATAAATAAAAACAAAATTTGACCGCTTTTGATGCGGTACAAATAAAAATGAATTTAACTTTCACGATGACTTGACCTTCTGTGATTTCGATACTCTGTGCCGAGACTAGGCGAAAAGCGACGACGCATGCCGGCGGCGGCGCGGGCGCGGGCCGAGCGCGCCTCTCTTTTCTGTTGCATGCGGGTAGCGGAGCTGCGTGGAGTGACGCGCGGAGAGGGGTCGTTAGCTCCGCCCAAATGGTCAAGGTTATTGGCATGATTACAAGCCTTAAAAAGCGTGCGGCTGTCACCATGCCCTGGATCAGCTTCCGCCCGCGACTTCATTCGCGTGGGACGGTTTTTTTTTAATCTTTATTCATTTTAAAGAGGGTTTGATCAAAAATGATCATGCCACCCTCATAGGCCTCACAATAACAACTTACTCTCTACACTTAATTCTAGTCTAAGTCTAATCTAGGTCTACGCTTAATTGCAAAATTTACTAATCTATAGACTCTCTTTGCGTTTTCTGACAGAGGCTGGGCAAGGACCATATTACACCTGCCTAATTCCCGCAGATCTAAATTGTAGGTGAGCATTAAAATCATCCTTTCAGGTTCATTCCGGGCACACTCGGCCAACACGTGGTACACATCCTCGACTACTCCGAGATATTACTAACTATTCCGAGATAAAAAGTAGTCTGTGTTATTCCAGCATGTCTACTATCTACTTACCAAATTTCATTGAGATCCGTTCAGTAGTTTTGCGTGAAAAAGCAACCAACATACATACATGCGCACAAACTTTTGCAAATATAGGTAGGTACACGCATACGCTACGCATGTTTCCTACGTGACATAATTTTCAACTTTCAGTCCGAAGCTGTTTGCGAAAGTATGTTTGGGTAATATTTCCATGCAAGTCTGTTTCTTATTTGTTTAGACTTTATGCACATAATTATGTGCGCATTTACAAAGGTGGTGAACTACTTAGGTATTCTATACCAGTCATACAGGGGTGTTGAAGAGATAGTGTGCCAGGTGTATTAATTAACATATTGGAAGCGAAAAATAAAAAGGAAAATACATAACATGCATACATGAAATGCTTCTTTATACTAATATTAAATATGTATTTATGTTTTTAACCAATCACGCCAAAACTATTGAACGTGTTTCGATGTAATTTGGCACAAAAGATAGAATATTATAATAATATGTTTATTTGCACATAGTAAATAAGCTATTTAACATTTACATACATTTTTCATTTTGTTATAGTAGAAAAGTTACATACATATAAATGCGTCGTAACTGGCACCCTTGCTAAGTTAATTAAATAACTTGTATTAGGAACAAGTTATGAGGCGCAGAGTAAAACAGCGTTAATATGAATATAGTATCAGAGAAGACAAACAAAATAGGTGTAGGAATGTGTACGCGTGTGTATGTGTATCTGTATGTTTGTGGTCATAGGACGAGCGGGACTTATATGGGCAAGGAAGAATATTAAATTAAAAGTTAACATTACTAAGACCGATCACTGGAATAGAGGACTTTCCGTATTAGGGTAGGTTTGTCCTAGTAGCCAATTGGTCACAGTTTCTTTTAGAGCGTTGCTAGTAAGTGAGTAGATGTTCAATATTTTATTAAGTCTGTTATATAAATGAGGACCCTGCAAGTAGAAAAATCTCTTTGTGAGAGTGAGCTTACATCTTCCTGGCTTACAAATAATATCCTTACGCCTTCTTGTGATTGTCTCCTAAGGAGTATCGAGGTGTTGCAAAGCTACAGAGTGTAGGATAAATAATTTTCTCACAGTGAGAATACCGCTAGAATTGTAAAACTCTTCTGTGGGGAAGAGAACTATAATATATAATAATAATATAAATAAATTGTTTATTTAAGAAATAGTGCAAAATACAGTTACAATATAAGTCTTAAGAATTAATTAAGTTAAGGAAAGTTAACATATTTGCCTGTACTAAGTTAAAAACCTGTGCTTCAGGCATGAAGTACAAACTATCTTAAGTGGTAGGTGTACATAATCCATGAAATAACTAAAACTAAATCTAGATAATAATAGTTCAATATGTGTTCCTAGTGTTTAACATTCTATTTGCATATTGCAAGTAACTCTTCCGTCTGGTCATATGTCATATTTTGTAAATTACATATTGCTTTTTTACAACTAAAATATTTAAGTTATATCTATTGAATCTATTATACAATAGTGGACCTAGAAACGAAAAAAATCGATTTGTAAAGATAAATTTTGAGGTCGGATGTGAGACGCAGACTATATCTTTCCGCCTCTTGTTAGTAATGTGCGAATTATAGGTAAGCATTGTATGTTGTTTAGAACTATGTGCATTATAAAAAGTTGACGGACTGTTAGTACATTACAGGATTTATATAACTGGGATGTAGGAAAGAGAAAGGGGCGGGAGGTTGCTACTTTTAAGATCGTCCTTTGTGCTCGTTCAAGAGGCAGTATATTTGTTTTCAGAGCGCCACCCCATGAAGTAATGCAATATTGAATTATAGAATGACATAGGGCCAGATATACTTGCGTGATTAGTTTGGAGTCCGCGATTGACCGTAGTTTCTTAAATACAAATATTAATTTACGGACTCGACTGACTAAGTTTTTAATATGGTGTCGGAAGGAAAGTGTATCATCAATTGTAATCCCGAGATATGTTATGTTGTTAGTAGGGAATATAGTAGGACAGTTACACATGTTCAGAGATGGTGTCATGCATTCGTGGGCGTATAGCTGAGGGTTAGAAGTAGCGTATTGAGGCCTGCGCATGACAAAATGAATGTATTTTGTTAGCATTTAATGTGAGTAAATTATGTCTCAACCAGTTGTTTACTATATTAAATCCTGACTGCGCTTTCTCATATAAATCGTCAGTAGTTGTGGCGGTAAATACAAGTGCGGTATCGTCGGCGTATGATATTATTTTGCCTTGATCTAAATTAATGTTGCACAGGTCGTTAATATATATTAAGAACAATGTGGGGGCCAAAATACTTCCTTGAGGCAAACCAAATCCAGTGTTCTTTTGATAATTGCTCGTAATATTATCTATCTTAACACATTGATGCCGATCATCTAAGTAGTCCGCAAAAAGTTTTAGCTGCGTTTCACCAAGAGCTTCTAATTTGTGTAAGAGCGAAGTCGTACAAACAGTGTCAAATGCCTTGGCTAGATCAAGAAAGATCCCTAAGGTGTGGTTACCTCTTCCTAATTCCTGTGTCAAATAACTAGTCAGGCTATGCACCGCGTCAGCTATTGATAATTTGGCTCTGAACCCGAATTGGAAGGGTGAAAGATAATGTGTCTTCTCCAGAAAGTTAAATAGTCGGCTATTTATAATCTTTTCAAGTATTTTAGATACCGACAGAAGTAATGATATTGGTCTGTAATTAGCAACTAGATCTTTGCTACCGGATTTATAAATAAGGATAACTACAGCCTTTTTAAGGAATTTAGGAAAGATACCTTCAGAGAGGCAGATTTGAAAAATATATGTTAAAGGAGGAACAAAAATATGCATGAATCTTTTCAGGATCTTATTGCTTATACTATCCCAACCAACAGCACAGTCGTCCTTTAACCCTGTATAATTCGCGCTATTTCGTGTTCATCTGTGTCCAGCATAACAAAAGATGAAGCTCTAGTGCTCGAACTGTGCTAGATGGAGTTGTCTGGGCGAAAGCTGCTAACCTTTAGGACAGCCCTCTGGGCTCTCTCCAATTTTAGCATTGTAGTTTTGGGACCACCACCCCAAGTGCAAACGCAATATGTCAGCAAGGATTGGCAAAGAGCAAAGTATACTCGCCTCACCACAACCGGCTCAGCTACGTATCGAGAATATAGTCGATATTCACTTAGTCTACTTTTATCCCGGAAATATGTACGAAATTTCCAGGTGAAAAAGTTATTTAAAAAATCTAAAAAACCCGACTGCTCAACTGATATGCAAGGAATAAACACATTTTTATTTTAAAAAGTGACAAGCAGGCGGACCCGTCAAATTAAAAAAAAAAATACGTTCAATTGGGTTCTGCCTGCTTGTCACTTTATTTTTAAACTTTTCAGTTAAAATATTAATTGGGTGAAATGCAGAAAACTTGTAACTTTTGAATTTGTTTGTGTCCTATGGTTTTAAAATGCATTGAGCTAATAGCATGTTTAAATAATGCGCAATAAATATTTATTTTGAATATTATACCTTATAACCAACATCGTAAACATTTATTTATAACTTCGTAATAAAATAAATAATAAAAAATAAAAATAAAAATATTTTATTTCAGACCTCAAGATCCATAGTTTTGTTAGTATTATACATGACTTATAAACTATGTTAATAACAAACGCCTATACATTTAAATATTGTTAGTAGGTATACAATACTTACATACTATGTTAGTAACAATAAAATACACATCACTTCCTATACCGACCGCGCTCACCTGTCACCCCGGGCACATGCACGTGTAATAGCAAAAACAAATACTTAATAGGTTTTGAAAAATGGGTTAAAATTGTTTCCATACATTTTATTTGTGTCCTTTTCATTTCGTTACACCTTACATTATTTATTCTTTTTTTTCTGATGAACTTACCTGTTTAATTTTTATTTTAACAGTTTCTTCATATCAATAAATGTTATATTATTTATGTGGTTCTCATAATACGCCTTTTTTATTATATTTATTTACTCCAAATGTATTGTCCCTAAAAATAAATGTTTCGTTACTCAGGATTCGTTATGGGAAATTTAATGACGTACGTTAAGTTTTAGAACGAATCCGTATTTTTCTTAAGTTAGCCACATTACCTTCGAATGTTCTTTGACAAATGTCAAACTGCAGCCATTTTGTTACGGCGGAGAAAGTGTGCGTTTTGGTGAGTATTCAATTTGCTTGTATATTTTATCAGGGTGATTAACGGTGATAAATCAATATGTTTTATGCTTTAAAACTATGTTTTCTGTAGTGGAAACTATGCACATGTTTCCTATGATATTGTAATCCGCTGTAATATTAGTTGCTTTTCATAAGCTATGAGATATAAACATTTTTAGGTAATTAATTCTCAGATGTTCTTATCAATTTCGTTATTAGTTTGTTACGTAACGAAACTGAGAAAATGTAAGGCTGCGTTTACATACAATTAATACTTAATCAATCTATTTCTAAAAGTAAATATATATATATATATATATATATATATATATATATATATTGCAGAGATGGCGCCACTATCAAATGCAGAAAGGCAAAGAAAGTACCGTGAGCGTCTAAAAGAAAATCCAATAAAATATGAAGACTTAAGAAAAAAACATCTCGAAAGAGTTAAACCCGAAAAAGCAAAATAAAAGATTTAAGTTATAAAGGAAAACTACACCAGTTGAAAATAAGATTAAGCAAAGTAAAGGTCGTAGGAAGAAAAAGCGAGTAATAGAGTATTCTACCTCAGATTCGGAAATGGATAGCAACTTATATGCAGAGAGTGATGATAGTCCATGGTATGAAAGTGAAAGTGACAAAAATCCTTCACTGTTTTATAATAGGGAGTTGGCTCCACAGAACAAAAATAAGGTGACAGTATTGAGCGACGTAAACTTTTCTGCTGAAAATTGCGCCTACTTGGATGTAACCAGGGAAGGTCCCTTAAAGTTGACCAAAATTGATTTCAATTATGATTTAAATATCAACCAAAGGATGATCTCAGTAGTGACTATGAGAATATTTATCTATACTTATAATAAATCTGTAGAGAGGTCAATTCTGTACATGAAATATATTTACAAAATAACTATCAGGGGGTGATTAGGGATCGATACTGATACCAAAAATGCAATCAGTAAAATTTTTGTCTGTCTGTCTGTCTGTCTGTCTGTATAACCGTTATAGAAACAAAAACTACTCGAGGGATTTTAACGAAACTTGGTACAATTATTTTTCATACTCCTGAGCTGGTTATAGTATACTTTTCATCACGCTACAGTCAATAGGAGCAGAGCAGTGAAGGGAAATGTTGGGAAAACGGGAGAAGTTACTCCATTTTTTAAGCTTCCGTCGCGTGTGCAACCTTAATGGTTAAAGCTACATAGAAATCATTTATGAGGGAAATGTTCTCCTTAAAATTATATAAAAAATATCCCACGACAGCATATATCTATCTTTTATGGTTGACTCACAATAACACGTGTAACTCCCGATAGCTTAGCAGTTCGAAGCTTTCTGATTATTATTCTGCTCCGAAATTTAAAACCACCACAACTTTCCAATGGAACTCGACTAAAAGTAACCCAGTTGCAACAAAATATAATCGAGGCTCAAATTTTAACAGGTTGTGGTGCAGGAGAAACCGTCTTTATTCCCAGAATTCCCATTATACCAAATAATTTTCCATTCCAATTTAAAAGAACGCGATTCCCAGTATCGGTGTGTTATGCAATGACAATTAATAAGGCTCAAGGGCAGACTTTTCAAGTTGCTGGAGTAGATCTCGGTGTCAGTTGTTTCTCGCATGGTCAGTTGTACGTCGCTCTTTCCCGGGTTAGCAGTTCTAGAAATCTTTATGTTCACGTGCCGGACGGGTCAACTTTCAACATAGTTTACCCGGAAGCTTTGCGCTGAAGTATTGTCGTTCTATAGGTACTTAAGCCTCATGTGAACGTGATATAAACAATATTACCAATACATTAACTTAATAACACACAAGGAGTTACACGCTGACGGAGTCGCGGGCATAGCTATTAACAATAATATTGTGCGGTTCGGTATTGCGATATTTTTCAACAGTATTATAGATTGACATATTATATTTCCCTACTAAATAACGAAAGTTAATCTGTGTGTTACATCAAAATCACTGAACCGTGAGGAAGGACATAGGCTACTTTTTTTTAAGAAAAACGACGGAAACGTGGACGAAGTCGCGGGCAACAGCTGTCTATGCTAATAATATAAGGCTGAAGAGTTTGTTTGTTTGAACGCGATAATCTCAGGAACTACGGGTTTGAATTGAAAAAATATTTTTAATTAAATTTTCAATTTATAGAGAAAGGCTATAGGCTATATATCATTACGCTAAGGCCAATAGGAGCGGAGCACCAATGAAGAATGCTTCAAAATCGGGGTTAAATTTAACGTTTGCCCAAAGTAACTATTCCACGCGGACGAAGTCGCGGGCAAAAGCTAGTTTTAAATAAGATTTGAGAGAGGGATTTCCATTTCAATATTTTAAATAATTATTTTGTTCATGTCTTTAAATGCCACCTTGTTATTTTTTATAAGATTTATTTTTTTGTTAATAAGAAGTTTGTTTCGATTATTTTCATGTGTTTGTTTTGTATAAGACGTTTCTTGTTGAGATTAAAATAAAAACAATTTGATTAGATTGAATAAGACTGACATTTGATACAAGTGTAATTTTATATGGTCAAATTAAGTTAAGAAAGTTCCTTTAAAAGTAATATTGATAAGCGAATTATTTTTATTTGATTAGAGTCTAATCAAATAAAAATAATTCGTACAAAAGATTTAGTACAAAATGACTTTAAGAAGCTGTCTCTCTTGCCAACTAAATGCCACCTTGTTTAATTTTTTCTAAGTTTTATCTTTTTGATAACAAGAGGTTTATATCGATTATTTTTATTTCTTTGTTTTATAATTAGACGTTTACTGTTGAGATTATTTCTTTGTGATTAAAATAAAAACAATATGATTAGACTGAATTAGACTAACATAAGTGTAATTTTATACTGCCAAGTATCAAAAATTCAGTTGAGAAAGTTCCTTTAAAAGTAATATTGATAAAATAATTATTTTTATTTGAGTATAGGATAAATAAAAGTTTAGTACAATCACTACTACTTCAATTTTCAATTTTTAGTTTTATTTTGATTATAGTGAATATCTCGGAAATTAAATATTGACCACTTCTCGTACGTCAAGATTAAAAACAATGTTATTTCAGCACATTTGATATAAAACATACCATGTTCAAGTGACACGTGAAGCCCTCAAACCTGACTTATTGATTTTTTTTAGTTTGGTTTTTTGGCTTGCCTGACCATATTGTGTGATCTCACCTTTATAGTATCAGTTTTGTTATTAATTTTATCAATTTAGTTATTTCTCAGGTGCGTTACTTTCTGAGAATTAGTGACATATTTTCTGCATTTCACCCAATTAACAATTTTTTAATTTTCCCGGTCGAGTCACATTGGCACCCCACCGGATTCAGAAAGTGAAAGAGCTCAAGTCCATATTTTTAAACTTTCTCTTTGTATTATTTTTGCTAGTATTACACTAATGATAAATATGATATAACTTTTTGAAATCCTTGTGATAAGCCCTTTAATTTGATACCCATATTGTGGTATTCGAAAAAAAAAAATTTTTTTTCACTATGAATAATGACTTCGCACAGACGCCACGTTTGATTTTTTCAAATGTCACCTATCTAAAAACACTTGGGCTGCTAAGACAAAACCAACGATACCTCAATTATGTGAATCCTTTCAGTGGTTCTGGAGATATGAGGTAATAAAGAATATTACAAACATACATACATACATACAAGTTACGCGCGAAAAACATAACCCTTCCTTTGCAGTCCGGTAAAAAAGGACAAAAAGTGAATGGTATTCTTTAATAATAGTCCTCCCAGCCAATTTCGGCCAGGACGGCTAATCACATAATCGATTTAGCCAGATGCGCAGGAGACATTTTAGTGCACAAGTATGTGTGCAGGTACAGGTGCACTCTCTGTCCCTTTACTCTCATTGTCCGATGGGACGGCAATCCGACACGACCGGAGGGAGATCAGGCGCAGGATCAACGGCTTAACGTGCTTTGCGAGGCACGGGGGTTATCACACCACCAACTTCAAAACTCCTGGTTTCTACTGAGAAATTTCTATCAGATAAACCTAATAGCATATATTGCCCGACCCGGAAATCGAACCCAAAACCTCTTGCTCAACAGTCGCGCTTGCGACCACTAGGCCACCGAGCCAGTTAATTAAATAAATAAAATGTAAATATAAATGAAAAAAAAATGTAAATAAAAGAAAATAATCTGACATTTTCTATTATAACTGTAGTTTGGTAATTTAATGTGTCTTTTAATTTGGAATTTAATTTGACATTTAATTTGTATTTAATTTGATAATTTGACACGTTTTTTTTTGTTATTATTAACTTAATTGACTTTTAATATATCTTTGAATTTTTTTGTATTTTAAATTAGGAAGCCGAGCAATTGTTTTAATTTGTGTATTTTTATTTTATTTTATATGGGTCTTGGACCTGAAATAAATGAATTTTATTTTTATTATTTAGCTTGTACATAATTTGTAAAAAATATCCGCCTGTATACTTACTCTTGAACGTTCGATAATGATATCGAAAAATCAATGTTTTTAGACTTCAAGGCATTTTCAAATTCATTTTTGTCTTCTGGGCTCGTTAGAATGTTCACATATTCAGCAAAAGCAACAGGCTCCGTCCAGAAGTTGTATCTAACATCATTGTTATGTAGATCCTGAAGGAACTGTATATCCTGAGCACTTTTTGGAAGAACTTTGTACAAGGTATAGTTATCATAACGCACTTTTACACTTAACACATTTGGTACGATCAAAATTAAACCTAAAAACAGAAGCTTTAACATTTTTCTTATATGTTTTTTACTTCATTAATAAATATTGACTGTTAACTGGATCGATCCAAAATATAATTTATAGGTTCATTCTAAAACGCCAATAAATAATCTACGTAAGTAGCTGTAAACGTATTCTAGATAACGAAATATCTATGCAATAGCATAATGTGCGCCTAATCAATTTTGATAACGTTACGAGATATGAAATATTTAATGAGGATTTGTAGGTTATCCAAATTAATACTGCCATAAAAGATTAAGAAGATGAGTATCAACAAACATCATTAAAATGTCAGAGCTTATAGATATACTCGTAGCACCCAACAACAACAACAATGGGTATTATAACCTGACCAATCACCGAGGAAGCCTATATTATAATGAAAAAGTACAAAAACAAAAGCTCAATCTTTTTTTTTTACTTAGCCGTTAATTTCCACTGTTGGGCAAACCAAATCCTTCCAAATGCTATTTTCAAGCACCACCCAGGACCATCTACTTCCAGTTTCAGTAAAGAAATTTACATTTCACTTAAAATGACAATAATATTCGTAAGATAAGACAAGCCATTATAACCATAGGAACAATGAACGCAATGAACTTGATAACCTCCTCCGTTTTTTTCGTCGGTTGAAAAACTAAGGTATATCAATCATATAGATTCAACATTTGGACTTTTAGACGTGTAACATAGTTATAATTATGATATAAACGAACTAATTTGGGTGTTCCTAGAATAATATTTACTGGCTTGGAAAAAAACGCGAATAAGGCTAGTAAAAGATTTAATTTTATTAAAAAAAAAAAACTAAAATTTATTGATTAAAAGCTAACAGTATAAAAAACCTATACGTAGCAATAGTCATCAGCATGTGCTCTTAAATAATTTATTGAACATAAAAATATTACATCTTTCAAGTAAAGCCCCTGCCTTCTGTGCTAGGCAAGCCTGTGTTACAGGAACCAGCGTCCAACGCTATACATTTAAAAAAAAACAGCGCTGGCAAATCTGATTTGAATTTAGAATATAGTTTTATTCGTGTCATTGATAGTGTCTGAAGGAGCACGTGGATAAATAATGACAGCTGCATGGCTTAATCTACAAGCTTATGCAACGGTTGCCAAGATCCGTCCATCTAAAGGTGACCATGTTTGCATATCGAAATCACCACCATTCCTCTTCCACTCCTCCATTCCTCGGACACTCGTAAACTATAGAAATGATGAAATAAAGAATTGTACCGTGTTATCTAGCTACTGGGTTGTCGAGTCTGAACAATTTTTATTTTACAACTCCTTATTCAGATAAGGAGTTGTAAAATACTCATAAGGAATAGCAGTAGAAAGGCTAGACGCGTTTTAGGAAGTACCAACATGAACCACATATCGAGTGTATCTCGTATATGCACGATATCAATATTTAAAAAGATATAAGTATTTAAGCTAACATGGTCACTAACAGTATCATTAGAACTTAGAACGGGATATTTACCATTTATGTATTTTTTGTTTTAATTAAATAAAAACCCTTA
The DNA here is from genome assembly GCA_943138885.2 of Tholera decimalis. Taxonomy (NCBI): domain Eukaryota; kingdom Metazoa; phylum Arthropoda; class Insecta; order Lepidoptera; family Noctuidae; genus Tholera; species Tholera decimalis. The sequence goes on along the minus strand of OW964565.2, from coordinate 7,524,506 downwards.
ACTACATATACACACCTAAAAATAAACTAAAATATAGCATCCATAAATTCGTGCGCATCGCTGTCCACTGGTAATGTGCCCAAAAGACTGGCGGCATTGCCACGTTGTATGGCAATGCTTAACCTCTGTCCAAGGTAAAAGCCAGCCCTTGGGTCACGCGAAGTGTCAACTAGGCGTCTGGACAGATCTTTAAATAATTTGTGAGCACTCGGACCCCACGACCCCAAGGTTTCAACCCCAAACGGCTCGAAAATATAACTACCAACAAGGTTATTATATTTCCGCCGCTTGAGGTTCTCAGCAGCCGCAGCGGCAGCGCCAGCACAACAAGATGAGCTAGGAAGATGGGATGGCGCAAGAGTATCGACACAAGTTGCGTCCCACACTAAAGGCCTACCCATCTTCCAAGGAAATAAAGACATACCGTCCGGTCTTTTGCCATCGTCGCGTGCTAAGCCATTGGGTTCTAAAACAGCTGGAACGCCGACAGTGACAAGAGCCCGTCGGATAATGTCGTTAATATTCGCGTGCCGTGCTATGCGACCCGCGCTCCGGCCGCATGAAAGGCCGTGGTGACCGAGGCTGTTGACAACTTCACCACAGTGGCAGCGATGAGCAGAACAGCAGGGAGCACCTAATCGAAGGGAAGCAGCGAGGCAGAAAGTAGTATCATCAAACAAGGTGCGATTTGACTGCTCATAAACTTGCACCCGCAATTACTTCAGTTCATCTGTAATCATGGCGCTTGCAACAGTGCTCAAATATCGGAAACTCAAAACAAAAAATACACATGGTAAATATCCCATTTTAAGTTCTACTGATATTTTTTAAATGTTAGACAATTATTAATTAAGCTGATAATTATGATAAATGATACGAATTCCAGACTGATAATATCTCAGTTTTTTTATATCAAAGTGATATACAGTTCGCTAATCAGCACCATAATTTACAAATGCAAACTTTAAGACTTGACGTTACAAGCCACTCTAAAGTAATAAATTTATTTACTGTCATATGTAATATTCATCTAAATAAAACATAAAATTAATGGGTTAGTTCACTTTTGAGTTATTTATTAGCTTCGTGAACTATCTTTTACCACGAGCGCTATAAAGTACTCGGAGGTCGAGGATATAAAATTTAAATTATAAATGTTGTAGAAGCCTTGTTTATAGATCATTCTGCTCCGACGCTCGCCCGCGACAGTCGTGCCGCTCCGCGCTCTCGATCGTTCCGTGCCAGAGTCATCGCTCCGTTCGTCACGCCCGCCGTGACGTCACTCGTAGTCGCCGACTACGACGCCTGGTCCGGATCCGCCTTTTTCGAGGCGGTGAAGGATATCGTGCTTCTCTAACAGAGATTGTCAAAACAATTTGGTTTGGCCCCTTCAGGGTAAAACCACAGTTTCGTGGTCCTTGGTTGGAAACCTCACGGTGTCAACAATACCAAGGGGGTGCTGACCCGACGCACCCGCTGATCCCCTTCAGGGTGAAGCAGTCAATTGGAGTCGAGTGCTAGGTTTTGGCCTTGGGGGATCTCCTAGTCAAACCTAGTTACTGAGTTCTCTTCACAGCATACACACCTAGTGTCGGTTGGGTGTATCTACCCCTTCGCACTAGACCCAATAGGGCCCGGTACGCACATTGAGATTGGCGACCGGATTACAAGCTTAGGGCACACCATTAGGCACACACCTCCCTGCTATCCCCGCAGGGAGCGAACTCACCTCCGGGTCATTCCCGCCCGGAGGGTTAGGCAAATAGGGCCCCTCAGGCCACATCAGACGGCAACACAGCTACCGAGTTTGTCTGGGTTTCTCTTCTCGGTAGCGAAGTGTTAGGAGAAACTCCGGGGCAGGGCTCTTTGGGGACCGTCTGCTCGGGGAGCTCACGTTTGACGTGTCTCCTCGAGGCGCTTATGCTAGGGTTAGGAGATTAGGATGCCCACCTCTGTCGCCTCCAATATGGAGGACAGGATTGAGGATCTCGTGTCCAAAGTAGATTCCCTAACGGTTCGGTTAAATAGAACAACCGATATATTAGGAAAGATCCTATTTGAAAACCCCGCCCTACAAAGGAAATATGAGGAGGAGATTGACTCCTTACCCCCCGCGGTGTTTCCCTCCCCACAGCCAGATTTAGGTCCCACCCCCGCGCCCAACGCAGATAGGTCCCCCTCCCCCCCAGACGTCAAAATGGACTCTGAGGAGGAGGAACAAGAAAAAGAGGGCTCGGAAGGCGAGCGCTCGGAGCGCGCAGAGAGCATACACTCTGAGCGCTCGGAGCGAGCGGAGTCCGAGCACTCCTCCGACCAAACCTCTTCCTCCGACGAGTTTATCCTCGTCGAGGGAAAGAGGAAGAAGAGGTCACAGGCCTCGTCCTCCACCCAGGCCCCTAAGGCCAAGAAACCCTCCCCTCCCGAGCCAGCACGCTTAGTGCAGAGCCAGCCCTCCACTTCCTCGGCCACTAGGCCCAGCCCTACCCAAACCCCAGTCGTCAGCGCCTCAGTGCGCAAGACCATCCCTCCCCCACCCATCTTCATCCATGACAAGGGGGCTTGGACAAACGTGTCCAAAGCGTGTGGCGAGCAACGCATCCCCTACACGAATGCCCGCGCCGTTCAGAACGGCATAAAAGTAGGGTTAGCGACAGCTAACGACCACCGCGCGCTTTCGAAGCTACTCAAGGCTCGAAATATCCCCCACCACACTTATACGCTCCATGAGAGCAAGCCCGTTCGGGTGGTCCTCTGCCGGATCCCCAGTGAGATCCCCACCACCGAGATCGTCTGCGACTTAGAGTCACAGAACATCCCGGTGATTGAGGTGCACCGTATGCACGGCAGAGGTGGCAGGGCGTCTAACAACGTCCTCGTCATCTGCCACCCCGTCTCCGAAGGTCCCCACCCCATCTTTGCGCTGAAGACTGTATGCAGTCTTTCAGGAATTCTCATTGAGAAGCCACACAAAAGTGGCACGGTAGGCCAATGCCACCGTTGCCAGTTATACGGCCACGCGCAACGGAATTGCTTCGGCAAACCCCGGTGCGTAAAGTGCCTGGGCGATCACGGCACCGCGGAGTGCAGTCGCCCAAAAGATAGGTCCCAGTGCCCAGACCCGCCCAGCTGCGTGCTGTGCGGGCAATCCGGCCACCCCGCCAACTACCGAGGCTGTCCGAAAGCCCCGAAAACCTCCGCCCCTAAACTGGCAACGCGCGCTAGCGCACGCCAGGGACGAGAGTGTCCTACACTCTCGTCTGAGCTCCCCCAGACCCTCAGTCCCCAGCGTCCAACTCCTTGGACGGCGGCGAATCACGCCCAAAACTTCCCGGCACTAAGGCCGAAAGTCCCAGGGCTGATGGATCAACCCATCATGCCCCCCGCTCCGGTCGTTGTGGCTTCTCAGCCTCCTCCTCCCCAGTCACCCCCTCGCTCAGATGAGCCGGAACTCGATCCGTTCCTCATCTTAGCGAATACATTTAAATTCTTCAAGTCCCCCCGCGCCATCCAAATGGCAAAGGAGGTCGTGGCCTGCAAAAGCATTGAATCCCTGATTCAGGTATACTATCAGTATCCTGATGTAAAAAGCCATTTTGACAACCTTTTTAAACAGCCATAATGTATAACACGGCTAGTAAGAGATTAAAGCCCCGATCCCTAAAGCTAGGTTACTTCAATGCCAATGGCATCACCAATCAACGGGACGAGATCGCGACCTTCCTTCGCGATCATAGTCTCGACATCCTTCTGGTCCAAGAGACCTTCCTCAAACCCCACCTTAGGGATCCCAAGGTAGCCAACTACCGGCTAGTTAGGAACGATAGGACTAGATGCCACACAGGTGGCACTCTAATATATTATAGGAACTCCCTGCACTGCATCCCTATGGATCCGCCGCCCCTTGCCCACTTAGAGGTATCCGTTTGCCGGCTAGGCATGACGGGCCATCCCTCTATCACAATAGTATCCGCGTATCTCCCACCGCACAGCGACGTAGATTCAAATTCTTCGATAAACGCCTCACTACGAAGCGACCTTACAGCCCTTCTTGACATGAGTGACTCCGTCCTTATAGCGGGGGATCTCAATGCCAAACATCCCGCATGGTGTAGTCGTATTACCAACCCCCGTGGGAAGGTACTATACGACCTTTGCACACCTCTCCACATAGATATCATAGGTCCTATGCGGCCTACTCATTATCCGTTCGAGCCATCCCACTTGCCCGACGTACTCGACATTGCCCTCCTGAAGAATGTGAACTTACGTTTGCACTCTTTAGAGACGGTAGACGAACTTGACTCTGACCATAGACCGGTGATCTTGGAGTTAACTCCGAGATCGGGTCCCTATGACCCTAACCGCCCCCCTCCCACACAGGTGATCACTGACTGGAGGAAAGTAGGCGAATTGCTGAAATCCAACACGTCTCCTCACCTGGACAAGATCCCCGACCACATCCAGTCCGCCGCCGACACGACGGCTGCGATCGACTCACTCACGGAGCACGTACAATCTGTCTTGAACGACTGTTCAAAGGAGATTCCGGTGTCAGAGCACTGGCGCCGGAAACTCCCGGACGATGTACGGGCCCTGCTGACTGAGAAGAACGCAGCAGTCCGTGCCTACAGATCTTTCCCCTGCCAGAATAACAAAACTTTCATGCGGTACTTACAGCGCAAAGTAAGTAACAGCATCAGAGAGTGGCGTGAAGCCGGCTGGGACAAGACCCTGAGCGAACTGGAACCCACCCACCATGCCTTCTGGCAACTTCAGCGGAATATGCGCGCCACTGAGGTTGCCTCAATCCACCCGGACAAAAGCATTGCCTTCGACGACGAAGACAAAGCCGAATGCCTAGCCGACAGCCTGGAGGCACAGTGCTCTCCCAGCTCCCAACCAGTCGACCCAGCCCACCTTGCCCACGTGGATGCTGAGGTCGAACGTAGATCTGCCCTACCCCCTGTCGAGGACCCTGATGCTCCCCTCCCCCCCGTCACGGAGGACGAGGTGGAGGAGATCATCAAGAAACTCAAACCTAGGAAAGCTCCCGGGACTGACAGACTGACCACTAGGGCACTTAAACTCCTCCCACGTACGATAATAGTCCTACTGACTGCCATCTTCAATGGCGCCTTGTCCAACAACTTGTTTCCACAAGCTTGGAAAGAGGCTATAGTGATAGGTATCCCAAAACCCAAAAAGCCCAAGAACCTCCCGACTAGCTATAGACCCATTAGTCTGCTCAGCGCCCTCGGCAAGGTCTACGAGCGGATTATTCTTAATCGGCTCAAGGACTTTGTCGAGGCCAAGAGCCTAATCCCTAACGAACAGTTTGGCTTTAGAGCCCATCATTCCAGTGTCCACCAAGCCCACCGCATCGTAGAGCACATTAGCGGCCGCTTTCAACGCGGTCTGGTGACGGGGGCCCTATTCTTTGATATAGCGAAGGCTTTCGACAAAGTCTGGCACAATGGCTTAATTTACAAGCTTTACCAACTAGGTGTGCCGGACCGTCTCGTGCTCATCATTCGAGACTTCCTGTCGAACCGCTCCTTCAGATATCGTATCGAAGGAGCGCTTTCCACTCCCCGCCCTATCAGAGCCGGCGTCCCTCAGGGCGCCGTGCTCTCCCCCCCACTCTTCACGCTATTCACTAGCGACATCCCCAAAAAGCCCCCAGTAGAGTTATCCCTGTTTGCCGACGACACGGCCATCTACTACTCGGGACATAATCCCGTTAGCATCGCTCATACCCTCCAGACCTCAGCCAACGCACTAGGCGATTGGTTTAGGAAATGGAGGATTGAGGTAAATCCCGACAAAAGTCAAGCAGTCCTGTTTCGCAGGGCTCGCCAGCATAAACAATTCACCCCCCCACGCCCGATCACTATGTTCGGCAAGCCAATCCCTTGGGAGAAGCGAGCCAAATACTTAGGTGTGATCCTCGACCAGTTTCTCAACTTCAGTGAGCACATAAAGTCGGTTCGCTCGCGAGCCGCTTTCGCTCTCGGTAGGCTCCACGCCCTGCTGAATAAACACAGCAAGCTCTCCCTTAAATGTAAAATCCGAATATTCACGACATGCATACGTCCTATCATGACGTATGCCTGTCCGGTGTTTGCTCATGCCAGTCCCAATCAGATCCATAGGATGCAAGTCGTTCAGAACCGTTTTCTCCGAAAGGCCACGGGCGCGCCCTGGTTCTGTAGGAACGAGGATCTCCACGTAGACCTCAAACTCCCGACCATAAAGCAAGTGTTGAAACGCATGTCAGTGCGTTACTTCACCTCTGCTGAGACCCACACAAACCCCCTGATCGTATCGGCCGCCCGATACAGACCCTCCAAGATTTCTCGGGTTCGTCGCCCGCGTATCATCCTAGACGAGCCTGACGACCCCACCACCATCCGACAAGAGAGCAGTAGGGAAACCAGCACTCTTAGAAGACACAGATACAGAACGCGTTCCTTATTCCGGCCTCGCCGACGAGGCCCATCGCGACGTCCGCGTACTTGTAATGAAAATCCTCCCCGACCTTTGCCAAACGAGCCAGCCCGCGATGCTGAGCCAGTAGCAATAAATACTCCCGTAAATAATATGACCCAGCCTGTCCCTTTGCTGCCCTCCCAAAATGACCCCGCTATGCCGAGGCCCGTACTCCACAGGGAGTGCCCTTAGCGTGCGGTCATTAGTTTTTAAGTATATTTTAGTTTGTAAGCCCTGGCTGGGGGCCTTTAATTTATTAGAGGTCACCACAGGAAAGTCCGGTTAAGTAGACTCACAGCCTTAGTGTGCTGATCTACAAGTGGCCCTACCTAAAAAAAAAAAAAAAAAAAAAAAAAAAAAAAAAAAAAAAAAAAAAAAAAATGTTTATAGATATGCCTAGTCGTTTGCAGTGCTAATTAGAGGGATTTAAGAAAATTATACTTAAATCAGTCTTAATTAATGCGTCAAAAACTTAATGGCTAAGGTGTTGGACTTGTGATCCAAAGGTCACCGGTTCAAACCCGACCCATTAGAATATTATCGTGAACCCACTCCAGACACAAGCATATTTAGCTTAGTTGGAGCGGTTAGCAAGATTACTAGTTATGTGAATTCCACCTACACTGCAAGTTCTCATTAAAAAAATTACCCTAGAAAAGATACCATTTCTCAATTAAAGAAACTGGAATAAAATATTTTTTTCTATTGTATATATTTTTTATAATATTCGAAATATACAAATATTCCATACCGATCTTCAATAATTATCCATTAACTACAAAAATGTCTTCACCACTACCACAAGACTCATCAAAAACGAAATTTTCAATGCGCTTGCGCTACTCTTTTCAGAATACGGGACCATGTATCCATATCGCTTGGCTTGATGAACTATCTCTATTAGGGAGTCCATAGTCTCTTCACCAGTTGGCCTGATCTGGTCTGCGGGCAGCAGGTGACCGTATGTTCCTCTATCTCGGAGCTCATAGCAATACACTAGAGGAATATTGAGACGTTCTTTCACCCAGTCTATGCTGGTACCAGTTGCAAAATCTGTAACGGCAAATTGACATACTTAATGACATAACATAAATACGATCAAATAAAATCTTACAAGACAAATCCATACTAATATTAAACTTGCGATAGTGTGTTTGTTTGTTTGTCCTTCTTTCAGGCTCCAATGAAGTAATTTTATAGTACAATAGATTCTGCCTGTGGCTTCGTTCGCGTGGGAGCGTAAATACCGATCTCGTGGGAATTCCGATATAAAAAGTGGCCTTTGTGTTATTCCAGGATGTCAACTAGCTACTTACCAAATTTCATTCAGATGTGTTACATATGAAATATGTTACATGTGTTACATATCAATAGAGTAACAAACATACATCCATCCTCACAAACTTTCGCATTAATAATATTAGTAAGATTTTTGTGTGTGAGAGATAGTTAGCAGGCTGGAGCGTGACATAGGTTACATTTTACTGCGTTAAAACATCTCATTCCGATGGAAAGACCCATTATGATGTGTATTTGAATCACTCCATACTAAAGGCCCATTTAGACGGAGAGGGTTTCTCGACTCGAAGATACGATTATCGAAAGAACATTTAAAAAGTTTCTTCATGTAAACATTCACGATTATCGCCCTTCCGCTTGGGCGACAATTGCCTCGCAACATAATATATCTGCCTCCGTGTAAACAGAACTACAAAGCGATAATTGTATTTCGAGGTTTTGTGCCAGTCGCCAGTCAGTAAGTAGGTATAAATACGTGTTTAGTAAATACTCAGCAAATTAGAGGTTTTCTCAAAAAATTGTCCAAAAGGTTGTATTAAGACAATTTCGGAACGTAAACATTTTCAGCCCCAGCTCTAGTCCCCAAAAATGATTTTAATTTTTTATGTTATTGCAAATTACTGACTTCTCATATTTTTAATTTTTGCCATTTCCTTTGGGCCAAATTTCTCAGCTCCCAATTCTCTTGCAAATGCATTAAAAGATGCATTTATTGCATCACGACATTTATAATGCACAGTCTCTGTATCCCACAAACACTCTTTTTCTATAAAATTCAATGAACTTACAGGTCTGCTGGAAGAAATTTCTTTTGAAATAAGCAGCACCTTTGTGCTCTTTTATCTGTATTTGTTTTTATTTTTTTTTAAATTTTTAGGTGTCATGTGTGTGCGTTTATAAATAAAATATCGGCAGTACCGAATGATTTTCGTGTCATTTTGAGAATAATACTGTAGAAATCACTGAACTGGAAAGGCAAATCTCGCAATTATAAAAACTTTTAACCAAAAAATTAAACCGACTTCCAAAAAACACTGAACTTATTTGGGATTATTGAAATGTGAGGAATAAATACGTTTTCACCGCTTGCTGTTCTTGTCATAATTATTGCTTGCACAACATTGCGTTCAAGGTCTATAATTTGTAATCGCGTGCCATAACAGAGCCTTGATGCGTCCAGATTACGCATCAACAGGACTGGGGCAGTGGGGCACCAAGTTTAAGCCCCAACTTATGAGATGGTACCCCTGACAATTCCAGAGAGTTGAGAAACTCTACAGGGTACGACGTCACTTGCTCTATATCCATGACATTGTCGACGGACAGATACTCGACAACATCAACACCCACATGAGACATATTCTTTTCGTTGATCTGCCCTACAATCGTTAGTTGGTGCCAAAATTGCTCTTTCACGCAGCCATTCTCTATCCCTCATATTTGTTTTCAAATCCGAATAAACGTGGTTTATTAAATTATCTTTTGTGTGTGGCACATGGCGGCAGGCGGCCGGCCGCGCTGTGAGTAGGTCCTTTACGTACGTAAAAATTGATAATTTACCTATATATTTATGTCTCTGAGATACCTACTTAAACTTATGTGTCTACTATTAATCTGCGAGTATATTATAGACTAGTATCTAGATATTATATACAAAAGTAGATAAAAGTGTAAGTACCTACCTACTTAAAAAAATAGAAATCATTCGTATATTAACTTGATTGGTTTAAATTTAAACGACACGGTTGGCGTAACAGTTGACTGATGCATGATATGGGTTCAAACCCAGCTCTAAACAAAGATTTGTATAGCCTACTAATTTTATACACAACTACTTGCATGTGTAGTTAAAAATAAATTGTTTCGATTGGTTCTTGAATACGCAATTTTAATGAATTGGTAGGAGGGAATACAAAGTTCCAATACCCCTTTTACATTATTAAGGGATGATTTTCGGGATAAAAACTATCCTATGTCTTTTCCAGGGTTTAAAACTATCTCCATACCAAATTTCATCTATATCGGTTCAGCGGTCTAAGTGTTATTATGTGTGAGGAGGGCGGGGACATTATTGATTCCCTATATGAAATTCCAACACCCTTTTTACATCCTATAGGGATGATTTCTGGGATAAAAGCTATCCTATGTTTTACCCAGGGTCCTAAACTATTCCCATACCAATTTTAAAAATCAATTTTAATTAATTTAATTTAGCTTTTGCCAGCGGCTGCGTCCACGTACAATTTGAAAACTATCCTGCGGGAACCTTATAACGGGATAAAAACTATCTTATGTCCTTTTCAGGGTCCTAAACTATTCCCATGCCAAATTACATCTAAATCGGTTCAGCGGTTTAGGCGTAAAAAGGTAACAGACAGACAGACAGAGTTACTTTTGCATTTATAATATTAGTACGTAAGTATAGATTTTATTTTCATTTATTTTTATACTTACAAATAGCTTCAGCTATGTTGCCGATGGTGTATTGTGTTCCATGTTTAAATGCTAACGCTCCCATGGCACGCCGTCCAATCTTCATCTGTAATAATTATTAAGACTCATGTTATTTTAAAAGCACAGAAACTGAAATATGTATGTATATCTTATGGTATCCAGGATTATTTTTTATTTGGTTATGGTGTGCATTAAGTTTAATTAAAATTAATATTTAAAAAGTTTATTTGCGACAAACTTTCAAATATACGTTGTCGAGCTTTTAATACCCACAGCATCGTCACATTAATTACATTGGCGGGTATAGTTCTTATTACAGCCAAAAATTATTATTTCATTAAGAACTATGCATAGCGTCTTTAATTCTATAATTTGCTGCCAATGTCACAATGATTTTGTACAAAATGAACCATTTTATTTAAACAACAAACATACAGAGTAAAATGAACAAAAATAGTGTCATTAGAACTTAAAACGGGATACCTATTTACCATACGTATTTTTTGGTTTGAGTTTCCGATATTTCGGCACTGTTGCAAGCGCCATGATCACGGATGAACTGAAGTAATTGCGGGTGGAAGTTTATGAGCAGACAAATCGGTCTACCCTCTTTCTCGTTCATATTCTGTTAGCGACACCGCTACCACTGTCACATGTATCACTAAACACTCGATTCTGTTCCCGACACACAAAACCCCACAAAAAATCCCGTTTTAAGTTCTAATGATACTGTTAGTGACCATGCTGTTAGTGAGTACTTGTGTGGCCTACCCAAATGTCCTTACTTTGGTATTGTTCGTCAAATTGTTGAGCTCCTTAAGTTCTAAGTTGAGCTACACGATATGACAAATGCTTGCACAGTCTGGATAGGTCCGCTCAAATTTGCGTGGTTTCCTAATAAGAATACCACAGACATGAACCTACATGCTTCTCATATACAAATACAAATTGTCTGGACTTTAAAAGAGACTTTGACCTCTGAGTTTCTTTCGGTGTTTCTTCTCAGAGTAGTCAGTTAGGAAATACCGGCCTCATCTAGCTAAACTAAATTTAACACACAAAAAAACATGACGTGTAAAAGTGTTATTTATAACCAATTTACAAAATAAATATTTCATTTCATGTTGAACAAAAATAGTTGCAAAAATATATTAAAAAAAAAATATTTAGAAATAATTATGTGAAAATCATTATGATCTGCTTAGCCTTTTCCAAACTATGTTAAGGTCGCATTCCAGTCTAACTGTATGCAGCTGAGTATCTGGGGGCATAACAGTGCCCCCACCAAGTCGAGTAAAAAGCGGCACGGCCGCACCATGCTTTTCTCGAAGCATTTCAGGCCATATTCGACCCCGTATAACTTCGTTGTGGATAAAACTAAAAGCCTGAATTTTCAGTAACCAAGGAGGAATTTTAATAACACGGTGTATTTCAAATTTCATTCAATTTAAACCAGTAGTTTAAGAATTATAACGAGTCAAAATTCCTTAATTTTGTCACTGACTGCTGACTGACCGATCATCAAAAGTCTAAGGCACTTCTAGCAGACAAAGAAGCTTCAAATTTAGAATACAATTAGTGTTTAGTGTATGAATCAAGGAAAAACTAAAATATTTTTCTATTTCGGTCCAGTTTCCTAGATACATCAACTGCATAAATAACTTTGTAATCCCATATATTTATATGGGATTACAAAGTTACATTTACAGTTAATTAATCAGTGTATCTGTATATAATTATGTATAATATAATGGATTAATATGTGTAGATAGTTATCTAGATAAAATTATGTTCAAAGGTAACTTGTAAAATGGTCAACGGAATAAAAAAGCCAGAGAAAGGGCTTTAAGAAAATTCGTTGTTGGTATACAAAAAGTAGAAGGCCGGTGCCTTCTACTTGTTTTACTTGGCAATCGCAAAAACAATCTAATTTATATATGTATGTATTACTTATGAGATATATTGTGTTTTCATGCGATGGCCGAGTCAATCTATTTATTTAAAACGTTAAAAAAAAATTAATATTGATATGGTCACTATAAGATGTTGTTAGGTTAGATAATTACGTAACAACTTAAGACAGAAGGTCCCTTAAGTAGGGACTGAATAAATTAATAACCCACTTGGTATTACATGGATCTCACAACTTTTTACGGTAGAAGAATTGAGTTGCGAGACTTGGTTTTTTTGACAAGTATTGTTTTTTATGGGATTAGTGTTTTACATGAAGCAACTGCACGATACCCCTTGGCCAGACCAGTATCAGATTTTCTGACTTCTGACGGCCGGAACTAACGGCTTAACGTGCTTTCCTAGGATACCGTTCTTCGGAAAGCTCTAATTCTCGATATTTTCCGTAGTTTTAATTTAGTTTTAATCGAATATATACATTAAAAACCGGCCAAGTGCGACTCGGACTATCTATAAAAACGGCAAAAATAATCATATCTGTTGTATGGGAGCAATGATTGTTTTATTTTAATTAATTTATTTATTTTGATAGGGAACATATAAAACTAAATATTCTGTGGATATTTCAAGCGTTTACCTGTTGCCGTTACCAATATCCTGTTTTTACCCTTTGGGAACATAATAAAAATTGGTGAAGTGTGAGTCAGACTCACCCTTGAAGAGTTCCGTAGTAACTACGCCAAATAACTCTGTTTTTCATAGTGTTTGTATCAATTACAAAGTTATATTTGCGGTTTTAGAAGATATGCTGTATCTCAAAAACTGCTGACCCAATCTCATTTAACCTAATTTTCCTTGAAAGTTTACATTAAGGTCTATAGCATATATTTTTTTTAGATTTTTTACTCCTATATAAGAGAAGTTAGAGGGGGGGGACTTATTTTACCACTTTGGAAGCGTATATCTTTTAAACGATTAACTTTATGAAAAAATAGTTTCAGAAAACTTAATGTCATTTTTAAAGACCTTTATTTTAATTTTATTTTTTCTCAAAATCGGAAAGCGGTTCACAGAATACATCTACCTACCAATTTTCACATGTATAGTCCTAATAGTTTCGGAATAAAATGGCTGTGACATACGGACGGACGGACGGACAGACTGACAGACAGACATGACGAAACAATAAGGGTTCCATTTTTTTGCCATTCGGCTACGGAACCCTAAAAACGCGAATAGTAAATTCACTTCCCTGTTGGTTCTTTGGCCATCCATGTATGTACACTGAACAATGTCCTTTCACAGTAGTAGCTCAGAATTTGGAAGTTGGCGGGCCACGGAAAGTACTTAAGCCACTATCCCGGCTGTCATTTGGACACCTTTGGCAGTCGTTAGATAGATAGATAGATAGAATACTCTTTAATGTACACCAATAATTTAAACACACTTGATTTACAATACTGTTAAATATGGTTATGTACAATGGCGGTCTTATCGCTGATAGCGATATCTTCCAAACAACCTTTGGATGGACTTTAAGAACATAAAACAAAGAAGGGAGGGGAAAGTCAGTATACCTACTTCAAGTATATAACATACACAAAAAGTAACAACTTAAAGTAGTTAATATAAATATATATATATATATAATACATAAATAAGTATAAATAAATATATGTGTTTCATATATACAACGTGTAATTTAAAGGGTATATACATACCGAGTGCACGGCTTCTTTGGATGATAACAAACGATATAGCAAGAGTTTTGTAATCCTATGTCTACATGTGTGGATCTTATTAGAAATTTCAATACATTGATACCAGAGACCGAATTTTTCAAATTAAGAAGAACAAAGAGAATTATCGTGTTATTGGCTAGTGACGTGGAAAGTGATGACCCTCATAGTGCTGTGACACGTTTGTTATTACTGGTATTCAAGAAACATATGAAACCAATAATTTGGGGTCAATTCTGTGAGTCACTTATTTTGAGCTGAAACTTTGCATAGAGACTCCATACCAGATGTTGTCTTCAGTCCTTTTGGATAGATATGGGGTTTCAGTTACACGTTGTATATAAATATGCCTTAAGGAGAGAAATACGATATAATCATAGGAGTGTATAAAAAGATAATAATTATATGTTACGGGTAGTCGGAAGCCAGAAAATCTCACATTGGTCTTACCATGGGTTATCGTAGATAAGAAATCGCTCCATGTAATACACCAATACTTAGCTTCATTCAGTTGGACTAGAAGCCAACCCTTTTCCCAATCAACCTTGAACCTAATTTCCTTAACGATAACGTTGAAAATCTATTAAAGAAATTTGACAGATTGTTGTAGCTTGATGTGCTGACTTCTGTACATAATTTAGGTACTTACCGCATCGTAGTAATTAGCCAAAGGCTCCGTCGTGTTACCAAAAGGCAGAAGGAGAATTTGGCCAGAAGAGTGGAAGGAGAGATACAGGTCTATCTTATCAGCCATGTTCGCGATGTAAGAAGATAATGTTCTTGTTTCGATTTCGGAGAAAGGTCCCGGCCCAGCGTAGACATTAGATGATGGGTTTAAGCTGACACTTTCTTCTGTGGATATGAAAAATAAATGTAATAGTAAAATATATTAAAAAATTTGGCCAAGTGCGAGTCAGATTCGTACATGAATGGTTCCGTAGTAACTACGCAAAATAACTTTAAAAGTTATATTTACGGTTTTAGAAAATGTGCCATATCTCAAAAATTGCTTATCCGATCTCGTTCAAACTAATTTTCGTTGAAAGCTTACACTAACATCTACACCATATATATTTTTTTATATTTTGTACTCCATTATTATGGAAGTTAGAGGGAGGACACACATTTTACCACATTGAAAATGTTTAGATATCTTTTAAACGGTTGACTTTAAGAAAAAGTAGTTTTAGAAACCTCAATGTATTTTTAAAGACCTGTGTATAAATACCACACACGTATAGTTTTGATGGTAAAAAAATATTTTTAGTTTCAGTTTCATGTATGGGGAGCCCCCCTTAGATAAATAAATTTTTTTTTTTTCAAAACTCGGAAAGCGGTTTACAGAATACATCTATTTACCAAGTTTCACATGTGTAGTCTTAACAGTTTCGGAATAAAATGGCTGTGACATACGGACGGATGGACAGACAGACAGTCAGATATAAAGAAACTATAAGGGTTCCATTTTTTTGCCATTCGGCTACGGAACCCTAAAAATGAAAAGTTTTTTCATTATTACTCCACGCAGTCGTATAGTGATTTGTCACCACCATTAAAAAAAATAAGTAAAATATATTAAGCAATCATTTATATTTTTTTTTATTTTACAGTCAATTACTTAAAGTTAAATTGGTTTATTATTTATCAGCGAATTTTCGTTTGATACTCATATGGAGGACCCTGTTCCCGATATCGGTGGGCTATTTTTTATTTATTTATACATATATGTTATTTCTTTTTTCAATTTATATAAAAGAAATATTTAAAATTGTAATTTATATGCATGTATGTACACTAATAAAAAGCTGTCTGCAATTAATCACGTTAAAACGAAGGCAGTTGGACCCAGAACTGAATTTATGAAACATTATAAAATGAAAGGAAAAATCCAGAATAATCATATCAAATTATTTCGATTTTTTAATTTATAGCAATGCCTCTAAGATATTAATAATTCATCCGGACCTTACAACAACACCGCGCGTGGATATTTAACTGAGAGCTCTCTAGATGGCGTTGGCGTCGAATTAGAAGTCACTATGGTTTCGTCACCGCGGAGAGTCCAAGTACGCGGGGAATATACGCAAAGTCAGCCTAAACTGCCTATGGATATAGGCCTCTCATATTTAAATTTTTTAAAAGGTTATTGCACGTAAGTGTTTGATAGCTTTAAAATATAATGCTAATGAAGTTCTATTACTTCTATTCTTCCAATATTGATTGATACAATGATAATAATAATTTGGTAATACCTACTTACCTAGCTAGCTAGCCATTGCAATGTTAGCAAGTTTTTATTGTTGTTTTGTTTTATCTCTACTTTCACGCTTATTGTTTAATGCATGCCGTGGCAGCCTTTAATTAAGGCTACATTATTGTTTGTAATAATATTGTAATTTGTAACATGTTTATTGGTATATGCTTTGTTGGTTGTGCTTAAATAAATAAAATCATGACTACAAATCAAATGTATTGATAGGTGAATGGGTCTTTTTATACTGATACCCTATGAACAACTAACAGCTGTATTACATTATTACTTTGAAACTACCTCTTTAAAACCAAAACAATAATATATTTTTCAACACACTTGCTCGTAAAGTGAGCCTTATTATATCGTTCTTAGGGCCATAAACCGAACTATAACATACACGTGCATAATAATATTACACACTAGTGCATAATAGAATGATCCCTACAAAGTTAAGTTAGTACAGTCGGCCAAGAAAGTGGTGTACCACCCTAAGGTTGAATATCGCTTGCAGATTCATAGGTGATAAAGATTAGTTTCGCTTGCAGATCGATCTGACAACTTCTATTGCTGTCTTTATCTGATTATTGATAACGACTATTACTGTTTGTAACGTGACAGCTGTCCTTAGTTTGAACTTGATGGAACCAATGACGTCGTAAAATCAACGGCGGGGGGCTGTAGATTTTGATGACAAAATTGTATCTACAAATTCAGAATTGTAATCAACAAGTTACATAAAATTGTAAAGGCACAAGGCGAGTCCACAAACCTACAATTTCTGTAAACTTGTAATTACAATATCAATAAAAAAACAAGCTAAAAATAGATTTATCCTTTTATTAAATTTCTACAATCAATTTTAAAATACTTATAACAAACAAAAACATAGCATATATAGTAATATTTAGAAGATAATGAAAATTTTAAAAAATTAGAAACGGGTGTAACCGCCGTTGGCCTCTATAACCTCTAAAAGACGAGACCTCATTGAACCAACAAGCCGTGAGCAAATATCGGTTCCCCGCATTTCCTCCCAGATATAATTACAGTGACTAATAAGAGCTTGTTTGGTTCTTTCATTTTGATGCGACCATCGTTGGACCATAAGGCCCCAAAGATTTTCTATCGGGTTGAGGTCCGGCGATCTTGAGGGCCACTGAATTACCCTTACGTCAGTGTGTGAACGAAACCAGGCTCTTACGATCCTCGCATTATGAATTGAACAATTATCTTGAACAAAATCAAATTGTGGCACTTCGTTCTCCGGGTAAACATTACGGACTGTCGGTAGCATTGCATTCTGAAGCACGTCGATATAATTTACAGCCGTCGCTCGAGGAGGTAGAGAACACAATTCTCCTACACCATCCGTACTCATCCAGCCCCAAATATTTACGGAAATTCGACCTGATTCTCTATTTGGGATTACATGATCATCTTTATACCGTGTTGAATTATATCGCCAAAGGTGAAGACGTCCATGCTGACTGGATTTAAACGTTTTTTCATCACAAAACACTGTATTAGACCAATCAAACTCTAAGTGCTCTCTGGCGAAGTTCAGACGAGCAAGTCTGTGAGCATCCGTCAAATATATTTTCTTGGCGTAATGCCTGTGGTGCAACCCCATGTAATGTAGATGATTCCTTATTGTTTGGGAACATCTCCGCAAAATGTTTTGTGGGCTTAAAACCATTGATTTCATATTCCCGTCTCATGAATTCTCTATCGTTATTGGAGAGTGCAGGCCGGCGACCACTTCTTCTGTGATCCAACAAACTTCCCTCCTCTACTTCACGACGAATCCAAAAGCGGACAGAACGCCTCGATATATTCAAATTCCGGGATATCGCACTGATACTGCTTCCCTCATTAAATTGGGCAATTATTTGTGCTCTTTCGGCAATGGTCAAGTTGGCAGGCATTGAGATGATTTTATATGCAGTTGATTGAAAAATAACACGGAAAATATATCGATTTTTTGCATATATTTGACAAAATGTCAATTGTCAGTTTTCTTTTTCAAATGGAATTCGGTTGTCTAAATAGTTTTTATTACTTTTGTTTGGAAACATTTCAATTGCTTTGTAGAAACTAATGTCCTTTTCATTTATACTAAAGGTTAAAATGTCATGTACTTATATGTGACATATGACGTATGAATACTAAATACATAGGTTTACGTCATGATAATGTTGTCTCTTTCAGTAATATCTTTTTATAACGAACCTTGTTGTAATTTTCGATGACCGGGAAACTAAATCAAAACTGGTACACCACTTTCTTGGCCGACCGTACCTAACTGCAAATTATATGCGAGTAAACAGAGCATTTTCAATTTAACCGGGTAATACAGTTTTTTTTTTTTTTTTGTAACAACATAGAGGTTTTATGCCACCGAAAATCTATTTACATTTTTGAAATAAATAAATGTGTCCCTAATTAAGACGAAAAAACATTTATTATTATCAAATTATTTATAATTCACAATAATTTCTTATAAAATATTTGCATTTTATCACAAAAATTATCATTTTGAAGTAGGCTGTATGGCTGTAATCAATCAACTTACATTTGGCGCGTGCAAAAAAAAAAAAATTGCGCGCCATTTCCCAATTTTCCCCTAATTTTCATATTTTGTTTGTATCGCATTTGTTGCTGTGTGGTAAATAATTATAAAAATGTCAGGTTTTAGTACAGAAGATGAACAATTGATTGATTTAACCTCGCCAGAAATACTAAATGCAGCACAAAATGCAAACGAAAGCCTAATACCTGCAAAATCTAGAGAAAAGTATTTAGCTGCTTACGATAGTTTCCTGCGATGGAAGAGCAACAAAAAAACACAGTCATTTTCTGAAAATGTGTTTTTGGCGTATTTCTCTGAACTCGCCAATACATACAAACCTAGCTCCCTGTGGTGCATCTATTCCATGTTAAGAAGCATGGTTAAGCTCAAACATGGTGTTGATATCAAAACGTACTGTAACCTGATGGCATTTTTGAAGAGACGCTCGGATGGATATATTGGTCGGAAATCTAAAGTTTTGTCACCAGCCGACGTTGAAAAGTTTTTGAATGAGGCTCCGGATAGTCAGTATCTAGCAACAAAGGTACGTTTCATATTTTTAATCGAAACGAATCTACAATATACAAGTGTGTAACTTTAGCATAATTTCTTAGAACTAATTAATTGATTTCTTTGCAGGTTGCCTTAATATTCGGTGTTACTGGTGCTTGTAGACGACAAGAGCTGTACAATATTACAACAAAAGATGTAGAAATCCACGGAGATATGCTTCTTGTCAAAATTACCCAGACTAAAACCAAGATTCCACGATCTTTTACAATCCAAGGAACGTTTCGTGAAATAGTGAAAAAATACCAAGATCTCCGTTCAACAAAAACAAAGAATTACCGCTTTTTCCAAAACTTTCAGAAAGGAAAATGTACTGCACAAACAATCGGTATTAACAAATTTGGTAATATGCCAAGAGAAATAGCGAAGTATTTAGGTTTGCCTGAGGCCGATTTTTACACTGGACACAGTTTTAGAAGAACGTCGGCTACAATGTTGGCTGATTCGGGGGCTGATATACTAACTTTGAAGCGACATGGTGGATGGCGTTCTGACGCAATCGCTGAATCGTACATAGAAGACTCAATTCATAACAAAGCAAAAATCAATGACAAAATAACGCAAGCCATTAATTTGGAGCCAAAGGCAAAAAAGTTTTGCCCCGAACCACAACCATGTACATCTACTAGCGTGAGTTATTTGGTGCCCTCTCCTTCCAGTAATTTGTATGATTTACCTTTGTCGCCGACATTTACACAAGAAGTAAATGAAGGTACTAAAGAAGTGGCAAGTACCAATGTAACACAAACTGTGAAATTGCCATCAAAAACAATCCAATATCGTTTTGAAAATTGTACATTCACCAATTGTTTTAATAATTAAACGATTTATGCAATACATATTTGTTTTTTCCTCGCAAGTGTGTTGAAAAACGTCGTATGATACACGTGTGTATTGATGATTACCGTCCTCGGCTCTCTTAAGACCCTCACCTGACGGCTCGGGTCTCAATGGCGCCTCAGCGGTAATCACCAACATTACACACTTGTACCATAATGTACTATTATTATGTCACTTCTTATCATCAAGTTTGCCTACACAGGCTTCGACAAACTTATAATTTTACCAAGGTTATCTTTGCGAGTAGCGATAAATAGAGCTAAAAAGATCAGAAGGCACTCCATTTAGGCTAGTCTTGTCAAAATATATTATACGCGACTATGAAAACATCCCTGAGTATTACATATTTCTAAAAGTGCCTAGTGGTTTTTAATGGCGTTACTTATTATGTTTTCATAGTCCACCAAGACACCTGATCTTAATAGAAATCAACTCCTTGTAGCATCCGCTACCGGCTAAAAATTTTGTAATATTTTAAGTTTTTGAAGGTTTAAAAAACCTTATTAATATTCGCTCAGAACTCATGGCGCTAAGTTTGATTTGCAATTAGTGCGATTTGCAAATTACTTCCTTTTTTTCTTTCAAATAAAAAGGAGATTCTAAGAACAAAACATTAGCTGCTATTAGGGACTTACGTAGCCAATTGTCATTCCAGTTTCTGTTGAGATCGACACCAAACTGATCACCAAATGGGCGCCTGTTCTTACGCCATAGTCTGTACTGCAAATAACATTAACGGTATAAATTTTAAAGAATAATAATACTTATGAGCAGTGGTTACAGCCACGACTGGTCATGACCAGAGAGATGACCTACATAAGTCGTGGGTTACTCATGAGTAACCCAGCCAGGTGCAGGTGCTTTGTGTAACTTTCATCACTGCTTTAAAACCTGTGAAGAAAAACATTGAGAGGAAATCCGCATGTCCTAGAACCAAAGAGGTCTTATTAGATACTCAAATCTACGGTCTTTAAGTAATCCTTACTAATAATAATATTATAAATGCGAAAGTAACTCTGTCCGTCTGTGTGTTACGCAATCACGCCTAAACTACTGGACCGATTTTAATGAAATTTGGTACAGACATAGTCTAGAGCCAGAGAAAGGATACAGGCTGCTTTTTAATGCGAAAAAAGGGCCATAAGAGGTTGAAATAGGGGATGAAAGTTTGTATGGAAAAAAACGTCATTTTTATAGCTTTAAGCTTGAAACTTATTTTTTAGACTTTTGATTAGATATTAATAAATACGACATTCAAATAATATATGAGTTTTATTTTCAAAATTATTTGCCTAAAAAATAAAAAATGCTGTCGTAAGTAGTGTTGCCCAAACGAGAGTCTCGCAAGAGTCTTGCAATTAGCGATTATCCCATTGCTATTTATTAAACGATAGTTGAGATCTCAGAACAATGTAACAGACTCTGTTACATTGTTCTGAGATCTCAACTACCGTTTGGGCAACACTAGCCGTAAGTCACTATTCCACGCGGATGAAATCGCGGGCACAGCAACAGCAAGTCAATCAATAATTGTATGTCATCGCGATCGAAAGAATGATATCATGAGCGTTTTTATCGCATAATTATTTTGCAATAACAAAGAAATCAAAGGGGTCCGTGGTCAAGAAAAAGTTAGGTACTCCTAACCAAGAATTATGAAATTTGGCAACGTTTTACAACACAATGTAAAGGGAAAAATCTTAAAACCGTAAATAAGTATTTAGTTCTGTACTATCGAACTTGTATACTTAGATAAGTTTTAATGGAAACCTCAGTGCATTCTTAATTGGCCGGTTTTTCATCATCATATTACTATTGGGAGACTGGTGCCTAAATTAGACTTCGGTAAACTTATCTCAGTAAAATACATAAGTTAAGTTTAGTTTCCGCAACAGTATTCCACAGTAATAATATAATACATTGTTTATTTTCAGTAACTTACAACCACTATAATATATTACATATTACTTAGGTAATAAACTGGTGCTAGGAGGACCCGCTCTTGACAACAAATACAATTGGGTATATATGTGTCACTACTATTACAATTTATATTAAAGAAGAATATAAAATCTATAAAGAATTTTATAAATATTTTGATTAGAAATTAAACTTAAAATAATTTTTGTGTTTTATGTGAGTAACTAAGACGTATATGTGTGTGAGAATATGTGTTGCATGTTTATATATTATGTATGGTATGTGTGTGTATATATAACATAATATAAACTTTGTGTATTAGTATTTTTACTGTACCAAATGTACCGTTATATGTGGTAAGAAAATAAATCAATATTATTATTGTTTTCAACTTACTCCATCAGGCAAATGGGTCCAAACGTAGCCATCAGGGTTCGTCACAGGGAAGATATACCAGTCAAAATCACGAGTCATAGCCTTGGTCTCCTCATCATCACTGTACAATAGCTCACTAATCATATAATTAGTAGTCGCTGGTGCAATCCATTCTCTAGCATGAATTCCGCTTTCAATAAAAACTGCTCTTCGTCCAGAACCGTGAGAGATCTTAATTCCCTTGATGACTCGACCTTCGTATGATGTACCTCCCTCTATGATGGATACTTCACTGAATGCTGCAGCCAGGTCCTCAAGCCAGGCGTATATATCCTCTAAGGTATAATAGTCTTCCCATTCCATGCTTTTTATATTGCTTCTGGTGTATTTCTTTTTCTTTTCATTGTCTATTAACCTGAAAAAATAATTTGTGTCAACAAATGATCGTAACAACTGCGTAATTTATTACCATTTTTTTTTTGGGGTTGGAAAGTCATCAAATGACTTCTTCCGCTCTGGGTCAAGCGGAAGGGTGTGTCAGATTTCTACTGACTAAAAACTCACCCTGTTCCTTCAGCTGCCCTAAATTTCCGGGGCCGCGGTAACTCGGTAAAACTTACCTACCATTACTAATTAACTTTCTAGTTTTCGTATGTGAAAGTTACTTGGTATGGTACCCACACAGAAAGTTCACAGAAAGAAGTACCTACATAGAATAACTTGATTTTACTAAGATTATCTTCTAAAAAGATAATACTCCATTTAGGGTTCTCTTGTCAACATATATTCCACTCGACAATGAAAACATCCCTGATCAGTAACCCCACTAAAAGTTGCAAGACAGTTTTAGAAGAATGAAATACGTAGGTTTTAGACCAAGACACCTGACCATAATATGAAATCAACTACTTTGTCAAGCTAATTTACAAATTCTTCGCCATATGCAATCTGTTTTTCGAAAGATTTGTTTTACTATCCTTGTAGTCAGAAATCCGGGTAAAATGTGAAATAAAATGTGCTTTTAGTCCTTTTACTTCTTTTTGTCTTAAGAAACGTTTTCAATTCCTCTGTGACATACATTCTAGATCCTCGAGATCATCGGAAAATTTAGAGTTAAGTATTTGTATGCATTCCACTTCTTTCTTTGAAAAATCTTTTACTATACAAGCAGCTCGTTTGTGGAATGCATTACCCATAGAAGTGAGGCGTCCTCAAACGCTACCAGCGTTCAAAAGAATGGTGAAGGAGCATTATCTTTCCCTGTACCTTGTCCCCTTCTTTCTCAACTATGCATGTACCATTTATTAATGTATAATTTTTGTATTGTATTGTATTTTATTTTATTATGTTAAATGAATATTATTGTTGATGTTTGTACACTGACAGTCCTAAATCTGTCTCCTTTAGTTTTGTCCATCCAAAGGTTGAAATTTAGAGTTAAGTATTTGTATGCATTCCACTTCTTTCTTTGAAAAATCTTTTACTATACAAGCAGCTCGTTTGTGGAATGCATTACCCATAGAAGTGAGGCGTCCTCAAACGCTACCAGTGTCCAAAAGAATGGTGAAGGAGCATTATCTTTCCCTGTACCTTGTCCCCTTCTTTCTCAACTATGTACCATTTAGTAATGTATAATTTTTGTATTGTATTGCATTTTATTTTATTATGTTAAATGAATATTATTATTGATGTTTGTACACTGACAGTCTTAAATCTGTCTCCTTTAGTTTTGTCCATCCAAAGGTTGTCTGTAAGAGGTTGCCCTGAGCGATAAGACCGCCCATTGTAGTGTACAATTTTAATTTTTGTATCCAATGTAATATTGTATGGTTTACAGTAAAGTATAGAATAAATGAATAAATAAAACGCAAATACTTACTTTTGAATATCCGGCACGGTAATGAGGAAATCGATCCCATATATTTTCATAAAATTTTCCAGATCATTCCTTAGTTCAGGCTTCGAAAGTACATTAATATAATCGGCCGTTGGCACCGGATCGTCCCAGAAATCATACTCCGTACTAGAATGTTGCAAATCTTTAAGAAGTTTTAAATCATCTAAATTTTTGGGTAGGACCTTGTACAATGTATAATTGTCAAATCTAAAGGCTTCAAGAGTCACAAATAAAATAAAAATAAATAAAATAGAAAATACTTTTAACGACATTTTTAGGTGACCAACAGTTAAACACTACCATGAGTAAATAGTGGAGATACGATATCGAACAATTAAAGTATATGGCACTGTAAAGTCATATTACAACATTATATTTTTATGGTCGCTTTGTGTTACTAGATAAACCTTACCTTCAGTTTTGTTACGTAGTATAGCTATATACCTATGTACTTACAGTAGTACAGACGGCTGTATCAATTGGTGACCCCTCATGCATTAAAATTCCTTAGAATAGTGGGTAAACTAGTTGAAAAAGCTGTCTGTAGATAATATTATACTTAACAAAAAATTGTAGAAGTACCTACCTAAATCTTCAAGGCTTAGTAACACTTGCCGCACACGAGACCCTGAATAAGCGATCTTATCACCCAGATTCATTAGAACTTCAAACGGGTTCCAATATTGCGACACTGTTGCAAGCGCCATGATCACATATGAACTGAAGTCATTGCGGGTAGACGCTTATGAGCATACAAATCGGTCTACCCTCTTTCTCGTTCGTTTTTTATGATCGACACCGCTACTACTGTCACATGTACTATGCAATTCAAATAAGTATAGGAACGTCAAAGACCTCTGTGACTTGAAAAGTATTTTTTCTTGGTAAGTACTCTACCATTTTGTATTGATACCTACTTGAGTCATATGTCACCCGTCATACCCGTTTTATGGGTGCATAGTTGCAGTTGTAAGTGCGTAGTTCATACTAACTTTAGTTTAAGCATGAATACTTACTAACGCCATGGATTTATGTAGTCTGAATTTAATAAATAAATAAAATTAAATAGTCGAAATAGCACATAAGATAGACCTATTGAACTAATTCAACACTCCAGTTCAACTTGTCCATTTTGTTCAACTCTATTACTGCCTGAATATTGTGTTTAATCCTGCATCCAACTGTCTTACTTCCTTGATCCTTCCTACATACTTAATATCATAATTGTGAAAGTTTGTGAAGATGGATGGAAGTTTGTTACCCTTCATATGAAATTTTACAGTAATACCTACAGCTTGTACATCAGAATAACGCATAAGCTACAATTTATAAAGGTTTTAATAAAGTCATTAAAGTCATTTGGACATAATATAACGATAACTACCAAGTCAGTTTTTTCCGACTGACTGTACCTTCCCTCCGAGACCTATCCACCGTTGGTTTTTCTTTTTTTTTGTGTAATGTACCGTGAGATTCTTTGCCTTCAGTTCTAAATAACGGTTCGCTATAGTATATACATAATAATATCTACCATTTACGTGGAAGACATTATTCAAGTAATAAACCATAAATACAATTTAAGTGGATACTTTGTTTTACAAGGCGTATTTTAGTTTTTTTTTTCTAAAAGTAGTATGTGGACTGCAACGGATATGAATCCGACTTATATTACACCTGGTCGGGTGTGAGTCAGGGCACCAACTAGGGGCCTCTAGAATTCATAATAATGATAAACGATTCGCCAGAAGTCATAAGACATGGCTCTTGTTTATTATTTGCTGATGACCTCAAGTTGCTGCTTGAGATTAGGTCCGAGTCTGATTGCAGGCGCCTACAGGAAGACATTGATCGAATAGTACAATGGAGTCATAAAAACAAGCTGAACTTCAACGTATCCAAGTGCTAGTTGATGAGTTTCACTCGTGCTCATGCACCTCTGCTCTATGAGTACGTGGTGGACGCGGCGCCAATGCAGCGAGTCACGGAGGTGCGAGACTTGGGTGTTTTCATGACTCCCATTCCGTGAGCATATAACCAGGATTTGTAAGAAGGCGGACAGAAACTTGGGATTTGTTCTAAGACAGACACAAAGTTTCACAAACATCACAACAGTTAGGGTCCTGTATGATGCACTAGTCAGGAGTCATCTGGAACATAGTGCGGTCATATGGGCTCCACATGAAACTAAGTACTCTGTAATGTTGGAGCGCGTTCAGAATAAGTTCACGCGCCATTTGTATAGGAAATTATATGGGGTATATCCGTTCTACCCACTCTGTTTGTCCTGGGCATGGTTGGCTATAATCAACTGCATGTCCGACGGCAGTTTACGCTGGCCGCCTACTTGGTGAAGGTGCTTCGTGGAGTGTAGAGTAACCCGGGAGTATTGCAGCGCTTGTGTCTGTGTGTGCCGGACCGCTACGTGTGGAGGCGGCGCAGCCCGGCACTGCTACTGGTACCTACAGCCAGAACTAACCTACTTGCCAAGGCACCCCTTACCAGAGCTATCGGTACCATCAACGACCTTCAAACCCAGATTGATGTGTTTACATGTTGTTTGAGCGACTTTGCAAGGGTATTACTATTTATATTATGCTACAAGCAAAATAACAACTCATTTCTGTTTCAAGGCGCCAGGACACTCGGTCCTGGATTGTGTGTGCTCTCAGCTGAGCTCGCTCCATATCTTTGGTACCGGTTTTCCACCACGTGGCTGGCGGTCTCCCTCTGCCCTTTCTCGTCTCTGGGATGGCCAAAGCATCTTAACAAGCTCTCGACCATCTTTTCTGCAATGAGAGCGACTTTGAACGAGCTTCTGATGTACTCATTGCGTACTTTATCGAGTCTGGTCACTCTCGCTGCCCATCGCAACATCTTCAGTTCATTTGTGCTTATTTTCTGTTCGTGTACTATTTGACGGCCCAGCACTCAGAACCGTAAAGCATCGCAGATTTAATGGTAATTTTATAGACTTTGCCCTTGAGTTGAATGGGCATTCGATTGTCACAGAGTACTCTTGTCAGCGTTCTCGCTCTCAGCCATGCTGCGCTGACTCTATGTGTAACATCTATGTCTACGTTATTAGATTATTATTCAACTTATTGTTATTTAGTCAAGAAACTGTTTTCTGTTTTGAATTTAATCTCTAGGTAAGTCTCTGATAATCCACAGACATGCTTTACAGAGAGACTAGAGTTCTTATGGTGTGCCAACTATACATTTTGTCAGTGCTTTTTTTCTATTCTGGTTAAGCCCACTCTTAACCTCGATCTTGCCAGATAGTTAGCGGTAGACGAGGTCTACGATGAAACGAGCGAGCCCAGAAGATGCTTTTACACTTTATCTTTAAAGGCTGAAAGGTAATAGGTGGCAGGGAACACAGAAGCTGGCAGAGAGTTCCACAACTTGGTTGTACGTACAATAAAAGTGGGAGAAAAGCACTTGGTGAGACAAGATGGTATATCAACGAAGTGTGGATGGTACCCAGCAGTGCGTCAGGTAGACTGGTAGTGAGAGGGAGATAGAGGGATCTGGTCATGGAGCTCCTGCACAAAATCCCCGTATTACAATTTATAGAAAACTGACAGGCAAGCAATGTTTCGCCGATGAGCCAGGCTGTGAAGCTTATGTGTGCTGCTAAAATTCCATAAAACTGTAATTCTCACAGAAATAACTGACCAGCGAACGAGTAGAAAACCTAAGTGGAACAGATTTACACATACTTTGTTATCTTAATCGTTGCATTTGTATCCTTATATAGCTGCTTACCAGTGAGAACGAGAGAGACTGGATCCTGTGACACAGGGTATCCTAGTGTGGGATCCAGTATCACATTAAAAACCTGTAACCTTTTTCTTGGAAATAAACGTTGTATTGTATTAATTTGTGATCCCCACATGAAGCCCATTATTTTGCTAACCTACTCAATGGGTTTGAACAAAACTGAAACCGTATCTCTGAATATGACCCTCAAAATCTGTCCTAAACAGTTACCTAAAATGAAAAATGGTGAAAGGAACTTCAAAATCATTTTTAAAGACCCATGTAAGGATACTTGAATATGTCTTTAAAAATTCTTTAAAAAACCACTTGACATAGATTGACAATTTATTATTTTTGACAATTTGGCGTCTAGTGTTGAACTTTGATAACTCTTATGTCTTTAGTGACACTCACAAAGTAAAGACAAATCAATAGATGTAAGTATTATCAAAATCGGCTCACGCTTATGGCCTATGCAATGCTATATAAGTACAAACATACGTACATACATACAGATACTGTGAAACACATTGCCCTCCGCAGTCGGATAAAAATACTGAATACCCGACCATTGACAAGTGACAAGAGAATTTCCTGCTTCGTTCGATAGTCGCACATACGGGTTGATCATTTTATACTTTAGTTAAAAACAACTATCGTTGATTCTTTTAATGAGCACTGAGGGGCCCTTTACATCCACAGTGCCCTGGGCTGCAGCCAAATTAGCCCTTAGGTAGATCCGCCCCTGCGTAGGAGATAGAGATATGCTATTGCAGACTTCTTAGGAGCACGAATGTAGATCAACAATTCTCTAGTACATTACTTCAATGTACATCTGCTGGTTTACACGGCGCACGCGAGTAGAGCTCCCAGTAGGCAAGATTTTTTGCGACCTCTTCAACAAAAATCGTTCTATTTCAGTCATTTTACATAAAACTAAAACTAATTATACACCTAAGCCTTTCTCAGAAATTACACTATCCATTGGTGAAACTGGTACAAAATTCCGTTTGGCAGTTTTTGAGTTTATTGCGTACATACAGACAGACAGATAGACGCGACAGGGGACTTCTTTTTACAATATGTAAGGATTTCGAAATTCCGAGGAACTGCCCGTAAGACTTAAAGCAGAAAAATATAACTTTATGTTACGAATACATTTGTCAAAAAAAACCTCCTTTTTAACCGACTTAAAAAAAGGAGGTTCTCAATTCGTCTTGAAGTTTTTTTTTTTAGGCACACCTATGATGAAGACCACAGATGGCCACTGAAACTCCTCAATAATAAGTATTTCGTGGATTGTGATTCGATTACTTGAGTACGAATGTTAAACACTTTATGCTCGTCACAATACATATGGTGATGTAGAGCTGATGGTCAAGTACCAGGAGAACTCCTCAAAAATTAACGGCTATGCATCGGGAAAAGCAATATTTTGTAAAAGGTGATAAGTTGTTGACATTATGGCTTTTGTAACTAAATAAATTACAAAGCGACCCACTAAAAAGCGTGAAAAAAAAATTTACAAAAAATAGAACCGACTTCCATGTAAAAACACTACAAAGGCAAAAATAACTTTAATTTCGGAAGGCGGTGTGAAAAAAAAAGAAAATCCAAAACCAATAACACCGACTTTCGAAATTAAAGTTATTTTGCCTTTGTAGTGTTTTTACATGGAAGTCGGTTCTATTTTTTGTAAAAAAAATTTTTTTAACTGGTTATTTATCGCCTTTCATTCTACCCGGATACAGCTGAGTACTAATGTTTTATATGGAGCAACTGCCTATCTAACTTCCACAACCCTATAGCTAGGTAACACAATACCAGTTGGCTAGACTGGTGTCAGATTTTCTGGCTTCTGATTACCTACCCATAACGACTGTCAAAAATGTGCATATGACAGCCGGGTTCCACGGCTTAGCGAGACTTCCGAGACATGGAGGAAACTCGACATGTTTGTTACCCATCCTCGGACGGATTTTGGCGAAGATTGCTTAACCTTTAAGATTAACCAGTGTGAATACAAATTGAAATAATGATTCACCGCTAATTATCAAAAATTGCCGTTGACAAAAACATTTTCATTATGTGTCCTAGCAATATTAATAACAGAAGTTCATAATAACAGTTCATGTGTCGAAAGATTTAGATCATACTTTTTCATAAAAGAATCATTATTGTATGAGGCAAAGTACGGTTGAAAAAAAATTAAAAAAAAATGGCCAAGTGCAAGTCACTCTCGCCCATGAAGGGTTCCGTAGTAACTACGCCCAATAACTTTGTTTTTCAGTGTTTGTATGAATTACAAAGTTATATTTGCGGTTTTAGAAAATATGCTGTATATTAAAAATTGCTGACCCGATCTCGTTTAAACCAATTTCGGTTGAAAGTACAGACACCAGCACATCAAGCTACAACAATATGTCAAATTTCTTTAATAGACTTTCAACTTTATGGTTAAAGAAATTAGGTTCAGGGTTGATTGGGAAAATTTGACAGTTTCGGGTAGCTTCATGTGCTGGCGTCTGTATATTAAGGTCTAAAGCATATATTTTTTTGAAGTTTTTCACTCCATTATTATAGAAGTTAGAGAGGCCCCCCCCCCTCTCTAACTTCTATGGCACACATTTTACCACTTTGAATGCGTATAACTTTTAAACGATTTACTTTATGAAAGTGTGGTTTTAGAAATCTTAATGTCATTTTTAAATACCTGTCTATAGATACCACACACGCATAGGTTTCATGAAAAAAATAATATTTTCAGTTTCAGTTCCATGTATGGGGAATGGTCCCCCCTTTATTTTAATTATTATTTATTTTTTTTCATAAAATCGGAAAGCGGTTTACAGAATACATCTACCTACCAAGTTTCACATGTAGAGTTCTAATAGTTTCGAAATAAAATGGCTGTGACATACGGACGGACGGTCAGACAGACAGACAGACATGACGAAACTATAAGGGTTCCTTGTTTTGCCTAATTACCGGACGAGAAATTAAATGGTTAAAATATCGATAAAGTGAAGCGAAGATGTCGCTTACAATATAAGTAAATATAAACTCTATTACCCGAGCGAAGCCGGGCCAGGTCGCTAGTGACTATGTATACTATGGACAACCGGCGTATTTATTTTCTTCTGCTGTATCAAATCCATCCAAAGGTTGTCTGTAAAAGATCGCTTTTAGCGATAAACCACCCATTGTAACACTTTTGTAGTTAATAAGTCGTTATTTAATTCTGTTATGGTGTACATTAAAGAGTGTATCTATCAATCTCGTTGAAAAAAAAAGATAATGTTTCTTTTATATATAAACTAACACTTCACCCGTGACTTTGTCTGTGTGAATTTCGAAATTATATAATATAGCCACTCACCATTAAATTTTTAGAATCGGACCATTGGTTCCGAAGATTACTCCCTACATACGAACTAACGGATAAATTTTACCTCTTTATTATATTAGTCTGTATAGATAAATAGCTCTTCGTTTGTCTCACTAAAACTAGAGAACGCCCTGGACCGATTTCATTATTTCTTTTAGTATTATGTCCCCCGCTCATGCAGCGAAGGTTTAAAAGTTTAGCAAGATAACGTATGTCGGCTAGTAACGAATATTTTCTAATTCCCTTCAGCTTTATTGTATCGACGTGGCACTATATATAGAAAATCTATAGTTTGATTAAATGAAATGTGTTTTTTTTCATTGTAATTTTTTTTGCCATGCTATCTCTTTACTACCCTAAATTTCGGGATGGAAATCATCAAATCTCATATTCATATTCATTTATTTGCTTTCCACAATGTATATACAGTACATGTTTAGTCTTAAAGATAAAAGGAACAATTATGGACCCTGTTAGGGCACAGCCACGTAAGGGCACAGCAATAATATAAAATAGAAAACTAGAACTTAAAATTAAAACGACATTATTTAAAATTTATTGTTTGAATAAAAGAAAAAAACAATATTTTCTTGTAATTATTGAGATCAATTACAAACAAGTAGGTACAATTATATTATAAGGTATGCAGAAAATTATACTAATTCAAATTTTACTTAAGTATTACATGCGTAGATTATGTAGGTAGTGGTTATTTTCTGTATTTTATTTATTTAAAGTTTGTCGGTTAAATATTCGTTTATGTTATAGTATACTTTGTTCAGTAGAAATAGTTTTAGTTTATTTGTAATAGTGTTATAGTTATCTCTGGAGCAGAAGGAGGAGTATCAGACTTCCACTGACTAAAAACCCATCTTTCTCCTTCAGTAGCTTTTGCGATCCGGGGCTGCGGTACATATTTAAAACATTTTCACACACATCTTTCAAACATGTTCACAATATTTTTTGCTGTCAACTAAAGGGTAGTGGACTAGCAGAAAATTGCGGAGCCCATCTTCATGTTGCATAAAGTTTATTATAGAGTTGTAATAATTTTAAGATGCTGCCGAATAGTATAGAAGATTCTTATTTCTTTCTTATACAACGTGTAACGGAAACCCCATATCTATCCAAAGGGACTGAAGACAACATCTGGTATGGAGTCTCTATGTAAAGTTTCAGCTCAAAATAAGTGACTCACAGAATTGACCCCAAATTGTTGATTTCGTATGTTTCTTGAATACCAATAATAACAAACGTGTCACATCACTATGAGGGTCATCACTTTCCACGTCACTTGCCAATAAAACGATAATTCTCTTCGTTCTTCTTAATTTGAAAAAATCGGTCTCTGGTATCAATGTATTGAAATTTCTAATATGCTCCACACATGTACACATAGGATTAGAAAACCCTTGCCATATCGTTTATTATCATCCAAAGAAGCCGTGCACTTGGTATGTATATACCCTTTAAATTACACGTTGTATAATATTATAATTATGATGTATGTATAATTAAGTACTTGGTTTTACAAAACTGTAATTTAAAAGCAGTACTAACTATAAACACTTGAGGAGTGGGAAGCGGTCGCCTCCTTCTGCGAAGCAGTCATGCTTCTGAAGGAGGAGGCGGGCCGCGTGAGGGAGAGGATGGCGTCCTCCCTCCAGCCCAGCCGCAGTGGTAGACGCCCACGGCGTCGGACGTCGGCCGACGATCTCCGGCCACCGTAGGCGCGGGCATGCGGACAGCGAGTAAAGGGCAACTCGCTGTCCGACCATGGACCATGCCCGGGTCGACGGCGCGTCGTGTTCCACGCGCGCCTCAAAGAGCGTCAGCAACATGACGAGGCCCCCTCTGCAGAGGGCCGAAACCTGCCGGGGTCGTGGGACTCATCCCGTTACCGTGGCCCCGGTACGTAAAGGGTTATTGAAGGAACACCGTGGATTTTAGTCAGTAAAAGTCTGACAGTCCCTCCCACCCTGCCCGGAGTGGGAGGACTTATTTGATAATTTTACCACGTTAAAAAAAAAAAAAAAAAAAAACTATAAACACTTGACATATTTATATCTTTATGGCATGATAGCTAGATGATATTGCCGTTTTATTGCGGTCATTTTGGTAATGATAAAGCTTATCATAGTTTGGGCAATATTTTTGTATTGATAATAGTGTTATGACAGATTGTACCCAATAATGCTAAGCACTTCATAGGTTTCTAGAAGAATGCTTATTAATTATGTATTGTATGTTGTTGTGTCCAAGGTCTGGCAAGAGGAGCATTGGTCGTCCGCCAGCGAGATGGGCAGACGACATTGTTGCCATTACTGGTATTCCATGTATGAGACTAGCACAGGAACGTGGAGCTTGGCACAAGCGAAGGGAGGCCTATAACCAGTAGTAGGTGATGTCAGGCTGTGGATGATGATAATGATGATGTTGTTGTGTGTCTTTATTTTTTTTTTATTACGAATGAGCCCGCTCTTGACCTCGATCACACCTGATAGTAAGTGTAAGATGAGATCTACGATCAAATGAGCGAGCCCAGCAAATGCCTATTCACTCTTGCTTCAAAGGCTGACGGATCATATGTGGCAGGGAACACAGAAGCCGGCAGAGAGTTCCACACCTTGACTGTGTGCACAACGAATGTAGAAGAAAAGCGCTAAGTACGACAAGATGGTATTTCGACCAAGTGTGGATGGTATTCTGTGGTACGTCTGGTAGACCGGTAGTAAAATGGGGATATTAGGTCGTGGAGCTCCTGCGCACACTCTCCGAAGTACAATCTGTAGAAGATAGACAGGCAAGCAACGTTTCGCCGGTGAGCCAGGCTGTGAAGCTTGCCTGCCAGAACCTCGTCACTTATGAGCCTTTTAGCTCTGCGTTCGATCCGAATAAATATTTTCATTTCAATTAAATTAATAACCCATTCGTCTAATTGTCGTGTTGTGGATTCCATGTGGCACTGAATCAGGTTATGTGGCAGACTTCGGGAAACCAAGAAAGAGAATTTGTTTGACGTCATTTTTTTCAACACTGTGTGGGAGTCGGCTTTTAGTCTAACTAGATGCAGCTACCAGTAATTTACTTGAACGGACTTCCAATCTGATCTCCACTAGAAATAGTAGGACATCAGCGTCTATGATGTCCTGTCACTGATCAACTCAGAAGCCCAGGTAACCTCCATGAAATGGTAAGCAAAACCATCTGCGATCAAATGATTTGTTTTGCCACACATACGCAAAATGCGTGCTTGTTTACCTGCCCTATTCATAATTATTTAAATACATACATATAGGTCCATGCAGAACTTCACAACCCAGTAATTAAGAAACTCCATGCACTTTTGTAAGACTGGTATCAGAATTTCTACCGTTTGACTAACTGTAACTGTCAAAGATGTGCAAATGACTACCGGGATCAATAGCTAAATTTTCCGAGGTAGGGCGGAATCTGAATATGTTAACACGTTCGCTGATAGTGAGCACTTACCCTGACACTACATTACGACAGTAGAATTTTCCACGACGTACTCTTAAAAATAAGTGGCCCGTCCCTCGACTTACTGTCATAACGCACTATTTTAATTTCCCGCCTAACGACATTCTGTCAGCGAACGTGTTAAGAAGTCACTCATCCACAGACCAACTACGGTAAAAATTCACCAGAATGGCTTTTCTACTACGACATTCTTTTTCTCTGCTATTACATTATATTTGTTTTGATAATCATTAACAGAATTTTATCATATAACTAGCTGTGCCCCGCGATTTCACCCGCGTATAATCCTACTACTATTATTAATGTGTAATTTTATGCGTCAATCTAATTCGCAATGGATAGAGAATCACGAAGTAAATATAGTTTAATTTAATAATATTGTCAAGAATACATTTAGAGTATTTTTAAACTGCTGACCCGATCTCGTTCAAACCAATTTTAATTGAAATTTTTATTAAGATCTACAGCATATATTTTGTTTTGGTTTTTGACTCCATTATTATAAAAGTAGGAGGGGGTGAGGGGTGAAACACATTTTACCACTTTGGAAGCGTATATCTTTCGACTGACTCGCGAAGAATTCCGTAGCTATGTTTGCTAGCATAGATTAACGTAAAAAAATGCTGTTATCATAATGTTTATATGACAAAGTTTTATTTGCGGATTTTGCAAATGTGAAAATGAAATCTCAAAAACTGTATCTCGTTCGAATCAATTAGTTAAAAGTTTTCATTAGAATCTACAGCATATTTTTTTATATTTTACACTTTATTATTTTAAAAGACACATTTTACTACTTTGGCACTTGCAAAGTAGTAAAATGTGTCCCCAAATATAACTTTCAAACGATTGACTTTGACAAAAATGATTACATGAACCTCAGTATCATTTTTAAAGGTCTATTTATAGACGCCGACACCCGCATAGGCGTACAGGCTTGAAGTAAAAAAAAATTTTCGTTCTAGTTCCATGTATGGGGAGCCTCCCTTAATGTTTTTTTTTTTACATTATTTTCGCATAAAAATCGGAAAGCGGTTTGCAGAATACATCTATATATCAAGTTTGAACTCTGTAGTCTTAATAGTTTCGGAATAAAATGACTGTGACATACGGAAAGACGGCCAGATAGACATGACGAATAGTATAAGGGTTCCGTTTTTTTGCTATTCGGCTAAGGAATCCTAACAACATCGCTTTTAAACTATGCCAACGTTGAATGTCTGACCCGTTTTTTCGGGTGGGAAAATCATCGAATGACTTCTCTCGCTCTAAGTGGAGCGAGAAGGAGTGTCAGACTTCTACTGACTATAAGCCCACCCAGTTACTTCAGCTGCCCTTGCCTTCCGGGGCCGCGGTATCTCATTACAACATACCTTTAAACTGAACGATGACATAAAAAGTGGGATGAACAAAACAACACCCTATTTTAACCAACACCAAAATTACTTATTCAACTAAAGAGAAAGTAAAATATAAATATTCAAATGTATAGATACAAAAATACACATCTGACGTAAAAGAAGCTGAAACAATTTTACATAGGAAGTCTCTTAGCCAAGAAGTCGAAATAAAACCAAGATAAGGTTCACTATCAGTGCGGTATCTATCGCGGAGTGGTAGAGTACGCGAGTCATGCTCAACGCGTCGCGTCGTGCATCCCCGGGCCGCCGCGGCCGTTTCGGTGAATAGCGTTGTTGAATAATTTTAATTTTACATTTTCTCCTAAACTATAAGTCCAAATTATATACTGTAAAAGGCAAAGATAATCTTCATAAAATTGTCTTGATGATGAAATTACTTTCAAACGCAAATATTAATATGGCCGCATAATAATAATACTACAAAAACATTCCTTAGTTTTTAAATATTTTCTTAACATAATTTGCCTTATTGTGGATTATTTATAAAAGTTAGATATGCAGTACCGCGGACTTTTTTTTAGATCTATATAAATCCTACATTTTTGTAGTACATGATTTTTACGTATAACTCAGCATTTCGCCAGCTCACGCGATTATAGTAATTTAGCGGCATATTTCCTTCCGACTTACTTCACCAATACCTTTATTGTAGGAAAACCGAGAGGAGTAGCATAATGCTAGATAGCCTATAGCCTTCCTCATGAAACTGCCTATCATAATCAGAAATAATTTTTGAAATCCACCCAGTACTTTTGAAGATTAGCGCGTTCAAGCAAACAAACAAACAAACTTTTCCGCTTTATAATATTAGTATAGATTATATTATTCCGTTTATACAGTATTTTAAGTAACAGAGGGCGTTCCCGTTAACCCGCCATAGTATAGCAACCATACATACTAAAAAAATATTACCATTCGAAAACAAAATGTTTTTTTTTTATATTAAAATATTCACTAAAATGTTAAATTGATACGTAAAAGAAACACTCTGTAAACGCGTACTTGAAGGACGGCAACGTCGCAATTTATTTATGAATGACGGACCGCGTGTGCGGCGATCTAATTGATGTGCTTATACTATTGCGGGTTAACGGGAACGCCCTCTGTTAGTTAACATACTGTATACAAATTGCATCTGTGGCCATGAAATATTTTTAATTCAGGTCAACAGCCTTATCTTATCTTTGATTAATATAATGTCATGCACTAAAAAGCAACATAGATATCGTAGGTATACTGGTTTATTCCACATACTTTAATTATCCTCTGTCCAAATCTTTTTCCATGTTATTTGGAGTTGGCACAGCATGACTACGGTCTTCTTCAACAAATCTCCATCTGACGTCATCCACACTTCTATAATATTATAAAGCGGAACAGTTTGTTTGTTTAAATGCGCTCATCTTCGTAAGTATTGATTGGATGACAGTACCGGAGTATAACCTTTTCTTTACCCAATTACGTAAGAAGGAGGGTTATGTTTTCATCGTAATAAAGTCCATGGGAGCCGAGCCCCGCGCGGCTGCCAGTATATTATACAAACGAAATCTTTGGTTGTGTGAAAATTCTGAGAATGATATCAAAAAATATTTAGCCAAGATAAAACGAAAAATTTATTGATAAGATATTCACCCATGTATGGATCGGCGTCTGCAAGCATTGGTTAACCTTAGAGATCAATCCATGAAGCTTTATTATTTAGCTTCGAGTTTCGAATGACATTACAAATTATACAACGTGTAACGGAAACCCCATATCTATCCAAAAGGACTGAAGACAACATCTGGTATGAAGTCTCTATGCAATGTTTCAGTCAAGTGACTCACAGAATTGACTCCAAATTATTGGTTTCATATGTTTCTTGAATATCAGTAATAACAAACGTGTCACAGCACTATGAGGGTCATCACTTTTCACGTCACTTGCCAATAAAACGATAATTCTCTTCGTTCTTCTTAATTTAAAAAATTCGGTCTCTGGTATCAATGTATTGAAATTTCTAATATGCTCCACACATGTACACATAGAATTAGAAAACCCTTGCCATATCGTTTATTATCATCCAAAGAAGCAATGCACTTGGTATGTATATACCCTTTAAATTACACGTTGTATAGAAATCGCTAAATAGTCCTGTATTTTTATTTGCTTAAACACTCCCCAGTTTCGTAGTTCGTTTGCATAGGAAGGTTTTCCCGCGTAAATTCTGATCCCGTGGGAATTCCGGGATTAAAGTTACCTATGTATTATTCCAGGATATTTACTGTCTATCTATCTACCAAATTTCATTCAGATCTGTTTACTAGTTTTTGCGTGAAAGAGTAATTCATGCATCCTCACAAGCTTTCGTATTTATAATTTTAGCAAGATTATTTTTTATCCTACGTCTTGTTCCTTATTTCACGGATGTTCATACCATGCCAACTAATTTCAACAACTTTTTGATCACAAACATCGCTTTCATACCTAAATATTTTTCTATGGAAAGTAATTTGCATCGGCATGACATCCAACCGTCTTTTGTTTATCCCTTTTGTGATATTCTTTTGTTTCGTAGAGTATGACTGTAATTCGCTATTCAATAGTTCCAATCAAAGAATCATTGAGGTAATATGTACTACGCAAAGAATTCGGTTTATTGGACCAGGCAAATGGAAGACTTACAATAATTTAAAAAAAAATGAAAAAAAATAGAACCGACTTCCATATAAAAACACTACAAAGGCAAAAATAACTTTAGTTTCGGTAGTCGGTGTCATTTGTTTTGTATTTTCCTTTATTTTTTTGACACCGCCGAGTAGTTTCGGTGGCCATCTGGGGTCTTCATCATCAGTTCCACTTCCTCAAATGGTGCTTTTCGAGAGCAACTGCACAAGATACTATAAGAAATACCCAAAACGCTATAGGTGTGCCTATAATATTTGAAGAGTTTCCTCGATTTCTCCATGATCCCATCATCGAATCCAAATGTGACGACAATGGAACCAACTAGAAAGTATACCCTTTTAAACAAAAAATAATTTTACAAATCGGTCCAGCCATCTCCAAGTAATGAGGTAACATACATAAAAAAAAAGTTCAAGACGAATTGAGAACCTCCTCCTTTTTTTGAAGTCGGTTAAAAATGAAGGTTGTTATTCCATAAGTTTTTTTTTTTGTGTATTAAAGAGAGAACTAGCAATGTGGGTAGACACATTCAGACATCGAGCAGAGCTCGATGCATTCTCATTACTAGTAATCTTGTTAGCCCATTCAACTACGCTAAATATGCTTGTGTCTGGAGCGGGTTCACGTCAATAGTGTACCTAATGGGTTGGGTTCGAACCCATGACCTCTAGATCACAAGGCCGACACCTTAGTGATTAGGCTATTGACGCTGATTATGATGCAGTCTTTCCCCAAATAAAACATGTAAACATTTTTACAATTGAATATTATTTTAATCTAAAAACATTAATTTACAATACATTAATAAATTTGGCTTCTCTTATAACTGCTAGGAGAGAATCAAAGGTTTCTAGAACAGTAGGAGTTATTTGGTTCACAGGTAAGGTGTAACCCCAAAAGCCAGTATCCCTGAGAAGATAGGTAGCAGCTACTGGTGGGTTGAAGCGGTATTTCACCCAGTCCACCACGGAACCAGTGGCACCATCTGAAAAGAGAGAAATATTAGTATGGCTCCAATTAGCTCGTTCATCTTTTTAACTAAGATGTTATGTAGATTTTTTTATTGAATTTAGGTTCGCGTTAGGCCACCATATCACCTCGTGGTGAGCGATAATGTGGTGAAAGATGAAGCGCGCTTGCCTAGAAGTGAACTATTCACTCTTGAATTACTAAGTGAATAGGTTAATCTAATTAGTTACTTGATTTTTGCATATTGGCCAATCTGTTTGCATGCTAGCTTCAGTAACACCATAATAATACAAGTTTCTTGATACAAAAACCTAAATTACAGTACTTAGCAATTAAGGTACAAAAAAAGCATCTATGCTTTGTGTTCAAATAATATTTTTCTGTGTGTTTTTCATACTGAACCTCATAATAAAGTGGGAGTATACAAAAATTTTGGAAAAGGTTATAAGGTTAAGATAATAATAAACTTATGTCTAACAGCTTTTTTATTATAATAAAATTTGCAGCATCAGTGGAAGCAGTGGTGGCTCAGAGGTTTCAGGCATGACTTACAAGTAAATTGTAGGTTGTGCATTCAAACTCAGGGAAGTAAACTACTTAGTGTAATTTTTTCTTTGCGGCTGCTTCATCTATTGAAATTTCCTGAGGCGGCGGAATTATAATTAATAACACCTTTAGCCAGGGCTTATATACGCTATGCAACGTGCAATCCAAATCCATATCCGACGCATGTTTCGCCCCTCTACAGAACACAAAATACACCATTACACTCTTGCCATAAACTCACTCCAGTCATAAGCATATTTAGCTTAGTTAGAGGGGCATCAAATAAATATTTTTTCTATTTTACATTCTTTATTTAACACGATTGCCAGTAAAGTGAATTCTACCCACATTGTTAGATCTTTTTTTTTTTTAATCAGTTAAATTACTCACCGTGCACATTTCTTGAAGTACCAACTCTATAGTATGTCTCATAACGGACAGATAAAGAACCTACAGTCCTTCTGCCGATGGTGATCTGAAAATGAAATAAATATTTAGTAAATTACAATATAACATTCGAGGAAAAAAAATGGTCTAGATCGCTATCAACATCATCATCTGATAAGCATTTTCTCAACTAAGTTGGGGTCAGTTTCCTGTCTTACTGGATTCAGCTAAATACTAGTGTGTCATACTGTAAGCAATAATTAAATAAATTCAATATTCAAACGAAAATGAAGTTAAAAATATGAATTTAAAGTTGCCAACTTGACTCTTATTATCCGAAATTTGGTAATATTAAATCTTGATAATTTGTTAAATTATTATTTCAAAATAATACTCTAACATTTATTTAAAATGTTAACAAAATGTTTATGGATACATATTTGTGGTCACATTTTTATAATCTGTGAACGTCCATCTATAAACTTAAAATTCACGCGCTCTTCACTACTTTTTTGGGTAACGCCGGACGGAGGTGTAAAACAAATAAAAGTGAGGTTAGGATTGGCAATCTATCTCTTCTGGCTGTGGAATAGTATTAAGCTAAATAAAGTCGCTGTAGAATGAATACCACGTATGTCAAAAAATCATGTTTTCCTTTTTTTGTAAAAATCGTATGAAAACCACATATTTTATAATACGGTGAAACTGTGAACCCAGTATATGACTACAAGTACCATTTATGGAGTAAAATGTAAACCTCTTATCTATAGAGACATGGGCGTTTAAAAAAACTTTTTAACAAAAAATTAAACCGACTCCCAAAAAACACTGCAAAGTGAAAAATAACTTTAATTTCGGTAGTCGGTGTCTTTAGTTTTGTTTTTTCGTTTTTGGCACCGACTTCCGAAATTAAAGTTATTTTTCACTTTGCAGTGTTTTTTGGGAGTCGGTTTAATTTTTTGTGAAAAAGTTTTTATTTCACTCATTTTAGTTGGATGATTTTTAATTTACCTAGTTACTAGAGCCTAAATGTCAGCTACTTATAACCTTTTACAAAATATTGCTTTTCCCAATGCTGGGCCGTTAATTGTTGAGGAGTTCTCCTGGTACTTCACCATCAGCTCTACATCACCATATGAATTGTGACGAGCATAAAGTGCTTAACATCCATATTCAAGTAATCGAATCGCAATCCACTCAATACTTATTATTGAGTAGTTTCGGCGGCCATCTGTGGTCTTCATCATCAGTTCCACTTCCTCAAATGGTACTTTTTGAGAGCAACTGCACAAGTTACTATAAGAAATACCCAAAACGCCATAGGTGTACCTATAATATTTGAAGAGTTTCCTCGATTTCTCCAGGATTCCATCATCAGATCCTGACTTTGGTGATAATGGGACCAATTTCGAAGTATACCCATTGGAACAAAAAAAGAATTTTCCAAATCGGTTCAGCCGTCTTCGAGTACTCGATGATCATACATAAAAAAAAATATATATATATACGCGTCGAATTGATAACCTCCTCTTTTTGTCGTCGGTTGACAAAAACTACGTAGATATAAGAACAGAAAACCTCTTATATCATTTCTCTGACATAATCCAGTTAAGTAACGCATTGGTTAATGACATAAGTAAGTCCTTTTTATCCAATGCCTACACTATACATTAATACACATTTCAATTTGTATGTAATAAATTACAAACAAAAAGTAACATTAGAAGGTATTGAGAACAAAAGAAATAGAAGCAAAACGTGTATGTGTATGTAAGTTTGAGTGTATGTGCGTAATTGCGTGTGTGTGTGTCTGTGCGTTAACATGAGTGTATGTTTTGAATAGCTTAATTTACTGTACTGACGAAATTATTTTTTTAATGTCGTCATAGCTCAAAGAATGAAGCCATGATTTTAAAATTTGTTTGACCTTATGTCACATAAGCTTCTAAATTGGGATAGTTTTATTTGCTCTATTGTAGATCCTAGAACTTAATGCCCAAAAGTGTCTAGACGTAAGTTTAGTGTGACATTTGGGAACTTTACAAACGGGAAACCCGGTGCGATTGCTTATTAAATCTGGGCTTACTGGTAACAATCTGTGTCTACGTAGTATGGTACGGAGGATATATATTGGGAAACTGTAAGTAGCTTCCGAGTAAAGCAGTCCAGTGGGATAAATTCGTTTTTTGAACGACATCACTTTAATTATTGCACATTGTGCGCGTTTCGCTCTTAATATTACAATTTTAAACGTCCCTCCCCATACTAGTATAATTTAAAATTTTTAATAATAGAATAAAAAAATATTTTATGTATATTGATTCATTATGGGAGGGATAACTTATGGGTTCACGACATGTGGTATGCTAATGATAAAAGTGTGTGTGAGTGTTGCTTTGGCGAAACACCAATCTCATTAGCATTTTTATACTTTCGTTTTTCTCGTGACCAAATACGATGCGGAGAACGGACATCAATCGTCAGCTAACAAAGGCGAGAGATTTTTTTATGCCGAATTTTTTTGACGAAGATATTATGTATAAC
This sequence comes from Tholera decimalis, assembly GCA_943138885.2. Lineage (NCBI taxonomy): Eukaryota > Metazoa > Arthropoda > Insecta > Lepidoptera > Noctuidae > Tholera > Tholera decimalis. The sequence goes on along the minus strand of OW964565.2, from coordinate 7,481,004 downwards.
ACGGCAAAAACATAAGCCTTATTGAATCAAAAAAATTAATAAACGATTTTAACAGTTAATATTTGTTTCATAGATATAAACATGTTCTACCCCAAAACATATTTACGCTCAGATAAGAGTATAATTACGTCTTTAGAACACAATTTAACAAAATTTTATAATACTAACAAAAATTTCTTATAAAAAAAAATAGTATATAAGTCTCCACTCAATGCCTTGTCCTATCGACCAACGTCAGTCGTAAAATTTGATTGCCTTTCGCACACTGCTTTGTAAAAACAACTTTAAACCTAAGCTTTAAACAATTTTCATAAGATGGAATTAGCAAAAACATATTTTATACTTATAGCATAACTAGTACTACGTAGTTGGTGAGTGTTTGGCGACAGTTTCGAGCGTCACTTTTCTTCGAGACTGTGCACCTTGGGTTTTTTGTATATCAATGTTTTTATCATTTAAAACATGAAACAAAAGTACACAAAATTGTTTTAACTATTGACAAAATTAACCGTTTAATTCGTTTCGTGCGAAGTTTGGTTTTCTGGACATACGAGGTTATCATTCTACAGCGACGATAAATCTGTACAAATGAGTCTAAGTGAAGCTAAAAAATATACTGTGTCACAATCATTATACTGGAGTTTTTCTTTTAATACAGAGCAATTGGCTATCTGACCTCTACAACCCAGTAGCTGGGTAACACGATACTCCTTCGAAAGACTGGCATCGGATTTTCTTTCCCATAACGACTGTCAAAGATGTACAAAAGACAGCCGGGACCAGTTGGATTGCCTTACTAACGTACTTCCCGAGACACGAAGAAATTTTGATACATTAAGATGCTACCACCTCCACGGTCCAATCTCGTCATTACTTAACTTTGAATATCGATCCGTATTGCTGTGATATCACCGGCCGACCCTTTTGTAACTTTGCCATGTAATATCTAACTAATTAACAAATAAGATATATTTTTTTGGTAGGTGTCACTTTAGGGGTTGGTATTAAAAACCACCCCCAAAAAATACTTCTCGTTTTATTTTATATTATAATTAGTTTATTGATAGTCATATACGGTTTCAATTAAATGAAGATATCTTGAATAGGAACTGAGAAAAAAAAATTTTCGTTGAGTTGTCACCCCCATTATTCCTTTATACTATATACTAGTTAGGGGTGTGAGATTAAGTGTATCGCTATTTTAGATGAATAACAATAAAAACAAGATAAGAATCCTTCATTAGACGCGAGTGCAGTTTTCAATTATGCTTAACCGGCTAGATCCTTTATTCTTATTCTTAGATTTGTACAAAACATTAATACAACAGTTTTCATTGTATATTTTCCAACGTCAAGCAGATAATTCTTTAAATATTTCAAGCAATGGATCTAGAAATATGTAGCTCGTTCTTTGCCCAAAGAATGAGCATTTCCGTGACAGTCTTGCCAGTCTTTTGGGCACGTTTCCAGACGACAGCGATGTGGAGAAGTACTTCAACGCCTGAGTATATTTTATTTTGTATTTAAGTACGTGCTTAAATTAAGTAAATGTAAGTAGGTACACTTTTTGAAGTTACTGATAATAAAGGAAAATTATATAGTAAAGGTATCTAGAATGTCTTTTGATTGTGAAAGAATATTTTGTGATTTGTTATTCCAAGTACGGGAAACCCCTGTTAAACTATTGATCAGTACTGTGATTACCTAAATAATAAAATCTTTTTTTTTCTCCTCACAAAAAATGCTAATTTCAATTAAATGTTATTCATCTCTTCATTTGTGTGGAAATAGGCGACAATAGCCTCACGTCCTGATTTCTTATGACTTTTCTTAGAATCGATATATTATAGAAATCAGTATCTAAAATATTTTAGCGATAAAGAAATTAAGAAATTTATTTATTCCTCATATAATTCACTTACCTACTGAGAAAACATTTTTATAATATTTAAAGTGTAGGTAAGCATACAGAGTTAATGGTTAAAACTACTTTGACGCAAATGACAGATTCGTAAAATAAAGAAATTAGTGGGTAAGCGGTTATTTCAACAAAGATCTAAAAAGTGATTCTTACTCGATGTTGCAAATATGGCAATGTACTTTTATTGTATTACATTTACATTTTATTTATATTAATCTGACTTTTTAACGTGACTATTTAAAAAAAAAACACATTGTCACACACAAAGGATTTTTTAAAATCGTGGGTAACACCCAGAACCGGAAAAACTATGTGTAGGTCACACAAGCATTTGTTCCGGTGCGGGAATCAAACCCATGACACGCAGCGTAGCACTCAATCACTCAACCACTGCGCCACTCATGTCATCAAACATATAACAGTGGTAGACCACTTTTTAGAATTTAGAAAATACATTTTAGAAAATAAAAAAAGAACTTACCATCTCATCGTAATTAAATAACGGAACAGTAGAAAATGCAAATGGAATGAGTAACCGCTGTCCGAAAGATCGAAAAGATAAGAATCCAGCTAGAGTGTGATTGTTAGTAATACTTCCGATATAATTGGATAGAAATCTGGTCTCTGGTTCAGAAAACGGACCAAGACCTATATAGTTGTTGGCAGAGGGCGTGTGACTTCCTCCAGTGGCTGAAAAGAGAAAATCATAGTTTTATCAAGGTGTTCAGTACAAGCATGTTGTCACTGCATATTGAATCCATCTACATAATGCTGAGTTGGTAACCATTTCGGTGTAGACATGCTCAGCGAAATTCTTAGTGTTATTTTTTTGTATGTTTGTAATTTTCTGTTGTTGTGTGTGTTTATCACCGAATAAATGGTTTTCAATTCAATTCAATTCACTTAGCCTTTTTTCCAACTATATTGGAGTCGGCTTACAGTCTAACTCAGAATTCAGCTAAGTATTAGTGTTACATGGAGCAACTCCCTTTTTGTTCCGAGGTGGAAATCCTCATGGATGTCCTCCGCCCCGGGGCAGGCAAAGGGGTATGTCAGACTCTTACTGACTAAAACCACCCCATGTTCCCTCGTACACATGCGCCGGGGGCTGCGAGAACACATAAGTATTCTTCAGCGCGGCCCCCAACTATGCCTATCAGACCTTTTTTTTTTGTTCCGAGGTGGAAATTCTCATGGACGTCCTCCGCCCCGGGGCAGGCGAAGGGGTATGTCAGACTCTTACTGACTAAAACCACCCCATGTTCCCTCGTACACATGCGCCGGGGGCTGCGAGAACACATAAGTATTCTTCAGCGCGGCCCCCAACTATGCCTATCAGACCTTTTTTTTTTGTTCCGAGGTGGAAATCCTCATGGATGTCCTCCGCCCCGGGGCGGGCGAAGGGGTATGTCAGACTCTTACTGACTAAAACCACCCCATGTTCTCTCGTACACATGCGCCGGAGGCTGCGGGAACACATAAGTATTCTTCAGCGCGGCCCCCAACTATGCCTATCTGACCTTTTTTTTGTTCCGAGGTGGAAATCCTCATGGATGTCCTCCGCCCTAGGGCGGGCGAAGGGGTCTGTCAGACTCGTACTGACTAAAACCACCCCGTGTTCCCTCGTACACATGCGCCCGGGGCTGCGAGAACACATAAGTATTCTTCAGCGCAGCCCCCGACTAGTGCCGTGTTTTGCTCCCCCTGTGACTACTGAGAAGGGCGCGCGTAGAATAAAACGCGCCGCCTTCGCGGGTCTCATGTTATAGAGGACTCTCCTGACCTACCTCAACTCAGTAGCTAGGTAACCCCTTGGCAAGATCAGTGTCAGAGTTTCTGGCATCTGACTACCCGTTACGACTTTCAATTACAAATGACAGCCGTGACCAACGAATTAGCGTGCTTTCTGAGGTGCGGATGACTCTCTATATATTAAGATGGTCACCCATCCATAGAATGACCTCAGCAAACGTTGCTTAACCTCGAAAATCGACCTGTGTGGATGTTATTATTTAGCTCTGAGCTCTTCACAGCATATTTAATGATAAGATATATTTATTTGTTAATATTCTTTATTGTTTTTAATTTTTTTTTGCTTGGGAACTGTTCGGGTTATTTATGTGAGTTGTAGTGTATGTACGATTATGCGAGTCACTGCTATATTTATCGTTTTTAGGTTAAGTGATTCAAAAATTGAAATGTTAGATAGATAGATAGAATATACTTTATTATACACCAATAATTGAATCACACTTAACCCCTCAAGTGTCAACGGTACACTCGCATTGGACGATGTATTTTACGTTTATGTTGCGAATAACACGATGTGGCTGTATCATTCGACTAATCGATTCATACTTGACTGGTTTTAGTAACATTTTAAAAGGAACACCACTAAAATGAACGAAAAAATATGTTTTAAAATGCATCTGTGGTTTTTGTTGTGACGCCGCAGACTTTTTCGTTGTGTTATCAAATAGTTTTTATTACTTTTTACAGTGCCTAAGTGGAATAATTTGTGTTAACATTGTCTACACATTATTGTGTTATCGTGTGTTTTTTTCGTGAATATGTGTTTTTTCGTGTGTATAACTTCGAATGTGAGTGAAAACATATCACATCACTGCGAGATAAGGTCAGTTTGATTTGCTTATTGAATGATATAAATAGTTAAGCCAGGAAGGAATAATATATACCATGATAATGGCCATAAATTGCCGATTTATAATTTAAACCTACCCAAAAATCAAAAAGTACATTAAACATGCGACACTCGAGGGGTTAAGTAACAATATTTAAAAAAAAATTGGTCCTTTAGTCTTTACACAATACTAAACTAACTGCCTCGGTGGCCTAGTGTTCGCAAGCGCGACTGCTGAGCAAGAGGTCTCGGTTTCGATTCCCGGGTCGGGCAAAATGTGCTATTGAGTTTTTCTGTAAGAAATTTCTCAGTAGTAGCCTGTACGTCGATTCTGTAAAATTCGAACAACAACTCGCATCTTACATAGCTATTCACTGTCACTTCGCTTATGGTTCAAAGTGGCCTTGATTTTGCATTCTGTAAACAGCGCTGAAGTGACGGAGGAATTACCTTACCGAATGCCACTTCTCACGTCATTTCATACTTTATCTGCCAAAATCTTTAGTTCAACTCGCTGACACGCTCGCAAGGGTAGCGCTAGTGTAAATTCGATTTAAGACCAGGCAGTCCAAAATAATTTTCACGCAAGCTCCCTCCCCATACACCCCGGTTAGGCCGTTGTATACTAAACGCTAACGCAGCAGTAATAAAGTTGAATATCGCGTGTGCTCTTTCACCATGTTCGGTTTAGAAACTGCCGTTGTGTGCTAAACGCTAACGCAGCAGTAACAAAGTTGAATATGGCGTGCGCTCTTTACCGTATTCGGGTTCGAAACTAAATGTCGTAGGTCTCAATTCTTATTTCGTTTATAACTAAATTAATAATTGATCTAGAGAAAAATTGTCCTATATTTCGATAATAAACTATATTTTTATACGGTCAATACTAATTTTAGCCATAAAAGCCGAGTAATCTTGATTACATTTTGAATAAACTTTAAAAAAGGACATGATTTTCGATTAAAAAATGAATCGAGCAAAAATGTTCCAATTTCGAAACTGGTCTAGACATGGAACGAAAAAGATCCCATAAATCATATACTAAAGTTCCATTTTGATTATATGCGTGATTGTTTCAGAATATTAATACAAAATTACATACAATTTAAGGAGCCTCCTCTTAACAACCGAGTTTTTAGAATTCCAATCAATAAACTCACGGCGGATTCAGATTCGAAGTTTAGAATGAGGTTTTAACCCCTCGAGTGTCGCATGTTGAATTTCCTTATGATTTTTGGGTAGGACTTCAGAAAAAATGATAAATCGGCAATTTATGGCCATTATCATGGTATATATTATACCTTCCTGGATTCGTTATGAGTTTATCTAACAATTTATATCATTCAATAAGCAAATCAACCTGACCTTATCTCGCAGTGATGTGATATGTTTACACTTTTATAACTTTCACTAACATTCGAAAAAAAAAAAAAAAAAAAAATGTGCCTACACATTTATTTTAATTTTTAATTTTAATTTTATTTTAACACAAAATATTCCAAAACATTAATAAAAAACTATTATAAAAAGTAATAAAAACTATTTGATAACACAACGAAAAAGTCTGCGGCGTCACAACAAAAACCACTGATGCATTTTGTAAATTTTTTTTCGTTTATTTTAGCGGTGTATGCAGAACGTATTGCTACTTACAACACAACCACAGATATTTATCGACCAATCCTGACCAAGCCCTTAAGTGTAACTGTCCGACTTAAGACATTTGAAGTATTTTTTTCTTATGTCGCACTGTGTAACATAAGACACGCGAAAGAATAACACAGCTTGGATGTTGGTGGTGTGATAACTCCCGAGACATCATGCGCAGGACCAATGCCCTCCGCCTGATCTCTCTCCGGTCGAGTCGGATTGCCGTCCCATCGGACAATGAGAGTAAAGGAACAGAGAGTGCGCCTGTAGCTGTACACATACTTGTACACTATAATATCTCCTGCGCAGCTGGCTAATCGATTATGAGACTGACCGCCGTGATCGAAATCGGCTATGAGACCTATTCCTAAACACAAACAAACTTATTAAGACATTTGTTTGTCTATCTTTCTGTTTGCAAATCTGTAGAACGGCTGAACCGATTTTGATTAGACTTTAACCGGAAGATAGATGTTGTTATATGGACTTATTTATTTATTTAAACTTTATGTACAATTGTGTTACATGGTCGGACTTAATGCAGCAAGGCATTCTCTACCAGTCAACCTTTGGGTTAAAAAGAACACATTGTGGTAGGTGGACTTATCTGTTTACCAAAATTCTTGCGGGTTCAATATTTACGCGGGAATAACGTCCCAAACAAATGAAGTCATGGGCTACAGCTGATATGTTTATAAGTAACTAGCTTCTGCCTACGACTTCGTACGCGTGGGAAGGTTTTCCCGCGCAAATCTCGATCCCGTGGGAATTTCGGGATTAAAAGTAGCCTATGTGTTATTCCAGAATGTCAACTATCTACTCACCAAATTTCATTTAGATCCGTTCAGTAGTTTTTGCGTGAAAGAGTAACAAACATCCATCCATCCTCACAAACTTTCACATTTATAATATTAGTATTAGTAAGTATAAGTATTAGTAAGAAAGAAGTAAGAAGATAAGATTAGTAAGAAGAAGTAATTAAGTAAGATCTTACTTCCCCATTGCGAGTTCCAGTTCTTGCTCAGATCAACACCAATATTAGTACCCGTAGTAGGCCTTCTGTTCTTCACCCAAAGTCTAACCTGGAATAATAAGAGACCAAACATAAGTATAAAAACACACAGGATAATCCATACTAATATTATAAATGCGAAAGTAACTCTGTCTGTCTGTATGTTACCTTTTCACGCGTAAACCTATTGACCGATTTAGATGAAATTTGGCACGGGAATAGTTTAGGAACCTGGGAAGGACATAGGTTAGTTTCTATCCCGGAATTTCCATGGAATCGGGAATTACGCGGGATAAACCTCCCACGCGAACGTAGTCGCGGGAAAAAGCTAGTAGCCTATAAAGTTCCCACTATTGGGAAACAGGCATCCATTCTTTCAAAGAAAATTAGCCATAATCTACCACACGAGAATAGAATAGAATGGGTCTTTATTTGCTTGGAATGTAGGTACATAAAAATAAGTTGTCAAATACATAAAAGAATCCATGCACATTCTGCCTAAGGCTGCGTTTCCACCAGATATGTGCGAAGATGCGTAGCGAGGAATGTGTTTGTAAAGAACCAATAGAATCGCTTCATTTACCTCGCCTCGGTCAGCACAGCTCTGGTGGAAACGGCTCAGCGGAGCTCGATTTTTGCGCATACAAAACAAGCCAGGGATGTGTACAAGGGATGTGTGCGAGAGATGTGTTGCGAGGGATGTATTGCGAGGAATATGTGTTTAGAAGGATGTGTTGCGAGGTTTGCGCATACTCGCACCATACATTAAGACGCATTTTCACAGCTCCGCTACACATCCTCGTAGGCACAGTTTCATCGCACAGCTTTGGTGGAATCCCCCACACATTTTCACAGCACAGCTAGACATCCTCGCACGACACATTTCCATCGCACATCTCTGGTGGAAACGCAGCCTTAGTGTGTCATGCAAATGTGTTATTAACGAGCTCGGTGGGGTTTTTATTCTAAGACATGACAGTTTCTCACGATGTTTCCTTTCACCATTTTAAGGGTAGTGGTGACGATATAACACAATGCGTCAGCCTGGGCTCAAATTGACGACCTATATAACTCGTAAGTTATCAGTATAACCAATGTGTCATCACTTATCTCTCGCTCGAAAACACTATTTTAGCAAATAAGGACCTGATCTTTGAAGATTGCGTTTAGCCAAATTTCACTAGATTGTTTTTAGTAGTTTAGCTGTGAAAGCCTTACTTACTAATGATTAGAAAATAATTAAATATTAAAATTATAGTGAAGTTTTTTTTCTAATCTCCAACTGACGGTCTCAACTACCGTAAGCTGATTAAGTAAAGTTTTCAAGCTCATTATCTACTATCTCATAGAAAGAGTCATAATTATACAACGTGTAATAGATTAAGCGCAATACCTCAGACACCCCAATTAGAATATTCAATTATAAGTCTAAAACAACATCCGTAACTAAATAAATTGAAACCAAACCTAGGCATTTTTTATAAAATAGTTATCCTTACTAAACGCAAACCGTATGTGCGTCATACAATATCCTTACGCAGACGCATACACTCATGCAATGTTAGCGGCCGACGCGATACGCACACAATTTCCTTGAATTAAGGATTGTATTAATTGGTCATAATACTGTGATTCCATTTTAAGTTAAATAAATGATTTTGCCATCAAAATTTTACACCTATTTTTAATGACGGAAATCGATTCAGAAGCCGATTCTGAACCAACTACTTTCAGCAATTGCGATTATTCTGTTACATGTTGTATAAAGCACGGAGTATAAAGGTTTCGCAGAGGCCGGCACTGCAAAGGTGACTACTACTCGAACGTATTAATTTGTTTTTAAACATATAAAAATATTACATAGAATAGAAAATGTAATTTTAAGTTTTAGATTTAAGTCGTATAGACGTAGAAATAAAGGCTGTTTTTAATTTATTTAGTTTAAGATAATTAGATACTTACAGAATCCTGAGAGAACTGAAAGCCATCCGGATTTGTCAGCGGGAAGATGTACCACACAAAGTCTTGAGCGGCAGCTGTTACTTCAGTATCATTGCTGAAGATCAGTTGATGTGCGAAGTAAGTGAGGACGGTTGGAGAGAGCCAATCAGCTCCTATTTCACCCGCCTGCAAGACGAATGCCCGGGCACCAGAACCACGGCTGATTCTGATGCCAGTGATGTTCCTGCCTGAAATAAAACATTTTTTAAAAAACATATCTAGCAGAATTCACTAGGTGGAATTCACATTAATAGCAATCTTGTTAACCCCTCCAACTAAACTAAATATGCTTATGTCTGAAGTAGGCTCACGGCGATACTGTAATAGGTGAGGTTCGTACCCACGACCACGGAATAGATGAATAAGGTTGGTATGGTAATGTGGGCGTGGCGAGCGCGCCACATTTATGATTCGAAAATCATAGCTCGACCGATTAATTCATTCACCGCGTTTAGTGCGCTTTGGATTACTTCGGAACACAGATCTCTGCTTTAAAATGCCGTGTTGTGCAATTATAACCTGTAAAACAAAAAGTCAGACCGCAATTATAGAGCGAGGAGGTATATATATTTCCATCGGTAAGTCGAAAATAATATTTAATTACAATTTTATTTAAAAACATAAAAGTATTCTGATCACTATGAAATTCCGAACATTAACAACATTATTGCAACAAGTTACAAAAAATATACATTGCCCGATGTGTACTCGCTTAATCAACGCAATGACCAAGTCCGCTTACAATGTAATGCATGCGTCGCATCCTCCACACTTCAACCATTGACATTTCGTCCTTTGCCCTGATTGGCCATGATGCACGGCGCATGTTTATCGACAGTGAGTTACAATCAGTAGCAAGCTCTCGATTTAAGTGTGTGTAATTTATTTGTTTACGTAATTCACATACGTAACGGGCCTCTTGCTTGTAGTGGAGCTAAAGAGTGGGAGACAAGCGGTGACACGCGTTATAATACAAATCAGGAACTATTTCCTTTGTAACCTATTATCTGTTCTGTGCCCGCGACCTCTCGATCATAAGGCCAATACCTTAGCCATTGGTCTATTGCCGCTTTCCGTTTTATGACACCTACAACGTACAAATGTAGTGCCCTGACCCCATAGCCCAGTATCTGGGTAACACGTAACACCCCTTGGCTAGACCAGTGTCAGATTTACCGGCTTGTAACTGCCCGAAAGGACTGTCAAAGATGTTCATATGTCAGCCGGTACCAATGGATTAACGTGCTTTGTCAGACACTGGAGTATCACACCACCAACCTCCAAACTCTGGGCTACTATTGAGGAATTCCTTACAGAAAAACCCAATGGGATTTGTTGCTCGACCCGGAAATTAAACCCGCTTACTTTCATTTGCCCGTAAATGAACGTTTGCCCGCGACTTCGTTCGCATGGAAGGTTTTCAGTGTAATTCCCGATACCATGTGAATTCCGGGATAAATAGTAGCCTATGTGTTATTCCAGGATGTCAACTATCTACTTACCTTTATTTCATTGAGATCTGTTCAGGAGTTTTTGCGTCAAAGAGCAACAAACATAGATACATCCTCACATACTTTCGCATTTATAATATTAGTAGCTTCTGCCGAGGTTTTTCCCGCGTAAATCCCGATCCCGTGGGAATTCCGAGATAAAAACTATTCTATGTCCTTCGCAGGGTCCTAAACTATTCCCGTGCAAAATTTCATCTAAATTGTTTCAGCGGTTTACGAGTAAAAAGATAACAGACAGACAGATAGAGTTACTTTCGCATTTATAATATTAGTATGGATATGGATAATGTTATACCTTCATGAGTCTGCCCCACGGTGACAACAGTGACTATGCTACTATGGTTCCTGCCCAAATACTCAAACCATCCGTAGATATCATCAATAGTTTGATAATTCGTCCAAAACAGCTCATTATTGTTGGTATTACGTTTCTTTCTGCTATGGAGTTGGGCGTCAAATGCTCTGAAACATAATTATTTTTGCTTGTTTACAGTCAAGATTTTAAGTGTTATCTATATTTCTTCCTTTATAACTATACTAGTCGACCCGGCGAACTTCGTACTACCTATCAGTTGTCAGTAATCAAGAACATTATGTCATTGCATCTTGCGCATTTTAATGTATATGACGCGTAGTGTTGAGTAGGACTTACAAGAGGCAGTACAATCATTTGTCCCGTACATGACGTCAAAATGTAAGAGCGGCTCGGCACTATAAAATGTACTACGGTAAGAGTGAGAGAGACAGAAAGCGCGGTACATGCTGCATTAGTACGACATTTTTCAATGAACTGAGAGACGAAACAAGACGCGACTCGAGAAGTAATGATATATTTTATTCACTCTAATGCTAAATAAATGTACTACGATGAGGGATGATGAATTTAAAATTTTGATTCTGCATTCAAAATTTTAATGCAATATTTTTGATAAATTACTTTTTTAATTGTTTGTCATTGCGAATAAGTTAATAAGTATTCTATCTAAGTGACAATTAATATTCATGTAAGTTTTTGTAATTATTCTGTTTAATGAATGACTTTCAATAACTATTTATTATGCTTGTTTAGCTAGTTTGTGTTCTTATTTTGGATTGGTTTATTATTTTTATATTGGTTTGAGAGAAAAACAGAGTAATATTATGACAATACTAACACAATAACATCAAATATCATATTCGTACTGGTTACTTCAAATGTATCGCCGAGCTTCAGTACGCCTCACCTCATTTGAAGTGGGACATTGTACCGGCTCAGTACAAAAAAGAGGCTACTCTTACAAACTCTTTTTCAAGTCGTGTCCTACTACCCAACACTAATGACGCGGACTACCTACGTACGTCGCCGGTAGAATAGTCAATCGGCCAATATTAGCTGCATTTATTTCGGTGCTAATTGTGACTGAGAAGCACGAAAGCGGGCCATATTAAGTCTTTTTAGTTGCTTTCATTTGTGATGTTTTGAATCCTAATTGCAATATTGCAATACAGTTTCGTCGGGAAAGATTAGATATCCTCAGTTGCGGCATTGTATACCGGTACAATAAAATTTATTATACACGTCGTGTTATTGGCACAATTTTGGTGGCTCTTCCACAAAGAACACTTAACAAGAGTTGAAGTTGCAGATTTATTATTAAAATAACTATATTCGTAACACTCGTACAAAACAAACAAATCAAGCGGTAAATTGAAAACCAACCATAAACATTTTTTTTTTCCTTCGCCCTTCTCGGGCAGGCTAAGGTCTTAGACCATACCGCCTCGTCTTCAGTGCATATTATCCTTCTTGTCTAAAAGTAAGGCCTAAGCCTCGTCTTCAGTTTCATCCTTCTTGTCCAAAAATAAGTAAGGCCGAAGCCACGTCTTTAGTAGTTTCCAACCATAAACAACATGACGTCAGTTGTCAGTTGCGTTTTGTTTCACCATTTAAAACTAATGAATGGCAACATTTTTTTTTTCTGATAAATTTTAATCATATTTTAAGTATTGATATGGATTATTGATAATGGAATGGAAGTATTGATATTTTGTACGAATTTTGATGTAGAATAAAGTATATTATATCTATCTATCCTATTCTGGATAAAGAAAAATCCAAAAAATCAAAAATCATAAAATCGATCCAACCGTTCTTGAGTTATAAATGGTTAAAGTAACACGGCTTTGTTTTATATAAATAGATATTAATAAGAATATTCTTATAACACTGCCCACTCACAAACTGCAGTGGTTAATCTGCAAACCGATTGCGGGCCAGGTTGACCACTGGAAACTCTTTTCTTGGTTTTGAATGTAATAAATCACTAGCCCATGACTTGGTTCACATGGAGTTACATATTTTCTTAGAGTAAAAAGTATATCACGCTGTTAGGATTTGTCCATTTCAATTTAATTTCTTCTTTATAACTTCTTTATAAAATATACTGAAATAAGCCAAACACTGTGTTTCATCTGAATATCTGAGCTTTGAAGAACTAAACCATATAGTTCATTCATCATTCATTCATCATCTGGCTAACGGAGCTGTAATATTTGTATTAAAGAACAAAATGCTTTTATGCAGAATATACTCAGCTTGTCGTACAATTATTCAAAACTTGTTCATCTGTTACGTTGCTATTACATAGCTATTAGCAGTATAATATATGCCCAAATTGCTTGAATAACGTCTGAGTATGCGCCAAATCAGCTAATTACGGTAGTCTTATTCAGCGATTAGTTCCTATGAATGTTGTTAAACAAAACTTACTCAGAAGGTTTGTGCTGGCTAGGTGGTTTATGCTATTCTAGACTATAATCTATATAAGTCATCCAGGTTCGTTTAGTTATTTTGGTGTGCTTGAGCAACAAACAAACATATACCTTCGCATTTGGAAATGATAGATTATTTCAATTAATTGGGTTTTGCAAGATTTTGCAATAGATTCCACATTTCACTATTCATAAATAATTATACTATTGTCATAAAACATCAAAAATATTTAACATTTCACAGATTGCAAAAAGATGTCTGAAATTTTTATCATTTAGATAGGTATATAAAACTTTCACTTACACATTTTAGCAAAATAACAAATTATTATATAAAGATATTAGCAAAAGTCAAAGTACTCTTTACTAGAAAACTACTAAACGTATTTTGATGAAACTTAACAGTTACAAAGCTTGTATTTTATATACACATTACATATATACATACTTATGAGTGTAGCCGCGTATGGCGATTATTGATTTAATTAAAAATAACAAAACAAAAAAAACTAAAAATATCAGATAAGTACACAAAACTTACTCCTGGATATTTTTCAACATAAGCTCCGATCGGATGCTGCGTTTCTTCAACGAATGTTCAAATTCTTCTTTCAAATCTGGCGGAGAGACCACGCTCACACATTCTCCTACTCGACTAGGAGGCTTCCAAAAGTCCAACTTCTCATTCTTCTCCATCAACTCACGTAAAAACTTCAAGTCTTCTTCTTTCTCGGGATGCACTTTATACAACGCCCAATTATCATATCTAACTTTTTCAGCAGTAACTATTACAGCTAAAATACTAAATAAAATAAGTTTAAAAATCATTATTAATTATTGCTTATTCACGTGTGGACTGACTGAAACTCATTCACTGGACATTTGTTATCATCATTTGCTTCATTCTGTTATCTTATTATTTCAAATTAACACTTCACCATATTATAATAAGTTTCATTTTCGTTTAATCTTTAGAGTATTTTTGTGAAATCGATAAATATGGCTAAATATCTTATCAAAATGTATTTTATATCTTTTTAAAACGATATTTTAATCCGATTCATATGGATAAACATAATTGATTTGCACATGTCTTTAGATAAGTAATTAGAGCAAGTGCTGTAACGATGGGCGCTTTTACCTGCGTACACAGGTAACACAGTCTGCACTAAAATCATAATTTGAATGCAACTGTAAAGCCTGCAATATGTACATGTTGGCCGAGCGTTGTCGAGTGAAGGCCAATACCAACATGTAAACAGTACATTTGCCTTGTCTTGCTATCGCTCGGTGTCACTTGCCTAGTTGGCCGACTGGAGGCCAGCGCCAACGTGTATAGAGCTCATTTGGTGCAACTTGTCTTCGCTCGCCGTTGCTCGTAATCACTTGCCTCACTTCGGATCGGTGTCGGTTTTTGGTCACAAATCAAAGGCGCTCGCCTGCGCTCGGCCAACGTGTGGGCAGCTCTACAGACCCTCTTCTACATTGGTCGTCTGCATTGGCGTTCGACGAACTTGTTGAACATGTAGACATTATTTCTTGCCTTGTACCTATTTGCCAACGCTTGCGTTGGCCTACGCTCGGCCAACATGCATGTATATATTTATTTATTTATTATTTTTTTATTATATACTTCATTGTGCACCTTTCAATATTACTATGGATACAAAAAAAATATATTGCAGGCTTTAGGATTTGCCAGGGTTGCGGGAATTTCCGGGGCTATGAGAATGGTCTAACGAGATACCGTAGATTTCGAACGCAAGGGCAACTGAAAGAACAGGATAGGTTTCAGGTCAGGTGGTTTTTAGTCAGTAGAAGTCTCAAACTCCCTTCCACACCTCCTACAGCGGGAGGAGTAATTTGATGATTTTCCCCCGAAAAGAAGACGTAAAAATTACTCAATGGTTGACAGATTTGATGTGCCTTTGATTTTTGCTCATTTTTGTTGCGTGAAAAATGTTTTGATCTAGAAAGTAAGTTTTATATCGCTTTCAATTATATTCTGTGAAATATAAATTATATCACACTAGCTTTTGCCCGCGGCTTCACGCGCGTTAATTTACACTTTTTCAATAATTCTCCGTAAGCTTTTTTGCCGGCATCATCACAAAAAACTTTTATCGCCTATTTTTACCCCCTTTAGGATAAAATTTTTACAAACTTTGAATTTCGTATTTATTAATATCTAATCTAAAGTCTAAAAAATAAGTTTCAAACTTCCAGCTTTAAATATGACGTGATTTCTATACAAACTTTCATCCCCTATTTCAACCTCTTACAGCCTTTTTTTCGCATTAAATAGTAGCCTATATTCTTTGTCAGGCTCTAGACTATATCCGTATCAAATTTCATTTAAATCGGTTTAGTAGTTTAGGCGTAATTGCGTAACACACAGACAGGCAGAGTTACTTTCGCATTTATAATATTAGTAAGGGTTTGTATAAGTTGATATAGCTGACTTGGTGACCCTATGGTTACAGGCACAACACTGAGTTGCCGGTTGTGAGTTTAAGCCCAGGCAGGGACATTACTTTGTGATTAAACCATCACCTACTAACGAAGGAAACTAACCCAACATTACTGGCATGCCCTAGAACCGAAAAATCCAAGACATGCGACATCCACTAAACCCACACAAGGCCGTCATGGTGAGTTACAGTCCATCCCTCTTATAGAGAGGAGACTTCTGTCTCACCAGTGGGAACATTGTGGGCAAATGACCAATAATATTTAATCTTAGTTGTTTAATATTTCTTCTTTCTAACTAATAATCCTAATCGACTTACTAGTGAATTTAAAGCTATGTTTTCTAACCTAAAATTTATCAACAAATACAAAACGATGTAAATCAAAAGCATTAATTTCGGTATAACGAGCTAGTTTTCATAAATAAATTGTATTATTTCCATTTTAACAACTCACACTTAATGAAAATCGACGGAATTTTAATCCTACCATTATAGTCAATGCTAAATCCAATATAATCCTGGTAAATATTTACCTATGTCAGCGTTAACAATAAATATCATGTTTCGATTTATTTTAGTCGTGGTCATCTATACTAGTCTATACTTTACTAGTACTTCGTCCACGTCGATTTTGAAATAATGTATAACCTTACTATCGATGAAAACATTTTTAGAATTGGATCATCAGTCCCGGATATTATATACCACTTAAAGAAACTCACAAACCAATACATCTTTATAATATTACTATAGAATAAAACGGTTAACTAATGCTTTGCTTACCATACACACATACGCGCGCACGCACTTGCCATAATATCTATACACTCAAACACCACACATACATAAAAATCCTTACCCCTTAGTTACTCACATATCATACGAAATTAAATATTCAATACAAAATTTCCGTATTTTATTTTCTTTAATTTAATACCCTTATCTTAAACACTCATTTGTAACTGTAGTGTTACATGTATAGTCTATTGTTTTTGTTGTGAAGACCGTATATACTTGAAAGGCGACTCCTATGTAAGATAATAAATATTTTAGTAGCTTAAGTTAATAAAACTGTAAACAAATTAAATTTAATTAATATTTATTTAATGAGTTGCAATTAAGTCTAATTAGCACGCGAGGTTAATATTAAGACAATAATTTAATCAAAATAATCTCACACACAAAGTCAACAAAATGCCTGTGTATGCTCTTGCAACTCCTTCTAATCACCTCTTAATAAAGCAAACCTAACTGCAGTCTCAACGACCCTTAAATTACCAGACAAACTGCAAGACGCACATTTATTTACTCCGAAATTAACACTTTCATAAAATAATGCGATATAAAGTTGCATACGAGCGACTGCGACATGGCGTGGTCATCGCTAATTGTGATTAATAGTCGCTCTGCTGTCGACGTCATTTGTCTTCGAGCGTCGCACCGGGCAGTTTACTTTCTACTGAGCAAGTTTTTGACGACGTAGACGGGCGACTAAGTGACATTGAAAAGGGCGTTTTAAATTGTTTGGATTTTTATGATTTATGGCTAGTTTAACATACAGATACGTGTCTCGGAACGTACGTTGAGCCGTTGACCGGCTGTCATCTATACGTCTTTGACAGTCATTTTGGGTAGCCAAAAGCCAGAAAATCTGAGATTAGTATTGCCAAAAGCTATCATGCTACCCAGTTATTGGATTGTGGAGGTTAAATAGACAGTCGCTCCATGTAACACAATAATTATACTCAGTTGCAACTGGTTAGACTAAAAGTCAACTCCGACATTCAAATTAAAATTCCTTATTTCTTTGCCAACATGGGTAGGGGATAGTTATTGTACATGTTTTGTTTGTGTTCTCCATGCTCTGCCGGCATGCCCATATGCAAGATTTTTACACATCAATGGATTACAGTCTAGAATTAATCTATACTAATATTATAAAGCGGAAAAGTTTGTTTGTTTGCTTGAATGCGCTAATCTTCGAAAGTACTGGGTGGATTTGGATGCAATTTGGTATGGACGTAGTATGAAGCTTGAGGAAGGTTATAGGCTACTTTTTACGTAACTGCAAAAAAGGAGAGTTATGTTTTTACCGTGATAGAATCCACGGGAGCGAAGCCCCGCGTGAGTACTAGTTTACAATAAAAATAGAGTAACATGCTCGATATCAATAAATAGTACACAATGATTTAATGGGAAAATCATTGTAATTTTCATTGTCAAGGAGTATTTGGTAGTCAATAATAAAATAAAATATGGAAATATGTCAGAGTAAGAAATGAAATGTCAATAGAATAAATGAAATGTTTGTGTGTTACACATGTTAGTTCTATTATTAATTACCATTACTGTCCGTAAGGATTCCCTTTTAAATATTCCTTCACACTGTAATACACCTTATCAGTTAGAAATTGCTTTAGCCTCTGCTTAAATATGTGTAAGTTGTCTATGTCTGTAATACAACAGGGCAATTTATTATAAATTTTGGATGTCATGCAATATGTACTGGAGCTCATTAAATAGGTTCGAGAGGGTACAGTCTGAATTTTATATCTATATCTTGGTACATAGTTGGGACAATTACATATAATTATAATTGAATCAATTTAGACAAAAACCTATATAATTGAATCCAAGCTGAAGGATTACTAACAAAGATAACTTTAAATAAGTCAGAGAATTACTAATGAAATGCACGCTGCTATGCACGCTGTATTTGATGACGCTGTCAAAATTCTGTCACCATTAAGATTAATTGATGTTTATGGTCTGTATGTTGTTCTAATTACACATTTTAATAATACTTTATTTATAAGATGGCCGTAAAAATTTTAATGTGTATACACCGTGACGTAATTATCAGCATATAAAATCCATAGCCAAGAAACCAAACATCTCAAAACATGGTGTTGATACGCAATCGCCCGTCTACCCGCCCACCCGCAATGAAGTTAAATCCACCGCTTAAACCGCGTAATTATTGCACGCTCGATCCGTCGGTTGAAACTAAAGTAATGTATTTTGTACACGAAGCAAATGAACTAAAACCCGTTTTAGAACCGAATTAAACATCACTATGTAATGTTGAGGTTACCAGCGTAATAATTTCGAGCTGCAACGCCTACGGTGGTGGATTGTGGGTAGATTGTATTAAGTCGTTGCGAAATGCAGTGAAATCATGTTGAGATTTAATAGGAGTGTTTAACACGTGTATTTGTACGTTTATTTTCCGAGTCGGAGGCTTCAGTCTAGTTCTATGTCTTCTGAAATATGTTCCCAAGTTCTCGATAAAATACAACATCCTAGGAGGTTAAGAAATTATGGTTATGTGGTGGTACCTTGTTATAATAATAACATTGACATTCAGTTAATAAAAAACATTTTGTAACACAATGTTTAACTTAGAGGGGGAGGGGCATACACATTTGACCACTTTCTAATGATTGACTTTGAGAAAAAATTATTTGAGATACCTCGATATCATTTTTAATGTTAAGTGTGGTTTGATGTAATTTTTTTAAGATTCTATTCCTTATATGGGAAGACCCCCTTAATTTTTTATTTTCGTAATTGTATCGTAAAGTGGTTTACAGAGTACATCTAGGTATCTATCTAGTTTGATCTCTGTAATATTAACCTCTAGAGCCCCAGCGGCACAAAAACGTGCCAGTAAACAAGTATTAGTTGAGCCCCGCTGGCATAAAATTTGTGTGCCAGCGGGGCTCAACTAATAGTTGACGTAAATAATGGCGGTCCTTGAGAGGTTAACAGTTTCGAAATAAAGTGGTCTTATCGCTAAAAGCGATCTTTTACAGACGACCTTTGATCTGACCTCTACAATCTGGTTTCTCTTAGTAGAAGGCACGTGTTTCTTTAAGAATACAAAAAAAAGATATTCATCTGTAATTGACAAGATGCTGTCTAATATTACAAGATAACTGAAATTCTTTCTTATAAAGAGAATACTGTTTTGTCATGTACTTAAGAAGTTTGAACTTGTCTCGTTCAAAATAAGATTGTTCTGCCAACCACAATAAATTAGAGTCTTAATAATTTAGTTTAGAAAATACTGTTTTCATGAACAAATAAAACTTTCGTTAGCCACTAGGTATATTTTTAACATAAGCCCTCGGGCTCAAAAGATTTTATAGTTCTCAATATTTATGAGAATTTCTGAGCCGTTTTACGTGAATAATTAATTTAAGGGAAAATTCTGTTGACCTCAATAATTTGGTTTTTAAAACAGACTGAGATAAAAATGGATTATTAATCGAACGAAAGATTTACATTAAAAATGTTTAAGATGAAACTGATTACATCAGAATCTGTGATTAAATTGTTTGTTATAATCTCTTCAATTACATGCTCGTTTGATCATTATTCGTCTCCATAATTTTGAGTTACAATAGTAATATTTTATTTTTTTATTGAGAATAGGCTTGCGTTTGACCACCATCTCACCTGATGGTAAGTGATGATGTGGTCGAAGATGGAGCACACTTGCCTAGAAGTAACCTATTCACTCTTGACTTAAAGACTCCCAGGTTATAGCGATCAGGAAACACAGACTCCGGCAGGGAATTCCACTCCTTAGCAGTGCGCACAATGAAGGTATTCCCAAAACGTTTCGTGCGTATGGGTGGGATGTCCACCATGTACCGATGGTTTTTGTCTTGTAGTCCGATGATGGAACGGGCTTGGCGGAATTAGATTGTGTAATTCCATCGCACACTCCCCGAAATGTAACCGATAGAAAACCGATAGACTTTCAACTCGTCATCATGTTCAAATTTAATTAAAACACGTTCTTCTTAACTTTAAGTAAGTTACAGGCTTTCATTACTCATAATTTTCGTAACTAGTCAGCCTATAATGTTCTCAATGCTGGGTTTCTTAGCTAATAAGTTAATGTAGAGAGGTCTATGAGAGAGAATGGACCGTAAGCCACCACGCTGGCATAGTACGTGTTAGTGTATCTTTGTAAGTAGTTTTAATAACTTGCTGTGCTAGCAATTTTATTTGAGTAGGAGATTTTGTCTGCTTTGCTTATGTGTGGCCTTACTCGTGTAACCTCCTCCATCTCGTAATGAAAGTCCCA
The DNA here is from genome assembly GCA_943138885.2 of Tholera decimalis. NCBI lineage: Eukaryota > Metazoa > Arthropoda > Insecta > Lepidoptera > Noctuidae > Tholera > Tholera decimalis. The sequence goes on along the minus strand of OW964565.2, from coordinate 7,459,948 downwards.
CTAGAGTCAAATCAATTCAACCATTTCAGATTTGCCCGGACAAACAAACAGGTGAAAAAAATCGTGTAGATAACTTAAGCACTTGAGAAGACATGGTAAGGTATTTTGAATACACGGAAAGACACTTCAATTTTATTTATATGTATAGATATTTTTCCTATGCACACGTAAACTTTACACAACCATTATCCAGACAAGCTAGCTCTAATTGCAAATTCTAGTAACTTGCAACTAACTCCTTAAATAGTCCGCCTCCATATAAATTATTTAGTCGCGCATTTATTACCATCACACGACACGTCCAAAGTAAAATACGTAAAACAATGACACAGACTTGAAGTGTAAATTACATAGTACATTTATCAGCCACGTCCCTGCTTGCCACAATAATGCGGTTGACTTCATCTTCTAATAATTCTCTTTGTCTTGTTCGGTTGGCGTTTGCCGTTTTTTCTTGTGGCTCAAGTTATGAGCTTATGGTAGTATTGACTGTCGTTTCATTAGCAATGGTGGACAGATTGCTATCTATTTAGGAAAAATACGGTTTGGTTTCTGTTCTTATTTCGTTTGTTATTGAGAAGATTTCAAAGAGTAACTAATACTTATAAATACTTTTTTAGAGTTTCGTAGTTAACAAGGAACCTTTATAGTTTCACCATGTTAGTCTGTTTGTCCATCCATCTGTCCACGGCTTAGCTCAGAAACGATTGGTACTAGAACGGTGAAATTTTGCATGGATGTACAGACGCCAGCAGATGAAGCTACCCGAAACTGTCAAATTTTCCCAATCAATCTTGAACCTAATCTCTTTAACAATAAAGTTGAAAATCTATAAAAAAAATTGACAGATTGTTGTTTTTTGACGTGCTGGCGTCTGAACATATTAATCACGCCAACAAAGTAGTGAAATAAAATCATGAAAATTCGTTTTTAAGGTACTCCCCCAACAAGTAAAGATGATTATTTTTATCTCATCTCTCCCGTTGTGTGGGTTTTGTTGGATAGGTCGATCAAAATTAATGGGAGTGTGGAAAGACCAATTTACGATTTGGTGATCCGTTTGCGAAATATTAAGCTTTAAGGTAATATTTAAGAGCTATGTTGGTTAATGTTGGAGATGGTCTTTAACCTTTTGCAACTGCTCAATCTACATAATATGTATAACCTACTGACCTTCTCGCTCCCGCTTCTACATTCCTCCACCCTCCATCAGCCGTACATCACGACATGTCGTTAGGGGCAGGAGGTGGCCCAATAAATCAGGGGACGTCGTCTGTACCATCCGCTTGCACTCACTAATGTGAGCCCGTGTAATGAATGAGATCTGATCTCTGATTGTCGGTTTTTAGATTTAATAGCCTTTGTTATATTTGCGGATTGCCTGTTATGGTTGAATTGTCAGAGTTAAATGCCGTTGGAAGAGGCGTCGTAGAAGTTTGGGAAAAGACATCATCATCTTATTTATTTATTAAAATTAAGCGTCAATAGCCTAATGGATAAGGTTTCGGACTTGTGATCGAGAGGTCGCGGGTTCTAACCCCACCTATTACACTATTGCTGTGAACCCACTCCAGACACAAGCATATTTAGCTTAGTTGGAGGGGCTAACAGGATTGCTAGTAATCCGTCCGCACAAACTGCTTCATAATAGGAGAGGACACACTCTCACTCACCGTTTTCAGGATGCTGTTACGACTGTCCCTTATTCTCCTCAGAAGTGAAGCCGTTTTCTTACGTATAATCGCTTGAAACGCGTCCGTACGAGCTTGTGCAAACATTTATGAGGCGCTACAGTAACGAGGCAGTCGCAAGAGCATCCTGAAAGTATTAATATACTGGACGCGGAGCACATCTAGCGATCTTTTGGCGTAACTGACCCATAGATTGTCCGTGTACAGAAAATATTTTTATTATTTTTTTTATTATTAAATATAGGTTCGCGTTTGACCAACATCTCACCTGATGGTATGTGATGATGTGGTCGAAGATGGAGCACGTTTACCTAAAAGTAATCTATTCACTCTTGACTTAAAGACTCCCAGGTTATAGCTATCGGGAAACACAGACTCCGGCAGGGAATTCGACTCCTTAGCCGTACGCACAATGAAGGTATTCCCAAAACGTTTTGAGCGTATAGGTGGGATGTCCACCATATAAAAACAAAACAAACAAAATTTCAAAGGCAAGTTCGCCTTTTTGAAATTTTGTGTTGTTGTTTACCTTAGGCATTATCTACCAGTCAATCATGGTAAATGGTCTTTATTTTGAAAATTGTTTATTAAATAACACTTTTACACGTCATTAGTGGTTAACGTTATCATGGGTGGTGAAGAGATAACATAACAGGTGCATAAAAATGAAACTTCTTTTCATCTTTTGCTTAGCCTTTTTCCAACTATGTTCTGGTGAGTTTCCAGTCTAATCGGATACAACTGAGTAACAGTATTTTACATAAAACGACTGAAAGACTTGGCAAGACTAATATCAGATTTTCAGACATTTTATTTATTTATTTATCATCATACAATTATGATTACAGGCTTATCACCTAATGTAGTCAACTTTTATACATATTTAAAAACTACAGCTAAACAATTATTATTCTTATATTATTATTATTATAATGCAAATTATTATTATTAAATTCAATATGTTATGATGTAGACATGGAGAAATTCAATACTAAGTATGTACATTCTCCATGTCTACATCACAACATGACCATAACATATCTCATTGAGAGCTCTCGCTATGAACCCACCCAGAGTACAATAAAACAAGTCTATGCCTTCTGCTATACTGTTGAGGATACGGAGTGCACGCGTAAACGGCGCCTCATTCACCACACATCACATCTGACCACCCGTCAAAAATGTACAATGCAACTGGGACCACAGGTTGACGTGAAGGTAGCGAGAAATCCCATCCACGGGCTGGCTTCAGCCACTATCTCTTCAGTGGATAAACTATTTTCCTCTTCGAGGAAAGTTTTTTATAAATAACACTTTAAAAACGTCATTTTGTTTCGTTTTTTTAAATAGCTGAAGTCCGTGTTTCCGAGCTACCTTGAGAAAAAACAATGACACTAACTCAAAGGTTTGAAGTCTCGACAATTCGTACATAAATCATATGAGAACCATGAAGGTTTAGGTCTGTTGTGCACTTTTGCTGAAAAAACACTCAGATTTTATGTCGGATCTGATCAAACAGTGCAAGCATTTGTCACTTAACGCGTCGCTCAACTCAGAACAAGCTCGAAGGATTTGACGAACAATAGCAAAGTAAGGGCATACTAGTAGTCAAACTACCAAATAGTGCTGTAATCTATACTTCTATACTAATATTTTAAAGCGGAAAAGTTTATTTGTTTGTTTGTTTGCTTGAACGCGCTAATCTTCGAAAGTACTGGGTGGATTTGGATGCAATTTGCTATGGAAGTAGTTTGAAGCTTAAGGAAGGTTATAGGCTACTTTTTACCCGACTGCAAAAAAGGAGAGTTATGTTTTTTACCGTGATAGAATCCACGGGAGCGAAGCCCCGCGTGAGTACTAGTTTACTTATAATATTACGATTGATATGATTTCAACTTAATGCTACATAATAAGCCCATGTACTACATATAATACATAAATTTTAAATAAATAATTGTATTTACTTCAGGGAGTATGCGCAGGAGCTCCATGACCTAATTCCTCCGTCTCCCTTTCACTACCGATCTACCAGACGTACTGATGAGCACTTTTTTTTTTGTGAGTGGCACCTTGCAGGTCAACCTCTGAGGTTGTCGGCTGCTTAACCGGGCTTGCTTGTGGTTGCCTTAATTAATAAATGAATTAAAGCCTCCAGCCAGGGCTTATTAAAAACTTACAAACTAGGCGACTACACGCTAAGGGCACCCCCTGTGGGGTACGGACATCGGCTTAGGGCGTCGCAGGGGGAGGGCAGCTAGGGACAGGCTGGATCATATCATTATTATTATTAATAAGGGAATTTAAAGCTACTGGCTCAGCGTCGCGGGCTGGCTCTGGCAAGGGTCGGGGCGGACTATTACGGGGACGTCGCGGCGGGCCTCGGCGGCGAGGACGGAAAGACGGTCGATTTTTGTTTTTGTAAACTGTGCTGGTTTCCTTACGGCTCTCTTGGAGCAGGGTGAGTGCGTCATTGGGAGTGACTGATGGGTACCATCCACACTTGGTAAATGTATCGTCTTGTCGTACCAAGAGTTCCTCCTCCACATTTATCGTGCGCACAGCCACGCTATGGAACTCCCTGCCGGCTTCAGTGTTCCCTGCCACTTATGACCTTTCAGCCTTTAAAGCAAGAGTGAACAGGCATCTTCTGTGCTCACTCGCTCCATCGTAGATCTCATCTATCGCTTACCCTCAGGCGAGATCGATGTCAAGAGTGGGATCATCTGGAAATAAAAATAAATAAGCTATTTAATATTTTTTCAATCGTTAATCAACACTACTTGAATGCGAAGGTTATCTGTCAGTCTGTTACACTTTCACTTTTAGACCACGCGACGATTTTGAAAAAAAAAAATCTAGCAAAAAATGGAACCGACTTCCATATCAAAACACTACAAAGCCAAAAATAACTTTAATTTCGGAAGTCGGTGTTATTGGTTTTGGATTTTCTTTTTTTTTTTTCACACCGCCTTCCGAAATTAAAGTTATTTTTGGCTTTGTAGTGTTTTGTTATGGAAGTCGGTTCCATTTTTGGCTAATATTTTTTTCACGCTTTTTAGTGGGTCGGTTTGTAATTTATCTAGTTACAAAAGCCATAATGTCAACAACTTATCACCTTTTACAAAATATTGCTTTTCCCGATGCATAGCCGTTAATTTTTGAGGAGTTCTCCTGGTACTTGACCATCAGCTCTACATCACCATATGTATTGTGACGAGCATAAAGTGTTTAACATCCGTTCTCAAGTAATCGAATCGCAATCCATGAAATACTTATTATTGAGGAGTTTCAGTGGCCATCTGTGGTCTTCATCATCAGTTCAACTTCCCCAAATGGAACTTTTCGGAAGCAACTGCACAGGTTACTATAAGAAACACCCAAAACTCTATAGGTATGCCTATAATATTTGAAGAGTTCCTTCGATTTCTCCAGGATCCTATCATCTTATCCTGATTTCGTGACAATGGGACCAACTAGAAAGTATACCCATTGAAACGCAAAAATAATTTTTCTAATCGATCCAGCCGTCTCCGAGTTATGAAGTAACATACATAAAAATTGAGAACCTCCTTTTTTTGAAGTCGGTTAAAAATAGAAATAGACATACCTAGATAAGACCTTGACAAAGGACATAGGCTATATTTTTCCCCTTCCGCAGCCAGATGCTGGTATTAAAATATATTTACTGGTATGTATTATTTAAAGAATCATTGCACGATTCATAACATTTATTTTAATTATGAATTATATCATATATTTAAATGATTAAACAGTGTATTTTTAATTCAATCTCGTTATTTTAAATTCCAAAACAGTTTTATTTTTTTTAGCGATAAGCTGAGCATTGAAAATCAGATTACCAAACGGGCAAAATTGCATTCAGCAAAAGATTTACAAATTGTTTGCTACCGACTCTCAGCACAAGCACCACAATAACCCAATTCTCCAGCTGGCTCCAACAATTAGAGCAGGTCAACAAACAACGCACTCGTTTCATTTTTCAGCGTAACATGAAAACGCAAAGCTGCCAATTTGCAAGCGAAAAAGTCTCTATAAATATCTTTAATCCCAAACTCTGCACACAGCGTATCAACGCGTAAAACTAATAAATCTATTAAACCAAACAAATACAAAGTATTGGGATCCCAATTAGAGTGACTGGCAGTATGCCAGATGATGGCCGGGACAGAGCACAATGCATAGCAATTGGTCGAATTAAGCGGGACTTAGATTGATGTCCTGTGGTTGCCACGTAAAACTTTAATGCGTTTGATACAATGAAAAGTGTTCACCCGTTATCCATTATGCAATGACGCAACGAAAATTATGCGTTTCATTTAGCAATTGAAAATGTTGATGCACATAGTGATGAATGTATCATTTGGGTAAAATTAGAAACAGTTAAGTATTAAAATATTCAACAAAACTAAATTCATATAATACATCAGTAACTTAGAAATTAAGTAACTTCTTACATCTACTAAACCTGACTACGTAGATAAATACGTAATAAAACACACTCAGGTGTCGAAGAAATCGTTCACATTGCGGTCGTCTAGAAACGGACCCAGAAGACTGGGGTTTACATTATTATATAATCCAATTTTCTGTAACCAACACTAAATGCAGAATTAAAAACTGAGAACCTTATATAATTTATTCATAATACCCGCTTTCCAATTAAAAATAATACAGATAACACATACAGCATAATCTCTATTCATACTGCAAAAAAAGCAAGTACGTGAAACACGCTTTTAGTGCTAACAATATTTCGGACTAGCTTAACTAAATAGGTAAATACAGAAGGTTTAGTATTATATGTTCGGTAGCTCAAATGTCTCGTGGTGACACCTTTTTTTTCGGTGGGAAAATCATCTAATGACTCGTTTTGCTTTGGGTGGAGTGGAAGAGAGTGTCAGACTTCTACTGACTAAAACACACCCTGTTCTTTCAATAGTCCTACCGCTTCAGGGTTGCGATATCTCTTTAGAATATTCCCGCAACTCACGTGCTGACACATAAACCTTTTAAACCATATAAAATTATTTGCTTACTTTAATTACTGATTCAATTGTTTTATTCAATTGGTTATTATAAGTAGCATTACTTCTTGCTATAAATCCCCTCCTTTTTCATTGATACATTTGATATTTATTTGTATATGTTTTTGATATTATATGTATGTATTTTATGGTAGATGGTAGTAGATGGTAAACGACCAAGTGGTCGTAGTCGCAGACGATGGGTTGACCAGGAGTCCGAAGTACTACAGATGCCGATGCCCCAGGCTCTCCATTATGCTTAAGATCGTAGTAGATAGAGGAGCCTTTGCAACGTTTCCGTCGTAGCTACGATCCTCAACACTGAGGGACCGACTGACTGAGGAGGAGGATGTATGTATTTCGACGGTTAAAAGGTAATTGTGCATAAGCGACAATTTGGTCGAAATTGACTTATGAATGCCATTCTACTTAAAATTTTCCACTCTTTCGAATGCGCTAACTGTGATGCGCTCTGTGATGACTTTTTTGTCACTTATGCCCAAGCAAAAAACTGCGTTTTGTAGAAAGTTATGTCCATTTCCAAACTTTAAACTGCTCTCCTGGACAATTTGATTTTTGTCTCTTATACCCTATTACCTTTTAACCGTTGATTTATATTATTATTTTTAATTCATATTATTTATGATGTTTGTACACTGACAGCCCTAAATCTGTCTCCTTGAAGTTCTGTCTATCCAAAGGTTGTATGTAAGAGATCGCCCTGTGCGATAAAACCGCTATTGTACACTCCTTTTGCATTTTATTTCCATAGAAGTATTATAAGGTGTACAATAAAGTACATCATAAATAAATAATCAGTACCTCTTCATATTCAACATAATTATGATGAACACATCTGTAAATTCAGGCTTTGTTCGATATTCGAGATCAAGAGCGAGCTCATCCAAAGTATAAAAAATGCCAACTTATATGGAATACCTTAAGAGCAACTCGCTCTTGTGCAATTTAAGCAGGTGGCCAATGTGGAATAAATAAATAAAAAAATAGCGGACCTACGGCTAAATTTTTGCATGGTATAAAACAAAGTCGCTCCAGCCGTCTGTGCGTTTAGAGCTTTTAAACTACGCAATGGATTTTAATGCAGTTTTTAGGAATAGACAGAGTGATTTAAGAGCAAGGTTTATAATTATGTATAATACATGCATATTATAGTAGAGAAGTTCTAAAATTTGTATTATTAGTACATTGCACCCGTGCGGAGTTGGGGCGGAACGCTAGTAAAAAATAAATGGCTGTCACGATTGCTTTTGCACTCACTAAAGTTTATCTATGTATTTGTGCGTGTATTTTTGCACGTCGTATGCAGTTTATTTACTGTATCTACCTGCCTTGCCTGTCTGACCTAGATTCGTTCCGAGGGAAAAAATACATGACTGCGTTTCGTTTGTGTACATTTGTGTCGCGAGAACAATATTGGCAATGTACTGATGAAAAGTTCCGTGTCAGAAATTGGACATTTTTGCTGCAGTTAAATTCATTTTCTATTTACGCTTCTCATCTATGTTTTGTTCACTCAAATGGGGCTCAGGGGAATTTATTATTAGTTCATCAATTATTTAGAAGCTTACTTGACTAGTAATCAATATCCTACTCAAGGTTTGCAGATTATGAACTGCTGGCTTATGCCCCCGACTTTATGCGCGGGAAATTTTTCACGCGTAAACCCCGATCCTATGGGAATTCCGGGATAAAAAGAAGCTTATGTGTTATTCTAGAATTTTAGCTATCTACATACAAAATTTCATTCATATACGTTCAATAGTTTTTGCGTAAAAGAGTTATAAACTTCCATCCGTGCATTCATTCATCCTCACCCAACATTTATAACATTAGTACGATACGATAGACTGAAGCCCCTAGAAATATATTCAATCAATATGGAGCCCTGTATGGAGCCTATTTCTGGAATGAACCTTTTTTTGTAATAATACTCGCGTTTGACCAATATCTCTAGGGAAGATAAATTGCCAGTGCATGCGGGCCTATATTGACCATTTCTAGCTGTTGTACTCATTTGTAACTTATATAGGTTATAAAATTAGAGGATTATTTCTTTCACGTCAAAAATACACCAGAAAAATTCCAACCAGGTGTGTATGGACTACTTTTGTGTGTGGTTGCGGGAATGTTCTAACGAGATACCGCGGCCCCGGACTATAAGGGCAAAATGAAGGAACAGGATGGGTTTTCAGTCAGAGTGAGACGGCAGACGAGAGAGCGGGAAAATGTTCCCTGCCACTTATGACCTTTCAACCTTTAATGCAGGAGTGAAAAACATCTTCTGGGCTCGCTCGTTCCATCGTAGACCTCATCTATCACTTACCATCAGGCGAAATCGAGGTCAAAAGTCATCCGGAATAAGAAAAAGAGTGATGTAATGATTTTCCCACCAAAATAAATAGGCTAATAGACACATTTATTCCTTGGGAGAATTGACCCCGCGAAACGAAGGGCAGCAGGCATATGCTCAAACTCCACTACGTATGGTAACCTTCATCGATATCCTCCGCCTTGGGTTAGATATGGGTCTGTCATACTTCTACTGACTTAAACCACACGGTGTTTTTCCTCGTCACTTCTTGCTGGAATGCGGGGACACGTTATCATCATTATCCTCTGCAATTTTTTTTGTGTGTGGCATCTCGCAGTTCAACCTCTGGGGTGTTCTCTGCTAAACCGAACTTACCTATGGCTGCTATAATGTAGTTAATAATTTAATTAAAATGTTGAGCCAGGGCTTATTTTGCACCAATTGTGACGTCATGTATGTAATTATGGTACGTTTAAAACAAAGCCTTCGACAAAACTGAGAATAAATAGATAGAACATTTATTTGGTACAATAGGAGACACAAAATACATTCATTTATATTAAACACGTAAAAAACAGAAAATAAAACGTACAATAGGAACAAATTACGGAGTCCCCCAAGGTAGTATACTAGGTCCCACCCTCTTCTTAATTTTTATTAATGATCTGTGCAATCTTAATATCCCTAATGGTAAATTTATTGCATTTGCAGATGACACTGCCAAAACATTTACAGCGGATAGTTGGTTAGAGCTTGAACATGCAGCTCAATTTGGCTTTAACACAGCTCTAGCATGGCTCATCTCACATAGCCATTCACTAAATACTAACAAAAGAAACTTTCTTACTTACTCAATCAGCGCAATCACACAACCACACACTCCCATCATAATAAAAGCACATCTTTGTCAGTCTAAAAGCTCCTGTCAATGTTCATCTATAGCATTTATTGAACATACAAAATATTTGGGAGTTGTGCTGGATAAACACCTAAATTTCAAGATGCATATAAATTTTGTTACATCAAGAGTCCGTAAACTAATATGTATATTTAAAAACCTCCGATATGTAGCGAATTTAATAACTATAAGAACCGTCTATTTTGCCTTTTATTGTTACATATTGTATATCTTGCTGGGGTGGTGCGGCAAAAACGACTCTGAAGTCTTTGGAAATAGCCCACAGAGCTGTTTTAAAACTTGCATCCTTTCGCCCTATTTTATATTCTACCAGTGAGTTATACAAAGATTGGAAAGTTCTTAACATACGACAACATTACATCTTAAAAGCCATCCTACTACAACATCGTAAAACTCCATTCGAAAAAATATCTAAACGACATAAAGATCTAATTTGTACAGTACCGCAAACCCGATTATCTTTCACTAAAAGATTCTGCTATTATCAAAGCCCGAATTTATACAGTAAAATTAATAAATACTGTCCAATCTATGGTATGACGTACCATAGATGCAAAAAAGCAGTTTACTCCTATCTACAAAATAAAACTGATGAGAAAGAAAAGTTTGTAACAGCATAAATAAAACTATACATCGCCATCATAACACAAGCAAACCCACATACACATGCATGTACACAAACACTAACATGAAACACACACAGCCACACACTCACGCACACACAAACACATACATATACATGCCAACCTTACCTTATTATTATTACTTTTTTAACTATATATAGTATTCATTACACTTATATTAACAATATTATAATTATAATACCCAATGGGGCCCGCACTGTACTTCCTTATACAGGTTATTCTATAACCTAGCTGGGAGTGCAGCACCTCACCATCATTTTAGTTATTGTAGTACTTACTTAAATATGTATGTAGTCTAAGTCTAAGATACTGTATAGATATAAGTAAGCAAATAAATAAATACATTAAAAAATAAATAAATATAATGAAAGAATGTGAAATTTCATACATTAAAAAAAAACATTTAAACGAGACAAATTCGCTGTGTCTCGAGTTTGCACCAAATGGGTGCCCAGCTCAGCATGTGCCAGGTAGGAAGTACCTAGCGCTTAGATAAAAACTTATCAAATTGCGCCTCTTTTTAAAGACAAATATCAAAATCTTATTACAAGTTTTCTTTTATCCACAATTGGACCCAACAATATCACCACAGATGCTGCAAAATTCATGACCTCGAAGTGGTCTCTGTTTACTCAAACTGCGGTCTAAGGCTCTTGGCAGCATTCCAAGACAGGATTAATTAATTGGGACACTGAGACACTTCCGTGCCGTCTTAGTGCCATTTAAGGAGTTTAATTTTTAAGTGCATTAAACTAGATCCAACTATCCGTTCTTAATCTTGAAGTTATTTTCGAAATAAGTTTTTAAGTAATTGATATTGTTGATTGGTTTTATTTGAACCAGTTAAACTACATTGTCTTTTTGTACTTTTAAACCTAAAAAAATGTAAAAAATGTACAAAATAAGAATAACAAAGAAGAATCAATTAAGCAGTCCAACCGTTTTTGATTTTTAGTCAGACAGACGAACCACTATTTATACAGTAGAATATAATTAGGTATATTATAACTAGCTGATACGACAAAAATTCTCTATCTGTCCTTATAAACCTTCCCTGTATGTATTAACTAGCTTGTGCCAGCGGCTTCGCCCGCTTGGGAAGTTTTTCCCGTGTAAATCCCGATCCCGTGGGAATTACACAAAATCCTTTCTTAGCGGATGCCTATATCATAACATCTACCTGCAAGCCAAATTTCAGCCCGATCCGTCCATTGGTTTGGGCTGTGCTTTGATAGATCACTATGTCAGTTAGTCAGTCACCTTTGAGTTATATAGGTACAACGTGTAACATAAAGGGTATATACATAACAATCGCACGCCTTCTTTGGACGATAGCAAATAATATGGCAAGGTTTTTGTAATCCTATGTCTACATGTGTGGAACTTATTAGAAATATTAATAGATTGATACCAGAGGCCGATTTTTTCAAATGAAGAAGAATGAAGAGAATTATCGTGTTATTGTCAAGTGACGTGGAAAGTTATTGATCCTCGTAGTGCTGTGACACGTTTGTTATGTATGGTATTCAAGAAACATGTAAAACCGATAATTTGGTATCAATTCTTTGAGTCACTCATTTTGACCTGAAACTGTGCAAAGAAGAGAAGAAATGCGCAAGCACGAACTCAGAAATTACTTAAAAGGCACGTGGACGTAAAATACCGTCCACAAAAACTTCAGATAAAAATTCCAACTCCAAAAACTAACTTCACCAATTAATATTTCCTGTAAATGTTGGAAAACAATTTTAATTGAGACGCCAAAGTTAGAAATAATTTCCATTTCTTCTTCTCATTAGCGAATGATGCAACTTTTGGATTTTGTTTACTTAATCAATTTTTATTAGCTTGTTTACATTATAAGCATGTTTTTTAGGGTTCCGTAGCCGAATGGCAAAAAACGGAACCCTTATAGTTTCGTCATATCTATCCTCTGTCTGTCTGTCTGTCCGTCCGTATGTCACAGCCATTTTATTCCGAAATTATTAAGACTATTCATGTGAAACTTGGTAGGTAGATGTATTCTGTAAACCGCTTTCCGATTTTAAGAAAAAAATAAAAATATTTAAAATAAAGGGGGCTCCCCATACATGGAACTAAAACTGAAAATATTTTTTTGATGAAACCTATGCGTGTGTGGTATTTATAGATAGGCTTTAAAAAATAAATTAAGGGTTTCTAAAACCACTTTTTTATAAAGTCAAACGTTTTAAAAGATATACGCTTCCAAAGTGGTCAAATGTGTCCCTCTAACTTCTATAATAATGGAGTGAAAAATTTCTTTTTAACACGCTTTTATTAGGTCGACCTGTATGTGACTAACTATGTAATGGAATCTAAGGTAACTAATTTAACCATCTTCCAAGGGTCGTAGCGTAATGAAAATTAGCAGCTGTATGTAGTTCTGATGACAATAAAATAATATGATACTGTCAAACTGATCTGATGATGGAGCCAGAAGATATGAACTGGAACTGCATGATGGAAAATCGTATCATAGCTGTTTTGGATTTCTTATAAAAGTCTTGTAATGAACTTTGACCTCGAGTAGCTTTCAAGGTCTGATGATGAAGCCGGAAGATAGGTACTGGCATTCCATGATGGAATATCGTATCATAGTCGTGTTTGCACTTGTGAGAAAGGCTACGTAATGGACTTTGAACACGATCACGATCTTTGATCGATCATAAAAGCGTATTTTTCTAGTGTTTTTTAAACTATCAATTTTTTGTAATTTGTTACAGACAGTGTCTGTGGCGCAACTACCTACTTACTACATTAATGGGGCATGCGGTGCTAACCTTTAAGAAATTGTTACACTAACCTAAGATAGTTGTAGAACATTTAATTTATTTATTTAAATGTATAAGTGTAAACAGTTGTTGGTTGGGACTATTCACATCACCACTATTTGATTGAGACATTCTGTAGAATGAATCTAGACCGAGTCTCTTCAAGTTCAAGGATCCAAAGAGATAATTTCTGTATGACTGAAATCGAACCCATTCCAACATCATTTCATTCAGGTGATGTAGATCTTTACCACTCCACAATTAGGCGAGTTTGTTTTTCTCATAAGGAATGCAAACTTATTGCATGGAATGTGTCCAGACCTGAGTCTATGGGCGGTTACTACTAATTTCCTACTTCAATTACTATTTATAAACTAAGGAACGTGAAAATGGTGATCATGCATGGTTTTATTCCATTTGCCTTTTTCTAATGACCTTTTGTCAAAATACTCCTTCCAATCATCGTTACATTTATTTTCAACCGACGACAAAAAAAGGAGGAGGTTATCAATTCGACGCGTATATATATATATATATATATTTTTAATGTATGATCACCGATTACTCGAAGACGGCTGAACCGATTTGGAAAATTCTTTTTTTGTTTGATAGGGTATACTTTGAAATTGGTACCATTTATCACCAAGTCAGGATCTGATGATTGGATCCTGGAGAAATCGAGGGAACTCTTCAAATATTATAGGCACACCTATGGCGTTTTCGGTATTTCTTATAGTAACTTGTGCAGTTGCTCTCAAAAAGTACCATTTCGGGAAGTGGAACTGGTGATGAAGACTACAGATGGCCGCCGAAACTACTCAATAATAAGTATTTCGTGGATTGCGATTCGATTACTTGTATATGGATGTTAAGCACTTTATGCTCGTCACAATGCATATGGTGATGTATAGCTGATGGTGAAGTACCAGGAGAACTCCTCAAAAATTAACGGCCCAGCATTGGGAAAAGCAATATTTTGTAAAATGTTATAAGTAGTTGACATTTAGGCTCTTGTAACTAGGTAAATTAAGAATCAAACAACTAAAAAGAGTGAAAAAAAATTTTTACCAAAAAATTAAACCGACTCCCAAGAAACACTGCAAATTAAAATTATTTTTCACTTTGCAGTGTTTCTTGGGAGTCGGTTTAATATTTTGGTAAAAAGTTTTTTTACATAGCGCTTTCGAATACTTACTCTAAAGTTAAACGAACCTTGACTGTTACCAATCGACGATACCAATGACTGTTTGCCATAACATTTTTTCATCTTTCTCAATGAGTCTTCACTAGCTCTTTCTTTGTTCGTATGACTTTTCATACCCTCAGTCTTCAACTATCTCTATGCCTCATCAAAAGCATATTAGTTTAGATTTTAATCTATGATCAAAGCTCCCTGATCGCTTTAAATAAACTCTATTTCTCTGAATACAAAATCCAAGTAAGTAGGTTAAATAAAACGATGGGCTTAATTCACTACTGTCCCGTCCCGCTGTACAAAGACGTTTGGAGTGCCTAGAGGACCACTCAGACTTTGGCAAAGATCCCGCTGTATCTTTAAATTTTCTACTTAATCCACAGCATTTTCAAGTGATTATTAAAGTTAACGAGATTCTGTGCAGCTATGTTCTGGCTTTGTTTCACACTGGTGTGGCGTTTCGTTGTTTTGTGGCGATGCCGAATTCATAACTAGGTATGTCCGTGATTTCTTCCATGTGGGAGATGATACCTTGCCTTCAAGTTTTTCCTCGCGTAAATCACGATCATGTGGGAATTCGTGGATATGAAGCAGCCTATTTAATAAGAACATTTATTGTAGGTATGCATGCACATATAAAGAAGATATAAAATAAAAATTCAAACATGTTTCAATTAAATTGCATATAATCCGAAACAAAACAAAACGTAAAATCAATCAATGGGGCTAATTAGCAAAAATATTGATAGCTGTGTATAGAAAGAAGTAATTCTTCATATTCTCTCAATATTCCTTTTTTTTTCAAAGATTGTTAGCATGTGGGTAGAATTCACATTACTAACAATCCTGTTAACGCCTCCAACTAAGCTAAATATGCTTGTGTTTGGAGTGGGTTCACGGCAATAGTGTAATGGGTGAGGTTAGAACCCGCGACCTCTTGATCACAAGTCCGACACCTTATCCATTGGACTATTGACGCTTGAATCATGAGCATGGCTCATAAAGGCGGTCCTAGCTTTGCGTAATACAGCACGGCCACGGTAACCCAAACATGCACCTCAATGCATTATTATATTGCACGCGTAATGTACCTGTTATACGCGTGTGTATATTTTCCAATATCCTCTTTTATGTACTATCGGCCAAAGATACACATGCACACTTAAGAAAATATTTCTGCGGAAGCGCAGCTAGTGACAAACCACATCCTTTCCTGGTTTCGCCCAATTAGAGACAATATGCATTTTGTGAGTACAGGGCGTGTAACATTATATTAATATTTACTATTACGAACACAACTAAAATACGCTTCGTGCATCCTATTGGTCAAAATACATGTATTCGGCGATCGAGTTGTGAGCCGTGCTATGCAATTATAGCCTTAAAGGTGAGCATGCGGAAAATTGGTCGATAGTATGTACAAGTAAAGTCCTATTTAAATTGGGTCCAGAGAAAAACCCGGACAAACAGAAAGACAGACATACGACCACAAGGGCAACTGAAGTAATAGGGTGAGTTTTCAACCGACGACCAAAAGAGGAGGTTATCAATTCGACGCGTATATTATTATTTTTTTTTTTATGTATGATCACCGATTACTCGAAGACGGCTGAACCGATTTGGAAAATTCTTTTTTTGATTGAAAGGGTATACTTCGAAATTGGTCCCATTTTTATAAAAGTCAGGATCTGATGATGGGATCCTGGAGAAATCGAGGGAACTCTTCAAATATCATAGGCAGACCTATGACGTTTTGGGTATTTATTATAGTAACTTGTGCAGTTGCTCTCAAAAAGTACCATTTGAGGAAGTCGAACTGATGATGAAGACCGCAGATGGCCGCCGAAACTACTCAATAATAAGTATTGAGTGGATTGCGATTCGATTACTTGAATATGGATGTTAAGCACTTTATGCTCGTCACAATGCATATGGTGATGTAGAGCTGATGGTGAAGTACCAGGAGAACTCCTCAACAATGAACGGCCCAGCATTGGGAAAAGCAATATTTTGTAAAAGGTTATAAGTAATTGACATTTAGGCTCTTGTAACTAGGTAAATTAAAAATAGACCAACTAAAAAGAGTAAAATAAAAACTTTTTACAAAAAAATTAAACCGACTCCCAAAAACACTGCAAAGTGAAAAATAACTTTAATTTCGGAAGTCGGTGCCAAAAACGAAAATACAAAACTAAAGACACCGACTACCGAAATTAAAGTTATTTTTCACTTTGCAGTGTTTTTGGGAGTCGGTTTAATTTTTTTGTAAAAAGTTTTTTTAGTCATTAAAACACTCCCTTTCGCTACGCCCAGAGCGAGAGAAAACATATTATGATGATTTTGATGAAATACACAGAAATGTTTAAAAAAATGTGTTTAGTAGTCTTTACATAACCATACGCAATAGAAAAAACAGTTATTTTAAAATCACGGAGAGACACTTGCAGTTTTATTTAAATGTATGAAGTATAATTTAAGAGGGTAGTCCGAGAATGTGTTCTTCTTTACTACAGTTACTGTTGCATATAACTTGTTGCACGCTTGGTTTCATGAAAAAAAATATATTTTCGGTTTCAGTTTCATGAATTGTATGCCCCCCTTAATTTTAAATATTGGTTAATTTTTTTTCTTAATATCTGAAAGTGGTTTACAAAATACATCTACCTACCAAGTTTCATATGTATAGTCCTAATAGTTTCGGAATTAAATGTCTGTGACATATGGACAGACAGACATGACGAAACTATAAGGGTTCAATTTTTTGCCATTCAGCTACGGAACCCTACAAATCCCTTGTGTGCTCGATTTAATCTCGATCTGATCAATTGATTTTTCGTTAGCAAATGTCTATCCTCCCACGCCCCTTAAAACAATCTTTCACATTTAAATTCGTAGTAATCAATCAATCAAATAATGTATGTATCACAAATAGTTTATTTGTGATACATAGGTGGCATACACGCGTTAAGTAGAACAAGGTTATTTATTTCATTCAATCCACTGCCGGACCCAAGTCTCTTTAATTCTTGGTTATAATACTCACCAACTCTACCTGACAAGCTAACCAATGCTTCGGCTTCGGTCACCATCGGATAACATCGAACACCATCGCCCACCATTGGCTACGATTAACCACAAATCTTCAAGTCTACTTTAAATAATACATATAAATTATTTCGGTTATCCTGATTCTCTTCATTTACTTAATTTTTAATACTGAAATATTAATTTTCCTTAACAGCATAAATGTTGAAGGTATCCGCCGTCCATCATAATGTTTTTAAGACATCAGTAGATTAATAAATGGACTAGAAATAATTCTTTAGAAAATTTTGTTCAAAATAAAGACTATTGTAACTTCGACTGTAAAATCACGTACCTATTAAGGAGGCTAGGGAAAAGCAGCTCCAGAAGGTAAGGGCTATTGAAAGAAAAGGATCGGTTTTTTGTAAGTAGAAGTCTGATACTCCCTTCCGCTTCATACACAGCGGGCGGAGTTATTTGATAATTTTACCATAAAAAAATTGGCCAAGGGCGAGTCAGACTCGCCCATGTATGGTTCCATAGAAACTACGCCAAATAACTTTGTTTTTCATAGTGTCTGTATGAATTACTATGTTATATTTCCGGTTTTAGAAAATATGCTATATCTTAAAAACTGCTAATCCGATCTCATTCAAACCAATTTTCGTTTAAAGTTTACATTAAGATCTACAGGATATAATTTTTTTATTTTTCCCTTCCTTATTATAGAAGTAAGAGGGGGGGACACATTTTACCACTTTGGAAACGTTTATCTTTTAAACAATTGACTTTATGAAAAGTAGTTTTAGAAACCTCAATGTCATTTTTAAAGACCTTTCTATAGATACCACACACGCATAGGTTTCATGAAAAAAAATGATTATCAGTTTCAGTTTTTATGAGGAACTTTAAAATTAATTTTAAATATTTTTTTTTCATAGTCCTAATAGTTTCAGAATAAAATGGCTGTGACATACGGACGGATGAACAGACACACAGACATGACGAAACTATAAGGGTTCCGTTTTTTGCCATTCGGCTACAGACCCCTAAAAACAATAAAAGGAACTGTCGTTTTGTGTGTGTTTTGTGTTTGCATGTAACATCCTCCATCCCGTACTGCGCTCATCTGGTGGTTTATGGCCTATTCCTGCTCATGGAAAGGAGGCTTGTGTCTCAGCTATGGCTTTATAGGCTGAAATATTATTATTATAACCTTCTAAAGCAAACCAAAGCAAAGGCAGTATAATTAGTCGAATCATTAATAATAATAGAAATCGTATCCAAATTGAGATACTTTTTTATTGAGCAACAGTCCAATAAATAACAGTAAGCAATTAATTCCGACACAAAAGGAAATGCAACGCCCTTCAATTAAGACAACACAACGAAAATGAAATCGTAACTCCATGCAACAGAATTGAAATTTGTTAATCGATAAAAGGTTTCTACCCAGGCTATATTAAGTTCTATAGATCGATGTCTGATGTAAATTGAGCGATCATTCCTGGTAATTTTGCTGGAGATATGGAGAACAGAAAGAGGTCACGATATATTGGTGGATAGTATCAAAATAAATGACACTAGATCACGTGATCTGACGATTTGTCGTGACGGCTAAACGATTATACGGATCATTACTCATATTACCACCTCCTGATAACATCATTTTGGGGTTAACATCACAGGAATCGCTACCGAATTATTATTTTTTATTCCTTTTATAGTAAAAGGATCGCGTGTTGCGTCCATCTTTTCCTGATCGTAATCGCTGATTGGGCAATTTTTTACATGATATTCTTTGTGCTTGGATGGATTTGGGAGAGGCTCTTATTCAGCAGAGGGTAAGGCAACGGCAAATGTTTTATGTTCGTGTATAATTTTGAACTAAAACGACTTTTTAAAACATTATAATACGCCATTACTCGCCTATCTACCATCCGTCTACGACTCATTCTTTCTTACTATGGCCTCATAATGCGGGGAGAGTATGAAAGCCTGGAGAAACTGGTCGTTGTTGGTGGAGTAGAAGGCAAGAGAGCCCAAAGTCGCTTGCCAACCAGATGGTCTGAACAAGTTGAAGATGCACCAGCCTTTTTTAGGGTTCCGTAGCCGAATGGCAAAAAACGGAACCCTTATAGTTTCGACATATCTGTCCGTCTGTCTGTCTGTCCGTCCGTCCGTATGTCACAGCCATTTTATTCCGAAACTATTAGGACTATACATGTAAAACTTGGTAGGTAGATGTATTCTGTGAACCGCTTTCCGATTTTAAGAGAAAATTTAAAAAATATTTAAAATAAAGGGGGCTCCCCATACATGGAAATGAAACTGAATTTTTTTTTTCATGAAACCTATACGTGTGTGTTATCTATAGACAGGTCTTTAAAAATGACATTGTGGTTTCTAAAATGACTTTTTCATAAAGTTAATCGTTTAAAAGATATATGCTTCCAAAGTGGTAAAATGTGTGTCCCCCCTCTAACTTCTATAATAATGAAGTGAAAAATCTATAAAAACCATATGTTGTAGATCTTAATGTAAACTTTCAACCGAAATTAGTTTGAACGAGATCGAGTCAGCAGTTTTTGAGATACAGTATATTTTATAAAACCGCAAATATAACTTTGTAATTCATACAAATACTATGAAAAACAAAGTTATTTGGCGTAGTTGTAAAAATTGTAAATAAGCTAGTTTTAAGAAATTTGTAAGGTTTTTGTTTTTTTTTTTTTTTTCAAATAAATATATTAAGTATGTTATATTTATTATAGTTACTACGGAACCCTTCATGGGCGAGTCCGACTCGCACTTGGCCAATTTTTTTGTGTCTGGGTTGGAGAATCATCGAATGACTTCTTCCGCTCTGGGTTACGGAAGGGTGTGTCAGACTTCTACTGATTAAAAACCCACCCTGTTCCTTCCGCTTCGCTAAAGTTCCGGGGCCGCGGTATCTCGATAGAACTTTCCCACAAACCCCGGCAGGCAATGGCCCATGAGGCCCCGTCACTGGTGTTGACAGCTCTTTGAGGCACGCGTGAAAGAAATTTTCCCTAGCAGTGAGGTGAGGAACGACCAGAGAGAAAGAGAGAGATAATACGCCATTGACATTATAATTACGCCAGAACCAATTGAATCTTGTTAGAAAATCCACTAAACCAAAAACGTTGTAACAAAAAATTTAACCGACTTCCAAAAAAATAACGCAAACTGAAAAATAACTTTAATTTCGGAAATCGGATTCTGTATTTTCGTTCTATGACACCAACTTCAAAAATTAAAGTTATTTTTCAACACTAATTAAACGCAAACCTATTTTTAATTAAAAAAAAAACTCGGTTTGACGACACAGTTGGCTCAGTGGTTGAGCGATTGACTGTTGCGCTGCGTGTCGCGGGATCAATTCCCGCAGCGGAAAAATGTTTGTATGGTCTATAAATAGTTGTTCCGGGTCTGGATTTTTATAGAAATGCACTCACGATATAGGAGAAATTACCTTATTTTTATTTAAAAAATGACGTACTTGGATAATACTTAATCACTATAAAACATTTAAAATCATACTATAAGGCTGCCCACCCACGTCCGATAAACGGTGACTGATTTTTTGTAGGAGAAAAATAGAACACACTGATAGCAATAGTGCAACGCACACGTCCTACAAATGGTCAGAAATAAAATCGGCGCATCACGACCGATCCGATTATCGGTCAAAAATAGAACGTTCGGAAATGTAGCGTAAAACGCACACTACTCACCGACAGTCGGCCGCATGCACTTGCAAGGGAAGGAAAAGTGTTGCGCTTCAATAATCTCTGAGAGATTATTGGATCAACCCAGAACTTACTTTTCTCTCTTCTGTCCCTCAAAAGCCAAAGACAAACCTTCCTCTGTAAATCCACCTTCCTCTTTATATTCATGAGATTCTCTCTGTCCATGACGTGCTGCTCCCTCGATAGCCACAGACAAAGTGACGGACGCAGGCGTTGAGTCGACCACAAAATTGGTCCTAAGAATCGGAGGAAAAATCGGCCCGATTATCGGTCCTACAAATAGTCTGACGTCAGCGGAAACCCTAATCAAAATAAAGTTGATTTGGTTGTTATCAATACTTCCTCTGAGTGCTTTTACTTCTTGCTTTCTTTTACCTGTCTACTATCTCTCGTCCTATTCTACTACTGTCTGTAGAAACTTATAATTGGCCTGCTTTTAATGTTTAATAACTATCTTTAAAAGTATCCTTGCTGAAAGTTTTCTTATAAAGTTTTATAAGAGTATAAAACAAAAACACTAAATAAATAATATAATATGATAAAGAGTGGTGGTGGTTTTGTGCATCCCGAAGTCTTCGATTCGCAGAATCATTCGCTTTCGGGGAAAACAGGGTAACCAAACCATCCATAGTCTTCCAGCACGTCGGCGTGATTTCATATGTAGGCAGAACAAAGCCAAATAATCCTTTTTTTCTTAGTTCAAACATACGTAGCTGCTAACATACAAATTTATATCTACCTATGTATTAATACGTGAAACAAAAACTTTGTACCCCTTTGTATGTACAGGCACAAAAATTTCGCATACGGAGAAGTATGAAATTTGGCACTGTGGTATATACATATGAAGAAGAAGTACAGGAAGCTAATATTTTATTAATTTTAATACACTCAAATATACAAATAAATTAAAGAATAAATAGCGCCAAGATCTACGTCTGCTTTCGAAGGTTCTAGCCCTTATCAACAAAAAATACAGATGTAAAACCCGCACCAGAACATCAAAAATATGCTAAATGTGACATTCAAAAGTCATGAAATAAAACACAGATCAATCAAATCTGACTATAATAAAAAGAAACACATTGAACGCCATCACAATTTTTTCTAAAATGAAATGTGACCCCGAAGACACTTTTAGCCCCCGAAGTTGTTGATTCGAAGAATAATTTGTTTTGGGAGTCAATAGGTATAGTAAGCCGTCCATAGTCTCTTTGCAAGTCGGCATAATCTTTTGAGGAGGCAGGGCAAAGCCGTAGAATCCTTCGTCTCTTAGTTCAAACGTCACTACATAGCTGCGAACAGACAAATTGTTATAAACACTCAATCGTCAATACTCAATTTAAACTTTATGACGCTCGATTTGAATTCCTAGCTTAATATTCTCGCCGGGGATAAGGGAATGTCCTAACGAGATACAGCGGCCCCGGAACTTAAGGGCAGCTGAAGGTAGGTACAGGGTGGGTTTTTAGTCGGTAGAAGTCTGACACTCCCTCCCGCCCCACCCAGAGCAGGAGAAGTCATTCGATTTTCCAACCCAGAAAAAAAAGCTGAATGTTCTCACTCAATAACCTGTGTATTTTTATTTCGTCTCTGTTTATACGTAATTTTAACATTTACAATTTTATAATTTATCAAGCTATAGTAACTAATTTTTTGATTATTTTAATGTTATTTTATATGCGTCTTAAACGGACTTGCAATAAATCTTTTTTTATGATAGCCGCACGGGTCAAGCTAACGCTTGCTGAGGTCACTTGGTGAGACGCTCAACCATTGGTACCAGCTGTAATTTTTACATCTTTAACAGTCATTACGGGAAGTTAGAAGCCAGTAAATCAATCAGAAGTCTGGCTGAGAGGTATCGCGTTACTCAGCTAGTCGTTTGTGAAGATAAGATAGGCATTCGCTTCATGTATACTAGTACTCAGTTGCATCCGGTTAGGCTGCGTTTCCACCAGAGATGTGCGATGGAAATGTGTCGTGCGAGGATGTCTAGCTGTGCTGTGAAAATGTGTGGGGGTTTCCACGAAAGCTGTGCGATGAAAATGTGCCTACGTGGATGTGTAGCGGAGCTGTGAAAATGCGCATTAATGTGTGGTGCGAGTATGCGCAAACCTCGCAACACATCCTTCTCAACACATATTCCTCACACCACCACTGACCACTTCTGAAAGTTTTGTTACTAATCTTATGTAATAATAATATGTTTGCTATGCCTATTTTTAAGACTAAAACTTCTAAATCGACTGAATAATCTCACCACAGTTATGTCGTTAAAACCGTCAGTTCTACAGTTTGGTTTAATCTAAACCAAACCTTTTAAAACTACAGATTAATATTTTTTTTGTATAGATCATTGGAAGATTACTTCCAATGATCTATACAAAAAAAATATAATTCTGTTGTTTTAAAAAGTTAGATTTATAAAGCTAATAATGAACACTACGTTATGATATAAGCATATTAACAAGAGTGCAAATTCGCAGAAACTCAAATTCTATTATGCCATTAACAAGTGTATATCGTAAGGTGATGAATCTATTTTTAAAATAGCTAGTTGTACTTACGGAACGTGATATGCTTTCTTAACCCAACATCCACTAACACCCGATGTCATATATCCTATCGAAGGAAAAAAATAAAATAAATTAACGAATAAATAAGACGGATAATAAAGCCGTAAAAAGACTTATACAAATATCCTTCAATGACGATTTTTTTTTCGATGGTAGTTACACGAAACCTTTTTTATGAGTGACCTCTGGCCGTTCAACCTCTGAGGTTTTCTGTTGCTTAGCTGGACTTGCCTCTGGCGGTCTTAATTATAATAATTAAAGCGATAGTTTGAGCATATTTTAAACTTTTTTTAAGGATTTAAGGATCTTATTTTAGGATCTTTTTTTGGATCTTTTTTAAGGATGGGTAATTATCCAATAACTGCCACCCGATCTGTGCGAAGCGGGAGGGTGTGTCAGACTTTTACTGACTAAAACCCATCCGTGTTCTATCAATTCCCCTCGTGTTCCGAGGCCGCGGTAACTCTTTCGAACAATTCCGCAACCGCGGCAGGCAACGGCCCCCTTATGGGCCCCGACAATTTTGCTGGCTCTTTAAGGCGCGCGTGGAACACGACGCGCCGTCTACATGGGCCTGGTTTCAGTCAGGGCGAGCTACCCATTGCTCGCAGCCCGCAGGCCCCGTGCAGGCACACCCCGTGGGGTACCGACCTTGGCTTAGGGCGTTGCTAGGATAGCAAGGGACAGGGTGGATCGGACAGGATTAAACTATACCTAGATTTTTCTTCCAGTTACACTCTGTCCATTTGAGAAAATTACATAGGAATCAGGAGAGAAGAAAAGCTTTAGGTTAACGTAGACTTTATATTTTTAGTTCTTATCTAGTTTATCTAGTTTGGATATCATATTGGACTGCATTCAAATTATTTTAATTTTTTGAGGATAAAGTACCTACGTGAGTTAGTAATCTACAAAAATATAATCTAAGCTCTAACCAACTGTATCGTACGCTGTTCCAACAGAGTATTTGGTCTTATATCGACGACTCATTTGCACAGCTGCTTTCTGGCACATGTCTTTCTGTAAATAATTGAATGGTGTTCAAGCATTTACGCTTGATACAGTCAACAATTAAGAGTAATGTTATATATTCAAATCGTTACATAATCAGTATTATTATATAATATCATTATCATAATCACCCTCTCTATGAGAGTGAATGAAAGAGTCGTTCTTTAATTTTTGTGTCAAAGATAGTTTCCGTCTATGAAGCTTCATTAGTAATACCTATATATATAATTTTAGACCCTGTATGCATCGTAAGAAATCTCAAGTTAAAGTAAACAAAAATAAAAACTAAAATAGTAGTGGCTTAATGCTCTATGGCTGGTTAGGGTGAAGGGTTTTAAAGTGGCGACTAAATAATGGGAGACGCAATATTTCTTGGCGTTCTTTTAAGCACTTACACTACTCTTATAGCCAGCCTAATAGGTTAAAACTGCTAGGACATATGGTAATGCACCGTAATCCACCACGCAAGGCTAGATCGGGTTGGTGTATGTCATATGTAGGAAACCCAAAATTTTTCGGTACCTAGGCCTTTCGGTTTCCTCTCAGTATTTTCTTTCGCCGTTTTGTGTGCAGTGGTAATGTTGAAAATTACCCTAACGTAAATGAGAAAAGGCTAAGCATGACAGTGCCTGCTTGGGTTTGAACCTACGACCTATGATTCGTCTGTCACCACTGGACCACCACTGCTCCTGAAAATTCTGTGTTTCTTCATCCTTTTGAGTGGAGCGATGACGATAAAGGCTGTGGTACATGATTTCGAAAATGAAGCACCGAAGAACACGTCCCCGTAAGTTCACGAATACGAATCACTTTGCAACGAATGCATGCTACCACGAAAAACCTAACGCCGTAGCCATGGGATCTCGAATAACTAAATCTCTAATTTCACCTACTCGAATCACTTTACAACGAATGCACACTAACAAGAAAAACTGAACAACGTTGAAATGCGATCTTGAATAACTAAACCTCGAAGACTTCATAAAATGTATTTATTAATAATTTAACAATCAAACATTGCTTTTGCAATTTTAAAAGATATTCTTTATTCATACATTAATTTTTGAGAAAAATAAAACATAAGTATGTCATATTATGTGTCAATCAACCAAATAGTTATTTATTTCCTTATGGGAAATATAAGGGCATATGGGTAATATGAGTTTTTTATCGTTTAAAATAGCAAAAGCAATGTTTGATTGTTAAATTAATAAAGACATTTTACGAAGACTTTTCGAGATTTAGTTATTCGATATTGCATGGCTACGGTGTTCAGTTTTTCTTGGTTGTGTGCATTCGTTGTTAAGTGTTTCGTATTCGCGAACTTACGGGGACGTGTTCTTCGGTGCTTCATTTTCGAAATCACGTATCACACCCAATGATGAATATAACACAAAGCAATGTGCCTGTTTCCTCACGATGTATATTACCGTTTTGAGAGTAACTACAATAATGGTTTTGGTATGTTTGCTACTTACAACTTCATCAAAATTTTCTTCATGTGTCTTCAAATTAGCGTACGGTATGACCATGTACTGACCATAGGAGTGAAAAGACAAGTAAAACTCTATAGTTTTACTCCTCGAAGCCAGAAAATTCCTCATGGCTTTGCTTTCTCTTTCAGAAAACGCAGACGGCCCGCAATAAGTATTTGATAGCTTGCTGTTACTTACGCCGATAGCTAAATAAATAAATTAAGCTCGGTTACTTGTCAAGTTGTAAACTAGTGTACAATGGGCGGTCTTATCACACGGAGCAATCCCTTACAGACAACCTTTGGATGGACAGAACTTTAATGGGATAGATTTAGGGCTGTTATTGGCAGTCACATTATAAATAATGTTAATTAAATATAATAATATGAAATACATACCACGTTGTATATATATACCAATACATATCAAATAGAAAAGAGGGAAAAAAATTATAGTAAGAGGTAATGCTCTTTCACCATTTTTTTTAACGTTGGTAACGTTTGAGTACACCTCACATCTAGAGGTAATGCATTTCACAAATGGACCGCTTGGATAGTGAAAGATTACTTTTCCTTGTAACTTTTATTATAGTTTGCACCTAGTTAAGTTCACTAACCTTAAAGCTCAGATGTCTAACTTATATAACGAGGGAGTAATCTTAGTTTAGGTATTGGCTGCAACTCTTACATAAATATAATTGTATTACCTTAAGGCCTATTTACATTGTAACATTGCCATTTTACTTGACGGTGAAAATAAACCATTTTATTTATTTTTTATTTTTATTACTTTGTTGAGATATAAATAACTGTTGCACGGGTCGATTTTCATTATTAGCAACGTTTGCTGTGTACTGAACACAGCAAACGTTGCTAATAACGTTGCCGTGGATGATCTTGACCTTAACACGTCAAGATTCCTCTGGGTCTCGTTCCGCCTTTACGTTAAGTCTTTTAGTCCCAGCTGTCATTTAATACATCTTTGAAAATCATTAGGGTTAGTCCAAAGGCAGAAAACCTGACATAGTTCTAGCAAAAAAAAAAAATTAGCAAAAAATAGAACCGACTTCCATATCAAAATACTACAAAGCCGGTGTTATTGGTTATGGATTTTCCTTTTTTTTTTCACACCGCCTTCCGAAATTAAAGTTATTTCTGGCTTTTTAGTGTTTTGATATGGGAGTCAGTTCTATTTTTTGGTTTTTTTTTTCTCGCTTTTTAGTGGGTTGGTTTGTAATTTATCTGGTTACAAAAGCCATAATGTCAACAACTTATCACCTTTTGCAAAATATTGCTTTTCCCTGTGCATAGCCGTTAATTTTTGAGGAGTTCTCCTGGTATTTGACCATCAGCTCTACATCACCATATGTATTGTGACGAGCGTAAAGTGTTTAACATCCGTACTCAAGTAATCGACTCACAATCCACGAAATACTTATTATTGAGGAGTTTCAGTGACCATCTGTGGTCTTCATCATCAGTTCAACTTCCCCAAATGGTACTTTTCGGAAGCAACTGCTGAAGGTTCTATAAGGAATACTCAAAACGCTATAGGTGTGCCTATAATATTTGAAGAGTTCCCTCGATTTCTCCAGGATCCTTCGTAACAATGGGACCAACTAGAAAGTATAGCCATTCAAAGGCAAAAAGAATTTTTCAAATCGGTTCAGCCGTCTCGGTGTTATGAGGTAACATACATAAAAAAAAAGAAAAAAAAGTTCAAGACGAATTGTAAACCTCCTTTTTTTGAAGTCGGTTTAAAAATGTAGAGGTCATCGGTGCGAAAGGCAGATTATGATGATCACTCTGTTAAGGTATACATAGGTATATGGACGGCCTCGTTAGTGGAGTGGTCGCAAGTGTGACTGACGACGAAGTTTTAGGTTCGATTCCCAGGTTAGGCAAAAAATACGATTGGGTTTTTCTGTAAGGAATTACTTAGTAGCATCTTGGAGTTGGAAGTTGGCGGTGTAATACCCCCATGCCGCAAAAAACACTGAGTCACTGGTCCTGGCTGTCATTTGGACATTTTTGACAGTCGTAACGGGTAATCAGAAGCCAGTAAATCTGACACTGGCGTAGCCAAAGGGTATCGAGTTAACCAGTCGCTCTATATAAAACATTAATACTCAGCTGAAATCAGTTAGACTGGAAGCCCAACATATTTGGGAAAAAGGCTAAGAAGATAAGCCATTTTAAAGGTATAGATAGTGCAATCCACGAAGATGCGCCCCACCAATTAGGCTTAGGGGATCGCAGGGTGCGGGGGGTATAAATATCCCCACCTTAAATTAAAAATATATAAAATTTAAGTAGAGCATCTTTCCCTTTGACCGTGACGCTTTCTCCTGATTAGTCTATTCATCGTAGTAGGCGTTAATAAACAGTTAAGAGGAATAGTGGGGCGCGTCTTCGTGGATTGCACTATCTGTAACTGGACGCGCTTGAGTCTATCGAGGAAAGGGCCAGGAGACTCATTGGCAACGATTCACTGGTCGAATCAAAGCTCTAGAGCATTGAACATCGACGACAAGTTGCAAGTCTATCGGTTTCGGTTACATTTCTGGGAGTGTGCGATGGAATTACACAATCTAATTCCGTCAAGCCCGTTCCATCATCGGACTACGAGACAAACGGCGAAGCGCCATCGTTACATGATGGACATCCCACCCATACGCACAAAACGTTTTGAGAATACCTTCATTGTGCGTACGGCTAAGGAGTGGAATTCCCTGCCGGAGTCTGTGTTTCCTGATCGCTATAACCTGGGAGACTTTAAACTCAAGAGTGAATAGGCAAGCGTGCTCCATCTTCGACCTCATTATCACTTACCATCAGGTGAGATGGTGGTCAAAGGTGAGCCTATTATCACAAAAAAAGCTTGGAGACACTTACTTCCGAATCCATAGTCAAAATTACGGTTCAAATCTATGCCATATCCATTACGGTTCTTTCTCCACTGCCGGTCCTGGAATATAACGTAGTTATTATACATGTTTCAATGTTAAAAATATAATCCTATAATCCATGGCATTATTGTTTTTTTATACAAACCAAAATGCGGGGAAAACAAGTGTATGTGTAAGAAGTTGAGAAACGGACACCTATCCTACAATCTCTACTTACATCAGTATGACTGTATTCATATCCATCAGGGTTTAAAACAGGCACGAAGTACCATTCATAGGTCAATGCCACTTTCTTGAGCTGTTCATTTTTCGAAGTTGAAGAGTGTATGATCTCGTGAATGAGGTATGTCACAAATGCTGGAGAGATCCACTCTCTAGCATGGATGCCACCTTCTACGATCACCGTGGACCTAAAGCGTAATTACATTAATTTTAATAAGTCAAAAGTACACAAAACTTATCGGTGATTTTCTTAATTAAACGAAAACTCACAATAGGTAGACGTATAACTAGCATAAAAGTCAATAACTTTAAGCCAATTACTTGAATTATCTATTTCTAGCAGTATAACTAATATAAGCGGATTATTCCCATAGTCCCCTCTAGCCCTGTCCTCCGGGGTGACAGCTGGGAATTGTCTTCCCAGTTGTCACCGGGGTGACAATTGGTGCCAACTGTTCCCTTTGAAAACTGACTAGAGGGGACAAATGGGAACTCTGTTTCTCAGTTGTCACCGGGGAGGACATTTGCTACGATTCCTTCCCAGAAAAAAAAAATAATTACCATAGATTTCAGCTTTTTTATTTCTTATGCTACACTGAATCAAATAAAAAAAATTAACACAATGTCAACACGCTTACAACATTAGAAAATATTAACTATTAAGTTTATTTCAATTTTTCAATTTTTTTTATTTCAATTTATTTCAGTTTCAAACTATGTTACAATATTATACTACTTATAGGCTATATACATAATTATTATTACAAAATAATTAGACATCTGTAGCCGAACTAGGCAAGAGCCTGTATTTCGGCTATCAGCGCCAATCCCCTCGAGTACAACCTATGTTATTAATTTAAAAATAATGTAGCAACGTAAAAAAACATAATTTTAGATACATACTTGAGAGAAAAAAAAGGAATTACAAAAATATTAACATTTAAATAAATATTAGAAAATTAAATCTAAAACTAATAATTATACTAATAAATTAATTAGGTAAGTAATTAAGAAACAATAAAAAAAAAAACAAAATTCATAATTATTACAATGATGTCTGTTTTGGCAATGAAGACAGGCTAGGCAGGCAGGGGCTTCTTCAATGATGCTCAGATAAATATGACAATGAATTTATTTCTGACTCTTACAATTTTAAAAGGTTTGGGTATATATACTGTATTTTCAGTTCAAAAAAAGCACACTGGTGGCGCGGCACTCGCATAACCCTCTCGAACAAACGTCTTCGCCGTCGAGTAGTAGATGGCGCTGCTTGTCTTGACATTTACCGATCGACTTATAAGATCTGTCTTGAAAAGAGCCGTCCTCTCATTTTACCAACAGGTGGCGCTGCTTGACGCAACATGCCGGCCGCCTTGGAAGAACCGTCTTCCAACTAAACAGGAGTCACGCTGGCTTCGTTTGTTGAAACCGGCAGCGGGCAGATTTTCGAGGAAGCACGCTTGATCGTGCCTGTTGATGTTCGGATTTCTGCAACTCTCGAGACGCCATCTTTCCCTGGGAACAGATGAATAATCCTACCCATTCTCCACTTGAATGGTGGCAGGTTATCTTCTTTAATGACGACAAGACTATCCTTAGCAATGTCATCTGTATTGTGTGCCCACTTCGTTTTGCGTTGCAGCTCGGACACATATTCTTTGGACCACCGCTCCCAAAAGTGTTGTCGCAGCTGTTCCAGCCGCTTGTAGCGACAGGCAGGCGTAGATGTCGTCGTGTTGTCTTCACTGGCAGGCGCAGTCAACGGCCGGCCGATTAGAAAGTGAGCAGGTGTGAGTGGTAGGTAATCGTTTGGATCTGCGGACATAGGTGACATAGGACGGGAGTTCAGGACGGCCTCAACCTGTGTCAATACCGTACCAAACTCCTCATAAGTTAGCTTAGCATTACCTACGACACGTCTCAAGTGATACTTGCACGACTTCACTCCTGCCTCCCATAAACCACCAAAGTGAGGAGCATAAGGCGGAATGAAACTAAATTTTATATTATTACTACTAGCAAAATCAATTATTTCATTACATTTTTCAAATATAGTTGAAAGCTCCCTTTCAGCTCCAACGAAGTTCCTACCATTATCAGAAAAAACTTGACACGGCTTCCCGCGTCGTGATATGAATCGTTTGAATGCCAATAGATAATCCTGAGTGGACAATGAACCAACCAATTCTAAATGCACAGCTCTGGTAGCGAAACAAACGAATAAACAAATATATCCTTTAATTAGTTGTGAACCTCTGCCTTTGCGATTCAATATAGATATTGGCCCGGCATAATCAACACCACATCGCATGAATGGAAATCCAGCTTCTAAACGTTCTACCGGGAGATCACCCATGAGTGGAGTCAACGTATTTCCTTTCATGCGAATGCAGGTAACACATTTATGAACCACTAGCCTTGCTAAATTACGTGCTCCCAGCACCCACCATCTATCACGCATGGTCGCCACGAGGAGCTGAGGTCCAGCGTGAAGTAAACGTTTGTGTTCGTATGAACACAATAACCAAGTAAACCGATGTTTACGACACAACAACACTGGATGTTTCTTATCGTAATCAAATTTTGAATTACTAAGTCTACCACCGACACGAATTATATTATCCTTATCTAAAAATATACTTAAACCTAATGTTTTATTACTACACTTATTGGTTAACTGCACCTTTTCTTTTAGGTTATGATATTCCTTACTGAATGATTGTGATTGAACTAAACGTGTCAACACAAGTAGCGAAGTATTAATCTCGTTCACGGTCAATGAACCGGTTTCGCGACCTTGACCGACACGCGATGCACGTAAGTTAGAAATGTAACGTAAGACATACGCGACTGTTCTTTGCAAACGATTAAAACAAGAAAACCTTTCAAAATCAATTATAATATTAGTTTTTACGTTTAATAAATTTGTAGTTTTAGAACATTTTAATTCCGGTAACTTACTCTGAATAAACTCAATTTCATTAGTATTTGCTGCCAACCAATTTGAAGTCGGTTCACGGAGAAAAGTCGGACCATACCACCACAAACTAGTGTTGTCACCTTTTAGTGAATCAAAGAAAACACCTCTCGATAATGTATCAGCAGGATTCTCCTTACTTTTAATATGCAACCAAGTAGTGTTGCTTGTTAATTCGTTGATTTGCACAACCCTATTCTGAACAAATGTTTTTAGCAAATGTGGTGATGTCCGAACCCAGCCTTGAACTATAGTGGAGTCAGTCCAGAAATAGACCCTATCGAATTTCAGTCTAAGAGAATTTATGATTTTATTATAAAGTTTAGCTCCAACTAAAGCTCCACATAGTTCAAGTCGTGGAATACTTAACGCTTTAATTGGTGCGACTTTACTCTTAGCACATAATAATCGACTGGTAACATGCGACTCATCAATATTAGTGTATGAACGTAAGTACGCGCATGCACCGTATGCAGACTCAGAGGCATCGGTAAAAATATGTAACTCCTTATTTACAGCATTCGTACACATGACATAACGCGGCACTAATATTTCGGGCAAATACTTTAAAGAATTAATAAAATTATACCAGACACACGCAATTTGACTTGGAACTTCATCATCCCAACTTATTTTTGCAAGCCATAATTTTTGTAATAGAACCTTAGCCGTGGTAATAGCTGGTGCCAACAATCCTAGTGGGTCGTAAATCTGTGCAATGACTGACATAATTAAACGTTTAGTTATCTTCGTATCACTATAATCTTTATCTTCACTAGTAGAAAAATTAAATAAATCGTTCTTGTTAGACCAACCAACACCAAGGGTTTTAGACTGACAATATTCACCAATACATAAATCCTTAGTACTTTCTGAAGTTACGTCAAAATTAAAAGTCCATTTCCTTAAGGGAAAACAACCGCTTTGTAGCATGGCGGATGTTTTATTGCAAATATCTAATAACCTGTCGCGCTGATCATGCCCAGTCAACAGATCGTCGACATAAATATCGTCATTGATAACGCTAGCGATGACGTCATCCGTACATTCTTTTGCTAACTGTTTCAAGCAACGGTTGCTAAGATACGGTGCTGATGCAGTGCCATACGTCACTGTGTTGAGACGATAAATTTGCATTGGCATGCTGTTATCAGATCGCCATATTATTAGTTGTAAATTACGTTGTTCAGGATGAATTAAAGTTTGTCGAAAGAATTTTTCAATATCTGCGCAAGCAACATATTGATATTGCCGGAAACGAAGCAATATTGAAAAGATATCGTTTTGTAACTTAGGGCCAACGTATTGAATATCATTCAACGAATTATTTTTAGATGTTGTCGCGCTTGCATCGAAGACGACACGTAATTTGGTTGTCACGCTACTTTCACGGTATACTCCATGGTGTGGTACAATATAATACGGCTTATTTAAACTATAAAAATCTACGAAACGCGTCATGTGACCTAATTTCTCGTACTCGTCCATAAATTCACAATACATTTGTTTATACTGTGGTAAACGATCTAGTTTCCTTTCTAAAGATAAAAAACGCTGTTTAGCAGAATTATGTGAATCACCCAAGCAATCAGGCGATTGTTTAAGTGGCATTCTTACAGAAAACCTACCGTGCTGATCGCGTTCAGTAGTCTGCAAGAACAACTCTTCACAAAAACGATCCTCCTCAGTAATAACGGGAGGAATATGTACTTCTTCGATTTCCCAGAACTTTCGTAATTGAGAATCAACTAACGTCAAATTGCACAGCACATCTGTCATGCTAGGTGCTAATAAACGATTATTATTATAAACTGGACCGGATATAATCCAACCTACCATCGAATCTTGTAAGTACGGACCGGTGTGCAGTTTTATTTTATTTTCCTTTAGCAAATCCCAAAAGACATCCGCGCCTATTAATAATTGTATGTCACTCGGTACATAAAATGTGGGATCTGCAAGTAGAATATTGCTAGGTATATTAATAGCATCACTATTAACGTGTGTCGAAGGCAACTTCGAAATGATACTAGGCAACACTAAACAATGTAAAGTTGTATTAAAATCATAAACTTTAGAACGAATATTAATATCGCACTTGTGATTGGACTGTGAAACGGTTTGTCCAACGCCACAAACACGTATAGTGGACTGTATTATAGGTATTTTCAAACGTTTACATAAGCTTTGAGCTATAAAACAATTTTGACTGCCGCTGTCAAGCAGAGCGCGAACTGTGTGATATCTGTTATCACTATCAGCAATCTCAACTAACGCCGTAGACAGCAAAACAGTCCGTAACGATTTAGCATTATCTATGAACGCGTTACAACTACGATTATCAATATTGTCAGCTGTTTTACTAACGCAGTGTAATACAGAAGACTGTGGCAACGTATTATTAATAACAGAAAGTTGTGGTGACGTATTTTGAATAACGCTAATAGTGCCAACATGAATTAACGCATTATGGTTTTGTTGACATAATTTACAAGGACCGAACTTACAATTTTCAATTGTGTGAGTGTTTGTACGTAAACAGTTTTGACAAATGTTTTTTGACTGAACAAAATTTAGTCTTTCTTGTACCGACATATTTAAAAACTTAACACATGAATATAATGCATGATTACCACTACATAACGTGCATATCAAGTTATTTTTATTTGTTTTACCTTTACTACCTGTTGATACCCTATCATTATTATTGGCACTCGCATAACTAAGTGTAGTTTGAGAATTAGACTGTTTTTTATGATCAGCTGACTGTTTACCCTCATGTTTATTTTGTGAATTTGACTGATTATTTTTACTGTTACCTGCATTAATCATGTCTAACATGTCAGACCTATTATTTAAAAACGTTAATAAGTCTTCTAGTTTTAAATGTTTTGAGGTTTTGTTAGAATCACTGATAAGTGAGCTCCTGTAGTTCTCCCACTCGCGATCAGTAGCAGAATCAAGTTTACTGACAACTAAATAAATGAGAAGCATATCCTCGAGTGAAGATTCCGGTTCTTTAAGAGAATTTAGGGCTCTCAAATTACGTAAAACGCAATCTACTAACGTTCTGATCTGTGCCGGACATTCCTTACCCAGTGAAGGTGCCGCAAACAAAGCTTTTACATGGTTGTGTATCAATAGCCTATTATTTTGATACCTAGCTTCAAGTAGGCTCCACGCGTTACTATAGTTAGGTGCAGTGAACTCTAACGAACTGATAACATGTAACGCAGATCCACTGAGAGACGATTTTAGGTATTGAAATTTCTGTATAGGATCTAAGTCGTCGCGATCATGTATCATTGAAACATACGAGTTCTTAAATTCTAACCATTTATCAAAGGAACCGTCAAAGACAGGTAACTTTATTTGCGGTAATTTAATAGGCACAGATTTCCCGGAAATGCACTGAGAATTATTTAATCCGTTTTGTTCACAGTCGCCTATCATGACTTTCGCTGTAGCTATAATTGAATAGTATTGGCATTCAAACGAATCTCTGTAATCTAAATGAGACAATAATTCTTTTTCATCCACAATTCTTTCGATCTTAGCTTGCACGTCGTTAAACTCGGCAAAGAAAATGGCTGCAGAATGAATACGCATTTGCAATTGAGTTTTAACCACCGAATCTAAACTCGCTCTATCTAATTTATTAATATAATTTGCGAATAATGTTAATCTACCTTTAATTACACCACGTTGTCTTTTAAGATCAGACATCTGAATATCTAAACGAGAAACAGTTTCATCCTCACTCATTTTGGTAGTTTACGAAAGTAGGTACTCACAGTTTTGCGTGTTCCGTCGTGTTTTATCACCTGAAGACGCCCTCACCGAGGCCAATAGATCTGATCTTGACCAGTTCTGCAACGTTTTAGGTACGATATTAACACAAGGTGAAGACACAGGGTTAAGAGGGAAAAGGGCAACTGGATAACCTGACCGTTGCTGGCTGCTGCATCAATGGCTTCTGCTCAGTAATTTGTGGCTGGGCTTCCAATCTCCTCAACGTACTTCGGTCAGTAGGCCGTCTTAGGGGCGGCGTACTTCCACTTCGAAGTTCCACTCGCTTCCTGACTTCTTCAACCAGGCTCGTCCCGTGGCTGATATCTTCTATGGGGCTCGAAGGTCCAATGTTTTGGCAATGAAGACAGGCTAGGCAGGCAGGGGCTTCTTCAATGATGCTCAGATAAATATGACAATGAATTTATTTCTGACTCTTACAATTTTAAAAGGTTTGGGTATATATACTGTATTTTCAGTTCAAAAAAAGCACACTGGTGGCGCGGCACTCGCAGAACCCTCTCGAACAAACGTCTTCGCCGTCGAGTAGTAGATGGCGCTGCTTGTCTTGACATTTACCGATCGACTTATAAGATCTGTCTTGAAAAGAGCCGTCCTCTCATTTTACCAACAGGTGGCGCTGCTTGACGCAACAATGTCTCTCTATTAAACTGAAATAATTTAGGCAAGTAATAAACAAATCAATAAAAAAAAACAGTATTTAGTTTTTAAACAGTAGGAATGCTTATGTAAGAACTCAGTAACTTTTTTCTTACATTGGGTTTTAGTCAGGGGGTAGATGTTTAAAGTTTTATTTATCTTATTGTAGATGAAAGGTCCAATAAAGTTAGTAAATCTTGTGCTAAAGTTAGTATTAGTAATAATTTGTCTGAAACAAGCCTTGTCTTTTCTTCGTCCCAAATTGTATAGCGGATTGAACATTTGTTTACTGTGTTGAAGGAGAATAACATTAAGAATGTATAATTGCCTGACTGTTAGGACTTTACAGTCTTTGTAAAGTTGATTCGTGGGGAAAAAAATACGATTAAAAGTACTAACTTTGAGTACTGCACGTTGAGCGATCTCAAGACGCTTTAAAGTTGTTTTACAAGCGCCACCCCACGAGGAAATACAGTAAGTCAAAAGCGACTGACAGAGAGCATAATATATCTGTTTCAGAAGTGGTGGATCAATAATATGCCGTAATTTTCTAAAAACAAAAATTAATTTACGGATCCTACCACTTAAAACCTTTATGTGTTCTTTGAAATTAAGACAACTGTCAATTATTACACCAAGATATTTAATCATCTGAACACGTTCCAGCGTAGGGCACGAGCAATTGGAATTTACGTGGCAATGGTGTGAGATGATTTTAAGGGTACTAGCGACGCTATGTACTTTCCTAATGCCAAAGCAGATATATTTAGTTTTCTCTACATTTAAAGTCAAAATGTTCCTCTGAAGCCACTTCTCAACCGTGTTAAAACCACATTGAGCAACTTCGAAGGCCTCCTCCCAGTTATTGGCCGAAAAACAAAGGGCAGTATCATCAGCAAATGAGATAATTTCACCTTGTGACAGCTTTAGATTAGTGAGTTGGTTGATATACACCAGAAATAAGGTAGGCCCCAAGATGCTGCCCTGCGGTACTCCGTGTGTAGTTTGGAGGTCATGACTCCTATATGCATCAACGCGAACACGTTGGGATCGCCCAGTTAGATAGCTTTTGAAAAGCTTGTGCTGCATGCCTCTGATTCCCAACTTTTCGAGTTTGTCCAGGAGGATGGGGACAGAGATCGTATCGAAAGCCTTTGCCAGATCTAGGAAGATAATAAGACATTTTTTTCTTTTGTCTAGGTTTGAGCTAATGTAAGTTGTCAATTTATTGACAGCTTGCTCAGTTGACTTACTCTGCCGAAAACCATATTGATTGTCAGATAGCAAATTATTCTTTTCCAAATAGTCTACTAATCTTAAGTTAATAATTCTTTCAAGTATCTTCGACAGAGCTGGCAAAATAGATATCGGCCTATAATTATTTATACGATCTCTGTCACCATTTTTATAAATGGGGCAAATCTCGGCTTTCTTAAGAGCCTCAGGGAATGATCCTGTCTGAAGGCAATTATTAAATATCTTCGTTATGTGAGGTACAAGGATATTTTTATAAGTTTTTAAAAATTCGCTGCTAATTTTATCACACCCGCTGGGGCAGTTTGACTTTAAACCAAGAATAAGACGATCAACCTCAGCTTCAGAAGTATCCATTAAGACGAATGAATTTACTGTTGACGTGTCAGAACTAGTAGATTGAGAGTTTATGTTAGAGGTTTGTGTATTTTTCTTGTGAATTTTGTCTGCTAATGAGGTTCCTACGTTAACAAAAAAGTTGTTAACTTCATCGAGTGATTTTTCAGGATTGGATGAAATCGCTAGTAATTCTTTTGAAGAATTTAGTTTCTTTGATGTGTTGGTAATGTCCTTGATTGCTTTCCACAGCTTTTTATTATTTTGTTTAGCTGCTAGAAGTTGCTCCCTCTCGTAAGCTCTTTTTACTTTCCTTATTATGGAAGTGCAGAAGTTTCTGTATCTATTGTACGTAACTTTTAAGATATCGTTGGTTGGATCCCTTTTTAATTTATTATGTAGCTTATCCCTATGTCTTGTACAACGTAGCAACCCCTGAGTCATCCACGGTTTTATAATTTTATGGCGTTGAGGTAATATTATTTCTTTAGTATTTTTATGAATTATTTGCTGTATTAATTGTGTGAAGCAGTTAAGGGAGGCGTTTGGATCAGCTAGTTCGTTAATCGCACCGAAATCAATTTCCTTTAAATCCTGCAGTACTCCATCTTTATTTGTTTTTATTACTTTTGAAATGGCATATTGTCTGGTTATCTTTAAATTAATGTTTAATAAGACGGGGTAGTGGTCTGTCAATGTAGTGTGAGGTACGATTGTGGTGGTAGGGTAACTGGTTTTAACCAGCGCATGATCCAAACAAGTATCACTATTACTACGAGTGATTAAGGTGTGGGCTGGCAGAAGGCCATGTGCAGCTGCTAAAGTTAAATAGCGCTCCCCAATTTGGTTTATTTTTTCAGGGTTAATGTTTATATTGATATCCCCCATCACTATAACATGTTCGTAAGCAGAAAGTTTATGGAGAGTATTATCTAATGATGAGAGAAATTGATCGATATTTCGATAAGATGGTGATCGATAAATAGCGAGTATGGCTATACGATTGTCCACTACAGCAATTAGGCTATTACATTCTTGCATGGTCGGCTCATCTACCTTTACGCTAAGATTTTCATTGTAGTAAATTACCACGCCATCGTTTTGCTTAACATTTAATCTAGACCCTACATAGCAATATCCCGGAAGATTCGGTATTACCGTAGAATTCGATAGCCAGCATTCGGTCAATATAACGAATTCACACTTGAGATTCATTCTATTCAACAGGATTTCTAACTCTGGCATATTGCAGTTTATGCTACGAATGTTTTGTGTTAGAATAAGCAGATCCTGTCCAGACGAGGTCAATACTTTATGACAATCCTCGACAGAAACCACATGTGTCATGCTACGTGCGGTGCAAGGCACAAAATCAATGAGCAAGTTTACAAACAAGCATGCGACTAAAAAGCACGTGTAACTTTACCCTTAGTGATTATCTGTGGTTATACGATTAGTATTAATTAAAGTGAATAATCTGTGATTGTACCTATTAAAGGAAACATAATGCTGATTTTTTTTTTATTTGGTTCTATATAACTTTTTTGACATTTTTATTTACTTAATAGTTAATATTTTCTAATGTTGTAAGCGTGTTGACATTGTGTTAATTTTTTTATTTGATTCTGTGAAGCATAAGAAATAAAAAAGCTGAATTCTATGGTAATTAATTTTTTTTTTCTGGGAAGGAATCGTAGCAATACAAGACAATTCCCAGCTGTCACCCCGGAGGACAGGGTTAGAGGGGACTATTGGGAATAATCCATATAAGCATTCTTTGTTAAGTAGTTACAAATCATCATCATCATTACCATCCACAATCCGGCTTCACCCGCTGGGTGTAGGCCTCTCTTCGCTTGTGCCAAGCTCTACGTTCATGTGCCAATCTCATCCAGGCTATACCAATGATAGTAACTATGTCATCTGCCCATCTCCTTTACTCCACCTGCCCATCACCGCGTCTTCCTAGGTGTCCCACCCAATTCCAATTGAGTTCCATAATACGGTTTCCGATATCGAATAACTTCATACGTTTTTGGATCACGACATTTGGAACCTGATCAACTAGTCTGACTCTTTTGGTACAGAATCTTTTGATATGCATTCAAATTAGATATGTGGTTTATTCCTTCAATGATTGTGCCTATTGTTAATTTAAGATAAGGGAAGCGTAGAGAGTATTTTAGAGTTGTAACAGACGTCGTCTATTATACCTAGTTATTCTATTCTCTTAACAAAAATGCGTGAATGTGTGTATCATACCTACTTCTTGGATATAGGCAACATTTATTGGGCGCTTGTAGTAACAGGCCGTGTGCTATTTAATTGGCCAGCTTATTTTATTTATATGGGACATGCCGATCACCTTACCTCCTTTGGCAACCTTTCATAACAATTCTAACAGCCATAATGTCTCTTTTCTCTAAGGTCTTCCCGATACTCTGAACTGACATTTCTAAAGGGTTAGCCTTTGCCAAGTCCGCAAGCCACTGATATATGTCATCCAGCCTGAAGAAGTTGTTCCAATCAAAGGTGTCCATGTTTCTTCTGATGTATGTTTTGACCGTCTGCATGTCGAACGCCCTGAAAAAAGTATGGTAGATGACTTATTTTTGATACGTTCGAAACATGATGCTTGGTTTAAATACAAGTAGATTTCTTCTTGAAATTTTCTATGTTATAAATGGTGCTTTAAAAACTATGCGGTGGTGCCTCAATTCATATGATTAAGAATATATCGCTTAAACACTTGCGATATATAATATGTTAAAAATATACTTTTTAAGATATTATATATCGCATAAGTAAGTCGAATGGCAAGACAATTTCGAGTAGCTTGTTTTACAATAAATCGTTTTAAAGTCCCAATTCTCACTATCTTTATTCAAGATTGAAATATCTACCTAAGAATTCATGTATGTATTTAAAAATGATTACGTATAACAGTATCTTGTAATAGACTATGTTATAAAACTGACGAGTGACAGATAACAGATTGAAATGATTGGATTTTCCGTCATTCGTGTCGAAGTTCGTGTGCTGCCAGATTACAGTTTGTTTACTAGTCGTTCTCTTCGCTGTATTGCTTAAGTTGAGATACACACATCAAAAGTGTCTAGGGATCAACATATATTTTTGCAATAACTTTTCTCCTGATTGATATTAATTAAAATTTTCTTTAAGGATTCATCAAATAAAGTGTTTTCGTTTGTCACAGTAACGATAAACCAAGTCACCTTTGCATTAATAAAGAAATTTGCCATTTTCCTAATAAAGGGATTTTTGACATTTGAACCACTAACATTAAAGTTCGAAAAAAAGACTGAAATAACTGTTTTCTTTAAAATTTTATTGGGTAACTTAAACAATTAATAATCCGTGTTTCTACCGCGAACACTAACAACACAAGAACATCGGTTTGGCATACTCAAAATGAGTTCATCCAAATCACGCTGTGGAATGGCCGCCCATGTTCGTTGCAACAACAAAAAAAGGTCTTCTTGCGACTGGATACCCTCCATATTCGGCAGAGCTCTTCTCTGTAGCATATCCCATGCATGCTCAATCGGGTTCAAGTCTGGCGACTGAGCAGGCCAGAGCAGGACATTGATGTTAGCTGCGGCGAGAGTCTGTCTTACAACTCTTGCGGTGTGCGGTCGTGCATTATCATGCATTAACTGAAATAAGGGACCGATTTGCACTTGTAGAGGAACGATGACGTCAGATACAATCGTCTCAGCATAAATTTGAGCGTTGAGGTTGCCTCTGATCCTAATCAACTCAGTTCTTCCGCCGATCCAAATACCCGCCCATACCATGATGGTTCCACCACTATAAGGATGGACTTCCTGGCAGGATTTTAATCTCTGTTGGCGTCCAGGGGTTCTCCAGTGTCGTATACGTCTTGTACCCGGTCTCATACCAAAACGAGACTCATCAGAAAAGCACACGAAACGCCATTGTTCTTCTGCCCAATTTCTGTGTTCAAGAGCCCATTGATATCGAATCCTACGATTGTGCATTGCTATAGGTGGTACCCGTAGCGGTCTTCGGGAATGAAGGTTCACTTCATGCAAGCGGTTTCTAACTGTTTGGTCGCTAATTAAGTTCCCTGAAGAGTGATGAAGCCTCACGGCTAACATCATGGCGGTTATTGTTGGAGCTCTTCGAGTTAAGATTTGAATGTATCGGTCTTGTCTCCGTGTGGTGCAGCGATACCGTCCTCCATGGCGCTCAGCCACGGTACCAGTGCTTCGGTAACGTGTCCAAAGTCGACTGATAACACTCTGACTTGTATTCAGAGCTAAAGCCACAGTACGTTGCCGGGAACCAGCTTCTATCATTCCCACGGCTCTGAGCATTTCTTCCCTGCTTAAATGACGTCGCCGCTCCATAATAACGTTGGTTTTAATCAGTAGTAGGGAAACAGTAGCACTAATAATGTCTTCAATGCGTTGTATGTTTTTATAGGGAAAATATTGACAGCTGATTTTCATCTTTTACTCGAATTTGATTAACAGTTCCTGTTTCAAATTATGAAATGCACCAAAAGGATCCATATAAATTTATAAAATCATAAATTTATTACAAAGCCACATCTCAATCTCAAGAAATCCGCATAAAAATGCTTGATCCCTAGACACTTTTGATGTGTGTAGATTCCAAGTTCCTTGCTCAATACGAATTATACTGCAGTGCTCTGGTGCTTTGGTTTGCGGCCATGGCTCCTATCAAATGCTGTGTTGTCGGTTGTATTTCAACCAACAAAACTCAGCCATCGCCTTTATAATTAACCTAAGGACGATAAACTTAGGGCTTTATGACTGTCGTTTTTGGTGTCAGTGAATTCCGAACTTCTTGGCCTATCAAATTATCAGTTAGTGAATAAACGTGTGTGCCAAAAACTCTTCAACAAATACCAACTGGATGGCGAGGGTAATCGTCTCAAAGATGGTTATCCATGTCGTTTTTCCACTGAAGAAGTAGAGCATGGGGTGCCTTTATCTTTATTAATGTGTTTGTATTTATTTACAAGTGTACCTATTAAGGTACACTAGTTAAGTTATAGTTATAGTCAGTGGGTTATCTTAGAGGCGGAGTTTCCTGCTTATGATTATGTATTTTTTATTAAAATTATTTAATAAAACTTTATTTGGTTATTTTCAGGTGTTCTTTATGATCATAACTAAAGTAACAAGGAAGACACCGAGTAAATTGTGGAAAATCCAGTTGTTGTCCAAGGTCCAAGACTCATTTTTAACTTTTAACCATCTTAAAAAAGCAAGTTCTGTATTCGACCCGTATGCATGTATGTATGTTTGTTTGTATGTCTGCGATTTTCTTAAAAAGTAATCAACCAAATTTAATGATTCTTTTACTAATGTGATCTACATACATACTTTCAGGGAGGTCTTAATACATAACTAATACATTAGGTAATTATTCTTATATACGAAGTTATATGCATAAATCTACTGCATCTCCAAAATTTCTAAGTGGATTTTAATCATTCTTTTTTTCATTTTCTTGCGCTAATGTAATTGTATATTCAAATAAAAATGGAAAATCAATTTACTTTAAAAAAAGTTAAACCGATTTATGCTTTGTTATAACTTATGTTCTGTTTTCTGATATACCCGTTTTCTTATTTTAGAACATCCAGTTGATCATTTATATTCAAGAACTGCAGATATGTATGCAGACCCTCCTGCATTTTCATCTCTCAATACAGGTAATAATTTTTAACAACTTTTAATTTATTATCAAGAATATTCTATTTTTATCATAAATATGATCAGATAAAAACCATAAGTTAAATATCTGCATAAATATGTTA
The DNA here is from genome assembly GCA_943138885.2 of Tholera decimalis. Classification (NCBI taxonomy): domain Eukaryota; kingdom Metazoa; phylum Arthropoda; class Insecta; order Lepidoptera; family Noctuidae; genus Tholera; species Tholera decimalis. Next base: position 7,415,486 of record OW964565.2, on the reverse strand, counting down.
CAATATATATATATTTGTATACTTAAGTAGGAATTGATTCTGATCAGAGCCGTTATGGTGTGCTTATTGTTATTGATTTTATTTTAGAGACTAGCTTTTGCCCGCGACTTCATCCGCGTGGAATAGTTACTTTGGGCTAACGTTAAATTTAACCCCGATTTTGAAGCATTCTTCATTGGCGCTCCGCTCCTATTGGCCTTAGCGTAATGATACAATATAGCTGTGCCCGCGACTCCGTCAGCGTAAGTTAATGTACTGGTAATATTGTTTAGATCACGTTCACATGAGGCTTAAGTACCTAGAGAACGCTTCGACCGCGAGACACGTCGAGCGCGGCGACCGATTCTCAAAAATAATCCTTATAGCATGATTCAGTATTCACGCGCGATGGCTTATTATTTATTATAAGCGTATTTCATGTATAACTTTGGTGTTTCTATACCGATTTATATGATTCTTTTTATGGTTTCGTAGCCGAATGGCAAAAAACGGAATCTTTATAGTTTCGACATGTCTGTCCGTCTGTCTGTCTGTCTGTCTGTCCGTCCGTCCATCTGTCACAGCAATTTTATTCCGAAACTATTAGGCCTATACATGTGAAACTTGATAAGTAGATGTATTCTGTGAACCGCTTTCCGATTTTGAGACAAAAATTAAAAAATATTTAAAATAAAGGGGGGCTCCCCATACATGGAACTAAACCTGAAAATATTTTTTTTCATGAAATCGATGCATGTGTGGTATCTATAGAGAGTTCTTTAAAAACGACATCGGGGTTTCTAAAACCACTTTTCCATAAAGTCAATCATTTAAAAGATATAAGCTTCCAAAGTGGTAAAATGTGTGTGTGGCGGACACAACCTCTAACTTCTATAATAATGGAGTGAAAAATCTAAAAAAAATATATGTCTGTAGATCTTAATATAAACTTTCAACCAAAATTAGTTTGAACAAAATCAGTTCAGCAGTTTTTGAGATACAGCATATTTTCTAAAACCGCAAATATAACTTTGTAATTCATACAAACACTATGAAAAACAAATTTATTCGGCGCAGTTGTAAAAAATGTAAAAAAGCCAGTTTTAAGAAATTTGTAAGGCTTTTTTTTCAAAACAAATTTATTTGGCGCAGTTGTAAAAAATGTAAATAAGCTAGTTTTAAGAAATTTGTATGGTTTTTTTTTCGTCAAATAAATTTGCATATTATATTATAGTTACTACGGAACCCTTCATGGGCGAGTCTGACTCGCACTTGGCCAATTCTTTTATGGAATAGTTAATAATGTTAACTTTTTCAATTAGGGGTGACTGAGAGTGTTATAAACGTAAGAGTAGACAAATATTATAATCAGAAAGCTTCGAACTGCTAAGCTATCGGGAGTTACACGTGTTATTTATTGTGAGTCAACCATAAAAGTTAGACATATGCTGTCGTGGGATATTTTTTATATAATTTTAAGGAGAACATTTCCGTCATGAAATGATTTGTGTAGCTTTAACCATTAAGGTTGCACACGCGACGGAAGCTTAAAAAATGGAGTAACTTCTCCCGTTTTCCCAACATTTCCCTTCACTGCTCTGCTCCTATTGATTGTAGCGTGATGAAAAGTATACTATAACCCGCTCAGGAGTATGAAAAATAATTGTACCAAGTTTCGTTAAAATCCGTCGAGTAGTTTTTGTTTCTATAACGGTTATACAGACAGACAGACAGACAGACAAAAATTTAACTGATTGCATTTTTGGCATGAGTATCGATCCTTAATCACCCCCTGATAGTTATTTTGGAAATATATTTCATGTACAGAATTGACCTCTCTACAGATTTATTATAAGTATAGATATAGAAGAAGATGTCAAAAACAAAATTGTATAAGCAATACTGAAAAAAAAAATGCTTTAAGAAATAGTGTAATGGCTAATGTTAGAATGTTGCTCAGGATCCCGAAATAGTTACCTGATTCCTCTTTACTGAATTGAATTTTTCTTCTATTTACAGATGTGATTCGGAAAAGAAAAAGGAGGTGTACAAGAAAAAATGGTGAAGCAGATGTGTGCACCACAACAATTGCCTTCGAGAAATATAAAGCCCATAGGTTAAGAGAAAAAACAAATAAAAAGTAAAATCTGAAAAGTCATTTTATTTTTATATTTCTTTCGTTAAATTCGTATCCATTGAATTTAACGAAAGAAACAATGAAACTTGCATATAATAAAATTAACCCTATAAGAATTAATTATTCATGGCGCATCACTATGCTGTCGATAATCTATGCCGGAAGGTTATCGTGACGTTTATAGTACGCTGTGGGTCATCACTAGATAACATTACGACACTAGCGCTTGGCGCATATTTTTGGAACTAGACGTACCATATTACTGTCCTATCTGTCTCTGACTTATTTAAAGTTATCTGTGACTTTGTCCTCCCACTCCAGTGTCTCCAGCACGTTAGTAATGAATTCTTATACACTTTTGAGACCCGCACATTTGTACTACAGTAATGACGTCCTTTCTGTCAAACTTTTTAATAAGTAATAAGGCACTTTCCGAGCAGGTATAGTATAACAGAAATTAACTTACTTCTGCACATCTTCAAGAAGCGTTGTCACGTACAATCCAAGTCTATTAGCTTCAGCCAAGAAGATTGACTTAGCCTCTGGACCCACCACAAAATCCACAGGCTTGTACAATAGTCCTGGCTCTCTCCAGAAATTCACATCCTCTATTTTACTCATATTCATAAAATATTCCATATGATCCTCCTCAACTGGGATTCCTCTATACAAAGTATAGTTGTAATACTTTTTACATACACAATAATTTAAACAACACATTAATGTGAAATAAATATATATATTTGTCTGCATTCTTATTGATTTCAGTTATTAATGTTTAAATCTGTTCATTTTTGAAATATTTTTCCACAACCCCTCAGATTTCACATGTTGGACATTTTCTCTTACATGACACTACGTCATGTCAAACATAATAGCCAGCTGTACAGATAAAAAAAAATCATATAAAAAAAGTATGCATAATTGCATATTGTTTTTTATGGTTATAGACATACTACTTTATGTGTACTGGATCTTACCTGGAACTTCATCCGTGTTGAAGTTTCGCGCATTTTTCAAGAACAAAAAGCAGTCTTTTTGCTAGTCCAAGCTCCAAAAATTTAGATCCGTTTGACTACAGTGGCATGATGGAAAACAGAGAGTATTTAACCTAGAGAGCTTATAGGCCGATTTCTTTGAAGAACACAACTCACCAATATGGGTTGGGAGGCGAAGAAAAAATGCGCTACTGCAATTGGTCAGTTCAAGGTCAAGCTTCATAGATATGCCGAGTTAGGGATTGCTCTACTTGATTGAGGGAAAGTTATCGATATCGATAAAATGAAGTATAACATTATAAAAAATACTCAATAAAATCACATTATAATATTTAATCATTATCAGTCTCAATTACAAAAAGAAAAACAAGTACGCTGTTATTATTGATTTTTAAAATGAATTAATTTTGTAAATGTTTTTCGAATTAAAGTTTTAGGGTCCTGACTGTTTTTGCTAAAAAATGATAACCGAGCGTCTATATATTTATGAATTATGCATCTTGCTAATTCAATCAAATGATATACATCTAAAAATAAACTAAAATATGGCGTACAGAAATTCGTGCGCATCGCTGTCCACTGGTAATGTGCCCAAAAGACTGGTGGCATTGCCACGCTGTATGGCAATGCTTAACCGCTGTCCAAGGTAAAAGCCAGCCTTTGGGTCACGCGAAGTGTCAACTAGGCGCCTGGATACTTCTTTAAACAATTTGTGAGCACTCGGACCCCACGATCCCAAGGTCTCCACCCCAAACGGCTCGAAAATATAACCTCCAACAAGGTTATTATATTTCCGCCGCTTGAGGTTCTCAGTGGCTGCAGTGGCAGCGCCAGCACAGCAAGACGAGCTAGGAAGATGAGATGGTGCAAGAGTATCGACACAAGTTGCATCCCACACTAAAGCCCTACCCATCTTCCAAGGAAATAAAGACATGCCGTCCGGTCTTTTGCCATCGTCACGTGCCAGGCCATTGGGTTCTAATACAGCCGGAACGCCGACGGTGATAAGAGCTCGTCGGATAATATCGTTAATATTCGCGTGCCGTGCTATGCGACCCGCGCTACGGCCACATGAAAGGCCGTAGTGACCGAGGCTGTTGACAACTTCGCCACAGTGGCAGCGATGAGCAGAACAACAGGGATCAACATCAAATGATTGGTAGTTTCTATTTCATATTGATGAAAATTAATAATGGGAATAAATTATACCCAATCAGTGATTTTAAAACCGATCTCATAAAATAATTGGAATTATATTTCTGAGACAGCACTTTCGAACCACTCTCGTTGATCGCCCTTTTAATATAAATTTCACAACGACGACAAATTTCTATTACTGTGGTGAATCCGCACAATAACTTGTTTTTAGTGTCTTTTTGAAAATGTAAGGCGTTTTGATTTGTAACACCAATCAACACTCCAATACAAGTTAGCCATTTTATTTGCTTTATCAGAGCATGGACAATGTAGCCGGCCATATATTATTTTTATATTTTATTTTTTATATTTATTTTATATTCCATAATAAATATATTTTCATTAAAATCAGTTGTGTCAACAACTGTAGCTTCAGCAGGCACTCGGTAATACTTAATTATTTTTTTGGTGGTGAGTCATTAGATGATTTATCTAATGACTCCTCCCTCCTACATACACTTAACCCGTGGACTCGAAATCGAAACAAAGTAACCTGTTTTTTTTTCCTGGGTGGGAAAATCATCGAATGACTTCTCCCGCTCTGGGTAAAGTGGAAGGGAGTGTCAGACTTCTACTGACTAAAAATCCACCCTGTTCCTTCAGCTGCCCTTAAGTTCCGGGGCCGCGGCATCTCATTAGAACATTACCGCAACCCCGGAACCAAAGTAACTTACGAGGGTGATATTGTAATGCAAAGGTCCAAGTTAATTAATATTAGACACCGTCATACTATTTGAAGCCTAGAAAGATTGGATATAGGTATCTTATATTATTTTGACTTTTCTCAACAGTATATCAATAAAAACCAAACTAGAAACCAATATTCCCTAGTAACCTTATCCATCCACTTTTCTTTTTAATCTGGAATCTTGGGAAATCTAAAATGAAAACATGCATGTCACACAGAAGAAAAAATATCAGAACTTTCTCCTTTTTTTTAAGTCGGTTAATGTAGATAGGTATTTTATGACAACTATCTGAATTGAATTAAAAAAAAAATAAGTTTATTTTATAATTATCGATATCGTATTCATCCGTTATAGGTAACAACAGCACAGATTTTTACGATAAAAATACGAAAGAAAAGACTGGGATAAAAGAAATAGAATTTCTTCATGTAAGAAAGAGACATTTCCAAAAGACATCAACGCGCGACACAATTTTGTCCTTGACCACCCAAACCACCACTTTAAATGGACCTCTGCGGTAGCTTATAATCTGATTAAATCTATACTAATATTATAAAGCGGAAAAGTTTATTTGTTTGTTTGTTTGCTTGAACGCGCTAATCTTCGAAAGTACTGGGTGGATTTGGATGAAATTTGGTATGGAAGTAGCTTGAAGCTTGAGGAAGGTTATAGGCTACTTTTTACGCGACTGCAAAAAAGGAGAGTTATGTTTTTACCGTAATAGAATCCACGGGAGCGAAGCCCCGCGTGAGTACTTGATAAATAATTTTCATATTATTTCATTACTGATGAATAGTTATGTCATCCATTTGGTATCTAGATGTCTGGGAATGTTTTCCACACCATTTCAACGCGCATGAAATCATTATTATGCGTTATAAATTGGATACAAAAATTTAAAATTTGTAATTGTTTAGCATGCACACAGGCCTAATACTTGGTCACAACTAAAATGATAAAATGGTTCGTGTATCGTAGCCAATATATAAGAGCAAAAACTCGCATAGTTTTCGTGTGTCGGGGCAACGTATGTGCGATCAAGTGGTTTTCAAATCAGTGATTGAAAAGCATCCATACATTGAACTTTTTATAATATTACGTATAGATTATAGCAACTGGGATGACCACAAGTGCGAAGACAAAGTTGGAATAGAGATTTCAGGGACAGACTCAGTGTAACTAAAGGATTTCCCACTGTGCCCTGATCGCCGCCGCCACCGATGCGGTTACAGTGAAGTACTAAAAATTCCTCACTTTCTAGTCTTTTCTCCAAACCACTAGGCGCCTTTTGAAGATTTCCTTCCGGTAAAACAGCCTTTCTTGACAGACCTACCTCTCTATAATGATCATGATATATCTTGTTGGGTGAGCTTTTGTATAAATAATTAAAAAAAAAAAATCCAAACACGTGTTAATTAATATGTAATATTAATTATAAATGTTAATCGTAACCTATATTTATGTTTATAGTAAAACTGATAAAACGATTTTGTGGGATTTGGTTATAAATTGTGAAGCCATAAAAATGTACTAATTTTTAGGGTTCCGTAGCCGAATGGCAAAAAACGGAACCCTTATAGTTTCGACATGTCTGTCCGTCTGTCTGTCTGTCCGACTGTCCGTCCGTCCGTATGTCACAGCCATTTTATTCCGAAACTATTAGGACTATACATGTAAACCTTGGTAGGTAGATGTATTCTGTGAACCGCTTTCCGATTTTAAGAGAAAAATTAAAAAATATTTAAAATGAACGGGGCTCTCCATACATGGAACTGAAACTGAAAATATTTTCTTTCATGAAACCTATACATGTGTGGTATCTATAGACAGGTCTTTAAAAATGACATTAAGGTTTCTAAAATGACTATTTCATAAAGTTAATCGTTTAAAAGATATACGCTTCCAAAGTGGTAAAATGTGTGTGTCCCCTCTAACTTCTATAATAATGAAGTGAAAAATCTAAAAAAAACCATATGTTGTAGACCTTAATGTAAACTTTCAACCAAAATTGGTTTGAACGAGATCGAGTCAGCAGTTTTTGAGATACAGTATATTTTCTAAAACCGCAAATATAACTTTGTAATTCATACAAACACTATGAAAAACAAAGTTATTTGGCGTAGTTGTAAAAAATGTAAATAAGGTAGTTTTAAGAACTTTGTAAGGTTTGTTTTTTTCGTCAAATAAATATACGTATTATATTATATTATTATAGTTACTGCGGAACTCTTTATGGGAGAGTCTGACTCGCACTTGGCAAATTTTTATAGTTAGCCTATGTTATCCCACTGCTGGGCAAAGGACTCCTTAAAACTCCAGATGACCTTGACTGCAGTCTTCTCCAACCAATTGATCAGGAAACGGTCAAGATTATCAGGCCAGCCTTTCTTCTTTTTCGTCAAAAATAAATAATTGCCGTTGCTGTTTACAACAGAATACTTCAGAGAAATACATTATCGGCAACCTAACACATCAAAAGCCTCACTGCACCTCTTATCATTCTACGATTATAAATTACGAAAGCAGTAACCACTGGAACCGTCTTGGGTCACATAAGTACCCATTTACGTCGGTCTTAGGGCTCGTTTGCATGGAGCCAGATGAAACGATATTATACAGACCTGTCCTAATAAAAATTCCACTATTCATCAGTAACATCCGTCAAGCCTTTTATGTATGTTATAAGCAACTGCGTTTCTGGCGCTCTACATACACGTACATTCGTTTAAATTCGTTAAATGCGTTGCTTAATCTTGAACATTGACATGAAAAAATTAGCACGGGTATTACAATGATAGGGTGACTTATCGGGAACGGAACCCCAAAATATCTCATCTATACAGGGTTATTGGTAAAACACTAACAACCTCACAGGACTGTATTACTAACATCATAAAAAGCAACTCTTGTTTTATGACTTTTTAGAAAACATATTAACTACATTTACCAAAAATTTATAAATTGATAAAGTTTGTACTAAGTATATGTTGACCTACATTATATACTAGCTCTTTCTTTTGCTTTGCAGAATACGTAACATTTACAGCGTTCAATAAAAATGATTTATATTTTTGTCTCTAATGAACCAAAATATATAATGCAAAATATGATGAATTATTAAAAGTCATAAAACAAAAGTTGTTGTTTATGATGTCACTAACATAGTCCAGAGAGGTTGTTAGTGTTTTACCAGTAGGTAACCCTGTATAAGTCAAGCTCCACTAACTTAGCTTAAATCTTAGACTGGACTCAGCATAGCCTTACGGTAGTTGGTGCTTGGCCAATAGGCGAGTTGCCTTGGCACCATAATTACGGCCACCTGTGTCGTTAACGTCTGATTTGTATGCTAGGTGGAGATAATTATTGAGAATAGGATTTATACACAGCCTAAAAAACCATTATCTGCTTAGCTTTTCCCAACTTGTTACAAGGTGGGTATCTGCGACAGGCCTGTTGGTCTAATGGTCAGTGGCCCTGACTGCTATGCGCAAGGTCGTGGGTTCGATTCCCACCCAGGACAAATGTTTGTGTGATGAGCACGATCATTTGTTCTTTGTCTGGGTGTAATTTATCTATAATATGTATGTATTTAGAAATATACATGTATGTTTATCAGTTGTCTAGTACTCATAGCACAAGCTCTGCTTAGTTTGGGACTAGATGGCGTTGTGTGAAAGTTGTGGAATATTTATTATTTATTTATTTATTATCTCACCAATGCCCAAAACGTTTTGAGATCAATTTCATTGTACGTACGGCAAAGAAGTGGAATTCTCTGTCGAAGTCTGCATTTGCTGATAGCTATAACCTGGGGGTCTTTGAGTCAAGAGTGACATGATTACTTGTGGGTAGGCGTGCTTCATTTTTGATTTTGATCACATCATCGCTGTATCGTCTGGGCTCACTCGTTCCATTGTATATGAAAATATTTGTAAGAAATTGACTTATGGTTTGCAGACATTTTTTTCGCTACCCCTCAAACGGAAATAACTATAGTAAAAACATACTGTTCAGAACGCAAACAAAGTATGTATTGTATATTAAAACATATTTCTCTTTAATTTTCACTAATATTGTAAAAAGGAACGTAGGTAATGAAAAAAAAAAAACTTTTTTGCAAAAAATAAAACCGACTTCCATATCAAAACACTACAAAGCCAAAAATAATTTTAATTTCGGTAGTCGGTGTTATTGGTTTTGTATTTTCTTTTTTCTTTCACACCGCCTTCCGAAATTAAAATTATTTTTGGCTTTGTAGTGTTTTGATATGGAAGTCGGTTTTATTTTTTGCAAAAAAGTTTTTATTTTCGCGCTTTTTAGTGGGTCAGTGAATTTTCCAAATCGATTCGTAAATGACGGAGTTATGCGCGAATAAAAACGCAATGCAGAGTAAACGAAAAGATCATCAAGGTAAATTATTTTTTCGACTTTTTTTGATTTTTCAGAAACGGCTTGTCCGATTTCGATAAAATTTTCATGGGACCATTTGGGAAGTATACCCTTTCCAACAAAAAAATAATTTTTCAAATCGGTTGGCAAGCGACGGAGTTATGCGTGGACAAACATAAAAAAAAAAAAAAAAAAAAAAAAAAAAAATACAAACATCCGAATTGAGAACCTCCTCCTTTTTTAGAAGTCGGTTAAAAAAACAGAATTGTCATGCAGTTTTCACAACTTGTTACAAGGTGGGTATCTGCGACAGGCCTGTTGGTCTAATGGTCAGTGGCCCTGACTGCTATGCGCAAGGTCGTGGGTTCGATTCCCACCCAGGACAAATGTTTGTGTGATGAGCACGATCATTTGTTCTTTGTCTGGGTGTAATTTATCTATAATATGTATGTATTTAGAAATATATATGTATGTTTATCAGTTGTCTAGTACTCATAGCACAAGCTCTGCTTAGTTTGGGACTAGATGGCGTTGTGTGAAAGTTGTGGAATATTTATTATTTATTTATTTATTATCTCACAACTCGCTGTCCGACCATGGACCATGCCCGGGTCGACGGCGCGTCGTGTTCCACGCGCGCCTCAAAGAGCGTCAGCAACATGACGAGGCCCCCTCTGCAGAGGGCCGAAGCCCGCCGGGGTCGTGGGACTCATCCCGTTACCGTGGCCCCGGTTTGTAAAGGGTTATTGAAGGAACACCGTGGATTTTAGTCAGTAAAAGTCTGACAGTCCCTCCCACCCTGCCCGGAGTGGGAGGACTTATTTGATAATTTTACCACGTTAAAAAAAAAAAAAAAAAAAAGCCCTCAAACGGAAATAACTGTAGTAAAAACATACTGTTCAGAACGCAAACAAAGTATGTATTGTATATTAAAACATATTTCTCTTTAATTTTCACTAATATTGTAAAAAGGAACGTAGGTAATGAAAAAAAAAAACAGAATTGTCATGCAGTTTTCACTAATTGATAGACTGATTCATGAGGAATGTAAAATCTATTAAGGTCCGGGCCGTGAAATTATTATTTATTTAGTTATTTTTGAAAAAATCCATGCAAAGTTTGTTAGTGAAACGCCTTAAATTCTATATTAAAATAATGAACTAAAAACTAATTCATGTATTTTCCCGAAGCATCAGCTCCGGCAGGCAGTGTAATAAATGCATGTTGAAAAGAAAATATATTATTATTTAAAGCAAAGCAAACATTTCACATAGTACCTATTGAAAAATATCTGGCATGTTTAACTTATATTTTTCCTTACGAATCGTTCTCTGAGCAATTGTAAGACAAAAAAAATAAAATTTCGTTATTTAAAAGAAAACAGCACAAAATTTATTACATTTTGAAAGTAAATTTATAGATACAAACAGTACAAAACAATATAAAACTGGACGCAAAACTTGAGCTTCATTACCAGCAAAGAGGTTCAATTTGACCCGCTTTGGCTTGGCAGTCATCAATGTTATAAGACCAGTTAATGTCTCATCACATGTAGGCAATATCTCTGAAGGCGGTAGCGCGTAGCCGTAAGATCCATTGTCACGTAGAAGAAACGAGACGACATATCTGAGAAAAGAAGACTAATATTTAAAAATGTGTACTTGTAACTTCTGAGGAGTTCAGGGCTAAATAATTACAGCCCCACGGGTCGATCTTCAAGTGACCATCTTAAGGTGTGTCCAAACATTGAGCAGCAAGAGCGCGGCAGCAACACGCGGCATTTCTAGGACAAATTTCTGCCGCACTCTAGTTAGGACAAAGCCGACTAATGTTTGCGCGGCAGTCGTCCAAATACAGGGCGACGGGCGGCGGGCGGCTCGCGGCACACGGCAGCCGCGCTCGATTGCCGCTCGATGTTTGGACACACCTTAACCTCTCAAGGACCGCCATTATTTACGTTAACTATTAGTTGAGCTAACTATACTTGTTGACTGGCACGTTTTTGACACCGATAATTTAGTTTATTTCGTTTTACGATGAAAATAATGGTAATTTAAAAAAAGTAAATAACATAAGACCTCCTTTATAGTTAGTTCAATTAATATGCAAAGTTTCATTATCTAATTTGAAGTTATTTTTGAATACCAGCGGTTTATTGTTCGGTTTGGAGGTAACTTTGGAATTTTTTTCTGTTAAGAAAATTTTATGGAATCGTGTTTTCGTCAAACACAGTACCTAACATTAATCCTCAACTTTACCATATATTTATTTCAAAATTATTGCTGCAGTATTTTCGACATAACGGAGGATCATGCTAAGCCATTTGAGGTAGTATAGGCTCTTAACAGAATTGAGATTCCACCGTACCTCGGAAAACACGTTATGCCGTTGATCTCGGTTACCATTTCGACATCTTTGACAGTCGTTACTGGCTGTCAGAAATCAGAAATTCTGACACTCGTCTTGCCAAGGGGTATCATGTTACCCTGGTTCTGGGTTGAGAAGGTCAGACAGACTGTCACTTTATGTAAAACAAAGTACTCAGCTGCATCCAGATTGACAGGAGACTGACCCTAAAATAGTTGTGAAAAGGATGATTTGTTAGTAAGTTCTCTCTCTGTTGAACCAAACTAATGATGGAACAGAAAGTTTTTCGTTCTTGCACATGATAAAACATTCACTCTTTTTTTCTCAAATCAAAAATCGTTACGGATGTCCTCCCCCTTTTATGTTATTTTTTTCAGGATGGAAAATCATCAAATTACTCCTACTGCTCTGACTGAAACGGAAGAGAGTACCAGACTTCTACTGACTAAAAAACCTACGTGTTCCTTTAATTGCCCTTTCATTTCGGGGCTGCGTTATCTCATTAGTACATTCCCGTAACTTCGGCTATGTCCTCTGCCCTGGAGCGAGCGAAAAGGTCTCTGGCTAAAACTACTGCGTTCACTTAAGTGAGCACTTAAATATTCTTTGACGCGGCCCCTGACTCGACTCGTCTGGTCAAGCAGGGAGATTGAAATGTTTGACTCCCCGCGACATCTAAGAGACGGACGTGAGGAACAATACAAGCTTTTCTCTTTCAAATTTTTAATCACCGCTCCTGTACGATTATTGACCCAAAAATATCGAGCAGATTGTCTAGTTTGACGACTGCGGAAAAGATCGCCCTCAGGTGACCAGCCCGTAAGTTCATCACTATATTATAATATCTAAGAGTATATCAAAAGAAAAAACCATACCTCACACCAAAATTTTTCTTTACCCATGTAGCACTGTTACCGGATACGCGTATGCCTAGAACAAAAACATGCTGTACAGTGTACACATAGATACATAAGAAATAAATATAATTCTATCTATTTTTTGGTCAGTGTAAAACAGCCTAACTAAAGCTAAAAGCTAAGGACTTAAACAATTATGATAATGATGATAACAGGGACAATCCTTACTAATATTATAAATGCGAAAGTAACTCTGTCTGTCTGTGTGTTACGCAATCACGCCTAAACTACTGTTTCGATTTTAATGAAATTTGGTACGTACATATTCTAGAGCCTGAGAAAGGACATAGCAGCTTTTTAATGCAAAGGGGTTGAAATAGGGGATGAAAGTTTGTAGATGTTAATACATACGACATTCAAATTATGTATGAGTTTTATTTTCAAAATAATTAGTCTAAAAAATTAAAAATGCTGCTGAAAGTCACTATTCCGCGCGGACGAAGTCGCGGGCACAGCTAGTACCTATAGCTACCTATATAGCAATCGATTCTATTACTGATTCTGAACGAACTATTTTTAGGTTTTATATATACTAAAACTAAAATTGTATAACGAATGGTCATCCCTCGATGTACTGACTTTGGCAAGCGTTGCTTAACCTTGAATATGTAACCGTGCGTCACTAAGCCTCGCTCTTAAACGTTTACTCCAGTTTGCTCTGTATTTTAATTTTTTATATTTAAATTCAGGATCAGGCAGGTTTGAAAGACCTATTTTATTTTTTTAAATTTAAATTCAGAATCAGGCAGGCAGGGGGCTGAAACTCCCGAAGAAACTTCAGACACAGTTTGCCAAAAAACTAGCGACATCTTATCCCTGGGGTCAACTTAGTTTTGTACGTAATGCGTTTCTTTTGCTAATAGATGGCAGCAGCTACGATATATTTATACATTTAAGATAATCAAAACTAATAAAAAAAATATTATTTGTACCGAAAAATTCATAAAATATTATTTAATGTATTTAGCCACTTAATTCACTAATTTAAATAGCATTATAATTTTACTGCATCATAGACTCTATATATACACCTCGCTTGTTTATGAAAAACAAAGAAAAAGAAAATTATAAAACTGTCAAAAACAGGTTGACGAAATTCGATTTATTAATAAATTAACAGAAAAACGTGTGATGAGTAATAAAATCCCTAAAATGAAGGTAAAATATGCAGCACAAATGTTCAGCCAGAGGGTGTCTAGCGCTTTACGTTTTTATCGAGTTAGTATATTTATAATTTCACATATTTGCATCATTATTATTACCTAGCAAATTTTGCAAATCTTATTAACCAACATTAATATTTTGTTTCAGAACACAACATTCTGCCCGGAGAGTGCAGAGGTACCGCAGATTTCCTGTTATTATTTGATAAGCTCTTCGAATAATTTAATGGTTATTCTTACAAGGGGTCATCAAAAATATATAAGTGCTTAAAAAATAACTCGCTCCATTTTCAATTGTGGTATGATTTGTTGCCTATTTTAGTCTCGACTAAATTTATATCAGTAGTTAAAAAAAAATATTCCATGTTGATTAAGAATGAATCGATTCCATCGGTAAAAATTGGATACATAATATAAAAACATTTATTGAATCATTACAATATATAAATGTAAATTATGGTGTGAATAATATATTAATTAGAAATTTTAATCACGATCCCTTAGAATTTTTTTAGTGCTATTAGGAGTAATAGTGTGCGTAATAAATATTAATCTCAATTATAATCAGTTCATGTGTGCATATAAAACTTTGCTGATTAATAATTTTAATTCTGTACATTCTGTAAGAGCTAATTGTGAGAACAATCGTAATAAATCATTTCAATCAATGGTAAATCTGCTTGGTAATAAATCTAATGATATGAAGACTAATGATATTGATGCTTTATTAACTACAATGAGCAATTATTATAAAATATAATGTTTTGTTGATTTATAATGAATCCAAAAAATCACAAATATAAAAAAAATCCATCGTCACCGTGTTTTAATTTTTTCCAGCCTCTAAAATCTAATCTTTAAATTTTAGAAGTACTAGATTGATTGAAATAAATATTCTAAAATCAAAGATTTAATCTTTTGTCGATTGGAATATTTATGTCAATCAATCTAGAACTTCTGAAATCTTTAAAATTAGAAAATATTATTAACATGTCAGGTAGACGCCACCTATAGGATTTTTTTGGTATTAAACTACCGTTACGCTATCTGGTGATCAGGGTCAAAATCTCAATTTTCGAATCATAGAGTGGCGCATCTATCTCAGTATTTATATGTATCATCTATGCAGGCAGGTTTGAAAGGTACTAGAGACACTCACCATGATAGTGGAAAAAAACTCAATTAATGTTAAAACTAAAAATCTTTTTCAGTAAACTTCATGACATGGAATCTACTGTGATTTGAGGACACGAATGTAATATAGTATTCTATGTCATTAACAATTGAGTTGGTATTTTAAACTCACCAAAAGTATCAAAGAAAGTACCAACACTGTATTTATTTCCATTTAATTGAAACATTGCTATAACTGCCTGCTTTCCGTAATTTTCCTGAAAAAAAGAACAATATATAATTTTGATTTATTTATTTATTTATTTATTTATTAAAACTTTATGCAACACAAAATGTACAAAGGTGGACTTAATTCTATAGGCATTCTCTACCAGTCAACCATGGGTGGCGAAGAGATAACATGGCAGGTGCATAAAAAAATAAACTAAGTAGATAAAATATTCAAAGTAAAAGTTTTATTACAAGTGTATAAATATAACTAGAATAAACTTACACACATATTTATAATAATAGATACCAAAAATATATCTATACTAATATTATAAAGAGGAAACCTTTGTATTTTTGTATTTTTGTATGTTTGTATTGAATAGGCTCAAAAAGTACTGGACCGATTTCAATTTTTTTTTTACCATTACTTAGAGGGATTCTTCCGAATCCGTATAGGCTATATTTTATCCCGGAAAATAGATAGGATTTTTTGTGGTAGTGAAAATTGTGGAGTAAGGCGTCGAAAAAACTGCCGTACGTTAACGATTCTCGCGAACGCTGCCTATGTTTAATATAAACATTGCACCCGTGCGAAGCCGGGGCGGGTCGCTAGTTATCTATAAATATATTAATAAAAAGTTATAGAAAAGGGGTTATGAAAACTCTGCTTCCACTATTTGTTAAGAATAGAATCCCGCAACTTTCTCTTAAATGCATATTGATTTGTGGCCGTCCTGATATTGAGAGGTAGTGCATTCCACAGAAAAATAGACTGTATATAGAAGGAAGGATGAATAACATCCGAAGTATGAGAAGGACAGAGTAAGAGAAGATTATTGGAAGAGCGTAGACTTTTAGCGTGTGAGGAACATAGAAATTGAAAATGAGAAATAAGGTTATACCAGTACCAGTTTTATATTCTCAGTACTCATGTTTATGCCAAAATTAATAAAGTCTTAAATATAATAACCCTAAATACACATGCTCTCAAAACAAAGTTAACTGAGTGGCTTCTTCTAGAGAAGGACTTCACTTACACGGAGTCTTTACTTACTTATCAAACCTAATGCTCAAGCAAACACGCACACGATTACACGCACGCACATATTCACACACACATACACACTCTCATACTTATACTCATTGTCAATAATTAGTTCTTAAAAACTATTCTCTCTTTAATATTTAATTTAGTTTTATATTTCAAATATTTTTAATTGGTTTCTGTTAATAGAATTATATTATTTATTTATATCCGGTAACATAATTATGTAATTGGCTGACTGACACAGTCCACTTGAGCCAGGTCATTGCTGTATAAATTTTATATTATATAATTCGCAACTACCTCTTAAGATACAGGATAACTCCTAGTTTAAGAGGTAGAATTAAAATGTTTTGTTGTATTATGATCTGTGTAAATAAACGTCTTATAAAACGTAAAAAAAAAGGTAAGAGGGAGGGGTAGGAGAGTTCAGAAAAGAGAAAAGCGTAGTCAAAGCGCGCAAATTTCTTCTCTGGCGAATGGGCATCCATTTGAGCTCGATTCTGTAGCTTGATACGTGCTCATATTTCAAATCTAACTATTAAAATATATGTATAAATATCTAAGCGTCGATAGCTTAACGGCTAAGGTGTCAGACTTGTGACCGAGAGGTTGTAGGTTCGAACCTCCAGACACAATCATACTTAGCTTAGCTGGTGGGGTTAACAAGATTGCTAGTAATGTGAATTCTACCCATATAGATATCACATAGTTCTCTTTAAAAAATGGTAGTATGTTTGTCCCTGTATGTGGTTTTAAACCATCAATCAAATCTTGATTAAACTCTGACAGAGTGTTCTGAGGAGGTACGAGGTGTTGTATGGATTAAAAGGTCCACTGCCACAAGTACGAAATTTACAGATGAAAAAAGTCGCAGGTAACAGCTACATTCATCATCTGCTGGGATCTGACCCCAACATAGTTCAAAAATTGGTACCGTTTCTTAACTGTGTTGGTGAGGGAAAAAGGCCTCGTGGAAGTAGCTCAATACGCTGGTCTGACCAGATCCGCACCGCTCTCGACTCTACGGTTCACAATGCCTTTCACACCGCCAGAAACAGAAACATCTGGAGGAAAATAATAGAGGCAAAGGTGATGCAGAAGGGAGGTCACGACCCTCAGTTATGAGGAAAACGATGCAAGGAGGAGGTTTGTGTCGGTTCTCAGTCTTATCGGGTGCAGCTGAGTACTAGTTTTACACGTAGCTACTGCCTATAGGACCACCTAATCCCAGCTGATGAGAAACAGAATACTCGCAATATCCCGCCTTTGCGGGAATTCCGAAATAAAAATATAATCTTTGACAGAAAGAGAAAAAATGATTGCGTTATAGTATCCTGTAAATAACTATAAGGACTTGAGAAAAATCAGTTATTTTGAAATTACAGACAGGCACTTCAATTTTTCAACCGACGACAAAAAGAGGAGGTTATCAATTCGACGCGTATATATATATATTTTTTTTTTTAATGTATGATCATCGATTACTCGAAGACGGCTGAACCGATTTGAAAAATTCTTTTTTTGATTGAAAGGGTATACTTCGATATTGGTCCCATTTTCATAAACGTCAGGATCTGATGATGGGATCCTGGAGAAATCGAGGGAACTCTTCAAATATTATAGGCACACCTATGTCGTTTTGGGTATTTATTATAGTAACTTGTGCAGTTGCTCTCAAAAAGTACCATTTGAGGAAGTGGAACTGATGATGAAGACCACAGATGGCCGCCGAAACTACTCAATAATAAGTATTGAGTGGATTGCGATTCGATTACTTGAATATGGATGTTACGCACTTTATGCTCGTCACAATGCATATGGTGATGTAGAGCTGATGGTGAAGTACCAGGAGAACTCCTCAACAATTAACGGCCCAGCATTGGGAAAAGCAATATTTTGTAAAAGGTTATAAGTAGTTGATAATTAGGCTCTTGTAACTAGGTAGGTAAATTAAAAATAGACCAACTAAAAAGAGTGAAATAAAAACTTTTTACCAAAAAATTAAACCGACTCCCAAAAACACTGCAAAGTGAAAAATAACTTTAATTTCGGAAGTCGGTGCCAAAAACGAAAATACAAAACTAAAGACACCGACTACCGAAATTAAAGTTATTTTTCACTTTGCAGTGTTTTTGGGAGTCGGTTTAATTTTTTGGTAAAAAGTTTTTATTTCAAGAGAACTTGAACCTATTTTAATGTAAGTATAGATATTAGGTAGATATCTATAAAATATTATAGGGGCACAACTGAGCAGATATAACGAATTCATGGAAATATATACTAATAAAATGATTATGGTTTTTTATTTATTAGGGTTCCGTAGCCGAATGGCAAAAAACGGAACCCTTATAGTTTCGACATGTCTGTCCGTCTGTCTGTCTGTCTGTCTGTCCGTCCGTCCGTATGTCACAGCCATTTTATTCCGAAACTATTGAGGACTATACATGCAAAACTTGGTAGATAGATGTATTCTGTGAACCGCTTTCCGATTTTAAGAAAAAAATTAAAACTAGAATTTAAATATTTTTTTTCATGAAACCTATGCGTGTGTGGTATCTATAGACAGGTCTTTAAAAATGACATTAAGGTTTCTAAAATGACTTTTTCATAAAGTTAATCGTTTAAAAGATATACGCTTCCAAAGTGGTAAAATGTGTCCCCCCCCCTCTAACTTCTATAATAATGAAGTGAAAAATCTAAAAAAACCATATGTTATAGATCTTAATGTAAACGTTCAACTAAAATTAGTTTGAACGAGATCGAGTCGGCAATTTTTGAGATACAGTATATTTTCTAAAACCGCAAATATAACTTTGTAATTCATACAAATACTATGAAAAACAAAGTTATTTGGCGTAGTTGTAAAAATTGTAAATAAGCTAGTTTTAAGAAATTTGTAAGGATTTTTTTTTTTCAAATAAGTATATTAAGTATATTATATTTATTATAGTTACTTCGGAACCCTTCATGGGCGAGTCCGACTCGCACTTGGCCAATTTTTTCAGCGATGTTACCGACAAAAACGAAACCAAAAATCAACGACATCAACTTTATGTGTTCACGGTAGTTTCTCCTCATAGTCTAAATTACTGGAACAAGATATGATACTGTTATAGTTTTTTTTTTGTGGGGAAATCTCATTAAATGACTTCTCCTCGCTCTGGGTGGAGCGTAAGGGGTGTCAGACTTCCACTGACTGTAGATCCACTCTGTTCTGCTCTGTTCTGTTCTGTTACAGCAAAGGTCCTGTTGTTCTAGAGCTGCTGTATCTTGTTAGAACATGCACAGATCCCCGGCAGGCCATGGCCCTGTCGGGCCCCTTTAGTGGACCTGACTGCTCTATTCGGCGCACCAACTTGAGGTACTATTACAATCACTTACCATCTCACCGTAATTGCTCAAATGCTTTATCCTATCACCATACGGTATGATAATCTTCTGTCCATAAGCATGAAAGGAAAAGTAAAATCGCAGATTTTTTTTTCTTTCCGTAATAAAATCCGCCAATGCTCTTGTCTCTGGCTCAGAAAAAGGCAGAGGTCCGTGATAGTAATCGTGTGTAGGATCATCACTTGTATCGTATTCTGTAATATTAAAAATATTGCTGATTTACAATTAACAATACAATACTTTATTTACAATATTTCACATGTTTACAATACTTCTCGGAATGTCTGTTTCTTTCGTAACCCAGATACGAGATCATCCATTGCAAGACCAATACACAAACTAGCTTCTACCCGTGACTTCCCTCGTGTTAGAAGTTATTTTTATGACTGTTACTTTTGCGTTTATTATATTAGTAGATAGAGATATTTAGACTTTGAGATTGAATATGAGGCGATGTTTGGTGAAAGGAGACCTTAGTTTATTATATTCAGTCAAATACTCACTCCCAAAATTGTTCCCAAAATTCCTATTTAGATCAACGCCTATTCCCTGTTTTGTTACACTCCGATTCTTCCTCCATAGACGATCCTAGAACAAAAAAAAATTCGTGATGACTGATAATGAGTTCTAGGTTTTAAAAATTACTATAATGATATTATTGGCAGTATGTACAATATAAAGGGAGAAAAGATTCATTTGAAGACGAGGAATGAAATGCATGCATAGTATTTTTTTTAACCGACTTATAAAAAAGGAGGAGGTTTTTAATTCGGATGTTTGTTTGTTTTTTTTTATGTTTTTAACCGACTTCTAAAAAAGGAGGAGGTTCTCAATTCGGATGTTTGTTTGTTTTTTTTTTATGTTTGTTCGGGCATAGCTCCGTCGCTTGCCAACTGAATTGAAAAATTCTTTTTTTGTTGAAAAGGGTATACTTCCCAAATGGTCCCATGAAAATTTTATCAAAATCGGACGAGCCGTTTCTGAAAAATCAACAAAAGTCTAAAAAAAATATTTACGTTGATGATCTTTTCGTCTACTCTGCGTTGCGTTTTTGTTCGCGCGTAACTCCGTCATTTACGAACCGATTTGGAAAATTCACTGACCCACTAAAAAGCGCGAAAATAAAAACTTTTTTGCAAAAAATAAAACCGACTTCCATATCAAAACACTACAAAGCCAACAATAATTTTAATTTCGGAAGGCGGTGTGGAAAAAAAAACATAAAAAACCAATAACACCGACTACCGAAATTAAAATTATTTTTGGCTTTGTAGTGTTTTGATATGGAAGTCGGTTTTATTTTTTGCAAAAAAGTTTTTATTATTACGAATGAGCCCGCTCTTGACCTCGATCACACCTGATGGTAAGTGTAAGATTAGGTCTACGATCGAACGAGCGAGCCCAGAAAATGCCTCTTCACCTTTGCTTTAAAGGCTGACGGATCATATGTGGCAGGGAACACAGGGCAGAGAGTTCCACACCTTGGCTGTGAGCACAATGAATGTTGAAGAAATGCGCTTAGTACGACAAGACGGTATATCGACCAAGTGTGGATGGTATCCTGCTGTATACTGAAAGAGCTGTGAATAGAGGGTAACTGGTTATACCTTCTCTGGCTTGAGACTGGTAATGGGACAAAACAGCGGCAGAAGCTACGTGAATATAGGTCGGAATACTTTTTTTATAAGAAGAAAACTAGCTATGTGGGTAGAATTCACATTACTAGCGATCTTGTTAAGCCCTTCAACTAAGCTAAATACGCTTGTGTCTAGAGTGAGTTTGAACCTGCGAACTCTAGATCACGAGTCCGACATATTAGCCATTGGCTATTGATGCTTGTCTATTAAAGATTGTCATCTGCCTAGCTGTTTCATAAATGTGTTGGGGATTATTTCCAGTTTAACATACGTTTAACATAAGATGGCTTTATTTATATTATTTACATATTTTTGGTAATGCAAATTGTAGAGAGTAAACTTAGGAAGATAATTTCTGTCGACTGCCGACTGCGGTCGCATAGCCAGGGTCCGGGTCTTTTATATACACGGAACCGCGGGTGGCGCGAATCGGCCATATCTTGCTATCGACCAATGGCAACGCGTGAAGCGACTGACTATGTAAGGTAAAGTGACAGCGGGCTCCGTCGCTATCTACCGTTCTACCTCGTCGTTACCTTATATGGGTACGTGGTAACAATAGCACGCAGCGATAGCAGATAGATAGCAGACGTTGTGGTCGTGCACACAGGGTGTAGCTGAATTCTTGTATTTTTATATGGAGCGAATTCCTGTCTGACCTCTATAACCCAGCAGTCGGTTTAGAAAAACTTGTGTTAGATTATCTGGCTTCTGAATACTCAGATCAACTGTCAAAGATATACAAATTACAGCTAGGACAAAGGGCCTCACATGCTTTCCGAGACCCACAGCAGACTGGATTTGTTAACACTCTCACCGCCATACGGTCCGCCGCACGGTGGGCTGAAAATCGGCTTTCATAGACTTAGGCATTTTATTTTGCAAGTGCGAGTTTTTTTGCCGGATATCACTTCTATTAGTTATAACAATATACAAAAATGACACCAGAATTGATTCTGCACAGAAACGAAGGAATTATAATTTTTTTACGAAAATTTTGTATGGAGCTAGTATGAAAAATCGAAATATCTCTAAAACGGCAGCGATAACCGTAATATCCTTATAGGGGGTTATAGTACTAATTATTTATGATTTTTTGACATACGTTACATAATGGTTGTAGATGCCTTTTTTTTAAAAAAAATCGTCAAAATATTTTTATTTATTTTTACATATTTAAACGTTCCTTTTAGTGTTTAAGTTGAAGAATTCAGAGCTTTAACAACTCTTATCATAAAATAGCATCACCCCTATAGACCTGAAGGACTAGACAGAGGTGTGTAGTGTCTTGTTGATCTTGTAAGATTTCCAACAATACCAAATAGTTGAATATCAGTGTCAAAGTGCCCATGCTGTCGCTTCTTTTTGAAAGATAGGGGAATGAAATTGTTAATTGATCATACCCTAAAAGTATGATTACAACATAACCGGACACATAATAATAATAATATCCTTATAGGGGATTATAGTACTAACATTATTTATTTTAACATATGAAACTGTTCAAAACGATCCATGAACTGTGTCAAAGTTAAGAACATCGTTAGGAAGCATGCTTTTTCCCCAAATATTAAGAATATGTGAAAAAAAAAAGACTGTATATAAACTTTTTATTGATAGGTAATTTAAATAAAACAGAAGTAACAAAAATAATATCTAATAAATTCAATTATACAAAATACATATTTGAAACTATAATTTATGAAATTATTAACTAAACATATTGGTACAATAAACTAACATAAATAACAAAAGAACATAAAGAAAAATAATTAAATTTTACAAATTTTCTTTACAACTTTCGTTGTCGGACTCCAATTCCGAGTCAGAATCCAGATCGGATATACCTACAAACTCGAACTCAGTTTCCGGAAACTGTATTAGGTCGAGAGTTTCAGCAAAAAAGGTTGTCTTCCTTTTGGCATCTAACTTCGGCCTTTGTGCACTTAGAAAAGGATCCGAAGAAACAACAAGCATATTTAGGATATCTTGATTAGAATCTTGCCTGCTTCTTTTCCGCGAATGATGTTCCCGGAACCTCCTAAAATCTTTGTTTCGAGACTCTGAGGCTTCTTCCGAGAGAGTCCCAATCGGGACAATATCATTTTTTTCGATTATGTCAGCTCCGTGTATTAATAGTTTATGTACGGTTGATGACATGTAGTACCAGTCGTATAATTCCACGTACTTTTCTGCTATTTTGCGAGCAAAATCTTTAAATTTGATGACATCGATCTTCTCACCAGATGTTATTGCTTGCAAAATAACAGCAAATCTTTTTATCAGGTTTTGATCCAACCCAGTAATAGCTGCAGTTTTATTGGGAAACTCGAAAAACTTCCTTGCGGTATTCCCGTCATTGGTAGTTCCCGAGCCTTGTTTTACTATATCAATTAACAGATTGAGCTCCTCTTTAAATTTATTTTGAATGTTTTTTTTTCTGTTTTGTAACATATCTTTATGCTCATTACTTCTTGCTGCCCACTGTTTGAAGTCAAGTCTGTACGCAATGTGTAACAGACATTCCATGCAATTTATACGGGCATGTAGGGATGATAGGCCAAATTCATATATGTCAGAACACACAGTTTTTGATGTTACAGCATCTAAGTGGTTCATTTCTGTTGGTTTTGCTAAGCACAGGTAGCATGATGCATTTGATCTAGCTTCAGAAAGGTACGTGCAGACTTTTGCGTCGATCATTGTCATCATTAGTTTATGAGTCACCCTGTTACTATTAATGCACTCTGTGGGGTTAAGGGCCTCAATTTCCTCATCCATTTTTCTTTTGTTATCAATGACAACTGCATGGCTTTCTTTTACAAAAGTGAACTGAACCGGACGACAATAAAAAGTTGAGCATGGTTTCGGGTTTGTCCATATAGTATTATCTCCATCTGTCAGTTTCAGTGGCACCAAGGAGGTCATGAAAATGCTTGAATCATCATGCTCGCCGTCCATTTTCTGCTTGTATCGGCTTTGATTGGAAGCACCATCAAATCCCCACTTCGATATCAGCTTTAACTGCTTATTTTCCACATTATCAGAAAGACTTTGAAGAATCCGCTTCACCGTGATGTCAAGTAAAGCTTGAAGTGTAATTCTAGCTGATGAATCCGTAACTGATACTGATTGATTAGGAGGGTAGCATGCAAGCTTAGTTTGTTGCAGTTTATAGTAGGATGGGTAAATATCCTTAGCACCTTCCCGAATGGCAGTCTCTCGCAACGTAATATATGGCCACTTTGAAAGCTTAAGTGAAAGAAGCAATCCAAGTGCTTTCTCTGGTGTAAATATTACTGTTTTCTTAATGCTTTCCTTGATTTTAACGGCAGCTTCTGGATTTTTGATCATATAATTGATTACAGATGCGATATCTTCATAACCTTCTTCTTTTAAACGTGCTGCAGCTGCATATGCCAATTCACAGGAATCCTCGCCTATGTGCTCACTAGATCTTCTCTTTTTCTGTTTGCTTCCCAGATCTTTGAATGGTTTTCGGGACCTTTTTGTCATTGTTCCAACAGTCGATGATGTCGAAGGTTCTGGAGAGACTGAGCGTGCTCTTGGTATCTCATCAACAGTTGGTTCTTGATTTATTAAAGTTTGCACGCAACTCGGCCAATCAATATTTGCTTGCAACCACTCTCCGTACGTATTTCTAAACTTATCAAAGAATCGTTTAGATTTCTGCCACCTGTTTAAAGCAGCTCGCGTGAATCTCCGGCAAAATTCTTTGAGAGTTACTTGATCTTCGGCAGAAAGGCAATCGCCTATGCGGGACACAATTGCACTAAACAATACTTCATGATTAAATGAAGGACACTCACTTTTTAGAAGAACAAACAAATCTAAGTTGGTGATTAAACTTTCCATTCTAAGATTTTGTAGTCGCAAAGCAAATAGTTTTAGTGTTAGCAGTTACACGGTTGTGAACAATCTAAATTATGGAACAAAATTATAGCCCTTTTATTGTATAAAGTCAATAATTAGTTAACTACCCTCATTAAAGTTATAAAAGATATGATAATAAAAATTTATAATCGTCAAAAACATTTCGTAGAACTCATAGTAGAACTAATCAACATTAGCAAATCACATTAGCTCACTAATTATAAAAAGGTGAATGCAGTTCTTAGTTGGTATTGTTGCGAGATATTTCAAATCATTTAATCACTTAATAGGCTCATTAGAATCAGAAGACTACAACCATCATTCTAATTACTTAATTACTTGTCATCAGACTCATTAGATGACTACACAATATGTTATTTTGTATTTTGAACGTATGCAAGGTTTTAAAATTCCTTTTGTGTCGATATTATTATGTGTCCGGTTATGTTGTAATCATACTTTTAGGGTATGATCAATTAACAATTTCATTCCCCTATCTTTCTAAAAGAAGCGACAGCATGGGCACTTTGACACTGATATTCAACTATTTGGTATTGTTGGAAATCTTACAAGATCAACAAGATACTACACACCTCTGTCTAGTCCTTCAGGTCTATAGGGGTGATGCTATTTTATGTTAAGAGTTGTTAAAGCTCTGAATTCTTCAACTTAAACACTAAAAGGAACGTTTAATATGTAAAAATAAATAAAAATATTTTGACGATTTAAAAAAAAAAAGGCATCTACAACCATTATGTAACGTATGTCAAAAAATCATAAATAATTAGTACTAAAACCTCCTATAAGGATATTACGGTTATCGCTGCCGTTTCAGAGATATTTCGATTTTTCATACTAGCTCCATACAAAATTTTCGTAAAAAAATTATAATTCCTTCGTTTTTGTGCAGAATCAATTCTGGTGTCATTTTTGTATATTGTTATAACAAATAGAAGTGATATCCGGCACAAAAACTGGCACTTGCAAAATAAAATGCCTAAGTCTATGAAAGCCGTTTTTCAGCCCACCGTGCGCCGGCGGGACGTATATTTTCGAGTAAGGCACGCAACTTAATGTTGGCCTGAGCGAGATCAGCAAGCCGTATGGGCCGCCGGCGCCCCGCACCTTTAGCCCCAAAATGTAACAAAATTTACGTTATTACTTAAATAATAAAGGCCAGGCACTACAAAATTAATATGAAATTGTGAAGTCGTAGCGGACCGCATGGCCTGTTAGTAAAAACGAGTGAGGCCTGTTAGTAAAAACAAGTGAGCCCGCCAGCCGCCCGTACGGCCTGCTCAACTCATTATAGATTTTTTACCGCAGCCAGCACGGATAGGCACAGTTACGGCCGCCGGCAGCCCGCACGGCCTGCTGCACAGAAAAATCCTATATACGGATGGCGGTGAGAGTGTTAAGATGGTTACTCATCCAGTCACGGACCTGCTGTCAAGCATTGCTTAAATTTAGCCAATTAATAATTGACGGCATGGTTAATACCGAAGCTGACGATACAACGCAGTGATTGAGTGATTAGTTGCTGCGCTGACGCGGGTTTAATTCCCGCACTGGAACAAATATTTGTATCAACTACTAATAAAATAGTTGTTCTGGGTCTAAGCTTTTGTAATAATTTACTCATAAGGATAAAGTCCAATTTTCTGTCGTGGTTGCAGGAAAGTTCTAACGTGATAGCACAGCCCCGGAATGCAAGGTCAGCTGAAGGAATAAGATGGGATTGTAGATAGCAGAAGTCAGACACTCCCTGTCACTCCACTCTGAGCAGATGAAGTCGTTCAAGAATTTTCCAACCCGAAACAAAATAAAGGGTGTCCAATATTAGAAAACTCACCGTTGTGTGTGTATAAGCAAAACCATCAGGATTTATAACAGGTATAATGTACCAGTTATATTTACGAGCCAAATTATGCAGTTGCCAATGTTTCGAATTATTTTGGGCTAATAGTTCATTCACTAGGTACGTTACAAATTCTATTCCAATCCACTCGTTTCCATGTATTCCACCTTCGATGATCACTTTCTGTTTATTTCCAGGTCGTTTCAAAGTGACTGCGTATATTTCTCGTCCTTCAAATGATTTGCCAATGGAATTCAAAATGATATTAGGATACTTAATGGATAAATCCAATAGCCACTGGTAGATATCATCTAGATTATGGTAAAAGTTCCATGTAAAAGAGTTAACGTTCTGCCGTAAATAATTTTCGACAAGTTGACTGTCAAACGCACTGAAAATTTAACATTGAAAGATATCAATAAATAAAAAAAAAATAGAAACAAAAGTACACATTGCTACATTAATCGTCTTATAAAAATTATAAAATTGAGTTGCACTAGAACTCAGAACCGCTGGACGGATTACATAAATTATTTTTGTTTTTTTTTTCTAATTGATAATGGGCTCGCGTTTGACCACCATCTCGCCTGATGGTAAGTGATGATGTGGTCGAAGATGCAGCACGTTTACCTAAAAGTAACCTATTCACTCTTAAAAACTAAAGACTATCATCTTTTCTCTCGCACTAGGATTGTTTAAAAGGCCAGAAAGAAAAATAAAGGAGGATCGAATGAGTGTGAAACTGTGATATAAGGCTAATACTACACGGGCGGTTCTCCCACCGCGAGAATCCGCTCGACAAAGCTGCCGCAGACCATCAAACTACACGGAACGCGGTTTATCGCTGTCTTTTGTTCATTTCAACATGGATCCGCTAATGATAATTGCGCTTGCAGCTCTGTTATTAATAGAATTATTAAAAAATAAAGTAAAGCGCACTTCCTGTCCTATCTCCATCCATAATTTCGCTTTTAATTCCCGATTGACGCAATCCTTCGACTTCACATCATACAAAGCAGGTCGATCTTATATTTCAACAATATAAAAACTTTTTTGCAAAAAATAAAACCGACTTCCATATCAAAACACTACAAAGCCAAAAATAATTTTAATTTCGGTAGTCGGTGTTATTGGTTTTGTATTTTCTTTTTTTTTCACACCGCCTTCCGAAATTAAAATTATTTTTGGCTTTGTAGTGTTTTGATATGGAAGTCGGTTTTATTTTTTGCAAAAAAGTTTTTATTTTCGCGCTTTTTAGTGGATCAGTTTTAATTAATGTAGTTACAAAAGCCAAAATTTCGACTACTTATCACCTTCACCGAAAAGATCGTCTATGTAAATATTTTTTTCTGACTTTTGTCTATTTTTCAAAAACGGCTTGTCCGAATTCGATAACATTTTTATGGGACTATTTGGAAAGTATACCCTTTTCAACAAAAAAAGAATTTATCAAATCGGTTGGCAAGCGACGGAGATATACCCGAACAAACATAAAAAAAAAAAGAAAACAAGCAAACATCCGAATTGAGAACCTCCTCCTTTTTTAGAAGTCGGTTAAAAACGCTCCGTATCGCACAATGTCCCGTGCAGAATGACGCAATAGCGGGAAATCGCCGGTGTACTATGAAGCGGCGATTATCAGCGGCGGTTTGGCGCTGCATGCGGCGGTCGTATTTCTCCCGCCTGTGAACCGCGGTGGGAAACTGCGCAGTGTAGTATGCAGCATATAACTTCTATATCAAATCGTGTCTAGTGCGGTTCAGAAGTGGATTCCCGCGGCGGGCGGACCGCCCGTATAGTATGGCCCTAAGGACGGGAGATGTTCTAAATTCTGTGGCGTCGCGCGAGGAAGTCGTGACTAAATAATAATAGCCGTATGGGTCGATCTATAAGGTTAAGCAACGCTTGCAGAGGTTGGTCTCTGAACGGATGACCATCCTAACATATCGAGTCTCCTCCGTGCTTCGAAAAGCACGATAAGCCGTTGATCCCGGCTATCATTGGGACATCTTTGAAAGTCGTTACGGTTAGTCAGACGCCAGAAGATCTGACACGGGTCTGGCTATATTGTATCGTGTTACCCAGCAGAATTGTGGAGGTCAGATAGGTAGTAGATTTAAGGTTCATGTTTGACCACCATCTCACCTCAAAGCTCCAGAGCCTTGAACATCGGCGACGAGTTGCCAGTCTATCGGTTTACAATCGGTTACATTTCGGGGAGTGTGCGATGGAATTACACAATCTAATTCCGTCAAGCCCGTTTAATCATTGGACTACGAGACGGACGGCGATGCGCCATCGTTACATGGTGGACATCCCACCTATACGCACTAAACGTTTTGGGAATACCTTCGTTATGCGTACGGCTAAGGAGTGGAATTCCCTGCCGGAATCTGTGTTTCCCGATAGCTATAACCTAGGGGTCTTTAAGTCAAGAGTGAATAGGTTACTTTTAGGTAAGCATGCTCCATCTTCGACCACATCATCACTTACCATCAGGTGAGATGGTGGTCAAACGCGAGCCTATTATCAATAATTAACAAAAAATGTCATAACAGATGTCAGTTTCCGAAATCAATTACTTATAGCCCATGTGTTGCCCACCCTCAATGGCTATATAACAAAAAGTTTTAGAGATTAGCGTGTACAAATAGCCACACAGATATACAGACAGACATTATTTTTATTTCTTGCTTTATGGCTGTTTTTGTAACCACTCTCAATTTTTGTTGTACATAAATATTCAATGTACAGACTCACTTTTTACCGTTTTATTATATGTTATTATTTTGTGTTGCGAGAACACCCTCGGTGTATTACTATGACTTACCTCCCAACATTGTCCAACATCACGTGTGTTTTCAAATTAAAATGATCTGTTCTTTGCTTGAAGAGCTCAACGTCACCAGGACTAACAATGACATGGACATCTTCAAACAATTTACTAGGCTTCTTCCAAAATATCAAACTTATGTATCTTTGAATATCCAAGTTTTGTAAGAACTTCAAATGGTCAGCCTCTGTAGGCACGGCTGAATATAATGTATAATTGTCATAACTTCTACTACTTTGACATAGTCTAACGTTGTAAAGTAGAATTATTATCATGGCTAAGATTTTTGCAGACATTGTTATTATAAACTTTAACGATAATTTCCATATGTTTGATTTGATCACTGAATTGATTCGCGAAGGACTGACGTTTCTTAATCTTCTTATGTTGACATTTTTAACTTGTCATTGGAGAATAGTGAGGTTTTTATTGATTGGTTTTTGAGCGAGTTTTTAATACATATTTCAAATCTATTAATAAGGTCTGCTAAAGAGCTGATCGACTAAATTGACAGACACATAAAAAGTTTTAATCTATACTAATATTATAAAGCGGAAAAGTTTGTTTGTTTGTTTGCTTGAACGCGCTAATCTTCGAAAGTACTGGGTGGATTTGGATGCAATTTGGTATGGAAGTAGCTTGAAGCTTGGGGAAGGTTATAGGCTACTTTTCACGCGACTGCAAAAAAGGAAAGTTATGTTTTTACCATGATAGATCCACGGGAGCGGAGCCCCGCGTGAGTACTAGTTTTAACTAGTACTCACGCGGGGCCATCAATATTTCTATTTATATAGTTTACTATATAAATAGAAATATTAATGGAATTAAACCAAATGTAATGTAAAGAGAATGTAATACACTATGTTTTAGCTTTTACCTTCTTTAACATCATCAAATAAGGTACGCTCCTTATGAAACACTATTATTCAGCTGCATGGACCTACTTCAACACAACATACTAAGGAAAATGCTAATCAAATAATGATGACGAATACCTTTGGGATCTTTCGAACGTAACGGTAGTGGTTACGGATAGCCGAGCAATTCAAGATTAAAATCACTTGAAAGCCATTCCTTAACGAGCTCTTTGGGGTACGGACGTGTCTCGGAATGCAAAGGATCAATCGTTACCTATCCGAAGAATGACTCCAGCAAGCATTGCTAAACATTGAAGATCGAACTGTGATATTTTTTAAGAAAAACATTAATGTGCGTAGAATTCACATTACTAAGAATCTGGGGGCACGGTAATGCCCCCGCCAGGTCGAGCGCGAAGCAAACACTGCCATACCATCCTTTTCTGGAACCATTTCACCGTATTTTCATGCCCCTTTTGAGGACCTCTGAATACATTTAAAATGCTGAAATTAACGTCATTTAGTAAGCTATAAGTACATACTTAAACCGCAACATTTCATGTTTGTAGCTTATTTATTTCCTTAGTTATGCAAAAGCAAAATTGTGCTAATTCGTCACTCACTGACTCAGGGATCATCAAAATAGAACTAGTACTTCCCATAAACCTAAAGAGCTGAAAGGTACATAGGTAGGGTTTAGTGCCCATATGAAGGAAAAACTATCAAAACTAGGATCATAGAATGATCTGGAGTACCTGATGACCCTGAGGAGAAACCGTAACAGACCAGCCAAACTATTAAAGTTATCGACATCCTGTGTTCATAAAATTTATTAAGCATGGTTAGCTCTTACTTTTTAAATAAAAAAAATAATGTAATTTTTTTACCTTTTACCTACTTGGCCATTGAATTGAATGTGTTAACGAGTAAATGTGCATAAAGAATGTTCAACGGCGTGTCACATAAAATCTAACTAGGTTAACAAAGAAATCGCAGTAAAGAACCTTAGACTTCGTGGTAAAATTATCAAATAAGTCCTCCCACTCCGGGCAGGGTGGGAGGGACTGTCAGACTTTTACGGACTAAAATCCACGGTGTTCCTTCAATAACCCTTTACATACCGGGGCCACGGTAACGGGATGAGTCCCACGACCCCGGCGGGCTTCGGCCCTCTGCAGAGGGGGCCTCGTCATGTTGCTGACGCTCTTTGAGGCGCGCGTGGAACACGACGCGCCGTCGACCCGGGCATGGTCCATGGTCGGACAGCGAGTTGCCCTTTACTCGCTGTCCGCATGCCCGCGCCTACGGTGGCCGGAGATCGTCGGCCGACGTCCGATGCCGTGGGTGTCTACCACTGCGGCTGGGCTGGAGGGAGGACGCCATCCTCTCCCTCACGCGGCCCGCCTCCTCCTTCGGAAGCATGACTGCTTCGCAGAAGGAGGCGACCGCTTCCCACTCCCTCTCGCCCCGCAGCATGGCCTCGACCAAGGCCGGGCGCGAGAGGTCTCCGCCTATTGTCGCCGTGAGGACACGTCGGTGCTCTGCCCAAGCTGGGCAGTCCTGCACCGTGTGCTCGACTGTGTCCTCAGGGCGACCCTTGCAGTGGTGACACCCAGGCGTCTCTTCCTTACCCATCAGACACAGGTACCTCCCGAAACTTCCGTGTCCGGTGAGGACCTGCGTCATGCGGTAGGTCAGGACGCCGTGACGCCGATCTAGCCACTCCTCAAAGAGGGGTCTTACCGCTGCAATTGCGGCGTGCCCGAAAGAACCTTAGACTTAGCTTGCCTTTTCTTAGAGATTTCATTACTTTTTATAGAGAAACTAGCAGCTCCATCGAGACTTGGATAGGTTTTTACAGGATGTTTTGGTGGGATCTTGTTAACCCCTCTAACCAAGCTAAATATGCTTATATGCAAGACCTCTCGATCACAAGACCGATACATTAGCCATTGGGTTATTGACCCTTATTATATTACTTAGCCTGATGTGGTCCCAACGAACCTTACTACCGTAACTTAAACCATTTAACACCAAATAAATGTCCATAATCCACTTAAACTAGGATTACTCCATAATTTCTAAAATGTTCCCTTTTATAGTAAAACTTTGGAATCCTTTTAAGTATCTGTCACTTGGCGTTGGGACAGCTGATTAAGAAGTTAAATAAAAATGTTACCCTCAGACGTGTAATAGGAAAAGTTTGTCCTGTCTTTTCAACTTGGCAGTTTTAACTGATCTTTTTGGTAGGTGTTGATTGGTTAAGCCTGTTATTTTTTTCAATAAAGAATGGAATCAGGCATAACTTTGTGGAAATATATGATAAATAAATATTTGATGTACATTTTTTTGTGTTTTCTGCCTCTTTAACGTTACTACTTTTTTTTCGTCATTATTTTCCTGTGTATAATAGCCGGAATAGTTTCGGAATAAAGTAAGAGAGACATATGGATGGATAAACAGATAGACATGACGAATCTACACATAAGGTTCCGTTTTTGGCCATTTATCACATGCACAAACAACCGTACCTAGAACAACTACCTGAAGGCTATACAAATATTTGATCAATGCAAGAATCGAACACGCGACACGCAGCGTAAAATCCAATTATATATGCAATACGCAAAACGTACGGACATATAAAATCATGTCTTACCTATGTAAAGTCATGGGCCCAAACATTGTATTTTTCATCATATTCACTACTAAACTAATACTTAAGAAAAATATCCAAAGTTCATTCCGCCAAGAACTAGATGATCAATCTTGCATGCACTATGCAGCACTGCCTTCCCGCCCGCAAATATATGCTTATGCAGAAGGAATGCAATAAAAATCATACCACATGCACACAAACCACATTCGACGACCCTCCACGGTGCATCATCAGGAGACGTTGACTCGTCGACAGCTTTTGGCAGAATGGACACTAGATATTTTCCTGAAGTATTAGATAGATAGATAGATAGAATATACTTAATTGTACACCAATAATTGACTAACAGTTAAATAACAATATTTGTAAAAAAAATTGGTTACAATGGCGGTCTTATCGCTGAGAGCGATAACTTCCATACAACCTTTGGAAGGACTTTATGAGCTATAATTAGTTTGGTGTGGATTTTTGCAAAGTAACGCCTGATTCTCACTACTCTCAAAATGATAAAGGAAACATCGTGTGTCAACCTACATGTCCAAATATCGAAAATCCAAGACATATCGGAATCGGGCTGATCTCCATTCAGATAAAGCAAACTCCCAAATCCGCCCTCCCAATCCATTAGTTTTAGCTTAGTGAATATAATCTCACTCCAGGAGACTCTACTATCATAATTAAATTAACTAAGAGTGTATCAAGACCAGACGTAGTCGTAAGCAGTTGGACTCATTAAAAGTTGTATCTTAATGAAAATAAGGACACCGACTGTCAAGGCGAACTTTCGAAATAATGCGCCGAGTTGATAATGTCGTCGGCTTCACTGACGGTAAAGTATAGTTTAGTATAACGGCATTCACAAAAATTTTGTATCAAATGTACTATTACGGAAATAAAAAAGACATATAACAATATTTTTAACCGACTTCAAAAAAAGGAGGTTCTCAATTCGTCTTGAACTTTTTTCTTTTTTTATGTATGTTACCTCATTACTCGCAGACGGCTGGACCGATTTGGAAAATTCTTTTTGCGTTTGAAAGGGTATACTTTCTAGTTGGTCCCATTGTTACGAAATTAGGATCTGATGATGGGATCCTGAAGCAATCGAGGGAACTCTTCAAATATTATAGGCACACCTATAGCGTTTTGGGTATTTCTTATAGTAGCTTAAGCAGTTGCTTTCGAAAAGTACCATTCGGGGAAGTTGAACTGATGATGAGGACCACAGATGGCCACTGAAACTACTCAATAATAAGTATTTCGTAGATTGCGATTCGATTACTTGATTACGGATGTTAAACACTTTATGCTCGTCGCAATACATACAAGTATGGTGATGTAGAGCTGATGGTCAAATACCAGGAGAACTCCTCAAAAATTAACGGCTATGCATCGGGAAAAGCAATATTTTGTAAAAGGTGATTTGTTGACATTATGGCTTTTGTAACTAAATAAATTACAAACAGACCCACTAAAAAGCGTGAAATAAAAACTTTTTACCAAAAAATTAAACCGACTCCCAAAAAACACTGCAAAGTGAAAAATAACTTTAATTTCGGTAGTCGGTGCCAAAAACGAAAATACAAAACTAAAGACACCGACTACCGAAATTAAAGTTATTTTTCACTTTGCAGTGTTTTTTGGGAGTCGGTTTAATTTTTTGGTAAAAAGTTTTTTCATAGTAGTATTTGTATGAATTACAAAGTTATAAATAATAAGTTGCGGTTTTAGCAAATATACTATTTCTCAAAAACTGCTGACCTGATCTCGTTCAAACCAATTTTCGTTGAAATTTTAGATAAGGGTCTACGGCATATATATTTTTAGATTTTTCCCTCCATTATTATAAAAGTTAGAGGGGGAGGGGGGCACACACATTTACCACTTTGAAAGAAGCTATAAGGGTTCCGTTTGTTGCCATTCGGCTACGGAACCCTAAATACTTCGTCGTCCGTCCGTCTGTCAAGACCCTTTATTTTGGGAACGTGTAGAAATATCGAGTTGAAATTAATACCATATGCATAAATCTATAGTCCCTTGAAGCCAAAGACTATAAAATCACTTGACCACGCATATAGTAAGTACCTCTACGCTCGAATATGATTTGTGTTTTTGCACCTATATATGGGCTACGGTACACGAACTGTTTTAGTCGTGACCAAATGTTAGACCTATGTGTACGCTAAATAATCACAAATTGTTACTATGGAACCCTTCATGGGTAAGTCTGACTCGCCCTTGGCCAATTTTTTCCTGTTACCTCATTCCCTCCCTCTTACCTTATTTCTCATTTTCAATTTGTATGTTCTTCACTACTTTTCACCACCCATGGTTGACTGGTAGAGAATGCCTATGGCATTAAGTCCACATTTGGACATTTTGTGTTGCATAAAGTTTTAATAAATAAATAATCTTAAAAGGTATTAATGACTCCAGTTTTTGACAAATCGTACTACTTTCTAAAGCCTGGAGGGGGAGCTGGGGAGCTTGCGATTTAAATAAAACATCACAATTATCTCGTATATACCGTTTCAAGTCGAGAGTTTGCTTTTGGTGATCGATGGAGGTAAATTATTTTACGATAAGACGATATTCGCGAATATCTATTTAGTTTCAATGTTGAATCAATATTTCAATTAAGTTTTTTTCAATTTTTGCTTTGAAATACATAGCTCTAGGGCTCAGTTTCAGATGAACGTAGTAATTTAAAAGGGTATACTTTCTAGTTAAGCCCATTGTCATCACGTTAGGAGCTGATTGCTCTCGAAAAGCATGATTTGGGGAAGTGGAACTGACGATGTAAACCATAGATGGCGACCGAAACTACTCAATAATAAGTATTTCGTGGACTGCGATTCGATTACTTGAATATGGATGTAGTTATGCTCGTCACAACGCATATAGTGAAGAGCTGATGGTGAAGTAACAGAAGAACTCCTCAAAAATTAACGGCTCTGCATCGGGAAAAGCATTATTTTGTAAAAGGTGATAAGTAGTCGACATTTTGGCTTTTGTAACTAGATAAATTACATACCGACCCACTAAAAAGCGTGAAGCGTGAAAAATAAAACCGACTTCCATATCGAAACACTACAAAGCCAAAAATAACTTTAATTTCGGTAGTTGGTGTTATTGGTTTTGTATTTCCTTTTTTTCACACCGCAGTGTAGTGTTTCGATATGGAAGTCGGTTTTATTTTTTCCAAAAAAGTTTTTTACAAAATCGTGTCTCGGGTAGTTCCAGTTTTTATTTGAAAATTAGTGTAGCTTAGATAAAATGAAAATATAGAAAGTGAAGAACTATACCCATTGATATACTAAAAACCCAAGATGCACAGTCTCAAAGAAAAGTGACGCTCGAAACTGTCGCCAAACACTCACCACCTACGTAGTAATAGTAATGCTATAAGTGTAAAATATGTTTTTGCAAATTCCATCTTATGAAAAGTGTTTAAAGTTGTTTTTACAAAGCAGTATGCGAAAGACAATCAAATTTTACGACTGACGTTGCTCGATAGGACAAGGTCTTGAGTGGAGACTTACACCTTATACTAATTTTTTTATAAGACATTTTTGTTAGTATTATAAGTTTATTAAATTGTGTTCTAAAGACGTAATTATAGCGTAAATGTTTTTGGGTAGAACATGTGTATATCAATGAAACAAATATTAACTGTTAAAATCGTTTAAAATTTTTTTAATTCAATAAAGCTTATACCTTTTGCCGTGATATTCAAAGTAGTAGTTCAAAGTAGTAAAGTAGTAAAAAAAATTTGCCATAAAAAAATCTCTCTCAAATGCGAGAGATATTTTTTATGGCAATTTTTTTACTACGTAGACACAGATTGTTAAAAGTAAGCCCAGATTTAATAAGCAAACGCACTGGGTTTTCCGTTTTGTAAAGTTCCCAAATGTCACACTAAACTTACGTCTAGATACTTTTAGGCATTAAGTTCTAGGATCTACAATAGATCAAATAAAACTATCCCAATTTAGAAGCTTATGTGACATAAGGTCAAACAAATTTTAAAACTATGGCTTCAGTCTTTGAGCTATGACGATATTAAAAAAATCATTTCGTCAGTACAGTAAATTAAGCTATTCAAAACACACACTCATGTTAACGCACACGCGTCCAGAGTTCCAGACACATACACACCCACACACGAACACGCAATTACGCACATACACTCAAACTTACACACACATACACGTTTCGCTTCTATTTCTTTTGTTCTCAATACCTTCTAATGTTACTTTTTGTTTGTAATTTATTACATAATGTATTTTAATGTATAGCGTAGGACACCGATTCCTATAACACAGGCTCGCTTAGCATTGGAGTCAGGGGCTTCACTTGAAAGATGTAATATTTTTATGTTCAATAAATTATTTATTTTATTTATGAACATTAAAAAAACCGTAAAATTGACGACCTCTTCTCCTTCAGTATATTATATAACGTATACATATTTGCCAAAAACTAAATTAGTATTAATTATTGTAAAATAGATGTGTTTAACTTTTGGTGTACAATAGAGTTTATTTTAATCTATTCTAAATACTAACTTTTGCCCGCGACTTCGTTCGCGTAGAAGTTTTTTCCGCGTAAATCCTGATTGCGTGGGAATTTCGGGATGAAAACTATCCTATGTCCTTCCCACGGTCCTAAACTATTCCCATGCCAAATCTAAATCGGTTCAGCGGTTTAGGCGTGAAAAGGTAAAACACAGACCAACAGAGTTACTTTCGCATTTATAATATTAGTATGGACAATAAAGCATAAACTTATTAATAAAAAATAAATAAATACAATAAAAAAAATCGACTCCATTATTTATTCAACAGGGTAATTTTTATTATGCGACTAAAATAAAAAAGATGCCATAATACATTGTTTTGACACTGAAAACGCGGCCATTGAAATTTGACGCGATACTATTTGAAATGAGAGCATCATTTAGAATTAAGCACTCATTTTATGCGGACGGTTTAGAGACGTTGAGTGTGCATCTTGGGTTTTTAGTATATCAATGACTATACCAATTCATTTTTTCTACGCAGATTATACACAATCTCTTCAGAGTTATCTTCAAAAGGCTTTCCTGTACAATTTACCTCAGAACTGCCTCATTAGTCTAGTGGTTGCGATCGCGACTGCTGAGCATGAAATCTCGGGTTCAATTCCCGGGTCGGGCAAAAAGTGCAATTAGGTTTTTTTTTAATTAGAATTTTCTCTACTACTGAGAAAATTCAAATGAATTAAAAAAACCCGGAGTCCGAGAAGCCCGGAGTTTGGAAGTTGGCGGTGTGATACCCCCGTGCCTTTGGCACCACGTTAAGCCATTGGTCCTGAAAGAAAAAAAGAAAGAAAGGAAAAATATCGGCACGTGCCACTAAGCACACAACACAAAGTATACAAAAGGAAAGAAACCAAATAAAAAAAAATTAATTACATATATGCATAATTACACGAAAATAACAAATTACATGCCTCACGACTGCGCCATAAAAGCTCGGTTCAGCTAAATGCCAGAAAACTAGTGCCTTATGCTGGTTTTCAATCGGACCTAGTGTTGAAGTGACTACCGGATGTGAACCAGCT
Source organism: Tholera decimalis (assembly GCA_943138885.2). Taxonomy (NCBI): domain Eukaryota; kingdom Metazoa; phylum Arthropoda; class Insecta; order Lepidoptera; family Noctuidae; genus Tholera; species Tholera decimalis. The sequence goes on along the minus strand of OW964565.2, from coordinate 7,376,526 downwards.
TTGTAAAGAAAATAAATAAATAAAAATATATATATATCCTGCAATCAATTAGCCGTCCTCTGAAGAAAAAAGTACATTTAAACCGGCGTCCACCGGCATATGGCGTCCGCATACCGGACGCCACTTTTTTGATCGGTGGCACTTAGGTCCTATTGGTCCTGGTTAGCCGCAGGATAAAAATCGATAGAAGCGAAAAAGTTTGATAAATGGCTGCAAAAATATAATAAAAAGTTCCCGAAGAAATCTCAGCGCAGGTGAGGCGCTGCTGTAGCGCGTATATTCACAGCCGTATATCTCGGGGACTTCCTGACTGCGAATCTGCATATTTGGCGTCCGCACTTGCGACGTTGCCAGCTCGCTCACCTCATCCTTGACAGAGTTTCTGATTTGTATTTTAATATATTGGATTTATGTGTGACACATTTTCAATTTGCAATATTAAAAGAAGGAACATAAATAAATAAATATTGCAGCTTCATTTAATGACCACTAACTCTAACTCTGAAAGCAGTTAATTTTTTATATTATTAGTAACACATAGTTACTCAGACTTACTTCCCCATTTTCCAAACACAGTAATGAGACTTCTTCCTATAGTGCATCTATAATCCTCATAAGTTTCGGACTTTTACTTTCGCGTCGATAAATTTAATTTTGAAAGAATAGAGGTATGTATGTACATCTACATATCTCACATTTTCGCACGATAAAACGCAATCGGTACGTGCGCAAGATCCAAACCTTATTTTATTTTATTAATAGCTATATACGGACGTCTTATAGCTTTATACGGACGTTCAATAGCCTAGCGGGTTTAATTGCAGGAATACGATACTATTTATGGTAATCCTATTTGGCTGCAAATTACTGTAAGATGAAAGCACTGTACCCAGTCCGGCTGCGCCAGATTTGAACGAAAAATCACACAGTGCTCGCGCATTTGTCTTCAGGGAAGTCCAGTTTGCGATTCGAGCAGTTTTACTATCTTCACATGTTCCCATCATGTACTCGCCGAGACACCGACCTTCCTCCGAGGGAGAGACTAAGCCTTCATAACGATGGATGGATGACCAGAACTTGACTACTAACTAACTCTATAGAGAGAAAAAGACACTAGAAAAACATGTTTTGTGTGAAAGAGAAACATACGTTTACCATTCAATACGTTTTTCTATGCTCATTCCGACACAAAAATACATACTTCCCAAACCTCAATAATATGACTGTTATCTATAGCGTATCTAAAGTCTTCCTAGGCTTAGGACATTTTAATTCAACCATTTGCGAGAATAGAGCTATGTCTATGGGCTCACATTTCCCCACGGTAAAGCGCCATCAGCATGTGCGCAAGAGCCAAATCTCCCAAATGGGTATTGTATTGCCGAACTACATAGTATGTTTGGATAGGGCACTGTGTCTTTGAGCTTCTTGTCTATATTTTACCTCAATACATTATCAACCACGTGAGCATCAATGTAAGAACCGGCCGCAGTAAAACATTGTCATAAGAAGGAAAGTCGCATGCGCGCTTGAAAAATACAAGCAAGAAATCGATTCCCGTCATCTTCTTTACGAAAATTTAACAATACCAGGTAGACTCAAGTACGGGGTATATTTTTTTTCGCTGCACTTGGTCCATCCGAGATGAACCTCCACATGTAAGAAAAGTATTGTGGAATTAATACTGCTTCCGCGTCTGCCTAATATCGTTCAGCTCTAGGAGCATCTACCTCCCGGACGTGACCTACAGAAGCCAGTTTGGAAAACAATCTCTCGACTGCGAATCTCGCACTCGGGCACTCGTGCCTGGTAAAACCATGTCCTATCTAATAGAGTGCCCAAAATACGAAAGTTAAATAGCTATATACGGACGTTCGATAGCTATATATGGGCGTTCAATAACCATATTATACGGACGTTCCATAGCTGTATATGGACGTTCAATAAATATATACGGACGTTCAATAGCTATTTAATGCACGGTACTTAAGGTTATGCAGTCGACAGCACAGTTGCTGAAGGATATGTATCCTGCGCCCATGCTAGTGGGTTTCAGATTTGGTCTACGTGAAGTCATGATGCGCCACTTAATATGTCCTTAAAGGTTGTCTCGAATGGGTTGATGCTAACTTTGGTTAAGTTTAATGCCGCCTGGACCCAGGCGTTTCCGACCGGCTCCATCATTACGTGGTGAAAACGAGCCGATAAGCGATCACAGCGAGCTTCTTGGGGTAACGTTGACCCTTACTTTCGTCACGTGTTCGTCTCGGCTAAAACTCAACTGGTTGCCAATAATTGGCAATTCTAGCAAAGGAGACAGTATTTTACATCGGAATATCTTGATGCACTTGACTCATTCGAGAAACGACCAAACGTCTCATTAGCAACGAGGGACTGGTCGAGTCAAAGCTTTAGAGCCTTGAACATCGGCGACACGATGCAATTCTATTGGTTAAATTTTAGGGAGTGTGCCATGGACTCGCACAATCTAATTCCATCAAGCCCGTTCCATTATCGAACTACAAGACGAACGGTGAGCCATCGTTACATGGTGGACATCCCACCCATACGCGCAAAACGTTTTGAGAAATTTCATTTTATAGCTATGGAGTGGAACTGTATTAAATTATATTATAGTTATACTAGGGCTCTTTGAGTTAAGAGTCAGTAGGTTTCTTCTAGGTAAGCGTGCTTAGTCTTCAACCACATCATCGCTTCACCATCAGATGAGATGGTGGTCAAATGTGAGCATTTTATTAATAAAGATGAGGTCTAAGAAGGAATGAGCGAGCCTAGAAGTGTCTGTTCACTCTTACTTTGAAGGCAGATGGGTCATATATGGTAGGGAATACAGGAGCCGGCAGATACTTCCACATCTTGGCCGTGCAAACAATAAATGCAGCTTACCATCAGGTGAGATATTAGTCAGAATCGAGCCCATCATCAATAACCAATTGTGGTTATATATTGATATACGGACGTGCAATAGGTATATACGGACGTCAATAGCTATATACGGACATTCAATAGCCTGGTAACCTTAATCGCAGGAATGCTATTTGGCTGCAAACTACTGTAAGATGGATGTACTATATACCCAATCGGGCTGCATCAGATTTGAACGAGAAAGCCCGCAGTACTTTCGGTTGCACTTTCGTGTTCAGGGAAGCTCAGTTTGTAAATTGACTAGTTTTTACTTACTTCATAAGATCCCACCATGTACTTGCTGGAAACCGGCCCCGACCCGGCGACGGAGACACTAGGCCTTCATCACTCATGTGGCCCATTATCTGAGGATCTGATGACCAGAAGTACTTAACTCTCTCTCTCTCTCCCTCTCTGTAAGCAGACCCCACGAGGAAAAGAGAGACATGCCAACGTCTTCGTGATGTTTTGTATAAACATAAGTACTAAGCTTAGCTAAGCTAGTTCTATCATACTAAATCTTAACTTGACTCACCAATGAACTTACTGCGCACATTGTTTAAATTTGTAAAAAGTAGACAAATATTTACAATAGTATGTCATTCTAGATATGTCCCGCGACTTCTCATGTAAAATCTCACAAGAACCTTAATAATTATTCATCTTATATTAACTAGGTATTTCAGTCCCTAATGTCATTAAACTCCGTTCGTTAACTTATGTATGAAAGAGAAGCCATACGTTTACTATTCAATCCTCTTATTTACGCTCCTAACAACACAACAAACATTTAATAATATTAATAGCATAATATGCGATATTCATAGATATCAATATCGGGCATCCGTATATTAGCACATCTTACGAATATTGTGATAAGTGTAATGTTCAAACTGTGGACTACTGTCAAGCAATAAAAAAAGAAAGAGATGAGTAGATAAATCGAAAGCTGGCAACGTCGCACTCCCAAATACCTGCGGGGACGTTAAGTAGTCAATGCCATAGGTAAATCGCAATCAATATACCCAGGACGCCTAGAATGTATTACCATGGTTCGGGGTTCAAAAATGTTGGGGCATGACTGCAAGAGGAATATCGCGAAAAATAAAATTATCGGAAAATGACATACCCCACGTTGCTGTAAATCGACAAACTAAGCAATATTCATTGATCCTTGTTAAAAAATATAAGGGGAACTGGGGGACGTCGTAAGGTTGCACTACGTGCATGACGCCAAAAAGATTCTAGGATGTATATATATATACATACATATATATGTGTGTGTGTATATAATTATATTGTATATACAACGTGTAATTTAAACGGTATATATGTCGCAGTATGATAGATAAAGCCGTAATATGGTTATATCCCTAGGGATATAATTATATACCGTAACATAGTTACACGAAATCGATTCATTACTATCTTATGGTCGCAATCTAGTAATATGTTTATCTGACTAAACTAATCTAGTTAAATAGTTATAAATCTACCACAAAATCAAATAAAACAATATATTGGTTTTTATTATTATTATTATTTTATTATTTTAGAAGGCTAAGGTGGGAGCTCCGCTCCGCTTCGCTCCCGCCTTAGCCTTCTAACCTAACCTATCCGAGTCGGGGTACTCTGAGTCGAGGTGTTAACCTCCGCCGCACCCCCGCACTACACTCCTACAATTATTTCACTAAACTAAATCCAGTAATATAATTAGAACACTAAATTTGAATGGTATTATAATTATATTCCTAGTAAGATAGTAATGAATCGCTTCCGTTTATCTATGTTACGGTATATAATTATATCCCTAGGGATATAGCCATATCACGGCTTTATCTATCTTACTGCGACATATACATACCAAGTGTATGGCTTCTTTGGATGATAACAAACGATATGGCAAGGGTTTTGTAATCCCAAGTCTACGTGTGTAGAACTTATTACAAATTCCAATACACTGATACCAGTGACCGAATTTTTCAAATTAAGAAGAACGAAAAGAATTATCGTGTTATTGGCAAGTGACGTGGAAAGTTATTGACCCTCGTAGTGCTGTGACATGTTTGTTATGATTGGTATTCATGAAATATATGAAACCAATAATTTGGTATCAATTCCTTGAGTCAGTTATTTTGAGCTGAAACTTTGCATGGAGACTTCATACCAGATGTTGTCTTCAGTCCTTTTGGATAGATATAGGGTTTCCGTTACACGTTGTATATGTATTGTTGTATATGTCCTGCACCTGATCTCTCTCCGATAGTGTCGGATTGCCCCATTGGACTATGAGAGTAAACGAACAGAGAGTACAGGTGCACCTGCGCATATACTTGTGCACTATAATATCTCATGCGCAGATGGCTTATCTCCGCTGAAATTGGTCGCCATGGCCGAAATCAGTTAGGAGGAGTATTATTACTTATACAGGAAAGCTTTTTCCACTATTCCAGAAAAGTGATGATGTATGGATTTCTGTTACTCCATCACGTCAAAATAGCACAACAGATCTGAATGAAATTTGGTACAGAGATTGACTACAGTTCGGAACACCATATAGATTGCTTTCATCACAAGAAAAAGTGCATGTATTGAACTCGAACAAAGTCGCAGGCTGTAGTCAAACAGCTTGTATCAAATATGCCACAAGAAAAATTGCACAATTCCTCAAGATAAAAGAGCAATATTCCCCTTCATTACAAGATCAGTCTAATTATTATTAAAATATACAAAAAGCCCAATCCCCCTTAAGTGGTGGGGAGTGTGTCCCAATTGCCTTGGATTTATTGTTAGCCCATAAATCTGGTTGCCCTTTTCTGCTCCATTAAATATCATGGAAAATATCTAATAAGGCGGAATAATTTTGCAAGCTTCCGCTATCTCTTGTATTTTATTCTTTATTTTTCTTTTAAGATTATTATCTCGGCACAGCCTAGTATATTTTGAAGGCTCACTTTTTATTCAGAAGATGAGCTGTATTTAAAAAAAATATACAACAAATTTTATTTCATTAATCAGTCTCTTGTATGTCTTATGCTTTCTTTTTTTACTGTTAATAGGGTTGCGTTCGACCATCTCACCTGATGGTAAGCAATGATGTGGTCGAAGATGAAGCACGCTTACCTAGAAGTAACCTATTGAGGAAATCAAGATCTCTTTACCTCAACATACGTAGCTCAAAGAGCAACTGATGAGGCAAATATAAATTAGAATTGTATATTTTGTGTGATGATAGTTTTTTTTTTTAGCAAAATTTGGTAACATGTGTGAAAATCCACTGTGGTAAAAACAAGACAAAACAATACATTTCAATACAATTTTCTTTTTTTTTTGGGAAAATGTTTAACATGATGTAAGATAATTTATTACCACTTCAATATTTAGTCTCAATTCTTTAAAATAATTATACTAACAATAATGATGATATTATTATGAACAAAAGACCTTGAAGGTTGATTTTTCGCACGTCTCAAATTTAAAAACATTTACGAAGGTTTGCCAAAACTCGATCATTTGTCCTTTGCATTGGACGTGCTACAAATAATAAAAAAATAAAATCAGTTCCGATTTTTAAACAATAATTATAATTATTTTGAAGTTTGACGAGGCAGTGGTTTTCAATAATAATAATTTTTTAAATAAGTGTGGTATACAGGATTTAGTTATTAATAAATGTAAGTGGTTTATTTTGATTATGTACATATATACATAATGTAGTTTGAACATTAAAAGTGAAAGTGTTATTATCTACAGTTTATTTAGTTTAAACATCGTCTAGGTTCTTGTCCAATTTTTTATGAGGCTGGTCCAAAATATTTTCGTCTTCTGTTTATTTAAAAACTGTTGGTCGAATATAATTATAATAAACCAAGGTCTTAGTTTCTTTTTAATTAATTTCGAATATTGGTATCCGCAGTAACGGGAAAAAGGAAAAAATAAAATTGAAGACCCGTACCAAAACGCGGATTGTTTTTTTTATTTAGTTGCTAATTTATATCTATACAGTATCTTACTCTTAGACTACATACATATTTAAGTAAGTATTACAATAACTAAAATGGTGGTGAGGTGCTGCACTCCCAGCTAGGTTACACAATAACCTGTACAAGGAAATGCAGTGCCGGGCCCCATTGGGTATTATATATATTGTTAATATTATTAAGTGTAATGAATTCTATAGGTATATATATTAAAAAAAATTATAATAATAAGGTAAGGTTGGCGTGTGTATTTATGTGTTTGTGTGTGCGTGCGTGTGTGTCTGTGTGTGTTTCATGTTAGTGTTTGTGTACATGCATGTGTATGTGGGTTTGCTTGTGTTGTGATGTCGATGTACAGTTTTATGAAAGGGGAAACTCCGTCAGAGGTCAAATTAAACCTTTTCACTATAATTTATTTAATGTCCCCAAATGTCCTTACTTTGGTATTGTTCGTCAAATTGTTGAACTCCTTGAGTTCTAAGTTGAGCTACACGATAACTGACAAATGCTTGCACTGTCTGGACAGGTCCGCTCAAATTTGCGTGGTTATTTCCTCAAAAGAATACCATAGATATGAACCTACATGCTTCTCATATACAAATACAAATTTTCTGGACTTTAAAAGAACCTGACCTCTGAGTTTGTTGTAGTGTTTCCTCTCATTTAGGAAATAACGGCCTCATCTAGCTAAACTAAACACGCAAATAAACATGACGTTTAAAGAAAGGTATCATTTATAACCAATTTACTAAATAAATATTTCATTTCATTTCATTTCATTTTCATTATAATATAACGGATAAATACCTGTATCTAGCTGGGCACTTGTGAAACCGTCATTTTGAAAATTCTAATATACTATCCCCCTCAATATAAGTCCTTCAGGACGTAACCAAAGCACTATTTTAGAACGTTACTCTAGAAATTTCTCTTGTTTCGTAAGTGCGGTAACTTTATTCACTTGCACAAATACTCAAGCCTGAACAACTATCTGTAGGCCATACAAAAATTTGTTCCGGTGCGGGAATCGAACACGTGATGGGCAACCAATCGCTATACCACTACAAAAACACAAGAATTTTATTCTTGTCTTTAGCAAATTAGCTGACGTCGAGAAAATTATGAAAGTAATCTTAAAGGACAATTCCAAGTGATGTATGGAATTCCGTACCAAGTTACATCAAAATAAAACTTTATTTTTTTATACTATACAGAGTTGATACGACAGAGGGGCATTAAATTACACTACGTATACCATACGTGTTTAGTGTTCATTTAATATAGTTAAAAAATAAAAAGAGATAAATTTTTTTTTTCATACAAACTAAATGGCTTACAAATCAGAATAAAATGCAACCATCCTTTGTAAATAAATGTGACTGCTGTTGTTGCAAATGTTGCCACTTTGTTACCTAGGTATTTAAGCCTAGGTAACAAAGTGGCAACGTAGCGCGGCGTGTGTTATCTCTTGTCTTGGTCAGATTTATCGCTTTAAAGTGCATCTCATCAAAATCATTTGCGACTAAACTACTTCTCCTATTTAATTAATTTTTGGTACAAAGCTTGAAAATGGTACCTAGTATACGCAGTTTAAAGGAAAGCTCCTCGATCGTATCAACTCTGTATATAGCATATTAACTCCTAAAAATGTTCTTTTTGTAAACAAAATCCGGGTTCCAAAGTAATATCATAAGATCGAAGATAACCTACAACTATATTTTAGTCGTCACTACCGCGTAGCCATAGAGGTACCAATATCAGTAAAATACTTATATTAATAAAATAAGCGCGACTAGTCGAATGAAACCTTAAAATTTCATTCACAGCAATGGTTTTGCTATATAAAATGCGATATGAGCCTTCTAGAAACTGGTAAAAAGTCTTCACTTGAATAAAAATTGTAAGTAATTTAAGTGATAACGAACCTCGGTTGAAACGTGACTTTATTACATTTTAGTCTGTTACGAACAAATTGTAATATTGTTTAATGAAATCCGTCACACGACAAAAGAACCCTAAAGAACAATTAATAAACTGAAAATAACAATATCTCATACTAATCACAATACATTAGTTAACTAGTAAGGGCGTGTACACATGGGTAATCAACTAAAACAATGGACATATTTCACTGGCGTTGTATGAGATGTGATCTATATGCGTAATGCGTCATGTCTGACACTCCCCTAAACAGAAACTACCCGAGTGACACTGTGGTAGGTATGTTCCCGATGCACCTTTTTTGATTTGGTACACCCTAAAAAAATTGGACTGAAGAGAGAATTGCCAAAACTTTTAAAATTAAACGAGCATAATAAATTGATGACAATTCTGACTATGGTCCGATCATTTTTTTCTTTTTGCGGAAAGTAACTTTCATATATTATACAAGTAAATAACTTTCAATATCAATTAATAGCTTGTACACTTTTTGAGTTCTATACCGTGTTTAATTGCAAAGAAGTGTACCGTTGGGAAGAAATAGACAAAGATAAAACTTTACAAGTAGGAATAATAAAAATTCTTTCAATACCAATAGCTTTAACAAATTGAACTGATTTATATTACTGCTAATCTTATTTTTCAATATCAACCCACAACAAATTGTTCTGTAAATGCAATCATGATAGTTTTCAACTATACGGCATACGTTTTAGAATATTATTTTCATGCATAAACTGAACGTGCTTAGCTATAGTTGACTTTGCTACAAAAACCAAATTAAACCTTAAATAAAAGTAACGAATCGGTAACAACCCTATTCAGAAATGCCTAGTCATACTAATATAATTTTAATTAGCAACGTAATGACTTGATATGACAAGCCTAAGGCTCATGAATTTCAGCTAAAGATGACTCTACATTTTTGTGTTTTAGCATATTTTGTAACTAATCAGTTAAGTATGCAAAACAGAATAAAATGAACTTAAAAATGTTAAGTTGTCATACCTAATGTGTAAATTTATATATACACTAGCTTCTACCCGCGACTTTATACGCGTGGGAAGGTTTTCCCACGCAAACCCCGATCCCGTGGGAATTTCGGGAATAAAAGTAGCCTATGTGTTATTCCAGGCTGCCAACTATCTACTTACCAAATTTCATTCAGATCCATTCAGTAGTTTTTGCGTGAAAGAGTAACAAACATCCATCCATCCTCACAAACTTTCACATGTATAATATTAATTAGCATTTGCGTGTTGCGCGAGGTGCAAGCACCTCGCGTGCTTGTGAAAAAAAAAAAAAAGTGGGGGGTGTGATGGGGGGAGATGGCGGGGTTTGGTATTTGCGTGTTGCGCGAGGTGCAAGCACATCGCGTGCTTGTGAAAAAAAAAAAACAGGGGGGGTGATGGGGGGGGGGTTGCTGAAGTATTTTGACTAAAGCATTGCCCCTCTAAATGAATCTAAAAAAAAAAATGTTCCAAGTCTCTTAATTTCCGAGATCCGCCTAAAGGGGGTGAGAAGGGGGGCGAGGGGGGCGACTGAAAAATGGTTTTTACTTTACCGAGCCTCCTCTATACGAATCCGTAAAAAAAAAAAATACGGGTCTCGTAGTTTCCGAGATACGATAGGGAGGGGGGAGAAGGGGGGGGGGGGGGAAAGGGGAGGTTTGGCACTTTTCCCATAGGTTTGAGAGTTACTTGTTTACGAATCTGTCAAAATATACCCACCTCCCCATCCACCATCTGGGAGAACAATTATGTCAATGAGTCAGTGAGTGGTAATTTAGCTTTATATAATATAAAGTAGGATAGGATATCTGATCATATACGAAACACCGCGTATTGCTCGAGGACGCTTATTATTGCCGATGGAATCTCAGAAAGCTGCAAGACAGAAGTAAGACTGGACAGGCCATGTGTGCCAGATGCCGTCAAAATACTCCTCCTTATGTCGTTGTCCTCAATGCTGAGGGTCGAGATCACCATGAAGTACTTTCTTACGGGCTATATCATCACTTGGGCTAGATAATTTGGTTTGATTTATTGCGGTATGGATGGCGTCTCAGCGACGGTGAGCACCGGAGCCGAGCTTTTTCCGAATTTGATCGGACCAACACATAAGGCTCCGTTTCCGATGCCTCTTTCTTTTCACCGTGCTAACAGCTTTGATAGCAAGGTGAAAAGCAGACATCGTTAGGTCTATCCTTCACCCTCCTCCATCCTGGGGTGGGCAAAGGTATCTCTCAGACTCTACTCTAGTGTTTTCTCGCACATATATGCCAGGGGTTGCAGGAATACATAAATACTCTTCAGGGAGCTCTTGATTGATGCTGGTCCGCCTTTGCAGTGCCCGTATGGTGAATGAGGTGGTTGGCTACCCTCGCGACCTCTAATAAGGCCCGCGTGGAACTGTACGCGCCGTCACATTGTGTTACAAGACTCTTTAAGATTGGAGGTACAATTAAATGGAGTTACCGTAGACCGAAGAGAAGATAGTGGGAGTCTCCACATGGCTTCTTAATAAATTAGTGTTAAGAAATCCTAAGAAGACACGATTGGAAGAAGTAGGAGAAAGCCATTGCTTAGAAGGATCCCTCTTTCTCCTGTCTCCTTCAGTTCCGGCCGAATAAAAACAAAACGTACTTTAGAAAAATATCTAGTGTAACAACACTAGATAGAATTTTTAAGGGCGAAACACGTGTCGAGTATGGTTTGCTCGCATGTGTTATATTTTTATTTGCATCCCTTCTGCATGTGCTTATATTTGCGAGTGGGAGGGTGGTGCTGCATACTGCATGCAAGATCTAGTTCTTGGCGAAATTAACACTAGATCAGAAAAAGACAGAAAGTATCGTAGTTTGGTATGGATTTCCGGAAAGTAACGTCTGATTCCATTCTGTATAAAAACAAAAACTTTTTAACAAAAAATAGAACCGCCTTTGCAGTGTTTTTATATGGAAGTCAGTTTTATTTTTTGTTAAAAAGTTTTTTTTCACGCTTTTTAGTGGGTCGGTTTGTTATAAAAATTCAACGAATTTCGTTGAAATTTTGCAACAAAGATATCTATCATCATATATCTATATCTTAAATCAAAAATAGCTTTACCAATTAAGGCGTTATAGTGAAAAAAAACCAGCTGGACTCGTGCACGAAGGGTTCCGTACCATTATTTAAAAAAAATCACGTTTGTTGTATAAGAAACCCCTTTAAATATTTTTGTATTCTGTTTTATAATATTTTTTGTTATATCGGCAACAGAAATACATCATCTGGGAAAATTAACCAACCGTCTAGCTATCATGGATATCATGGTTCATGTGATGAAGGCTGGTGAGACACAGACAGACAGCGGACCTTTAGTAATAGGCTCCCGTTTTTCTCGTTTGGGTACGGAACCCTACAAAATAATGAACTCGCATTCACATAATAAGTTAGGATTTTTTATCTTAAATTAGGAGGTAGGTAGATTTAAATTAATAATTAACCTGTTGGGCTTGCGGGAATTTTCTAATGAGATATCGCAGCTCCGGAAATTAAGGGCAGCTGAAGGAACAAGGTGGATTTTTAGTCAGTAGAAGTCTGACACTCCCTTCCGCTTAACCCAGAGCGGGAGAAGTCATTCGATGATTTTTCAACCCAGAAGAAAACAAATTGGCCAAGGGCGAGTCAGACTCGCCCATGAAGGGTAGTAACTACGCCAGATAACTTTGTTTTACACAGTATTTGTATGAATTTAGATATGGTTTTAGAAAATATGCTTTATCTCAAAAACTGCTGACTCGATCTCGTTCAAACCTATTTTCGTTGAAAGTTTACATGAAGATTTACAGCATATTTTTTTTTTATTTTTCCCTCCATTATTATAGAAGTTAGAGGGGGGAGGACACACATTTATCACTTTGGAAGCGTATATCTTTTAAACGATTCACTTTATGAAAAAGTGGTTTAAGAAACCTCCATGTCATTATTTAATACCTTTCTACAAATAACACACATGCATAACTTTTATAAAAAAAAAGAACAGTTTCAGTTCCATGAATATTCCCCTTAATATTTTTTTTTTAATTTGTTACTCAAAATCGGAAAACATCTATCTACCAACTCATGTATATAGTCTTAATGGCTGTGACAAACGGACGAACAGACAGACAGACAGACATGATGAAACTACTACTAAGGGTTCCGTTTTTGCCATTCGGCTACGGAACCCTAAAAAGGTAGACTTTAATTATATTAAATTAAAAACCGCCTGTGTATTCTGTTTTGTTTTGTCCCACACGTTTACATTAATTTGAACCTTAGATATTGACTAGCGATATAAGTAAACCTTAAGAAAAAAAATATCATTCAATCTATTTACGTCGCTACCTTTTCTATAATAATAACAAGCTTATCTGGGGGCACGGCAGTGCCCCCGCCAAGTTGAGCAAAAAAGCGGCACGGCCGTACCATTCTTTTCTCGAAGCAACTCAAACCATTTTCGACCCCCTATAACTTCGTTGTGGATAAAACTAGAAGCCTGAATTTTCAGTAACCAAACAGGCATTGTATAAACACGGTATATTTCAAATTTCATTCAATTTGAACCAGTAGTTTAAGAATTATTACGAGTCAAAATTCCTTAATTTTGTAAATTTTGTCACTCACTGACTGACCGATCATCAAAAGTCTAAAGCACTTCTAGCAGACATAGAAGCTTCAAATTTAGAATACAATTAGTGTTTAGTATATTAATCAAGGAAAAACTATAATATTTTTCAATTTCGTTCCAGTTTTCTAGATACATCAACTGCATAAATAACTTCGTAATCTAATATAAATATATAGGATTACAAAGTTACATTTGCAGTTAATTAATCAGTGTACCTGTATAATATAATGAAATAATAGATGTAGATGGGTACTTTTTTTTTTGGGAAAAATATCATCGAATGACTTCTTCCGCTCGGGTGTATCAGAATTCTACTGACTAAAAACCCACCCTGTTCCTTCGTAAGCCCTAAAGTTCCGGGGCCGCGGTATCTCGATGGAACTTTCCCATAAACCCCGAAAGGGAATGGCCCTATGAGGCCCCGTCACTGGTATTAACAGCTTTTTGAGGCGCGCGTGGAACACAACGCGCCGCCGACCCAGACCTGGTCCATACCGGACGGTGAGTGACCCCTGCTCGCCATCCGCAGGCCCGCGCCTATGGTGGCCCGAAATCGACTCGCGATCCACGACGCCCGGGGCGTCTCCCCCGGCGGCTGGGGCGCGAGGAAGAGAGTTGCCTCTCCCTCGCACGTTAGGCCTCCTCCTTCGCTAGCATGACTGCTTCGCAGCAGGAGGTGACTGCATCCCATTCCCTCTCGCTTTGCACCATGGTCTAAACCAGAGCAGGGCGCGAGAAGTCACCGCCGCCGATCGCCTCTATGAGGATACGATGGTGCTCCACCCATGCAGGGCACACCTCGACCATATGCTCCACCGTGTATTCCAGTGTAGATAGGTACCTAGATATAATAATTATGCTCAAAGGTAACTTGTTAAATGGTCAACGGAATAAAAAAGCAAGAAGTATTAAGAGTATTGGGGAGCATTAAGTAGAGTAAATTGCCCGAAATTGCATAATTACTTACTTATGGATTAACTTTAACCGAGACGTTTGACGAGTGCGGCATTAATTATTACTAACTAATGCAAAAGACGTACGTGCGTATCCATATGTGCGTATCAAAACCTCCGAAAAAAAACCCATAGAGACAGGGAGTGGGCTTTGAAAAAAACTTTAGCTGAAGTTCAAGAAGTAGTACCGGAAAATAAAAAAAGGAAGGCTACCTACAAAAATAAGAAAAGCTCATAAGACAGAGCTTTAAGAAAACTCGTTGTTGGTATACAAGAAGTAGAAGGTACCGGAAAGGAAAAAAGTAGGACTTTCTACAAAAAGCAATGATATCCCATAAAAAACAATACTTGTCAAAAACCCAAGTCTCGCAACTTAGTTGTTCTACCGTAAAAAGTTGTGAGATCCATGTAATACCAAGTCGGTTATTAATTTATTCAGTCCCTACTTAAGGGACCTTCTGTCTTAAGTTTTTACGTAATTATCTAACCTAACGACATCTTATAGTGACCATATCAATATTAAAAATCTTTACCGTTTTAAATAAATAGATTAACTTGGCAATCGCAATAAACAATTTAATTTATATATGTATTACTTGTGAGATATATTGTGTTTTCATCTCATATCCAGGAATGTCCACTGATAATACAGCCGTTGCTATGCATACAGTCATAAGCCCAGGGCTTGATCACTGCATAAATCAGTTCTGGGAGGCGGAAAAGGTACCAGATACATATCATGAGTCCTTGCCTGAGCACGAGTATAGTGAAAAATTTGCTGCGCCTGTCACTATGAGGGCCAAAAATTTTTATGCAGGAGCTGTGGCAACATAATTTAGACTGGGACACCCCATTACCACTTGAGCTAGAAACTTTCTGGAATAGTTTTTATGAAAATCTTATGAGTATGCCAGAAATAGTTGGAATAACTATTTGCTATGTACAAACCAAAGATGACAGTGAGCTTGAAATCATTGGCTACTGCGATGCATCTGCAAAGGGCTGTTGTGTTTACATAAAAGTAAAAAATGGTGGTGAATGCAGTTCTCATTTACTCTGCTCCAGATCTAGACTTAATGGTATTAACTCTAAGTTAACTATACCTAAATTAGAGCTCAATGGAGCATTATTATTAGCAAAACTTGCATCACATATTGCTAAATTGTTAAAAATTCAAAACATTCATTTATTTTGTGATTCAAAAATTGTTCTCGGATGGTTAGATTTATCACCTGTAAAGCTTCCTGCTTACATAGGCAACCGTGTAAGAGAGTTAAAAAGTTACACAAAATTCAATTTGGCATTTTACACCAGGAACTTTAAACCCAGCTGATATTTTATCCAGAGGTTCTGAGCCAATGGATATATTTGATAATTCATTATGGAGGCATGGTCCTAATTATTTACTTGACTGTAATAATTACAATCTTTATTTGGCTTTTGTCGAAAAGCCACTTTTTCAACCTGTCACTATTTCTGATGAAAATACATCATGTACAATGACCATAAAAAATGAAATAGTTGAGACATTTATTGAAAAATATTCTAGCTTATACAAAACGGTGCGTGTTACGGCGTACGTCTTACGTTTTATTAATAAATGTAAAAGGCTTAATAATGTGATATCTGGGGAAATATCTGTAGGGGAGAGCAGAAAGGCTTTGAGCAATATACTAAGGGTCATTCAGAAACACTATTTTTCTGAAGAATTAAAATGCATTGCTGAAGAATCACCCATCAAAACCTCTTTGAAGTCCTTACACCCATTTCTAGATAGCAGTGGCATTTTGCGTGTAGGAGGCAGACTGCATAATGCAAATGTAGATTATTCTCAAAAATTTCCTATAATTTTGCCAAAGCATTGTCACATTACAAAATTAATTATTATACAGGAGCACTTGACTCTAATGCATGCTGGCTTAAAGCTTGTTTTAAGCAGTTTATCACAAAGATACTTCATAATCAATTCTGTGAGAGAAGTAAAAAGTGTAATCCACAAATGTACTATTTGTTGTAGGTAAAAGGCAGAAACTGCCAAACAACTCATGGGTTCTTTGCCTAAAGATCGTGTAAACCCTCCTCGGGTATTTGAACCGGTGGGCATAGACTATTGCGGACCCTTTGAGATAAAACAATCGACAAAAAGAAATAGTATAATTAGTAAGGGTTATGCTGCCGTCATTGTTTGCTTCGTCTCCAAAGCCATACATTTAGAGGTTGTATCTGATATGACAACTGACACATTTTTAGCTGCATATAAAAGGTTCATCACGCGTAGGGGTATACCTTCACACGTTTATTGCGACAATGCCAGCACCTTTAAGAGTGCCAGTAACCAACTTATAGAATTATATAAATTACATAACAATAAAGAGTTTCAGGAAAGTGTACATAGTTTCATGCTGCAGAAAGAAATTAAATTTCATTTTATCCCAACAGCCCAAATCATGGTGGCTTGTGGGAAGCAGCCGTTAAGTCAACTAAGTTCCATTTAAAAAGAATTTCAACTTGTAAAATATTTACTTACGAGCAGTTTAGTACAATAATGGCCGAAATTGAAAGTATTTTAAATTCGCGTCCACTAATGGCTAAACCATGTCAGGATTTGTCTGATTTTTCATGTCTCACTCCGGGACATTTTATAATCGGCAGCCCTTTAACAGCCAAACCGCAGCCCGATCTTACCGAATGCCCAACCAATCGACTCCGGTTTTGGAGATGTTGTGAGCAAGTTCGCAAGCATTTCTGGAAGGCCTGGTCAAAGGACTATATATCTTCACTCAATGAGAGAACTAAATGGAGAAAGGTTATACCTAATCTGAAGCTAGATGATGTCGTTCTATTATTGAATCCTAATACCCCACCCCTTCATTGGCCCATGGGTAGAATCACTAAGGTGGTTTGCGGCAAAGACAACCATGTAAGAGTTGTAGAAGTTCAAACATCTGATAAGAAACTGCACACTCGAGCATTGTCCAAAGTTGTACTATTACCTATAGAATAAAATAAATAAACCTAAGTTTAAGGATTTACAGTGTATGTTTAGGGATTTAAATTAATTAAATTTAAATTTTAGTTTAGGGATTTCGGTTTAAGCATTAAATTATAGAAGTAGGACATAATGTACTTAAGTGTCAGTAGATTTAAATCAGCTTATCATTTTCTTTGTTACAAAGTTTTGTTTCAAGTAATATCCTTTCCCCCCCCCCACCTATGTCTATGACATAAGATTTTTTTATATTAATTTTAGTGTTTTAATGTGGCAACACTCTTCTTCAACAATATGTAAAATACGTGTGACCTATTTTATCTATACTAATATTATAAAGCGGAAAAGTTTGTTAGTTTGTTCGAAAGCTTCGAAAGTACTGGGTGGATTTGGATGAAATTTGGTATGGAAGTAGCTTGAAGCTTGAGGAAGGTTATAGGCTACTTTTTACCCGACTGCAAAAAAGGAGAGTTATGTTTTTACCGTGATAGAATCCACGGGAGCGAAGCCCCGCGAGAGTACTAGTATATAATAAATCAAAAGTACAGTGATAATACAGTTTTACATTGATCAAAGCCCCAAAGGGCTAAATAAACAACAAGTGTATATATACATAAATAAGTAAAATAAACTTAGGTACATACATATTTATCATAATACAAACCAAATATATAACATATATGTTAATAAAAAGTCATAGAAAGGGGGTTATGAAAACTCTGCTTCCACTATTTGTTTTGAAAATAATCCCGCAACTTTCTCTTAAACGCATATTGACTGATGGCCATCCTAATATCAAGAGGAATAGAAGAATAAACTGAATATAAAAAGAAGAATGAATAAAATCAGAAGATTGTTGGAAGAGCGCAGACTATTAGCGTGTGAAGAACATAGAAATTGAAAATGAGAACCCCATACGTATGATTATGATGATTACCCCATGATAAGAGGGAGGGGCAGGAGAGCTTAGCAAAGAGAAAAGCGTAGTCAAGGCGCGCAAACTTCTTCTCTGGCGAATGGGCATCCATTTGAGCCCGGTTCTGTACCTTATCACGTGGTCATATTTTTAAAAATTGAATATGTATGGGATACAGCTATTAAGAAGCCCATCGAGCTTATCCAGCAAAACCGCATTCAATTCAAAGTAGTCACCATAGTCGATTATAGGGAAAATTAAAGTCTGCACAAGCATTGTCTTGGTTTATACAGGTAATAAGTTTATCAGACGATACAGGCATCGCAATGTCCCGTTGAATCTTTGACTGAAACTGCAAACCTAACTTTGCCAGCCAAGCACTGAGTCAAGATGCAAACCGAAATCTTTAACACTAGAGCTAATGGGGATGACATAATGGAATTTAGCTTTTCTAGTCAGACAGGCCGGATTATTTTAAGACCAGTGGCTTAGTGGTTACTAGTACGATTTAGAAATTGTTGATCATGGGTTCGAACCCAGACAGACTCATTACTTTGTATAATTTTCATCACCACGACCGCTCTTTAAGCGGCGAAGGAAAAATCGTGTGTAAGTCGGTTACATTTCGGGGACTGTGCGATGGAATTACTCAATCTAATTCCGCCAAGCCCGTTCCATCATCGAACTACAAGACAGATGACGATGCGCCATCGTTACATGGTGGACATCCCACCCATACGCACAAAACGTTTTGGGAATACTTTCATTGTGCGTACGGCTAAGGAGTGGAAATCCCTACCGGAGTCTGTGTTTCCTAATCGCTATAACCTGGGGGTCTTTAAGTCAAGAGTGAATAGGTTACTTCCAGGCAAGCGTGCTCTGTCTTCTTCTTCTTCTTCTTTGGTTTGATTTCCGCACTTAGTCTCTGCACGAGACCATTGTGCGTGAGCCGTGTCGGCCGTCACTCCATCCAGCCAACCTCCTTCCAGAAGCAGATCAGGTCTCTCGGTCTATTCAGGATAGGAAGGGAATTCAAAGACGCGAGGGTTTGCTTTCGTATGTCAGTGATTTCCGTGCAGTCTAGGAGCACGTGTGCCACCGTTTCCTCCGTCCCCATGCATGCCCTGCACAGGGGACTGTCCGTTACACCTATCGTGTGGTAGTGTTTGTTCAGTGAGCAGTGCCCGGTGATGGTCCCCGCCACCATTCGCAGGCTTTTCCTGTCCATGTGTAGGAGGCGCCTGCTTAGTTTGTTGTCTAGGTTTGGCATCGCCTTTTTGGACTGCCTGCAGCCTGGTGCCGAGGACCAACATTTCTGGGCTTGATCGTGTGTGTGTTCTTTTAACCATGTGCGCAGCTGGGTGGGGGGGGGGGGGGAGCGGCACGATGGGCTCTGGTCCGAAAACCGTCGTGTTGGACCCTCTCCTGGCCAGTTCATCCGCCGCATCATTGCCGAGTGATCCGCTGTGCCCCTTTATCCATTGTAGTGTCACAGTGTTGCGGTTCTCGACTGCCGAGCATTGCAGCGCGTTGTGACATTCTAGTATGAGTTTAGATGTGATATAGTTCTTCCCTAGAGATTGTAGTACTGAGGCACTGTCGGAAAGTATACGGAGGCGGCTATCCGTAACTCTCCTGGCTTCCAAGGCATGGATCGCTTGGATAATGCCCACACATTCCGCCTGGTATACGGTGTTGAGCTTGCCTAGCGGTCTGGATATATTTATGTTGAGATCGTTGGAGAAGACTCCAACTCCAGTTCCAGTGTCTGTCTTTGAGCCGTCAGTGTAGATTCTAAGCTCCTTGGATCCGGAGTTGTTCTCTGGCTCCGGCATGAGCTGTATTTGGTAGTTTTTTTTGGAAGTGGTGTGTCTTTGTAATCTTATCATAGGGTGCAGCCATCAGAGGTTGTCGTTTGACAGAGTCCTCCATGATGCGTGTGTACTTGATCCTGGAGTCCCTCAAGAGTGCTCCGGATATGGCGAGTCTGAAGGCTGCCAGGGCAGCCTCTTCTCGTACTATGAGATGCAATGGTGGTAGTCCCAGCATGGCCTGTAGAGCGGCAGTGGGTGCAGTTCTCATGCTGCTGGTGATCGCCACACATGCGAGTCGTTGCAGCTTCTCGAGGTCTTTTTGTGCTGTACCTAAGTCTGTTCTGGGCCACCAGACAAGGGAGCCGTACGTGATGATTGGTCTTATAACTGTTGGGTATAGCCAGTGGGTTGTTCTGGGGCTGATGCCCCAGTTCCTGTTCAGCATACGTTTGCACTGCCACATGCAGATGCTAGCTTTCCGTATTCAATGTGTTTTGCCCAATTCAGTTGCTTATCCAAAAAGATGCCCAAATATTTGGTGTCAGCTGAGAGGCTTAAGGTGGTGCCAAATAAACTTGGCAGCTCCAGCTTCGCTAGCTTCCTCTTTTTGGTAAAGAGTATTAGTTCGGTTTTTGTGGGGTTCACTGAGAGTTGATGCTCTCGGCACCAGTCCTCTACTATCCTTAGGGCCTGGCGCATGAGGTTGCATATGGTGTTCTCATGGCTTCCATTTATTATTATGGTTATGTCATCAGCGTAGCCAACGGTAAAGTATCCTTTATCGTTGAGTCTCCTGATGAGGCTGTCTGCGACCAGGTTCCATAGCAGTGGCGAGAGGACACCCCTTGGGGGCAGCCTTTCGCCACAATGGCCCTCGTTGTGCTATTTATTGTGACTTGTACTGCATGCATGTTGGTGATCCAGCCACTCAGGGTTTGGTCTACATCGTGCCTGCTGAGTGCTGTATTCATACTCTGGAACGTAGTCTTGTCAAAAGCTTCTTCGATATCTATAAAGACAGCTATCGAGGAGCATTTGTGGTGTATCGCGCATTCAATTTTTGATATTACGCTGTGTAGGGCAGATTCTGTTGACTTCCCCGTTGAGGAGGCGTACTGTTATCCGTGGAGTGGATTCTTCCAGAGAGGTCCGTCCCGAATGTGTCTGTCGCAAAGCCTCTCTAGGGTTTTCAGTAAGAACTATGTGAGACTTATCGGCCTGTATGCTTTGGGCTGTGTGTAGTCAGTATTGCCTGGTTTAGGTATGAAGATGACCTTCACCTCACGCCATGCTAGTAGAACGTATCTGAGTGTTATGCAGGCTTGGTATATTTCCGACAGCCAGGGTGTCAGGATATACTCACCTCATTGCAGAAAGGCTGGAAAAATGCCATCTAGTCCTGCAGATTTGTATGGCTGGAACGTTTTAATGGCCCATGCTATGCGGTTCTCAGTGATTATATCGCGGGCTCTAGACCAGTCTGTTGTACTTGGGGTCTGTCTGGATTCGCTTTCCCACCTGATGTCCTCGGAGATGCGGCAGTCCGAGAAGTGCGTCTCCAGAAGGACCTTACTGGTTTCTTGGTCTGTCTGTGTGTAGGAGTTGTCAGATTTCTTGAGTGCGCCGAGAGTACGGTCCTGATCAAATGATAGGATTTTCTTTACTCGTGCGGCTTCACTGTTTGATTCTATGGATGCACAGAAGTTCTGCCAAACAGTTCTCTTGGCAATTCTGACTTGTTTCTTGAATTGGTATTGGGTTTCTTTGTATTGCTCTCAGTCTTCCAGGAGTCTAGTGTTCTTTGCTCTGTTGAATTGTTTCCGTAGTGTGTTCCTGAGCCTACTAAGTTCAGCATTCCACCAAGAGTTTCCCTTACTACTGGTGTTAGGTGTTCTTGGTTTGCAGCTCACGTGGTATGCCTTCGTTATGCTGTTTGTTACTTTTGTCACAATTTCCTCAAGTTGTGTGGGATCAGTCAAAGGTGTCGGGTGTGATTGTCGTCTAGCCAACAACATTTGTGCGGCGCGGGTTGCGCCTTGGTATGGGTTTTACTATGTTGGTTGATAAGGTAAAGCAGAGCGTGCTCTGTCTTCGACCACATTATCACTTACCATCAGGTGAGACGGTGGTCAAACGCGAGCCTATTATCAATAAAAAAAGTCGGCATGTCCTAGAACTGAAAAATCCGAAGATATACTACATCCTCTTTATTGTTCCCTCTCATAAAGAGGAGGCTTATGTCCCAGTAATGGGAACGTCATAAGTTGATTATGATTATGTTAATTTGCATGTGACACTAAATTCATATACCCATTACAACCGATTTTCAATGAAATTGTAAGTTTTCTTTGATTCTCTGCAAGTCTAGGTATTAAAAGTTTTATAGAGATACCACGGCCTCGGAACTTTAGGGCAGCCGAAGGAACAGGGTGGGTTTTTAGTCAGTAGAAGTCTGACACGCCCTTCCGCTTGACCCAGAGTGGAGGAAGTCATTCGATGACTTTCCCAACCAGAAAAAGAATAAAAAGGTATCGCAAATTAATATTTCATTCAAAGAATTCGACATGCATCATATTCATTGTAATTAAAATCTTTTCCCAGTATTCATAAATAATTCCTGGCCTTTTTCACAAAGCTGTAATTAATTTCCAATAATCAAATGGCGCGTAAGTTTTACTGAAAATTTCTCTGTTACTGACACTTTGGTAAATCTTCCGTAATACGAAATGATAAATAATTTCAAGCATTTTGTAGAGATATATCGTTCTCATCTCGTTAATTTTAAAATGTGTCTTCGGTAAGCTAAATAACACTTGTTTGCAAACTATGCTCCACCTTATAATTAATTCTTAGTATTTCTTATCCCGGGAATTCCCAGAAAGTCCGTAGCTCTTGCTATCGACACATTATTATAATAATATATATATATAAAAGTTTTAATGAAACATGGTTTTAATTGACCTTTTTCCGCCACCAACTCTTTTACTAAAACCGTGATATACATATTTGAAGTATTGACAAAAGTATTTTGAGAAATCACTGTAGCGGTATGTATATATCGGGCACGCCGCAATTGCGGCGGTAAGACCCTTCTTTGAGGAGTGGCTAGATCGGCGTCACGGCGTCCTGACCTACCGCATGACGCAGGTCCTCACCGGACACGGAAGTTTCGGGAGGTTCCTGTGTCTGATGGGAAAGGAAGAAACGCCTGGGTGTCACCACTGCGAGGGTCGCCCTGAGGACACCGTAGGCGGGGGCATGCGGACAGCGAGTAAAGGGCAACTCGCTGTCCGACCATGGACCATGCCCGGGTCGACGGCGCGTTGTGTTCCACGCGCGCCTCAAAGAGCGTCAGCAACATGACGAGGCCCCCCCTGCAGAGGGCCGAAGCCTGCCGGGGTCGTGGGACTTATCCCATTACCGTGACCCCGGTACGTAAAGGGTTATTGAAGGAACACCGTGGATTTTAGTCAGTAAAAGTCTGACAGTCCCTCCCACCCTGCCCGGGGTGGGAGGACTTATTTGATAATTTTAACACGTTAAAAAAA
The DNA here is from genome assembly GCA_943138885.2 of Tholera decimalis. Taxonomy (NCBI): domain Eukaryota; kingdom Metazoa; phylum Arthropoda; class Insecta; order Lepidoptera; family Noctuidae; genus Tholera; species Tholera decimalis. Next base: position 7,352,807 of record OW964565.2, on the reverse strand, counting down.
AAGCGGTATGTATACATACTGCCACATATCGATCGATCCCAAGCAAAAACTCGGTAATCGAAAAATCAAAATTTTACAGGAGAAAAGATTTTTTTATTTTATCAAATATGTTTTAACTAGTGGGATTATTGAAGTCATTGACGTATTAAATGGAAGCAATTTTTGGGGAATGTTCACTGTGTCATTAATATGAAATTCCTTTTATTCAAAACTTAGTTATTTGAGAAACAAAAATACCTAAATTTCTATACATACATAAAATATCATATGTGTCATGATAACTTTGTAAATATCATTAGGAAAAATCTAAAAAAAAATTGCTCAGATATTTTCCGGTCTAGAAGCCAAATTTGACATAACAGCATAAAGCTCATAATAGCACATTACCGAGTTCTTGGTTGGGGGGGTCGATATGAACGACTAAAATCGACCTAACGTTACTAAAGTCCATTCCAATATTCTATTCCTTTAAATCGTGAATAAAAATTAGTCGATGAATGGAATATCTCAACTTATAGATCCTCATTATATGCTTAGCCTTTCCTTAAATATGTTGCAATCGGTTCCAGTCTAACCGAATACAGCTATGTATTAGTGTTTTACATGGAGCAACTGTCTATCTCCATTACCCAGTCGCTGAGTAACACGATATCAAATAAAGCGTTCTTTCTCTCTCCTACCTATTTTAAAGTTGCTGTGCCCGACAGAGTCCAAATTAAGATGGTCCCGAATAGAGTGGACTGTCCATATATAGTCCACTGCTGTCAATTACATAATATGTCTTCGTATCGTGTTGTGTACTAACCCTAGTTTTTTTAAGGTAATTGTTTACTAACCATAATTACATATTATATGAGCTATGTGGCTCGAAATAAAAATATTTGAATTTTGTAATTTTACTTATTTTATTCCAACTGTATACAATAATGAATTGCAATAAATACTTGAATACCCTTTGGCCAGACTAGTATCAGATTTTCAGGATTCTGAGTACCTGTAACAACGTAGCTAAATGTTATCAAATCAAGCCAAAATGGCTAAGCAGACCTGGATGAAATAGACACAGAAATAGATTAAAGTTTGCAATTAGGCTAACCGGCGACTGTCTTTTATGCTACGATATACTAAACCATTTAAACATCCGAAAACTTTCTTAATTCTGTACTATTCCTTGGTAAGATCTATTTTGAAGTACTGCTCGTCTGTATGGTCCCCAATATATAATACTTACATATATCGCATAGAATCCATACACAGAATTTTTGTTAGAGATTTAAGTATACTGCATAAAATTGTTTATGGCTCCTTTGATATTCAATTACTCGGTCAGATAAACTTTAAAATACCAACTCGATCTGTGCGCACTCCAAACACAACCAGCATTCCCTCTAGTAACAATAATGTTTCCAAAAACAATCCGTTATCCAGAATGTGTAATCAATATAATGTAATATGCTCTAATTTAGATTTGTTTATGAACAGTTTTAACGAATTTAGAAATTTGCTTTATAAAATGTAACTACAACCATAATTATCAATTAGTAACTTTATATTAACTGAACCCAACCGTCACTATTAAACAATGAATGCTGTGTACCAAAAATTGTACCTCAGATTTATGTAATGTATATTGTTATTTATGTACTACATGTCTTAGTCTGCAGTCTGTCTCTGTACTTATTAAAATAAAATAAAATAGCACATTTGCTACTTTTTATTGGAAAAATGTGCAAAATTTTTACGCCAACGTAATTGCGGTTAACCCTTTGTTTGCACATTGCTATACAGCAGTCAGAAATAAATAATCAGGGAGTGTTCTATCGACGGAGCCCGCCAGAGTGATTGACTGCGTGGTATTCAGGAATGTTCTAACGAAACACTGCGGCCTTGGAATGCAAGAACAACTGAAGCAGCAGGTTGGATTTTTAGTCTAATATAAGTCTAACACTCCCATCCGCTTCAGCTAGAGCTGGAGGAAGCGATTTTCCCAAAAAAAGACAGTTGTCTTTTAGACACAACACTCTTCTAGTCACTGGAACTCCTTTCCAATAGCACTTTGCAGAAATTGATGCCCTATTCTGTTTACCTCTTTCTCTTTAGGCCATACAAAAATTTATTCCATCGCGATAATGGAACATGCGACACACAACGCAGCAGCCAATCGCTTAACCACTACGCCAACTTGGCTGTTGACTAGGATGTGTCAACAAACAAATCCCATGAAAAACAATACTTGTCAAAAAAACAACAAGTCTCGCAACTCAGTTCGTCTAGCGTAAAAAGTTGTAAGATCCATGTAATACCAAGTCGGTTATTTGATTATTCAGTCCCTACTTAAGGGACCTTCTGTCTTAAGTTGCTACGTAATTATCTAACCTAACAACATCTTACAGTGACCATATCAATATTAAAAGTCTTTAACGTTTTAAATAAATAGATTGACTCGGCCATCGCATGAAAACACAATGTATCTCACAAGTAATACATACATATCGACGGTTGAAAGGCTAATTGATCTAAGCGACATTTTTTGCGATATTGAGTTATATACATATTCGGAATCAGCAAATTTTTCTCCATCGTTTGAGTCAGGTTTCAAATTTTTTTGACTACTTTATTGGCGCTTAGCACCCTCTGTAAACCAGGCCTCATTTCTAAGCTCATTGATCCATACGACACAAAATTAGACATATTTGAGGACTCGATGACTTAAGCTATTTTGATTTTTCAAACTTTTATAACGTGTGTCGATTAAGGCATTTGGCTTTTTCGCCATGATTGTGATTTTGTCGTTTGGCCTATTTTGCAATAAACCAAAAAAATAAGCTATGTCGTTTGGCCCATTTTGCATTCAACTACATTAAAAAACCGTGTTACTTGAACCATTTTGCATTAAGTTATATTAATTAACTATGTCTCTTGATCCATTAAGCGTCTATTAAGGATAATCAGTAATATCACTTCGGCTATTTTGAGTAACACTAACTAATAACAATTTATTTGTTGTTTTATTTGGAAAGTGATACTAAAGTACAATGTATTCCGTGGTGATACCAGCACCCAGAAAAAAAAGGTAGTAGCCTTTTTTTCTGGGTGTGAAAATCATCGAATGACTTGTTCCGCTCTGGGTTAAGCGGAAGGCTGTGTCAGATTTCTACTGACTAAAACCCACCTGTTCCCTCGGCTGCCCTAAAATTCCGGGGCCGCGGTATCTCGATAGAACTTTCCAGCAAACCCCGGCAGGCAATGGCCCTATGAGGCCCCGTCACTGGCGTTGACAGCTCTTTGAACACGACGTGCCACCGACCCGAGCCTGGTCCTTACCGGACGGTGAGCGACTCTGCTCGCCGTCCGCAGGCCCGCGCCTACGGTGGCCGGAAATCGGCTCGCGATCCCCGACGCCCGGGGCGTATCCCAGGGCGGCTGGGGCGAGAAGGAAGAGGGTTGTCTCTCCCTCGCGCGTTCGGCCTCCTCCTTCGCTAGCATGACTGCTTGGTAGAAGAAGGCGACTGCATCCCATTCCCTCTCGCTCTGCACCATGGTCTGAACCAGAACAGGGCGCGAGAGGTCTCCGCTGCCGACCGCCTTTACGAGGACACGACGGTGCTCCGCCCAAGCAGGGCATACCTCGACCGTATGCTCCACCGTGTCCTCCAGGTGGTCCTCACAATGACGACACCCGGGCGTGTCCTCCCGCTGTATCCGAAACAAGTATCTCCGTGTCTCGTATATAGTAAGTCAGGTGGAAGGGGACTTATAGCCGCGTTTGCGGCGTGCCCAGCCTTCGGTTGCGACTTCCACGCGCCAATCATGCACGTCGCGGGGGCTACCGCCTCCAGATCCCACGGCAGTAATCCAGCAAGGAGGTTCGTCGTCTCCCCAGAGATCGTGCGGTATCCCCGGATCATCCGGATAGCCATGACCCTCTGAGACGCGACCAGCTGGTGAGCTGATCGCTGCAGCAGATTCAGCGAACACAGAGGGGCCCCATAGAGGGCCATGGACCGTACAATCCCCGCATATAGCCTTCGGCAGGAGGCGTTTGGCGTCGCTATATTGGGTAACAGCCGCTTGAGTGCAGCCCCCGCCCGGTCCAGTCTTGGAGCCAAACGTCGGAAGTGTTCGACGAAGTTCCACCGGCTGTCGAGGACAAGTCCCAGGTACTTCATCGTCGTCTCAACGCCGATGCGAACCCCTTCCACCGTTATTTGGGAACCCGAAGGTGGCGCGTTCCGATGGCCATGAAAACACATGGCCTCGGACTTGTGCAGAGCCACCTCGAGTCCCAGTTGTCAGATCCTTTCTACGACCGTCGCAATCCCTCGCATCGCCACTTCGACCGTCGCCTGGTGCGACCTTCTATGCGCCAGGACCAGCGTATCGTCAGTGTAGCAGACTACGCTGACGCCTGTAGGAAGGTTGGCGCGCAACACCCAGTCGTAACTGATGTTCCACAAGGGTGGCCCCAGAATCGATCCCTGTGGGATACCGCATGACATCTCTCGTCGGTTCCACTCTCCTTGGTGACCAGAGTAGACGACGGCACTGTCCGTCAGGTAGGCCTCAACCACACGAAAGAGGTAGGTTGGCATCCGGTAATACCGGAGTGCCTCCCGTATGCAACTCCAGGGCAGGGTGTTAAAGGCATTGGCCATGTCGAGAGACACCGCCAAGATGACCCCGCCTCGGGATTGTCCCGGGGCGGGGACATCTTGGCGGTGTCTGTCGAGAGAGCCCTCACACGCATGATTGCATCCACCGTCGAGCGCCCCTTGCGGAAACCAATTTGGCTATCCGCAACATCCAGCCAACGAGGCGGTTTGCAATAACTGTTTCAAAGATTTTGCCCACTTCGTCGAGCAGCACAATAGGCCGATATGGCACCCCGGGCGCCCCGGTTTCTTGATTAGGACCAGTTTTCCCGTCTTCCAACGAAACGGGAACTGGTCCCTCTCCAAACATGCGTTAAAACACCCTAACAGTTGAGGCTCGAGAGGCCCCAAGGCAAGGACCCAGGCTTTGCCAGGGAAGCCGTCGGGTCCCGGGGCGGTATTTTTGGCATTCAGCCCGCGTACCGCCACTCTCAGGTCTACCTCGGTCACTTCTGGAGCGTTGTCGTCACTGTGGCCCGCGTCGGGCACCGCAAGTGGCGGAGCCATGGTCGGGGGAGTATGCCCACCGCACGAGGGAAATAGAGTGCTCACAACGTCTTCTACTAATTGGGGCCGGAGACTGTGTCAGCGGGGGAGCCCAGGTGCGGAGTTTGTCCCGCAACATTTTCTATGGACGTTCCCAAGGGTCCCGATTAAGAGTCCCCAACATCTTGCGGGCCAGATCTTTGGCCCGCCGGGTTTCTTCTTTGAGGACGGTCTTCGCTGCTCTGTACTCCTTGTACAGCTCCGCCTCTCTGGCTTCCGTAATTGGTGATACTACTACCTAGGCTTAGGATGATATACCACCTTATCTAATACCTTGTCCCAAAACATATTGCATCAACATCTTGAATGATACCTCTACAAAAATGTTTTGAATTATGATAGCCTAAGCATCAATATTTACTATAATCTAGTAAGGGTTCATTTTGTTTCATCCTGCAGTCCCTCTAATGGGCATCTGCATCAAACTACTTCACTCTGGTGCAACACCATCATGTTGCTTATGCTCATTGGGTATATTCACTGTCAGTTAACTTTGCGCTAAATTCATTTTCTCTCGTTTTATTTTATTCTAGGTTAAAACTTGAGCTAGTTTACTTTCAGCTATTTTATTTACGGTAGGCATTTGAACCATTTTGCCGTTCTCAAAAAATGTCTAAATTTGATGCATTTTGGGCTAACCAACATAAATTTTCTAAAATAATATTTTCAACAGTAATAACTTAAACAACTTCCTTACTTAATTAGAGATATACTGTATTAAATAAATAAAAGTCTATCAAATGGTTGTTTTTTTATGAATTTTTTTTCAAAATAAATAACTTTGATCCGTCCTCCTGCAAGTTTTACAAAATGTCGCTTAGATCAATTAGCCTTTCAACCGTCGATATATAAATTAGATTGTTTTTGCGATTGCCAAGTTATTTATGCAGTTGATGTATCTATAAAACTGGACCGAAATTGAAAAATATTTTAGTTTTTCCTTAATTCATACACTAAACACTAATTGTATTCTAAATTTGAAGCTTCTATGTCTGCTAGAAGTGCCTTAGACATTTGATGATCGGTCAGTCAGTGAGTGACAAAATTAAGAAACTTTGACTCGTTATAATTCTTAAACTACTGGTTCAAATTGAATTTATATTTGAAATATACCGTATCTATACAATGCCTGCTTGGTTACTGAAAATTCAAACTCCTAGTTTTATCCAAAACGAAGTTATACGGGGTCGAAAATGTGAACTGCTTCGAGAAAAGTATGGTACGGCCGTGCCGTTTTTTGCTCGACTTGGCGGGGGCACTGCCGTGCCCCCAGATGTGCATAAAGAATGATCAACGGCCGGTCACATAAAATCTAACTATATTAATGAAGAAATCGCAGCAAAGAACCTTAGACTTGGCTTGGCTTTGCTTAGAGATTTCATTACGTTTTATAGAGAAATAAGCAGCTCCATCGAGCCTCAGCTAGTTTTAAACAGAATGTTTTTAGTAGAATAATGTTGACATATCAAGGAAAATGTTATCAAAATCTATATGTAAAGACTGTTCTTACTATTTGAAAACTGAAGTAACATTTAGACCACGTTCGTATAAATTTTTCTATACAAACATGATTACGTATAGGAAGGTAATATCAAGAATAGCATTTTTTTCACAGAATGGATTATTTTTAAATGATGAGAGATTTTCACAAAAGCTATTGTTGAGTCTCCAATAAATCTGGTTTAACGCCCAATAATAAAAGCTGGTTCGCTCAATTAAATAAACAGATTTTTCAAACGACCCAATTTTAATGGATGGAAGAAAAAAATATTCAGTTCAATGGCTTTTAAATTCAGCACGAAATCTTTATTGACGAAAATATTGAGAGTTTTATTTAAGCACTAGTTACGTCCATAACTTTATGCGCGTCCAAATCTCGCAATCCAAATCTACATCCTGCAGGATATAACTAAGTAATTCAAATTAAATTTATTTATTTCAGGCATGCGTCCATAGTATTAGTAAACATATTATCTTAATAGCTAATGTTAGTAATAAAGGTATTCACAAATAAAAACAAACATTATTCTCGACTGATATGGATCCTCATTCAGTGACTCAGCAGAGGAGAGTCCCACCGGTCTATGAATACGCTCATGAGACTATTAGTGTTGTTGTCCTCTTTCTAATCATTGCGTGTTCTTATGTCCCAATAAAATAAAATAAAAAATAAAATTGCGTAGAAATCGTGTGTGCGCCTCCGCTGTGTTGCTTAATCTCAAAGACCAACATGCTGCTGATACTATTTAGCCACGAGCTCTTCTGTTTATTATCAACCGCCTAGTCTATTCAGATGGAAAACGTCGACGGGGTCGTTCACCTACCTGATGGTCTGACTTAATAAAAACCATCAATCACCGGTCATAGCATATCAACAGCCCTACGGAAAGCCGAAGACAGAGTGGTGTGGAGGAATTTTGTTGCATCTGTATCAGTATTATCGACGCAGCACTCATAAGAGATCTTCAGCAATGAAGAATACGACGAAGAAGAAGAAATCTATTCTCAAATATATTGAGGTTTGCGTCCAGTCTACCAGACCCACAACCCTTAACTAAATAATTAAACAATATCTTTGCCAAGATTTATGTTTAGGGTTCTGTCTACCCATACCGTCTATTAAATGTGTGCAACTGATAACCGGTAGGGCTAAATATGCTTTTTAAGGCATGGAGGAGTATCTGTTACCCATCCTCGGACAAACCTTGGCAAGCATGGAATAACTATTCGGCTGTTATTTTTCCTGATGTTCCAGAAAAGTGGTAGGGACTATTATTTTTTTTCACTGCTGTATGCCAAAACTCGCAACTAAAACCATAGGTATTCTTACCGCACAGTGGTGATCTAATTCCCAAAGCAGTTTATAAACTAAGCCCGGATCGAGGCAACTTTCGCCCACACTAACAATGCGGACGGACGAACTTCAATCTGACTAAAATTCTGGCATCCTTGCGGTGTTCCCGAATAGTTTCACTTGAAACAATTCCTTATTAATCCTTAACTATGCTGCAAGGTCGCTTGTTACGTTCTTTGTGGGACTGTGGTTGTATTTGAGAAAAGAGTTTGGTATTTTTCGGTCGTCATCTGCTTAACCTTTTTCCAACTATGTCAGGGTCAGCTTTCAGTCTAACCGCATGTAGCTCAGTCCTATTGTTATCACGATACCCCTTAGCAAGTCTAGCATCAGATTTTCTACTACTTTATAACTAGCATTTAAATTTAATAAGCAACAGTTTTGAAACTTTCTTTCAAGAAGAAAATGCGTATTTGCGTAGGTCAAATCAATCAATCAATCATTTATTTGCACGAATGTAGGTACAAAATGTTATGATATTGCGTAAGGTCAAGGTCAAGCTTGACATCTAGCTCTTTTGCTGCTGCCGCGCCGCCCATAACGCGTGAAATTAGTGTTGTTCGTGTTTTGTTATAATTAATTGTAGGTAAATTTTCGCAGATAAATCTATCTCGCGCGATTATATTGCTTAATGGAATGTTTCTATTTTCAATACTTTATATCTATTATAATAATACGATTTAATTTTACATATTGAGTTTGAGTCATGGCGAACGCAATGCCAGTGTGGAGCCCCTGTACAAAATATGGGCCACCTCTTGTCATGTTCATCGTGTACAATCCAATACAAGAGCTTTTCAGGTAGGTGCATACTGTTCCAAAGATTTTTGAGCATCTACTCTAAAACGTTTCCCACACTAAAAATGTCACCACTATCGTGAGTTCATTTTAACAAACATTCAGACCCAGAACACGTGTTTGTAGGTCATTCTAATATTTATTCCGGTGTGGGATTCGAATTCGAAACACGCAGGGCAGTAATCAATCACTCAACTACTGTGCCAAATATGTAGAAATTATATTGTGGCAATATATTAGTTTGTTTTGTAAACAATATAATTAGTTTGTACCTGTGTCAAAATTACGAATTACATTTAAAATAATTTTCATATTTTACTTCGCGAAACATATAACACATAAACAAAAGTGGTTTTCATCCACTCCATAACTTCCCACAACTTCACACTATTCCATAAATTACCTAAACTCCACTAATTAACTAAAACTGTCTACATTAGCACCCAAAACAAAGGAAAAAAAATAAAGGAAGTAGCGAAGTTTCACATAATTACTGCGTTGCACCATTTTAGTGGCCCCAAGACGACGCATGAATTTCGTTGAAAAAATGTCAAAGTTTACTTGGGGGTGTGAAACGCTAGAGTAGTGATTTGTGGCTCCAAAATGCAACATGGGGCAGGATTTTTAGAATTCTGACGTTCTCTAATGGCTAGATTAGGGAAGCAGAGGAGAAAAGGGTGTGTCGTCCGGGTGTAGGTAAAATTATATATAAATTGGTATATGTACTCACGACACAAAAGAAATACCATGTTTCTCTAAAATTAATACTTACTTACTAACTTTATAAAGAAATTACAATGGTGAAATATCCCATTATTGATTTACATTTTAAAGTAATAAAAAAAAACGAAAAATCCATAAGATTTTATAAGAAAAGTTGATTAATTTATGCTGAAGTATTTCGAAAATCAAAATTTTGGTAACATTCCGCGTAAGATTTTTCAAAATGGTCATGCGTTAGAATAGCCTGAATCCATGACAATGGAAATAACTAGAAATTATACCCTTTCAAACAAAAAAAGAATTTTCCAAATCGGTTTAGCCGTCTTCGAGTAATCAGGTAATATACATAAAAAACGTTTCGATTACACATAAAGAACGATTCCGACGAAGTGACCTTTTTCTGAAGTCGGTTAAAAAAAAACATTAAATAAATAAAATTGCGTTTATTTTCAACCACTTCGTTTGCGTCGGAGGTTTTTTCCGTGTAAATTTCGATGCCGTAGGAAAGTCCAAAAATCCTTTCTTAGTGCTCCCCTACACACCCCAAGGAACATACATGCCACTTCCTGGTACTTCACCATCAGCTCTACTTCACCATATACGTTGTTACGAGCATAAAGTGCTTAACATCCATATTCAAGTAATCGAATCGCAATCCACGAAATACTTATTATTGGGTAATTTCGGTGGCCATCTGTGGTCTTCATCATCAGTTCCACTTCCCCAAATGGTGCTTTTCAAGAGCAACTGCATAAGGTACTATAAGAAATACCCAAAACGCTATAGGTGTGTCTATAATATTTGCAGAGTTCCCTCGATTACTCCAGGATCCCAGTATCAAAGCCAACTAGAAAGTATACCCTTTCAAACGAAAAAAAAAATCCAAACTGGTCCAGCCGTCTTCGAGTTATGAGGTAACATACATAAAAAAAAGTTCAGGACGAACTGAGAACCTCCTCCTTTTTTGAAGTCGGTTAATAAAAAATAGGTGTTAAATTTTGACGGAAAAATCTTTCATTTAGTTTAAAATGAAAATACAGTATCATGACAAATTAATACAATCCTTAATTAAACGAAATGCGCTCGTGTGCGTGTCGGTCGCTAATATTGCATGAGTGTATGAGTATGCGTAAGGATATTTTATGACGCACATACGTTTTGCGTTAAGTAAGGATAACCATTTTACAAAAAAAAATCTAGGTTTGGTTTAAATTTCTGTAGTTTTTTTTTTTTATTAAAATTAGGTTCGCGTTTGACCACCATCTCACCTGATGGTAAGTGATGATGTGGTCGAAGATGGAGCAGAGATATTTACGGATGTTATTTTCTATTTATATAACTATTTCTGCATTTCCATCATGTTTGCATTTTACTCGTTGTAGATATTCCATCTCTATTTTGTAAGACATTTTGGATTCCACTTAGTTGCATATGTTCGTATTAAAATAAATAAACAAATATTGCGAAACGTCAAATGATGAAATTTTGTTGCTTATCCTGTAGAGGTATCATAATAAATAGTTCAATGGTCTACCAGCTACCCTCATTCAATGTATTTCGCATAGGAAAAGCTTCATTACTACGTCAATTCAAAAACGCAATCATTGCCCACATTATAAGGTCTTTCTTCGACATCTTTAAAACCAAAACGACATAAATCCTCTGCAATCACACACAACATTCACCCTTTAGACTTTGAACGTAAAGGTGATAATTCTTCAAAATTGAATCGTCATTTTTTATGTTTCAGTACCAAGGTGGAATAATGACAGTAATAAATCATATGGATCGTTAGGCACGTTCCCCTCGTGTTGGGTTCGATTCCCGGCCGAAATGGTATCATCTGTCAATGGTTTGGGTGACTTGACACGACTGGCTAATGGAGTAGCCGTGTTAAATAACAATGGTAGCAATTTTGTTGTGTATAGATATGCTTTATTTTCTATTAACTGATTGTACGGAAATTGGTGAATATAAAAAGAGTTTTGTAAATTTAAGCTAATTACTGTTAACAGTGATAATTTTATTAAATATTCAAGTAAACAATTCTTGTATCTATATACTAGCTTATGCTCGCGGCTTTGCTCGCGTGAATATCTGTTTTTATAACGAGAAGTATGAAGAGATGAAGGCTACACTGGAAGATAAATCTGCCAAGATTCAAAAGCTTGAAAAGGACAACTGTTGTTTACGCGATGAGTTACAACAACTTAGCCGCCGTCTGAACCTAGTAGAGCAAAACTCGAGGTCCGCCAACATCGAGATCCAGTGCGTGCCTGAAAACAAGGCAGAAAATTTATTCACCACCGTACTGCAACTAGGTAAGATCATCAGTTGTGACATTAAAGACCCCAACATACTACACTGCACGAGGATTGCTAAGAAAGACTCGCAAAGTGCTAGACCCCGCTCCATTCTCGTGAAATTCAGTAGTCCACGCCTGCGTGATAGTTTCCTTGCCGCTTCAATGAAATACAATAGAAATAACAGCAAAGATAAACTGAACACTAGACATCTGGGTATCGCAGCGGAGAAGCCTCAACCAATATATGTTATGGAACATTTATCTAGCGAGAACAAATCAATGCATGCTGCAGCTCGGCTCCGCGGTAAAGAACTAGGGTTTAAGTTTGTATGGGTTCGCGATGGCAGAATTTTTATGAAAAAGGACGACTCTTCGCAAAGAATTATAATTAGTAACCTAGATAAGTTAAAATCATTAGTTTAGATTTATTAAACTTAGATGTATATGTATACTGCAAGTTCCTATTGTTTTTAACTAGTCGCATTCAATTGTCCACTTCAAGTGTACTATCAAAATGTACGAGGCTTAAAAACCAAAACTGTTAATTTTTACCACAACTTGTCTATGCTTAATTACGACATTGTAGTGCTTACAGAGACTTGGTTGAACAGCAGTATCTATGATTCTGAGTTGTTTGATGATAGATACATTGTCTATAGGCGCGATCGCGAGTCAAGTAGGTATAAAACTCGTAAAGATGGAGGAGGTGTTTTAATCGCCGTCTCTAAAACTTTAAAATCATGTCGGCTGTCCCACTTTGAAAGCGAGATTGAAGATCTATGGATAAGTGTTGATATTGACCAAAATAAAAATAATAAATTGTATGTCAGCGGAGTATACCTACCGCCACCAATTCAATGTGCTACATTAGAGTTGTTTACCAATAACGTTTATAAGTTATTTAATAAGGATGAACAAATTTTGATTTTAGGAGACTTTAATCTTACTAATATAACATGGCTTTCAAATAATGATCTTTCATACTTGTACCCAGAACCTCGAAATACAGAAATTAATGCGATACTCTCTGAATTCTTGACCTTAAATGGTCTCAATCAATATAATGCTATCTTAAATAATAAGGCCAAAATTTTAGATTTAATACTCTGTAACATCTCCATTACTGACCGAGCCCGTTTTTCCTACAGTCTAACAAAAGTAGATCCATTACACCCCCCGCTGGTGTTTAATCTACCAGTGCAGGCCGATCGTTATTTAGAGGCTAAAAATGTGCCAAAACCTAACTTCCATAGAGCAGATTATGAAAAAGTCATGCATCAACTGCTAGCAGTTAAATGGGACATTGAGTTCGGAAATTGTTTATCCGTTAACGATATGGTGGAGGTTTTTTATAACTTGTTGAGACAAACTATTAAGGAATGTGTCCCTATAAAAAAAACAGCAAATAATAAATATCCACCTTGGTACTCACGCGAGCTTATACATCTTCTCAAGGACAAATACAAATATCACATTCGTTTTAAAAAATATAAAAATCCATTAGATCGGGAGTTTTTCGAATTATTACGCGATGAATGCAATGTTTTAAGCTCAAGATGTTATAAGAAATATATTTCAAATATGGAAAACCGCATTTCAAAGAACCCTAAGACATTTTGGTCCTTCATTAAAAGTAAGAGAAAAGGTAGCAGTACATATCCGGCACAAATGTTTCATAACAATAGAGTCGCATCAGATGGAAGAGACATCTGTAACATGTTTGGAGATAGTTTTGCAAGCACTTTGAGTGCTCCTGCGAACAATCTAAGTTGTACGCACACTGGTTATTCCCTTACGTCGGCGGCACTGTGTAATCTACAGTTCGATAGCAAAGAAATATATCGCGAACTTATTAAATTGGACGAAACTAAGGGTGCTGGCATTGATGGTATTCCTCCTTTATTTATAAAACGCTGCGCTAAAGCTTTAGTAAAGCCATTGCACACTATCTTCAATAAGTCTCTGCATGATAGTATCTTTCCAGATACCTGGAAAGAGGCTCTAGTAGTACCAATATTTAAATCTGGCGAAAAGCACTTAGTGACAAATTATAGACCAATTTCTATACTAGTTACATTTGGAAAAATATTTGAAAAACTTGTTAGTAAGCATCTGATGTGGTACCTAAAGCATCAAATTACTGAATATCAGCATGGCTTTGTTAAGTCTAGATCAACCAATACTAATCTATTATGCTTTACGTCGGCTTTGTCTAAGTGCCTTGATAATCGCATTCCAGTAGATGCCATCTATACAGATTTTAGCAAGGCATTTGATAAAGTGGATCACTGCCTTCTTATTGATAAATTGGTGCAATTAGGCTTTGGCGGAACGTTGATAGGGTGGCTTAAGTCTTATCTAGAAAACAGATTTTCAAAAGTGGTCAAAAGTTAATGGTCATTTTTCTGACAGATATCTGGCTACTTCCGGAATTCCGCAAGGATCGCATTTGGGTCCGATTCTTTTTAACGTTTTTATTAATGACATTACGCAATGCTTTAAGCACTCCCAGGTTTACTTATTTGCTGACGACTTAAAGATAATGAAGCCGATTCAGTGTAGTATAGACTCTAAAATGCTCCAGGGCGATATTAACAGACTTGCAAACTGGTGCAAAGAAAACAAAATGTTATTAAATAAAGATAAATGTAATTACATTCAGTTTACTCGTAACAAAAATATCGTACATAATAAGTACTACATTGAGGGAGTTGCACTAAAGAAACTGAGCAATGTTCGCGATCTCGGTGTACAACTTGACCCAGCACTGAAGTTCGATGTGCACATTTTGAATACGGTTTCTAGATCTTTTAAAATACTTGGATTTGTTTTACGGAATAGTAAAGAATTTAAAAGACCATCTACAAAGATAAATCTTTTTAACACTCTAGTCCGTCCAATTTTGGAATATAGTTCAATCGTATGGAACCCGCATTACGACGTGTATACCAAGCGACTGGAGAGTGTACAAAAGAGGTTTCTATACCATTTATGCTTCGGGGATCATTTGGCTAAAGAGCTTACTGGGTACACTGAAAGATTAAAACACTATCGAATGGAAACACTAGACTATCGTAGGAAAAAGCTGGATCTCGTTATTATTCACAAGATGATGAATCGATCAATAGACTATAGTGAACTTCAGGGTTCATTAATGATTAAAATACCAACTCACATTCCCAGGCATAATACTTACAGCTTATTTTATATTCCTGGCTCAAAAACCAACCTAGGTCACTACGCCGCGGTTCCAAGACTTTGTAGGCAATACAACATGCTGTCCAAAATAACCAATTTAGATATTAGTGAATCTCTTACGCAATATAAAAAATATATAAAAGATGTATTATATTTAGTGTTAATCTTTTTTATGTATATCTAATTCATTTCTACAATTATTATTTTTTAATTTTCAATTAACTTATATTTTTTAGCTTAGTTATTAATTTTATCTCGTGCATGCTGTGGTCTCTTATAAGTGAAAGAGTACACCTATAAAACACATAATTTGTATAACCTGAATATTTATGAACTGTGTATATCTTTTGTTAGAGATCCTAAATAAATAAATAAATAAAAAAAATAAATAAATATGTTTTTTCAGCAAAACATGTAGCAAAAAATTCTACAAGTAATTTTATTTTTTCTCAAATTGAATGAGTAGTTTTAAGATTACTTCCTACATACAAACTCACTCAAAACGTTTCACGTAGGTATTGACGTTTTTTTTTACAATAAAAATCATACTTTGTGATCTATAATTATGCTTTTATCTAAAGTTATGTAATTCCTTGATATATATATATATATATATATTCTTATAAACTACTATGTATCATACTTAAGTGATGTTGGTACAAAAAACCGGGAAATTCGCGTCAATTCAACGACAGAAATGTAAAAATATAAAAAAATAGTCCACTTCAGCGCTATAATAAATCGACGCAGAGAAATTGCTGATTATTTCTTTCTAAAAAACTTTTTTGAAAAAAAAATAAAACCAACTTCCATATCAAAACACTACAAAGCCAAAAATAATTTTAATTTCGGTAGTCGATGTTATTGGTTTTGTATTTTCTATTTTTTTTCACACCGCCTTCCGAAATTAAAATTTTTTTTGGCTTTGTAGTGTTTTGATATGGAAGTCGGTTTTATTTTTTTGCAAAAAAGTTTTTATTTTCGCGCTTTTTAGTGGGCCAATTTGTAATTAATCTAGTTATAAAAGCCAAAATGTCAACTACAAAAAACTAAAAACGCGCGAACAAAAAACACAATGCAGAGTAAACGAAAAGATCATCAATGTAAATATCTTTTTTAGACTTTTATTGATTTTTCAGAAACAGCTTGTCCGATTTCGATAAAATTTTCATGGAACCATTTGGAAAGTATACCCTTTCCAACAAAAAAAGAATTTTTCAAATCGGTTGGCAAGCAACGGAGTTATGCCCGAACAAACATAAAAAAAAAGACAAACAAACATCCGAATTGAGAACCTCCTCCTTTTTCAGAAGTCGGTTAAAAACGAGATTATTTACTGGTTCATCTATTTTGCTATTCTGCTATTGATTTTATGTGAAAGGCCATTGTTTCGGCTCCTTACATGTCACGCCTAAGAATCGTTTGAATAGAAAATGACTTAGATAGACTCTAAATATTTTATGGAATCATAGTAAATCAATTTTTACCAACGGACACTTGAAGATACAAAAATAATCAATTCATCGAAATGAAGTCCGAAAATAGCCAGGTAGTAAGATTCACAGAGTCTTTTATACACAGCCGAGTATACCAAGTATGCAATCTGATCAGAGTCCGTTATCAAGCCAAAGTTGTTAGTTGTAGCGTTCTCTCTCCTCTTCTTTTTTCAATTTTCATAAACTTTGTTACCAGAGTAATCTCCTCTAGTTTTCATCTCTACGCAGATGACTTGCAGCTTTACCGTCATTTTACTGTAGTTGACGCGGGTTCTGCAATTGCTGCAATGAATCATGACCTGGCTTGCATCAGCGTTTGGGCTAAGTCATTTGGTTTGCAAATTAACCCAACTAAATCCCAGGCCATGATCATTGGCAGATTCGTTCGCAGTGCGGCTGTTGTTGCATCTCTGATGCCTTTATATCTCGACGGTGTTCGCATTGACTATACCGGAACCGCTAAAGTTCTCGGTGTGGTTATTGACTCCAATCTCTCGTGGCGTGCTCAGGTCAATGAGGTCAGCCGAAAGGTAAATTTCTCCTTTCATTCGCTGAAATGCCTTCAAAGTCTTCTGCCCTTGAAGACTAAAGTTTCTTTGGCACAAACGATTATTCAGTCGATTATAGATTATGCCGATGCCTGCTATTTGGATGCTACCGAGGAGCTTTTAAACAAGCTTGAGCGCTTGCAAAATCTGTGCATTCGCTTTGTTTTCAGTCTTCAAAAGTATGACCATGTTTCTCACCTTCGCAAGGAACTCAAGTGGCTCCCAATCCGTCTTCGCAGGAACACTAGGATTTTGTGTCTCCTCTTCAACATCTTACACAACCCGTCTTACCCTTCCTACGTACCGTGTAGATCACACCTTAGATCCCTCCTTAAATCTCATCCACATAAAACTAGCTACTACTCTTATTCCTTCTCTGTCCATGCTGTGAGATTGTGGAACTCACTTCCGCCTAGCATTCGTGATTTAAAAACTATATCTTTATTCAAATGTCGATTAAAAGAGCATTACCTTTCCTCTTAACTGTGTTAATTATTTATGTATATATTTCTATGTTTATATATTCTAACATTATGTATTTATTTAAGTATATGTTATTTTTATTGCATTATAAGTATGTGTAGGTATATTTAATATTTTAGTTTTAGACTTCACATATTAATTTTTATTTCTCTTCTTGTTCTCACACACTATTGTCTACATTTCTTTTTCACTTCTCCTTTCGCAGGTCTGCTGGAAGAAATTTCTTAAGAAATAAGCAGTACCTTTGTACTCAAATATTATAATTATGTTGTCCTATTGTATTTTACTGTGTGTACATAAATAATAAAAAAAACTTGCAAAGCGATAAAAATTAAAATTGAAACGAAGTGAAGTACTAGCACACCAGTGTTGCCAATTACGAAAAGCTATCATACCTGAATGCCATGCAAGAAATTTACGATTTTGGATTTTATTTAAAAAAAAAATTTAGATATTCATTTATTTATGGTCAATAATAGGATACAGTGCCTATTTGATTTATTGAATTCATATTATTATGTACCTATATTCAAATCAAATTCAGAAATAATCAGTCAATTGAACAAACGGATGTGAGCATCACTAAGTGAATGAGACAAAGCGTCAGACTGAAAAAGAAGTCAGAAGAAAAGGAAGAAACGCCTGGGTGTCACCACTGCAAGGATCGCCCTGAGGACACAGTAGAGCATACGGTGCAAGACTGCCCCGCTTAGGCAGAGCACCGACGTGTCCTCATGGCGGCGATAGGCGGAGACCTCTCGCGCCCGGCATTGGTCGAGGCCATGCTGCGGGACGAGAGGGAGTGGGAAGCGGTCGCCTCCTTCTGCGAAGCAGTCATGCTACCGAAGGAGGAGGCGGGCCGATGATCTCCGGCCACCGTAGGCGCGGGCATGCGGACAGCGAGTAAAGGGCAACTCGCTGTCCGACCATGGACCATGCCCGGGTTGACGGCGTGTTGTGTTCCACGCGTGCCTCAAAGAGCGTCAGTAATATGACGAGGCCCCCCCTGTAGAGGGCCGAAGCCTGCCGGGGTCGTGGGACTTATCCCATTACCGTGACCCCGGAACGTAAAGGGCTATTGAAGGAACACCGTGGATTTTAGTCAGTACAAGTCTGACAGTCCCTCCGGCCCTGCCCGGGGTGGGAGGATTATTTGATGATTTTACCACGTTAAAAAAAGGGTTAAATTAATAACGTAACCCATTAAATATTTTATTATTATTTTTATCTGTACGTTCAAAATACCCGAAATATTCCGAATTTTATCAATTTCTGATTTAATCCCGACAACCGTCCGTATTTCCTGAAATCTGGGAAAAATCCCGTAAATCGGCAACACTAGCTGGCTAATAGACATGTTTTACGGCACCACGCATTCGTTAATCGTGACCCAACTTTTTATTTTGAATTTATTTATTTCAGGTGTCCGTGGAATACTAAAATATGTTTCAAGCAGTATAAAAAGAAATGAAAATTATCATATAATTTATATTCATATCGGTTCATAGGCTAAAATCGAACAATGTCCTTTCAATAATCAAAATCGACTCAAACAAGAACTAAATATTTTAGCAATACATCTTTATAATATCTGTAGTCTGTCACAATATAACACATTCATTCGACCGCTACAAAACTATTAACAAAAAAATAACAGATGGGCGACAGTTAGCACTTTTTTTAGCTTGCCATATAACACCTATTCTGGAACAGGAAACCAATCGACTTCCCTCCGACTTAAGGAGCAAGAAACAAGACCAACAAATATATATAATTGATGGGGGAACGACGTCCCATTTCATCAGTTGTCCTCAAACGATGACATTTGAGATGAGTTTTAAAATAGTTTCTTTATTATGGCACGACTTGTCGTGAGTCGTGAACCGCGATCCGATTGGTCGTATCGCAACACTGATTTATTTATTTTTAAGTACCTAGTTTTAGCACTTGCACTATAGTTTGATTACAACAAATAATTTATATTTAAAATCATAATTAATTTTGTACCAAAATAATAATTTAAATAACTAAACCACGCTTTTATTTACTGCACTGAAAATCTGAGCATAAATTCGAAATGTTAACTAGTAGGCAGTCTAAGGTTCCATCAGACATCTTCCAGTCCCATTAGCAGACCAGCCTAATAGTACCATAATATTGTATTATCATTCAATCAACATATAATTGCCAAGTTTCATGATGATACAACAATTAGAAGTGCATGTAATTCAGATTCTTAGATTTTATTACATAGTTTGTTACAGCTCGACCTAATAAAAGCGTGTTAAAAATATATCAACGGCAGCGTGGTAAAGGCTTTCAATCGATGTCAGAAAGTAAAAAATCTGGGAGAATGATTTCGTTTAAATGGGAAATAACCTGTCACTAATTCATTATATTTTGGCATTATAATATCTATATTTTTTATCTCTCTTTTTGTTGTTATGAGGAATTTTTTTTTTTTTTTTTTTTTTTTTTTTTTTTTTTTTTTACCAAATAAATTGATTTTACCAAATGATATTATTAATTGATTAGAAATAACCAACCCTGTGCAATATGACCATTCCCATTGTACTCTTTGTTTTATAAATCACTTATCTGTGAATGAAGCATAGATGAAGTATACTTATGAACCGCATGGAGCGATCTTCAAGGTTATGCAATGCTTGCTGAGGTTGGTCCATGGATGGGTGACCATCTTAACATCTAGATTGTTCCGTTCTTAAAAGTACGTAAAGCCATTGGTACCGGCCGTCAACTTTGACAGTCGTTACGCGTAATTAGAAACCAGAAAATCTGACACCAGTGTTACTAAAGGCTATTGTGCTACCCAGCTACCGTGTTTATTTATTTATTCTTACAAAGCGAGTAATAATTTATTTAATGATAGCACTTTTACATATTTCTAAGTAATATTTTTTTCAACCGACGACAAAAAGAGGAGGTTATCAATTCGACGCGTATATATATTTTTTTTTTTTTTTAATGTATGATCATCGATTACTCGAAGACGGCTGAACCGATTTGGAAAATTCTTTTTTTGATTGAAAGGGTATTCTTCGATACTGGTCCCATTTTCATAAACGTTAGGATCTGATGATGGGATCCTGGAGAAATCGAGGGAACTCTTCAAATATTATAGGCACACCTATGTCGTTTTGGGTATTTATTATAGTAACTTGTGCAGTTGCTCTCAAAAAGTACCATTTGAGGAAGTGGAACTGATGATGAAGACCACAGATGGCCGCCGAAACTACTCAATAATAAGTATTGAGTGGGTTGCGATTCGATTACTTGAATATGGATGTTACGCACTTTATGCTCGTCACAATGCATATGGTGATGTAGAGCTGATGGTGAAGTACCAGGAGAACTCCTCAACAATTAACGGCCCAGCATTGGGAAAAGCAATATTTTGTAAAAGGTTATAAGTAGTTGATAATTAGGCTCTTGTAACTAGGTAAATTAAAAATAGACCAACTAAAAAGAGTGAAATAAAAACTTTATACCAAAAAATTAAACCGACTCCCAAAAAACACTGCAAAGTGAAAAATAACTTTAATTTCGGAAGTCGGTGCCAAAAACGAAAATACAAAACTAAAGACACCGACTACCGAAATTAAAGTTATTTTTCACTTTGCAGTGTTTTTTGGGAGTCGGTTTAATTTTTTGGTAAAAAGTTTTTTAACTTATCTTTTTTTTTTTTGTTTTTGTTCTTTTCACTCCTTATGTCCGCTGGCAGACTATTTAAAAGATATGGTATTCGTTTTTTAGGGTTCCGTAGCCGAATGGCTAAAAACGGAACCCTTATAGTTTCGACATGTCTGTCCGTCTGTCTGTCTGTCTGTCCGTCCGTCCGTATGTCACAGCCATTTTATTCCGAAACTATTAGGACTATACATGTAAAACTTGGTAGGTAGATGTATTCTGTGAACCGCTTTCCGATTTTAAGAGAAAATTTAAAAAATATTTAATATAAAGGGGGCTCTCCATACATGGAACTGCAACTGAAAATATTATTTTTTTTCATGAAACCTATACGTGTGTGGTATCTATAGACAGGTCTTTAAAAATTAAATTATGGTTTCTAAAATGAATTTTTCATAAAGTTAATTGTTTAAAAGATATACGCTTCCAAAGTGGTAAAATGCGTGTCCACCCCCTCTAACTTCTATAATAATGAAATGAAAAATCTAAAAAAACCATATGTTGTAGATCTTAATGTATACTTTCAACCAAAATTAATTTGAACGAGATCGAGTCAGTAGTTTTTGAGATACAGTATATTTTATAAAACCGCAAATATAACTTTGTAATTCATACAAATACTATGAAAAACAAAGTTATTTGGCGTTGTTGTAAAAATTGTAAATAAGCTAGTTTTAAGAAATTTGTAAGATTTTCTTTTTTTTCAAATAAATATATTAAGTATACTATATTTATTATAGTTACTACGGAACCCTTCATGGGCGAGTCCGACTCGCACTTGGCAATTCTTTTAAGGTTCTGTCACCATAGTAATTCGTGACTCTGGGTACAATGAATTTGCCAGCAGCCATAGATCGTGTGTAAGGCCGTGCGCGCACTGCCTTGCGGTGGCCGCAATTGCGGTAGTTCTACCACACCGGTAGAATGACCGGGGCCACCAGTGACTCTACCGCACGCGTTTATTCCACCGCAGTGCGCGCACTTCTATGACACTCCATACTTCACAGATTTTGCGTTTCCAAAACGCAACGCAGTGCGCGCACGGCCTTATGGTTGTTGTTTACAAGAGTCAGTTTATGCTCTTGGGTACCATGATGGTTCACTGCTTAAACATACTTTTGTTTATAACTAATAGGTAAAATTTTACATATTTTAAATAGTTTTCTATAATCTCCTTTACAATTAATTTTAGTTTTTTGAGTAACAAGTAGTTTTGAGAATCGAATTTGTAGAGCTGCATCCGGTTATTAATTGGCTAAGGTATGATATGATAATGATGATAAGCGTTTCTAAATCGCTGTAATACGTCGGACCTCTCTCAAGTACAACACAGAGACAAAGTACGAATTTGCTACGAAGGGCCTCTCTCAACGCCAGAATAATTGCTCGAAAAAAGTTCAACCAAGCAAATAAAGTACAATTACACATCGTATCATGTAAAAGTCTTGTGCAACAAAACGTATACGCTCGACCACACGCCCGACTTGAAAGCTTTTCAGTTCAGTTTATTATTATAGCCATAGTTCTACTAATGTCTGTTTATTTGTCACACAAAAGTTACACCTCGTCAAGTTTCAGTTATTTTTATTTAATCATCTATTTTAACTTTGTAAGACAGTGATAGAATAATATTTGTAGATGAGATGACTGACAGAAAGTTTTTTGTTCATAAAACTTCTTTACGGTGAGTAAAGGTTTTTAACCGACTTCAAAAAAGGAGGAGGTTCTCAGTTCATGTTGAACTTTTTTTATAATAAATAATAATAATAATAAAATGTTTATTTTACCTCTTATTTCGAAAATGGCTGGACCAATTTAGAAAATTGTTTTTTGTTTGAAACGGTATACGTTCTAGTTGGTACCATTGTCATCACGTTAGAATCTGATAATCGAATCATGGAGAAATCGAGGGAAATCTTCAAATATTATAGGCACACCTATAGCGTTTTGGGTAATTCTTATAGTATCTTGTGCAGTTGCTCTCGAAAAGCACCATTTAGGGAAGTGGAACTGATGATAAAGACCAGAGACGGCCACCGAAACTACTCAATAATAAGTATTTCGTTGGTTGCGATTTGATTACTTTTTATTTATTTATTTATAAATATTAATTACAAATAACTTATAAACTAAGCCCCACAAAACCGTGGTAGTGGTTTGACTGTGGGATCGATGAGTCTCCATAATATACTATACATTAAAAACTTAAAAACTAGTAATTATTTATTAGTTATTATTTATTGATAAACTTATTTTAAAACTTATTGTTAAAACTTTTCTTACAAAGCGAATAATAATTTATTTAATTATAGCACTTTAACATATTTCTAAGTAATATTTTTTTAACTTATTTTTAAACTTGTTGATTCTCGCCACGGGTGTCTTGGATAGCACGTGTGTCTAGTGAAATTTTATTGTTTTTGAGTGATTGTTGATACGTTTGTGACTTGTTTTTATAGAATTGTGTTGTCCTTGTGTTCGTAAACAGGTTTGTATTGTGCTTGTCCCAGTGTTAGTTTTAAGATGGATTTAAATAAACCTCCTGATCCCGGTCCCCCTGACATCTCAGTTTCCCCAAACCCTTTTCCTAGTGACCCACTATCACAATTCGCAGATGTAGTCTGTAACATCGCAGGCATGGACTCGACTCCAACTACACAATATTCACGAAAACGTCCTGTTGACGATGAAGCTCCTATACCCACACCACCAAGCAAACAACCTAAAAGCCAAATTGGTCGGATTAGATACTCCGTAACGGATAAGGGTCCATATATAGTTCATGTATCTCGAATTGAAACCCAACCAAATGCTGGAACAACATTACATCCCGTGAACTTTGGAAAATTCTTAATCCAAAATAATGTAAGGAATATAATACGCGATGGCGTTAAAAGAGTTGGCCGTAACAGAGTTTCTGTGGAGTTTATCTCCCCTCAAGATGCGAATTCTTTCCTGGCAAATAATGTATTGCCAAAATTTAGTTATTTTGCTGTTATTCCCACATTCAATATAACTAGGATGGGTGTTGTAACCGGTGTACCTATAGATATCACAGAAGATGAAGCTATAACTCTCTTGTCTGTGCCCCCAGGATGTGGGCAAATCTTGAAAATTCGCCGCATTAATAGGAAAATACAGAAAGACGGTGTTAATGAGTGGAAAACCACAGAACCTTGTGTAATTACTTTTGATGGCCAAGTTCTCCCAAAACGGATTTACTGCTGTTACACATCCCTCCCTGTTGAACAATATATTTACCCCACAATCCAGTGTCGCAAGTGTTGCAGATTTGGTCATGTGGCTAATCTCTGCAGATCCAAACCGCGTTGTAACAAATGTGGCCACGACCACCCTGGTGATGGTTGCTACATCCCTGAAAAAGATGCTTTCTGTGTGCTCTGCTCGGGGAGCCATTTTGCTAATAGCAAGTCATGTCCTGAGCATGGTAGACAGAAGGCCATCAAGGCTATGATGGCTGAAAAATCAATTCCGTACGCCGAGGCAAGTAAAATTATCCCGGTAGTCTCACGCAACTATGCCAATGCTACTAAATCACAATCTTATAATAAAACTGTGACACTAAAACCCAAGACACATGCCCCACTTTCCCCATCATATGACAAATCAGCTCATAATCAAATAATTAATTCTCCCCAACCTTCTCAGCCCAATGGCTGTGCTCTTAATTATAATACTTCTTCTAGTAATACAATTTCTGTTATTGAACTTCTCCTAAAACTTCTACCAACAATTATTTCTTCTTCTAATCCCCAATCACCGTCCAACGTTGCCGATCAACTTATTTCAATACTTTTAGATATAAAAAATGGCGTTAAACCAAGTATTTCTTCAATGGAACGTGAGGAGCGTGTGGCATAAAAAGCACGACCTCATTTTCCTACTCAACAAATACAAACCTTTAGCTTGTTCATTAGCTGAGACCTGGCTAACCCCAAGTCTGAGCTTTCGTATGGCACACTACAACATACTTCGATGTGATAGACCTGACGGATATGGAGGGTCAGCTCTCTTTGTTAACAGTCGTGTTCCACTGTCACCCCTATCTTTTTCCTCACCTACAGGTGATATGAGTATAGTGGCTGGTCGAGTGGAAGGCATTACAGTCTTTTCAGTTTACATAGCTCATCCCAATCTGAATTTATTGGGTATTTTAAGAAACATTATCTCCAACGTCCAGGGCCCAGTGCTGGTCATGGGCGACTTTAACTGTCATCATTTCCGGTGGGGGTCTGAACGTTGCGACACCACTGGTATGGCCCTAGTTGAGATCCTTGATGATATGGACCTTTGCATTTTAAATAATGGTTGCCCAACTCGCAGGTCTCCTCCTGGACAGCAGAAGAGTTGTGTTGACCTAACGTTTTGCTCTGTTGAATTGGCTGCTTCGACCCATTGGGAATGTACAACCTTATCGCATGGCAGTGATCATTACCCTATTGTTATATCTTTGTTAGACAAAACTTATTTAGAAAAAACTTCTCCTCCACTTTTGAAGTACAATTTGTCCAATCCAGATTGGTCCAAGTTTACATCATTACTGGAACAGAAAACAGATACACTTCCAAATTTAACTTCAGATTTACATCATCCCTCTGATCACCGCCATGTCAAGAGTTGTTATGAAGGCTTTATTGAGGCTGTAACTTCTAGTGCAGACTCTTGTTTTCCACTGAAAAACAGTGCCCGCAACAAAATCCCGTCACCTCCATGGTGGGACCAAGAATGCACCTCAGTTGTTAGGTTGAGGAATGAGGCCGAAAGACATTACAATGGGGAGATGAACACCCAGAATCTGATGGCTTATTTACAGGTTTATGCGAGATCCAAACGCCTTCTCCGTAGAAAGAAACGTGCGGGTTGGGTCAAATTCTGTTCGTCCTTATCACCCTCCACTCCAATTTCACTCATGTGGAAGAATATCAATAGGTTTAGACGTGGGTGTACTCTTTCAGTATCTCCACCCATCGCTAGGGAAACAGCTGAACTTTTTTTTGACAAAATTGCTGTACCTTACGTTCCGCTCCTATCTGAGTGCCATAGCTTGCCATGCCTTACTGAATCTGATGACCCTTTTGACGCGCCATTTACATTGGAAGAACTAGATGTTGTGCTCAATCATGTCCAGGACTCAGCACCTGGTATTGATGGGATACCATATTCTTTTATGACTCATGCAGGCAAAAAAGCAAAAATATATTACCTAGATTTAATAAATTTCTGTTATAACCAAGGTTGGGTTCCAGACCAATGGAAACTACAAATTATTATCCCTCTGCTTAAACCTGGCAAGCACGTGGATGACCCTAATGGCCTTAGACCTATCGCCCTGTCCTCAGTCTTAGCAAAATTACTAGAGCACCTTATTAAAAACCGATTAGAATGGATAGTAGAATCCAGAGACTTACTGCCGAACTACCAGTTTGGTTTTAGGAAGGGGCTCAGCACAATGGACAGTGTGGCAATTCTAGTCACGGATATCCGTTTGGCGTTCTCCAAAAACGAGTCAGTTGTTGCTGCTTTCCTAGACATTTCCTCCGCATACGATAACGTTCTTCTTCCCGTTCTCAGGCAGAAACTGCATCAGCTGAGTATTCCGGTTAAGATGATCGAATGTATATGTGGACTACTTTGGTCTCGCTCTTTAGTTTTGAGGGTCCAGGGAGAGGACTTCGATAAAAGGATGACTTGGAGAGGACTCCCGCAGGGCTTCGTCCTCAGCCCTCTTCTTTATAATCTTTACACAGCTGACATTGGCTCCTGCCTAAATACTGACTGTTGTATCTTACAGTACGCTGACGACTTAGTCCTGTATGTGTCACGCTCCTCCATCATGGACGCCGCGTCATCTCTGTGCCTCTCACTGGATTCTCTTAATGATTGGCTTTCAAATCGCGGTCTTACATTATCTGCACCCAAAAGCTCGGCAGTAGTCTTTTCCCGCAAGAGAACAATCCCACAAATCTCGGTAGCCATCTCGGAGAAAAACATCCCGCTGGTAAATAAGGTCAAATTTCTGGGCGTTTTCCTTGACTCAAAATTAACTGGCAAACACCACATGAACCACCTAATCAGCAAATGTGAACGTGTCATCTCAATTTTAAAAGTACTTGCGGGCGTCTGGTGGGGTGCTCACCCGTACACCATGAAACTAGTTTACAGTGCCCTAGTTCGCAGTATTTTGGACTATGGCACGTTCCACTTAACCCCATGCAACAAAGGTGCTTTGGCTGGACTTGACAGGGTTCAGTCTAAGTGTCTTCGGATCATCTCTGGATGTATGAAGTCCTCTCCTATCGGTGCGTTGCAGGTCGAATGCGCTGAACCTCCCCTAGCTCTAAGGCGACAGTACCTAGCCTCCCGTTTCTTGTCTAGGGTAATTTGTAGATCTACTCATCCCCTTATCACCAAATTAAATGAACTGAATTCCATAAGCAGAACCTCAAATTATTGGAAAAATAAGGAAATCCCTTTAATCCTCAAATACTTTCGTCTAACTCAATATTTAGAATACCCAATCGCACAGTATCCCAAATTACCCCTCTTTCATTTCGATTACAAAGTCTTGTGTTTCATTCCAAAAATCCACTTCAACATTGGTATACACAAAAATTCCCCCGCAGCGAATTCGATGTTCAACGCGTCTGTGGGAGAACGATGGAACGGCTTCCAGAGATTCTTTACAGACGCTTCGAAATCTACCGACTCTAGTCATACAGGAGCTGCAGTGTTCTTCGAAGACTCCAGGATCATATTGCAGTATAAATGCCCCAAGGAAGCTTCTGTGTTCACAGGCGAGTGTGTGGCTTTATTGGAAGCATGTCTTTTTATCGAGTCCCACCGCATTGATAAAGCCGTTATTTTTACTGACTCCCTAAGTTGTCTCCAAACCCTAGCCCAAAACCCTTTCAAAAATAAATTACAGAGTTCGCTTATTTTAAAAATTAAAAAATCCCTTCTCTCGTGCAGTAATAGCCAAAAGGATGTTCAGCTGGTTTGGATACCCAGCCATTGTGGCATCAGAGGCAACGAGTACGTCGATGCCTTGGCCAAAAGTGCATGTTCGTCTCCTACAGCCGACCTTGGTCACAACGCCTATCAGGGCTATGATTTACTGAACCTCCCAAAAGAGCACCTTTATAGTTCCTGGCAACAGTAGTGGAACACGACTGGGAAGAAAAAAGGCAAATTCTTTTATGCTGTGCAACCATATATCAGGCCGAAACCTTGGTTCTACACATACAAAAAGGTGTCGAAATCAATTATCTCCGCCCTCTGTAGAATCCGCTTGGGTTTTTGTTGCACTCCTGTGTTCCTGGAAAAAATCCGTGTTCGGGATTCATCTCTATGCGAATGCGGCCTGGAAGAAGGCACACTGGATCACATATTTTTTAATTGCCCAAATATCGTTCCATCTTCAGATTTATATAACCGTCTCCCGAAATTCAAGATCCCTCTTCCCATTAACTTCTCTTCCCTTCTAACATTCCCTTCACCAGAACTGCTTGTGGCGCTGATGAGTTTCATCCGCCACAACAATATAAAACTGTAAGCCGGAGTACCAAACATTGTCTGTATGGTTGAGGTATAATATTATGTAATCGTTTAACAACTATAATATTTATGTATTTTTATTCTTTGTTTGTTTCAGTCCTGTACTAACCCAACAAGTTCAACCGTACCAATTGAAGAAACAGTGACTATCATTCCTGTTCTGAATTGACCTTTTGTCTTTTTTCTTTTCTAATTCCATTTTGTCTCTAATCATGTAATCATACACACTTGCTTTTCCAATTTACTTTAGACATTGGCAGAATAGTCGACATCGGCTCCACTTGCCATTAACAAAAAATAGAATAGAATAAACTTGTTTTTGTTCTTTTCACTCCTTATGTCCGCTGGCAGACTATTTAAAAGATATTGTATTCGTTTTTTTAAGGTTCTGTCATCATAGTAATTCGTGACTCTGGGTACTATGAATTTGCCAGCAGCCATAGATCGTGTGTTATGGTTGTTGATTACATGAGTCAGTTTATGCTCTTGGGTACCATGATGGTTCACTGCTAAAACATACTTTTGTTTATAACTAATAGGTAAAATTTTACATATTTTAAATAGTTTTCTATAATCTCCTTTACATTTTTTTTTAGTTCACTTTATGTTCGTCACAATGCATATGGTGAAGTAGAGCTGATGGCGAAGTACCAGGAGAACTCCTCAAAAATTAACGCATCGGAAAAAGCAATATTTTGTAAAAGGTGATAAGTAGTTGACATTTTGGCTTTCGTAACTAGATAAATTACAAACCGACCCACTAAAAAGCGTAAAAAAAACTTTTTAGCAAAAAATAAAACCAACTTCCATATCAGAATACTACAAAGCCAAAAATAACTTTAATTTCGGAAGGCTGTGTGATAAAGAAAGAAAATACAACACCCACTAACGTCTTTGAAAATGACATTAAAGTTTATTTTTTCCTAAAATATATCTTTTAAGAGATAGACACCTCCAAAGTGGTAAAGTAGGCGTCTACCCCCCTCTCTAACTTCTATAATAATAGAGTTAAAAATCTAAATAAAATAAATGCTGTAGATCTTATTGTAAACTTTCAAAGAAAATTAGTTTGAACGAGATAGAGTCAGTGGTTTCTGAGATATAGCACATTTTCTAAAACCGCAAATATACACTGTGAAAAACAAAGTTATTTCGCGTAGTTAATACGGAACCCTTCATGGGTGAGTTTGACTCGCACTTGGCCAATTTTTTTTATTAGATGCGAGGAAACTGCTCATTATCGCCAAAGGGTAATTTACTATACTAACATGTTTAGTGTGAAACATAACGTAAGTTCACCTTCAAAACTTCGAATTTAACAGAAATAAAGAAAATGGTCTGAGTCCAATCATCATCCATCATCAATCAAATTTTTCTTGCCGCTTCCATAGGAAATTGCCAATTGGAACAGTACCCTCACTTCTGGCGTTTTATAATGACATAATGATGTTTATTTTGCAAATAGGTTATAAATAACACTTTCACACGTCTTTTTTTTCGTAAATGTAAACTAGATGAGGCCAGTGTTTCCTAACTGACTACTTTGAGAAGAAACACTGAAACAAACTCAGAGGTCAACGTCTCTTTTCGTAATGTATGTATAATACCCATGTAGGCGAAATACATCTAAAATTAAATATTTTGCTATGTAATGTGGCATTACTTCTGTCTCTTGGGCACAGTACCAGTTGACAGCGTTGAGAACTAATATTTCGATGCTATATTTTAAAGTCAAACAAAAATTATAAGTATATGAAATAATTATGTAAATTAACGTTTATTATAAAATAAGTCTGTCTTAAGAAGTGGCATAATTTGTGAAACATTCGCGCAAAGTTGGTAGTCGAGCGAGTGTCAAGAACTACGCGCCGCCTGTTTATCTAAACGTGGATGACGTTATGAAGTAAATATAAATAAATAATTTGAAATGTTTAAATCATTTTAACATGTAAATAAATATCACCGTGTAACACATACGTATATCATCCACCCTACAAATAAATAGGATGTCAATTTTTTTTTTTAATTTTTTATATTATGGACTCTTATTCTAGGAACATGTCAACCCCGTTAAGTCATAAGTATAATTAATTATACTTCATAACGTCATCCACGTTTAGATAAACAGGCGGCGCGTAGTTCTTGACACTCGCTCGACTACCAACTTTGCGCGAATGTTATTAACAATGTTATGTTATTAAACAGCTACACAAAAATATAAAGATGACTAATGTGAAGTAGGATTGGAAGATAACCGAGTGGCGATGGCTCTTAGTAACTCAACACAGGGGCAGGAAAATAATGATGATAAAAATACGACCAAAACGTAAAACTAATGTAGACTTAAAAGAAAGTTCTCATATGTTTACGCTTATTAACAGCGAACAGCGATGCATATGAATTTTTGTACGCCTTATTTTATATTTTTCTTTTTAGTACTATGTGTATAAAGAAAAGTGTCCCCAATTATTTTTTTGCCGTTGGATAGCAATGCTTAGCTATTGGCCCCGCAAAGAATCAATCTACCAGTGGCCACAAGACCTTGAGAACTGCGGCCACCAAAATGGCTCAAAGTATAAGTATAAAAAAAGACTATATTTACAAAACTTGAGATTTTCTGCAGCTAAATTGGCAGCTCAACAGAACATGGTGGAACTACGAAGATGGAATAGCGCAAGAGTATCGACATAGGTTACGTCCCACACCTTATGCGTTCGTCAAGTACCTACGTAAAAATATAAATATAATTATGTGATAGAATATAATAAATATAAAATGTAAAGATATTATATCCGTGGAGTTTTTAGATGGTTCTTCGCCATAGGAAACGACCAATTTCGAACCCTGCCCCTGACGCCCTGCCCTGACGCGTGAAGCTCCTGACGTTTTATAAGTACCCATGTAAGTCTATGAAAAATACAATATTTTGATTGATAATATAAATAGGAAAACGCAGAATACAAAATAGTGCTTTATACATTACAAACATGTTATAAAATTACTATAAATTTGAGGCTTGCTATTGGAGCTACGCCGAAATTTCGATTATGCTTTCGTGTTCACAGGGTTTAAATTATCATCTTGGTTCTATACAACATAAACTCATAAAATACAAAAGCTCAGTATTAATATCCAAGAGAAATTAATTACAAAATGAAAATAATGTTCTATGTCTTATCTAAGATGTTTTGTTTGCAAACTTGGTACGTTGACAAATAATTTACGTTACAAGTTTTTGGTGTAATTTGTATTGTAACTTTGTGTATTGTTAAGACTTTTGAATTACGGTGTAACTGCAATGAATAGGATTTTCAGGAATTAAATTAATTGTTGCTTTTGACCTTTGGAAAGTCTATAAAGTTTATAATCCAATTTAAAACAAATTGAAGTGTCTGTCTGTGATTTCCAAAGAACGGTTTTTTTTTCAGGTGCCTATAATTTACGTGATACTAAACAAATATAGTTTTCTTTTTATTTTTGTCTATCTGTCTTTTTTATTGATAGCAGGCTCGCGTTTATTTCTTTATTTATTAAAACTTTATGCAACACAAAATGTACAAAGGCGGACACAATATCACTAGACAGTAAGTGATGATATAGTCATAGATGAATCACGCTTACCTCGAAGCAACCTTTTCACTCTTGATGGACTTTAAGTCCCCTAAGTTAAAGCTTTCAGGAAATACAGACTCCGGCAGGAAATTCCAGTCCTTAATAACTGTACGCACGATCAAAGTATTACCTTAACATTTTGTGCGTATGAGTAGGATGTCCACCATGTAACGATGGCACATCGCCGTTTGTCTTGTACTTCGATGATGGAACGGGCTTGGTGGAATCAGATTGTGCAATTCTGACGCAAACTTCCCGAAATGTAACACAATGTACTCACAGAAAACCGATAGACTTGCAACACGTCGCCAATGTTCAAGGCCCTGGTGCTTTGACTCGACCAGTGCCTCGTTGCCAATGAGTCTTTTGGTCCGATCCTCGATTGACTCATGGGCGTCCGGCTAGTATTTGGCAGATCCGTCCCAAAAATGAGATCCATGAGCATTTTTGGAAGGGGCGGGGTTATTAATTTGCTGATATTTAGCCAGTTATACCTATGTACCACGTCTTATCCTTTTACGTTTGTATTTTAATTATTGTATATGTTCTCGTCTCTTTTACTTATTATTGAGTCTACGTCTACTGAGGGAAGTAAAGAAAATGTTATTTTCCGCTCTTCATCAACAAGAAGTTTCTCCAAATCTCTTCTAGTTATCACCAGTTCCGATTAAATAATAGATTGGTTTGTGTGGGCACTAAGAAAACAACGATAAAATATAGAAACAACAAGAAACTTTTCAGAAGTTATTATATTTAATAAAGGTATGAAATATGATAAACCTAATAAAGTTAACTAGTTCTAGTGCCTAAAGCCTCTTGTATTTTCTGTATTCTTCTAGTAAATATTGTAGTCACTTCTTGTAGTTTTCTATTACTTCTTTCGCACTTTTAGCATGTGCACATTAGATGTATAAGTGGTACGTGATGCTGCAACGAAGTTGAAGATTGAGCATTCAGTTTCTTTTTATATTAACATTAAATATTTTCATAGAATTGTTAAATCTAAAATATAAAAATATCGTGTCACAGTGTTTGTTAACGAATTCCTCGGAAACGGCTTGATGGATTTTTATGATTTTTTGTATACAACGTGTAACGGGAAGGGTATATACATACCAAGGGCACGGCTTCTTTAAGTGATATCAAACGATATTGGAAGGGTTTTTTAATCCTATCTCTACATGTTCGGAAGTAATGAAGTCACGGCCTGGACGGTAGGCTACTACAGTACTAGGCGCACAGAATTACGGAAGAGATTTATCGTGATATTTGCAAGTAACGTGGAAAGCTATTTGACTTACGTAGTGCGGTGACACGATTGTTATGATTTCAATTTTAGAACCTTACGAAATCGAAAATTTGGTATCAATTTTTAGAGTATTTTATTTTGAATTGAAACCCTTCCAATATCGTTTGATATCATCCAAAAAACCCGTGCCCTTGGTATGTATATACCCTTTCCATTACACGTTGTATATTTGGTGGGTCTAACGTAACAAAGTTTGTCCTGTCAGTAAGTAATATATAAAATTTAGATGAATAAATCTAATAGACAACTAGGTAATCTTTTACAATACAACATTGTAGGGAAAGGAGGTGATTATCATCACATCTTTTCCTACAATGTTGTATTAATATAATTCTTTATTCTTTTTTTTTTTATTGGCATAACAATTTTTACAGACTTTGTGAAGCCCTGTCTACCGAGCTAGGTACACAATACATGTATTTCGATAGTCAGTGTCTTCTTCTCAATAACAGGTTGTGCTACTTATGTGCAATGAACCAAACTATGTTATTTAAAATTACACTAAATTAAATATAAAACATTAAAAGGAAATAATTGAAATACATAATTAAAATAAATCATTAGAATACATCAGAAAATAAATAATTATAAATTGACAATAAAATAATGTTGAATTAATGTTGTTGTAATGTTGGGGTAGGTTTCCAGTTTGCCCGGATGCTGCTGAGTTTGGTCTTTTACATAAAGTGACTGACTATTTGATCTCCACATCCCAGTAACTGGGTAACACGATCAAAATATTACAAAGGATGATACAATAGGAAGTTTTATCGCATAAAACGATACTGGCATAATGTCGGGCAAGTATCCGTAACTCCACGACCAAGCACGTATTTTGCGTAAAAATCTTTGGTTTAATAGCAAATTTTTAGTAAAGTTATAAGAAACCAAGTATTCATCAAATACTACCACAAAACATCAAACACGGGGTATAGAAATCATTATTGAATATGGAAGTAGAAGAAATAGCCACTTAAGTATTCAATATGTAGCGTCTAGACTCAATTATAGTAATCATATCGAAGTTAAATTGAAATGTATGCCGGGCGCGATATTCTTGGAAATTTTTCCACAGATAAAGATTTTATTTCTTCAATATAATAAACATATAACCAGGCTGTTATGTTCCTAAAGCCGGAAAACAGACTTCCTCTCAATGAGATGGAATAATGATGTTTATTCTGCAGAAAGGCTATAAATAATATTTTTACCTCTTTTTTTTCTTAAATGTATACTAAATGAGACCGGTTTCTAGGGTTCCGTCGCCGAATGGCAAAAAACGTCATGTCTGTCTGTCTGTCTGTCCATCCGTCCATCCGTAAGTCACAGCCATTTTATTCGGAAACTATTAAGACTACATGTGAAACTTCGTAGATAAATATATTCTGTAAACAGCTTTCTGATTTTAGGAAAACAAAAAAAAGGATTTAAAATAAAGGGCGCTCCCCATACATGGAACTGAAACTGAAAATATTTTTTTTCATGAAACCTATGCATGTGTGGTATTTATAGACAGGTCTTTAAAATGACATTGAGGTTTTTAAAAGCACTTTTTCATAAAGTTAATCGTTTAAAAGATATACACTTCCAAAGTGGTAAAATGTGTGTCACCCCCTAACTTCTAAAATAATTGAGTGAAAAATCTAAAAAAAAATATATTGTAGATCATAGTGTAAACTTTCAAGGAAAATTAGTTTGAATGAGGTTGGGTTCATTAGTTTTTGAGATACAGCATATTGTATGTATGTATGTATGTCGGGCAGGTATCCGCAACTCCACGACCGTGCGCGTATTTTGCGTAAGGGGTAAGATTTCTCTTCACTCAATCCATGCCAGTTCCTCCAGGAAGGCGAGCAACGCCCTTGTTTTGCTTACCATTTCTCGGAGGGTACCTGGGTTGCCGAAGTATTTAGTCCTGTAATCCGCGACTACAGGGCAACTCAGTAGCAGGTGTGCTGCTGTTTCGTCCTTCTCCATGCAGGCTCTGCAGAGTGGGCTATCTGTGACTCCTATTAGATAGAGGTGTTTATTAAATGATCCATGACCGGTAAGGGCAGCTGTCACCAGCCGCAATTGCGGTCTAGATAGTCTAAGGACCTGTTTCGACAAGCGGCCATCAAGGGTCGGGAGAGCCTCTTTGGCCTGCCTGCACTCACCATGGTCCTCCCATAGTTTGTGGTGTAGTTCTCTGGTGCGTTTCCTTACCAGGTGACGCAGATAACCGAAGGGGAGTGGTGCAATGGGTTCGGGTCCCATAATCGCCATACTCGACGCCCTTCTAGCGAGTTCGTCCGCTACAGCATATTTTATAAAACCGCAAATATTACTTTGTTACTTATACAAACACTATGAAAAACAAAGTTATTTGGAGTAGTCACTACGGAACTCTCCATGGGTGAGTCTGACTCGCACTTGGCCAATTTTTCCTAACTGACAACTCTGAAAAGAAACACTAAAATAATCTTAGACGTCTCTTTTGAAATTCATACAATCCGTAGTGATCAAATCATATGAGAACCAGTTAGACTGGCCCGTAATACACCTCCCAGTGTGTGTTGGATGATGTTACATGTGTTCGGATTTTTGGTTTTAGGGCGCCAGTTTCGTTACGTCTTTTCTTACCGTTGTGATGATGTAAATTACACTAAAAAAAAAAAAAAAAAAAAAAAGGTAACGTACCTGCCTTTTTTTCTGGGTGGGAAAATCATCGAATGACTTCTCCCGCTCTGGGTTAAGCGGAAAGCTGTGTCAGACTTCTACTGACTAAAAAATAAATGTTTGTCCTGCGTGTTCTGTAGCCGAATGGCAAAAAACAGAACTCTTATAGATTCGTCATGTCTATCTGTCCGTCTGTCTGTACCCAACCAGCAAAAACTGGGCTTACAACAATCTCAAGACTACTGTTTTGTTGCTCTTACATCTCTCCTATACAATGATATAAGCCTGGGTTTGGGCACCAATTATAAGCATATTTAGTTTAATATCGTTCTAATATCAGTCTAATTGAATGCTGTTTGCACTTACTGAAATCTAGCCAAAATTCATTTAAGCCGACTTAGGCTAATATTGCTTTTACGTAAGTATCATGTAAGCCTGCATAGGCTTATATTGGTCTAAGGTTAGAATATTTTTAGAATTTTTCGTCAGATCCAACTTAAAAGTTCGTGTGAGTGTTGGTTTGAAATTAAATGAAAACAAATTAAAGTTGCGTGAAGTTAATGTTTATACTGTGCGGTACGGCATTTTAGTATAAAAGTAAAAGTAGTTATACATAACTAATTGTATTGGAATTTATTATTTACTGTTAATTAGACCTCGTTTTACGCTTCAAAATTCATGCGCCTTGTTAAATAAAGTATTTCCTGTTCTCGTTTAATTATTTTATTTGTTAATTTGTATTGATAGTGTCGCCATTAGTATAGCTGCATTTTACAAGCGCACTATTAAACTAATGTAAGATTGTTTACTCTAATTTTAGCATTCAGTATACTAAAGGTAACTCCATATTGGAATAAATTAGGGTTCCTCGCAATTTTACTTAAAACCTTAAATCGACAGAGAGAAAAAACGAAGTCGGCGCGCGAGGTGCGGGTGGCGGGGGCGCCGACTTAAACTATTAGATACTGGCAGTCTGTCTATATTGACATTCAAATGAATAATATCTTTTTAACACGAAAGTTTTTTCATAGTCGGTTTCGTCCTCGCTCAGAGATTCATCTTCACTGAAATCATTTATCACAAAATTCCCGTCGTTATTATCGACCTCTTGTATGAAAGCAAAACCTGCAGAACCCCCATTGATATTTTTCTCAATACTACTTTGTTCTGGTAGCGGTATATTTGTTTGTCTTTTTAACATTTCATTGTACTTCTTTACAATTTTCCTCCTGTAGCCACCAGTTTTCATAAATCTTTTCCAGTTTTTGTAATCCATTATTACAATTAAATTTAAAAACTTAAAATAAAATATGGCCAGCAAAATTACTCTTAAAACTATTAAAATTAGTTATTCCCAAAATCGATCTAAGATCAAACGCTCTTGTTTTTAACCGACTTCTGAAAAAGGAGGAGGTTCTCAATTCGGATGTTTGTTTGTTTTTTTTTTTTTTTTTTTTTTTTTTTTTTTGTTTGTTCGGGCATAGCTCCGTCGCTCGCCAACCGATTTGAAAAATTCTTTTTTTGTTGGAAAGGGTATACTTCCCAAATGGTCCCATGAAAATTTTATCGACATCGAACAAGCCGTTTCTGAAAAATTAACAAAAGTCTAAAAAAATATTTACATTGATGATCTTTTCGGTTACTCTATATTGTGTTTTTTGTTCGCGCGTTTTTAGTTTTTTGTAGTTGACATTTTGGCTTTTATAACTAGATTAATTACAAATTGAACCACTAAAAAGCGCGAAAATAAAAACTTTTTTGCAAAAAAATAAAACCGACTTCCATATCAAAACACTACAAAGCCAAAAATAATTTTAATTTCGGGAGGCGGTGTGAAAAAAAAGAAAATACAAAACCAATAACACCGACTACCGAAATTAAAATTATTTTTGGCTTTGTAGTGTTTTGATATGGAAGTCGGTTTTATTTTTTTGCAAAAAAGTTTTTATTTGTATTGTAAATATGTTGAACCAAAATCACTCTAATATCATACTTATCCAGTGGTATTGATCTTATATTAGTTTCAAATAAGATCAGAAATGCACGCACTCACAGTACTCTTATGCTATGCTGATATTAGTCTGATATCTTACAATAGCATTTATCAAGTCTAATATAAAATCAAATGAGCTTAGAAAATACCCATATAAGAGCAGGTTTTTCTCAAGTGCAACTAGTCTTAGTAAATGCTCTTATATACATATATGAGACTTGGTTATGAGACTGAGCATTCTTGAGGCCATACCGGCTTGTCTAAAGGTAATATAGGATTGATAGTATGTTCTAAAACAAATATAAGAGCGCTTTAAGCCTACTACTCTTAAAAAGTGTTAGTTCTGAGACTGTTTTGCCAGTTGGGTATTTATTAAGGATTCCGTTTTTTACCATTCGGCTACGGAACCCTAAAAAGATAAGATAATATATGACATCAGTTGACCTTACAATCACTTTGTTCAAATCTAGAATTTATTTTGCACCAAAATAAGAACAGCGTTGCTAGAGTAATATTATCTCTTTTTTTTTAATTTACTCGCGTAATGCACTAAAAGTAGATTAAGTGAACTGAGTGACCTATTGAATAATTTTGTTAGATAATTATAAAAACTTGTGTAAAAAAATATTCGTCACTTTATACGGAGTAACACACGCATCAAGTTGCAATTTTGGATTGTTAAGTGCTTATTGAAAATTTCTGTAGAGTTTTGTTCGTTGGTGAGTAATAAGAAAATATATCTCAAATGTATATACAACGTGTAATTTAAAGGGTATATACATACCAAGTGCACAGCTTCTTTGGTTGATAACAAACGATATAGCAAGGGTTTTGTAATCCATGTCTACATGTGTGGAACTTATTAGAAATTTCAATAAATTGATACCAGAGACCGAATTCTTCAAATTAAGAAGAACGAAGAGAATTATCGTTTTATTGGCAAGTGTCGTGGAAAGTGATGACCCTTATAGTGCTGTGACACGTTTGTTATTACTGGTATTCAAGAAACATATGAAACCAATAATTTGGGGTAAATTCTGTGAGTCACTTATTTTGAGCTGAAACTTTGCATAGAGACTCCATACCAGATGTTGTCTTCAGTCCTTTTGGATAGATATGGGGTTTCCGTTACACGTT
Source organism: Tholera decimalis (assembly GCA_943138885.2). NCBI lineage: Eukaryota > Metazoa > Arthropoda > Insecta > Lepidoptera > Noctuidae > Tholera > Tholera decimalis. The sequence continues at coordinate 7,313,212 of OW964565.2, read as the reverse complement.
GTATATGTCATATTTAGGTAAATAATATGCTTAGTCAGAGTCTGAAATGCTATCTTCACCTGTTTTTTATATAATTGCCTTGTTGGTTTAGTGGTCGCAAGCGTGACTGCTGACAATGAGGTCTCTGGTTTAATTCCCGGATCTGACAAAAATTGATATTGGGTTTTTCTTATTTGGACATATTTAACAGTAGTTACGCGTAATCAGAAGCCAGAAAAATCTCACATTGGTCTGGCCAAGAGGTATTGTGTTCCCCAACTACTGAGTTATAGAGGTCAGGTAGGCTGTCACGCTATGTAAATACTAAAACTCAGCTGCCTCCGGTTAGACTGGAAGCCGTAGGGGTGCTAATAGTTGGGAAAAAGCTAAGCCGGTGATGGTGAACTAATTTTAGGGTTCCGTAGCCAAATAGCAAAAAACGGAACCCTCATAGTTTCGTCATGTCTGTCCATCTGTCTGTCTGTCTCTCCGTCCATCCGTATGTCATAGCCATTTTCTTCCGAAACTATTAGGACTATAGATGTGAAACTTGGTAGGTAGATGTATTCTGTAAACCGCATTCCGATTTTATGAAAAAAAATTAAAAAATATTTAAAATAAATGGGGGCTCCCCATACATGGAACTGAAAATGATTTTTTTTTAAAATGACATTTAGGTTTCTAAAACCACTTTTTTATATAGTTAATCGTTTAAAAGATATACGCATTCAAAGTGGTAAAATGTGTGTCCCCCCTCTAACTTCTATAATAATGGAGCGAAAAATTTCGAAAAAATATAATCGTGAATCCAAGATGGCGGCTGCAATAGGTATCAATTTTTTCGTCATGGGTGTCGTTTTCATTGTATTCGAGGGTGCTAAAAACGATACTGCTGTCAAAACGTGAATCCAAGATGGCGACTACAACAGGTATACATTTTTTCGTCATAGTGTCGTTTTCATGATATTCGAGGCTGCTAAAAACGACAGTGCTGTCAAAATGTGAATCCAAGATGGTGGCTATAACAGGTATAAATTTTGGGTGTCGTTTTTTTTTCGTTTTCGTCCAATCTCTGCTTGCGTACGCTCCCATCAAAACGTGTAAAGGTTACGCCGCTGTAATGACAAAGTTACAGATATATAGTTCTACAAGTTGTTGTAAGGTAATATTAAATTGTTTTTCGTGTTTAAACTATCTTCTTTTACTGGGATTAACCGACGCCATGAGATTAAATGTTTAAGTTATATTTGTAAGCTAGGTGGTTATTTAAATTCAATGGATTGATTACTACAGAATAAAAACGTGAAAAAAAAAACAATACCAAAATTATTAAGTGACAACCCTATTGCTTCAATGGAGCGTAGGTAATTATGTCGTCAAGTATGCTTAGATTCTATACTGTCCATCTATACAACGTGTAACGGAAAGGGTATATACATACCAAGGGCACGGCTTCTTTGGATGATATCATACGATATTGGAAAGGGTTTCAACTCAAATTAAAATACTCTAAAAAAAGATACCAAATTTTGGGTTTCGTAAGTTTCTTAAATTGAAATCATAACAAACGTGTCACCGCACTACGTAGGTCAATAACTTTCCACGTTACTTGCAAATATCACGATAAATCTCTTCCGTAATTCTGTGCGCCTAGTACTGTAGTAGCCTACCGTACAGGCGGTGTTTTTTTTGTCGGTCTCATTACTTCCGAACATGTAGAGATACTATTAAAAAACCCTTCCAATATCATTTGATATTACCCAAAGAAGCCGTGCCCTTGGTATGTATATACCCTTTCCGTTACACGTTGTATACTGTGCCTTTGTTCACCTAAGAATTAATTCTTTCAGGTGAACACAGTGAAAAAAAAAAACTAACAACAACTTTCTTTTATTCATCTTGTGGACTTTTATCACCTACATATGACATACTAATAAGAACTTTCAAATTAACAGACAACTTCATACTTAATTATTCAAGCGGCAATAGTCTAATGACTAAGGTATTGGCCTTGTAATCGAGACATCGCGGGTTTGAAAGCCACCCATTACACTATTGCCGTGAACCCATTCTAGACATAAAGATAACTTGGAGGGGTTGATTAGATTGCTAGTAAAGTGAACTCTAACCACATAGATAATTCTCTTTTTACAACAAAATAAACCTTTCACAATTTCTGTATTTAAGTAAGCCACTATCCTACGTGTCCCGGCTCCGTTAACATTAATATTGTTTTCTAATCAAACTCAATAACAAGATTTTTTGAAAATCTTCAATTTGTAAACGAAACAAATTTCTTTTTTACTTAATGGGCATATATCCACCAACTTGGTTAGTTATTAATAAACTCAGTAAGGTTCACTCTACGGGTTCAGACAAATTGTCATCTGTACGTTGTTTATACTGCTCCTTTTTTTTGGTGGGAAAATCATCGAATGACTTCTCCCGCTCTGGGTTACGCGGAAGGGTGTGTCAGACTTCTACTGACTAAAAACCCACCCCGTTCCTTCAGCTGCCCTTAAGATCCGGGGCCGTGGCTCCTTGTTAGAACATTTCCGCAACCCCGGCGGGCAATGGCCTTATGAGGTCCCGTCACTGTTGCTGACAGCTCTTTGAGACGTGCGTGGAACACGACGCGCCGCCGACCCGGGCATGGTCCTTACCGGACGGTGAGCTACCCCTGCTCGCCGTCCGAAAGCCCGCGCCTACGGTGGCCGGAGATCAGCTCGCGATCCCCGACGACCGGAGCGTCTCTCGCGGCGGCTGGGGTGTGAGGAAGAAAGTTGCATCTCCCTTACGCGTTCGGCCTCCTCCTTAGCTAGCATGACTGCTTCGCAGAAGGAGGCGACTGCACCCCATTCCCTCTCGCTCCGCACCATAGTCCGAACCAATGCTGGGCGCGAGAGGTCGCCGCCGTCGATCGCCTCCACGAGGACACGGCGGTGTTCTGCCCAAGCAGGGCACGCCTTCACTGTATGCTCTACCGTGTCCTCCGGATGGTCCTCACAATGACGATACCCGGGCGTCTCATCCCGCTGTGTTTATGCTGCTCCTGAAACTATATTTAATTAGGTCTTTGACTTTCCGTTATTTGGTTAGCCTTTTCCCATCTATTTTGGGGTTGGGATCGACTCTTACAGGATACAGCTGAGTACAAGTGTTTTACATGGAGCAATTGCCTACCTAATCTAGACAACCCAATAGCTAGGTAGCATAATACATCTTGGCAAGAGTGGTTTGAAATTTTGTAGCTACCCGCAACGACTGTCAAATTTTAATATTGACTTGTTAGGCTTGTTGGTCTAGTGGTCAGTGGCCCTGACTGCAATGCACAAGGTCGTGGGATCGGTTCCCATCCAGGACACAATGTTTGTGTGATGAGCATGATCATTTTTTTTTTGTCTGGGTGTAATTTATCTATAATATTACGTATGTATTTAGAAATATATATGTATGTTTATCAGTTGTCTAGTACTCATACCACAAGCTCTGCTTAGTTTGGGACTAGATGGCGTTGTGTGAAAGTTGTGAAATATTATTATTACTGTCCGAGGCTTTGAAGAATCTTGATATGTCAAAATGGTCACCAATACATGGTCCAACTTGGGCAAACATTGCTAAACCTTGAAGATTGATTCTTGTGTCTGTTATTATTTAACCACGAGCTCCTTTTCCTTTGTCTACTTTTCTCTCAATTCAACAACGATAATTACTATTTGTTTTAAGTTATATAACTATTTTAAAATGTTGAAATAAATATTGTGATTTTTTTTTCAGATACCGCGATGCCTTTGCAAGGATCTGTAAATAAAGACATAAAATTTACTGAAGAACAGAACAATATAGCATTCACGAAACTAAATGAAATAGAAAAGGCTGGTCCCAGAAAATATGAATATGTGTACAAAAACATATTTGTATTCAGTTATTTACATGCTGCTGCCTTTTACGGATTGTATCTATGTTTCACAGAGGCGAAATGGCGGACAATCATATTTGGTTTGTAAAAACATTCAATTATTATATTATGAAGTCCAAGAAACTGAATAAAAAACAACAAAGATTTAACAAAAAATGAGATTTTGTGTAGGCACCTAATTTACATTTGGGTTTTTATAAGAAAAATTAACATCTACGTATATATTTTATTCTTATGACTAATACATGTCATGCCTTTGTACACATGTTTTATATTTTTATAAAGTTTTAATAAATAAACAAGAGATCAACCTTATCTTGCAGTGATTAGCTTTATGTACAAGAATCAATCAATCATTTATTTTGTCAAACATAGGTAGGGTTACAGATAGTCAGTGTTGAAAATATACGCACTATGTTTTGCCAATATATATGGCGTACAAAATCAAGTCATACAATAAAAATAATAGGTACAATACAATTTAGAAACTTTGTCAAAATTATTAAATTCAATTTAATATATGTCAATAATCAATAATATGTCAATAAAGTAGTAATTATATATTATGTCATTATAATTTTGACTACAATCGCATAAATTTTGAAGCGTCAATAACTCAATGGATAAGGTGTCAGACTTGTGATCGAGAGGTCACGGGTTCTAACCCCACCCATTACACTATTGCCGCGAACTCACTCCAGACACAAGCATATTTAGCTTAGTTGGAGGGGTTAACAGGATTGCTAGTAATGTGAATTCTACCCACATTGCTAACAATCTTTTTTAAAAAAAAAAATAGACAAAATAACATTAAAAAGTTAAATAATTAGGAAGTCGGATCTTCATACATCTGTTTGTCATTAATAAACTCCGTGATGGAATAGTAACATCTCTCCATAAGAAAACTAAACAAAGACTTCTTAAAGGATCCCAGACACTCTTTATTTCTAATAGCAACTGGTATGCTATTATATATTTTCGAGGCCATACCGAGCACACTTTTACTAAATAAAGCGGTTCTATGGGAGTTAACACGGATAGTATTCTGGTAACGTCGAGAGCGCAGGGTTTCGTATAAATGGAGGTTACATCGGACAAACAGTTCCAATTCATAAATGTACATACACGGTAGAGTGAGTAAGTTTAACTCTTTAAATAGTGGTTTGCAACTATCTGTTGAGTGTAATTTGGTAAAGGATCGGATACATTTCTTCTGAGTTTTAAAAACAATGACTCCATCAGTCGAGTTGCCCCAGAAAATGATTCCATACCTAATGCTAGATGCCACATAGGCATTATAAGATATTTGCGCTGTAGTGCGATTAACTATATTTGACAGCTTGTACAAAGCATAGGTATGCAAACTGGCTGAGCTTTTTGGACAAAGCGTCGATGTGATATTTCCATGTCAAATGACTATTTAAGTAAAGGCCCAATAATTTAGTTGTGTCAGTTTCAGTTATTGCTATATTATCATATTGTATATTCAGTTTAGGTTTATTCGTTCTTTGATTGAATGTCATTATTTTAGTTTTGTCTAAATTAATTTTTAAATTATTATTTACTAACCAATTTATTATATTGCTAAGATCATCATGTATGTCTGATTTTTACTGACCTTAGGCATGTCATTTATGTAGATGTTAAATAATGGAGGACCCAAAATGGTACCTTGGGGGACACCATAAATAGTTTTTTTAGGTCGAAACATGTAAGTGTTTTCAATTTTAGACGTCATACAGAGCCTATCAAACTTTGTAATTTGAGTACAATTGGATAGGAATGATTTTAATATGTCTAATGCATTTCCTCTAACCCCATAACGCTCTAATTTATTTAGCAGTATTCCATGATCTACATGGTCAAATGCTTTTGACATGTCCATAAACAAGGCTGCCACTGGTGTTCTAGTATCGACATTAGAGACTATTTTCTCAACTACATCATAAATTGCCATATTTATTGTTCTACGCTTTCTGAAGCCAAATTGTTCTTTTGCTATGAGATTATGCTTATCAATAAAAACTTTTTACCAAAAAATTAAACCGACTCCCAAAAAACACTGCAAAGTGAAAAATAACTTAAATTTCGGAAGTCGGTGCCAAAAACGAAAATACAAACTAAAGACACCGACCACCGAAATTAAAAAGTATGATGGTGGCGGTGGAATAAAACCAACGTTGGATGACAGATAGGGTTTTATTTACTTTACTCAAACACTGGACAGGCTTTATCAAACAAAGTTAGACTGACGTAATAACTATTAGTGGTCCTAGGGATGGACTGCGGGGCTATCCTATCCCTTAACCTCCTAGCTCGCTATTCCTGAGGGCGACGGGGCCTCCGCTCAGTTTAAGCTTAAGACACTAGTAGTGACTGCGGGGCTATCGACCACTATGCCTTCTAAGCTGCGAATGAATCGTTTCTCCTTGGTGAGGGCTTATATAGGCGGCTTGACACGTTAGTGTGCGTCTTCATCATGTGATCCTTGTATGTGTTTGTAACTCGTTAACGTCACGACACTTCACACGTCGTATGTTAGATGTCACTAGTACTCTACAGGTACTGTATATACAATCTGATAGATGGCGTAAGGCGTCGTGTTATATTCTCCACCTCTGGTACTCTATGGTCGTCTCGACAGAGTACCAGCACCAGGCTGTTTCCGCGGTCTTCCTCTTTGGCGAATCGGTTAAGTTGGTTTGTTCTCTTTTCAAACTTGGTTATTGCTGACGTATGATCAGAATCTACTTTTCGATAGTTAATACTTTACTACTACTTTACGAATCGTAGTAAGTTTCAGGTAGACTGATATTAGCCTATAAGTTGTTCTAGGGATGGACTGCAGGGCTATCCTATCCCTTAAACTCACAGTTGGCTTTTCCTGAGGGCGACGGGGCCTCCGCTCAGTTCAATCTTATGACAACAGTGATGACTGCGGGGCTATCGACCACTGTGCCTTCTATTCCCATATAACCAGCAGTAGGTGAATCATGGTAAGCGTTCGGTACATTTTGTTAAGAGTCTACTTGCGTATTTAACAGGGTGCTCATTGGTCTCTCCCCCTGCACTAAAGCTGCGCCACTGGCATTCTGGCTGGTATCAGTCTTGATAGCAAGGGTAAGTCGTCACTTGCCTGTTTTAAGATCGGTCAGCGGTCACGAAGTCAAGGCAATTTTTAATAAATCGTTCTTGTTGCTCTCGTTCCCACCTCCGATTTATTTTGTTCTTCGCTTGGTTAGGTTATGAATAAATCTCCGATAAGTTGATGTGGTTTGTAAATATGATATTAATTCTTTTAGGTTTTTGGGCGCCTGACGGTTTGAAATAGTAGAACTTTCCTCTGGATTTGCTTTGATACCGCCAGAAACTTTAAGGTGGCCTAGATATTTAATTTCCAGCTTGGTTTGGCCAGACTCTCAATTGTTTTGCAAACCGAGATACTGGTCACAAATTCTTCTAGTTTATTAAAATTTAGTTCGCTGTCGTAACGTTTTATGCACGCAGCAAAACTTTTAAAATTTCTATTTCCACTTTCGTTCGCTTCTGTCGCTTTTGTTATGAGTGCTGTGAATAATTCTTCCTGAGTCATCACCACCATCTCTGATATTTTCTCAGTCATTTCAAAATAATATTAATTCTCTTGAGGGTAGTCTTCTTGATTATCCGTCAATATTTGGGTACATCGTTGAAATGTGGGTACTCTGATAAAATTGGTGCGGGTAGAAGCAGATTTACATGAGGAGCCAATATAATGGTTTTTAGGTGGCTTGATTAATTCTCTTGATTAAGCTTCTGTTTATCCGCCAATATTTGGGTACACCATCGAAATGTACTGTGATAAAATTGTTGCGGGTAGAAGAATATTTCCGTTGGGCAACAATATAATGGTTCTTAGGCAGCTTGATTAATCCTCTTGATTAAGCTTCTATTTATCCGCTAATATTTGGGTACACTGACGAAATGTACTCTCATAAAATTGTTGCGGGTAGAAGAATATTTACGTTGGGCGCCAATATGATGGTGGCGGTGGAATAAAACCAACGTTGGATGACAGATAGGGTTTTATTTACTTTACTCAAACACTTGACAGGCTTTATCAAACAAAGTTAGACTGACGTAATAACTATTAGTGGTCCTAGGGATGGACTGCGGGGCTATCCTATCCCTTAACCTCCTAGCTCGCTATTCCTGAGGGCGACGGGGCCTCCGCTCAGTTTAAGCTTAAGACACTAGTAGTGACTGCGGGGCTATCGACCACTATGCCTTCTAAGCTGCGAATGAATCGTTTCTCCTTGGTGAGGGCTTATATAGGCGGCTTGACACGTTAGTGTGCGTCTTCATCATGTGATCCTTGTATGTGTTTGTAACTCGTTAACGTCACGACACTTCACACGTCGTATGTTAGATGTCACTAGTACTCTACAGGTACTGTATATACAATCTGATAGATGGCGTAAGGCGTCGTGTTATAAAAGTTATTTTTCACTTTGCAGTGTTTTTTGGGAGTCGGTTTAATTTTTGGTAAAAAGTTTTTATTTCACTCTTTTTAGTTGGTTGATTTTTAATTTACCTAGTTACAAGAGTATAAATGTCAACTACTTATAACCTTTTACAAAATATTGCTTTTCCCAATGCTGGGCCGTTAATTGTTAAGGAGTTCTCCTGGTACTTCACCATCAGCTCTACCTCACCATATGCATTGTGACGAGCATAAAGTGCTTAACATCCATATTCAAGTAATCGAATCGCAATCCACTCAATACTTATTATTGAGTAGTTTCGGCGGCCATCTGTGGTCTTCATCATCAGTTCCACTTCCTCAAATGATACTTTTTGAGAGCAACTACACAAGTTACTATAATAAATACCCAAAACGTCATAGGTGTGACTATAATATTTGAAGAGTTCCCTCGATTTCTCCAGGATCCCATCATCAGATCCAAACGTGACGACAATGGAACCAAATAAAAAGTAAACCCTTTCAAACAAAAAAAGAATTTTCCAAATCGGTCCAGCCATCTGCGAGTTATGAGGTAACATACATAAAAAAAAAGTTCACGACGAATTGAGAACATCCTCCTTTTTTTTGAAGTCGGTTAAAAATAAGCAACTAATCTGTACTGTTGTATTTATTAAAATAAATATGGCTGTATATCTTGGTATGTACATATGATATGTATCTTGGTAGTGGAATGTTAAATGACCGTGAGGATGAGTCATTTGACGATTTTCTTGCCGAAAAAAAGTACCTCCCGTAGAATGTTATCACAGTATTAAGTCAGCTGAGGTCCGTACCCCACAGGACAGCCCTTAAGGTTTAGTCGCCTAATTTGCAAGTTTAATATAAGCCCTGGCTGGAGGCTTTAATTATTAATTTATTTTTTAAAGATGCCAAAGGCAAGAATGGTTCTGCAACCGACAACCTGTTGATCAGCGAGAGGCCACTTTCAAAAATAACTCAGTACGAGAAAGTGATAGCCCTAAATATGTGTCCTTTAAGTTCAGTCCATCCAAAGGTTGTCTGTAAGAGATCACCTTATGCGATAAGACCTCTCATTGTACACTCATTTTACCTTATGAATCCATATAAATATTATAAGGTGAACAATAAAGTGTATAATAAATTAATAAATGATATTTACCAGACTTGAAAATTTATTTTGCAAAATAAAAATTTGAACACTTTAAACACTTAAATAAAAACCCTAAACTACATATACACATCTAAAAATAAACTAAAATATGGCATCCAGAAATTCGTGAGCATCGCTGTCCACTTGTAATGTGCCCAAAAGACTGGCGGCATTGCCACGTTATATGGCAATGCTTAACCTCTGTCCAAGGTAAAAGCCAGCCCTTTTACCAAACTTATATATATATATTTTTTTTTCACTTCCAGCTTACTTATCATACCTCGCAGCAACAATTGGTGTCACAGCAGGAGCACACCGTCTTTGGTCCCATAGAGCCTACAAAGCCAAGTTGTCTCTACAAATACTTCTCATGGTCTTCCTATCATTAGCCAACCAGAGGGCCACTCACTGGGTCAGAGACCATAGGGTCCATCACAAGTATAGTGACACAGACGCTGATCCCCATAACGCTTCTAGAGGTTTCTTCTACTCCCACATGGGTTGGCTCTTCGTGAAAAAGCACCCTGAAGTCAAGAAACGTGGACAACTAATAGATTTGTCTGATTTGTACAACAATCCCGTTTTGATGTTTCAACACAGGTGAGTGGTTTGTAAATTCTAGCATAGTGTTTGGGAATCTTCAATAGTTATCAGCGGATGGTAACCATTTCAACGTGGCTCCTGTTCATCTTAATAGTTTTAAATTACTTTCGTTTGTCTCCCAATTTTTTTTATCTCATTTTTGACAGGAGTTCTAATGTCTATATAAATAAAAGTGAATCGCTAAATGTGTTGCTAAGCGTAAAACTTGAGAACGGATTTGGCTGATTTCTTTTTTGTTGTGTTTGATGAAGTCTGAGGAAGGTTCATATGGAGAAAAAAAAAGTAAATAGTGAGAAAATACTAAAAACATCAATTTACGTTTTCCATTCAAACCACTCTGTCCCCAGCTGCCAAACATTTGACGTCAATCAAAACAAAACAATGGCCCGTTAGGATTACTTTTGGTATGCCTTAAGTTGATCAGAGCTTGCATGTCATTAATGAAAAATAATATAATGAGTTTCCTCAAATTTGTTTTATAGCCTTTTTAATCGTGTATTGTGTTATTTTACTTGATAATAATCAGTAATCTTGAATAATATCAAGGAAAATCTATACTAATATTATAAAGCGGAAAAGTTTGTTAGTTTGTTTGTTTGTTTGTTTGTTTGCTTGAACGCGCTAATCTTCGAAAGTACTGGGTGGATTTGGATGAAATTTGGTATGGAAGTAGCTTGAAGCTTGAGGAAGGTTATAGGCTACTTTTTACCCGACTGCAAAAAAGGAGAGTTATGTTTTTACCGTGATAGAATCCACGGGAGCGAAGCCCCGCGAGAGTACTAGTAAGTCATAAAAACATAATTAAGCGTTGGTGCAGTATTTTGGATGGAAAGAGACTGAATGGACTTAGATCTTTTCTTTAAAAAAAATTTAACCAGAAAAATATAACTGACGTACGCTTCATTGCTTCTTCGGTGCGTAGCATTTTTCGCTTCTTTCGAAAACCAATTGTGTGTTTATTTGTTGTGTGCGTTTACATTTAGACCCATGTCGCCTATAAGAGGTGAGCGCAGTAATTTGTGTAAAAATATCATCACATTAGATATTACTAAAATCTTTCAATGTTATTTTATTTCTATTAGACTGCAACAGGTAACTTTTAACAGAACAAAATCTGTCGGGGCAACTTTTAACATAAAAAATCAATGTTACTTTGTTTTAGACAAATAGGGTAGAACAAGGTCTGCCAGGACAGTTAGTTTATTATCAAAACAATTTAGATTTGGGATTTAGGATGGGTTCGACCATTTAAGTATATTTGGTTGCAGGTGTGGGGAGGTTTCACTATACTTGTTTGATTTGCGTGCTTTATAAGTATAGGAACAGATAATTTTACGTAATTTTTGCGGCCCCGGAACGCAATGGAAACTGAAGGAACAGAGAGACTATAAGCCAGTCGAAGACTGACACTCCCTTACGGTCCACTTAGAGTGCGGTTCACAAGGGTTGTGAAGCAATACCGCCGATACAGTGTATGTCAATTACTTTAATTTACAAATGAAGTCCTGGACCACCTTAACACAAATTTAAATGGTTCAGTGACTTTTAAGTATAGTTTTGAGAATACAGTTCGTAAATACATACAAAGTATAATTTTTTCTTACGTATATCTTATTATATGTATATAGTTTCATCAGTACGACTTGTATGGATTTCGGTGTGACGATAAAAAAACAGCGGTCCAACTGGTTTAAACTGACTATAAAAGATTGACGTCTGAAAGTTTTACTTTTAAAATATTTACAAATAAATATAATTCAAGGCAAGCTGCAACAGGCAAGCAACGTTTCGCCGGTGAGCCACACCGGCGAAACGTTGCTTGCCTGTATATCTTCCAGAGATTGTACTTCGGAGAGTGTGCGCAGGAGCTCCACGACATGATCCCTTCATCCCCCTTTTACTACCGGTCTACCAAACGTACCGCAGGATACCATCCACACTTGGTCGATATACCGTCTTGTCGTACTAAGCGCTTTTCTTCAACATTCATTGTGCGCACAGTCAAGGTGTGGAACTCTCTGCCGGCTTCTGTGTTCCCTGCCACATATGACCTGTCAGCCTTTAAAGCAAGAGTTAATAGGCATTTTCTGGGCTCGCTTGTTCGATCGTAGACCTCATCTTACACTTACCATCAGGTGTGATCGAGGTCAACAGCGGGATCATTCGTAAAAAAAAAAAAAATCGTCACAAGAAATGTTTTGCTGAAGTGCGTCCGGGCTGATGTAATACATGTCACATATCGACATCATAAATATAAATAAAACTCACATTTAGCAATAGTTAGTTTTTTCACTTAGTAGCCGTTCTTTTTAACACGTTATTCAAAACGATGTTATTATTTATTTAACTGAAGTCCTTAACTTCTGTGATCAGAATTGATGATATGCTTGGCAGAGCTGTGGTTGAGCGATTGGCGCTGTGTGTCCCGGGTTCTATCCCTGCATCTGAACAACGTTTATATGGCCTACAAATCATTGTTGCGGGTAGCAATCACAGTGGTAAGTCCCCTCTTTCAGAAGGGACTCGCTTGGGCGCAGCACTGCCGTGTTGTCGTGGAGGTGATTAGTCCGGCCTTGGTTCAGGCCATGGTGCGAAAGGGAGGTGGAATGAGATGCAGTCACCTTTTGCAAAGTAGTCATACTACCGAAAGAGGAGGATGAACGCGTGAGGGAGAGACAATTTTCTTCCTCAAGCCAGAGCCGCCGCAAGAGACGCCCCGAGCGTCTGAGTTCGCGAGCCGATCTCCGACCACCTTAAACGCGGGCCTACGGACGGCGAACAAATGTAGCTCACCGTCCGATTAGCATCAGGAACGAGGAACCGCGTCTTCGAAACGCAAGGGTAATTGAAAGAGTTTAGTCAATAGAAGTCTGACACTCGTTTCCTTTCTACCCACAACGGTGATGATGGTTTTTCCAACCAGAAAAAAGGATCTGGACTAAAAAGTTATATAACTATTTGACTCATTAAAATCCAACGAAATATCTTTCAGAAAAAGTCACGGTAGTATAGTATATACAGGTCTATATCTCGCCAAAATATTTAAATTTTCGGGCCTTGATTTTATCCTTATGCCAATAAGTTTTTTACACATATCAATTTTATTCATTTCGTAAATACAATACACAGAAACTAAAATAGAACACAAAAAAATCGTCAGTAAATGTAACAATAAAGTAAATGTAGCCATACAAGCAATGCTTAACTTTTGACCAAAGTAATAGCCAGCCCTTAAGGTCACGGAAAGCGCGAGAGAGATTCGAACTCAAAGTGCTCAATTTTGTTAAACTTTTATTATTTTTCTATCTTTTCAGGTACGCCAAGCAACTTATACCCACAATCTGTTTTGTGCTACCAACTTTAATCCCCATCTTTCTTTGGGGTGAAAGCTTCAACGCCGCTTGGAACCTGGTCCTCATGAGATATGTCGTCAACTTGCACGCTTTCTTTTTAGTCAACAGTGCTGCTCATATCTATGGCAATAAGCCTTATGACAAAAACATATTGTCCAGTGAAAGTAAGATGGTTTCCATAGCAACGTTTGGTGAAGGTTTTCATAATTACCACCATTTATTTCCATGGGATTATCGAAATGCAGAACTGGGGAATATTTGGTTTAACTATACAAAGTTATTCATTGATTTAGCTGAATACTTTGGTTTGGCTTATGATCTAAAGACTGTATCTGATGATGTTGTCAGAAAAAGAGCGCAGAGGTCTGGTGATGGATCTCATCATTCTTTAAGATATAAGACATGAATAATTTTAATTCAGTGTTTTACTATTTTTCTCAATGCATACGAGTATGTATAAAGTACTAAATTTAACGATAAGCAGAAGAAGTACACTATAGTGGCGGAATGTATTATTTTTTGATTATTACTATATTAGTTACGTTCTTCTAAGCTTATATTTATTTATTCAATCTTTTTACTTTACACTAAAGGTGGAATGATGGACTTAATACCATAAGCATTCTCTATCACTATGCATGTAATATTGTAAATGCGAAATTTTTGATGTAAGGGTGGATCACGCGAAAATGGCTGAAGTAGATCAAGGTGAAATTTTGTACTGAAATAGATTATGGTCTGGAATGACACAGCTTTTTATTATGAGTAAGTGTAAGATTATTGTAGAATATATTTATTAAGCAATTCCACAAAATTAAAATAACGGGCAACTGATGTAAATTTTTATACCTAAGCTTAATAACTTTTACTGATAGGAAAAATTGCAACCCTTCAGCATCAACGTTTTCCGACGTTTCCACAATGTAATTTGTGCTATCATCGTCAAAGCCAATAAGTAAGGGGAAGGGTTTGTTGAGTCATTTATGGATGACTCTCAAAGGGTGCCCCTGTCACCACAATGATAAAATAATAGTATTGGTATGATAATAAATTACAAAGTCATCTCAAAAATATGATTGCATAGCTTAATACATCAGGGGACACGGCAGTGCACCAGCCAAGTCGAGCGCGAAGCAAAAATTGCCGTCCACCACCATCCTTTACTGGAAGAATTTTAACCTATTTTCATGCCCCTATTTGAGGACGTCTGGATAGGTTTAGAACGCCGAAATTATCGTCATCTAGTAAACTATAAGCACACACCTGAACCAAAAAATTACATTTGTAACTTATTTATTTCCTAAGGTATGATTCTTATTGAATAATCTTTCGAACAATGGTGGCGCAGTGGATAAAGGCATGACTAAAGAGTTGTAGATCTTGGGTTCAAACTTTGGCATGCACATTACTTTGTGCAATTTTTTTTAGGAACATAGGTAAAGCTGCTCCATCTTCGACCACATACCATCAGGTGAAATGGTGGTCAAACGCGACCCTATTATGAATATAAAAATTGGCCAAGTGCGAGTCAGACTCGCCCATGAAGGGTTCCGTAGTAACTATAACAATATAATATGATATGATTTATTTGACAAAAAAAAAACCTTACAAATTTCTTAAAACCAGCTTATTTACAATTTTACAACTACATCCAATAACTTTGTTTTTCATAGAGTTTGTATGAATTACAAAGTTATATTTGCAGTTTTAGAAAATATGCTGTATCTCAAAAACTTCGGCCCCGATCTCGTTCAAACCAATTTTGGTTAAAAGTTTACATTAAGATCTACAGACATATATTCTTTTCAGATTTTTCACTCCGTTATTATAGAAGTTAGAGGGGACACACACATACACCCATTTTACCAATTTGGAAGCGTATATCTTTTAAACGATTAACTTTATAAAAAAAGGGTTGTAGAAATCTCAATGTCATTTTTAAAGACCTGTCTATAAATACCACACACGCATAGGTTTCATGATCAAAAATATTTTCAGGTTTAGTTCCTTGTATCTTTAAATATTTTTTATTTTTTTTCTTAAAATCGGAAAGCGGTTCACAGAATACATCTACCTACCAAGTTTCAAATATAAAGACTTAATAGTTTCGGAATAAAATGGCTGTGACATACGGACGGACGGACGGACAGACAGACAGAAAAACAGACAGACAGACAGATGGACAGACATGACGAAACTGTAAGGGTTCCGTATTTTGCCATTCGTCTACGGAACCCTAAAAATCCATCATCACAACTCTTAAAACGGTAAAGAAAAACATTGTGAGGTGAGATGGTGGTCAAACGCGAACCTATTTTAAATAAAAAAAAAAAAACAAAATATGTGACACTAGCTTCTGCCCGCGACTTCGTCCGCGTAGAAGTCATAAATATTCCATGGGATCCTGTCCCCGACTTGCTTGACACAGATTATAATAGCTCAGCTAATATCTATACTAATATTATAAAGCGGAAAAGTTTGTTAGTTTGTTTGTTTGTTTGTTTGTTTGTTTGTTTGCTTGAACGCGCTAATCTTCGAAAGTACTGGGTGGATTTGGATGAAATTTGGTATGGAAGTAGCTTGAAGCTTGAGGAAGGTTATAGGCTACTTTTTACCCGACTGCAAAAAAGGAGAGTTATGTTTTTACCGTGATAGAATCCACGGGAGCGAAGCCCCGCGAGAGTACTAGTATATGATATAACGATCATTTATAACCTATAGCACTCAGGGATAATGCAGCTACATATAAGCGAAAGAATTTTCAAAATCGGTTCGGTAGTTTCAGAGATTACCCCCTATATACAAACTTATAATTTACAAACTTACAAATTTTACCTCTTTATAATATTTTTAGTATAGATACGCCAACACTTACTGGGCTTATTCCTCTCATAGAGAGAAAACCCGCAATCTAGCAGTGAGAACGTTGTAGGGTAGTAATATGATGTTATGCACCAGTATCTCTCAAACAAGTTCTGTTTTTATGTAGACGCGAGTAATTTTATATCTGCACCATCCTTAGTTGACTAGGTCTTTTTATGTGGCATGAATTTTAAATAAATAAGTCATCTATAATAGTGAGTACAAAATGACATAGATTCACATGCAATTTTTTGCGGGTGCATTAATACAAAATTGTTTTCTCTCTTGCAATCGATTCTTTAATGACTACATAATTACCTTAATAATATGACAATATAAATTTAAAAAATATTATTTATATTTATTTATTTATTTACACTTCATACACATAGGTACAAAGACGGACTTAATGCTGTAGGCATTTCCTACCAGTCAACCATGAGTGGTAAAGAGATACTCGTAGCGTGGGAGGTCCAATATGTACGTGAGAAGTTGTAATAAAAGTACAAATCCATTTATAGACTACCGAAGAAGAATAAGTTACTATTTATAGAACAACTGGAGACTATCATAAGATCAATCCCTGCATTCGAAAACGTCGTTGTGGTTGGTGACACTAATATAGACATCTCTAATAATGTGGTGTATCCAGTCACAACAAAGTATAAAAACGCCTTGTGTGAATGCGGCCTGCAGTGCGTAATACCGAGCACAGAGATAACACGTGAGGCGATCGTGGACTTACAACTTCAGACGTCGTGCTTGGATCACATATGGGTGCGAGCGGGGAGCAGTGAGTGCGGGTCCTCTTCGTATGTGCTCGAGACGGACATCTCCAATCATCATGCCGTCGGGCTAGTGTTGACTGCGAGTACTACAACTGCGAGTGGTAACGTAAACAAACATTTAAAATCGAATAGAACGCGCGAAGTGGTTAGTGGTGAACTTGTAAAACAAAAACTAGATGCAAAAATAGAATACACAAAATTTAGAAATAAGGTAAATAAACTGATAAATGAGGCGGAAAAATAGGGTCAAACAAAATTAAATTAAACAGTGTAATGGGGATTTCAGAAAAATATGGACAAACATTAATTCATGGCTGGATTGCAAGAAAACTAGTCTAGATGATGTTATATTAAGACACTTAGTTAAAACAGAATACGATGTATTAAACACGTATGTGACATTACATTCATAAACAGGGAAAAGTACGTTACGCCGGCTGAGGTTAGTTTTAGGTATATTACTGTTAGTTCATCAGATATAGAAAAAGTTATAAGTAAGTTGTCGTGTAAAAAAGCTCCTGGTTTAGATGGAGTGAGGGTGAAAGATGTGAAATACGCACAAAAACAATTAAGTCCTATATTAGCTAAATTAATGAACATGTGTTTAACTGAGAGTGTACACCCTGATGAGTTGAAGAATTCGACCTATTTATAAGTCTAGAAGTCACCTGGAATATGTAAACTATAGACCTATAGCCATATTGTCTGCCTTTGATAAAATAGTAGAAAAAAAAATATTGTTAGTCAAATTAGTAAATTTTTAGAACGTCACAATATATTGTCAGACACACTGTATGGGTTCCGGAAAGGGCGCAGTACTGTTTCAGCCCTAAAGTCATTTGCTGAATATGATAATGCTAGTCTGGACTCTGGAAAATAGCTGATAGCACTCTTCATTGGTTACAAAAAGGCATTTGACACACTGGATCACGACGTGTCACTAAAGGCGATGGATGAATGTGGAATACGCGGTCCCACGAATAAGTGGTTTGAAAACTATCTGAGTAACAGAAGAATTAGAACGATCATAGGAGATATGACTGAGGAGGAGGCAGTAGTGGACCTCGGAGTACCAACGGAATCAGTTTTTGGACCAGTAGGATATATAATGGACGTGAACAGTGTGTCAAATGTTGTAAACAAATGTCGAGTGTTTATGTATGCCGACGATATGTGTGTAGTATATGCTTCGAAAAATATACTAGAGGTACAACAGTACGTTCAAGAGGACTTTGAAAACATAACCAAGTGGGCACATGATAACGGAATAATATTAAACTTGACAAAAACAAAATGCATGCATATACACTCGCCATTCAACCTACGAGTTAAAGCTGTGCTCAGAGATAATTTAGATATAACAGGACATACATATGAATGTTTACACAATGACAAAGTTAATTGTGAGTGTGTAAAATTGGAGTACGTTAGTTCATTTAAATATTTAGGTCTTAGTATACATACAAACTTTAACTGGAAAACGCATGTAACTGAAATTTGTAATAGACTTAGATTTGTGTAAGGTAAGTTTTATAAGTTGAACAGGGTAGTGAATAAACACATGTTCGTTGTTTATTATGCACTTGCAGACTCACTAATGAGCTATGGACCTATTGTGTATGGGCGAACATTTAAAACATAGGTACTTACAAGATATAAAAAATGTACAAATAACTTATTAGTAAAGACATTATGAAAAAAATTACCAAAGATTATGACAAATTACTTACCATTTATAAAATCTTGCCAATAGATATGAAACTCGTTTATCTAATAGGGTTGAAACATTATTATAGTGATGAGTACAAAGTGAGTGTTAAAAATAAAGTTAATACAAATAGTGTGAGAGAGAAAAGACTAGTTCAACCAAAAATAGCAAACTTCTATGGGAAAAGAACGTCTAAGTAATTGGTGCCAAAAGTTTTTAATGACATAGATTTATTAAGGAATAACCAGAATTTAAGTATAGGTGTGTTGAAATCTAGGCTGAGAAAACTGTTTCTCGGGGACGGAGGCACAGCGTCGGGCTGTGATGGGCAGTGGGCATTGCTAGGGTGATCAGCACGCGCTGACCACTCTGCTCTGGAAGTCGCTGTCTATTGCAAATTTGGCGCCGGTCTATCGTTGTCGAGGGATGGTTTTCTTAGCCTAGATAACATGTGTAATAAAATAGAATGTTTTTTGTAATGTTGTAAATACCTACTTGTAGAATGCATAATTATGTCATGTAAATATAAATGTGAGTAGTTATATGCTATGCTATTTTGTTTAATGCAAGTTACGAGCGATTCTCGCCAACAAACTGCGAAGTTTGGCGAATAAAATATAATTATAAGCCTATTTTAATAATGCAGTAAAATGTAATAAAAAAAGAATACTAAATAAAATAAAATACAATTTAATAAAATGTAATTTAAAGGGTATATACATACCGAGTGCACGGCTTCTTTAGATGATAACAAACGATATGGCAAGGGTTTTCTAATCCTATGTCTACATCTGTAGAGCATATTAGAAATTTCAATTCATTGATACCCGAGGGCGGAATTTTTCAAATTTAGAAGAACGAAGAGAATTATCGTTTTATTGGCAAGTGACGTGGAAAGTGATGACCCTCATAGTACTGTGACACGTTTGTTATTACTGGTATTATAGAAACATATGAAACCAATAATTTGGGGTCAATTCTGTAAGTCACTTATTTTGAGCTGAAACTTTGCATAGAGACTCCATACCAGATGTTGTCTTCAGTCCTTTTGGATAGATATGGGGTTTCCGTTACACGTTGTATATAAATATATACTCAAGTATCATATGAAAACTATATTTGAAAATACTGCTCATTGGTGAAGTAATCTACCAGATAGGAAGTAAACTCTTCCGCCGTAAAACCAAAAGACCATAACATATTTTTCATGTTAAATGTTCCAGATGTCATTTACCATTAAGAACACATTATTTCATCATTAAATAGTGTCGCCATCGTCATAACGGGATATGGACATTCTCTCTTTAGAACATCGTATATCATAATTTAATACTATAAAAATAAAACTATGAGAACAAAATCCGGTTACAATGCTCTTTGATAGTCACTATATAATACTAATTATAACAAATAACCTTCCTTTTATTCAATACTAGCTTTTGCCCGCGACTTCGTCCGCGTAGAATAGTTACTTTGGGCTAACGTTAAATTTAACCCCGATTTTGAAGCATTCTTCATTGGTGCTCGGCTCCTATTGGCCTTAGCGTAATGATATATAGCCTATAGCCTTTCTCTATAAATTGACTATTTAATTTAAAATATTTTTTCAATTCGAACCAGTAGTTCCTGAGATTATCGCGTTCAAACAAACAAACAAACTCTTCAGCATAGATAGCTGTTGCTCGCGACTTCGTCCACGTTTCCGTCGTTTTTCGTAAAAAAAGTAGCCTATGTCCTTCCTCACGGTTCAGTGATTTTGATGTAACACACAGATTAACTTTCGTAATTTAGTAGGGAAATATAATATGTCAATCTATAATACTGTCGAAAAATATCGCAATACGGAACCTCACCATATTATTGGTAATAGCTGTGCCCACGTCTCCGTCAGCGTGTAACTCCTTGTGTGTTATTAAGTTAATGTATTGATAATATTGTTTAGATCACGTTCACATGAGGCTTAAGTACCTATAGAACGACAATACTTCAGCGCAAAGCTTCCGGGTAAACTATGTTGAAAGTTGACCCGTCCGGCACGTGAACATAAAGATTTCTAGAACTGTTAACCCGGGAAAGAGCGACGTACAACTGACCATGCGAGAAACAACTGACACCGAGATCTACTCCAGCAACACGAAAAGTCTACCCTTGAGCCTTATAATTGTCATTGAATAACACACCGATACTGGGAATCGCGTTCTTTTAAATTGGAATGGAAAATTATTTGGTATTATGGGAATTCTGGGAATAAAGACGGTTTCTCCTGCACCGCAACCTGTTAAAATTTGAGCCTCAATTATATTTTGTTGCAACTGGGTTACTTTTAGCCGAGTTCCAGTATAAAGTTGTGGTGGATTTAAATTTCGGAGCAGAATAATAATCAGAAAGCTTCGAACTGCTAAGCTATCGGGAGTTACACGTGTTATTGTGAGTCAACCACAAAAGATAGATATATGCTGTCGTGGGATATGTGTTATATAATTTTAAGGAGAACATTTCCGTCATATATGATTTCTCTGTAGCTTTAACCATTAAGGTTGCACACGCAACGGAAGCTTAAAAAATGGAGTAACTTCTCCCGTTTTCCCAACATTTCCCTTCACTGCTCTGCTCCTATTGATTGTAGCGTGATGAAAAGTATACTATAACCTGCTCAGGAGTATAAAAAATAATTGTACCAAGTTTCGTTAAAATCCGTCGAGTAGTTTTTGTTTCTATAACGGTTATACAGACAGACAGACAGACAGACAGACAGACAGACAGACAAAAATTTTACTGATTGCATTTTTGGCATCAGTATCGATCCCTAATCACCCCCTGATAGTTATTTTGTAAATATATTTCATGTACAGAATTGACCTCTCTACAGATTTATTATAAGTATAGATAAATATGTAGATAAAGTCAGTGTCTATAAAATTATACGAGGTCCCGTAAGTTTTTTTTCTGTTTTCTGATAGATAGATACTACACTACGCAAAGACTTGTTACGAGATTGAATACAGATTCTTCAGAGAATCTCCCTTAAGATTTGCATATTAAATATTTTGTACAGGTTTTTCATAATAACCGTTTTTCATTATTTATATTACGTGATGCTTCAATGAAAAAATATGATATAGTGGCTTATCGTTAAAAAAGCTTTGTCAATGAACTGTACAAGCGAATTTATACCAATTCAATAGAATAGGAAGCCGGCTTATTCTTATGTTACTATCATAGCTTACCTTTAGCTTTTGTACCATCTGGTGAAGAGGAACTGATGATGAAGACCACAGATGGCCACCGGAACTACTCAACAAAAAGTAATTCATGGGTTCCGATACGATTACTTGAATATGGTTACTAAGCACAATATGCTCGTCACAATTCATATGGTGAAGTGAAGCTGATGGTGAAGTACCAGAAGAACTCCTCAACAATTAACGGCCCTGCATCGAGAAAAGCAATATTTTGTAGAAGGTTATGAGTAGTTGGCATTTAGGCTTTTGTAACTAGGTAAATTGTAATTTACCGACCAACTAAAAAGAGGAAAATAAAAACTTCTTAACAAAATTTAAACCGACTTCAAAAAACACTGTAAAGTGAAAAATAACATTAATTTCGGAAGTCGGTGCTAAATGAAAATAAAAAAACAAAAACTAAAGACACACAGACTACATTTTACCGATTTTTTGTAAAAATGTTTTTTCCGACTTTGTTGGGGTCAATTTCTAGGCTGCCTTGCTTAATGCCGAGTTTCAGTACTTTATAATAAGTGAATGTAAGTAGGTAACGCGACATCCTTTTAGAAAGACTGATGTCAGATTTTCTGGCTTCTGAGTTGCCAAAACCAAAGAACGTAGACGGCTGGACATACTTTCCAAGCCACACCGGAAATACGATAAGTTTAATTATTATTCATTCTTTATTTCGGTATTACCATTGGTATTACCCATAAATGTGCTAGTAATGACTTAAACTAAGTTAGTATATACTTATAATAACTCGCGACAAAAAATAAAACTATTAAACAAGACCAGGATCTACCATCCTCTGGGAACACCCGGTAGCAGCACATGCATTGTGCACAGATGTCCCATCAAGTTGCCCTCGGTCTTACTAACAATCACATTCAGGAGACTGTTGGCACTGTCACCCAAACGACGCAGCAATGATGCAGACCTTTTACGCATTATTGCAAAAAAGTCGTCAGTGCGTGCTTCTGCGAACATCCCCGACGCGCTACAAAAACGTGGTAGTGACAACAATATCCTAAATGCATTGTTAAATTGCACGCGCAAGGCATTGTACGTTTTCAGCGTGTATCTGGTCCATAGGCTGCAGGTGTAAAAAGATTGCCAATATGCCCCCTAAACAGAGTAATCGTGACATTCCTGTCGCATCTCGCAAACCTATGGGCCAGCATGTTGCATCTTACGGCCAATGCCTTGCGCTCTCTCTCCGTGTCACAGGTATCCGAGCCATGTTCTATAACCCAGAAAAGAAAATGACAATTTAATAATTTTAGGTTTTCACCCATCCATGGGTGATGTTACCTTGGCAAGCGTTGCTTAACCGTGTTGTTCAATCCGTAAAGTTTATTTAATGGCGATAAATAGTGTATGATGTTGTAATTATGTAGTATTTTACTTGAAGGTGCCAATAAACTATTTTATTTTACCATGTTGGAGGTTATATTTTCGAGCCGTTTGGGGTGGAGACCTTGGGATCGTGGGGTTCGAGTGCTCACAAATTATTTAAAGAACTATCCAGACGCCTAGTTGACACTTCGCGTGACCCAAAGGCTGGTTTTTACCTTGGACAGTGGTTAAGCATTGCCATTCAGCGTGGCAATGCCGCCACTCTTTTGGGCACATTACCAGTAGACAGCGATGCGCACGAATTTCTGGACGCCATATTTTAGTTTATTTTCAGATGTTTATATGTAGTTCAGGGTTTTTATTTAAGTGTTACATATTTAATTATTAAAAAAAAATATTTATTTTATTTCTTCACAGAACCCTAAAAACTATGAAATCTATTCCAGCATAAAATTTTAAAGCTCCAATAAACGAGTGTGCCACATATTTATTAGTATTATAATACGTTTAGACATTAACTGCGTTAATAAGCTATTTTTAACTAACACGACTACCACTGAAGTTAGACATCCCGACTATCACACTTAGCGTTGAACGAACAGTCTAGATACACTGGTCTGCCAGTATAATTTAGGACTAGGGAATCTTTAGTTATGATTGCAGCCAGAGGTCAAAATATATTGGAAGTTCACTAAATTGGTTCTCAGCAATGTTTAGTTTCGAATCATTAACGACTTTGAAATGATTGATGAATGTGAAGAAGGGTTGTATGGGGTGTACTGATTCTTATTTTAGAATTTAGTTTTGCTTCAGTAAAGTTTTGTTGCAATTCTGTTATATATGTTCGACATTAGTAGCTACTGCAACTTTTTGGTTAATTTCCAAATGATTTTGTGCATACAGTTCTTGTACGTAGTTAATTTTAGTGTTTACAGGCCTGAATTGCTAGTTATACATTGTGAGTAGAAACCGAGGCAGGCATATAATTTCCATCAAGATTCAAGACATTTATTTGTTGAACATGAGTACACATACAATGCTTGCAGGTTGGTCACAAAGAGAAGAAATCAAATATCTGTCATGTTTGGCCTTTGTGGCATACAAATATACAAGAAGTAATTTATAGGTTTTGACACAAAGCTAAAACATTATCAAATTGTTACTTATAACAAAGAATCGAATTATTTAAACAATACACTATCAATTTAAATTAAATTAAATAGTGCCAGATTCCAATTACAAATAATGTCAAAATAAATTATTAACATCATTAAATAAAATGACATTAAATAAAAATTGAATTATTTATACAATACATCATAAATTAAATTGTCCTATAATCTAATTATAAATAATGTCACTGTAAATTATATAAATTATAAAAATGTTAATCAATATTTGTTAGTTTCCTACTTTATCATTAAAAAATTCAAAAATACTGTAATAATTATGCTTTCCGAACTAGATACAATTTGAGCCGTTTTTTATATGTATGCGCTTAGTTCCCGCCACCCCTTTCGAAGTTGATTAAATATTAAAGGCGCCATCCAAAATAAACTTTTACGCATCAATGCCGTTTTGGAACATTCACATCATCATTACATTACTGCCTTGCCTTTTCCCAAGTAAGCTAGGGTCAGTTCGCCAGTCAAACCAGGTGAGTACTAGTACATTGTTCATCAAGGGGGGAAAGTGAGCGATTACTCGGAATCTCGGAATCGCACTTTTTTCCGAGTGATACATAATGCTTTATACTATACCTACGAGGAAAATAAGACAGAATAATAATAATAATAATCTGTCTCTTGTCTTTTGGCATTATAAGTACTTTTAAGTTAGCTATTGAATTGGTCTAAATTAAAAAAAAAACAGCGCGTTAGTAATGGATTTTCATACACTTTTCTCTCCCTCTCCAGTGTCTCCAGCACGTTAATAATGATAATGAATTCTCATACACTTTTGCAACTCGCACATTTGTACTACAGTAATGACGTCCTTTCTGTCAATTTTTTTAAAAAGTAATGAGGCACTTTCCCAGCAGGTATAGTATAATAGTACATTGTTCACCGAGAGGAGAAAGTGACCGATTACCGTCGAGGGTGTCGTTTGAAGCCCGAGCCGTAGGCGAGGGCTTTAAAACACCCGAGATCGGGAATCGCACTTTCTCTCAAGTGATACATAGTGCTTTATACTACACCTACGAGGAAAATAAAAAACTAAATCTTTACTAATTGAAATTTATATTGAAATTGTTGCAGTTAGTGAAGCTTAATGTAACACTTTTTCCATTAATGTTTGTTTGAGATGTTTGCGACAATGTAGGAGGAATAACTGGCTATGCTATTGGCACTGCGCTCGTAGAAGGCTGTGGTGCCAAAGGGGCAACTGGCTGCTGAGGGGCATTTGGCATCGCCGCGCTCGTTGATGGTTGAGGAGATGAGTCTTGATGCACATTAATCGATCCCGATATTTGGTTATTTATTCGTGTTTTGTTTTCTACGGAATTCTCTATGTAACCTTCTGCAACAGCGGACGATTTCCAACCACCGTGGCGTTTTATTGTGGTTAAATCAGCACCAGTATCGGCAAGAATAGTCGCTGAAGTTCTGCGAAAGCAGTGGCCAGTGTATTCTAGTGGATTGAGTAAATTAAGGTAGGAAGCTATTTCTCTTGGCACAGTACTTATTTTGTTTTTCCCAATTACTTGTTTCGTACATTTTTTGTTTTTATATTGTAGTAAAAACCGATTGATTTTGGGGTCACTGGGCGAATTTCGTTATATTTCTTCATTATCTCATAAAATAAGCCCGATATAACAAATGATCGCTGAATTTTGGTTTTTGTGTTAGGAATATTGACAATTATTCCATTTTCGAGGATTTCGATATCGTCTGTTGTCATATCTACAAGTTCTTGCGAACGATAGGCCCCATTTACTCCTAAAATCAAAATAACCTATAAACAAAAATATCAAACATGAAAACCTAGTAGATTTCTACTCATAAATAGGTACGTAATAAATCTTAAACCAGTGCATTTTGTTCATAAACTTACCTTCATCAACAAATATTTGTCATCTGGAGCATTCTGCAAAAAGGAATAAACATCCTTTGTAGTAAGCACTTTTGATTTCTTACTACGGAATCCCTCCGACTTTCTTTTCAGAAATGCTGTAAGTTTTTTGTATTCTTGAATATTTATGTCGTTTCTTGTCAATATAGTACTTTTCAACATTGAGTACATAGACCATAACGTACTTGGTTTGTATTTTTGCGCTTTTTCACTGAAATAAGCTAGCAAAACAGTTTCAGAAAAAGATGCCGCATTTTTTCACTTTTCCATTGCAAAAAATCGTCATAAGTTTTATGATTCCTGTGGTAAAAGGTTATCAATCAGTATTTTTGCTGTTTCCTTCAACTGCGGCGGAGTTAAAAAATCTTCATCATCACTATCACTACTTATCATTTTGATAGTTTTATTTTTCTTTCTACGAAAACTGAATCCTCAAACAACACACAAATTGAAAATGGCGCCAATGGCGTCTGCAACTTCACATGTTCTTTTTTCAAATGGTTTATCCTGCCGCCGCAGGGTCGCACTGCCAGCCCGACACCATCCAACACACAGCTAGTGGCCAGTGTCATTTTGCGAACTTGGAGATAAAAACTCACTGTAAAAACTTTTTGGCTTTTGATATTTAGGTTACCGGCGCATAGTCTTACCCAAAATTAAAAAAGAAAAACCACGTAAGAAATGGATTTTCATACACTTTTCTCTCCCGCTCAGATGCGTTTTCTCCCCGCATATTTGTTCGATATGCAATGACGTACTTTCTACCGTAAATTTGATAAAGTATCAAGGTACTTTCCAAGCAGGTGTAGTATCTGTATGGACTGACTTCCATAACCTAATAATTGGCGTCAGATATTCTGGACTCAGGACCAATAGCTTAATGAACTTTTTGAAGAACGGAGGAATCTTATTATGTAATCTTATATTGTGTTAATCTTATATAGAGTCCTCCATTCACGGATAAATACGGTGAGCGTTACTCAACCCTAAACTAAAATAACAACAACCGTATGGGTCCAATTTTTTTTTTTTTTTTTTTTTTTATGTAGGGCCACTCGTAGTTTAGCTCTATACGGCTAATGTACTACTTAACCGGTCTGTCCTGTGGTGACCTCTAATAAATTAAAGGCCCCCAGCCAGGGCTTACAGACTAAAATAAAATATACTTAAAAACTAATGACCGCACGCTAAGGGCACTCCCTGTGGAGTACGGGCCTCGGCATAGCGGGGTCATTTTGGGAGGGCAGCAAAGGGACAGGCTGGGTCATATTATTATTTACGGGAGTATTTATTGCTACTGGCTCAGCATCGCGGGCTGGCTCGTTTGGCAAAGGTCGGGGGGGATTTCCATTACAAGTACGCGGACGTCGCGATGGGCCTCGTCGGCGAGGCCGGAATACGGAACGCGTTTTGTATCTGTATTTTCTAAGAGTGCTGGTTTCCCTACTGCTCTCTTGTCGGATGGTGGTGGGGTCGTTAGGCTCGTCAAGGACGTTACGCGGGCGACGAACCCGAGAAATCTTGGAGGGTCTGTATCGGGCGGCCGATACGATCAGGGGGTTAGTGTGGGTATCAGCAGAGGTGAAGTAACGCACTGACATGCGTTTCAACACTTGCTTTATGGTCGGGAGTTTGAGGTCTACGTGGAGATCCTCATTCCTACAGAACCAGGGCGCGCCCGTGGCCTTTCGGAGAAAACGGTTCTGAATGACTTGCATCCTATGGATCTGATTGGGACTGGCATGAGCAAACACCGGACAGGCGTACGTCATGATAGGACGTATGCATGTCGTGTAGATTCGGATTTTACATCTAAGGGAGAGCTTACTGTGATTATTCAGCAAGGCGTGGAGCCTACCGAGAGCGAAAGCGGCTCGCGAGCGAACCGACTTTATGTGCTCACTGAAGTTAAGGAACTGGTCGAGGATCACACCTAAGTATTTGGCTCGCTTCTCCCAAGGGATTGGCTTGCCGAACATAGTGATCGGGCGGGGGGGGGGGTGAAGTGTCTATGTTGGCGAGCCCTGCGAAACAGAAAACTTTTGTCGGGATTTACCTCAATCCTCCATTTCCTAAACCAATCGCCTAGTGCGTTGGCTGAGGTCTGGAGGGTATGAGCGATGCTATCGGGATTATGTCCCGAGTAATAGATGGCCGTGTCGTCGGCAAATAGGGATAACTCTACTGGGGGCTTTTTGGGGATATCGCTAGTGAATAGCGTGAAGAGTGGGGGGGAGAGCACGGCGCCCTGAGGGACGCCGGCTCTGATAGGGCGGGGAGTGGAAAGCGCTCCTTCGATACGATATCTGAAGGAGCGGTTCGACAGAAAGTCTCGAATGATGAGCACGAGACGGTCCGGCACACCTAGTTGGTAAAGCTTATAAATTAAGCCATTGTGCCAGACTTTGTCGAAAGCCTTCGCTATATCAAAGAATAGGGCCCCCGTCACCAGACCGCGTTGAAAACGGCCGCTAATGTGCTCTACGATGCGGTGGGCTTGGTGGACACTGGAATGATGGGCTCTAAAGCCAAACTGCTCGTTAGGGACTAGGCTCTTTGCCTCGACAAAGTCCTTGAGCCGATTAAGAATAATCCGCTCGTAGACCTTGCCGAGGGCGCTGAGCAGACTAATGGGTCTATAGCTAGTCGGGAGGTTCTTGGGCTTTTTGGGTTTTGGGATACCTATCACTATAGCCTCTTTCCAAGCTTGTGGAAACAAGTTGTTGGACAAGGCGCCATTGAAGCTGGCAGCCAGTAGGACTATGATCGTACGTGGAAGGAGTTTAAGTGCCCTAGTGGTCAGTCTGTCAGTCCCGGGAGCTTTCCTAGGTTTGAGTTTCTTGATGATCTCCTCCACCTCGTCTTCCGTGACGGGGGGGAGGGGAGCATCAGGGTCCTCGACAGGGGGTAGGGCAGATCTACGTTCGACCTCAGCATCCACGTGGGCAAGGTGGGCTGGGTCGACTGGTTGGGAGCTGGGAGAGCACTGGGCCTCTAGGCTGTCGGCTAGGCATTCGGCTTTGTCTTCGTCGTCGAAGGCAATGCTTTTGTCCGGGCGGATAAGGGGAGGCATTGAGGCAACCTCAGTGACGCGCATATTCCTCTGAAGTTGCCAGAAGGCATGGTGGGTGGGTTCCAGTTCGCTCAGGGTCTTGTCGTATGGGTCCAATACAGTTGTTGTTATTTTACCCCTGGGTTCTTATATTGCTATAACGACGGTAAAATAGTCGAAATCCTAAAATATTTGGGCCATTTTCGCTTGCCAATTACATCCGTTTTTGACCAGTATATAAACGTTATGGCTGTTTGAATATCAGTTTGTCTATAAATAAACATTAAATTAATAATAAATAATAATAATAATAAAAATATTTATTTCATAAAACAGGATAACACATTGCACTTTCTATATTTGACATTACGTATAGCATATAGCATGTAACAATTTGTTACGCTTTAAGCACAGTTTTATACTCTATCTCTTAAACTAGCTCAGACCTGTATCTTAAGAGATAGGGTTCAGCCATTTAAATTTTAAAAACTGTATTATGCACAAGTGAGACTGTGTTGATTTTATACACAAAAGTTATTATGAAATAAGTACATATAATAACAAAGTATCTTTCTGTAGACGTATGTGAGAATGTTGTGTGTGTGTGATGATGATGTGTGTGGTGATGTGTGTATGTGTGTGATGATGCAAGTGTGTGATTATGTTAATTGATGTAGCGATTATATAGTTATAATGTAGTTTTTTAGTGAAATATTACGAGATATATGTCAGGAGATTCTCTGTTGTGAAGTAATCCTGCTGCAATAGTCATTGAGTGATTTTATGTTTTAGCGTGTGCCTGTTTAAATCAAGTAAGTTTAGTTTTTTGACGTAAAATGACGTATAATTGGTGTTTCGCAAATGAGATTTTATGTCTAATACCTGGCGGAGTGTTCCTGCGTTTTTCCGGGTTGGATCTGGGCAAAATCCAATCTGGGCAATTGTTTTGCTTTTTGTTTTTGAAAGCGTTGCCTTATTTTTTTATAAGCCCTCAGTCCCCAAATAGCTACTTTGCTAGCCAAGCTAATATTTTTTCGAATTCGGGAATCGAACCCGCAACACGCAACGTAGCAGCCTCGCATAGCCCCTGCACAACCGTGTCCTCAATTTATGTTTCAGTTTAAGTCATATCAATACGACATGAAAGAAGAAAAATAAATAAATTAGCAGTTCTCTTACTTACCATCTTGCTGACAAGTTTGTGTACCTACATTTATATATGTAGTAGTAAATATTCAGATACCTTCATGACAGTTATATATAACTTTATGAATTATATTTCATTACTTTTAACCTTTCAACATAAAAACATTTCGACGTAATATTAGGTATACTAAAGAGTTTAATTTTACGAAACGTTTGAGAGCAAAACAATAAGAAAAGGTTCATTACTAAATATTATCATATAAATTGAATATGAATCCTTTACAGGAAAATACGTGGATACGCTTTCTGGAATATTATTTTTAAAATAAATGAAATAAGTCGGCATAAACTGACGTTCATGTTTGTTAACAATTAGATACGAGTATATAGAAAACTAGATATGTTGCTATTTTCTTTTTCTGCTTAAAGGTTAAAAATTGTATACGCTATCCACTCTCACAAAAGCTCCCAGTCCTAGGTTTGCACTGCATGTGCTGATGGTGACCACCAAGGTTGTTTTGGTGAAGTAAAAATCTCAAACTCCTCGGCCTTGTCCCCCAAGAATGAATGCCTTTCGATTTTTAAGGAAGATTTTAGAAGGTTTCTACACGATAGGAAAACAGACTATCCGTGCTTAAAAAGTTAAGAATACTTATTGTAAATATTCATATAATATAGTCCCAGTTTCTCTGAACCTTACTTGCCCGATTTCTATATTTCTTCTAAAACAAAATACGCATTATTCCTCTTCATCTCCTCCAGGCCTCTTGCTGTTAATTCGACTGACGTAATCATTTGATTATGAGACGTATCATGAGATTTTTGCTTTTGACCGGAAAGATGTTACCGCATTGTGTCTTCATTATTAGGCTACCATATTGTAATCTTAATAGTGACGGGGCCCTATAGGGCCATTGCCTACCGGCGTTGCGGGAATGTTCTAACGAGATACCGCGGCCCCGGAACTTAAGGGCAGCTGAAGGAACAGGGTGGGTTTTTAGTCAGTAGAAGTCTGATTCCCCTCAGTAGAAGTCATTCGTTGATTTCTCCACCCAAAAAAAGGGAGTATCATCTTAGTTTTTTTAAATTACCGTTCTATTCTATTTAAACTTTATGTACAAGTGTTACAATTAAGCGCAGTTGTCCACATAGTCTTTAAAGTAAAATAAAATATTTTATTCTCTGTACCTATTCCACGCCTTTCCCTGTTTTGCCCGTTATGATTTGTGTGTCATACGAGTCATGAGATTTCACTGGCGCGTCACAGAGACACGACTCGTTTATTATTATTGTTTACCTTTCTGTCTTTGGCGGTAGGGGTGGATATTTTTAATAACAGGAGAAGGGTTGGTATGGTATGTGTCTTTATGTCAAGTGGGGTAGGTTTCCAGATGGCGTGTAATTAGAACTGAGATTTGTTTTTGTTACAGTCATTTTATCTATTACAATATTCTGCCTGTGACTTCGCTCGCGTAAACAGTGATTTCAACAAATAAAATGTCATGATTAGGCCTTTCAACTATCTCCACGCCAATATCACATCGATCGGTAGTTTCGTTTTGACGTGGACGAATGAAAAACAAACAATGATGAAGTATGTATTTTCAATTGACCAGTACGGATTGTATGGATTACAGAATATATTTTTAACCGACTTCAAAAAAAAGGAGGAGGAAATCAGGATCTGATGATGTGATCCTGGAGTAATCGAGGGAACTCTTCAAATATTACAGGCACACCTATAGCGTTTTGGGTATTTCTAATAGTACCTTATGTAGTTGCTCTCGATAAGCACCATTCGAAGAAGTGGAACTGATGATGAAGACCACAGATGGCCACCGAAACTACTCAATAATAAGTATTTCGTGGATTGCGATTAGATTACTTGAAGTTAAGCACTTTATGCTCGTCACAATGCATGTTGTGAAGTAGAACTG
Organism: Tholera decimalis; assembly: GCA_943138885.2. Taxonomy (NCBI): domain Eukaryota; kingdom Metazoa; phylum Arthropoda; class Insecta; order Lepidoptera; family Noctuidae; genus Tholera; species Tholera decimalis. The sequence goes on along the minus strand of OW964565.2, from coordinate 7,280,574 downwards.
ATGGTGATATACCAGGAGAACTCCTCAAAAATTAACGGCTCTGCACCGGGAAAAGCAATATTTAGTAAAAGGTGATAAGTAGTTGACATTTTGGCTTTGGTAGCTAGATAAATTACAAACCGACCCACTAAATAGGGTGAAAAAAAAATTTTTGCAGAAAAATAGAACCGACTTCCATATCAAAACACTACAAAGCCAAAAATAACTTTAATTTCGGAAGGCGGTGTTAAAAAAAAAGAAAATACAAAACAAATGACATCAACTACTTATCACCTTTTACTAAATATTGCTTTTCATAACATCGTCGTCGTAAGCGTGTATATTATAATAGAAGTCATTTCAGAGCTACGGCTTGCTGTATCTATCTAGAATAATATGTAATGAAAAAAGAACAATCATCCAAATAAACATATACACCAATAATAACCTTGAATAACATATTATCTTTATTATTTACATCATAGCTACAGATAAACCGAGAAGAAACAGTCCAAGACTGAAAACGAGTCTTCCTCCAGAGCTGCTTTCCAACCTGTAGTATCCCATTCCTCGAGCAACTTTATCCATCTCTATAAGACCAGCCATAATCTCCTCGTTATTGGGTATTATGAATTCCGTGGGCAGGAGGAAACCGCGTTCCCCAACGTCTCGAAGCTCGAAGAGGTAGACTATGGGTATCTCTGCAACGCCTTTGACCCAGTCAAAGCTTGAACCGCTAACTTCATCTGAAGGAAGAAAGAGAAAATCATTTCTTGTCACTGCAGGGGAGAGACATGAATAGTGGAGGCACAAATATCCCATCCCGCTACACTTCTTAGGAGAACACCTACTGCCTGAACAGAAACTGCAGTTGTCAATCTGAAAATCACTGAACTAATTGCCCAGGTCGGCCGCCCTAAATATAATCTGGCCAAATGGGGTATCCTTAACCCTGGTCGCAACGCCATTTTGGCCCGCGTAAAAAATATGGCGCAACTCTTATCATGTCTATTGTGCACGGCTATCTAGTCCTTGCAGGATCTTCACGAGGCCAATACAAGAGCTGTGCTGGTAGGTATGTATTGGTCCAAAAATGTTTGAATATGTCTTTGTTTCTTTCTTTTTTTTAAAATATTTATACGTATTATATGTTTTGAGAACGTTATTTATTGTTTTGTATTTTATATAGATAAATAGTACACCGTGGACTACCCGTGTATTTATTTTCTCCTTCTGTGTCAAATCCATCCAAAGGTTGTCTGTAAAAGATCGCTTTTAGCGATAAGACCGCCCATTGTATCACCCTTTTTAATTGTTAAGTCCATAATTTTGTTTTACTGTTATGGTGTACAATAAAGAATATATTTATCTAACTGCCTATCTAAAGCAAAGAAGAAGACTGTAGCGTGCCCACTGAAACCCAGCGCTGCGTATCTTTCGCACAGCAAATGCTAGCCCTAATATAATGTTTGTAACTTTGTGATTATAGTTGGTATGTCTGTATTCAACTAAAACGTTTTTCTATTAGACGAAGAAAATCAATTTATTTGACACAGATTAGGGAACATAATGAGTACCAAAAAATCCCAAACTTAATTTAATAAAATAGAGTTGTGTTTGCCTCACGGATGGGCAAGATAGGCCCGGTTCAACTACATTCAGGCCAACTGCAAAGTGCTTGACGCTGGACCTTATTTATTTATTTATTAGGGACAAAAAACAGTTACATGTTATGATATTACATTAATGTTCTTAAGATATTACAGGTAAACACATAACCCACACTATTGTCCACGGATTAATCAATAACATATTTAATGGAAAACGATAACGGATTAATAAAATTTAACTGTTAGTTTTAAACATTTTTATTAGAATTTAGATGCTAATGCACTGATAGCGAGTGTTTTAATTATTTTATTAGAAAGAGAGAAAATATCGATGTCTATGAAGTGTGTGTTCCACAAGACGACACGTAGAGGCACCCGTGCCCCGGCGTTAGTTTTGCATGCGTCCACATGGAACAAGCGTGGCACGTGAGCCCCCCGTCTAATAACAGTTCTAGGTACCGTGTAACATAATTGATTCGTAACAATCAAACCTATTATGGTACAAACCATACAGCATCATACACCTTATGCAGTGAAGAGGAGCTATAAATGTAAAGCTTGACTGCTTTATAGTGATTATACATATGTTTCGGTGCGCGTGTGTGTCTAGAAACATGATTCCATTAACATAATTAAAAAACCGTCGTCGGAACACCAATACAAAGTAGATTAGGGATGACTTCGTGGTGTAGGTGCTATAAAATACTTATATAAACTTTCATTAAGCGTTCGGCTAAGGAGTGGAAGTCTCTGCCAGAGTGCTATGTTTCCTGGTAGCTATAAACTGGAGGTCTTTAATAAGTTACTTCTAGGTAAACGTGCTTTATCTTCGACCACGTCATCGCTTACCATCAGGTGTGATGGTGGTTAAACGCGAGCCTGTTTATTAGTTGTAAATAAGTATATGATTTTCGTGAAATAGATTTATTAAAAAAAAAAACTACGTGATTATAGCCGCGGGCAGTTATCATTTCGCAATAATACTCACATAAAATATCGGCTGATGTACCAACTATGTAGTCCGTGTTATGTTTAGCTTTCAGTTTATCCATTCCTCTGATTGCAACCTCGTACTGAAATAGTAAAATTCTCAGTATTATATACTATTCAAGATGTAACAGATTAAGCGCAGAAATTTATTAGAATATTAAATTATAAGTCTAAAACTTCATCGTGTAAACGCAAAACGTATGTGCGTCATACAATATCCTTATGCAGACGTATACACACATGCAATAGCGCCCTCCACACGTAAAGTTCGGACCGCGGGAAATAGCACGCGCCGTTCCATCCCTCGCTCCGAACTGTGTACGTGTAGATGTGCGGGTCTAACAGTCCGATCTGGCATATCGACGCGAGCGCATGTCTCACAGTTTTACGCGCGCATCACGTATAAACGTAAATTACAAAAATGGCGGTTTGGAGCGTCCAAGCTATCACAGAGTTCATTCGTTTGTTCCGTGAACATCCGTGTCTCTGGAAGATAAAATGGAAGGAGTAGGTATAGTAACAGGAATATGAGAAACACATCATATGACGAGCTCGTTGATTTTTGCAAGTCTGTAGGTTTTGTTTCAGCTGATCGCGATTTCGTCAGCAATGAATGAAAAAAATCATAAATGTCCATATCTTTGTCTGTATTCCTTTACCCACACTCGTCGTTTTTTTCGGCTGTTTAAACTAACTACAAATCAAGCTAACGCGACGACCAAACGATCGTCCATTTTTAGGGTTCCGTAGCCAAATGGCACAAAACGGAACCCCTTATAGTTTCGACATGTCTGTCCGTCTGTCTGTCTGTCTGTCCGTCCGTCCGTATGTCACAGCCATTTTATTCCGAAACTATTAGAGCTGTACATGTGAAACTTGGTAGGTAGATGTATTCTGTAAACCGCTTTCTGAGTTCATGAAAAAAAAAATTAAAAAGAAGGGGGGCTCCCCATACATGGCACTGAAACTGAAAATATAATTTTTCATGAAACCTATGCGTGTGTGGTATCTATAGACAGGTCTTCAAAAATGACATTGAGGTTTCTAAAACCACTTTTTCATAAAGTTAATCGTGTAAAAGATATACACTTCCAAAGTGGTAAAATGTGTCCCCCCCTCTTACTTCTACAATAATGGAGTGATAAATTATACAAAAAATATATGCTATGTTTCTTAATGTAAGCTTTCAACCAAAATTGGTTTGAACAAGATCGGGTTTGCAGTTTTTGAGATACAGCATATTTTCTAAAACCGCAAATATAACTTTGTAATTCATACAAACACTATGACAAACAAAGTTATTTGGCGTAGTTTTAAAAATTGCAAATAAACTAGTTTTAAGAAATTATTAAGCTTTTTTTTTCAAATAAATATATTAAATTATATTTATTATAGTTACTACGGAACCCTTCATGGGCGAGTCTGACTCGCACTTGGCCAATTTTTCTTACTACTGCGTAAAAAAATTTTAAAAGTTATAACGTTCCACGCGCCAGTCCAAACTGCAGTCCAAACTCTTGAAAATCAATTTACACGCACAGTTCGGAACGTTGGTCTAGATTATGTAAGTTTCGTCTGCAATCCAAACCGTGAATGCATTTTTAACCGTAATTAGCAAAACAGTTTGATCCGCAGTCCAAAGTGTACAGATCTAACTGCGGTTTGGAACGCAGTCCAAGATGCGCGGTCCGAACTGTGTGGAGGGTGCTAATGTTAGCGGCTGACACGCACACGAGCGTATTTCTTTGAATTAAGGATTGTATTAATTTGTCATGATACTGTGGTTCCATTTTAAATGAAAGATTTTTACGTCAAAATTTAACACCTATTTTTTATGACGGAAATCGATTCAGAAGCCGATTCTGAATCAACTACTTTCAGGAATTGCGTTTCTTCTGTTACACGTTGTATATTAAGTTTATAAATCAAAGCTATAGAGAAAAGTTTTTGACTTAATAAAGGCTTTCAATGATAGTACAAATTATTTCTGTTAACACATTTGCTACTTAAGTCCTATTTTTGGCACCTATACATATATTAGTAAAATGAATTACGTAGTCGGTCTTTTTTACTACATAAAACGTACACGTATACGTAAACTATGCTCGAGGCATAATATGATATATTTTCATGTTTCGTGGGTGTATTTACAAGCATTTTATCATACATAATATTATGAAGAAACAGCCAAACCCGGACTTATGAATAGTAAGATTTAAATGATCTGAGCTCAGAATAAAAACCCCTCGTGATTATGAGAAGTCCAAAACTTATAGATTAACAGCGGGACATATGCTAGTTAATCATCAGTTTTCGATCGCCTTCTGCAAAACATTTTGATTTCATTTATTCATTCATATAACAAATCTCATTTTTTTTTAGTTCTTTGTTATTACAATTAATTACAGCTAAAAGGAGTAAGTTAAAAATAAACAAACATTGAAAATACAATCGAGTGGCATCATAATTATCATATGTTATTGATTATCAATAACATAAATATGATAATTACGATGTCAATCGATTGTAAGTAATTATTATATAAATTATTTTTAGAAATATTATGTCAATGATTATAATTTATTGTCTAAAAGTTGATCAATCATTTGCTTACCATATCTGTATAGTTTGGAGCTTCCAGGACAGCAGCGCCCTCCAAATGGCTGAAGGGTACCAGCACCATTTGAGAATACGAATGAAATGCGAAGTAGTAGACCATATTGCCTTGCTCCTTAATGGTCGTGACGTAATTGGCGATGGCTCGAGATTCAAGCTCCGAAAATTCTACTGGCCCGGCGAAAGTTTGATCGCAAGGGTTTTGAGAAGCTCCTACGGCTGAAAAATAAATTTATAAAACAATCATGAATGAATTTTCTGTTTTCTATCTGGCACATTACTTTGGAAAAGGTCATTGTTCCGACTCCATACATGTTACGCCTAAGAATCGTTCGAATCGAAAATGACTTAGATAGACTCTAAACATTTTATGGAATCATAGTAAATCAATTTTTAACACGCTTTTATTAGGTTGACCTGTATGTAACTAACTATGTAATGGAATCTAAGGTAACTAATTTAACCATCTTCCAAGGATCGTAGCGTAATGAAAATTGGCAGCTGTATGTAGTTCTGATGACAATATAATAATATGGTACTGTTGAACTGATCTGATGATGGAGCCGGAAGATATGAACTGGTACTTCATGATGGAAAATCGTATCATAGCTATTTTGGATTTCTTAGAAAAGTCTTGTAATGAACTTTGACCACGATTAGGTTTCAAGGATGATGAAGCCGGAAGATAGGCACTGGCATTCCATGATGGAATATCGTATCATAGTCGTGTTTAATGTGTGTTTTAAAGAAAATCCGTTTTGTTTTCTTAACCTTTCTGAATTACCACGTAATCCATAGATTTATTTTTTTATAGATGTCACTTTCAAATCTTTTGGGGGATCGACCGTTTAATTGTTCACTTTTTTATTTTTACGTGCATTTATATAAGCGTGTTTTTCTAGTGTTTTTGGATAAAGCAATAATTATTACTAACGGACATTTGAAGATAGAAAAATAATCAATTCATCGAAATCAAGTCCGAAAATAGCCAGGTAGTAAGATTCACAGAGTCCTTTATACACAGCCGAGTCTACCAAGTATGCAATCTGATCAGAGTCCGTTATCAAGCCAAAGTTGTTAGAATAAAACCATAAAACGCATATAAAATCGCAAAGAAAAGAACGTTGCAATAAAATTGAAACGAAGTGAAGTATAAGCACACCAGTGTTACCAATTACGAAAAGCTATCATACCCGAATGCCATGCCAGAAATTCCCGATAACGGTTTTTGTTTTTAAAAAATAATTTTTAGATATTCATTTATTTATTATCAATAATAGGATAGAGTGCCTATTTGATTTACTGAATTCATATTATTATGTACCTATATGTGATCAACTCAAATTCAGAAATAATCAGTCAATTGAACAAACGAATATGAGCTTCACTAAGTGAATGAGACAAAGCGTCAGTCTGAAGAAGCATGGGGGATTTCCCGTTCTCAATTAGCTGACGATTATATATTATTTACTAGGGTTAAATTAATCGGGCACGCCGCAATTGCGGCGGTAAGACCCCTCTTTGAGGAGTGGCTAGATCGGCGTCACGGCATCATGACCTACCGCACGACGCAGGTCCTCACCGGACACGGAAGTTTCGGGAGATACCTGTGTCTGATGGGAAAGGAACAAACGCCTGGGTGTCACCACTGCGAGGGTCGCCCTGAGGACACAGTAGAGCACACGGTGCAGGACTGCCCAGCTTAGGCAGAGCACTGACGTGTCCTCACGGCGGCGATAGGCGGAGACCTCTCGCGCCTGGCATTGGTCGAGGCCATGCTATGGGGCGAGAGGGAGTGGGAAGCAGTCGCCTCCTTCTGCGAAGCAGTCATGCTTCCGAAGGAGGAGGCGGGCCGTATGAGGGAGAGGACGGCGTCCTCCCTCCAGCCCAGCCGCAGTGGTAGACGCCCACGGCGTCGGACGTCGGCCGACGATCTCCGGCCACCGTTGGCGCGGGCATGCGGACAGTGAGTAAAGGGCAACTCGCTGTCCGACCATGGACCATGCCCGGGTCGACGGCGCGACGTGTTCCACGCGCGCCTCAAAGAGCGTCAGCAACATGACGAGGCCCCCCCCTGCAGAGGGCCGAAGCCTGCCGGTTTCGTGGGACTTATCCCATTACCGTGACCCCGGTACGTAAAGGGTTATTGAAGGAACACCGTGGATTTTAGTCAGTAAAAGTCTGACAGTCCCTCCCACCCTGCCTGGGGTGGGAAGACTTATTTGATAATTTTACCAAGCTAAAAAAAGGCGTTAAATTAATAACGTAACCCATTTAATATTTTATCATTATTTTTATTTCTATCTATACGTGGAAAATACCCGAAATAATCTGAATTTTATCAATTTCTGATTTAATCCTGACAACCGTCCGTATTTCCTGAAATCGGGGAAAAATCCCGTAAATCGGCAACACTGGCTGTCCAATAGACATTTTTATGGCACCACTCATCGGTTAATCGTGACCTAACTTTTTATTTTGAATTTATTTATTTCAAGTGTCCGTGGAATACTAAAATATGTTTCAAGCAGCATAAAAAGAAATGAAAATTATCATATAATTTATATTCATATCGGTTCATAGGCTAAAATCGAACAATGTCCTTTATATGATCATCATTGTTCCCATAACGGTGAAGGAAAACATCGTGGGGTACCCAGCATGTCCTAAGACCAAAAATTCGAAGACATTATGGTATCCACCAGCCCACACTGGGCCCGTGAGGTAGATTTCAAACCCTCTCATAGAGAGGAGGCCTAGGTCCCAGCAACGGGAATGTTGTAGACTGAAGTATTTATTATTATTATTTTCTGCCTCCGTGGTCGAGTAGTTTAGGCGTTTGCCTTGTGACCCGGTGGTTGTGGGTTCGATTCCCACGGGAAGCATACTTTGTAAAGTTGTTTCCAGTTTGGCTAGGACATTGCAGGCCTGAAACACCTGATTGTCTGATAAAAAGATGGTTCCGTGCTTCGGAAGGCACGTATAAGCCGGTGGTCCCGGTCGCCAAATGGCGGTCGTCAAAGTAGACCACGTCAGAGGCCCTTGAGGCGGTCTAGAAACTCTGACACCAGGGTGTATGGGGTCGTTAGACCTTACTACCCACACGATAAGAAGAAGATTATTTTAAACCTTACTTATGATTAAAATTTTTGATTCTGGTGTGCAAGACAAAAAAATAGACACCACACGTATAGGTTTGATGAAAATTATTTAATTAATTAAGACATTTTTAAGTTTCAGTTCAATTTCTGGGGAGCCCACTTATTATATGTTTTTTTTAAGTGGCTGTGACATACAGACGGATAGACAGATAGACAGATATGACGAATCTGTAAGGGTTTCGTTTTTACCATTCGCCTACGGAACCCTAAAAAACTATTCCGTATCGTAAAATGATACAATAAGAAGTCATTAATGGACGTAGAATATAAGCCTTGATCTATATGCAAACAAAAGTACTTATTTCAAAGTACATAATGCCGTATTGTAATTTAGCTGATAAAATAATTATATTTTAGCGCACGCGTACCTAACTAACCTAATCCATACCAAAGCGATATTGCTTAATTGTGTCAATATAAGTTACTAATACAAACGTTTTATCTGATAATGATTGCAGCTTATCATCAATCCATAAATGAAGACGTAATTAATGTACTGATTATACAGGACATCACGAGATTTTTTTTAATAGTGAAACTATAACTGATAATAATCGATATTATAGTAAAATATATCATCGAAAGAAAAAATATTTTTATCTTATGGTTGGATGTTTTATTTCTATTTCAAATTTAATTACTAATTTAAAACAGTAAAACTGGCTCCTAGATCATATTATAAAAGTAAGAAGTAGAAGAAGTTGATAACCCAACTTTCTTGATATCCTGAAATGTATTCTACATTTAATATCGGCGTCATCTAGCTAAACTAAACTTTTTACGCAAAAAATATGACGTGTAAAAGAGTTATGTATAAACAATTTATAAAATTAATATTTCATTTCACACATATATAAAAAACTCGTATCACAGTGTTCGTTGTCGAAGACCTACCAAGTGTATACAATTTTTTATAAAAATTGGTCAAGCCGTTTTTATAAAAAAATGTATACAATTGGTAGGTCTGAGAATAGATTGTAGGCTGCTTTTTTCCCTAGAAATAATTTATGTAGCAAAACAGCCACATAATTTACCGGGTCAGGTACTAATTATACAGAATTGATATGACCGAGGGGCTTTCCTTTAAACTGCGTATCACACACCATACCATTTTACCACCATATACCGTACCATTTTCAAGCTTTGTACCAAAAATCAATTAAACAGGGGAAGTAGTTTAGTCGCAAATGATTTTGATGAGATGCACCTTAAAGCGATAAATCTGACCAAGACAAGAGATAACACACGCCTCGCTACGTTGCCACTTTGTTACCTAGGTATTTAAGGTCAGTCACATTAATTTACAAAGGGTGGTTGCATTTTACTATGATTTGTAAGCTATTTAGGTTGTTCGAAAAAAAAATATTTAGCTCTTTATATTTTTCAACCGACGACCAAAAGAGGAGGTTATCAATTCGACGCGTATATTTTTTTTTTTTTTTATATATGATCACCGAGTACTCGAAGACGGCTGAACCGATTTGGAAAATTCTTTTTTTGTTTGATAGGGTATACTTCGAAATTGGTACCATTTGTCACCAAGTCAGGATCTGATGATGGGATCCTGGAGAAATCGAGGGAACTCTTCAAATATTATAGGCATACCTATGGCGTTTTGGGTATTTCTTATAGTAACTTGTGCAGTTGCTCTCAAAAAGTACCATTTCGTCGCCGTATGTCGCCGAAACTACTCAATAATAAGTATTTCGTGGATTGCGATTCGATTACTTGAATATGGATATTAAGCACTTTATGCTCGTCACAATGCATATGGTGATGTATAGCTGATGGTGAGGTACCAGGAGAACTCCTCAAAAATTAACGGCCCAGCATTGGGAAAAGCAATATTTTGTAAAATTTTATAAGTAGTTGACATTTAGGCTCTTGTAACTAGGTAAATTAAAAATCAACCAACTAAAAAGAGTGAAATAAAAACATTTTACCAAAAAATTAAACCGACTCCCAAAAAACACTGCAAAGTGAAAAATAACTTTAATTTCGGAAGTCGGTGCCAAAAACTACCGAAATTAAATTATTTTTCACTTTGTAGTGTTTTTTGGGAGTCGGTTAAATTTTTTGGTAAAAAGTTTTTTTAACTGTATCAAATTAACACTAAGCACGTATAGTATACGTAGTGTAATTTAATGCCCCTCTGTCGTATCAACTCTGTATAACTTGTACAGACCCTTTTTCTCTGGGGCAACATCATTAAATTACTCCCGCTCTGCGTGTAGCGGAGATTAGTGTCAGATCTCTACTGCTACGACGACGACGTTATGAAAAGCAATATTTAGTAAAAGGTGATAAGTAGTTGATGTCATTTGTTTTGTATTTTCTTTTTTTTTAACACCGCCTTCCGAAATTAAAGTTATTTTTGGCTTTGTAGTGTTTTGATATGGAAGTCGGTTCAATTTTTCTGCAAAAATTTTTTTTTCACCCTATTTAGTGGGTCGGTTTGTAATTTATCTAGCTACCAAAGCCAAAATGTCAACTACTTATCACCTTTTACAAAATATTGCTTATCCCGGTGCAGAGCCGTTAATTTTTGAGGAGTTCTCCTGGTACATCACCATCAATTCTACTTCACCACATGCCTTGTGACGAGCATAAAGTGCTTAATATCCATATTCAAGTAATCTAATCGCAATCCACGAAATACTTATTATTGAGTAGTTTCGGTGGCCATCTGGGGTCTTCATCATCAGTTCTGCTTCCGCAAATGATGCTTATTGAGAGCAACTACAAAAGTTACTATAAGAAATACCCAAAACGCTATAGGTGTGCCTATAATATTTGAAGAGTTCCCTCGATTTCTCCAGGATCCCATCATCAGATCCTGATTTCGTGACAATGGGACCAACTAGAAAGTATACCCTTTCAAACGCAAAAATAATTTTTCAAATCGGTCCAGCCGTCTCCGAGTTATGAGGTAACATACATGAAAAAAAAAAAAAAAAAAAAGTTCAAGACGAATTGTAAACCTCCTTTTTTTGAAGTCGGTTAAAAAGGCTGTCAACGATGTATATAAAGACATTCTATAGTATATTTAATAAAAATATTGCACCCGTGCGAAGCCGGGGCGGGTCGCTTTTTTTTTTTTTTTTTTTTTAACGTGGTAAAATTATCAAATAAGTCCTCCCACTCCGGGCAGGGTGGGAGGGACTGTCAGACTTTTACTGACTAAAATCCACGGTGTTCCTTCAATAACCCTTTACATACCGGGGCCACGGTAACGGGATGAGTCCCACGACCCCGGCGGGCTTCGGCCCTCTGCAGAGGGGGCCTCGTCATGTTGCTGACGCTCTTTGAGGCGCGCGTGGAACACGACGCGCCGTCGACCCGGGCATGGTCCATGGTCGGACAGCGAGTTGCCCTTTACTCGCTGTCCGCATGCCCGCGCCTACGGTGGCCGGAGATCGTCGGCCGACGTCCGACGCCGTGGGCGTCTACCACTGCGGCTGGGCTGGAGGGAGGACGCCATCCTCTCCCTCACGCGGCCCGCCTCCTCCTTCGGAAGCATGACTGCTTCGCAGAAGGAGGCGACCGCTTCCCACTCCCTCTCGCCCCGCAGCATGGCCTCGACCAAGGCCGGGCGCGAGAGGTCTCCGCCTATTGTCGCCGTGAGGACACGTCGGTGCTCTGCCCAAGCTGGGCAGTCCTGCACCGTGTGCTCTACTGTGTCCTCAGGGTGACCCTCGCAGTGGTGACACCCAGGCGTCTCTTCCTTACCCATCAGACACAGGTACCTCCCGAAACTTCCGTGTCCGGTGAGGACCTGCGTCATGCGGTAGGTCAGGACGCCGTGACGCCGATCTAGCCACTTCTCAAAGAGGGGTCTTACCGCCGCAATTGCGGCGTGCCCGGCCGTCGGTTGCGACAGTCGTTCCCTCCATACTGCCCTGAGATCGCGCCGGAGCTCTTCCCGCCGCGCCTCGACTTCTCGAGGCAGCGGGGATACGCCCCGGCGCTGCGCCTCCACGCGCCATTCATAGACGCGCCGGAGGGCAGTCGCCTCCAGATCCCAGGGCAGCAATCCGGCAAGGAGGTTGGCCGATTCGCCGGCGATCGTGCGGTATCCCCGGATCATTCGGATAGCCATGACCCTCTGGCATGCGACCAACTTTAGTGGTCGCGTCCGGATGCACAGGGCCCACACTGGGGACCCGTAGAGGGCCATGGACCGCACGACGCCGGCGTACAGCCTTCGGCAGGAGGCGTTTGGCCCGCCGAGATTAGGCAGGAGTCGCCTGAAGGCGGCTGCTGCCCGGTTCAGCTTTGGGGCCAAACTCAGGAAGTGCTCCCTGAAGTTCCACCGGCTGTCGAGGACGAGTCCCAGGTACTTCATCGTCCTCCCGACGCCGATGCGAACCCCCTCCACCGTTATGTGGGACTCGGACCGTGGCGCGTTCCGACCGCCATGAAAGCACATGGCCTCGGTCTTGTGCAGCGCCACGTCGAGTCCCAACTGCCGGATCCTATGAACGACTGTCGCAACCGCTTGCGTCGCCAGGTCGGCCGCCGCCTGGTGCCACTCTCCCTGCGCCAGGACGAGCGTGTCGTCAGCGTAACATACTACGCTGACGCCGTCAGGGAGGTCGCCGCGCAGCACCCAGTCGTATCCGATGTTCCACAGGGGCGGCCCCAAGACCGATCCCTGTGGGACACCGCACGACATCTCTCGCCGGTTCCACTCTCCCCGGTGACCGGGGTAGATGACTGCTCTGTCCGTCAGGTAGTCCTCGACTATGCGACGGAGGTAGGTCGGCACCCGGTGATACCGGAGTGCCTCCCTGATGCAACTCCAGGGCAGGGTGTTAAAGGCGTTGGTGATGTCCAAAGACACCGCCAAGACGACCCTGCCCCGGGATACCGCGTCCCCCGTCGTGAGGGCTCTCACGCGCATGATGGCATCCACCGTCGAGCGCCCCCTGCGGAAGCCAAACTGGCACTCCGCAAGGTCCGGGCCCACCCGATTCAGGTGCCCGAAGAGGCGGTCTGCAATTACTCTTTCCAAGAGCTTGCCCGCCTCGTCGAGCAGCACGATGGGCCGGAATGCGGACGGAGAGTCCGCAGGGCGCCCGGCTTTCTGGATCAGGACCAGCCTTCCCGTCTTCCAGCGAAGCGGAAACTGGCCCCTCTCCAGGCATGCGCTAAAGAGCCCCCCTAGTCGAGGCCCGAGAGTCTCCGAGGCCAGGACCCACGCTTTCCCTGGCAAGCCGTCGGGTCCTGGGGCGGTATTTTTGGCCTTGAGCCGTTGTACCGCCACTCTCAAGTCTATCTCGGTCACCTCTGGAGCGTTGTAGACGTCGTCGTCGTTGTGGTCCGCGTTTGCGCCAGCTTCAGGTTCCGTCGGAGACGGAGCCATGGGCGGGGGAGCATGCTTCCCTCGCGATGGGAACAAGGCGCTCACCACGTCCTCCAATAACTGAGGCTGGAGACTCTGCGTCAACGGGGGAGCCCAGGGGCGGAGCTTCTCTCGCACCCACTTGTAGGGGCGGCCCCATGGGTCCCCGTCTAGAGTCGCCAGCATCTCCTCCCGGGCCAGTTCCTTGGCCCGCCAGATCTCGTCTCGGAGGACGGCCTTCGCTGCCCTGTAGCCCTCGTACAGCTCCGCCTCTACAGTCGCCGCATCCGAAGGTCGGGTGCGGCGCCTGCGGAACCTGGTGTACCGGCGTCGCGCCGCAACGCACGCTTCGCGCAGCGCTGCTAGTTCGCTCGACCACCAGTACAGCTGACGCCGGGCGCGTCCTTGCCGGACCCGGGGCATGGCCACGTCGCAGATCTCCGACATGGCCTCCCGGAACCACTCCGCCTCGTCGTTTATGTCGGCAGGCCTGTCCGGGGGTGACCCCCAGGCCTGCACGATCGAGGCTTCCAGTAATAGCTCCCGGTCCATCTGCTTCAGCGCCCATCGCGGACCACTCAGGTCCCGTCGGACCGGCGCGTCTGGGGTCTGGGTGGAGACGTCGAACCGGATATACCGGTGGTCGGAATAGGTCTCCACCTCCTCCACAACGCGCCAGTCGGTGACGCGCGGTGACAGGCTAGGGGTGGCGAACGTAACGTCCACCACCGACTCGCCCGTAAACCGCACGCACGTGGGGACAGAACCCCGGTTCTCGATCACCAGGCCCTGTGCACGGGCCCAGTGCTCGAGCATCCTGCCCCGCCTATAGTCCGTGGACCGGGAACCCCAAGCCGGACTTTTGGCGTTGAAGTCCCCGAGGACGAGGGCGGGGAGGGAACCGAGGGCGACGACGACGTCTCCCAGCTCCGTTAGGGAGTTCTGGAACTCGGCGAGAGTTCGGTTCGGGGAGAAATAAACGCCTACCACAGCGATCTCCCCGAACCGTGCTGCGACGATCCCACGCCCTCTCTTGACGCGATCGAGGGGCGGGGTACCGGCGGCGGCCGACGAAACGAGGGTCACCGAGCCGTCCAAGTCCGCCACCCAGTCATTCCTGGGCAGGACAAAATACGGCTCGGCGACCACGGCGACGTTGATCAACCACTGCGCCATGCTCTGGAGCAAAAGTTCCTGAGCAGCGGCGCAGTGGTTGATGTTCGCCTGGAGGAAGCGCAATGGGGCCATTAATCGGGATCCATTGCAGCCTCCTCCAGGGCCCCTCGCGGGGGTTCAGCCACGACGGCGGCGGCAGTAGCGACGGCGGCGGCGGCGGCGGCGGTGGCGGTGACGACGGCGGCAGAGGGCCTACCTCTGCGCCTGGCTTTGGTGGGTGGGGCGCAGGACTTGCCCCCAGCCCGGTGATCGGCCGGCTTGCCAACCGCCTCACATGCGAAGCAGTGAGGCGGACGGAGCACGAGCCGGCCTTGTGACCGAGCTGACCGCAGCGGAAGCACCTATCGCTGCGGTCTACCTCCGAGGTGCACACGCATGCCGCATGGTTGCCCACTTGGCAGCGGAAGCACCTCAGGGGTCTGGGGTCCAGGACTTTCACCTGCGCAGACACCCAACCAACCAGGAGCCTTCGGCCCTCCTGGATCTTTTTGGCCGCCGGGACGGGGCAGCTAACCGTAATGGTTTGCCCCCCCGTGAAGCCAGGACGCAGGGCGCCCGCCTTCACCTGATCGGGAGGGCACCCCCCAGTCCTGGCTACGGCGGCCACCACTTCCTCGGCCGTCACGGAGTCATCCAGACCCAATATGCGCATGTCTGCGCGCTTGGTGGGTCTGGAGACTCGGGCCTCCTCCGCATTTAAGGACGCTCTGAGCCGTTCGGCCAGAGCGTCAGCGGCAGGGCCACTGGCCGCGCCGGGGATCTCCAGCATCCGAGCCCCCGTCGCAGTGACCCGGTGACGGAGGCCGCCGACGATGCCGAGCTCCGTGATGTCGATCGCCATCCGCGCCTTCGCCAGCACGTCGCGGTACGACACGCCCCTCTTCACCGCGTCCGGCTGCAGTGTGATCACTACAGCCGCGGTCTTGGGGGCGCGCAATCGCGCCGCGGCGTCTCGCCACCGCCGTCGCTCCCTTCTCCGCGAGGTTCTGGCTGCGCCAGCAGCCTTCCTCTTCTCCCCGGCCACTTGCCAGTCGGCGCCGGCCGGAGGAGTCTTTGGAGGAGGCTGCTGGGACGGCTGGTTCCCGGCCTGGGCCTTCTTCCCTTTGGCCGCCTGTTTCGGCCCCGCAGGTGTCGGGGTCGGAGGCGGCTTTGGTGGGCCCGGTTTGGGCTTGGCCGGGGCCGTCTTCGCCCTCGCAGGAGCCGCCGTCGCTGGGGCCGTCTGCCCAGTGGCCGTCTTTGCCTGAGGCGGCCTCGTCGCCGTCCGGGGAGGCTTGGACGCGGCCGCATTCGCGTACGAAGGCGCCGCCAGCGGGGGTCGCAGCACGCGGCTCCCCAATACGGAGAACCGCTGCTGGAAGGCGGCCAGCTCCTGTCGCACCAGGTCGAGAACCGAGTTCTCCGCTGGTGTGGGCTGGCGTTTCTCCTTTTGGCCCCGCGGCGGCGCATTCCGCTGGCCGTCTCTCCGGATTGCGGCCAGGTCCGCTTTAGGGCGGCGTTCTCCCTCTGGAGAGCCTCTATGGCGGCAGTCAGGCGGGTGACCTCCGGCCGCAGATCGGACATATCGTCCCCTGCAGCCGGAGCCACGCCGTAAGTCCGCGCGGCCGCTATGATGGAGGCCATGGCTTCGCCGATCGCGTCCTCCTTGCTCTTGCGGTTGCGCTTTCGCGAGATGGTACGGATGGCAGCCGCCACGGCCTCTTCTAGTTTGGCCTCGCTCGGGGCCAGACCTTGGGCTTTCCAGAGGGAGGCCCCCTCCCCGAGGTCTTGCCTCGGCCTTTACCCCGCACGCTAGTGGGGATCTTGCGGGCCGAGACAAGCCCCTCCTCCGACGACGACTCGTCGTTGCGGGGGCGCTTGAGGAACTCCTTCCTCCTGTCGGCGCCCCCCTCGTCACTCCTGACTGCGCTCCCGGAGATCAAGCTCTGGAAGCTTTCGGCGTCCGATGCCGACTCGGTTTCCGACCCGAGCACCGGCGCCCCTCTCCTCCGCGGAGCAGCGCTCTGCGCTCGCTCAACGTTCGGTGCCGGTGAGGTGGACGTGCTGGACAAGTCCAGCGACTCCACCTCACGGGCACGTGAGCCTCCCTGGCTCAATGCGGCGACTGCCGGGGTAAAATTGGGGTAAAAGCTCTTGTTGTCCCCCCCAGAGTACGGTGGGACTGACCGGACGTGTCCGGTGCGGGACTCCCCAGCTGCGGAGCAGCTGGGACCCGCCTGGGTATATTTGCCAAAAACTTTGTCTGCCATATTGTTTACTTTTTTAATGAGGTGAGTTCCTCCGACCCTATCTCCCATTTCCCCTCCCCTGGTTCACTTCACGGTTACGTCTAAAGATTAGACGCATACTGGAAGTGAACCTTTCCTCCCCCTTGACCCGATCTCTGAGACCGGGCCCCGCGCCGTCTAGAAGCTCGAGCTAGCTGCTCGATCCTCCAGGCGGCGCGCCTTTCCCCCGGTGTGTCCCTCTTGGTCTGGTTTCTCCCTCTGGGCCCGTCCGGCATGAGTGCCTCTACCGGCATGGCCCCAGAGATCATCGAAACACGCAAGCCCCACCACGACGACAACGTGGGGACACAGTTGGTGGGGGGGGGGGGGGGGGGCGGGTCGCTAGTCAAATACATACTTTAGATGTAATATGTTGCATTTAATGTATCTATACCAAAATTGCCCTTGACGGTTTATCATTCAAATTAATATCTTTAAAGATAATAGATAGATAACTATACTCTTTGATAATAATATTTTTTAAATGATTACAAGAGATATAAACTGTGGGGGCTTAGTCAGGCCGTACAACTGTCCCAGTAATAAACTGGTATTCTATTCCATCATTATACTGCACAAGTTGATAGCACAAAAATATCGTAAACACATTGTTATTAAAACATTTTAAAGTACCGGCAAAGAATATGAAGTGAAATGAATTTGAAGTCAATTAAAAAGAGTAAATAGGCATCTTCTGGGCTCGCTCGTCCCATCTTAGACCTCATCTATCGCTTACCATCAGACGAGATCGAGGTCAAGAATGGGTCCATCCTTAATAAAAAATATAAAACAGTAATAAAAAAATTGTTCAAGAGTTTTCTTGAGTTATTGTTGTTGAATATTAATACCTTAAGCGCACGCGGTATTTCCTAACGAAATAATGCGGCCCCGGCATGCAAGAGCAACTGAAGAAATAGGGTGTATTTTCAGTCAGTAGAGATCTGACACTAATCTCCGCTACACGCAGAGCGGGAGTAATTTGATGATGTTCCCCCAGAGAAAAAGGGTCTGTACAAGTTATACAGAGTTGATACGACAGAGGGGCATTAAATTACACTACGTATACTATACGTGCTTAGTGTTAATTTGATACAGTTAAAAAAACTTTTTACCAAAAAATTAAACCGACTCCCAAAAAACACTACAAAGTGAAAAATAACTTTAATTTCGGTAGTTTTTGGCACCGACTTCCGAAATTAAAGTTATTTTTCACTTTGCAGTGTTTTTTGGGAGTCGGTTTAATTTTTTGGTAAAATGTTTTTATTTCACTCTTTTTAGTTGGTTGATTTTTAATTTACCTAGTTACAAGAGCCTAAATGTCAACTACTTATAAAATTTTACAAAATATTGCTTTTCCCAATGCTGGGCCGTTAATTTTTGAGGAGTTCTCCTGGTACTTCACCATCAGCTATACATCACCATATGCATTGTGACGAGCATAAAGTGCTTAATATCCATATTCAAGTAATCGAATCGCAATCCACGAAATACTTATTATTGAGTAGTTTCGGCGACATACGGCGACGAAATGGTACTTTTTGAGAGCAACTGCACAAGTTACTATAAGAAATACCCAAAACGCCATAGGTATGCCTATAATATTTGAAGAGTTCCCTCGATTTCTCCAGGATCCCATCATCAGATCCTGACTTGGTGACAATGGGACCAATTTCGGAGTATACCCCATCGAACAAAAAAATAATTTTCCAAATCGGTTCAGCCGTCTTCGAGTACTCGGTGATCATACATAAAAAAAAAAAAAAAATATATGCGTCGAATTGATAACCTCCTCTTTTGGTCGTCGGTTGAAAAATATAAAGAGCTAAATATTTTTTTTTCGAACAACCTAAATAGCTTACAAATCATAGTAAAAAGCAAATATTTTAAAATGAAGGGGGCTCTCCATACATGGAACTGAAACTGAAAATATTTTCTTTCATGAAACATATACGTGTGTGGTATCTATAGACAGGTCTTTAAAAATGACATTAAGGTTTCTAAAATGAATTTTTCATAAATCTAATCGTTTAAAAGATATACGCTTCCAAAGTGGTAAAATGTGTGTGTCCCCCCTCTAACTTCTATAATAATGAAGTGAAAAATCAAAAAAAACCATATGTTGTAGATCTTAATGTAAACTTTCAATCGAAATTAGTTTGAACGAGATCGAGTCAGCCGTTTTTGACATACAGTATATTTTCTAAAACCGCAAGTGTAACTTTGTAATTCATACAAATACTATGAAAAACAAAGTTATTTGGCATAGTTGTAAAAATTATAAATAATCTAGTTTTAAGAAATTTGTAAGGTTTTTTCTTTTTTTTTTCTTATAAATATATTAAGTATATTATATTTATTATAGTTACTACGGATTACGGAACCCTTCATGGGCGAGTCCGACTCGCACTTGGCCAATTTTTTTACCATTGTCTATAAAAATGGCAAAAAAAACATGTCTGTTGCATAGGAGAATTAAATATTTGTTTTATTTTAATTTAATTATAAAGTGAATATATAACTAAATATTTTGTAAATATTTCAAGCGGATACCTGTTGCCGTTATCAAAATCGAGCAAAAACGAGCAAAAATATCACGTTTGTTGTATGGGAGCCCCCTTAAATATTAATTTTATTCTGTTTTATACCTAGTATTTGTTGTTATAGCGGCAACAGAAATATATCATCTGTGAAAATTTCAGCTGTCTACCTATCACGGTTCATAACATACAGCCTGGTGACAAATGGACAGAAGGACAAACCGACAGACGGACGGACAGCGGAGTCTTAGTAATAGGGTCCCGTTTTACCCTTTGGGTACGGAAACCTAAAAATGGTTAATTTGGGTTATTCTCAGGAGACAGAAAAGCACGTTTGCACGATTGCACGTTTAATGTCTTTTTTAACCGACTTCAAAAAAAGGAGGTTTACAATTCGTCTTGAACTTTTTTTTTTTTTTGTTTTTTTTTATGTATGTTACCTCATAACTCGGAGACGGCTGGACCGATTTGAAAAATTCTTTTTGCGTTTGAATGGATATACTTTCTAGTTGGTCCCATTGTTACGAAATCAAGATCTGATGTTGGAATCCTGGAGAAATCGAGGGAACTCTTCAAATATTATAGGCACACCTATAGCGTTTTGGGTATTTCTTATAGTACCTTGAGCAGCTGCTTCCGAAAAGTATCATTTGGGGAAGTTGAACTGTTGATGAAGACCACAGATGGCCACTGAAACTCCTAAATAATAAGTATTTCGTGGATTGCGATTCGATTACTTGAGTACGGATGTTAAGCACTTTATGCTCATCACAATGCATATGGTGATGTAGAGCTGATGGTGATGTACCAGGAGAACTCCTCAAAAATTAACAGCTCTGCACCAGGAAAAGCAATATTTTATAAAAGGTGATAAGTTGTTGACATTATGGCTTTTGTACCTAGATAAATTACAAACCGACCCACTAAAAAGCGTAAAAAAAAAAATTTTAGCAAAAAATAGAACCGACTTCCATATCAAAACACTACAAAGGCAAAAATAACTTTAATTTCGGAAGGCGGTGTCTTTAGTTTTGTATATATTTTCGTTTTTGACACCGCCTTCCGAAATTAAAGTTATTTTTGCCTTTGTAGTGTTTTGATATGGAAGTCGGTTCTATTTTTTGCTAAAAATTTTTTTTTAGGACATAAAATTCCATTGTATATTGTTTTGATCTACATATCTCTCAAGATTTTGCTATCGTTTTTTCAACACATAAATTAATTTTATTTGTGTACATAGGTCTTAAGGCCTATATATTTTTATAAATGCATCTCTATGTCCTGCCACAGTCAGTAGCATACAGATTCATAACATTCGATGGCAATGAAAGCGCACAAAATGTTTTTTTTACGACATCACATTACAATACATATTTTGAAGTTCTTGGCTTTTCTCTTACATTATGATGCTTCGATATTGTAAAAACCTTCCTCTTGAATCTCTCTGTGTACTGACTAAAATACATTAAAATCCGTTGCATAGTTTAAAAGATCTAAGCCTACAGAGGTAGAAGCGTCTTTGTATTATACTATGTAGGGAAAAGAAATACTTACACATCCAGACAAATCCAAAGTTTCTATTCAAATCTATTCCATTACTATAATCATCACCCTGAGCACAAGTCGTGTGGTTGAGTCGGTTTCTATTCTTCCTCCACATTCTATTCTGTAATTAAATTATCAAAATATGTTATAAATTTATTTAATGTTTTAAATCCCAATAAATGTTACCAAAATTAAAATAAAAATAAAATGTGATAACTATAAAACGTGTAACGGAAACCCCATATCTATCCAAAAGGACCGAAGACAACATCTGGTATGGAGTCTCCATGCAAAGTTTCAGCTCAAAATAAGTGACAGAATTGACCCCAAATTATTGGTTTCATATGTTTCTTGAATACCAGTAATAACAAACGTGTCACAGCACTATGAGGGTCATCACTTTCCACGTCACTTGCCAATAAAACGATAATTCTCTTCTTCTTCTTAATTTGAAAAATTCGGTCTTTGGTATCAATGTATTGAAATTTCTAATAAGTTCCACACATATAGACATAGGATTACAAAACCCTTGCTATATCGTTTGTTATCATACAAAGAAGCTCTGCACTTGGTATGTATATACCCTTTAATTACACGTTGTATAGTCTATCAGATTTTCTTTGCAAGTAGACATGTTATCTTCCAAACCGTTGATGTGCGAAATATTAACTAAATATATATTTTTTACAAAAATAGTAGCAGTAAAGTTTCCACATAAATCACGGATCCAAATATGAATAATTACACTCTTTTTGGAAACACGTTGAACGTTATCTACATAAAATAAATATCAAATATCTAAAGCCATAGTCCCTTAGTGCCTGTAATAAAAATCAATCTCTTACATCAGAGAAATACAGAATCTACGATAACATTTATATGAGATATTTTGATGCCAAAAGTAGTCAAGACCTATTCCCTCTGACGCGGTAATCCAAAATCATGAAATTTGGTAAAAATCACACCGAACGAATAAACGCAAAACGCACCGCTTTTTATTTATTACATAAATAAATATTATTTGTGCGACTACGAAATTACGTTTGCAGTTTTAAAACGACCGTGACATATATTATATTGGAATAAATTTTATCAACTGCAAATTTATCTTTGTCCTTCAATCTTACGTATCTTTTTATAGATAATAGGCTCGCGTTTGACCACCATCTCACCTGATGGTAAGTGATGATATGGTCGAACATGGAGTACGCTTAGCTAAAAGTAACCTATTCACTCTTGACTTAAAGACCCCCAGGTTATAACTATCGGGAAACACAGACTCCGGCAGGGAATTCCACTCCTTAGCCGTACGCAAAATAAAAGTATTCTCAAAACATTTTGTGCGTATGGGTAGGATTGTATCTTATTTTCAGATTAATATTCAGTGCTTTTATAGTATACGAACTTGTTCGGTACCCTACATTGTTCATAAACCAATATGCAATATAGTTTTTAAAATTAATAATGAAATATTATTTCAATACTCACGTCGCTAAATGTGTATGCATAGCCATCAGGATTGACCACAGGGAATATATGCCAAACAATATTTTCAGCCATTAATCTAACATCAGGATCAGTACTGGTGAGAAGTTCATTGATGATGTAAGTCACGGTAGCAGGCGAGATCCATTCTCTCGCGTGGATGCCTCCCTCGATCATAGCAATGACAGGTTTTTCTCGCTTCTTGAAGTCAATTTTGACACCTCTAATCGGTCTATCTTCGCCTGAATTGCCGATAGTTACAAGAGAAACAATTTCAGGGTAAATTTCTCTCGTTTTGTCGAGCCATTCAAAGATTTCCTCTAAAGTCTGGTAGTATGTCCAAGCATAACTGCCACTTCTAGTGAAAGGCCTTTTGAGTTGGGCATCAATTTGTCTGAAAGATTAAAGACGTATATATTGCCGTAAATTTTTAAACTAGCATAGCCTTTGACACTATTATTCGAATTAAAAAGGGGATATATGCCATGTTTATTTATTGTTTCGAGTACCCAATATTTAAGTACTGTTTCAAGTAGATCACGGATGAGTTGAACCGTGATTATGGAACATGACCATGGTTTTATCTTCTAATAGTATATCATATTTTCTTCAGACACGTTGATAGTTTCTTTATTATTATATATATTTAAAATAAAAACTTACTCCTGTACATCTTCAATAACAACTCTAGCTGGAATTTTCACACTTTTGAAATAATTCTCGAATTCTGTTAGTTTTCCTGGAGCCACCATAATCCTCACATCACTATTAACTGATACAATATCACTCCAAAAATCATATTCGTTTTGTTTTTTCAAGTCTTTCAGTATTTGGACTTCATCATCGGAACTTGGTACTATTTTGTACACTTTATAATTCCTATAACTTACATATTCTGCATTTATTGCAGTTACTACTGCTAGTATTATAAATATTTCTTTGAGTTTCATAACGTACAACACCGTCGTACGATCCAAATGAAATGGATTCCATGGATAATTAATAATCGTAGGTATTACAATTGATAACATTATCATCTTCTAGTTATATATTTATTTCATTGATAACGTCATGTTTTATATTTTTATTATAGTGTTTTGGAATTAGCCCAGGTCAATAAATATTTATATAAGACAAATAAATTATTTAAAGATAAACTTATTGCACACATCTTTTTATTATTATTCAAGTTACATATAAACGTTTATGAAAACAAAATGAAAACGTTGGGCTTTTAATTCTTAGAATTTTGATATAATTAGACATGTAAAAAAACTAGAATGTTTTGTTCTTTCAATTTAAAACCGCATAGTCATGTTAGTTGCGGCTGCCAGCTGATAAGGGCGTTAAGAGATTCAATAAGGTAAGAATATTCAAAAATTAAATTTATATAATGCAATTAAAAACAACATTTGTATGTTTTTGCCTGTATTGAAACTTAGGATGGGTGTTCTATGCGAAGGATGTCTGTAAAAAAATTCAGTGCCACATATCATCGGCGTAGATGGAAATCTAAATAAAACTAATATTTTGGTTAATTTGTCAACAGCCAATAAATTATATGTACAAAGAGAATTGATATAGTGAGGTCATCATTATCTACTTAGCTTTTTCCTAAATATGTTGGGGGTCGGATTCCAATCTAACTGCATGAAACTGGATATTAGGCCTAATTAACGGAAACACGGCGCGTCACGCGTTGTGATAGGCTGCACGACCCGCACTAAATTCAAACATATGGCGTATATATATGAGAGCGTTTACGGAGAAGCGATTTTATACGCGTTTGCTTGAAATGGAGCGTTTTTGGCGGCCGAGCCCGCGGATGGCACCGACGCGTCTCACGCGGTGGTACACGCAGCGGTTCAATTCTCGATGAAGCAGTGCCTGCGGCGTAACCTTCTGCCTCTTCAATAGATTATGATATGATCGACTTTTTATAGAAGAATATTCTATGTTAAAAAGTGCATTATTTAATACAAGAAGTGGCCCAGTGTTTATAGCAGCGGAAAATGAGAAATTTGGGGAATATGCAACTCTTTATAGTCAATAAGCGAAAGAGGTGACGATGCGTGCGCCGCTGCGATGCCAGCCGCGTGCTTCGCTTCACGCTTGAGGATTCGCCGCGGGCGCAGTGACGGGCACCGCTACTCTTCCCGTCTCGCATCTCTATGAGCAGCATCGTATAGTGCCATAAGTTTGTGTTTACACGTGCGATGATACGTGCCGCTTTACGCGCCGCGGCTCCGTAAACAGAAAACACGTCCGACGCACCGCGAGAAGCCACGCCATACGCGACGCCCGATGCCCCGCGTGCAACTGCAACTGCCTATCTGACCTCCACAGCCCAGTAACTGGGTAACACGATGCCCCTTGCCCAGTCATGTGTCAGATTTTCTGACTTCTGACT
The DNA here is from genome assembly GCA_943138885.2 of Tholera decimalis. NCBI lineage: Eukaryota > Metazoa > Arthropoda > Insecta > Lepidoptera > Noctuidae > Tholera > Tholera decimalis. The sequence continues at coordinate 7,255,457 of OW964565.2, read as the reverse complement.
ACTGGTAACGACTGTCAAAGATGTCCAAATGACAACCGGAACCAAATACTATCTATTGATGAGGTAAATTTTTAATCGCAGTTTGTAATGCTACTAAGTATTATTGAACACTAAATAAACTTAAAATGTAGGTTTTCTTATTTTCAAGGCTACCATATCGGTTTTTTTTTTTAAGAAAAGAAATGTATTTTGGATAAACATAAGACAGTTACTATTTATAAAAACAAATATTACAATAATTAAAAAAGAAATACGGTGGAATTATACTATATAAAGCTAAATTACCACTCACTGACTCACTGACAGAATTGTTCTCCCAGATGGTGGATGGGGAGGTGGGTATATTTTGACAGATTCGTAAACAAGTAACTCTCAAACCTACGGGAAAAGTGCCAAACCCCCCCTTTTCCCCCCCCTTCTCCCCCCCCCCCTATCGTATCTCGGAAACTACGAGACCCGTATTTTTTCTTTTTACGGATTCGTATAGAGGAGGCTCGGTAAAGTAAAAACCATTTTTCAAAGTCCCCCCTCCCCGCCCCCCTTCTCCCCCCCTTTAGGCGGATCTCGGAATCTAAGAGACTTGGAACATTTTTTTTTTCAGATTCATTTAGAGGGGCAATGCTTAAGTCGAAATACTTGTGCAACCCCCCCCCCATCACCCCCCCCCCATCACCCCCCCCCCCTCTTTTTTTTTTATTTTTTTTTCACAAGCTCGCGAGGTGCAAGCACCTCGCGCAACACGCAAATACTAAACCCCTCCATCAACCCCCGCCTTTTTTTTTTTTTTTTTCACAAGCACGCGAGGTGCTTGCACCTCGCGCAACACGCAAATACTAGTTTTTAATACAATTAAATTATAATGTAGGATATCAATTCTCAGAATGAAACAATAAAACAACAGACTTAGGAGTAACTTAAAAAAATACACACACTTTTTATTTATTGAAATAATGCAATCAAAACACCAAGTAACATTATTGATGTGGAAAAGAACACGCTATTAGCTCCTGATACATTTTGAAATTCAAAATATCTCATTCTAGATGTAGCTTTGCCCATTTCTACGATTGCGTCCATAATTTCCAAAGAAGTGGGGATGATTTGTTGTGGAGGTAGAAGAAACCCAAAGGTTCCTAAGTCTCGGAGTTCGATGAGAAAAGTCATAGGAACATTCACTGCATACTTAATCCAGTCGAAGCTTGTACCACTCATAGGATCTGGAAAAAGACAAAATTAGCTATGTTTAATTTTTGTGGTCATCCAGCTAGCAGGATCAGGAAAAGAGCTTGAGTATAAATAATAACAACCACAAAAGTTGAGTTAAGTGTAAAGGGCCTCTTACCACAAAGACGTTGTATGTTATAACAATTTAAATTCATTTTATTCGAAGTCAACAAATTATAAGACTACCACAACAATAATATTGTACATTAGCCCATACATGTACCATGTTACAGTGATACATGTACTGGCAATCAAAACGACGGCGGAAGCGCTCAGGATACTGTTCGGGCTGACCCCCAACCTGCAAACCAAGGATTTGCACCGCTTGCGGATGGTTGTATAAAAACAATCCACGCGCACTTTGGCGAACGTTTTTGAGGCGCTACAGAAGCGAGGCAGTCCTAACAGCATCCTGAATGCATTATTGTATTGGTCGCGTAGACCGTTGATAATGATATCAAAATCGCATCATTCTCCGTTTTCACAAACGATTAGGAAGACGTGTAGTAGGGTACCGAAGTTTTGCTCCATAAAATAATACTTTTACATTTATTTGTACTTGAGATTTTATTTTTTTATTTTATTTTACTTTATTTTACTTTATTGGGGAAAACAAACGATATTACATTATATATGCTTAATAGAGTACATTTTAACAAATAAATTATTAAATGTAATAACTACTACATTTTCCACAGATTACTATTTACATTGCTATGCGGTGGACGTGACACTAACAATGAAGTCACTCATAATTAACTTAATACTAAACTAAGTACTTATTGAAAATGATTATGTTTTAATTAGTGTTAGTTTTAATTTTCTTTATTATCTGCTTCTTATATAATGTTTTTGATAACACAAATATATCAATCTCCAAGAAATTTTTATTATACACCTCTACAAGACGTGTGAGTGGAACGCGCGCACCGGCATTCGTCCGGTACGAGTCTGTGGCAAAGAGCGGGTAGTCGCGCACTCCACGTCGGTGAACCGACCTGGGTACTGCAAGTTTTATCATTTTATTTAAATCAATACAGTCTAGTTTATTATGTATTAAATCATGGAGTGTCATTGTCTGAAGAAGCACTCGTCTTTCCTCAAGAGAAAGCTGTTTGTATAGAACTAATAAGTGTTGGTAAGATGATCGGGTATGATGAAATTTGTAGTGCACTGCACGCAAAAACTTCTTTTGGACTTTCTCTATAGCCTGTTTGTACTTGTTATATAAAGGATCCCATATTAAACAGGCATATTCAAGTTGAGAGCGAATGAGAGTATTATATAGAATAATATAGGTTGAGGGTCGTACAAAATCAGAGGCAGCTCTCATTACAAAGCGGAACATTTGAAATGCTTTTATAATAATATTTTCAATGTGTAGGTCCATATGCAGTTTATCATCGAATAATATGCCTAGGTCTTTTACATTTGTAACTCTTGTTAAAGTATTATCGCACAGGGAATAATTATATTTCACAATGTTTCTGTTTTTGGTAAAGGTTATGGTATGACATTTAGAAATGCTGAGGCTTAGTTTATTAAGTTCACAATATTCTGTAAGTCTGTTAAGATCATCTTGAAATCTGATGCAGTCTTCAATGCTCTTGATATTTTTATATACTTTTAAATCATCTGCATACAAAAGAAACCTTGTATGTTTGAAGCATATATTTATGTCATTTATAAATATGATGAAAAGAAGCGGACCTAATATGGAACCTTGCGGAATACCTGATGTAACTCTTACACTTTCTGATTTATACCCATTGACCACAACTACTTGACTTCTATTGTTAATATAAGAAAAAAACCAGCGTAATAAATTGCCTCTTATCCCATTGAACGCAATTTTGTTGAGAAGAATCTCATGATCTACACTATCAAATGCTTTTTGAAAATCGGTATAGACCGCGTCTACCTGTATACCTCGATCAAAGCTACGGAACAAAAAGTCTGAGTAGAGAGCTAAGTTAGACACCGTGGATCTTTGTTTTACAAAACCGTGCTGTTCTGGAATTATGTTGTTTTGAATTATTGGATAGACCGCAGCATGAACTAGTCTTTCGAAGATTTTGGCTATTGAACACAATAGTGAAATAGGTCGATAGTTCTCTACCATATGTTTGGAACCACTTTTATGAACAGGCACGATATATGCACATTTCCATTGGTCAGGGAAACATCCCTCAGTGATACATTTGTTAAAAATGATGTGCAGTGGTTTACTTATTGACTCAGCCGTATGTTTGAGGAACACCGCTGGTAACATATCCGGTCCTGGTCCCTTAGTCTCATCTAAACGCTTTAATTCTTTACAAACCGTGTCGATATCAAAGATGAGATTATTTAAAATATTACATTGTTCTGAAATGTTCACAGGGGGCAACCAATCGGGTGTTAAGGTGGATGGTTTATAAACAGAATGGAAAAAGGAAGAAAACAAACCACAATTTTTTTCGGGATCATTTGATGTTTGGCTATTGAATGATAAAGTCGATGGAATTCCGGCCTTAACCTTTTTGTTAGATATGTATGACCAAAAGTACTTACAATTGTTTGGGATGGAGTCCTCTACACACTTCATATATTTCTTGTAACATATCTTAACTTCCGCTTTGAATTTAGCCCTGAACACTGAAAATGTTTCATAACTAGAGGTATTTTTATAAACTTTCCATTTTTGCCACGCTCTTTGTTTATTTTTGAAAATATGTATTAGTGATGGGCTAAACCATACAGGATATCTCACTGATCTGGGTTTACTTAAAGGGACATGCGTATTTACAATGTTGTATATTTTTTCATAAAATAAATTAACTGAATTTTCCGCTGATAGATCTCTGATTAAGTTATCCCATTGAATAGTATTTAATTCATTATTTATTGGTTCATAATTTGCTCTAAAAAAGTTGTATTTATTTATACGTTGGCGATTCATGGGGATAATTGTAGATGTGAAAGGAATAATTGTATAAAACGGCGGATGATGGGAATCTACTGGAACAGAGATAAAATTTTGAGATTGGAAAGTACAGCAACCATTTATATTAGTGATATATAAATCCAGTATTCTATTATGGGTATTTCGTATAGTATTATATTGAAAAGCGTTATGTATAGTCATAAAGTTACGTAATTGGTCGCAAGTGAAGGATGTACCAGTACATATTAACAAATTGGAATCCGATTGTGGCTGCCAGTTCGCTTCAGGGATGTTAAAGTCCCCAGCCAATAGAAAATTAGTGCAACCAGTGGTTCTTATTACCTCGTTTGTGATGTCAAAGTATAAGTTATACGCTGCCACAGGTGCTTTATTCGAGATATATGCTGCGCCAACCATGTAACATCCCGATAATTCGGTACCTGGGATTTCAACAAAAACGAGTTCCATATATTTAGCTAACATGGTAGGTGATGGCATTGTTACACTGCGTGGCTGGAGGTGTTTAGCAATAGCTATTAACACTCCACCGCCATCGAGCTTTTGAGAGGAAATAAGATCTCTATCACATCTAAAAGTATAATACCTTTCATCGATAAACTCGGAATCATTTATGTTACAATTAAGCCAAGTTTCGGTCAAGATAATTATATCATATGCATTTGATAATATGTTAAAGTATATAGTTTGTAATTTCGTTCGCATTCCGCGACAATTTTGGTAGTACAATGTCAAGTTATTATTGTGGTTAGCCATGGGTAAAACCTTTTTTTAATTGTGTGAATTTATGATATACGGGCAAAGATTGTGAGTGTTCATCTGTGTGGTATATTGAAACTACGAGTTGCCTCAACAGACTCCGACCTCCAGACATCATGAAACCAGAGATGTATGTATTCTTAAAATAACCTACTATTATACCTACCAAACTTAATACAAATTATTTAATTTAATCTAAATATAAACTAAAATCAAGTAGGTAATTTGCCATCAGCGCTGTTATCAGGTAATCTGCTTAATTAAGCCTTTTAGAAATCTCTTGAAACTTTTTTTTTTTTGAAAATAGGTTTGCGTTTGACCATTATCTCACCTGATGGTAAGTGATGATGTGGTCGAAGATGTAGCACGCTTACCTAAAAGTAACCTTTTCACTCTTGACTTAAAGACTCCTAGTAGCTATCGGGAAACACAGACTCCAGCAGGGAATTCCACTCCTTAGCCGTACGCACAATGAAGGTATTCCCAAAACGTTAACTTCTATATAATAACAATAATTTATTTACATAACATTTACTAATACTACAGAAGCTCACTTCTTAGTAATACTTAAGTCTAAGAGTTAGTAAAACATACAATTCTAAAACATAAACATAAGTTATAAGGACAGAGTAATATGTGACATACTAAGATATTCATAAAATAATATCTTGGTACGTCAGAAAATATCTGATATCTCAATATATTTCATGAGATTCAAAATGCCAGTTAGTGTTTTTAAGTTCATACATGTTTATGTTTCAAATGAAAAAAATGCGTCGTATTTATTATACATTTCCTGAGATTAGATAAGATAAGTCAAGAGTAAATAGGTTACTTCTAGGTAAACGTGCTTCATCTTCGACCGCATCATCGCTTACCATCGGGTGAGGTGATGTTCAAACACGAGGCTATAATTACTTGAAAAAAAAGTAAGTCTACTTACACAAGACAGTAGCGGACAGTCCAACCTGGTAGTGTGATCCATATCGTTTTTGCAAGGCATCTGCACCTCTTACTGCAGCTTCATACTAAACATGAAGTTAAACTTATTAGTCAAACATAAGTGCAATATTGCCGTAAGACCAGTATATTGTGTACAATAAATTAATATACACATACATAATTTAACACAAGCCTCGTGCGGGGGAATGAGCCAACGGTAGTTCACCACATGAGCTCGGTTCGGGATACTACTATTCAAATATTGTTTCGTATGTTTACAGAGACAAGGACTATGTGAACGCCGACCACAAAGGCAACACGGCCCCTAATATCACCACGGACACTACGCAAACATGGCAGAAAAGGAGGTAAGGTCAGCTCTTCTGCATGGGTAACAAGAGAAAGTAGGCCTTATTTCTATATTATTAAGTCAGGTAGAGATTGATGAGTTGTTATCAACCGTTCCGGCCAAGGTGCAGATTGATGGATGTCGAAATTTGTCGGTCCTACAATATGGCGGTTTCCTAATTTGATGTCACTGATTTGAGAGCAGGGGTGTTGGTGAAAATTCCACAAACCTGCCAGTCTTTGAACCCGCAACCTAAACCTGAGTAAGCAACTCTTTCCAAGGTCTATCGTTGGATGGGTGGCCACAATCAAGATTCCTCCGTGCCTCAAAAAGCACGTTACTTTACGCTACTCAAAAAGTATAGCAAAGTTCTCGGCTGTCATTTGGATATCTTTGACAGTCGTTACGGGTTGTCAGAAGCCAACAAATCTGACAGTGGGCTGGCATAGCGGTGTGGTGTTGCGTGGTAACAACAAACTTGGTTGCGGAGGTCAGATAGGCAGTCACTGCATGTAAAACACTAATACTCAGCTGCATCTAGTAAGACTGGAAGTCAACATCTATATAATAAAAAAAACTTTTTAGCAAAAAATAGAACCGACTTCCATATAAAAACACTACAAAGGCAAAAATAACTTTAATTTCGGAAGGCGGTGTCAAAAACGAAAATATAGACAAAACTAAAGACACCGCCTTCCGAAATTAAAGTTATTTTTGCCTTTGTAGTGTTTTTTATATGGAAGTCGGTTCTATTTTTTGCTAAAAAGTTTTTTTTCACGCTTTTTAGTGGGTCGGTTTGTAATTTATCTAGTTACAAAAGCCAAAATGTCAACTACTTGTCACCTTTTACAAAATATTGCTTTTCCCGGTGCAGAGCCGTTAATTTTTGAGGAGTTCTCCTGGTACATCATCATCAGCACTACTTCACCATATGCATTGTGACGAGCATAAAGTGCTTAACATCCATATTCAAGTAATCTAATCGCAATCCACGAAATACTTATTTTTGAGTAGTTTCGGTGGCCATCTGGGGTCTTCATCATCAGTTCCACTTCCTCAAATGGTACTTTTCAAGAGCAACTGCACAAGGTACTATAAGAAATACCCAAAACGCTATAGGTGTGCCTATAATATTTGAAGAGTTCCCTCGATTTCTCCATGATCCCATCATCAGATCCAAACGTGACGACAATGGGAGCAACTAGAAAGTATACCCTTTCAAACAAAAAAAGAATCAATCGGTCCAGCCATCTCCGAGTTATGAGGTAACATACATAAAAAAAAAAAAGTTCAAGACGAATTGTAAACCTCCTTTTTTTGAAGTCGGTTAATGAATCGCTAAATGTGTTTCTGAGCGCAAAACACGAAAACGGTTGGACCGATTTGGCTGATTCTTTTTTAGTTGTGTTTGGTTTTGTCAGGAGAAGGTTAGTATGAAAAAAATAAATAAAAAGTAGATAGGGGTAGGGTAGGGTAGGGGTAGGGGTAGGGTACGATACGGTAGGGTAGGGTAGGGTATTGGTAGGGTTTGGGTAGGGTACGGGTAGAGTAATGTATGGGTAGGGTATCGGTAGGATAGGGGTAGTGGTATCGGTTGGGTAGGGGTAGGATACCACGCGAACGAAGTCGTGGCGGGTCAGCTACTCGTAGTAGGGAAAATACTAAGAAGATGACGAGGACTGGTCCCTAATTGTGAGCTACGGTTGATACCCGTTTCATCCCTAACTATATTTTAGTGAAGCATCTCTTTTATGCTGTGCCATTATGTTACGGTATGTTACATAATATATTATATTTTAATATTGTATATAATAGTTATTTGTAGTATAAGTTAACTATCCACCCCCTCTTTATTTCAAGTACATAAAGTCCATACAAAGATCACTTCAGCTCAGCAATTATACCGCCATTTGAAACATAGATTAAGTAATACTTCTTAACTTTAAACAAATTTTGGTGTACAATAAAGTATATTCTATGTATCGATCTATTTATGACGCCGTTGTGAAAAAATGATAGAAGAGCGAGAAATATGAGAAAATGAGCCTCGCATAGCCCCATCTCCCTTTCATACAGCAATTATGGCAATCACGGAAATACTCACCATATCAGGATAGTTTCTAGATAACAGTGCACCTTCGATACCCAACACATGACTATACGGAACGACAATCAACTGTGAGAAAGAATGCATAGCGAGGTAGAAGATAAAATCCCCCGTCCCGTTCAAAGCCTGTACGTATTGGGCGATAGCTCTCGCTTCAGGCTCCGAGAAAGCCCGAGGTCCAGCGTATTGGTTGTTGCAAGGGTCTTGACTGGCTCCTATGGCTGAAAGAGGTAAAAAAAGAATAATTAGAGTTACGCAATATGGAGTTAAACAATTCCAAAAATCAAACCCAAAATACAGGGCGGCCCGTTTACAGTGTTCCAAAGATTTATTTCAGCTTGAGAGCATCCTAAGGGATCATTTAAAACATACTTTAGTTAAGCGAAAACTTATGGTTTAGAAATTATGTTTATTTTTTAATTACCCGAAATTTCAATATTTTTTAAACAAAACCACTCTGTTATGAAAAGTACTGGACCGAATCGAATGAAATTTTGTATAGGCATAGTTCAATAATCTACCTATCGCGCTATAGGCTCATCTAGTGTAAATAATTAGATAAATAAATTTCGTAATTTTTAGATTTTCATGATGTTGTTTTTAAAGATGTTGCAATCGAAGGACGACTATTATTTTTATGTAAAGAATAAACCTATCTTAAGATACATTTTAGCAGTGTCAGCAAAACCTTGGCAGTGCATTTTCGTTACACAGGATTTTTTCTAAAATCTATCTTTTTCCGAAAAGTTAAAAATACCTACAGAAAAAGTTCAAATAAAAACATGCAGTCTAATTATTTACACTAGATGAGCCTATAGCACGATAGGTAGATTATTTCACTATGCTTATACCAAATTTCATTCGATTCGGTCCAATACTTTTCATAACAGAGTGGTTTTGTGTCAAAAATATTGAAATTTCGGATTATTAAAAAAAAAAAAAACATAATTTCGAAAGCATAAGTTTTCGCTTAACTAAAGTATATTTTAAATGATCACTTATGATGCTCTTAAGCTGGAAAAAAACTTTGGACTACTGTAAACGGGCCACCTTGTATTTTATTTCAGATAGGCCTACATGGGCACTTATAAAATGGCAGAAGCACTAGCTTCTACAGTACACAACACATACACACAGTACAGTATACTAGTACGGTTTGAACTTTGTCATTGCCTTTGAAGAACAGACAATTACACACACACTTTAATTTTATTACAACTAGATTGTAATGTAATTTGATAAGAATTGCTTGCCGGTAAGTGGCGTATTTACATGGCTTTCCCTCTGGAAACATTGTTTGATATGTATTAAATTGTATGTATTTTGTTAGCATGTCATATTAAACAAAGTAAGACACGGATGGCGTAGTGGTTGAGTAAGTTGAGTGTTGTCTACGGCGATACTTGTCGCGGGTTGGATTTTCGAACCAATGTAATGTTTGAAAGGCTTAAAGATACATAGTTGTTCCGAGTCAGGGATTTTGTGAAAGTGAATTTAAATGTACATACCCACAATACAGGAAAAATCCTAATCTGGAAGAATGTTTTTTAATTAACAGTTATTAAAACATTTTGTATACTGAGTTGATGAAAAAATTGACCTTATTAGGATCATGTATTTTTTTGCCTGTCTGTCAGTACTTTATTTCTCAGGATTGTGGAAGATATAAAACTGAAATATATATATAATACTTTGCTCTCTAGTCTACTTCAGCTATGAAAAAACTGCAACGTAAACAACAACAAAAAATGTCTTTCATGTCGCTTATTTTTGCATATTTAAAGATTCTATAAGAGCATCAAACCGTTTACTTGGCAAAAAAATATATTCTATAGCACAAAGAAGAATAGTTTGTAAACCGTAAATAATTATGTTGTTAATTCGGTACTGTTGAATTTATATACTAAGATAAATTTTAAGAAACTCTCGGTGCGCGAGGTCTGCTTTGGCTGACAAGTTCAATGTTCTGTAATAATATACTTACTCATCCATTCGAAATCAAAATTCCTATTGAGATCCACGCCATTACTCATATCATCGTCAACAGTTCCACAATCCCTGAAATTTTCTGGACTCCGATTCTTCCTCCACATACGGTTCTGTAAAGAACCGCAACAGAAATATAAGTATAGGTGTGTTGAAATCTACGCTTAGAAAATTTATTCGAAGATTTGGCATTGGGGTGTGATGGGCGGTGGATTTTGTGCTAGGATAACCAGCATCTGCTGAACACTCTGGTCTGGAAGTCACTGTCTATTGCATATCTGTCATTGCTAATTATTTATAAATAAATTGACTAGACTAGTATAACTAAATAGATGACTGAAACGCATTAGGTATGAATATGTTAATAAGTTTAAGTAACTATATGTTCAAAAGGTGTTTTTGCTAATAAAAATGACGCTAATAAAATTTGGTGAGTAAATGTATATAACGCAAAAGACGTTTGAGATTGAATAACATTTGTAGACAAAAATGTATAGTATTCATATTCCCTCCGAAATGCAGTCTTTACTAGCTGTTTCCCTCGACTTTTTTGCGTGGAAATTTTCTCGAGATAAATATACACCTATGTACTACTCTAGACTGCAATCTATGCCTTTGCTACATGTCATCTAAACCCGTTCATTTTAGTCTGATTCAAATACAATATGCAAACATTCATATTTTTGAAATATTTTGGTACCCATAACAAAAGTTAAATCTTTTTTTGGGTACCAGAGTTCACTCAAGCATTTCAATGAATGACATTAATTAGCCTTAGTTTTATGTTAAGGTTTTTATTGTGTGTATACCTAATTATACTTGTGTGTAAATGTTTTCCTGTGCATGCTTTTTAGGTCCAAATAAACGTATATTATTATTATTGTTATTTTATATCATGATCGGCATCTGCATTCTTTTTAAATTAATTACAAAATATGAGACATCACATTTTTCATAATGGTAAACTAAAGATATTTACTCACATGGGTAAATGTGTAAACATAACCATCTGGATTGACAACAGGAAATATATGCCATTCAAAATTTTCTGCCAATGCTCTGATGTCTGTGTTATTAGAGGTCAAGAACTCTTTTATTATCCAAGTGACGGTGGCTGTTGAAATCCATTCACGCGCATGAAGTGTGCCTTCCAACATTCCAATTAAAGGTCTTTGCCTCTCTGGACGATGATTTATTATGATTCCCTTAATATCTCTGTTTTCAACAGATTTACCCATGATGACGGTTTTTGCTACCGAAGGATGGGCCTCTACTAATTCATCAAGCCACTTGTTGATGGTTTCCAGATTATGGTATTCATTCCAGGAGTAGGAGAGATAGGATTGGGATTTTATAATTGCTGGCTTGAGTTGGTCATCGATTGCTCTGAATTCAAAAAGTGCACACTGCCTTAGATAAATTACTATTTATTACAACTTTTTGGCACACAAAACTATTGTGAACTTAATGCCATAAAGGCATTCTCGACCAGTCAACCATGATTGATAAAAAGATAACATGGCAGCCGCGTAAAAAAATAAACTAAGTGAGTACATAATATACATAATTATGTATTTATCATAAAACATACCAATATAATATATATAAGAGTATTGAACACTATCTTTCCATTTCGACACAGTTGCATATTATAAGCAAGTATTTATTATTTTTGTGATTTTTATGAGTTGATAAAATTGAAACGGGATCAGGCTACACCCGGAAAAATCCAAATAGGTCATTGGCTACCACGTGACCGAAGTCACCGGCTTAGCTAGTATTGTATAAGAATGTTTTCGGCTTACCTTTGTACATCATCAAGTGCAATTATTGCTTCAGTATTTCCAGTTTTCAAGTGTCCAAAAAATGCTTCTTGAGATTCTGGAGATACCATTACTTTTGTTTCCTGGTTAACTATAAAAGCGTCATGCCAGAAATCTGCAAGATTATTCAATCGAATTTCTTCTAAAATTTTCACGTCACTTTCATCTTCTGGCACTATGTTGTATAAGGTGTAACCTTCATAACTCTTCTTAACAGTGGCACTAACAACTGTAAATAATGTAAAAATAAATATAAAATTTATGAAATTCATTTTTGATTTAATGCAGACATCGACTACGATTGCCGCGACACATTTGAAGATAATTTTAATTCATTAAATATTGATTAATACCAAATTATCTGATAAGATCATTGCTAATTGATTTGTGTCAAGTAATTCAGTGACAAATTTTTAGCTTCTTAAATTTTATTTATCACTTTGTAACATGTTCCAATATATTCTAATTTCTAGTTCATTTGGTTCAAAACTAAATTTTATGCAGACGGTTTCTTTTCTAATTATTTAGGTACTTTTTAAATATGGATAAACTATATCATATGATTGAACCATTATCTTACATTCCAGAGGTTCAAGATTATTATCAAGGACATAGTGATAATGATAACATAACAAGAGAAATTAGCTATATAAATTTTCCTCGTCAGTCAGCCAAACTGGTGATAGGAAATACGTTGCTAGCTTTAATGATTGTCATCAATACCCCTTGCTACCTTCTTCCATGTTCTCTGGGATCAAAGCAATACCTTTTTACTTTTATTCTACCCTGTCAACCATTCACGCTATCACTGACTACCTTTTAATATTACGCCACAATACATCCAGCTATTCTCCTTCATCTTTTTCTTCCATAATTTAAGCGTCAATAGCCTAATGGATAAGTTGTAGGACTTGTGATAGAGAGGTCACGAGTTCGAACCCCACCCATTACACTATTTCCATGAACCCTCTCCAGACACAAGCATATTTAGCTTAGTTGGAGGGGTTAACAAGTTTGCTAGTAATGTGAATTCTACCCACATTACTGGTTATCTTTTAAAAAAAATTAAGAATGGAATGATGATATTATCCGCATCAGAAAAGTTGTATGCAAAAATAACAATAAAACTTTATCAAAATGGGACGAGATAAGTTCCTTCTTATTTTGACATTTCTAAAAACGTATTCGCCAACAGGATGCCAATTTCTCAATAGCTTCTGGTCTTCAATAAGGTATAATGTGTATAATTTGTGGTATAAGCGGCTATTCTGCTGGGTAATCTAATTGGAGTGAAAACTAAAAAATCCTTCTATCTAAAGGTAAATTGCCAATAGCAACACATACAGGTACTTCATAGAATTACGAAATTTAATATTATAAACTATGAAATCGCATAAACAAAATAAAACACAAGATTGTTCGACAACAGTCCCGACTAACTTTCACAAAGTTATGTTTACTTTCAGTTTCATCTTTAGTGCTTTGTAATAAGGATCTGTTTTGTTTGACTTGAACTGCAGCATTATTAGCCAAGGTTCTCCTTTACTTGGTGTAACTGTCTTCCTTTACAATTGCTTGTGGTACATCTGTAGTTGTTTGTAGGAACTTATACACAATGAGAATTACTTTGGCATATTTATTTGTTTGTTTATTTTATATTTCAGTTGTAAAGTTATTTGCTTTGACGTTTGTGGAACGGAAAAATATAGCACATTTTCAATTGGATAGCGGTCCATCAAGGAACTTGTACCTAGGTAGAAGATCCTTGCGGTCCATTCAATTTGATTTTTTTTTCTTACAATATTTGGTTACCGTGTAGTTTAGTAACCGTGGAGTTTCTTGCCAGTTTTTCTCTATAAGAAACGACTAATGAGAATCGTACAAGCTTGTGACATTTTATAAGTGACCATGTATCCTACGTGAAATAAAATATGTTTTATTTTGTATTATTTAAAGATAAAGGACTGTCGATTGTGGCGTAAACGATGATGGATCTAAATTCATAACATGATAATTATCATAATTTATATCAAGATTAAAAAATACTTAAGTGAATAAATAACGAAAAAAAACCTGTACAATTTTTATCTTAATAGACTGTATTGGAATGATCATAAAACTAGCAAAAAGAAAATATGGTTACTGAATCCCAGTTCCCATTGTGTAAAGCGCCTTACACACTTGCCGCAGCCCGCTCCCTGGGTGGGTCAGAGCAGCACAATTATATTTATCGCCGCGTACCGCCGTGTCCTCGGTCCACGCATAAATCAGCTCACGTACTATGTCGATGTGACGTATCGTCGATCGCGGATCTCAGCGACCAACTTGCAATGGGAACAGGCTCTTACATTTGCTATTTAGCCTTTGTCATATCGTATATTACTCCTGTGTCATTTCGTTTATTGCTTGTTTGGAAGGTATATATTGTTAGTAATTATACCAGTATGGGTAGATTTGCTGTGTCAGGAGTTCCATTGAAGAAAAAAAGATCCACTTTTCTTTTTTCTTTTTCCACCGATCCGTCAAATACATTAAACAGTAATTTGGCAGGATACCTAACAGTCACTCTTACAAAGCTTTAAAATAATTATTTAATAGAGGGACCTCACATATAATAAATCTATATACCGATTTATATTCAGAGATCCGTTTGCGAAATATTTATCTTTAAAGAGGTATCTTTTTATTGCAGTCATATTCCCCCTCCCCAACCAAACTGTTACTTAATGTGTGGTTGTTTGTGAAAGTATAAGCTAAAGTCGTATCTTCATTTAATTTTAATTTAGCAACACATCATTTTTGAGAATGATGGGTTTCACAAATCCTATCTCTATTATAAATTTCATCTATTGAAATGGGCGTTTTCAAACTGCACTTATTATTCAGGATATATTCCTGTTTAAGTAAACAAAACTTATTTTCTGTTAGCAATAAATTTTCTCCAAGCAAACTGCAAAAAATGAAAAATATAAAGCTATTCAACCTGCCCCTCTTATGCTTAGCATTTTCTCAACTGCCAAAGATATAGGTACAAATGACGACCGGGACCAAAGGATTAAAGCGCTTTCTGTGTAACCATGAGGGTTATTTCAACCACGGAATAGGTTACTTCTAGGCAAGCGTGCTTCACCGTCAACCTTATCGTCGCATTACCATCAGGTGAGATTGTGGTCAAACGCGAGCCTAATTAAAGGATACTCTTACGGTACTCACCCGAGCAGTATTTTGTATTATTAAATCCTTAGTCATTGATTAATTACCCATCATATACAACGCTATACAGATTTGCCTCTCCAGTGGACCATTGCAAAATTGAATCTACAGTAATCGTAGCTTCTAATAATAGAACTCAATGGATTAGCAAATGGAATTCAAGCACCTGATTATGACCGGCTTCATTACATACTGAATTAGTATAGCTACAATATTCTCATCTGTTCATATCTGTGTTGAGAACAGATATGAGTAGAAATGGGATAGGTTTTATTTATTTATTTATTATTCATTAATTACGCCAATAACAGCAATTAATTCATTTCTTAAACATTACGTCACGTCAATGTTAAAAGTTACATAAGATGGCGTAGGACTTATAGTTTATTCAATTTAGCATGGTGATCGATTAGAATCAGAATTATTTGTTTGTTTATTTATTTATTTAAACATTATGTATGTATAACAGTGGTACATGGGCATGACAAACATAGGTCATACATTATTTTCAATGTTTTTACCCGACTGCAAAGGAACGGTTATGTTTTTAATATTTATGTTTGTATGTAATATTCATGTCTTTATTTTCTGGTTTATAACTAGTTTCTCAAAAAATAAAAAATATTGAAAGGATCGACACAATATTCTTTATTTCAAAACAAAATTTTAACACAAAAGTTTTGTAATATTGCTTAACCAATGCTTACAAAGGCGGGTGTTATCACTGATAGCGATATCGTACAGACAACCTTTTGATGGACAATAAGAAATTAAAGTAAAAAGAGGAGGAAATAGTCAGTGTACTTCAAATACCTATGTACCATACAAAAACAAATTCAATAGACGATGAGAAAAAATAAACATCAATTCAGAACGGTTTATTTCTTAACAGCAGTAGCGCTGGACTTCGCTTTCGTGGACTTTAATAAAAATATAGCTATAAAATGTAGTAACCGTTTTTACCCAACTGCAAAGAAAGGGTTATGTTTTTCGCGCGTATCTTGTATGTATGTAATATTCTTTATTACCCCATATCTCCAGAACCACTAAACGAAACATAACTGAGGTATCGTTAGATTCCTCTTAGCAGCCCAAGTGTTTTAGACAGGTAACGTTAAAAAAATCAAACATGAGGCTGTGCGACGCCATTAAAATTGTATTTACATTTCATGCACATAGGTACAAAGGCGGACTTAATGCCATAGGCATTCTCTACCAGTCAACCATAAGTGGTGAAGAAATATCGTTGGAGGTGCAATACGTACGTGAGAAGTGATAATTATTAAATTCGTAGTAACGAAAGACACTTTACAATTTTAAAGAGGCTTTACAATTATCTTCCCTCCATCCATCTTTTGTAATGAGGACTATTGAAAACTGCCTCTTCAAAACCCGCATCCTTTCCTTCTCTATTTCAATCTATACCAACCTAAAATACAATAACTTTCAATAGCAGCTCTCCTTCCAACATTTATGATTCGCCCTTAAAGGACTGGGCAGGAACAAAATAATTTACGATCAGCTCAGTACCGCTTAATCAGTGTTTGGTTCATTGTTAACTCGCTCAGCGCGGAATAATGGCGCTATTGTCTCTTAGAATCGCGATAAGTTTGTGGTTTAAGTTATAAACTAGCGATTTTTAAGACCAATTCGCTATTGTCAGACCTGGTGATCTCCAAAATATAATTGAGGCAATGTTACAGGCTTCAAATAGTTTAAAGTGACCAAAATAGAGAGATATTTTATATTAAAAAAAAAATTTGATTACAATAAGCATATGGTCCGTGCGGCCTTTGTACTTTGGCTTTCCAAAGAAATTTAGATCGTAGTGTGGTTTACACAAGCGTGATCTAAGCATTGCCGCACAAAGTGGCAATACCATCAATCTATTCGGTTCACAGTGTAAACTCGCCTTGTTTTACACTTCCGTTATTGAAGCATTGCCTTACAACATGGCAATGCCACAAGTCCATTGGGCTCACAGTGTAAGCCCGCCTTAGTTTACACTTCCGTGATCTAAGCATTGCCTTACAACATGGCAATGCTACCAGTCCATTGGGTTCACAGTGTAAACCCGCCTTGATTTACACTACCGGCATCTAAATATTGCCTTACAGCTTTGCCGACGATTTTTAGTCTAATTCTGATGCTTTGTCACTAATCGAGGAGTCTTGAGTCGGGGTCTCGCAAATTCTTTTTAATTTTCTTCGATTTTATTAATATTATATTTGCTTTGGTCACCTGGCGCAACTTGCAACATTTCTCTTGTAGAGGGAGGACCTATTTATGGCCGTAAGTCATAAATTTAATTGTGAGCTAAGTCTACCGACATAGTGGAAATATAATATAAGCAATTTATAAAATTGCAGTCTCATACAAATAGGGGTGAGTCTTAGTTGTAATGAGTTTTTAATAACATCCAAACTTTGCATCATAGGTACTTATCAAATTTTGTTATCATTATTGTAGGCTCTCGCAATGCTCTTTAAGTTTGGAATTGGACTTTGAGTAAGCAGGCCAAATCATTAAAACAAGCCCCCTGATCACGAACTAGCGAGCAAAGGTGTTGGCAGGGTTCACCACATATTGTAACTCTTCTGACGACCAACTTAGTATATATTTAAATAGAACGGCCCAAACCAATTACACTATTTAATATAATTTAACACATTCATGCATTCTTCTCACAAAATTTCAAACATTCCGACAATATTATCTTCCATTCATTCGCAAATAAATCCAGATCCGAGTTTTAGTTTGAAATTTAGGTTTCGTTAGATTTAAGAACTAGTTACAGTTATTGTATGTGTACATTTAAGAACTAGTTACAGTTAGTGTATGTGTAGTGTTGTGTTAAATGTGTTTAGTTTTATTCATGCACGTAAAACTCGTAACAATACATTTCAGTTATATTTTGTGTATGATTTAAATTTGAAATACACTAACTTTGCCGTCTCCGATTTAATTTAAGTCCGTAAAAATCTTCCAAAGATTACCTGGAAGATATCACTATCAGTGATAAGCCTGCCATTGTAAATAGTGTTAAACAGATGTTTAAATTTTTGATGTACAATAAAGTAAATTATATGTTATTGTAGTTAAGTTTGAATTAATTATAACCGCTTCCATAAAAGTAAACATTTGATAAAATAAATACAACATAAATATTATTTATCAAATCTTGGTCCAAGTATTTTATATCTATGATAGAGAACAGTCAAAACGTAGGACATAGATATTTGCTACCGAAATATCTAAGGGTCTATCCCAACCATTTTAAACTTTGGGTGATAATTTTCTCCAGTAGTTTTTAACCGACTTCAAAAAAAGGAGGTTTACAATTTGTCTTGAACTTTTTTTTTTATGTATGTTACCTCATAACTCGGAGATGGCTGAACCGATTTATAAAATTCTTTTTTGTTTGAAAGGGTATACTTTCTAGTTGGTCCCATTGTCATCACGTTTGGATCTGCTGATGGGATCATGGAGAAATCGAGGGAGCTCTTCAAATATTATAGCATACCTATAGCGTTTTGGGTATTTCTTATAGTACCTTGTGCAGTTGCTCTCGAAAAGCACCATTTGAGGAAGTGGAACTCATGATGAAGACCCCAGATGGCCACCGAAACTACTCAATAATAAGTATTTCGTTGATTGCGATTAGATTACTTGAATATTGATGTTAAGCACTTTATGCTCGTCACAATGCATATAGTGAAGTAGAGCTGATGGTGATGTACCAGGAGAACTCCTCAAAAATTAACGGCTCTGCACCGGAAAAAGCAATATTTTGTAAAAGGTGATAAGTAGTTGACATTTTGGCTTTTGTAACTAGATAAATTACAAACCGACCCACTAAAAAGCGTGAAAAAAACTTTTTAGCAAAAAATAGAACCGACTTCCATATAAAAACACTACAAAGGCAAAAATATCTTTAATTTCGGAAGGCGGTGTCTTTAGTTTTGTATATATTTTCGTTTTTGATACCGCCTTCCGAAGTTAAAGTTATTTTTGCCTTTGTAGTGTTTTTTTAATTATGGAAGTCGGTTCTATTTTTTGCTAAAAAGTTTTTTCTTTTTAATTTTGTTTTTGGATTCTAATCACATTGATAGTTATTTTTTTAAAAGATAACTTTTAAGCAAATTAATATAATATAACAAAAAAAAATATCCTTTTGTCTAAAGAGTCTATTATGTTTGGTGGCTGAAAATGTATATTTAATATAAACTCGGACAAAAACCACAAGATCTTGTTCTTTATACCACAAAAGTTTCTCTATCAAGGCTCCCTGTATCAAGCTTGTTCGAGTCGCATACGCTGCTCTCAAATTGATTTTATACTGATAATGCATCCGTGTCCGATTCGATACTGCCGATATGTTTAAAGCTTAATTAATTTGTTTGAGAAAATATTAGCGTCCTTTCTCTATACTGCTATCGGTATTTATTACAGCTTTTGAGTTTAATTGGTTCTCGGAGAAAATAATGGTGCTATCTTGTGACAGTTCTAAATTTTCTAGAATGAGAATTAATACAATAGATATAGTAAGTAAATGACCTATTAGGTGACTGCAAAACTCTGTACCACGTAATATTGTATGAAAAATATTTTTCCTTTTGGTAATAAAACAACCTCACCAAAAAATTAACAATATAAGAAAAAATTGGCCAAGTGCGAGTCAGACTCGCCCATGAAGGATTCCGTAGTAACTATAACAATATAATATAATATGTTTATTTATTTGACAAAGAAAACCATACAAATTTCTTAAAACTGGCTTATTTACATTTTTTACTACTACGCCAAATAACTTTGTTTTCATAGTGTTTGTATGAATTGCGAAATTATATTTGCGGTAGTAGAAAATATGCTGCATCTCAAAAACTGCTGACTGAAAGTTTACATTAAGATCTACAGACATACATTTTTTGAATTTTCACTCCATTATTATATAAGTTAGAGGGGATCTTTTAAACGATTGACTTTATGCAAAAGTGGTTTTAGAAACCCCTATGTCATTTTTAAAGACCTGTCTATAGATACCACACACGCATAGGTTTCATGAAAAAATAAAACAGTTTTAATTCCATGTATGGGGATATATGAGACAGACAGACTGATATGATGAAACTATAAGGGTTCCGTTTTTTGCTATTCGGCTACGGGACCCTAAAAAGTATAGAAACAAATTCGTTCAGTCATACTGAAGTTTTGCGCACAGAAATCTTATTAATCTTACTAATATTATGGAGATATGAGATTGGATGGATAGATGTTTGTTACTTTTTGACGCAAGAACTACTGAACGGATCTCAATGAAATTTAGTAAGCTGACATCTTGGAATAACACAAAGTCCACATCGTCACTTACTATCAGGTGAGATGGTGGTCAAACGCCAGCCTATTATCAATAAATAAAAACCTTAAGAGGTGTCAAGGGACACCCGGATGGAACGAAGTTCCTTTCGGTTAATTAGTGAAGGAATTGTATTATTTTTTATTATTTATTATGTACAAAAAACCTGTATACACTCAACAAAAATAATCGTCGCGACACCACACTGTTCAATGCGAAATAGAAAGACGAAACGAAAATATCTGGCTTGCTTTCTATAAGAGAGAAAGAGAGACAGACAGAGAAACATGCGCACGCCGCACGGCTTACAATAGCTTACTATAGCAAAAATTGTCGTTACAACTTTTCGTCTTATTTTTTTCCGTCTAGCCCCCTTTCGCAACGCGCGATAAGGAACTTCGTACCAAAAAAAAAAAATAAAGGAAAGTAAAAAATAAAAATAAAGAAAAGTTATTTAAAAAACCCGACTGCTCAACTGAAGTGCAAGGAACAAGCATATTTTTATTTTAAAAAGTGACAAGCAGGCAGGACCCAATTGAATGTATTTTATTTAAATTTGACGGGTCCGCCTGCTTGTCACTTTTTAAAATAAAAATTAGCTTGTTCCTTGCACTTCAGTTGAGCAGTCGGGTTTTTTAGATTTTTTAAATAACTTTTTTTTCAACTTTTCAGTTAAAATGTTAATTAACAATTTTTTAATTTTGACTTTCGTGTCACATTGGCACCCCACCAGATTCAGAAAGTGAAAGAGCTCAAGTGCATATTTTTAAACTTTCTCTTTTTATTATTTTTGCTAGTATTACACTTATGATAAATATGATATATCTTTTTGAAATCCTTGTGATAAGCCCTTTAATTTGATACCCAAATTGTGGTATTCGAAAAAAAAAATTTTTTCTCTATGCACAGTTTCAGCACAAAATAAGTGACTCAAAGAATTGATACTGAAATTATCGGTTTCATATGTTTCTTGAATATCAATCATAACAAACGTGTCACAGCACTACGAGGGTCAATAACTTTCCACGTCACTTGCCTATAACACGATAATTCTCTTCAATCTTCTTAATTTGAAAAATTCAGTCTCTGGTATCAGTGTATAGAAATTTCTAATTAGTTCCACCCATGAAGACAGGATTACCAAACCCTTGTCATATCGTTTGTTATCATCCAAAGAAGCCGTGCACTTGGTATGTATATACCCTTTAAATTACACGTTGGATATCTATGTATTTATTTTAACTAAAGAATTATCTACGAGTATAGGCCTCCTCCATACAGGTTACCAGATTATCATCACAAAATTTTTCAAGTAGATAGAATCTCTATTGTACACCAATAATTGAATCACACTTAAATAAAAATATTGTTAATAAAATTGGTCACAATGTCGGTCTTATCGCTGAGAGCGATATCTCCCAGACAACCTTACTTACAGGTACTATTTATTTATAAATTTTTATTTGAATTGATTTCTTTAGTTACCTACTTAATTTTGATTTAGTACACTACAGCAAACCTAGGCGATGAAAGATATTTTATTCATGTAAGCCTTTTTAATTCCGTAGTAACGACATTTGTAAACATACATATATACATCTATTTATTTATTTTTATTGCTGTTTTTATCCAGTGTTTGTTTGTGTATTTTATAAGTTCGTCTTCTCATCTTTCCAGAGGTCGTCCTCTTTTTGTTTTTGTTTTGGGGGGGGGGGGGGGGGGGGGGCAGCCCATGAACTTTACTTGGTATATAGTCATCGGTCATAGTCATTAGTCATCGTCACTGAGTGTGCTATGGAGAGGGGTAGCTTGGGTAGGCTTGGTTCTTCTCTACGTGATCGAATCAGAAATTCGGGAATTCTTAGAAGACCCACGGTCATCGACATAGACTAGCCGATTAATGGTAAGATAACGAACTGGAAGGCGCAGTGTAGGAAGGCTATCTGCCAGACGGACCAACGGCTTCCTCAAGACTGAAGAGAGTTGTTGGATGTAGATGGCATTGAACGGCTCACGTCAAAAGTCCATAGGGTAGGCCTTTGTTCAGCATTGGACAGCAACAGGCTGAAAATATGATTACGATAATGATGAAGTTCGTAGGCACATTGATATTACCTACATATAATTTTACTTTATTTCAGATAACTTCTTTTCTTCTTTTTTTAAGATTTCTAGCAATATGGGTAGAAGTCACATTACTAGCAATCTTATTAATCCGTCGCAACTAAGCTATGTGCTTGTGTCTGGAGTGGGTTTACGGCAATTGTAAAATAGGTAGGGCTTAAACCCGCAACCTCTTTTTTTTTTTTTTTACGTGTTAAAATTATCAAATAAGTCCTCCCACTCCGGGCAGGGTGGGAGGGACTGTCAGACTTTTACTGACTAAAATCCACGGTGTTCCTTCAATAACCCTTTAGATACCGGGGCCACGGTAACGGGATGAGTCCCACGACCCCGGCGGGCTTCGGCCCTCTGCAGAGGGGGCCTCGTCATGTTGCTGACGCTCTTTGAGGCGCGCGTGGAACACGACGCGCCGTCGACCCGGGCATGGTCCATGGTCGGACAGCGAGTTGCCCTTTACTCGCTGTCCGCATGCCCGCGCCTACGGTGGCCGGAGATCGTCGGCCGACGACCGACGCCGTGGGCGTCTACCACTGCGGCTGGGCTAGAGGGAGGACGCCATCCTCTCCCTCACGCGGCCCGCCTCCTCCTTCGAAAGCATGACTGCTTCGCAGAAGGAGGCGACCGCTTCCCACTCCCTCTCGCCCCGCAGCATGGCCTCGACCAAGGCCGGGCGCGAGAGGTCTCCGCCTATCGCCGCCGTGAGGACACGTCGGTGCTCTGCCCAGGCGGGGCAGTCTTGCACCGTGTGCTCTACGGTGTCCTCAGGGCGACCCTCGCAGTGGTGACACCCAGGCGTTTCCTCCTTTCCCATCAGACACAGGTACCTCCCGAAACTTCCGTGTCCGGTGAGGACCTGCGTCATGCGGTAGGTCAGGACGCCGTGACGCCGATCTAGCCACTCCTCAAAGAGGGGTCTTACCGCCGCAATTGCGGCGTGCCCGGAAACCCGCAACCTCTAGATCATAAGTCCGACACCTTAGGCATGAGGCTATTGGCGCTTCAAAATATAAATATTACTAAATAAATAAAAAAAATATATTGGAACTAAAAACACAAATACAATAAATTAGAGTACGATAATGACTGCATTAGTTGTAAACTGCTTCGCAGCCATTAACGCCCATACAAGGAGTTTACGCGTCAGCGTTCCTTCATAGACAAACTATTACTGGGTAAGTTTAAAAAAAAATTAAAGATAGAAGAAAAGAATATAAAACTAAATACGAATTATCTATAATATTATAATAAAAATGAATCGCTAAATGTGTTGCTAAGCGCAAAACACGAAAACGGCTGGTTCAATTTGGCTGATTCTTTTTTGTTGTATTTGGTTTTGTCAGGAGAAGGTTCTTATGAAAAAACTAGCTTGTGCCAGCGGCTTCGCCCGCGTGGGAAGTTTTTCCCGTATAAATCCCGATCCCGTGGGAATTTCGCAAAATCCTTTCTTAGCGGATGCCTACGTCATAACATCAACCTGCATGCCAAATTTCAGCCCGATCCGTCCAGTGGTTTGGGCTGTGCGTTGATAGATCACTATGTTAGTCAGTCAATCAGTCAGTCAGTCAGTCACCTTTGAGTTATATATATTTAGAAGATTCGGCCCGATCCGTCCAGTGGTTTGGGCTGTGCGTTGATAGATCACTATGTCAGTCAGTCAGACAGTCAGTCACCTTTGAGTTATATATATTTAGAAGATTATAAAATTAGTAGGAAAGGTCTTAAGGGTAGAGGTAGGGTAGGGTAGATGTAGGGTAGGGGTAGGGGTAGGATATTGGCAGGGTAGGGTAGGGGTAGTGTAGGGTTTGGGTAGGGTAGGGGTAGAGTAAGGTATCGGTAGGATAGGGGTAGTGGTATCGATTAGGTAGGGGTAGGATACCATGCGAACGAAGTCGTGGTGGGTCAGCTAGTTTCAGATATAAATTTATCTCACCAAATACTTTCACGAAAATGGAATCATAGCAAATCAAGAAGGTTGTCTAATTTTCTACCTTTACCTAACTTTAAGACCTATATTAAATATTCAAAAGTCAGCAGACAGAGAACCACAGTAATACCTACTTTCCCTATTATAAGCGCAAATGTAAAGTTAATTGACACCGAAATAGCTGGGTGGTGCTTCATTTTACATTTTCTCCTGAATAGCTTTTGAAAAAGGCATGAAAAGGTCTCCAGAGAGCCAAAACTCTGTAATTAGAAACCTGGCCAAAATAAAACAGCTACAAATGATAACATAAAAAATGATAGCACATGAAAATGAGGGGAAAAAGTAATATTATAGACGAGAAGGTATTTCTATGTGAAAAGTACTTTCTTTTTACCATTTACGTTCATTATAATCTTAATCTTCAGTCTTTTCAAGCTTGGCTGGGTCATAGTTTTTATATCCTTATATAATTAAAAATCCTATCCAGTTGAGCTCGTTGCTGAACTCCCCTACCATGGCTCCGAAAATATTTTTTTGGATATTCTTGCGGGAAATGTTATAGTTTTTTACAAAGGACACGTACCAACCGTGTGTTTTCAGGAACGACTTGTAATTTTAATAAATTGTGTCTTGGTTAACATGTTTGGTTGATTAGAATGCATCAGTCTACTTTGTATTTGTATTTTGCTGATTGGGATATAACAATCTTCTTCGATCTCATAAAAATATAAAAGTTTTCACTAAAGCTTATAATGGCTTACTACTGTTATTATGTACCTATTGTTTTATTAGGGTAAGTGGCATACGACCACGGCTATCCTCTAAACATCACTATGAATATGTATTAAATGCAATGAAATATATTACGTGTAAGATATTTATTTATATAGTAATACATTTATTTATATAGTATATATATTTATATAGTAGAAATTGTTATGTAGAAACTATATTATTTATATATAGTTTCTACATAACAATTTCAGTTCAGAATATTTTCTTGTTTAAAATTTTTTAGAGCGTGATATTTCAGTAGTCGTGTTTTAGTATCGTGTAACTATAAAGACACACTTGATAAAAAAAACAGTTATTTTGATGTTTTCGGGGAGATAATCCTCAAATGACTCGTCTCACTCTGGGTGCAGAGTGAACAGAGTATCATATTCCTACTGACTAGAAAATCCGTCCTTTCCCTTCAGATGCTCTTGCGTACCGCAGCTGCGGTATCTCGTTAGGACATTACCGCAAACCCCAATAGGCATTGGCATTATCGGGCCTCGTCACGGGTGCTGACTGTTCTTTGCAACGCGCATGGAATTCAACGCACCGTGGAACGGGAGGTACTAATAATATACCTACACCTCACATTTCTATCGATACCACAAACCTCGATCGTCAAAAGGACCAATGGTAAAGGACGCAGGTGTGACGTTTTTAAAGATGTTACGGTCGGCTTGGCTTCATTTTATGACGTCATTGTTAGCCGTAAACGTCATTACTGAGCCTCTTGGCTTAAGAAGGCGGAAAATTTAAAGAGAGCGCGAAGAATTAATCGTTTATTTCAGTTAGAAGGTATTTATTTATAAGGGCAATGCTTCAAGTTCTTGTTGCTTTTTAATTTGTAAGGCATATTATAAATTATAAAAAAAGAAACAAGTTTTTTTTAATACAGAAATACAAAAGTCTATACTATGCATAAGA
Source organism: Tholera decimalis (assembly GCA_943138885.2). Taxonomy (NCBI): domain Eukaryota; kingdom Metazoa; phylum Arthropoda; class Insecta; order Lepidoptera; family Noctuidae; genus Tholera; species Tholera decimalis. The sequence goes on along the minus strand of OW964565.2, from coordinate 7,229,005 downwards.
CTTTGCAGAACGGCAATGATGTTTATACTATTCTAGCAGTCTTTCTTTTCCGCATTATATATATATATATATATATATTTGTTTTATGTTTTTATGGGAATAATTATGTAGTACACTAATTTAGCCCTCCCCACTTTAATAAAAGTTTTGAAAGTCCTTCCAAAGGGTGTCTGGGAGATATCGCTTTCAGCGATAAGTCCACCATTGTAACTATAGAATAAGCAATTATTGTAAAATAGGTGTGTTTACATTTTGATGTACAATAAAGTATATTCTGTTGTACCTATAGATAATCATATAATATAAAATCATAAAACAAGATAACTACAAAATTCACATGGAAACTTCTAAAACACATTCATTATGCCCACCCAAACGCAATTCATCTGCGGTCATATTTTGTCAGACTTCCCTATCAAAACGGGGCGAAACAAAGCCTCGGACTTTTTGTTTCATTCATATCGCTTTGTTGGAGATACCAGCCCATACGGTACAACAGAAATAGAGAAAAAACTACTCGAAATTGACTAACCAGAATTGTGATTTGGCTATGCGATGTTTTTATGTGTTTTGGCAGTCTTGTTTTAGCTACGTGAGTTTTAGTAACCAAATTTTTTGCGGAATACTTTTAAAGCAAATGTAGAATAGTACATTGTTCATCGAGAGGAGAAAGTGACCGATTACCAACGAGGGTGTAGTTTGAGCCCGAAGCGCAGCTGAGGGCCTTAATACACACGAGTTGGGAATCGCACTTTCTTCAGAGTGATACATAGTGCTTTATACTATACCTACGAGGAAAATAAAAGACAATTTTAAGCATTAAATACAATAAGCAACGTTTTTGTTAATGATTTATACTTTTAAAACGTAATTTAATAGCTTTTTATACATAATCGAAACCGAGTTAAAAGATAGAACCTACGGCCATTGACAGTAGATACCTCATTTATTTTCTGCGCCAAATTGTTATTATTATTATGTTCGAATGCTGAAAGTTGATGTGAAATCCTGAATTTGCTCAGCAGCGTGTTGGAGTAATTTTAAATCAATGTTGAGCCATTTGGCCAGTATCATTTTCTATTGGTGATAAAAACTTTTTGTCTTTTGGCATTATAAGTACTTTTAAGTTAGCTACTGAAGTGGTCTAAATTACAAATAAAACAGCACGTTAGTAATTGATTTTCATACACGTTTCCCTCCCTCTCCAGTGTCTCCAGCACGTTACTAATGAATTCTCATTCACTTTTGCGACCCGCACATTTGTACTACAGTAATGACGTCTTTTCTGTCAAACTTTTTAAAAAGTAATAAGGTACTTTCTGAACAGGTATAGTATATAAAAACTTTTTAACAAAAAATTAAACCGACTCCCAAAAAACACTGCATAGTGAAAAATAACTTTAATTTCGGTAGTCGGTGTCTTTAGTTTGTTTTTTTTTTTGTTTTTGCCACCGACTTCCGAAATTAAAGTTATTTTTCACTTTGCAGTGTTTTTTGGGAGTCGGTTTAATTTTTTCTTAAAAAGTTTTTATTTCTCTCTTTTTAGTTGGATGATTTTTAATTTCCTTAGGTACAAGAGTCAACTACTTATAAACTTTTACAAAAGATTGCTTTTTCCAATGCTGGGCCATTAATTGTTGAGGAGTTGTCCTAGTACTTCACCATCAGCTCTACATCACCATATGCATTGTGACGAGCATAAAGTGCTTAACATCCTTATTCAAGTAATCGAATCGCAATCCGCTCAATACTTATTATTGAGTAGTTTCGGCGGCCATCTGTAGTCTTCATCATCAGTTCCACTTCTCCAAATGGTACTTTTTAAGAGCAACTGCACAAGTTACTATAAGAAATACCCAAAACGCCATAGGTGTGCCTATAATATTTGAAGAGTTCCCTCGATTTCTCCAGGATCCCATCATCAGATCCTGACTTGGTGACAATGGGATCAATTTCGAAGTATATAAATAATATTTCAAATCGGTTCAGGCGTCTTCGAGTACTCGGTGATCATACTAAAAAAAAAAAGAAAAAAAGAAATATATACGCGTCGAATTGATAACCTCCTCTTTTTGTCGTCGGTTGAAAATAAACATTATCATCTGCTCAGACTTTTTCCAAATTTGTTGGGGTAAGCTTCCAGTCTAACCGAAAGTCGCTGAGTATTAGTGTTTTACATAGAGCAACTGCCTATCTTACCTCCACAACCCAGTAACTGGGTAATAGGAGAGAGTCCTTCTGTAAGTTTTATGACTTCTGCCTGCCCTAACGACTGACAAAGATCAAAACATTACAGCCGGGACCACAGAAAAGATAAAAGAAAATAGTTCCTGATTTGTATGAGAACGCGTGTCGCCGCTTGTCTCCCCACTCTTTAGCTCTACTAAAAGCAAGAGGCCCGTTACGTTTGCAAATTACGCACACAAATAAATTACACACATAAATCGAGAGCTTGCTACTGATGCATCACGGCCAATCAGGGCAAAGGACGAAACGTCAATGGTTAAAGTGTGGCGCATGCAGTACATTGTAAGCGGACTTGGTCATTGCGTTGATTAAGCGAGTACACAACGGGCAATGTATACTTTTTATAACTTGTTGCAATAATGTTGTTAATGTTCGGAATTTCATAGTGATCAGAATATTTTTATGTTTTTTACAAATGAAAATGTAATTAAATGTTATTTTCGACTTACCAATGGAAAGATATACCTCCTCGCTCTATACTTGCGGTCTGACTTTTTGTTTTACAGGTTATAATTGTGATGTATTTCGGTTACCCACATTTAATAAATAGTTATTCCGCACTATATAAGATGATACATGTATTCATGTCAGCCAGTTCGCATTATACGCTTGCTAAAGACCACGCCTTTCATTTACGGACCTAAGTACAAACTTATCAATAATTGCACAACACGGCATTTTAAAGCAGAGCTCTGTGTTCCGAAGTAATTCGAAGCGCACTAAACGCGGTGAATGAATTAATCGGTCGCGCTATGATTGTCGTATCATAAATGTGGCATCGCAATCCACGAAATACTTATTATTAAATAGTTTTGGTGGCCATCTGTGGTCTTCATCATCAGTTCCACTTCGCCAAATGGTGCTTTTCGAGAGCAACTATACAAGGTACTATAAGAAATACCCAAAACGATATAGGTGTGCCTAAAATATTTGAAGAGTTCCTTCGATTGATTGATGTTACTATGAAACCCTTTCTGGGCGAATTTGATTCGCTCGTGGCCAATTTTTCTACCATCTTAACCCAAATAAAAGTCAAGATATATCTTGAATTTTATTCATTTAAAACATTGAAGTATTATAATACTTCAATGTTTTAAATGATACGAGTAGCAAGCATTTTTTCTGTGTATTTTTTTCTGGGCAAACCTTTCGGATATTGTAGGTATAAAAAGTGCTGTTCATTTACGTTAAACACTAAAATAACAAGTACCAACATAGTGCCGCCAACATATCAATTTCAAAACATATCGATAAAATCAGTTTTAAATAAAAAAGGAACAAGCCATTCGAACGAAGTGCACAGAGCGGCAACAAACAATAGGACGGACGCGCGTGATTTACGCTCTACACAGATATTGTTGAAATTCGCATCGATACAGCCTTTGTTTCACCGTTTGCCTTCTTATCGCCTCTTAGGGATGGGACTGTCGATACATTTACTGTATTTATACTTTTGCTTTGATTTATTGGTGTGCTTTATTTTTTTTTTGGTAAACCGGTGTTGTTTTTATTGCGAAGCTCTACGGACTTTATTGGAATGTAATATGACTAGACATAAATTACTATAACGATTCAGACGTTTTTTTTTAGTTGCCATCTTGTATAAGACTATACTTAATCATCTCAAAACCATCATGCTTCCGGAATGGAAGAAAGCAATACATAAGGCAATAGCGTATAGATATACCGCACCCCATATTAAAAGTCGGTGCACACTGAACCGACCTTTATCGGTGGTTTTAATCATCGATAGTAAAAAAAATATCGATTACTAACATCCATAAACATGAACAGTGTGCCCGCATGGTGTATTGAGCAAAATATTAAACGCATTCCTATGCGGCATGGTACGATGTTTTGGTTCACATACGTTATCTAGTAAAGATCTGTGTTTAAAGCTTGGGAGAAAATGTTCTACTGACTTTAGCGCATGTTGCCATAGAATTGTATCGCTGGTAGATATTTCAAATACGGTCGTTTTGCTATTTGATTTTGCGTACTAGTGGCATTGCGTCTCTGAAATAAAGTTTCGATAGTAGTTACAAAATATATAAATGTTAATTTATATATAATAGTGATGGCTCAGTTGTCGAAATTTGACGTTAATTTAAATTATTTCAAATGGATTATTGAATACAAATATTAGCTCTCTGCACTTGCGTGAGTAACGATATTAACTAAGCGGGTTTTAACGCGTTAATCGGGATGCGATGGGAATCCCGGTATAAAAAGCCTGTATGGTGCTCAATAAACTCCACTATAGTCCAGTGATAGAATGATTAAAATCGGTTTAGCCATTCAAGAGATGCCGCAGCCCGTAAAAACAGAAAGAGAGACAGACAGTATAGGAAAATGTATATTTGTGTTTTAGTAAACACTATTTTAATTTTTTGGATGAAAGTTGTGTGTGTTGTGTAGTTTAAAACTTGTCCAACTCATTGCCGATATACTAGGTACTGAAATATTTATAGTACTTATGTAAGACAAAGGTGACTAGCCTCCATGACACAGGGGATCCTAATGTGGACGCCAGTGATAAAACCCTGTACTCTAATGCTCTTAGAACAATACATATTTACTTATTTATTTATATTTAATAAATACTGTACTTTAATTATAAAATATACATATATCTTAATTTTTTTTTTATTAATACTAGGCTCGCGTTTGACCACCGTCTCACCTGATGGTAAGTGATGATGTGGTCGAAGATGGAGCACGCTTGCCTAGAAGTAACTCTAGACTTAAAGACTCCCAGGTTATAGCAAAAATCCTAACAAAACGTTAAATTTTAGAGAACACAAGTAAAGAATTGAATAATATAATAGTAAAATGTAGGATTATGTAACAGCTCTAAATGTCTATATTGTCATGATTTAGTTCCGTCAAACCGACCAGTAGATTAGTAATAAAAAAAACTAGTGATTTATTTTGTATTTTTAAAGAAAAATCCTTAGCCCCACACTAGGAATTACTTTTGTACCGTACTCACAAAACACAGAACAGCTATCACTAAGCCATACACATATTTGATTCGTACAAGAATCGAACCTGAGACACGCAACACAACACTAATCGCTCAACTATTGCACCAAACGTGTTATCAACGTAGTATGTAATAAACAGTACTTGCCCCGAATCAAAGAAGATCCTTGATTTGAAATTATCCAATCTATTTCAACATATTCAAAGTCCACACAGAACAGCTGAAAAATATCCATAAAAATAAAGATATGACCTTTCGGCAGCCGCATGCCGAGATAAACGTTTATTTTTGCTGCAAAATAATGAGTTGATAACATGCATACATAAATTGAAACCGACTGTTAACGGTACACAGGCAAAACTGTTCGCTGTTTGTTTAAAGTTGGTGGTACACGGGCTGTTTTGGAAGAGTATGTGGCTCAATTTTTTTTTTATTATTGATAATAGGCTCGCGTTTGACCACCATCTCACCCGATGGTAAGTGATGATGTGGTCGAAAATGGAGCAGGCTTACCTAAAAGTAACCTATTCACTCTTGACTTAAAGCCAACAGACACACCGACCAATTTTAACACACTTTTATGAGGTCGACTGTATGTAACTATGTAATGGAATCTAAGGTAACTAATTTAACCATCTTTTAAGGGTCGTAGCGTAATGAAAATTGGCAGCTGTATGTAGTTCTGATGACAATACAATAATATGGTACTGTCGAACTGATCTGATGATGGAGCCGGAAGATATAAACTGGAACTTCATGATGGAAAATCGTATCATAGCTGTTTTGGATTTCTTAGAAAAGTCTTGTCTTGAAAACTTTGATCACGATTAGGTTTCAAGGTCTGATGATGAAGCCGGAAGATTGGCACTGGCATTCCGTGATGGAATATCGTATTATAGTCGTGTTTGCACTTGTGAGAAAGGCCACGTAATTTGGACTTTGAACACGATCAGGTTTCAAGGTTATAACAAACCTAAAGAAAATTTGTTATCGGTTTTCTTAACATTTTTTTTGTTATTACGTGCATTTATAAAAGCGTGTTTTTCTAGTGTTTTTTAAACTATTCATTTATTTAAGTTTCAGCAACGCTTGCCTATGTCACGGATATTGCCGTGGATAGGTCTTAACATATTAAAATTCCTGCGTGCCTTGGAAAGATGATTAAGCCGACTGTCATTTGTACTATCGGCCAAAGATACGCATGCTCACTTAAGAAAATATTTCTGCGGAAGCGCAGCTAGTAACAAACCACACCCCTCCCTGGTTTCACCCAATTAGAGACAATATGCATTTTGTGAGTACAGGATGTGTAACATTATATTAATACTTACTATTACGAACACTACTAAAATACGCTTCGTGCATCCTATTGGTCAAAATACATGCATTAGGCGATCGAGTTGTGAGCTGTGCTATGCGATTATAGCCTTAAAGGTGAGCATGCGTAAGATTGGTCGATAGTACATCTTAGCCAGTTGTTACTTACGAGTAATCAGAATCTAGAAAAAAAGTTTTTAGCAGAAAATAGAACCGACTTCCATATAAAAACACTACAAAGTCAAAAATAACTTTAATTTCGGAAGGCGGTGTCAAAAACGAAAATATATACAAAACTAAAGACACCGCCTTCCGAAATTAAAGTTATTTTTGTTTTTTTATTTTTTTTTTCACGCTTTTTAGTGGGTCGGTTTATAATTTATCTAGTTACAAAAGCCAAAATGTCAACTACTTATCACCTTTTACAAAATATTGCTTTTCCCGGTGCAAAGCCGTTAATTTTGGAGGAGTTCTCCTGGTACATCACCATCAGCTCTACTTCACCATATGCATTGTGACGAGCATAAAGTGCTTAACATCCATATTCAAGTAATCTAATCGCAACCAACGAAATACTTATTATTGAGTAGTTTCGGTGGCCATCTAGGGTCTTCAGCATCAGTTCCACTTCCTCAAATGGTGCTTTTCAAGAGCAACTGCACAAGGTACTATAAGAAATACCCAAAACGCTATAGGTGTGCCTATAATATTTGAAGAGTTCCCTCAATTTCTCCATGATCCCATCATCAGATCCAAACGTGACGACAATGGGACCAACTAGAAAGTATACCCTTTCAAACAAACAAAGAATTTTCCAAATCGGTTTAGCCGTCTTTGAGTAATGAGGTAACATATATAAAAAAAAAAAAAAAAGTTCAAGACGAATTGTAAACCTCCTTTTTTTGAAGTCGGTTAAAAAATGTGAAACCAGTAATGCCAAAAATCTTATTCAACAACAGATAAATATAATTTAATGTTCAATGCATGAAGTATATGAAAAAAAATAGGGGTATTGTGTTATCCAGGGCTATCCTACTGGGCTAGGGATGTTGGATAGACAGTCGCTCTATGTGAAGCACTAGTACTGAGGTACATCCGGAAAGACTGGAAGTCCATCATATAATCCGGTCAAATTAGACCAAAAATTGGAGTGAAATTACAAAAATTCGCACCCAGCTGAAAATTGGTAGGATTGTTCAAAACACCATTATAAATTATTATAAATAACATTCTTCCTTTGCAGGACAGACGTACGATTTTGGACATGCTGTTTCTTTATAATATTTGTAGTGGAAATATAGACTGCGCTGATCTAAGTAACTTAGTTTTGAGATTGAGCACGCCGTCACGACGGACTAGGCACACTCAGCTTTTCGATGTACCACATGCCAGTACTAACTACGCTCAGAATTTAGTTATTAGTAGAATACTAAGGACTTTTAACAAAAACTTCTCCCATCTGGATATATTTAACTCCAAAAAAGGTATGTTCAGGAAGCTACTTTTATCCTCTGGACATGTCGATTTACCTAATCCGATCCTAACAGAAGTAAAATAGTATGAGATTAAGTATGGTACACTACAGGCATTCATCATACACCACATACCTACCCACACACACACACGCACACACACACACGCACACACACCAAGACACATTAATTTAATACTCCCCATGCAGACTTCTTAATACTGTATAATAATGTTAATCTAAAAAAATATATTTCCTACATGTTTGTTACAAGTGAATAAATTGTAAATCCGTAATTGGCTGTAAGATTAGATATAAGTTACTATAAAACATTGTTTTAAGAGCTGTGGATTTTGTTATAAATAAATGAAACCTCAAAAGTCCTCATCAATCCGAAACCTGGAAAAAAAATATTCGGGGAAAAACCTGTTTTTGTGACCGGTTTTTCGCGATTTTCAGCAAAACGGTAAGTTTCATCATAAAATTAGGCCAGACAAAAATTGTAGATCAGATAATTATCTATAAAGATGTTTGTTTACTTTATTCCTAAAAGCCACTGATTTTGAGATATAACGATTCAAAAAGTTAAAAGAGTTGTAATCGTCATAATATACATAAGTACACCATATAGGCATGTTTCGTTAAATATACCCGAAATAAAAAACAAGTGCAGTTAGATTGTCTTCCTCCAACCTCAGCGGCTGCTCATCAACATCTTTTTCGGGTATATTACCAAGTTAAGTTGTGGCTTGGTTATCGGTTTTTTGTTTTGTGTGTAGCAGTTTTTCCGGCGCAGGTGGGAGTAAAGTATGAACTGGTTCTGATAATAATAATAATAATAGTAGTACCATACTATAGGTATGTGCCCGACCCAGTTCTCGATAATGGCAATATTACACTGTATTGGGATCGGTCTATCATCACTGACAGGACTATTGTTGCCAATAAGCCTGATATAGTGGTGATAGACCGATTAGAGCGTCGTACAATGATTGTTGATATAGCAGTCCCCCATGATGAGAACCTCGTGAAAGCTGAGATAGATAAAAAAAATAAGTATCTTGACCTGGCGCGCGAGGTTGTCGACATGTGGGATGTGGAGACAGCAATCATTGTGCCGATAGTCGTCACAGCCAATGGTATAATAGCCAAGAGCCTCGACCAACATCTAAGGAGGCTCTCGTTAGACGGTTGGATCAAGGGCTTGCTTCAGAAAGCGGTACTCCTGGACACGGCGCGTATCGTCAGGAGGTTCTTCTCTATGGAGCCCTGACCGCCGGTAGCTTGGACCCTGTTCCCGGTACCGGTGGGCTACTATTTTTTATATTTTTAAATGTTTTTTTTTTGTTAGTGAATATTTAAAAATGTAATTTATCTGTATATATTGAAAATAAAGACATAATAATAATAATATTCCACAACTTCCACACAACGCCATCTAGTCTCAAACTAAGCAGAGCTTGTGGTATGAGTACTAGACAACTGATAAACATACATATATATTTCTAAATATTTTATTTATTTTTATTTATTTATTTATTATTACATACATACAACTATCTTTACAGGAATTCCCAATTTGATAGTGTAGGAAAGAAGAACATATTTTCGTACAATTCAATTTCATCATGATAAAGTCTACAAAAATATAATCATGGAAATAATTAATCAGAATTAAGAAATTATTAATGGAAAAAAATCAACAAAAAAAAACCAATGTAACATAATCAGTAAAACACAATAAATATAAAAAAAATATGAGTTAAATAGTTACTAAAAATAATCAATAAAACATAATCAATACAAAAATAATCACAAAAAAAAAACAATTCAGTACAATAGTCACTAAAATAATCCATAAATATAATCAATACAACACATTTAATGAAAAAAAATAATTAATAAAAACATAATCAATACAAAATAGTCAATACAAAAATAATCATAAAAAAACAATTCAGTACAATAGTCACTAAAAATAATCCATAAAAAATAATCAATACAACACATTCAATAAAAACATAATCAATAAAACATAATTAATAAAAATAATCATTAAAAAAAAAAACAATTCGTCATCACACACCTCTATAACACAACATGTATAATGTGACTTTAGCGAACTCGCCCAACGAACAAGAGAACAAGTCAATTTCGTGAGCAACCTGGTTCAGGGTGCGCATAGTCCGCGATAGTGGGACGTTGGCCATTAGTTTGGTTCGACCACGCGGCAGTGCAAACAAGTCAGGCCGTCTACGGCGCTGCACGTACCCATCGGGCACGAACAAACCAATGCTCTGTAACACACCCGGATTGTTTGTCTTACCCCTGAACACTGAAAGGACATACGACGCCAACGCTAGACCCCTTCTTGTTTCCAACCTGTTGTATCCCACCATGCCTAAAACAAACAAGGTTGGATACATCAAGGGATAGATATACATATTATATATAAATTACATCACACAAACATTTGTCCTAGGTGGGAATCGAACCCACGACCTTGCGCATAGCAGTCAGGGCCACTGACCACTATATCAACGGGCCTGTGATGCGTTGTCAACCAACTTTCAACCCCAGTCTTTTGGGTCTAGCCGATCTTTAGATATCTAAATGACAGCCAGATCGAATGGCTTAACGTGAATTCGGAGACACGCCCATCCCAACTTCCAAACTCCGGACTGGCACTGAAAAATTCTTATAGAAAAACCCAATAACACTTTTTGTCTGACCCGGGAAACTAGCCCGAGATCTCATGCTCAATTGTCACCCTTTCCCCTCCCCTCTCTCACACATACAAACATGCACACACACACATGACATATACACACAACGCTACATCACTACTCAAAAACACACAGACACACATCACAACTTAAACACACGCGTTCACAATTTTTTTTTTTTTTAATTGCTTTTAAGTTCCTTTTACAGTGTTTAATAGTATTATTCTTAATTGTATCTATTAGTTATGGAAGAGCGGAGTCTCCTAATACAGACATTATTTGTCTAAAAGGAGGCTCCAATCACTATGCTATGTTGTACGAAAACTGTTTTTTTCAATAAATAATTATTTATTATTATTATTTATTATTTATTTAATTATAGTCACGTTTACGACCTCTAAACCAAAAAGGCAGTTATGGAGAATAATATAATTAAAAAGGTTTTCATGAAACTTTCATGCGAGTGTGCAGCCAGCCGATATTATTTATTTTTAATTTATTACCCGAAATGTTTCCGAGTTGATGGCGTTGCGCTCATATAATGTGATTAATGGTAAATATTGAACTAATATTATTGATATTTATTTTAATTATTGTGGTTATCGTGCATAGTGATTGCGTTGTACGCACGAGTTATACCTAGCCCGTCGTTAAAAACGGAGTGAGATTTTTTGAGCATGTGGGAAATTTTTGAGAGAATATAATTATTTGCATTGTACTACATATCATAGTTTATTTAATAGTTATTAATAAACTATTATACCAAACAGTAATGGATTCAAATATGAATCCATTACTGAAAACCGCATCAAAATTGGACTAGTAGTTTTGGAAATAAATGGCATCATTGATTTTGACAAACAAACAAACGTCTTCTCACCTCAAACGATATGTGTTTGGTGTGTCTCCAAAACTTTACCTTCTCCGTACCGTCGTGGGTAAAGAGATCACCTGTACCTGCATACACACTTGTGCACTCTAATATCACGTGTGGTTGTAATCGGTCAAGAGAACAATTATTAGGTACTATTAGATCGGGTTGAATGGTCATGATGACTAAGTGGGGACCGCATTCTGATATTCGTAGCGTAGCCACGCATTTTTAGGGTTCCGTAGCCGAATGGCAAAAAACGGAACCCTTATAGTTTCGATATGTCTGTCCGTCTGTCTGTCTGTCCGTCCGTCCGTATGTCACAGCCATTTTATTCCGAAACTATTAAGACTACACATGTGAAACTTAGTAGGTAGATGTATTCTGTGAACCGCTTACCGATTTTAAGAAAAAAAATAAAAAATATTTAAAATAAAGGGGGGTCCCCATACATGGAACTAGAACTGAAAATATTTTTTTTTCATGAAACCTATGCGTGTGTGGTATCTATAGACAGGTCTTTAAAAATGATATTAAGGTTTCTAGAACCTCTTTTTCATAAAGTCAATCGTTTAAAAGATATAAGCTTCGAAAGTGGTAAAATGTGTGTGTCCCCCCTCTAACTTCTATAATAATGGAGTGAAAAATCTAAAAAAATATGTGTCTGTAGATCTTAATGTAACCTTTTAATCAAAATTAGTTTGAATGAAATCGGGTCAGCAGTTTTTGAGATACAGCATATTTTCTAAAACCGCAAATATAACTGTATAACTGTACAATAAAGTATATAATAAATAAATAAATAACTTTGTAATTCATACAAACACTATGAAAAACAAAGTTATTTGGCGTAGTTGTAAATAAATGTAAATAAGCTAGTTTTACGAAATTTGTAAGGTTTTATTTTTGTCAAATAAATATACATATTATATTATATTATATTATATTATAATAGTTACTTCGGAACCCTTCATGGGCGAGTCTGACTCGCACTTGGCCAATTTTTTATTTTTATTTTTTTATTTCTGATGGGTCTACTCTTGAATTCGATCTCGCTTGATGGTAAGCGATAGATGAGGTCTAAGATGGGACGAGCGAGCCCAGAAGATGCCTATTCACTCGTGCTTTAAAGGCTGAAAGGTCATAAGTGGCAGGTTAAGGTCTTGGGAATCTGCTGGATACGAGACCCACGTCCAATGAACGTGGGGGCACTTGAGGGGTGCCTTAGTCGAACAGTGGACCTGGACTGAGTAATAAGAAGCTACACAACCTGAGAGGATAATAAAGCTCTTTTTTTCTCTAAGTGAAAGGTAATAAATAACTTCTGCCCTGCGGTGAGCCAAGGGGTCTATCAGATTCTGACTGACTAAAAATATCCTGTGTTTTCTTATAAAACTGAGCGGAGGCTGCGGGAATACTTAAATACCCTTCAACGCGGCCCACAACTGGTGTCCATAATAACGCTCACAACATAATCCCAACATAATTATGCAATTTCAGCTAATACGGCGTAACGGCTCAGTGATCTGTGCACATCACTAATCAAAGACACCAAATACCTACTGCAATTATGATTGGCAGTAATCATTAGAGGTGTTGCTATTTAACCCCTGTTTAAGACTTGTTTCAGAATCTTCAGATTATTTTATTTGTTATTGTTACGTAAGATTACTGCCAATATAACACTTAAGAGTTACGTTCACTCAGACGGACAGCGGCGCATTAAATTTCCTATGATGGTGTCTCAAGTGAAAATATGACTCGGTACACATTAGGAGGAACCATTTATTAATATTTAATTCCCCTGTTTTCAAAGTAAATTTGTAGACCAATCGCAGTTCAAATCTGACAGAAACTGACCTCATTGTTCTTGACAATAATGTTTTTGTTTTTTTTATTACGACTAAGCTCATTGCGGTAAATTAGGGGAGTTTTTTTTTTTTTAATGTGGTATTATTGGGATGTATCAAAATACTTTACCTATGTTATTCTACTTTGTAAGCCTCTAGTTTCATTTTGGCGACATCTTGACTTACCTTTGTTTTTCGTTGTAAGGGGTCCTCCTTTTGAGGTAGGTAATTTCTTTAATTTTTTATCCTGACGAGTAATTAGTGTTCACCGACCGTGTTTAAAATACACTGCCAAGATATTTTCACAATTTATACAAACACACAAAAACATAATTACATAGAACCATAACACAATAAATACCAATCAATACAAAATCTCTTCGTTTTAGACGAGCTTAACCTGCAATTGGGATTCCTCAAAACATCTAGTTGTCAACTGCTTCTTTTTGTTAAATAATAAATAAATATCTTACACCACTTTTGTATCCCATAGTAGCCCCCCGTAGTCGACAGGAAAGCCTAGCAGACAACGGTAATCTTATTTTGTACTAGCTTAATAGTGATGCACTTAGCGTGGATAAAGAATTTTTATATGAAACGCATGTCGACCACAATACTTGTCTCTTTTCCCCCTCTAGTAAGGCACTTTCGGGCACGCCGCAATTGCGGCGGTAAGACCCCTCTTTGAGGAGTGGCTAGATCGGCATCACGGCGTCCTGACCTACCGCATGACGCAGGTCCTCACCGGACACGGAAGTTTCGGGAGGTACCTGTGTCTGATGGGAAAGGAGGAAACGCCTGGGTGTCACCACTGCGAGGGTCGCCCTGAGGACACCGTAGAGCACACGGTGCAAGACTGCCCCGCCTGGGCAGAGCACCGACGTGTCCTCACGGCGTTGATAGGCGGAGACCTCTCGCGCCCGGCATTGGTCGAGGCCATGCTGCGGGGTGAGAGGGAGTGGGAAGCGGTCGCCTCCTTCTGCGAAGCAGTCATGCTTCCGAAGGAGGAGGCGGACCGCGTGAGGGAGAGGATGGCGTCCTCCCTCCAGCCCAGCCGCAGTGGTAGACGCCCACGGCGTCGGACGTCGGCCGACGATCGCCGGCCACCGTAGGCGCGGGCATGCGGACAGCGAGTAAAGGGCAACTCGCTGTCCGACCATGGACCATGCCCGGGTCGACGGCGCGTTGTGTTCCACGCGCGCCTCAAAAAGCGTCAGCAACATAACGAGGCCCCCCCTGCAGAGGGCCGAAGCCTGCCGGGGTCGTGGGGCTTATCCCATTACCGTGACCCCGATACGTAAAGGGTTATTGAAGGAACACCGTGGATTTTAGTCACTAAAAGTCTGACAGTCCCTCCCACCCTGCCCGGGGTGGGAGGACTTATTTGATAATTTTACCACGTTAAAAAAAAAAGAAAAAAAAACTAAGGCACTTTACACTATGTAGAATAAAACAACACGTTACTTTGAAAACAGATTATGTAATTTGTAAGTAAAAAACTATTAACTCATTATTAAATTATATTAAGGCACATCACACTGACCATCAATTATTTATTGCTTAAGCTGGAACACAACTACAATTCTCGAACTCTACGATTCCCCATTACTGAAATATGGAAGATATTTTGACAGTTTTGTACATACAAATTCAATACTCAATACTGAATTCTTTATTGCATTCCACAATGTAGGCTTAGGTGATAAACAAATTTTTTTGGAGACAATCGTGGAACCTGACGGGCACAGCAAAAAAAAATCCTTAACGACTATTGTATCTATTGGATAACAACGTGGTGAGTTGATTAAAAGTGCAATGAAGGGAATAGGACTTACACTTTACAATATATTTATTAAAAATTGTTAACATAAAAGGTTCACATTGTAGGTATAGTTATGAAATTTTAACTTTATCAACAATCCACTCAAAATATGTAACTGATAGACATGTCGTTTCTTAGAAGGTTATACACGCTATGCATAGTTTATATTTAAGATATAATAACTATTTCAGTTGCAACTAAACGTAATATTATATTACAATATTTCGTAGGCCTATATTATTTTATTTTATTTATTTGGCTCGCCAACAATTGAACATGAGTACATACTTAATTAGTCTAAGCACAAATAAGTCTTTAACCACAATCATAAATAAAATCGAAATTTGAAATAAGTTATTAACAACCTATTAACAAATTTTTATGTTGAAATCCAACCTGTAAATAACAACCCAATAAATTAAACATGAAACCTACTTTGCCTTGTTTGGGGGTCTACGATATTAGATCTTTGTATACCTTATAGTCTCTGTTACGTTCTGAAAATCAATGTGATACTGATCACGGATCTATACATAGTTAATATACAATTTTTCGTTTGTTTTAATACAAATTAATCATTATTATTTATTATATATTATCATTGTTAAACCTCATTACCCATTGAGCGGAAATCATCAGGTCTACAATTACTTCTTTCATATATCTTAATATCTTGATTATTAAGCCTTTCTGTTCTTCTTTTCAATTTATGTACATAAAAATCATACCATATATCTCGATTACTCTTAACCCTCCGTGCACCAGGTGGGGTTTAACAAACCCCAGTCTTTCAAATTTCGCAATAATTTTAAAACTGTGTATGCGCCGATGCTCGAATTCTCAGTAGCTGGAATTGCGATGTTGCCGTTGCGATCAGTGCCGCTAAATCAGTCCGGCGGTAACCGCCATGCGAGCTACATGCGCTTAAAGTGCGCTTGGGCGTCACACACCACACCTCGTACGGCGTGTTAACAAAAAGGTAAGAGTTTAATTCGATGTAATTTATGTATACTTTTATTTTTGTGTGTTTACGTATGTATGTTTAGCATTTTAAACATATTTTTATTTGTTACAGATAACAGTTCACATGAAAAATGTCGCACATCAAAGAAGCTGATATATTAAAAGCACTTTTAGCATTCTTAATTACAAAAGTTGTGATTTTTTGTTATTTTATAAAAATAAATATTTTAATGCATACTTTTAGTTCCGAGTTTTACTTAAATCTGATTATTATAGTGTACTTATAACACCTAATATTTAAATCCACCAAAAAACAAAAAAAAAGGTTAATTTTATCACTTTTTAATTTGGGGTTTGTCACACCCCACCTGGTATGGGACGAGGCTTTTAGTCACCTGGTACACGGAGCGTTAAAGAAAACAAAAAACACTGACATAACGAATGCATTAAAGTACAATAATAATATTTTTAGAAGAAATAATGTTGTGGTCAATTTTATTGGGCGAAACAAAGAAATGATATAGTCAGACAACATGATGACGTCGCTCATAATAAATATCAAAGTGGAGATGTACAAACGACGACACGTGCTAGTAGCTGTATGTGCGTTCGTATTCCTGTTACGGAAAATTGAAAGTACAATTACAATGTATAAACAACAATTGGTTATCAAAGCTAAAATAGAACCACCTCTAGTAAATATTAAAATCGTAAAAACACGTGCGTTATACGAAAAGACATAAAACATAATTATGAATATAGAACTTGTTACAAAGGACAAGCCCCAAGCAAATAAAGTACTCTTTAAGTACCTCCTTTGAATATTTCCGTGGAAAACAATAACAAAGTCAATGTAAAACAAATGAGATATTACTAATAACCAATGGTTCTTTACAGAAGTCAGGTAAATATTTAGACAGAACAAAAATCTGTGAATCAAGACATTGTCAAATTTTATATCCATGCTATAAGAGATCGCAATTATTACAACGATATGGAGGAAGTTAGTAAAAATTGCGTTCAAGTACACATAGTTTCTGTACTTTTGAAACTTTTTTATGATGAACCAGGATGACACTCCGAATGAAAAAGTAACGAATGTCAGCGTCAACAGAGTATATTGAGAAATATAGTTAACTCTTGCTATTAAGTCCCAATTTGTTTTGTCATAATAAAACTCTTGAATGGCATCACAGTCTTCATTAGACACACTAGAACCATTATCGGGCATAGCGGATTTTACTTGTCCAGTTTCATTTGATCCAGTTTTTAATTTTTTGTTTACTTGAATATTAATGGCACAAATATTAAACTTGTGTTCCTACTTAAACAGTCGGTGAAATGAATGTTAGTATTAATTCACTTAAATAGATTGCAGTTATCATGAACAGGAAAAAATATAACATAATATGAAAAACAATGAAGCGTAGTTATTTTAATGACTTGTTTGTATCAACATAATTAATAAATTAACTGCAGTATTTTTTCCAAAAGAAGTCATCCATAAATTACGTCACACGTTAAGGAGCGGTCCATGAAGTGTGACATTATTTGACAAAGCATACGACGGGTTCTATATTTTGTGACATGACATTTCAAAATCTAAGTATTAAATCTCAAAATTTTGACATATTTTTCATGCCTAATTTCATATGAATTTCATTTAAAACTATTTTAATTTTTTTTATAATGAAAATAAAACTTATTTTCAACTAGAGTTCTTGTTTATTAAAGTCTCAATAAAAACGTTTTTGGAACCAACTTCCGAAATTAAAGTTATTTTTCACTTTGCAGTGTTTTTTTGGAAGTCGGTTTAATTTTTTGGTAATTTTTTTTTATTTCACTCTTTTTTGTTGGTCGATTTATAATTTACCTAGTTACAAAAGCCTAAATCTCAACTATTTATAATCTTTTACAAAATATTGCTTTTCCAAATGCTGGGCCGTAAATTGTTGAGGAGTTCTCCTGATACTTCACCATCAGCTTCATTTCACCATATGCATTATGACGAGCATATTGTGCTTAATAACCATATTCAAGTAATCGAAGCGGAACCCATGAAATACTTATTATTCCTACTTATACAACGTGTAATTTAAAGGGTATATACATACCAAGTGCATGGCTTCTTTGGATGATAACAAATGATATGGCAAGGGTTTTGTAATCCTAAGTCTAAGTGTGTAGAACTTATTACAAATTCCAATACACTGATACCAGAGACCGAATTTTTCAAATTAAGAAGAACGAAAAGAATTATCGTGTTATTGGCAAGTGACGTGGAAAGTTATTGACCCTCGTAGTGCTGTGACACGTTTTTTATGATTGGTATTGAAGAAATATATGAAACCAATAATTTGGTACCAATTCTTTGAGTCAGTTATTTTGTGCTGAAACTGTGCATAGAGACTCCATACCAGATGTTGTCTACAGCCCTTTTGGATAGATATGGGGTTTCCGTTACACGTTGTAGGTATATTGAGTAGTTCCAGTGGCCATCTGTGGTCTTTATCATTAGGTCCACTTCACAAATGGTGCTTTTCGAATGCAACTACACAAGTTACTATAAAAAACAATCAAATCACTATAGGTGTGCCTATAATATTTGAAGATTTCCCTCGATTTCTCCAGGATCCCATCATCAGATCCTGACTTAGTATTAATGGGACCGATTTCGGATTATACCCTTTCAAACAAAAAAAGAATTTTTCAAATCGGTTCAGACGTCTTTGAGTAATCGGTGATCATACATTAAAAAAAATACGCGTCGAATTGACAAACTCCTTTTTTGTCCTCGGTTGAAAAAAACTCAAAATATTTTATTTCATATAGTGGGCACTTACAAAATTATAGCACGGTTTGAAATTGGTCATTTTCTATGGAGAGGAACCGACAAGAAACTCCAGATCTATCAGAGAGTCTAGATGGTGGTGGTATATAATTGCAAAATATGTGACATCACGCTAGTAGCGAAATGTGACCGATGTGCGTGTGTGTGATGTGAACTTGACCAATTCGGGGAGGGGGTAACATGAAATTTGTTTGACGTATCAAACAAATGTCATATTTCCGCCTTTCTTTTGTGGATGGTTACTAATACATGCTGATGTTGTGTGTGTGCATCGGGATGACAATGCGTGAGCGCTCACAAAACCACCTAAATATACAAGGTATTTCAAACGTTACGTACGTTTTGAAATACCTTCTATATTTAGGAGGTTTAAGGATATTGTTTTTAACAGCTGATATAAAGTTAAATAATACAAAATTGTTTAAATAGAAACTACCAATAACTTCCAAACAAATCACTATTTTGTATTCATATTCTTCATTCAGTCTTCTTCTTCGTTTCGATGGTAAATCACGTATTTTATATTATGTATATTTACTATATATAAACACCCTACTCTACATGCAATTATTGAATAATTATATTTTTATTTATGGGCTTGTACCACTGCCCTTCATACAAGTTATTCTATAACTTGTAAGGACGCTGGTTGCAACTCATACTTGCTAGCTTTGTTAACTTTAATAGGCTATAAAATTGTTTCTTTTTTAATTTAATGTTAACATTGTATTTATGTATATTCATTCAGTACACTAATGTGTTAGAATGCTGTTTGGGTTGCCTAGGTTTTCTATGCCATCATGCGCAAGCGATGAGCCTCAGTGCTGCAGCGGTTGAGAGTCGGCACCAACAGTATTCTCGCCGCCTTATCGGCCCAAATTGATAGATAGATAGATAGAATATACTTTATTGTACACCAAAAATTGAAACACACTTACATACCCTTATTTCTATAACTTTGGTTACAATGGCAGTCTTATCGCTGAGAGCGATATCTTCCAGACAACCTTTGGAAGGACTTTAAAAGCTATTAATTGAAATTGGGCAGGGCTTAGTTAGTGTACTACAAATACTCTTAACGAAAAAAAAAAAACTAATTGAAATATATAAGTGTATATATATATATATATATATATATAAAATCAATACATAATTATATAAAATATATAAATGTAATATGTTCTTTATCATCGTGTGGAGAAAAACAAAGAAATAATCATAAATTTGAAAAAAAATGATTGGCAACCGAGCTTTTAAAAGCAGCGAGTGACTGTGCTTGTCTTACTGACACCGGTTCTTATCACAAAAACTGGGTGTGAGTGTACATGGTACGAGTGGGAGTTCATGTGCCAAATTACCTCAGTGTGGTTTATATTTTGGTTATGTGTAAATTATTTATTTTTAATTACTACTAAAATAGGATTTCGGATATTAGGATCCTTGTACTGAAATAAAATGCAGTTTTTTTATTAATCTGATACAGTTTTGCTGTAGTTTAACCATAGATTTTTGCTATATTATGATAAAAATAAGATTTTAAATTTACTTTATTGAACACTAAGATAGCGCATGAGGTCTCTTTACGTTATTTTTCAACCAATATTTCCGGACATGTACGAAACGCAATAAAAACTTCATGCAGGGTAATAATCCACACAGAATGCTTCACACGGGTCTCCTTTGTATGCGGATGAGGACTAATTAAATCCACACTGATTGAGCAGAGCTGTCTCTATTTGTAATTTGTTTAGGGCTAAAGAAATTAGCCCTTTGTGTCCACTGTTTGTGTCGCTCTACTAAGTGTAGCGTGAGTGCAGTGTCGGCCGATTGAATTACAAAGTTATTTCAGGATTCGGATACGATTCAAAATAGACCTTAAATATTGTTTTTAGGGTTCCGTAGCCGAATGGCAAAAAACGGAACCCTTATAGTTTCGATATGTCTGTCCGTCTGTCTGTCTGTCCGTCCGTCCGTATGTCACAGCCATTTTATTCCGAAACTATTAAGACTATACATGTGAAACTTGGTAGGTAGATGTATTCTGTGAACCGCTTTCCGATTTTAAGAAAAAAATTATAAAATATTTAAAATAAAGGGGGGTCCCCATACATGGAACTAGAACTGAAAATATATTTTTTCATGAAACCTATGCGTGTGAGGTATCTATAGACAGGTCTTTAAAAATGATAAAAGGGTTTTTAAAACCACTTTTTCATAAAGTCAATCATTTAAAAGATATAAGCTTCCAAATTGGTAAAATGTATAATGGAGTGAAAAATCTAAAAACAATATATGTTGTAGGTCTTAATGTAAACTTTCAACGAAAATTGATTTGAACGAGAACTATTTAGCAGTTTTTGAGATACAGTATATTTTCTAAAACCGCAAATATAACTTTGTAATTCATACAAATACTATGTAAAACAAAGTTATTGGGCGTAGTTGTAAAAATTGTAAATAAGCTAGTTTTAAGAAATTTGTAAGTTTTTTTTTTTTTAATACATATTAAGTATATTATATTTATTATGGTTACTACGGAACCCTTCATGGGCGAGTCCGACTCGCACTTGGCCAATTTTTTAAATATTATTTTATAATCAACATCTCACCTGATTGTAACCGATGATGTAGTCGAAAATGAAGCACGCTTACCTAGAAATAATCTGTTCACTCATGACAGAGACACCCAGGTTATAGTTTAGGTTACATTTGAAGTAATTTCAAAAATAACACAACAGCCTATATCATCTCCATAATTGTTGTTAACACTTCCTGTCTATCACGAATGGGCTGTAATCACACGACATACCTGTTTCTTCACAATTTTTTCCATCTCCGTTCGTAATACTAAAACTTTCAGTGCGTTTGTGTTGCCATATCTATTATATAGAAACCAAAGCAGCTTACGATTACGGATCTATTAATATTAATTATCGTCAT
This sequence comes from Tholera decimalis, assembly GCA_943138885.2. Classification (NCBI taxonomy): domain Eukaryota; kingdom Metazoa; phylum Arthropoda; class Insecta; order Lepidoptera; family Noctuidae; genus Tholera; species Tholera decimalis. The sequence continues at coordinate 7,206,961 of OW964565.2, read as the reverse complement.
TAATCTTTGATGCTTGGCAACAGAGCTTATCCCAATCTTAAACGATCCTTTGTGCATTTGCGCTTCTCTCTGTTTTGTTTAACGCTTTATATTATGGTGGATGGAGGTGTGATGACGCATGGATCTATCATCAAGGTTAACCTCTAGAGACCCCGGCACAAAAACGTGCCAGTAATCCAGTATTAGTTGAGCCCCGCTGGCAACAAATTTGTGAGCCAGCAGGGCTCAACTAATAGTTGACTTAAATAATGGCGGTCCTTGAGAGGTTAAGCAACGGTAGTCAGGGTCAGTCAGTGGATAGATTACATATCAAGATTCATCCGTGCCTTGGAAAGCACGATAAACCAAAAGAAAGTCTCGGCTGTCATTTGTACGTCTTTGACAGAAGTTAGGAGTTATCATAACTCAGAAGCTATAAAGTCTGACATTAGTCTTACCAAGGAGTATCGTGTTATCCAGCTACTGAGTTAGGTACCTAGTCGCTCCATATGGAGCACTGTTCGGGTCAAATCTTGCTACTGAATTTTAAAGCAGTTGTCTTCAACCGATTAAGATGCATGATAAGTTACGTCATTTTAAATCCAATATAGCGGACAGCTCGAGATAGCGATCTAGTTTTTGTTTACTCCGCCGTAAGGTTTCAAATGAAATGGTTTTCTCATAAAAATATGAACATAATTTAAAAGTTTGTCTAAAAAATGATTTTACACTATTAATTTATTACTCCAGTGCTTGTTGTTTTTGGAATAATATTGCTGAGAATTGTTTCTTCGGATATAGCTAAACTTCATACTACGTTTCAAAAAGAAAAAAACGGGTTGCACTCCGGGAGTGCCGGTAGAAGTGAAAACTTGAATATTAACGTTGTGTATTTTTGATATTTTGGACTGGTTAGGGAATAATTTTGCACGAATTGCTTTAATTATCAGTATAAAAGTACTATCATTTATGTGGTAGAATACAATATTTATTTATTGCGCTATCGTACACAAACATGACAATTTATATTACATTAAAAAGTTTATCTCTTAGACTCTCCGTCCGTCTTATGAATTTTCGATCAGGTCACATGTCCTGACGCGAGTTCAACATTTTTTACCCATTACAAAAAAGTGCACAACGCTGCTAAAGAAGTTTTTCAAAAGATAAGTATGTTATTCTTAAAACAAGGCTAAAAAAATACGTGGTTCGTTTAGATGCCAGTGTACTCGTTTTTAATACAGAGAGCTTTTTACACAGTCAGAAATGACATTGAGGACAAAAAGGCTAGGGAATGAGCTGCTCAAATGACATACCTACCTATGTGGGCTTTTACATTTATTTTGCTGAGTAAATTATTGACTTTCTAAATTATTTGCTTTTTATTTCATTATTTTTTGTTCTATTTTTTATTTTTGTGAATGTGAGGAATATGAAGGTTATTATTTCTTTCGTATGTTATTTTCATTATAATTTATAGATTGATGTCTGGCAGTTTCAGTATTTGTGTGACCTAGCCGAATGTCTTTATTGTTCATCAGATTGGTGAGCTCGTTAAGTTTGAAGTTGAGCTACACGATAAGTGACTAACGCTTGCACTGTATGGACAGGTGCACTCAAATCTATGTGCTCCTTTCCTTAAAATACACAACAGACATGAACCTTCATGCTTTTCATATGATTTGACCAATACGAACGGACTTTAAAAGAGACGTTGACCTTTGAGTTTGTTTCAGTGTTTCTTCTGAGAGTAGTCAGTTAGGAAACACCGGCCTCATCTAGCTTGATTTAAAAACCCAAAAATATTATGAATAAAATTGTTATTTATGACCAATTTACAAATTTAATATTTCATTTCATTTCATATGAACTTTACTGTTAAGCTAGTTCTGTCAAGATCTATCGCAGTGTCAGTAAATGTGATATACAACGTGTAACGGAAACCCCATATCTATCCAAAAGGACTGAAGACAACATCTGGTATGGAGTCTATATGCAAAGTTTCAGCTCAAAATAAGTAACTCACAGAATTGACCCTAAATTATTGGTTTCATATGTTTCTTGAAAACCAGTAATAACAAACGTGTCACAGCACTATAAGGGTCATCACTTTCCACGTTACTTGCCAATAACACGATAATTCTCTTCTTTCTTCTTAATTTGATAAATTCGGTCTCTGGTATCAATGTATTGAAATTTCTAATAAGCTCCACACATGTAGACATAGGATTACAAAACCATTGCTATATCGTTTCTTATCATCCAAAGAAGCCGTGCACTCGGTATGTATATACCCTTTAAATTACACGTTGTATAGATGGTATTCATAATAATATTATTTATAATTTATTATTATACTCGCGTCTATAAGGATCCCGTTCTCGCGAGAGTGGAAAATTATCTGGAGCCATAATTTAAAAATATACTTTAAGATAAATAGTAATCTTCCACTTTTTAATGGTCGAAGTTATCTTGATCCTATGCATCGCTCTCATCAAGTGAGCGAGCAAATTTACCACGTGCCACGCGCTACACCATAGACACACGTCATATACATATTGTATGGGGATCCCTATTTTTTTATTATTGAGCATACCATAATGCTATCCAGCAATGTGAATCTAAATTCACTGTACAACAAGCAATATGAAAACCAATATAATCAATCTATTAAATTTTTCATCTATCTTGATATAAAAACTATAAATGTACCTACAAAATCGCCCGAACTATCGCGACATCTTCAAATCGTATTACTGACCTATTTTCGTGCAGAATTGAGTTCTAAAATTCAAAATGCAACCGTCGACCGGAAATGAATCCGTTGGCGGGAGTCTGTCGTGATACGGATCTGATGGAGCCGAGCGTCCAACATCCGGTCGGTTCCCGCCTTTATGGCTTCCAATTTTGAATCCTTCGTCTGACGGTTGAAACGGATTTTTTTTTTTAAATTACGTGACTGTTTTGGTTTTTGGAGATCGCATTTAAGTATGTAATTTTTTTAACGTAGTTATATTTGAGATTGAACCGTTTGTTTTTCCATTATTACAAACATTATTTTTTCAAGTTTATGTTGCTTGATCTACAAAGCTAAGTTTTTAGTATCTTGTAAATACCTTGTATACTAAATCATAGATGTACAATTTCATGTTTATTATAGACGTAATGTTTTCACAGTCGATCAATTCTGCCTATAAAACAATAGTAATAAACGTTATACATATTTCCCCCTATCGTTGTCGTATCAACAACTCTCTCCAGTTAGATAAAGTTATCTAAATGAGCTGTATCAGCATGGGTACTGCAAATATATGAATTTCGAATTGAAGTTAAGTCTGTTTCCGGTAAAGATAAGGGACCTCGCACTTTCTTAGCCTGTCTATAGAAGTGGCTGAAGAATTTAAAACATCATGAGGATTACTTACATTAACTACATCTATGTTATTATGAAATAGCTCGTTGTTAAAAGCAATATATATAGAAAAGAAGTTTTCAACACACGCAAGGTTCTTCTTATTAGGGTTCCGCAGCCGAATGGCAAAAAACGGAACCCTTATAGTTCTGACATGTCTGTCCGTCTGTCTGTCTGTCCGTCCGTCCGTATGTCACAGCCATTTTATTCCGAAACTATAAGGATTATACATGTAAAACTTGATAAGTAGATGTACTCTGTGAACCGCTTTCCGATTATAAGTGAAAATTAAAAAAATATTTAAAATAAAGGGGGCTCTCCATACATGAACATGAAACTGAAAATATTTTTTTTCATGAAACCTATACGGGTGTGGCATCTATAGACAGATCTTTAAAAATGACATTAAGGTTTCTAAAATGACTTTTTCATAAAGTTAATCGTTTAAAAGATATACGCTTCCAAAGTGGTAAAATGTGTGTCCCCTCTCTAACTTCTATAATAATGAAGTGAAAAATCTAAAAAAACCATATGTTGTAGATCTTAATGTAAACTTTCAACCAAAATTGGTTTGAATGAGATCGAGTTAGCAGTTTTTGAGATACAGTATATTTTCTAAAACCGCAAATATAACTTTGTAAATCATACAAATACTATGAAAAACAAAGTTATTTGGTGTAGTTGTAAAAATTCTGAATAAGCTAGTTTTAAGAAATTTGTAAGGTTATTTGTTTTTTTTTTTCAAATAAATATAACAATTATATTATATTTATTATAGTTACTACGGAACCCTTCATGGGCGAGTCCGACTCGCACTTGGCCAATTTTTGATAATAGGTTCGCGTTTGACCACCATCTCACCTGATCGTAAGTGATGATGTAGTCGAAGATGGAGCGCGTTTACCTAGAAGAAACTTATTCACTATTGACATAAATACCCCAGGTTATAGCTATTGAGAAACACAGACTCCTTAGCCATACGCACAATGAAAGTATTCCTTACTTACTTTGTAGATTGAGATGTCCACCATGGCATGTCCTTGGTCTGGTTTCATTATTATGTTTTAACTATAAATAAATAGTAATAATAAGACTTTATTCAATTTTATTTACTTTATTAATATGATTTAACAAACAGGTTTTTATTAATATTGCCTAATATGGCGGATTATGATATCGACAGTTAGCATCTAAATTAAGATAAAACTTACTAATTAATTTAATGTGCGTGCGTTAATTTATGTTTTTACGTGCTTTTAAATATGTACACTGTAGATTACATATATACACGGTATTTTATAAAAATAACATATATTTAAATAAGTATCTGCAGAAAGTCAAGCTTAGATAGACCAACCAGAGAGACAAAACCCATATTTTAGTATGTAGTATGTGAACACATTCAATTTGTCAACAGCTTTCAATTTCGCAACATTTTGACAAGTTTTTGACATTTATCGTCACTTGACATGATATTGCAACATGAATTTCTTAAATCGGCCTTCTTAACTCTGAACAAACTAGCAAGCTATATGTAGCATCCACCATATTATACTCATATATCAACGACGATTAAACGAGTTCTTTATTCAAACTAAACAACATCCCTTTCAAAACTAGTTAATACAGAGAAATCTCAAAACGTACAGTCGTCCACAAACACGACCCGTGGAGATTTAACGCCAACAGTTAGATAGGTATCAGTTGAATCTATTGCCGGCCAAAGAGTATGAACGCGCGACGTAAAGCGATATATGTGTAGACTATATCGAGAGATATTTATGTGTCCGACTGTACTCGCTCATTTGTTTGGAACGCTCAATGCGGAAAAGTATGGGAATGATTTGATACTTTTGAATGGTCCCACCCATTCAAAAGTATCAAATCATTCCTCATTCATGATTTGAATAATCTGACATGTCTGCTGGAACAATGGAGTTAAGGGTAGTCCAATCTTTCCCCAATCATCGCCAGAACGGTATTGGAGCTGGCCAATACTCTGCGCACCTAAGACGGGGCACGCTTAAGCATAGTCGCGTAATAGCTGTTGGTGTATGCTTCTGTAGTATCAGGGGGTGGTTGAACATGTAGCACGCTTACCTAGTAGTAACTTATTCACTCTTGATTTAAAGACCCCTAGGTTGTAGCTATTTCGAAACACAGACTCTGGCAGAGAATTCAACCCCTTAGCCGTACGCACAGTGAAAGATATCTCAAAACGTTTTGTGCGTTTGGGTGGGATGTCTACCATGTAACGATGGCGGATCACCGTTTGTCTGGTAGTCCGATGATGGAACGAGCTTGGCGGAATTAGATTGTGTCACACTAGCTCTAGCGGAATTATGTGCCTACAGGCTGCATGAGTAGAGCGACGTACAGTATACTCTGCACAGTGTAACTTTACCTCTCCAGAGCACCTCGTACCTACAGGTGACCATATTCGCTCTAACAGCTCCCGTTGGAACGGGAGCTGTTAGAGCGAATATGGTAATATGGCAAAGATCATGCAGATATGGATGTCTGCATGATATTTGAGATCAACAGTTAAAAGCTGCCCCGGTTATTTACATTTTTCAACCCTTTCTAAATGATGTAATTGTCTTCCCTTGGGACCATTTTCGACATTCACGCGGGTGAAGCCATGCCAGCAGCTAATTAGGTACTGATAAGCCATATTTCTTTTCATGTACGACGAAGTGAATATTTTATTGGAAAGTATTCACTTCGTCAGTTCTCAGTTCCATTATAAAATAATAGGTTGGGGAAAACGTTTCTTCGCATTTTTTTTAAAAATTCAAAACATTTTTTAATATAGTTTATTTACATTTAACTAATGTATGTGGGTACCATTTTGTTCGATAACTTTTTGCCATCTTGTAGGTGATGATCCCATTGCTATAGAAATTTTGGGACTTCTGATCAAAATACCGCGACAAGTGGTTTTGGCAGTCCTCTCGTGATGTTAACCCGACACTGCCTAAAGAATTCTGAAGAGACCGAAACAGGTGGAAATATGAAGGTGCAAGGTCAGAACTATACGGCGGATGCATGACCACCTCCCAGCCAAACTGTTCGGTCCGACGTGAAATGGAACGCACCTTTTTGGTTGGCAACATTAATTATCTGTGGGCTTGACATAACTTTGACTTAACAGATAGACTTTGCTACCGTTGTTGGAAAATGTCCGCCTTGGGACTTTGATTTTATTGTAATAGAAATATCGTGTTGAATCGCCTGTTGAAACTGATAACGATTGATTGAAATTGTAATCCCGAATTGACGAAAAACCTGGGATATTTTGGAACATAGCGCCGTATTGTCGCCACACTGCATGGCACGCGGATTTGCTGGAAACAAGTGATTGTAATGTGATGCTATCTGGACCGCGCCATCCGGAGACCGGCGCCTTGTGACCGTCCATAACACTTGACTTTCACCACACTTTTCAATTACTCATACTTACATACATACCACACTTGGGCGTGGCCTCAGTAAGGTCGAAGCTTGGTGTCTACAGCTCAGGTAAGTGTTAGCATTATATATTGACGGGCCCAAGAGCCCCATACTATTGTTGTAAGCAACGTTTAGGGCTCCACGAACCGTGGACTGTTCGGACATACCAGTTAACGTTGGCTGGCTTCTTGTAGTCTTGAACAATTTTGTGGTAGCAGAGCGTGGTTGTAAGTATGTATGTATGTATGAAATGAGTAATTGAAAAGTGTGGTGAAAGTCAAGTGTTATGGACGGTCACAAGGCGCCGGTCTCCAGATGTTCGGTCCGACGTGAAATGGAACGCACCTTTTTGGTTGGCAACATTAATTATCTGTGGGCTTGACATAACTTTGACTTGACAGATAGACTTTGGTCCCAGTTGAAAAAAATGTCCGCTTTGTTGAGATCGATTTATTGTTGGTAATTGAAAAATCCTGTTGAATCTCAGTTAATTAAGGACAAATTGGTTGTGATTAACTATTGATTGAAATTGTAATCCCGAATTGACGAAAACCCTGGGATATTTTTGGACATACCGCCGGTTTGTCGCCACACTGCATGGCACGCGGATTTGCTGGAAATAAGTGATTGTGCTGTGATGCTATCTGGACCGCGCCATCTGGAGACCGGCGCCTTGTGACCGTCCATAACACTTGACTTTCACCACACTTTTCAATTACTCATTTCATACTTACATACATACCACACTTGGGCGTGGCCTCAGGAAGGTCGAAGCTTGGCGTACCCAGCACAGAAGGTAAGTGGTAGCATTTTATATTGACAGGGCCGGAGAGCCTGTAATTTTGTTTATTGGTTGTAAAGCAACGTTAGAGCTCCACGAACCGTGGACAGTTCAGACAGTCCAGTTACCGTTGGCTGGCTTCTTGTAGTCCCGAACACAAACTATCTTAATTTTTGCTGAGTGGCTAAATTGTGTGAGGTCTAGCGTTATCATGATGAAAAACCACACCCCTTCTGTTGATTAATTCCGGCCGCTTTCTCTCAACTTCTTGCTTTAATCTCATCAATTGTTCATAGTAGAGTTCAGAATCGATGGTCCTGCCTGGTGGTAATAGCTCAAAATGAATAATGCCCTTCCAATCCCACCACACACACAGCATCACGTTGTTGCGAGTTAACCCGGGTTTCGCCACAGTCTGTGAAGCCTGACCGGCCTTTGACCACGACCTTTTTCACACGTTCTTGTAGTACATAATCCATTTTTCATCACCAGTTATCAGCTTCTTCAAAAATGGTTCGGTTTCATTACGTCGTAATAAAGAATCACAAATGAGTACAAGATTTATTAGGTTTCTTTCAGTGAGCTCGTGAGGCACCCAAATATCGAGCTTTTTTGTGTACCCAGTTTTTTACAAATGCACCAAAACTGTTTTGTGGTCAATTCTCAGTTCTTCAGCTACGTCGTAACTGCTGAAATGCCGATCTTGCTCCACTTTTTAAAAAATGGCATCTATTTTATCCATAATAGGGCGACCAGAGCGACGTGCATCATTGACATCAAAATTTCCGGATTGAAAACGCTTTAACCAAATGTGTGCTACTCTCACAGACACTGCACTAGGTTCATAACCATCGCAAATTTTTTTCGCGGCTTGCGTTGCATTTTTACCTTTTTTGTAGTAAAATTTTAAAATGTATCGAATTTCTTCATTAGATTCTCTCATCTTGACAGTACGAAAAACAAATGAAAATCACAGATTTTCCTAATTTGAATTTGGAATTATGTTCTTTAAAATTTAAACTTTCAATGATACCAAAACCAGCTAGATACAAATAGTATAGCCAAAGAGATTTTATTACAAGTTCATACATACTATAATGCGAAAAGACTTTTTCCCCAACCTCATATTAGTATTAGATGTTGCTCAGCTGTTTATACTATCGATATTACCTCCGCGGTATATTATGCGTAAGTCCCAATCTGTAAAAAAATAGTCTCTATCTTCCACTGAAAGTACAAAAAATCAGACAGACAAACAGATGCATTTTTTAAAAATTGTGGTTTCGTGTTAATAACTACATAGTATAAGCATTTGAGAAAACAATTTTGAAAATACAGACGGATACTGCAATTCTATTTATATTATGTAGTATGTTTAGATAAAATCAAACAAACTAGACTATTTACTTACAGTATTATCCAACTCACGAACTCAAACAGGCGTCAAAATTACCCTTCAAGCTTTTTAATTCTCATTAAAACTGATCAACTTTCACACTTCGCGTGGGAGGGCTCGTAAACGTGCGCGTAAACGTAACTGGCACGATTACGGTTTACGTTTCGTTTACGTTTACGGCCGTACTGGGGACCATATTTACTTGTCGTAATTTTCATGTTTAATATGATGAATGTGTGAAAGTTGAGTGTGATTTTACCAAATGAGCAATATTTTTGGATATCAACCAATTTTAATCGATTATAGTTCGTAGGATTAATTTGATTACAAGCACACTTAAATTGGTAGATAGAGACACTATGTCCATGTGAACTAGTCTACTTATGTATCCCGAAAATAGCATGTTTGCTATTTGAAAGGCCATGAGCGTGACACCATGCAGATGCCGATGTCCTCGGCTCTCCATCAAGCTGAAGATCGTAGTAGATCTGCAAGGTTTCCGTCGTAGCCACGATCTTTAGCACTGACGGGCTGACTTGAGGCGGCGGAGCGTGACACCACGGGAAGTGCTTAGTAATATAGGTGTATATATTTATGAATGTATTCAATTTGACAAGAAAAAGCGAATAATATAAATAGATTACCGCACTATCTGGCAGGTTAAGTACTTTATACGGTCCCTACCCATGTCCTTACCTTTATATTGTACGTCAAATCGTTCAAGCTCCTTGAAGTTCTAAGTTGAACTACGCAATAATTGATAAATGCTTGCATTGTTTGGACTAGGTTGTTTAAATCTATGTGTTTCTATCTTCAAAATAACACCACAGACATTAACCTACATGGTTTTCATATGATTTGAACAGTACGGATTGTATGGACTTCAGAGAAACGTTGGCCTCTGAGTTTGTTTCGGTGTTTCTTCTCAGGGTAGTCAGTTAGGAAACACTGGCCTCATCTGGTTTATAAAATAAATACCTATTTGTAAAATAAACATCATTATTTCATTAATTCATCATTATATTTTATGGTTGAAGCATCGCGTCTTGTCTGTCAGTCGACAAGAATTTAAATTAAAGATTGATCCAACGTGATTACATTTTTTTTCCTTTTTCTAACACCTGACCGTAGCTAAAACCTCTATATCACAGATAATCGAGCGTGAATTATCATACTTTCCATCAGTTAAATCAAAGTCAGTCAGGCGCATATCTACGTATCAACTGTTGCGTCCGGCGTCCCTTACATTGTCATGTCAACAATTGTGTTCTTAATTCAAACTGACGTATGTAGATCTGCGTCGGAGTTGTTACAGACGTTTTGTTTCTGTACGTGTGTGACTACAGAATCATAGGTCTTGTAATATTAATACTAAATAAATTAATTGTTGTTCCATGTTTGAATATTTATTATGCACTTGTGAAACATGATAATATATTTCTAGTATAGGGCAATGTATAAATTCATTTTTTTTCTAATATCTAGCGTATTAGTAAAGAGGGTAGAAGCTACGCTACGACGTCAATCAAGACAAAATAGCAATCACTACATGTCCGTCAAAATTATTGTGTTGCGGCGTCACTACTTAATAGCAACACCCTTGTGGCATCTGTCTAAGCTGAATTTAATTTTAAACCTCTTTCTTCGGGTAGAATATCATCAAATACTCCTTCTGCTCTGGTTGGAGCGAAAATGAGTATCAGACTCCTACTAAACAGAAACCCCCTATTTTTTAGTTGCCTTTGCGATTCACGGCCGCGGTATGACATTAGAACATACCCAGCAAGCATTTACCGTATCGATTGATTGCGTTTTTAATGGTTTGACGATTAGATGTCGTTTACTACATAATATAATCTAATAAGATAGTCACGATCTTTCTGTATTCAGAATACAGCGAATATCATATTAAGTCTGGAAAAATCTGGTCTCATCTATGTAGTTAAAATTAACAAAAATATATGACGTGTTAAAGTGTTATTAATAATGTGCTAAAAGCCCATATTCAATCGCTCTACTATTCCCAATACATTGCATTCTCTTACTAATAAAGTATGCATTCCTTAAAGTATCCATAGTGTCTCAAGGCGTGTGACTTAATGTCGGTCGGTTTCGGTTTTCTAGACCGACCTTGAAAATTTCTAACGAGGTACCGCGAGACCGGAATCCAAGGGAAACTGAAGAAGTGAGGTGGGGCTTTACGAGTTAAAGATTTACATGTCCTGCTGTTCTACTCAGAGTGAGAGAAGTCATTTAATGATGTCCTCGAAAGAAAAAAAAATTCTAGGCCTGTCGTGGCGATGAAACTTATCTTAGGATGTCATTTTTTGAACGGGTTTGTTAAGGGGCTCTTTCTTTCGCGGAAGTATCAGTAATATTGTCCCTCAGGTCTGGTAGCTAGGAGAATATTTTAAGTTAGAGGCCATGACTGGTGTTGTGATTTTTGAACCACGGAAGCATCCAGCAGAAACATCATAAAGAAATGATTGAACAGATATTTAGTAATTTTTACTCACATAATGTTCCGTGTAATATCGAGTGTAATGCCTTTATTTCTAAAAAAATATAGAAATCTTTTATAAATAAAGAATTCTCTACAATAACTCTTAATTTAATCTAAATTAGGGCGTCGTAATTCATATAATGGTATAATGGTGAAGGAGCATTACCTTTCACTATATTTTTTTCCTCTCCTTTCTCTATTATGAATTGGATATGTATTAGTATATATTTATATATTATATTTGTGGTAGTTATTTTATATTATGATGTTTGGTTAGTATTATGTATGATGTTGTACACTGACAGCCCTAAATCTATCTTCTTTAATTTTTGTCCATACAAAGGTTGCCTGTAAGAGATTGCTCTGTGCGATAAGACCGTCCATTGTACACTACTTTTATTATTTGTATCCTTAAGTGTATTGTACGATGTACAATAAAGTATATAATAAATAATAAAATAAATAAATCCACCGCTATCCACTATCAGTATGCCAAAAAAACTGTCAACATTACCACGTAATATAGCAATGCTTTCCTCTACCCAAAGTAAAAGCCAGCCCAGGAGTCACGCGAAAAATCAACATAGTCAACGGAAAATCAAATCTTTAAACAACTTAATTATGAGCTTTCAGACCCCTCGATTAGAGAGTTTCAACCTCAAACAGCTCAAAAATAATACTATGATTAAAAAAAAAAGATATACGTGTAAGCTCCCTGATGACCATGGATTCCTGCTTACCACACGACATTGAAGGCACAGTAACATTACACCACGACTATTCGTATATAACGGTACCCATATTCCCAACTTCTGTGACACTAAAACACTTGGAGTCCCAACTTTGTTATGGTCATAAGACCGGACTCATTCCAACTTAGTTTATGCCCACCGTAGTTAAATTTACTCTTACATTATTGAGACAAACAAGATGACGATAGTTAATTAACATGTTGCTAAGGCTTGGTTAACATCAACATGCCACTTCATTAAAGTTTTTTATAGGTGCAACTCGTGGTTATATAACAGCCGCAAGGATAAGTCTTCAAGACGAGGTCACTCTTTAGATGAATAACAGTCTTAACATAATAATATCTAGATACCTGAGTACCTCCATTCGGCTACGGAACCCTAACAACGGCTAAGCATCCGTTGTTAGGGTTCCGTAGCCGAATGGCAAAAAACGGAATCCTTATAGTTTCGTCATGTCTGTCTGTCTGTCCGTCCGTCCGTATGTCACAGCCATTTTATTCCGAAACATATATTTGTTTAGATTTTTTCCTTCATTATTAAAGAAGTTGGAGAGGGGGAAACACATTTTACCACTTTGGAAGCGTATATATTTTAAACGATTAACTTTATGTAAAAGTAGTTTTAGACACCTCAATGTCATTTCTAAAGACCTTTCTATAGATCACACACGCATAAGTTTCATGAAAAAAAAAAAAACCAGTTTTACTTCCATGTATGAGGAGCCCCCCTTAATTTTAAATATTTTTTATTTTTTCTAAAATCGCAAAGCGGTTCACAGAGTACATCTACCTACCAAGTTTCATGTGTATAGTCTTAATAGTTTCGGAATAAAATGGCTGTGACATACGGATGGAAGGACAGACAGACATGACGAAACTATAAGGGGTCCGTTTTTTGCCATTCGGTTACGGAACCCTAAAAATATAAAGATATAAAAAAAAACTTCCCTGATGCTGGTCTTCAACTGAACTTTATGTTGCGTACACTCAACATAAAGTCTAGTATACACCATTCTCATCTGCTTAGCCATTTCCCAACTACATATATTGAGGTCGGCTTAATGGCCAGATGTAGCTGAGTAATAGTGCTTTATATGGAGTGACTGCAAACCTGACGTTCAAAACCCAGGAGCTGGATCACATCACACAACTTAGAAAGAATGGTGTTATATTGAGCGCAGAGCCAAAAGCTTATAGGTGACGAGGCGCTGACTCATCGGCGAAACGTTGCTTGTGTGTCGGTCTTCTACAGATTGTACTACGGGAAGTGTCCGCAGGAGCTCCATGACCTGATCCCTCCATCTCCCTTTCACTACCGGACTACCAGACGTACTGCTGGGTACCATCTACACCTGGTTGATATACCGTCTTGTCGCACCAAGCGCTTTTCTTCCACATTTATTGTACGTACAGCCAAGCTGTGGAACTCTCTGCCGGCTTCTGTGTTTCTTGCCACTTATGACCTTTCAGCCTTTAAAGCAAGAGTGAATAGGCAAGTGAACATCGACGACGAGTTGCAGCAAGTCTATCGGTTTTCCATCGGTTAAATTTCGAGGAGTGTGCGATGGAATTGCAAAATCTAATTCCGCCAGGCTCGTTCCATCATCGGACTACGAGACAAACGGCGAAGCGCCATCGTTACATGATGGACATCCCACCCATACGCACAAAACGTTTTGGGAATACCTTCATTATGCGTACGGCTAAGAAGTGGAATTCCCTGCCGGAGTCTGTGTTTCCCGATAGCTAAACCTAGGAGTATTTAAGTCAAGAGTGAATAGGTTACTTTTAGGTAAGCGTGCTCCATCTTCGACCACATCATCACTTACCATCAGGTGAGATGGTGGTCAAACGCGAAAATACTTTTTATAAAAAAAAGTCTTCTGGGCTCGCTAGTTCCATCGTAGACGTCATCTATCGCTTACCATCATGTGAGATTGAGGTCAAGAATGGGCTCATCACGAATAAAAAATAAAAAAAAAAAACTGGCTTCTGTAGTTTTTCAACCGACGACCAAAAGAGGAGGTTATCAATTCGACGCGTATATTTTGTTTTCTCTTTTTTTTTATGTATGATCATCGATTACTCGAAGACGGCTGAACCGATTTGGAAAATTCTTTTTTTGTTTGAAAGGGTATACTTCGAAATTGGTACCATTTATCACCAAGTCAGGATCTGATGATGGGATCCTGGAGAAATCGAGGGAACTCTTCAAATATTATAGGCACACCTATGGCGTTTTGGGTATTTCTTATAGTAACTTGTGCAGTTGCTCTCAAAAAATACCATTTGGGGAAGTGGAACTGATGATGAAGACCACAGATGGCCGCCGAACCTACTCAATAATAAGTATTTCGTGGATTGCGATTCGAATACTTGAATATGGATGTTAAGCACTTTATGTTCGTCACAATGCATATGGTGATGTAGAGCTGATGGTGAAGTACCAGGAGAACTCCTCAAAAATTAACGGCCCAGCATTGGGAAAAGCAATATTTTGTAAACGGTTATAAGTAGTTGACATTTAGGCTCTTTTAACTAGGTAAATTAAAAATCGACCAACTAAAAAGAGTGAAATAAAAACTTTTTACCAAAAAATGAAACCGACTCCCAAAAACACTGCAAAGTGAAAAATAACTTTAATTTCGGAAGTCGGTGCCAAAAACGAACATACAAAACTAAAGACACCGACTACCGAAATTAAAGTTATTTTTCACTTTGCAGTGTTTTTGGGAGTCGGTTTAATTTTTTGGTAAAAAGTTTTTATTCAACTTCAACAGTCAATACGGGTGTTGAATTTGAACAAATTACAATTGTGAGATTAGTATGCTTTCTGAGGCTGGAATGGAATATCGATATGTTAATATGGTCACCTTTCCACGGACTGAACTCGAAAAAGATTGCTTAACCTTGAAGATGGACCCGTGCGTCTGTTATCTAAATCTTAAATATATATAACTCAAAGGCGACTGACTGACTGTTATAGTAATCTATCAACGCACAGCCCAAACCACTGGACGGATCGGACTGAAATATGGCATGCAGATAGATGTTATGACGTAGTCATCCGCTTAGAAATGATTTTGCGAAATTCCCACGGAATCGGGATTTACACGGGAAAAACTTCCCACGCGAACGAAGTCGCGAACAACTGCTAGTTATTTATATGTGATCACGAGTTGAATTTACGGATGCAAATAATTTAGTAAACTCGATTTAGCTGGTAAAACAAATCAGTCAAATATTTCTGTCGCCAATATGATCAGAAAAATGAGTTTCAAAAGTGTATTGTACAAAGTGGCTCTGTAGAAGCAACGATATCACACTTTTGCACAATGTCGGGACACGTTCCTTCTGTCACGTGCCGTAGTGATGTTATCTTATCGATAACATTTCATAGTCGATGATTTATTGTGCTTTTTTTTGCATATCATAACGATTCATAAATATGTCACGATCGATTTATTTGATAAAGTGCTAAGACAGTGATAGGATAGGATAAAAAATAATAAACATATCTCTAGTGGTGACTCGATACGGAGGTACCTAGTAGTTGCTTTTAGAAGTTTATTTACGATGGGTTCCGTACCATTATCTATAAAAATGGCAAAAAATCACGTTTGTTGTACGGGAGCCGCTTAAATATTTATTTTATTCTGTTTTTTAGTATTTTTTGTTATAGCTGCAACAGAAATCACATCATCTGTGAAAATTTAAACTGTCTAACTATCACGGTTCATGAGAAACAGCCTGGTGACAGACGGATAAACATACGGACGGACAGCGGAGTCTTAGTAATACCTTACTTTTGGGTACGAACCCTTAAAAAATAACAAATTTTAAAACCAGCCGAGTTCAATGGTCGCAATACGAAATTAATAAGATAATTTAATCAATTTTCTATAATGCACATTAGAGAGCAGTTGTGGGGATACAAGTACTATTTCCCTATTCCCTCTCATAGAGAGAAGGGTTGTGTCTCAGTAATGGAGCATTATAGGTTAGTTATGTGCTATATACATCGTTAATTGATTGGACCACCTAATTTAAACCATTTACCAAAATGTTGATGCTCGAATATTATTACTTTTCCAAGTTTTGTTTTATTTCTTAACTTAGGTATCCAAGACACGCCAAGGGTCTTTAGTAGTATTTTGATGACTTAGATATGAAATAAAAATTTAAAACAATTCGTCTTTCATTATAAAAAAGATTTAAGTCCAAAAGTTTAGTCCCGCCTAGATAAAAATAATTAAATGTTATTCTTTTTGTCAGCGAACACTTTTCAATTGAAATCAACATGCTTGGGTGTTTGAATAATTATAATAAAACACTTTTGTTTTAAGTCCATGAGGATAAAGTCAAGGTTAGAAAGTAGAAATAAATAAAAGGAGTGTGACTGAATGTCTCCAATGCCACTTATTGAAAATGCCATATTCTTAACAAAGACATATTTTCGAAGAGTTTCAAAACAGCTTACGGATGATGTTTTATCATTTGATTTGCAATTGTAATTGAAGCAATGTATTATAATAATTACACAAAAGTAAGAAAAAAAAAATCTATCAAAACGCGCCCGCAAAAATTTTGCGAAAATATCTTCTTTTGTTTGTTTAACTCCATTATGTATGTCAAGTAGGTACAGAATATTGCCCACAAATATGATATCGCACTTCTGAAAATTGTGCTTGTCCGTGACTTCAGTTAAGTGAAAAAGAATTTTCTTCAAATAACCATGTGTACACCAACGCAAAGTTACTTATATTTCACCAAATTACTTAAATAAAACTTAAGTTTCACATACGAAAATGAGTACCAATCCAAGAGAAAAACTCTTTTCAAATCACAATAAGACTCTATTTTCAACCGACGACCAAAAGAGGAGGTTATCAATTCGACGCGTATATTTTTTTTTTTTTTTTTTTTTTTTTTTTATGTATGATCATCGAGTACTCGAAGACGGCTGAACCGATTTGGAAAATTCTTTTTTTGTTCGAATGGGTATACTTCGAAATTGGTACCATTATCACCAAAGTCAGGATCTGATGATGGGATCTTGGAGAAATCGAGGGAACTCTTCAAATATTATAGGCACACCTATGGCGTTTTGGGTATTTCTTATAGTAACTTGTGCAGTTGCTCTCAAAAAGTACCATTTGGGGAAGTGGAACTGATGATGAAGACCACAGATGGCCGCCGAAACTACTCAATAATAAGTATTGTGTGGATTGCGATTCGATTACTTGAATATGGATGTTAAGCACTTTATGTTCGTCACAATGCATATGGTGATGTAGAGCTGATGGTGAAGTACCAGGAGAACTCCTCAACAATTAACGGCCCAGCATTGGGAAAAGCAATATTTTGTAAAAGGTTATAAGTAGTTGACATTTAGGCTCTTTTAACTAGGTAAATTAAAAATCGACCAACTAAAAAGAGTGAAATAAAAACTTTTTAACAAAAAATTAAACCGACTCCCAAAACACACTGCAAAGTGAAAAATAAATTTAATTTCGGAAGTCGGTGCCAAAAACGAAAAAACAAAACTAAAGACACCGACTACCGAAATTAAATTTATTTTTCACTTTGCAGTGTGTTTTGGGAGTCGGTTTAATTTTTTGTTAAAAAGTTTTTATTTCACTCTTTTTAGTTGGTCGATTTTTAATTTACCTAGTTAAAAGAGCCTAAATGTCAACTACTTATAACCTTTTACAAAATATTGCTTTTCCCAATGCTGGGCCGTTAATTGTTGAGGAGTTCTCCTGGTACTTCACCATCAGCTCTACATCACCATATGCATTGTGACGAACATAAAGTGCTTAACATCCATATTCAAGTAATCGAATCGCAATCCACACAATACTTATTATTGAGTAGTTTCGGCGGCCATCTGTGGTCTTCATCATCAGTTCCACTTCCCCAAATGGTACTTTTTGAGAGCAACTGCACAAGTTACTATAAGAAATACCCAAAACGCCATAGGTGTGCCTATAATATTTGAAGAGTTCCCTCGATTTCTCCAAGATCCCATCATCAGATCCTGACTTTGGTGATAATGGTACCAATTTCGAAGTATACCCATTCGAACAAAAAAAGAATTTTCCAAATCGGTTCAGCCGTCTTCGAGTACTCGATGATCATACATAAAAAAAAAAAAAAAAAAAAAAAAAATATACGCGTCGAATTGATAACCTCCTCTTTTGGTCGTCGGTTGAAAATAGAGTCTTATTGTGATTTGAAAAGAGTTTTTCTCTTGGATTGGTACTCATTTTCGTATGTGAAACTTAAGTTTTATTTAAGTAATTTGGTGAAATATAAGTAACTTTGCGTTGGTGTACACATGGTTATTTGAAGAAAATTCTTTTTCACTTAACTGAAGTCACGGACAAGCACAATTTTCAGAAGTGCGATATCATATTTGTGGGCAATATTCTGTACCTACTTGACATACATAATGGAGTTAAACAAACAAAAGAAGATATTTTCGCAAAATTTTTGCGGGCGCGTTTTGATAGATTTTTTTTTTCTTACTTTTGTGTAATTATTATAATACATTGCTTCAATTACAATTGCAAATCAAATGATAAAACATCATCCGTAAGCTGTTTTGAAACTCTTCGAAAATATGTCTTTGTTAAGAATATGGCATTTTCAATAAGTGGCATTGGAGACATTCAGTCACACTCCTTTTATTTATTTCTACTTTCTAACCTTGACTTTATCCTCATGGACTTAAAACAAAAGTGTTTTATTATAATTATTCAAACACCCAAGCATGTTGATTTCAATTGAAAAGTGTTCGCTGACAAAAAGAATAACATTTAATTATTTTTATCTAGGCGGGACTAAACTTTTGGACTTAAATCTTTTTTATAATGAAAGACGAATTGTTTTAAATTTTTATTTCATATCTAAGTCATCAAAATACTACTAAAGACCCTTGGCGTGTCTTGGATACCTAAGTTAAGAAATAAAACAAAACTTGGAAAAGTAATAATATTCGAGCATCAACATTTTGGTAAATGGTTTAAATTAGGTGGTCCAATCAATTAACGATGTATATAGCACATAACTAACCTATAATGCTCCATTACTGAGACACAACCCTTCTCTCTATGAGAGGGAATAGGGAAATAGTACTTGTATCCCCACAACTGCTCTCTAATGTGCATTATAGAAAATTGATTAAATTATCTTATTAATTTCGTATTGCGACCATTGAACTCGGCTGGTTTTAAAATTTGTTATTTTTTAAGGGTTCGTACCCAAAAGTAAGGTATTACTAAGACTCCGCTGTCCGTCCGTATGTTTATCCGTCTGTCACCAGGCTGTTTCTCATGAACCGTGATAGTTAGACAGTTTAAATTTTCACAGATGATGTGATTTCTGTTGCAGCTATAACAAAAAATACTAAAAAACAGAATAAAATAAATATTTAAGCGGCTCCCGTACAACAAACGTGATTTTTTGCCATTTTTATAGATAATGGTACGGAACCCATCGTAAATAAACTTCTAAAAGCAACTACTAGGTACCTCCGTATCGAGTCACCACTAGAGATATGTTTATTATTTTTTATCCTATCCTATCACTGTCTTAGCACTTTATCAAATAAATCGATCGTGACATATTTATGAATCGTTATGATATGCAAAAAAAAGCACAATAAATCATCGACTATGAAATGTTATCGATAAGATAACATCACTACGGCACGTGACAGAAGGAACGTGTCCCGACATTGTGCAAAAGTGTGATATCGTTGCTTCTACAGAGCCACTTTGTACAATACACTTTTGAAACTCATTTTTCTGATCATATTGGCGACAGAAATATTTGACTGATTTGTTTTACCAGCTAAATCGAGTTTACTAAATTATTTGCATCCGTAAATTCTATAAGGGTATACTTCGAAATTGGTACCATTATCACCAAAGTCAGGATCTGATGATGGGATCTTGGAGAAATCGAGGGAACTCTTCAAATATTATAGGCACACCTATGGCGTTTTGGGTATTTCTTATAGTAACTTGTGCAGTTGCTCTCAAAAAGTACCATTTGGGGAAGTGGAACTGATGATGAAGACCACAGATGGCCGCCGAAACTACTCAATAATAAGTATTGTGTGGATTGCGATTCGATTACTTGAATATGGATGTTAAGCACTTTATGTTCGTCACAATGCATATGGTGATGTAGAGCTGATGGTGAAGTACCAGGAGAACTCCTCAACAATTAACGGCCCAGCATTGGGAAAAGCAATATTTTGTAAAAGGTTATAAGTAGTTGACATTTAGGCTCTTTTAACTAGGTAAATTAAAAATCGACCAACTAAAAAGAGTGAAATAAAAACTTTTTAACAAAAAATTAAACCGACTCCCAAAACACACTGCAAAGTGAAAAATAAATTTAATTTCGGAAGTCGGTGCCAAAAACGAAAAAACAAAACTAAAGACACCGACTACCGAAATTAAATTTATTTTTCACTTTGCAGTGTGTTTTGGGAGTCGGTTTAATTTTTTGTTAAAAAGTTTTTATAATAATTCAGTCTATTCTGAAATAGACTTTTTCTTTTTTTTTTTTTTTAACGTGGTAAAATTATCAAATAAGTCCTCCCACTCCGGGCAGGGTGGGAGGGACTGTCAGACTTTTACTGACTAAAATCCACGGTGTTCCTTCAATAACCCTTTACGTACCGGGGCCACGGTAACGGGATGAGTCCCACGACCCCGGCAGGCTTCGGCCCTCTGCAGGGGGGGCCTCGTCATGTTGCTGTCGCTCTTTGAGGCGCGCGTGGAACACGACGCGCCGTCGACCCGGGCATGGTCTCTATTTTAATAATTCAGTCTATTCTGAAATAGACTAGGCTTAAATCTTCAATCATTTTAATAAACAGAAATGAAAAATACGTCCAAGTTTGCCATTATAAATAGGTATCATTCAATTTCAATACATATGCCAACATTAACAAAATTACCATGAGTAATAGAAAATTATTCACATAAAACCAGTCCAAATTGATGAAGAACTGGTGATACAGTCATATTCTAAACTTCTGCTAATTTCCCCAGAGCTGGTTGATACGTTATGTTGCCATAAACGTAATGAATTGTATCCAGCTATGGTTTATAACCTGAATTCATATTGCGCATGAATTTGTAAAACGTTTTCGTTCACGTTTCTAAATGAGTTCAGTTTCCATTGTGTGTTGTTGTTTTTTGATATCGGAACGATGTTGATATTTTATTGGGTTGGTTTATTGGTATTTTTTTTTAATACCGTTGTAGCGACTATGACTTTTGAGTACAATCTAAGTAGAATATAAAGTCTGTGTATTAGAATCGTAGCATAAATAATAACCGCCACAAGGGCTAATCTGAAAGGTTAAGCAGCATTTATTGTAGCCAGTCTGTGGATAGGTTACCATGTTACCATATCGAGAGTTGTAGTAAATAACTGTTACTTTTTAGCTTAATTTAATTTATTAACCAAGTACATTCTTAAGATTGCAAAATTATGTAGACTATTAAAGTAAACGCAGTGGAATTTTGGTTTCAGTACAATATATTCAGTGCGTTGTAGATTATCAAAAAAGTAACAAGTATCACCTAGCAACCACGACAAAGATTATCTATAAACCTAGAAGGGAAGACTTCCTATAATAACGCTGGAAGTGCTTTCTTTACATTCCCTCTTCTTTTTTAAACCGAAGTCTTCACAAAGTTTTTCCAGTCTTGGTTTGAATAATGGCTTTGTAAAGATGTCAGCCAATTGTTCTTGCGTAGGCACTTGCTCAATTTGGATATCTCCTTCAGACACACATTGCCTCACATAGAAATGTCTTAGCTTGATGTGCTTTGTCTTACGATGATATTCGTATGGCGGATTTTGAGCTAGTTTTATTGCAGACTCATTATCAATGCGCAGTACTGGTGTTTCTAATTTATCACTTAAATTTTTAAACAATCTATTTAGCCAAATCATTTCACGGCACGCCTCACTGGCAGCTACTATTTCTGCTTCTGTGGACGACAGCGCAACTGAGGTTTGCTTCACACTTCGCCAGGAGATTGCTGATCCAGCGAACATGCATATCAACCCGCTAGTAGAACAACCACTCAAGTTGTCACCTCCATGATCCGCATCACTGTAACACATGAGTCGTTTCTCATTCTTTTTAAATTCTAGACCAGTCTCGATTGTTCCTTTGAGGTAACGAAAGATTCTCTTCACTTGTAACACATTCATATTAGTAGGGTTATCTAAGGTTCTGGATACGACTCCGACTGCATAGGCAATATCAGGCCTTGTACCCACCATGAGATAAGCCAACGCTCCCACAGCTTGTCTATAGGGAAATTTAGCATCACGAATCCCTTCCGCCAACTTTTTTACAGGAATGTTTTTAACTATTGGTGTTCCAACGGCTTTACAATCACTCATCCCATACTTCTCCAAAACCTTTTTAGTATAAGCGGCTTGATGAACTCTTATAGTCCCATCATTGTGTCGCTCCAACTCTAGCCCAAGAAAGTACGATGGCGGCTTAGTTGTTATCTTGTAACGAACTTTGAGTTCGTTTTCAATAAAATTATCAGCTTCTACGTCATCGGACGAAGCCAATAATCCATCATCAACGTACAAAGCTAGCAAAATCTTTGTTTTTCCACGTTGTCTCACGTATAAACATGGATCTGCTTCGCTATGTGTAAATCCAGATTCAATAAAAAAATCGTGAATACACTCGTTCCAACATTTAGGCGCTTGTTTAAGTCCATATAGACTTCTTATCAGCTTGCATACCTTGCCAGATCCGTCATTGTATCCCTCAGGTTGTCGCATGTATATTTCTTCCTTTACTTTGCCATATAGGAAAGCTGTTGAGACGTCAAATTGTTTCAGCGATAAACCTTCGTTTGCGGCTATACTTAATAATACTCGGATAGTGCTTAGTTTCGCAACAGGGCTAAATGTCTTGTGGTAGTCTATTCCTTTTTTCTGTGAATAGCCAACTGCAACTAGTCTCGCTTTAAACTTCTCAATCGAGCCATCAGGGTTCTTCTTTACCTTGAATATCCATTTGCAGTTAAGTGCTTTTCTGTTATATGGTAATTGTGTCAGTTTCCATGTTTCATTCTCTTTCAGTGAAGTCATCTCATTGTTCATAGCCTCAACCCACTTGTCTTTTTCAGTACTTTGCATGGCTTCTCGATATGAAGATGGTTCTGGAACAGCAATGACTTGATTGACGAACTGTTCAAAATTAAATCTTTCTGGAGGTCTAATTTGACTCCGATCACGAAGTACACGACTATTACCTTCAACAGTTTGAGTGTCTTCTTGTCGTTCTTCTACATTACTATCACCTGTTTCAAACCAAGTATCTTCTTCTTGTCGTTCTTCTACATTACTATCATCGGTTTCATTGTCCAAATTCACTGAATGCAGGTGATCATCACTTTGATGAAGTACTTTTAAGTTTGGTTGATCATCTATGGAAGAAGTAGGTAGCTCATAGGTATTCTTTTTGACTTCAGGTTCCTCACTAACAGGTATGTGTCGATCTAACAGAGGTACTTCTTCAAAAGTTACATCTCTGGAACGCAACAATTTAAAGTTCCTTGTATCATAAACTCGATACCCATCATCACCGTCATATCCTATAAGAATTCCTTTCTGTGCTTTTTTATCTAGCTTCTTTCTCTTTTGTTTTGGGACATGCACGTAGCATACACAACCAATGATTCTGAGATGATTTATTTTGGGTTTCTTGTTGTACCATAACTCATACGGTGACTTTTCATTATTTGGAGTGGGTCCCGTACGATTTAATATGTACACTGAAGCTTGCACTACTTCAGCCCATAAACCTTTAGGTATCTCATCATGAGCGTGTATAAGTGCTCTTGCCATCTCGACAATTGTGCGATTATCTCTTTCAGCGCAACCGTTTTGTTCAGGAGTGTAGGGCATTGTCAGCCTCTGTTTAATCCCGTGTTGCCTTAGCGTATTTCGTACTTGTTCATTGTCGAATTCGCCTCCATTGTCGCTTAGCAACTCTTGAATGACGTGTCCTGATGTCTTAGCTTCTGCTAGAAAATCCTTCAAGCGTGCTTGAACTTCTGACTTTTGTCGTAAGAAGTATACATAACGAAAACGGGTGAAATCATCCTTGAATAGAACAAAGTATCTATACTTTGAGATCGAATATACAAAAGGTCCACACACATCAGTGTGTATTAGCTCTCCAATTCTTGTAGTTCTTTCTCTGGTCCCAAACGTCCTTCTGTGGGCTTTTCCATAAACGCAACCTTCGCAAACTTCTTTGTTATTTTCAGATTTGAATTGCATAGCAAATTCTCTCTGCATAACTTGTTTGACATGTCTTTTGTTTTGGTGTCCAAAACGTTCATGGTACAACTGAAGTTGGTTAGTAACTGTTAGTTGGTTAATCTCCACTTTAGGTGTAACTACTTGTATTTTAAGTTTATACAACCCTCCATATTTGTCCCGAGTACCGACTAACTTTGTCTTACCATCAACTTTAAATAAACATGATCGAGTATTTGATTCGAAGGAGCTATTCTCACAAAGATCTTGTGCGGCTAGCACAGAAAACAACTTTCTTTGTATGCTGGGAACATACCAAACATTTGTGAGCGTAATTGTTTCGTTTTGGCCATTAATGTCAGCATTTACTTGTATTGAGCCCTTTCCGATAGCTTCAATATTTTCACCATTTGCTGTCATTACTCTGTGAGATTCGCTAAAGTACTCGAAAAATACATACTGATCCCCTCTATTGGTTACGTGACTTGTTGCTCCATTATCTACGTACCAGGAGTCTTTATCATGACTCTCACCAAGAGATAAAGCTAAACTTGACAACGTAGCAGCATTAGATGTGGATTCCTTTGGAGGTTTTGGGGGTCTACCATCCGTAATCCATTTCTTGCATTGCTTTACTCGATGTCCGCTTGCTCCGCAATAGTTGCACTTGAACTTCTTCTTGGGATCTTGCTTTCTGTTATGCACTATCAGTACCTCCGTGCTGGATTCACCTTCAGCTTCAGATTTATTTTTATCTTTCAAAGCTCTCTCGTGAGCGCACAACTGGGTGGTCAAGTTCTCGATTGTACGATCTTTCAATGTAAGCAGTAACCAACTTGACTTAAAACTGAAATACTCTTCTGGCAGGGAATCCAATATCTTGCATATCAAAAGAATTTCTGGTAATTGATTGCAAACTGTTGACAAAGCTTGATTCAGATTATGCCAAATATTCTTTATCGCAGACATATGCGAACCCATGTCATGAGTGGGGTCTTTCTTGTAGTTGAAAAGTTGCATACACAGATCGTAGGTTCGGTCCTGTGACCCTCGTTCGTAAAGACGGTTTAATTCGTCCCACATATCACTCGCAGTTGTAAAACGCATTACTTTTTTCAGCATTTCGTCGGTCATATTAGTAGTCAGTAGTAATAGTGCAGTGCTTTCTATTTTATTATAGTTGTCACAATCTACCTTGTACTTTGTAAGAGCTTCTGCTTTGGCTCCTTCACCCGGATGTGCCGGCTTTACTAGTGTACCCTGCACCGCTTCTAAGGTGCCTGTGTTACTCCGCAGCAGCAACAACACTTTATATTTCCAGGTCGGCCAGTTGCTTCCATCGAATAGTCCTATTTCGAGTTTCATTTTTGAAGACGACATGATTTACTCTTTAGAACTTTTATCCTTTAAGAAACTAAATTAAAATATCGTAAGCTCTCGTTTTTGCACGCTCTGCTACCATATTAAAGTAAACGCAGTGGAATTTTGGTTTCAGTACAATATATTCAGTGCGTTGTAGATTATCAAAAAAGTAACAAGTATCACCTAGCAACCACGACAAAGATTATCTATAAACCTAGAAGGGAAGACTTCCTATAATAACGCTGGAAGTGCTTTCTTTACATAGACGATGTTTTTGGTGCACGGTAAAACTAACGAGTTTATGTTGGCACTAACTTAAATTTAAATAAAGTGTGTGAACTATGGAACAAATAAAAACCAATAAATAAAATAAAATAAATAATCCCTGCTGTAATTTGTACATCGTAGTGTAGCGACATCTATCTCACTACATACAAACTAATAGAAATCCTGTATCGCGCAAGCAGAGTTTACCGCACAACTAGCATACATGCAAATCACCCGATCACAAACATCGGGCAGTTGCCCACCAGACAAAACACCTGTCTGGTCGGAGGATCCTCCCTTTTCAATTGGATTGTGGGACTTTACACCCTGTTCCGTAGACAGTCGTTATGGGTAGTCAGAGGTCAGAAAGAAAAGCTCGTACCTGCGTTGCGACGAAGTATTTTAATACATATCGGAGTATCGTACCTATAGCTACTGCAATTGACTAGAGGTCAGATAGGCAGTCGCTTTATATAAGGGTCATTCTTTTGGACAGGTTTTTCAAGCGGCTTTACTTAAAAATAATAGAAATCGAAAAGTCAGCAAGCCAT
Organism: Tholera decimalis; assembly: GCA_943138885.2. Classification (NCBI taxonomy): domain Eukaryota; kingdom Metazoa; phylum Arthropoda; class Insecta; order Lepidoptera; family Noctuidae; genus Tholera; species Tholera decimalis. The sequence goes on along the minus strand of OW964565.2, from coordinate 7,180,176 downwards.
TTTTTTTTTCGCGCAAACCTTGTGTCCTCTCTTAACAGGATTACTGATTATTATTCAATTATCTTTATAATTAAATATCATAAAAAAATAAAATACCCCCATTCTTTGATTTTCGTGTAGTGTCCTAAGCCCCGATCTGGTCACTTAGTAAATTATAAATTTTAAACTAAACGCTACATGCTTACCAAAAAAAAACACTAAGTCCTTAGAAGTTTACAATGCTATGAAAAAATAGACCATAGTTCTAAAAGAACTAAATTTCCTAAAAAAAAATTAAATGTAACTGTCCTGAGGTAATTGCTGATTTGCGTGGATTATTATAATTTCACTCACAAATCTCTCAATTCGCGGCCCCATGAGACATCATCGTAATTCTAGTTACAACTAGTCGCGCTCCGACGGCTGGCCAGAGTGCTTGTGTGATGGTGCGTCGAGTTTTCAAAAAATAGATGGAAGAACTTCGTTGCGTGGGTTTGGTTTCTCAAAACTTTGATTTGCGTGGTACAATTATCTCCGGTGTCTGTGAATTTATTTATTTAATAAAATATTGTAGCGAACAAATATAAGGTAACGTAACGTATAATCAAAACACAGTTTATTTGCTTAAACGGTTTTTGTATATTTTTTGCATAAAGGATTTATTTTGATTTTCGTGGTCGTGATTTGCGTGGTTTACGTGGTAGTTTTGACCCACGCAAATCAATTTTTGACCATGCAAATGAAATAACTTTGAGTTTTGTACTAGTTATGAATGAAAATATTTTTTATTACTTTAGTTAAATGTAAATTCGTTGAAATCAAAACTTAAAATGTCATATTCGATGGGTTTCTGTCTTTATAAGTACCTAGTAATATTAAGAATAAAACAATGTATTATTTAATGAGTTTATTCCAGAAATGAGAGTTTAAACAAAAACGCCACATAAGAATTAAGATTTGAAACGATCAACGGATGATATTGAATTGTCAGATAATAATTCAGGCATGACCAAAGAATACTAAGAACTGATGACCCCAAAGCCGACGAAAACTCGAGCGATTCCGATTTGACCATTTTATAAAAAAATATTTAAATAAGGAAGTAAATGATTGTGATAATAATAAATACTGATTATGTTCCTAACAAATGACTGATAAAGTTTTTTTTTAAACGTTTAAATTAGTATTATATTTTTGTAATTTCTTTAACAAATAATAAATAAAGTTGGACTGATTCTACTAAAAAAAGTTTTCTGCTCTAGTAACCTACCTATTTTTTTATCTTATAATAAAATAACTGCTTTAAGTAACAATAAGTAACCCATTTGAGAAAGTTAAATTAAAATATTCATTTTCGTGGGGTGTTTTGTGATTAGCGTGGCCTCCATTTTCTTAACTTCGATTATCTCTGTAAGTATATCGCTCTCTGAGGTGCCTTTTTTATAAAAAGTATTACTTTTATGAATATTTTAAGATTCTGAAATCAAATTTAAAAAAAAAAAATTGAATTTGAAAATTGCCACGAAAATCACCGAAGAATGCCTTACTCGAAGAAGCACCCATAAAATACTTGCTTATAGTTGCATCCCGCAGAATTGGCAGCCAACCCCTACATAGCTGTGAAAATCAGATGAAGATAATACAATTTATAAAAAAAAATCTGTATACGGACACTCATCAGTTCTGAAAAGAATTAAGATTTGAAATGCATTCTAATTTAATCGGAAGTGCCGTAATATGGTTAGGTGCCAGTCTTAGTTCTCGATAATAGCTAAATTCAAGTGTCTTGATATGATAAGAGGTCGATAGAGACATGGCGAGTCTTTTTTTGTCGGAGGGAAAATTGCTCTGGGGGGAGCTGAAGGCATTGTCAGACTACTACTGACTAAAAACTTACCCTGTTTCTTCAGTTGCCCTTGCACTCTGGAATAGCAGTATTTTGTTAGAACGTCCCTGCAACCTCGGCAGGTGAAAACATTCCCATATCCATCAAGAGCCATGAGCCAACCAACACTTAGAAACCCATGTTAGGTGAAAATGAGGACTTGATTAACAAGAAGTTACTTTTGAAGGCGGCTCTGACTTTTCGTAGGTTCCTCTCTCTATAGCCCTGACCGCCGGTAATTTACGCCCTGTTTGAGATATTGATGGTCTACAGTTTTTATTTATTTCATTGTTTAGTTATAATGTAATAATAAAAATTGTAAAAATTGTGTGAAATAAATAAATCAATTATATATTAAACACCAACCAGACTGTGGTATTTTCTAAATTATAGTTTTAATGCCACCTTTTCTTTCCGACAGGACAATCATCATATAACTTCTCCCGCTCTGTGTGGAGCGCAGGAAAGTGTCAGAGTTCTATTGGCTAAAAATTCACCAAGCTCCATCAGTTGCACCTGCGTTATCTGCATAGCAGCCGCGGTACCTAGTGAGAACGTCCTCGTAATCCCGGCAGGAGTTTTAATATCACCTAAAAATAGATACAAAACTTCATCGATACCGACTTTCAGATAAGCACATCCCTATACAGTTTCAACACGTTCCCTTAACACATGTGTGCCTCACCAATTGTTCGCAAAACATTCACGAATTTGCCGCCATTTACATAATCTTAAATACGGAACAGTTTACTTTCTTACGTTTATGTGTTAAGAGTGTATTTACTTTGAATTACGAGGGTAATTACGGAATTAGGAGTTCTGTTTGAGTGATTAACTTTCCCCTTATTATGTTATGCAGGTACCAAAACATAGAACTAGAAACATTTTAAGGTGGCCCTAGATTTCATTGAGATCCCATCATGAGATATGAGTATGGTGTCAATGGGACCAGCATAGGAGTACCTATAGACTTTTGAAAAATTATTATAAATACTAGCTTTTGCCCGCGACTTCGTCCGCGTGGAATAGTTACTTTGGGCTAATGTTAAATTTAACCCCGATTTTGAAGAATTCTTCATTGGCGCTCCGCTCCTATTGGCCTTAGCGTAATGATATATAGCCTATAGCCTTTCTCTATACATCGACTATTTATTAAAAAAAAAAAAAAAAAAATTAAAACCAGTAGTTCCTGAGATTATCGCGTTCAAACAAACAAACAAACTCTACAGCCTTATATTATTAGAGTATAGATAGCTGTTGCCCGCGACTTCGTCCGCGTTTCCGTCGTTTTTCGTAAAAAAAAGTAGCCTATGTCTTTCCTCACGGTTCAGTGATTTTGATGTAACAGACAGATTAACTTTCGTAATTTAGTAGGGAAATATAATATGTCAATCTATAATACTCTTGAAAAATATCGCAATACGGAACCTCACAATATTATTGTTAATAGCTGTGCCCGCGATTCCGTCAGCGTGTAACTCCTTGTGTGTTATTAAGTTAATGTATTGGTAATATTGTTTAGATCACGGTCACATGAGGCTTAAGTACCTATAGAACAAATCATAGTTAAATATGAGTAAATTATGAAAATTAATATTACATCTATCAATGACTAACAATATACAAAACATGTTAATTTGAATTAACATTCTTGGGCCCCTAGGAAAGAGAAGGAACAATGTTACTACTGTAAACATTGTCAAGATTATTAGAATAACTAAACCTAGAACTAATGAGATTACAAATTAATTATCCTAAACATTATTAACTCGTATTACAATCTACTGGCAGTTTGCACAATTTTACTACTGGTCTTATTAATTCACCATATTGAGTCTTGACCTTGACGGATCTTACAATTGAATCTCTACCTTTATACAATTCAATGACTCTACCTCTTTTCCACTGAAGAGGAGGTGAGTTTTCATCTATAATTAAAACCAGATCATCAATATTTATACCTCCTGAATGATTATACCACTTATTACGAGCCTGTAAGGTACTTAAATATTCTAAGTGCCAGCGACTCCATATGGTTTGATACAACTTTTGAATAACCTGAAACCGTGATAGGCATATGACCTAGTTTTTCATATTCATCCATGAATTCTCTATATTTGGCAGCAAATATAGGATTTTTCTCCATTTTTCTTTCTAATGATTTGAGCCGTTGCATAGCTAATGCTTTTGAGTCACCTAACACAGGCCTCTCAGATAACAATGGCAATTTTACCATATATTTCCCATCTGGCATTCTACTGATAGAATATTTATACAACCTTTCACACTCCATGTGTTCTGGATGAACAGTGGGCTGGGTTGGTGGCTCCTCCACCTTCCAGAACCTCTCGAGGACCTCCTCAAGTCTGGAAGCCATGACTCCATAATCTTGAACAGATGTACATCCTCTTGGTGAGATGTCACTCATTGAGTCGATTAGTGATCCCATGATCACATGACCAAAACAAGTCCCATAAGCAAAAAGTCCTGGAATATTTAATGAAATCTTAGAACCGTCAAATACATAATTTAATATATCCGTACCAAGTATAAGATCCACTTCCTGTGGTTGGTCAAAGTGCTGATCTGCCAAGACAATATTATTATTATCAATTAAATGCCTACAGCTGATATTATGTGAAGGAATCGTTGCAGAGATACAATACATGACTATAGCTACTGTACTGATGATAGGTACCACCTTACCTATTGGTTTCACAACTAATTTTGATAATGTACCAGGTAAATTAACTTTCTGACGTCCTACTCCATATATCATGGTATTAGTAGACTGTTGGTGCAACTTCAATTTATTTACCAATGATTGTGACTGAGACACTTTCCCCTGTGTCTAATAGAGCTCTAACCTTATAATAACGTCCGTTACGTTTGATACCTACCACTGCTGTTGGACAGATGGTTACAGGTAATGAACGCTTGACCACACCAACAGTTGACTCATCTCATTCAAACTGATCAGGACTGAGCCTGGTTCCAAAACGCAATTGTTGAAATTGTAACTGAGCTTGAGCTGCATGTTCTCCTACTCGGGAAGCTGCTTGATTGGGGTGAAATGGTTTAAATTGTACCTGATTGATTGGTGATTGTGGTTTAACCTGTTGACGTCTTGACTGAGCCTGAAATTCAGCTCCAGAGTCACTGCGGTGATCAGTTGAGGTTGTGGGTTGCACTGGTGCCTGTGGTGCCCTGGCCTCATGAGACCCAACATTTGATGAGGACCGCCGCTCGTCAACACATAATAATAAATAGTATTATGATCCTTAGATCCACCATGTTTGCACCAATTTATATGTGTGCATTCATTTGCATAGTGCTTCCTCAAGCACTTAAAACAATGCCCTGATTTGAATGCCCATGATTTCCTGGCCTTGGGATGGAGTGCACTGAATTTTTTTACACCTATATAAATTATGTAGTGAATTGTGACAGTAGGAACATTCATTTGAATTTGGATTCACCTGATATGAATGTCTCTGCGATGAGGGTCCTGAAGTAGCATTGGACTGCTGATGAGGTGCTCTCCTTCTTGGTGGAAGTGATCTCTGTTCAGCTTCGGCGATGGTCAAATGCATTCTGCACTGCTCATCCAGGAGCACCATTAATTGGTCCAGGCTTGGCAGGTTCTCTTGATCCTTGCCATATCTTTCCTCAAATAAGGATCTGATCCGGACCGGTAATTTCTGTAGAATGATGAAAAGTATTAAATATGACCATTCCTTGACAGGCATCTTTAACTTATCGAGTGCTTGAATTGATTCTCTAAGTGAGTCATATATATCCTTCCTTAAGTTCGATGATTGAGTTTGAATAGTAGGCAATTTTAAAATCCTATCAATGTAGGTATCTAGCAATAACCTAGTGTTATGATATCTACCTTTAAGTAGATTAAGGGCTACCTCATAATTGGCATCATCCATGGGTATTTGTCTGACTAATGACAGTGCTTCCCCTGTTAGTGATGCACGGAGATAATAGTGCTTTTCAGCATTTGATAAATTTGAACGCTCATGAACTAATGACTGAAATAAATAAAAACATGGAATCCAGTCCATAATACCGCCTGAAAACTTTGGTAACTCAATGAATGGTAGTTTAGCAATTAAATCTGAGTGATTACCTGTGATTTTTGTTGATGACTGATCACTTTCCGAATGGGCTTGCTCGACCCTTAGCAGGTACTCGTTGATTTGGGAGAAATCCGCTTTGAACTTGGTAGATTCCTCTTCCGAGACTTCCTCCATTTGGAGTAATTTCTCATAGGCTGAAATGAACTCACCATAATATCAAACTGCCGTTTTGCCACATTGGCCGAGATCGATGACCTGTTTTGATCGATAGTATTATAGAAATCCGTTAACATTCGATGTTTAGATATGAACTGCATTATTTTTACTTACATAAACTATATTAATCTAAAACTATTAACACAAATACTAGGTACTAAAAACTTAATTAATAAAACCGGAACTTTTGACACTGAGACACCTTCACAGACAGTCTGACCCTTGATGTTGACAGCTTGATGTAACTGACGAAGTACTTATTGGCGCGAAATTACCACGCTCGATTGATGAAATAGGTAGTATTTATCAGTGAAAACCATGGTGGTTTTCACTGATGATAACTCCGATGAACAATATTAGCAGTACGCGTTGAACCGATGATTGACGAAACGTTGATTTGAAAGTACCTTTGCACCCACGCGACGACGCCACAGCCCACAGTAATGGCGTCCCTCGGTGCGTCGTGTTGAAACCTGTCGAGCACTCGAGACTCGTTGAGATGAGATGACCACTATCGCGCAGACAACGCGATAACACCTTTGTTTTTTCTTATAGGCAATGACTTCTTTCTTGCTGGTTCCCCTCATGGGCCACCATAAAATGTTCACTCCGGTTGGCGGGTTCGAAATGCAACCGGAATGTGATTTGATGCATATTTCATGTGAACATCGGTGGCGAAATGAAAACTTGGTTGAGTTTTATAAATTGTATTCACTATAACAATATTGAACTTATGATGACTAATTGGGATGAATGTTCCACATTAATTAATTACACTGATTGAATTTCTGACGAATTGAATGATTGTGCAGTAAGAACTGATGAACTTCTTGAAACTTGATCGCTGCGCGAGCGTCCTAGCTGATAACTATAGATACAATGAAAAATTATAGCACTAATGTTGCAAGCAATGAATAAGTTTCGATACAAATCATAGATGAAATATGAGTAAATTATGAAAATTAATATTACATCTATCAATGACTAACAATATACAAAACATGTTAATTTGAATTAACAGCATGATTCAGTATTCACGCGCGATGGCTTATTATTAGCGTATTTCATGTATAACTTTGGTGTTTCTATACCGATTTATATGATTCTTTTTTTAGGAATAGTTAATAATGTTAACTTTTCAATTAGAGGTGACTAAGAGTGATATAAACGTAAGAGTAGACAAATATTATAATCAGAAGCTTCGAACTGCTAAGCTATCGGGAGTTACACGTGTTATTGTGAGTCAACATAAAAGATAGACATATGCTGTCATGGGATATTTTTTATATAATTTTAAGGAGAATTTCCGACATGAAATGATTTCTGTGTAGCTTTAACCATTAAGGTTGCACACGCGACGGAAGCTTAAAAACTGGAGTAACTTCTCCCGTTTTCCCAACATTTCCCTTCACTGCTCTGCTCCTATTGATTGTAGCGTGATGAAAAGTATACTATAATCAGCTCAGGAGTATGAAATATAATTGTACCAAGTTTCGTTAAAATCCGTCGAGTAGTTTTTGTTTCTATAACGGTTATACAGACAGACAGACAGACAAAAATTTTACAGATTGCATTTTTGGCATCAGTATCGATCCCTAATCACCCCCCGATAGTTATTTTGGAAATATATTTCATGTACAGAATTGACCTCTCTACAGATTTATTATAAGTATAGATAGATTATTATTATAAAATCTTTTAAGAAAGTCCACTATTGGCTGAGAAAACGGAAATAATATAAAAAAACCAAACATGGAAAACAGGTTATGATATTATATCGTAACCTCCAGTCTCTTCGTACATATTGAACATTGAACCCCTTTCTTGTTTTGAAGTCTGTTAATAATGTATGTAATTATTTACAAATAAACTTTATTTTACCTTTCAAACCCAACCAAATTTATCAAATTTAAAACAAGACCTAAAAATGACAACTTGTAGGTTCAAGATAAAATATTACCTACTTACAAATAACTATCAAATATACAACAAACTTAGTATCTAACTCCAAGGGGATAAAGATTATATTTAATTCGCACTTCCATTATGTCGCCGACTCACTGTCAATCTGTCTGTCAATATATTCTGTCAGTCAAACTAGACAGGGGTTAAGTAGACGCACGTTCAAGTTAAGTTTTTGTGTGTGGAGACGTTTATAAAAATATAAGAAGCTTTCCTTGGAGGTGTAAAAACAATGGACTTTTCACAAGATGGATCATTATCTGCTTAGCCTTTTCTTAGCCTTACTGGGGTCGGCTTCAAGTATAACTGGAAGTACCAGACTAGGTACTTTTGTTTTTCACGAAGCGACTTTCTATCTGACCTGCCAAAAATCCGTTTTGGCAAGACTGGTGTTACTTTTTCTGATAACCAATGATGACTGTCAAAGATGTACAAATGACAGATGTGACAGGTACAGCTTTTCGAGATACGGAGGGATCTGAATATATTAAGATGACTTTGTTGTGATGTTATCATTTCTCTAAGAAATGATAACATAACATAGTCAGCCTGTAAAGTGTGCCTGGCATTTTGTATTTTTTGCATTTTTAACACGCTTTTATTAGGTCGACCTGTATGTAACTAACTATGTAATGGAATCTAAGGTAACTAATTTAACCATCTTCCAAGGATCGTAGCGTAATGAAAATTGGCAGCTGTGTGTAGTTCTGATGACAATACAATAATATGGTACTGTCGAACTGATCTGATGATGGAGCCGGAAGATATAAACTGAAACTTCATGATGGAAAATCGTATCATAGCTGTTTTGAATTTCTGAGAAAAGTCTTGTAATGAACTTTGACCACGATTAGGTTTCAAGGTCTGATGATGAAGCCGGAACATAGGCACTGGCATTCTATGATGGAATATCGTATCATAGTCGTGTTTGCACTTGTGAGAAAGGCCACGTAATGGTCTTTGAACACGATCAGTTTTCAAGGTTATAACAAATCTAAAGAAAATCCGTTATCGATTTTCTTAAATTTTTTTTTTGTTTTTACGTGCAATTATAAAAGCGTGTTTTTCTAGTGTTTTTTAAACTACTAATTTATTATTTATTTTCACATTATCTGGAAAATAAAACTGTACGTAGCTTTAAGTACACTTGATTAAGTACAAATGTACTTAATCAAGTGTATTAATCAAGTGTGTGAATCAATTGTACTTAAATAAGTACACTTGATTTTTTACCGATCACTATTTTTTTTTCCATAAAACTAACGCCAACAAAAAGATGAAAGAATCTCCCGTCTGCAATGCCTAAACGTTCAGAATCAGAGTAAAGTGCGAACTTAAATATTCATAACGGCAAATATGGAAAAATCTTGTCAGAATATTTTTCGTTGAATGGAACATTCTAGCACGTTAGTTATTTACGAGCTGGAACTGCGAATACAGATATAAGTCTGTTTCAGAGATTTTGTATTGGAAATAAAGTGTTCTAGTGTAGTAGTTTATTAAGTGGCAATCATATCGCACGCTTAAACCAATACTGTCACTATCCCAAAAAGTTAACTTTTCAGGAGAGGCAAAAAACGGAATGAGAATGGGGACATTTTTGTTTAGTGACGAAGCGAACTACTGCCCGTATAGCGGTTATTTCTGTTACTTTTAGACTAGTGTAAGCGCGATTACGTGTAGTTCTACGTTTCCCAACAGATAATAATAATTTATTTATTTGCACAGTAAAATGAAACCATATATGTACATACATTGAAATAGCATGGAGTTACACTGTTTTGTTATACACAGTAAATGTATTTGGAGACTCTAGCACCCTTGCTAAGTTGACGAGACAACTTGTATTAAAGGTGCTAAAAGATGACATTAAAAAGTCGATTTGGCAAAATTTTGGATAGTGTCAGTATTGGATTAAGCGTGCGATATTATGGTTATTTATAAATTGACCTGATTTGTGTTAACTATTACTTATTTTTAATCACTACTACATATTTGACTGCTTTGTTGATCAAGTGGTCGCAAGCGCGACTGCAGAGCATAAGGTTTTGGATTCGATTCCCGGGTCGGGCCATAAGTGCTGATTTCAAAACAATGGGACCAACTAGAAAGTATTATCCTTTCAAACGAAAAAAATATTTCCAAATCAGTCTAGCCGTCTTCGATACATAAAAATAAAATTCAAGACGAACTGAGAACCTCCTCCTTTTTTTGAAGTCGGTTAAAAATGACTCCTCTGGGTGGAGCAGAAGAGAGTGTCAGGATTATACTGGCTAAAAACCGACATTGTTCCGTCAGTTGTTTTTACTTTCCGGGGCCGGGGTATCTCGATAGAATATTCCCGCAGCCCCAGGAAGCAATGGCCCCAACATTAGTGCTGAAACCAAATCGGGTTTGTGGCGCCTCAAATCAGCTTCCTATACTTTATTGAGGTTCCAGTCTAACCGGACGCAGCTTAGTACAAGTATTATAAAAACTTTTTACCAAAAAATTAAACCTACTTCCAAAAAACACTGCAAAGTGAAAAATAACTTTAATTTCGGTAGTAGGTGTCTTTAGTTTTGTATTTTCGTTTTTGGCACCGACTTCCGAAATTAAAGTTATTTTTCACTTTGCAGTGTTTTTTGGAAGTCGGTTTAATTTTTTTAGTAAAAAGTTTTTATTTCATTCTTTTTAGCTGGTCTATTTTTAATTTAACTAGTTACAAGAGCCTAAATGTCAACTACTTATAACCTTTTACAAAATATTGCTTTTCCCAATGCTGGGCCGTTAATTGTTGAGGAGTTCTCCTGGTACTTCACCATCAGCTCTACATCACCATATGCATTGTGACGAGCATAAAGTGCTTAACATCCATATTCAAGTAATCGAATCGCAATCCACTCAATACTTATTATTGAGTAGTTAGTTAGTTAGTTTCGGCGGCCATCTGTGGTCTTCATCATCAGTTCCACTTCCTCAAATGGTACTTTTTGAGAGCAACTGCACAAGTTACTATAATAAATACCCAAAACGTCATAGGTATGCCATCATCAGATCCTGACGTTTATGAAAATGGGACCAGTTTCGAAGTATATATACCTTTTCAATCAAAAAAAGAATTTTCCAAATCGGTTCAGCCGTCTTCGAGTTATCGAAAAAAATAAATCTATATATATATATATATACGCGTCGAATTGATAACCTCCTCTTTTTGTCGTCGGTTGAAAATGTAGCGAATCCTTATCTGACCTCTACAACGTACTTATTGGGTAACACCATGCCGCTTGGCAAGCCCAGTGTCAAGCTTTCACCGATTTGAAATATTACGAGCAAACGGGCTTTTCTATTCGATGGAAATAAGACCAGTAAGAGCAATATATACTGTTTTCTTTTTACCTACACTTAGAACGATTCTCGTATCGTAGGTTCGCTTATAAGCATATAATCTGACATGTACATATACACAAACAACCCGTCCAGAAACACACTATGTAATACCTACCCACACACACACCAAGATACATTCATTTAATACTCTCCATGCACACTTCTTAATCTATACTAATATTATAAAGCGGAAAAGTTTGTTTGTTTGTTTTTTTTTTGTTTGTTTGCTTGAACGCGCTAATCTTCGAAAGTACTTTTTTTTTTGGATGCAATTTGGTATGGAAGTAGCTTGAAGCTTGAGGAAGGTTATAGGCTATTTTTTTACGCGACTGCAAAAAAGGAGAGTTATGTTTTTACCGTGATAGAATCCACGGGAGCGATGCCCCGCGTGAGTACTAGTACTGTATAATAATGTTAATCTAAAAAATATATATTTCATACATGTTTGTTACTAGTGAATAAATTGTAAATCCGTAATTGGCTGTAAGATTAGATATAAGTTACAATAAAACATTGTTTTAAGAGCTCTGGATTTTGTTATACATAAATAAATAAATATGTCTTTTTTCTCCTTCGCTTGCATAACTGCTTCGCAGAAAGAGGTGACTGCTTCCCATGCCACCTCGCTCTGGACCATGGATTGAACCAGGGCCTATCATCCCTACGTGGACTCGGCGGGGCTCTACTCAAGTGGAGCAATAGCTCCACTATATTTAATATGTCTGCCATTCAAATATTTGTTCAAGAATATTTTTTTTTACTGAGAATTTGCTCGCGTTTGACCACCATCTCACCTGATGTTAAGCAATGATGTGGTCGAAGAAGAAGCATGCTTACCTATTTACTCTCGACTTTAAGATCCCCAGGTTATAGCTATCAGGAAATACAGACTCTGGCAGGGAATTCCACTCCTTAGCCGCGTTATCGTCAATTACAACCGTTAAGCAGTTTCTATGCAGTAATATAAACTGCATGTAAACTGCAACTTTACACCGCGCAGTTCAAATATCAGAGGGTGTTACAAAGTTGCTCCTATCGTCAATAATTTCGGCCATATTCACCGCTGCCTTGAAGGTCACATCATGGTGAAAGAAAGAAAGAAAAAACGTTTATTGACACATGTCACTAGTACACACAATAACAAAGAACAAAATAATACATAATTATAACATAGAAGGGTATTAATTAAATAAGAACTAAATCCTTACGTCATTAATATAACTGTGTGACTTGAGGCTGCGCCAAATAGGCCCAGTTCAGCAAAATTCCAGAGAGCTAGAGCCCAGCGTTGGTTTTCAACTGGACCTATGCATGGTGCAGGTACCCATGACACCTGGCTGATGGCGGTCCAGAAAGATTTGGAGATGATGGAAATAGACAAAAAGTGGTGTAAATAGAAATGTAGGTTTTCCAAAAAGCTGATAACGAGAGTCGACCACATAATTATAATAGAAAAAAGTTTTGTAGAAAAAGAACAAAAATTACAGATGCACTTTTTCTGATTGAACTCAAAGCCATATAAAAAAAAATGAAAGTCAAATCAAAAAGCACAGCCACATAGAACTTATTCTATTGTTCTATTTTTAAAAGTCTTTCTTTTTCTTTATCGCCGAAGCTCTAATACAAAATAACATGCATCAGCACCCACATTATAACCTTTTTTAATAAATAAAAAATTTCAAACAGTAGCCGACCAAACCGGCTTTCTATCGTAGCCTATCATTTGCGACCACAAATCACGCCCACATAATAATTTATAGTCAACAATAATCTGATGTCTTAATACGTGCAACACTTTAATTATATTAGTATTGTCTATTAATTAAACGCTGACATATTAATATTTCGTGTGGGTGTGGCTTTAACTCATGATTTTAGTTTCGAAGCTGTCATAGACCTTTTTATTAAGAACTGTCTAGTCACTAAACAATAGCAAAAAATGTTTAAGATGAACTGAGAAGTTCCTTCTTTTTTTGAAATCGGTTAAAAAAGTGTGAGCCCCGTCTGCCCAAAAGCCTGTTTAAAAAAGCACGTATTTTATCTCAATCAGTTTATTTCGTTTAACAATGAAAACGTGAAAGTGACTTAATTGATATGAGATTAATGGCTGATGGCTCCAAATCTACTCGATTGGAACCAATATTTCAAAAGACCAGGCTATCTTCTATAAACATACATATAATAAAACTGTAGAAGTATAAATTCTGTACATTACCAGGGTGTGTTACTAAATCGACACTGATCCCAAAAATGTAATTTAAAAAAATGGTCTGTCTGTCTCTGTTCAAGCATCACGCAAAAACTTCTGGTTCGATTACGGTGAAACTTGGTATACTTTAACATCTTGGGCATCACACTGGATACTTTTTATCCCGGAAAAGAACATACAATAAAAACAAACTCAATGCTGCGGTTCGATCCCTAGACACGTTTACTGTACCAATCGCAAATAATAAGTTTGTCGTACGTTACGTCACCTGCAGCGGAATTCACTAACGTTACGCTGTAAATGCAGGACTGAAGGTCAAATTAGGTTTGAACCATTCGCAGCTAGGTACTTTTAACAACGAAAGTTATTTAAGCTTTTATTCGTCGGTCATGCTGCTTACCAATACCAAAGTAGGAATCTACTACAAAAACTTACAGAACGCAAGCGAAGCCACGTCCAAAAGCTAGTTGGTTGTCTGTAAAAGATCGCTTTTAGCGATAAGACCGCCCATTGTATCACCCTTTTAATTGTCAAGTCCATAATTTTGTTTTTATTGTTATGGTGTACAATAAAGAATATATCTATCTATCTATCTATCTAATTCAATAATTATTTTATCAACAATCATCTATCTAGCATACACTTCTGTGTTCCCTGCCAAGAAATGATCCGTCAGCCTTTAAAGCAAGAATGAATACGCATTTTCTGGGCTCGCTCGTTCGATCGTAGACCTCATCTTACACTTACCATCAGGTGAGATCGAGGTCAAGAGCGGGCTCGTTCGTAATTAAAAAAAAAATGCATAAAAAAAAAAAACAAATTAAATTAATACAGTTCATGTGATGAAGCTTGAATAATAACAATGTGAGTTCATTTTTTACTGCAATAATCCTGATAATAGCTTCTATGATTAGCATAATTATCTTTTTAGTATAACTGGACTTTTTGCATTAGCCATTTTGCCTCCGGATTTCAAAAGGAATTATGACTGACGATTGACAAAGTAAGTATAAAGTAGGTACTTATACACATGTAAGTCAAAAATGGGTTGCACGTTTACGTTTTAAAGAAATTTCTTAATAATCTGATTATTCTTAGCAAAGGCTGGTTGACACGACTCGTGACCCAAAAGCTGGCTATTACTTAGGCCGAAGGCTACACATTATCACATAACAATTTGATTTAATGCTTTATTTTAATATACACTTTAGTTGAGATTAACTAGACTAATATTATATATAAAAATTGAACGCATTCAGCAAATTACAGCACTCATTTTAATTAGCGTTGATTATTGTTCGAGAAACCGGGCGAAGAATGTTGATAAAAAAATTAGCGTCTTTGAAAGACTTTACTATTGTTATTTTTTTATTCACGCTATTCATAAAAGTTGCGCTTTGAAGTAAAAAGAATAAAATAGAAACTACAATAAACTAGCTTCTGCCCACGGCTTCTCTCGTGTGAAATGTTTTTAAGTTATTGCGTAGCTTTTATCGCGGGCTTTGAGCACGGCGACCGAATCAAGAAATTCCGTAACGAAAATAAACCTAACACCCCCCACTCCGAGCGGCACAGCGTGCAGCGGTGCGGCGCGCGGCGTTGAAAACCGTGCATCGTCTAACGTCGTTTCAGTTCGGCAGACTTCGGCACGGTGTTTTCTCTATTATCTTATAGACGTATGGGTGTAGACTAGCTGCTATGACCAGTTGGCAGCCAGTCTACACACATACGTCTATAAGATAACAAAAATATTTTAAACAATATTAACTTCACATTCATTCATTAAAAGAAAAAAATGTGTTTTCTTATTGGTCAACACGCTCAAAAAGTGTAACTTGAATTAATATCAAAGAAAAAAAAATACTGCATAAATAAAATAAATAAATAATTATAATTGCATGAGTTGATAAAAAAGCTTTACCGCGGCAGTACCCGAGTGCCACACTCATTTCTTTTTCAGCGTAAAGAAAGTAGCCTTTGCTAAGGTCCAATCTATGTCTGTAGCGTATCATCTTTTGCTTAGCCTTTTCCCAATAATGTTAGGGTCGGCTTCCAGTCTAACCAGCAACAGCTGAACATTAGTGCTTTACAAAGAGCGACTGTTTTGCATCTCGATATGGTAAGATGTTTACCGATCCACGGATCGACCCCGGCAACAGTTGCTTCACCTCGAAGATCGAGCCTAAATTATTTATTTAGCCACGAGCTCATCTATCTATCTCTCTTACTAGTTACATTAAATTCAATTAAAAAAATCATTGCCCCATTTTAGAAATTGCTCCGAGGGCACATTTTTAACTAACCCGTCCCGGAACATTTATAAATATAATTTTTTTTTTGTAAAATTTTGGATGAAATTCACATTATTCTAGCAATCTTGTTAACCCGTCCAACTTAGCTAAATATTATGCTTTTGTCTGGATTGGGTTTACGGCTATATTGTAATGGGCGGGGTTCGAACCCACGACGTCTCGATCACAAGTCGCATTGACGCTTATATTTGTTGGCCATACAAACATTTATCCGGTGCGAGAATTGAACCTGCGATACGCAGTGCAGTATTCATCAACTTAACCACTGCGCCCACCACAGAACAGATAAAAGAGGTTAGAAAGGGAATAGTTCCTGATTAGTATGAGAACCTGGTTCCTAAGTGTCCAATAATAAATTTGTGTGATCTGTTTAACTCAATTTTATTTTATTATTTTTTATTACATGCTTATCTGTTGTCAATTTTTTTTTCTCATTAGTATTAGGACATCGTGCTTTTGCATTCACTATCAAGTTCACTATAATAGCCAACACTATAATATTTAAATACTTCACTTATTCTTTCTTGTATACTAATAATTTGCGAAAGCGTAGCCATTGTAAATCGATTTAATTCATAAGTTTTGTAATTATTATTTTTTTTCCTTCAAATTGTAATGTTTCTTTTAATTTGTTATACAAGTGATGTGCACGCCTTCAATAGTCATATTCATATTATATAAGATTATATGTTACAAACCATGTTATTTTAAGTTGAATATGTCACTGGTGTGTCAATAAATAAATAAATAAATAAAACGCGTGTCGCCGCTTATCTCCCCACTTAGTTCTACTACAAGCAAGAGGCCCGTTACGTATGCGAATTACGCACATAAATAAATTACACACACTTAAATAGAGAGCTTGCTACTGATTGTAACTCACTTTGCGCCGTGCATCACGGCCAATCAGGGCAAAGGACAAAACGTCAATGGTTGAAGTGTGGCGCATGTATTACATTGTAAGCGGACTTGATCATTGCGTTGATTAAGCGAGTACACAACGGGCAATGTATACTTTTTGTAACTTGTTGCAATAATGTTCGTTAATGTTCGGAATTTCGTAGTGATCAGAATATTTTTATGTTTTTGACAAATAAAATTGTAATTAAATGTTATTTTCGACTTACCGATGGAAAGATATACCTCCTCGCTCTATACTTGCGGTCTGACTTTTAGTTTTACAGGTTATAATTGCACAATACGGCATTTTAAAGCAGAGCTCTGTGTTTCGAAGTAATCCGAAGCGCACTAAACGCGGTGAATGGATTAATCGGTTGCGCTATGATTGTCGTATCATAAATGTGGCGCGCTCGCCACGCCCACATTACCATTCCAACCTTATTCATCTATTCCGTGGCGCCCACCGTGTCGTCATTCGTCATGTCATCAAATATTTAAACGTGAAAGAGTAACAGACGTACTGCAGGGTAACATCCATACATTGTCTATGTGTGGATGTGTGGAACTCTAACGACTTCTATATTCCCTGCCATATATGACCCGTCAGCCTTTAAAGCAAGAGTGAAAAGGCACCTTCTGGGCTCACTCGTTCTATCGTAGACCTCATCTTAAGTGTAAGATGAGGTCTACGATAGAACGAGCGAGCCCTGAATCACACCTGATTGAAAGTCTACAATCATGTGTGATCGGAGTCAAAAGCGGGCTAATTCGTAATAACAACAAGTTTCTTTTACGTTGATATTATTAGTAGGAATAATTCTGTTGAATAATACATACAGTTAGCTAGAGTCCAAAAACTTTATCAAACCGAATCTCACCTATGCATAACATACATGTTTCGCCCGCAGGAACCACGCCCATATAATAACTCAATGAGCTGACGTATCCGATATCTCGCTTTTAACTCAATTAAAAGTTGCGTAACATAACTGTTTTTTTGTTCTTTTAGTTTATAACGTTCACGTTTGTTTACTTCGAGACACGTTTGTAGTATACTAGCTTCTGCCCGCGACTCTGTCCGCGTAGAAGTCGAAAATATTCCACGGGATCCCGTCCCCGACTTGCTTGACAAAGATTATAATAGCTCGGCTAATATGCATGATATAAAGATAATTTATAGCCTATAGCACTCAGGGATAATGCAGCTACATGTAAGCGAAAGAATTTTCAAAATCGGTTCGGTAGTTTCGGAGATTACCCCATACATACAAACTTACAAATTTTACCTCTTTATAATATTAGTATAGATTATTAAGTTAATCGTAAATATTGAAATAATCAAACAGGAAGGGCTTTTTGACTTCCGTAGCCGAATGGCAAAAAACGGAACCCTTATAGTTTCGTCATGCTGTGTATCTGTCTGTCCGTCCGTCCGTATGTCACAGCCATATTATTCCGAAACTATTAGGACTAAACATCGCTGGTTTGCGAGAATATTGACGTAACTCAAAATGTTTTCCAATTTAACTAGATACTTGTGTGAAATAATAATCATAGTGAACTGAGACACAATGTCAATTTTGCACCGACGTTCATCAGAGACTGGGCCTGGATTTGAGTTAAACCCAGGCCTAGTCTCTCTCACAGAGGAGCTTTACATTTAAGTTTTAACTTTTAAGCAAATCATGTTGGATTCCATATTTATAATAACATCTTATATTCTATGTTTCGATCAACAAATTCGAGGCATTGTCGGTGTTTCAAGTCGTTGAATCGTGTCTTAAATAGGCCACGGTTTAAAAAGCAGTGGCAGTTATTTACCTCCAGATATCAAGGCATTATGGCATCAAAATGACGTAAGAGTTCCTATCATAAAATATGCACAAATTAGCTAATGGAATAGATAAGGGTCATACACATATGGGTGTTCGGATAAATTAACTTGAAAATTTACGACAGTAACTGAAGTTTTTTATTTTTCAGTTAAATTATTGTTACTTTTCTATTTACCCATAATATTTCAAACAAAAAGATGGCATCTTTTTATTAAAAAAAAAAATCAAAATGTTTCAAAAGTCTCGTCGTGTGGACTGTTCAGATTCGGAGTATGAGTGTTTGGATAGATGTAGTTAATTATTTTGTTACATATTTATCAAAACTTCATTTTCGTATTTACGTGTTATATAATGAATATTATTTTTATTAGATAGTCGTTAATAATTGCACAACGTATATTTTTTTTATTTCCAATAAACATGCTGTTATACGGATTTAGGTCTTTTTGGTGGACCTAAAAATCAAGCAAATTTTAATTTCTACTAAAGCTACCATGTATCGTTTATTTTTTTAATTGACAACCCTGGATAGCCGCCATTTGTTGGAGTCCTTGTCAGTACATCTACGTGCCATTTTATAATTTACGAACTTTTAAAATAAAATTATGTGTTTTTGTCAAAGTTCAGTGCGTCTTTCCTACTTGGGTTGTAATTTGGTAAGTTATTATTCAATATTTTAGTAAATATTCCGCCGATATGCCTTTTGAGGAGTATTTTCAAAATTTCTTTTGTTGTGATTCTAACCTTAAAAATAAAATGGCTGCTTTGATTTTAGTTTGAAATATCTCTTATGTGGACATATTTCCTGTGAACATACATGACCACAGGATAGATGTATTTCCACAAAAAATAACATTTAACGGTTTTCCATGCTAACAAAGCTACAATGTTGGTCAAACAAACGGGCAGGCAGTGATAGCATGATTTAAATACTGCATTATTGGTATCGGCACCCAAAAAAGGAGCTTGACTTATTTTTTGCCAAATGTGGGGTGCTTAGCATCGTTGGGTTTGTTTCAGGTACAATGCCTCAACTAAGTCGGTCTAGAACCCAATTAACTGACGAAGAGAAGAAAATACGTCGTTGTGAACAGAAAAACTTAGCATGCGAAGACCTAGAGCTAAATTAGATGCTACTGCCATACAAGAAAGACGTAGAAAATAACGCGAAAGTTATCATCTAAAGAAACGAAATGGGTTATTGAAGACAATTAAAGATTTTACACCCAGACAGCAGGGACAGATGCGAAAAATGTGGCGTGAAAAAGCCAAGCTAAGACGTGAAAGAGATCGACTAAGAAAACAAAAAGAAGAAATAGTACGCGTGAATACACCGGTTGCTTCTCCCAGTTCTTCTCGCTCATCACACTCACGTGTAGGGAGTGAGAGAGGTGGGTAAAGCAATACGATTATTGAAGGCTCAAAATCAGTTTTTAATAGAAAGATTAAATATTTTAGAACGGAAGCTCTCTAAATATAGGATGCGAATAATAAGATTAAAAAAAGTCAAGGACAGGAAATTATCATAAATGTTGACTTAAGAAAAAGGATACAATGAATCATCATGAATTTTTAATCAATGACGAAAATAGCAGACTAACAGCTGGTAAAGAGGAAACGATCACGCGCAGAAAAGTCAAAAAGCAAATACGTCTTTTAAATGGTATCATTTCACTTCACTTCTAAACCTTCATAAAAAAATTAATAATACGACTGGTTTGAATGTCCCCTACGAAACATTCCACCGACATCGTCCATTCTGGGTAATATTCCCTAAAGCGACGTCAAGAAATACTTGCCTGTGTTCCGTTGATACGAATAATGATTATATTGTTCGAGCCTTACACCAATCTAAGTTATTAAATCATTATTCTGCCACCGATCTCGCAAAATCTCTTTGCTGTCATAATGCTTTTAGTGTCACTTGCTTGGAACGGAAATATACACAAAGTTCTGAGAGAGTTCCAAAGTACACTTTGTGAAATGGCAATGATACAATAATTTACCAAAGATGGGTAACTAAGATTTGTACTGTAATAATTAAAAGCAATGAGAAGATTTGCAAGAAAACTGAAATAAAGCGTAAAGACATCGCATCAATTGCTTGTTAATATTTTAAATAAAAACCTACCTATATTCATGCAGCATCTTGCCAACATCACTAATTAGTATAACGCTATAAAATTCATAAAACAAAGTCTTTTGCCATCAAAGGGGTTAGACATATAGACTTTTCAGACAATTATTCTTGTAAGTACGGATCTGAAATTCAATCAGCCCATTTTGGAGACAGCATCTGTATCAACTATCACTGGACCAAGAACTCCTTCGCTATTGTTGTTAACATCTTCTCCAGAACTATTAGACAATGTGACTAGTCAACCATGTATTCTCTCTTTATTCTCTGTGTGTGTGTTTACTTTATAATGTGCTCTTTAATCCTTTTACTCCTTTTTATCTTAAGGAACGTTTTCAGTTCCTCTGTGACACACATTCTAGGTCCTTGAGATCATCGGAGAATCTAGAGTTAAGTATTCGTATGCATTCCACTTCTTTCTTTGATAAATCTTTTACCATACAAGCAGCTCGTTTGTGGAATGCATTACCCATAGAAGTGAGGCGTGCTCAAACGCTACCAGCGTTCAAAAGAATGGTGAAGGAGCATTACCTCTCCCTATAACTGGTCCCCTTCTTTCTTAATTATACATGTAATATTTATTATTATATGATTTTCGTATTTTATGTATTTTATATTATTATATTCAGTTAAAATTATGATGTTTGTACACTGACAGCCCTTAAACTGTCTCCTTTAAGTTTGTCCATCCAAAGGTTGTCTGTAAGAGATCGCCCTGTGCGATAAGACCGCCCATTGTACACTAATTTAATTTTTTTGTATCCATATTAATATTGTAAGGTGTACAATAAAGTATATAATAATAATAATAAAATGTGTGTATCCCCCCCTCTAACTTCTATAATAATGAAGTGAAAAATCTAAGTAAACCATATGTTGTAGATCTTAATGTACCAAAAATGGTTTGAACGAGATCGAGTCAGCAGTTTTTGAGATACAGTATATTTTCTAAAACCGCAAATATAACTTTGTAATTCATACAAATACTATGAAAAACAAAGTTATTTGGCGTAGTTGTAAAAATTGTAAATAAGCTAGTTTTAAGAAATTTGTAAGGTTTTTTTTCAAATAAATATATTAAGTATATTATAGATATTTATTATATATATATAGCTACTACGGAACCCTTCATGGGCGAGTCCGACTCGCACTTGGCCAATTTTTTACTAATATTATCAAAGAAAAAGTAAGACATTTTTGTTTGTATTTTCCAAAGTATCTTTAATTGGCTGGATAACTTTTGTAAATAATACCGAGTTTATATGGCAAGTAAATGTCAATATCAGATTGATTAACCTCTCTTCTGTGGAAATGGGTCTTTTCTGTGGACGTAAAAAAAAAATAAGTCAAATAACTTGCTGAAATCTGAATAACGATCTGGTTTTTGATTAATTTCTAATTACTTGTAAGATTACCTAATAAATGAGACTGATTTAAAAAAATATAACGACTTTTTGTTTCGTATATTTTTATAACCCGTTTTGTGTATGACCCATAATTCACAACATACTCACTAAGGGGCACCAACCTATTCCTGGATATTTGTACCTTTTCCTAGATATGGCATGGTGACAATGTAATTTCTGGCTCCACACATCATGTAAATTTTCAGAAAAAACGTATTATTTTTTTAAGAAAGAACTATTTCTTTAACTGTAAAAATCGAGTTCATAGCCACACTTAACCATTTATATTATTATAATCATAACAACAAAAAGAAACAGTATACACCACAAATCAATTAAAGTTACACGTTATTCATCAAAATGACGGCTAACCACTATCATCACACGATGCAATCTAGCGGTCTCTTAGTTGACGCAAAAACACAAATCCGTACGCTTAATGATGATGAAATAACAGATATTTATTCAGTGCTTCGTAATTTTGACGAACGCTAACTTACTAGGGTTAATATTACTTTTCTTTCAACGGCCAGACAAAAACGGTTCTGCTGTTTTAAAACCGAAAATATTTGGTTTGGATAGGTCTACACGGGTATGTATAAAAATCAGAAACTAGGCCACGATTCGATCAAAATTTAATTGATTTTTACAAAGTTGCAATGTTTTTATAGCTTTGAAAGAACAGAATAGAATAATTAACATAATACAATGTAATTACAATTCAAATACGAATTTAAGAGTTTACAGTGTCCTCGCTTTCACAATATTTATATATACCAGGCGCGTGCATAGGATTATGACAGGGCATGCGGCAGAGTAAAAACACACAAAAACTTCTTCTTTTATAGATTTTTAGCATAGCCACAACCACGCATCGCCACCATGCTACGATGCGTGGCTGTGGCTATGCTAAAAATCTATAAAAGAAGAAGTTTTTGTGTGTTTTTACTCTGCCGCATGCCCTGTCATAATCCTATGCACGCCCCTGATATATACATACATATTTATTACACGTTAAGATGTAGAATTAAACGCGATAATAATTAGCATCGATATCAGTTAATTCTCTCGTTTATCCGCATTTAAATCTTACCCATTTATCACCAGATTTTTACGACGAAAGCTTATCTTCAAAAAATGTTTAACTATTTTCTCTCTTAGACCTTTTATTTATAAATCCATTAAACCGTACCGGCTCCTATAAAACTATAAATAACCAGGAGAAAATATCGAGCAATCAATGTCGTTGAAATAAAAAGGGTGTACGTGTATATTTTAATAATAGTAAAGTTTATGTGCCATAACAAATTTATTGTTACGAGCTTTTTAATTTCGAGCGTCGAATTTTGAGATTTTTTGTTGTCGTAAGGATTTTACGAGTGTATGGCAGTGTTTTTGATGTTGAGAAAAATTCTACAATATTTAGCATCTTAAAAGCCAAATTTCGTCACACTAAAAATTATTTTCAGTCTACCTTTCAAATGTTAAATCATCAAATAAATTCTTTCACTCCTGGGATGAAAATACGGCGAAATGTTTCCAGAAAAGGATGGTACGGCGGTGTTTGCTTCGCGCTTGACTCGGCGGGTGCACTGTCATACTCCCTAATTTCCATGGTAACCTACGATGACGTATTGACATAGCTTGCTTAATATTTAAAACGTCCTTAGTGCGGCGTACACTGTAAAGGAGGGAAATCTTTGTTATTTTTAAAAGATGTATAGTCAAAGAACTATGGCAGTCCACTCATACATTAATTTAGCTGAGATTAAATTTTTGCGCCTTTAAATGAAAAATATCTTGTTTAACTCGGCGTCAACTTCTGAATTAGTGTGTGCAAGAATTTTTGTTTGAGAAGTCTGCAGCACAAAGCACAATGTGCAAGCGTCTGTGAAATGAACATTTTTTTTAAGTAGTATAGTTCCTGACGGAACGGGCTAAGGTCTTAGACCATGCTGCCTAGTAATCAGTTAACCATAGATTATACATGTAAATATTTTTCTTGAGGGTAATGTGACATGAACAATCAACAGTTGTCAAACCAAGTTATTTTTTTTTGACTTGGGATAATAGTCTTTTTGCCAGTCATTAATTGAAAGTAATTCATTTATTTTTTTTACACTACAATATTTTTACTTACCTGCAAAGAACACTTCCACGTATAAAAAAACATTATTGTTAATTTATTTACTCATTTTTTGTTACAATAACAAATTAAAACTGATTTTATTACAATAATATTTCATGCTGATGATGTTGATGCCTCGAAAAGCATGTTCAGCGTCGACCAGTGTGGCAACCATGCTGCACACCTTCTAAGATTGCTTCAGTGTTTCTTTTCAGGATACTCAGCTAGGAAACACCGGTCTTATACAGTTTAAGTAACCAATAAAAACTTTTTTGCAAAAAATAAAACCGACTTCCATATCAAAACACTACAAAGCCAGAAATAATTTTAATATCGGTAGTCGGTGTTATTGGTTTTGTATTTTCTTTTTTTTTTCACACCGCCTTCCGAAATTAATATTATTTCTGGCTGTTCAGGACTACAATTGGCCAGTGCAACGATACTGGTGTCTGAACTGTCCACGGTTCGTGGAGCTCAACGTTGCTCTTCAACAACAATAAACTTACAAAAGGCTCTTCGGCCTACAACAATCTATAGCCTCTGAGGCTTTATCAATCACTAAGTTAATGACACTCACCTGAGCTGCAGACGCCAAGTTTCGACCTTCCTAGGTCACGCCCAAGTGTGGTTTGTATGTAATATGAGGTGAGTAATTGAAAAGTGTGATGTAAGTCACGTGTTCTAGAACGTTCACAAGGCGCCAATCTCCAAATGGCGCGGTCCAGATCAGCATCACACCCAACTCACACCGGATTGAAGCTATTTATCACTACTTATTTCCAACAAATGCGCGTGCCACGAGGTGGCAACAACCTGGCGATAAATCCAAAAATATCCCGGGGTTTTCGTCAAATGGGGATTACAACATCAAACAATAGTTAACTCGCGACCCAATTATCGGTTTCAACACGCGATTCCAAACGATATTTTACCAATTACAATTAAAATCAACAGGTCCGATGGACATTTTTCAACAACGAACCAAAGTCTATCTGTCAAGTGAAAAAGTTATGTCAAGTGTCAACATCAAAAAGACAATAGAATGTTGCCACACCAAAGATCGTTCAAAAATACATTTGGGACGCAACACTGGCTTTGTAGTGTTTTGATATGGAAGTCGGTTTTATTTTTTGCAAAAAAGTTTTTATTTTCGTGCTTTTTAGTGGGTCAGTGAATTTTCCAAATCGGTTCGTAAATGACGGAGTTATGCGCGAACAAAAACCGCAATGCAGAGTAAATGAAAAGATCATCAACGTAAATATTTTTTTAGACTTTTGTTGATTTTTCAGAAACGGTTTGTCCGATTTCGATAAAATTTTCATGGGACCATTTGGAAAGTATACCCTTTCTAACAAGATAAGAATTTTTCAAATCGGTTTGCAAGCGACGGAGTTATGCGCGGACAAACATAAAAAAAAAAAAAATACAAACATCCGAATTGAGAACCTCCTCCTTTTTTAGAAGTTGGTTAAAAATACGTGTAAAAGTGTTATATATAATTATCTATTTACAGAATATTTATCATGTATGGTTGATTATAAGTCAGTTAAAGATGACACGATCAGAATTCTATTACATATCTCTGGGTTGTGTTATTCAGATAAGTAGTCGAGATATTGATACTTAGCTACACGGTGATGCGCCATCGTTACATGGTGGATAATCGAAGCACTAAACGTTTTGGGAATACTTTCATATGCGTACGGCTAAGGAGTGGAATTCCCTGCCGGAGTCTGTGTTTCCCGATAGCTATAACCTAGGGGTCTTTAAGTCAAGAGTGAATAGGTTACTTTTAGGTAAGCGTGCTCCATCTTCGACCACATCATCACTTACCATCAGGTGAGATGGTGGTCAAACGCGAGCCTAAATCAATAAAACAATTGTTATTCTGGATTTGAATTTTGATGTGATTTGTTTTAGACTAATAAAATCACAAAATAAACTCATCACGTTATCTAAATCAAACGACAAAACGAACATTAAATCACTATAAATCCAAAATTAAATAAAAACCCATAAATTCAACCAGAATTCAGATTCCCATAGATATATCACTGAGCATATGGCGTGTAATTATTGAAATATTTTTTTTTTTTTTATTAACGGGAATTAGTAGTGTCGTGTTGTGTTCTTTGGGCAATTTATGGGGTCGTTGGCTTAATAGTGAATGGTTTATTTTGTGGTTATGCAATTTTGATATCTGTTTGCTTGGATAGTTTTATATATCAGTATGAAGTACTAGTGAATTCATTATAAGCCGGCCAAGTACGAGTCGGACTCGCGCACGAAGGGTTCCGTACCAATATCTATAAAAACGACAAAAAAAATCATGTCTGTTGTATGGGAGCCCATCTTAAATATTTGTTTTATTTTAATTTAATTATTTATTTTTAAAGAAATATTCTGTGAATATTTCAAGCGTCTACCTGTTGCCGTTATCAATATTGAGCAATAACGAGCAAAGTTCAATATTTATTTTATTCTGTTTTTTAGTATTTGTTGTTATAGCGGCAACAGAAATACATCATCTGTGAAAATTTCAACTGTCTCACTATCACAGTCCATGAGATACAGCCTGGTGACAGACGGACAGACAGACAGACGAACGGACAGCAGAGTCTTATTAATAAGGTCCCGTTTTACCCTTAAAATTTGATGAACCAGAACCCATTCTGGTTCTGCAAGTGGTTAATCTTGAGCATCAAATTTTTGGCGGATTTATCATTAAATACTGGTTTCAAATATGTAGTCAGTTACTCAACGTCCATTTACGGGTATTACAAAATAACCACATTTAACCCGTTCATGTACCACCAACTCAAAATCCATACTAACATTATAAATGTGAAAGTCTGTCTGTCCCTTTGTCTATCTGTTATGCTTTCACGGGTAAACCACAGCACCAATTCGAATGAAAAAATGAACATACATATTTGAAGACCCCGGGGTCAAACATAGGCTTTTTTATTTTCAAAATCGGTAATAAATTTGTATAACCCATTTAATGATTTGAGTTGTTTTCCTCAAATGAATGTGGGGCGAATTTAGTTATTATTCAATAAATGTTTAATTCTTTCCCCATCATTAACTTTCTCATGCATCAATTCTGATTTACTATCAAATTTTCGTAAAGTGACATAAATGGCTAATAGTTATGGTCACTGCAGCCACATGATTGACCTCCATGGTCACTGACCTGCGGTGTATATTCTCATTTTATTGGGTAATTATTTTGTGTCGTGATTTATATAGGTGCTGTTAGATTCATGAGTTGAGGCCTGGTTAGGCTTAGACTAAGAAAAGTTGGATATGAAGTAAATCGTTCTAAGAAAATAAATATTTTATTAGTTGACAATATTTAATAAATTTATTTACATAATTAAACTGTATGTACAATAGTGGTACATGGGCGGACTTAATGCAACAAGGCATTCTCTACCAGTCAACCTTTGAGTTAAAAAGACCTTAATGTGGTAGGTGTGAAAGTAAATAAAAAGTCACAAATTATTGAAAGAATATACAAATAACACATATACAATAACAAATAAATCCTAGAATCTATTTGGTGTCATGCACGTCGTGCAACCTTACGACGTCCCCCAGTTCCCCTTATATTTTTTAACAAGTCTGAATGAATATTGCTCAGTTTATCGATTTTCAGCAACGTGGGGTACGTCATTTCCCGATAACTTTATTTTGTGCGATATTCTTCTTGCAGTCATGCCCCAACATTTTTGAACCCCGAACCATGGTAGTACATTCTAGGCGTCCTGGATGTATTGATTGCGATTTAACTATGGCATTGACTACTTAACGTCCCCGCAGGCATTTGGGAGTGCGACATTGCCAGCTTTCGATTTATCTATTCATCTCTTTCTTTTATTATCGCTTGATAGTAGTCCACAGTTTGAACATTACACTTATCACAATATTCATAAGATGTGCTAATATACGGATGCCCGATATTGATATCTATGAATATCACATATTATGCTATTAATATTATAAAAAGTTTGTTGTGTTGTTAGGAGCGTAAATAAAAGGATTGAATAGTAAACGTATGGCTTCTCTTTCATACAAAACTTAACGAACGGATTTTAATGACATTAGGGACTGAAATACCTAGTTAATAATAAGATGAACAATTATTCAGGTTCCAGTGAGATTTTTACATGAGAAGTCGCGGGACGGGAATGACATACCTACTATTGTAAATATTTCTCTATTTTTTTACAAATTTAAACAATGTGTACGTACAGTAAGTTCATTGGTGAGTCAAGTTAAGATTTAGTATGATAGAACTAGCTTAGCTAAGCTTAGTATGTCTATGCAAAACATCACGAAGACGTTGGCATGACTCTCTTTTCCTCGTGAGGTCTGCTTACAGAGACAGAGAGAGATAATTAAGTACTTCTGGTCATCAGATCCTTATATAATGGGTCACATAGGTGATGAAGGCCTAGTGTCTCCATTGCCGGGTAAAGGCCGGTTTCCAGCAAGTACATCTTATGAACTTAGTAAAAACTGGTCAAGTTACAAACTGAGCTTCCCTGAAAAAGAAAGTGCAACCGAAAGCACTGTGGGCTTTCTCGTTCAAATCTGGTGCTGCCCGATTGGGTATAAAGTACCTCCATATTACAGTAGTTTGCAGCCAAATAGCATTATTGCAATTAAGGTCACCAGGCTATTGAACATCCATATATAGCTATTGACGTCCGTATATAGCTATTGACGTCCGTATATACCTAATGCCCGTCCGTATATATTTTGGTTATTGATGATAGGCTCGATTCTGACAACTATCTCACCTGACGGTAATCTGCATTTATTGTGTGCACGGCCAAGATGTGGAACTGTCTGCCGGCTCCTGTATAAGTAAGAGTGAACAGACACTTCTGGGCTCGCTCATTCCTTCTTAGACCTCATCTTTGTTAATAATATGCTCACATTTGACCACCATCTCACCTAATGGTGAAGCGATGATGTGGTTGAAGACTAAGCACGTTTACCTAAAAGAAATCTATTGACTCTTAACTTAAAGAGCCCTAGTATAGCTATAATAGATATTTAATACAGTTCCACTCCATAGCTATAAAATGAAATTTCTCAAAACATTTTGCGCATATGGGTGGGATGTCCACCATGTGACGATGGCTCATCGCCGTTCGTCTTATGGTCCGATAATGGAACGGGCTTGATGGAATTAGATTGTGCGAGTCCTTGGCACACTCCCTAAAATTTCACCGATAGAATTGCATCGTGTCGCCGATTTTCAAGGCTCTCAAGCTTTGACTCGACCAGCCACTCGTTGCTAATGAGACGTTTGGTCGTTTCTCGAATGAGTCAAGTGCATCAAGATATTCCGATGTGAAATACTGTCTCCTTTGCTAGGATTCCCAATTATTGGCAACCAGTTGAGTCTTAGCCGCGACGAACAGACTAAAAGTAAGGGTCAACGTTACCCCAAGAAGCTCGCTATGATCGCTTATCGCCTCGTTTTCACCACGGAATGATGGAGCCGGTCGAAAACGCCTGGGTCCAAGCGGCATTAACCTTAACCAAGTTAGCATCAACCCATTCGGGACAACCTTTAAGGACATATTAAGCGGCCCATCATGACATCACGTAGACCGAATCTGAAACCCACTAGCATGGCCGCAGGATATATATCCTTCAGCAACTGTGCTGACGACTGCATTTCCTTAAGTACCGTGCATTAAATAGCTATTTAACGTCCTTATATAGCTATTGAACGTCCATATATAGCTATGGTACGTCCGTATATGGCTATTGAACGTCCATATATAGCTATCGAACGTTCGTATATATAGCTATTGAACTTCCGTATTTCGGGCACTCTAATAGATAGGACATGGTTTTACCAGGCAAGAGTGCCCGAGTGCAAGATTCGCAGTCGAGAGATTGTTTTACAAACTGGCTTCTATAGGTCACGTCCGGGAGGTAGATGTTCCTAGAGCTGAACGATGTTAGGCAGATGCGGAAGCAGTATTAATTCCAAAACACTTTTCTTACATGTGGAAGTTCATCTCGGATGGACCGAGTGCAGCGAAAAAAAATATATCCCGCACTTGAGTCTACCTGGTATTGTTAAATTTTCGTAAAGAAGATGACGGGAATCGATTTCTTGCTTGTATTTATCAAGCGCGCATGTGACTTTCCTTCTTATGACAATGTTTTACTGCGGCCGGTTCTTACATTGAAGCTCACGTGGTTGATCATGTATTGAGGTAAAATAAATACAAGAAGCTCAAAGACACAGTGCCCTATCCAAACATACTATGTAGTTCGGCAATACAATACCCATTTGGGAGGTTTGGCTCTTGCGCACATGCTGATGGCGCTTTACCGTGAGGAAATGGGAGCCCATAGACATAGCTTTATCCTCGCAAATGGTTGACTTAAAATGTCCAAAACCTAGGAAGACTTCAAATACGCTATAAATAACAGTCTCATTATTGTGGTTGGGAAGTGTGTATTTTGATATCGGAATGAGGATAGAAAAACATATAGAATGGTAAAGTATGTTTCTCTTTCACACAAAAAATATTTTTCTATAGAGTTCTTTCTCTCTCTATAGAGTTAATTAGTAGTCACGTTCTTCTGGTCATCCATCCATCGTTATGAAGGCCTAGTCTCTCCCTCGGAGGAAGGTCGGTATCTCGGCGAGTACATGGTGGGAACATGTGAAGATAGTAAAACTAGTCGAATCGCAAACTGGAGTTCCCTAAAGACAAATGCGCGAGCACTATGTAATTTTTCGTTCAAATCTGGCGCAGCCGGACTGGGTACAGTGCTTTCATCTTACAGTAATTTGCAGCCAAATAGGATTACATTAAATAGTACCGTATTCCTGCAATAAAAGCCGCTAGGCTATTGAACGTCCGTATAAAGCTATAATACGTCCGTATATAGCTATTAATAAAATATAAAAACTTTTTACCAAAAAAACTTTTTTTGCAAAAAATAAAACCGACTTCCATATCAAAACACTACAAAGCCAAAAATAATTTTAATTTCGGTAGTCGGTGTTATTGGTTTTGTATTTTCTTTTTTTTTCACACCGCCTTCCGAAATTAAAATTTTTTTTGGCTTTGTAGTGTTTTGATATGGAAGTCGGTTTTATTTTTTGCAAAAAAAGTTTTTATTTTTGCGCTTTTTAGTGGGTCAGTGAATTTTCCAAATCGATTCGTAAATGACGGAGTTATGCGCGAACAAAAACGCAATGCAGAGTGAACGAAAAGATCATCAACGTAAATTATTTTTTTCGTCATTTTTTGATTTTTCAGAAACGGCTCGTCCGATTTCGATAAAATTTTCATGGGACCATTTGGGAAGTATACCCTTTCCAACAAAAAAGAATTTTTCAAATCGGTTGGCAAGCGACGGAGTTATGCGTGGACAAACATAAAAAAAAAAAAAAAAAAAAAAAAAAAAAAAAATACAAACATCCGAATTGAGAACCTCCTCCTTTTTTAGAAGTCGGTTAAAAAATTAAACCGACTCCCTAAAAACACTGCAAAATGAAAAATAACTTTAATTGCGGTAGTCGGTGTCTTTAGTTTTGTATTTTCGTTTTTGGCACCGACTTCCGAAATTAAAGTTATTTTTCACTTTGCAGTGTTTTTTGGGAGTCGGTTTAATTTTTTTAGTAAAAAGGTTTTATTTCACTCTTTTTAGTTGCTCTATTTTTAATTTACCTAGTTACAAGAGCCTAAATGTCAACTACTTATAACCTTTTACAAAATATTGCTTTTCCCAATGCTGGGCCGTTAATTGTTGAGGAGTTCTCCTGGTACTACACCATCAGCTCTACATCACCATATGCATTGTGACTAGCATAAAGTGCTTAACATCCATATTCAAGTAATCGAATCGTAATCCACTCAGTACTTATTATTGAGTAGTTTCGGCGACCATCTGTGGTCTTCATCATCAGTTACACTTCCTCAAATGGTACTTTTTGAGAGCAACTGCACAAGTCTCTATAATAAATACCCAAAACCTTATAGGTGTGCCTATAATATTTGAAGAGTTCCTTCGATTTCTCCAGGATCCCATCATCAGATCCTGACTTTTATGAAAATCAAAAAAAGAATTTTCCAAATCGGTTCAGCCGTCTTCGAGTAATCGGTGATCATACATTAAAAAAAAAAATACGCGTCGAATTAATAACCTCCTCTGTTTGTCGTCGGTTGAAAATAAGGTTTGGATCTTGCGCACATACCGATTGCGCTTTATCGTGCGAAAATGTGAGATAGATGTACATACCTCTATTCTTTCAAAATTGCACTTATCGACGCGAAAGTAAATGTCCGAAACTTATGAGAATTATAGATGCACTCTAGGAAGAAATGTGATTACTGTGGTTTGGAAAGTGGGAAAGTAAGTCTGAGTAACTATGTGTTACTAATAATATCAAAAATTTTAACTACTTTTCAGAGTTAGAGTTAGTGGTCATTAAATGAAGCTGCAATAATGTTTATTTATAATTAAAAGTTGATTTTATGTTCCTTCTTTTAATATTGCAAATTGAAAATGTGTCACACATAAATCCAATATATTAAAATACAAATCAGAAACTCTGTCAAGCATGAGGTGAGCGAGCTGGCAACGTCGCAAGTGCGGACGCCAAATATGCAGATTCGCAGTCAGGAAGTCCCCGAGATATACGGCTGTGAATATACGCGCTACAGCAGCGCCTCACCTGCGCTGAGATTTCTTCGGGAACTTTTTATTATATTTTTGCAGCTATTTATCAATTTTTTTGGCTTCTATCGAATTTTGTCCTACGGCTAACCAGGACCAATAGGACCTAAGTGCCACCGACCAAAAAAGTGGCGTCCGGTATGTGGACGCCAAATGCCGGTGGACGCCAATTTAAATGTACTTTTTTCTTCAGAGGACGGCTAATTGGTTAGAGGATAAATATACATATATGTCATAATAAAATAAAATTGTTATATGAGAGAATAAATACGTTAGCTTAAATCCTGAATACAACAACTATTTTTAATGTAAAATTAACATACTATAATCATTAATATGATTAATGTGATCAACCACATTTAAACATTGAGTTTAAATATGGTTTAATATATTAGTTCCACTAATTTAGGTACACAATATCTCTTGATAGATGAATGGACGTGGATTTTAATTTTATATCAATTTTTTTAAGGTTTCGGTTTGTTTTATTCACTTTTTATGTTTACACCTAGATTTAACCTTTCTGACGGTAGAGTTTAATAACAAAAAGATTTTGAGAAAATTTTAATTACCAACTACCCACGTCTTGTCATAAACGAATCTCAGCTGAATTTCTTATCCAACCTCTGCATATTCCACATCTTTATAACACGCCAACCACAAAGCCGACACAACGATGTGCACTAAACTTGTTTGTCTCAATAAACCGTCGGCAATTAATAGCGGCCGCAGCCGTGATCTATCGGTATTTATCACATTTTATCCTACGTAATTAAAGAGACATAATTGAATGGGATGTAAATCAATCGGCGTAGTTATAGCTTTGGCGTCTGTTTGAGATTTAAAGAGGAGAAAGGTAATAATTTCTATATAAGATTCCAGAGAAGGCAGATTTAACTAGGTTGGGCATTTATTGTATCTTGAGTTTAGTTTGGTTATGTGTACTTTAGATACGTGGGTCACCTGTCAGAGTTGCGTTCTTGCCGGGGTTACGGGAACGTTCTAAAGCCTGCAATACATGTTGGCCGAGCGTTGTCGAGTGAAGGCCAATACCAACATGTAGACGGTATATTTGCCTTGTCTTGGTATCGCTCGGTGTCACTTGCCTAATTGGCCGAGTGAAGGCCAGCGCCAACGTGTATAGAGCTCATTTGGTGCAACTTGTCTTCGCTCGCCGTTGCTCGTGATCACTTGCCTCTCTTCGGATCGGTGTCGGTTTTTGGTCACAAATCAAAGGCGCTCGCCTGCGCTCGGCCAACGTGTGGGCAGCTCTACAGACCCTCTTCTACATTGGTCGATTGCATTGGCGTTTGACGAACTTGTCGAACGTGTGGACATTATTTCTTGCCTTGTACCTATTTGCTGTTGGCCTACGCTCGGCCAACATGTATTGCAGGCTTAAAGAGAAACCGTGGTCCCGGAACGTAATAGAAGCTGAAGAAACAGAGAGGATTTTTAAGTCTGACTTTCCCTTCCACTCCACCTACAACAGGAAAAGTCTTTTGATTTTTTCTCACTGGAAAAAAAGAGACTCGTAGATCAAGGTTAAGCCACGTTTGCTGAGGTTGATCTTGGGAGAGAGTGAATGAAAAAAATAATAATTTGGCACATGCCAAAAAACACACAACAAGATAAAAAAAAACAATTGAACTTACTTATATACTCTAAAATAGATGATGCAGCTGTGTTGCTACACGGCTGCGGCAAAAAGTCCAGCAAAATGACATACAATTATCATCTGAAGCTGGTTATCAACCGAATCTGGGAGGGTAACCAGTTGTTAGCCGAGACCACACAGTCTCTAAATAAGCAACTTAGATATGGTACGGATATAACTTGTAATTGTTTGAATCTGTCTTGCCTAGGGACAAAGATTTACTTAGATACTAAGTTGTGAAGTGATAGGAAGCCTCTTTATATGACTGGTAATCGTGTAGTTATAGTGATGTCAGTTTGGGATCTAAAGAGGAAGATTCCAAGCTTGAACATTTAATATATGTATGATGGGTAGAGTGGCGGCTATCTCTCTACCTCCTATTATTTTTAATGGTGTCGTCATTCCCATTAGCTCCAGCGTAAAAGATCTCAGTTTGCATCTTGACTCGACACTTGGCTGGCAAAGTCAAGTGTCTAGTGTCAGCAAAAGGGCCAATGGCACTTTGCGTTCTTTGTATCGTCTGAGGAACTTTTTGCCTGTTAAGACAAAGACTATGCTTGTGCAGACTTTAATTTTCCCTTTGATTGACTATGGTGACGTGTGCTACTACGACCTGAATGCGGTCTTGCTGGATAAGCTTGACCATATTCTTAATAACTGCATTCGGTTCATATTTAATTTAAGGAAATATGACCATGTCTCAAGTTTCAGGTCTGAGCTTAAATGGATGACCATTCGTCAGAGGAGAAGTTTGCGCGCTTTGACAACGCTTTTCTCACTACTCAACTCTCCCAGCCCACCTTCTTATCTAATATCTCACTTTCAATTTCTATGTTCTTCACACAATAAGAATCTACGTTCATCCAATAATCTTCTCTTACTCTGTCCTTCTCATACTTCTGACTTTGTTCATTCTTCTTTTCATATCCAGTCCATTCTCCTCTGGAATGCGCTTCCTCTCGAGATCAGGACGGCTGGCAATCGCTACGCATTTAAAAAGAAATTGCGGATCCACTTTCTTCACCAATAAGCAGAATTTCCATATTTAATTTTCATTTGCTTCTTAAGTATATATATGTATATGTATTTACATAAGTATTTATTCATATATATTATTTATGTAGATTTATATTTTATGATATTAGGTTTTTTTGTTTTATCACTATTATTATAATTATTTTTCCAATATAATGTTCACGTACATATTGCACCTTCCACTCTATCTCTTCACCACTCATGGTTGACTGGTAGAGAATGCCTACGGCATTAAGTCCGCCTTTGTACCTATGTGCATAAAGTGTAAATAAATAAATAAAAAAATATACGCGTCGAATTGATAACCTCCTCTTTTTGTCGTCGGTTGAAAATAAGGTTTGGATCTTGCGCACGTACCGATTGCGCTTTATCGTGCGAAAATGTGAGATAGATGTACATACCTCTATTCTTTCAAAATTGCACTTATCGACGCGAAAGTAAATGTCCGAAACTTATGAGGATTATAGATGCACTATAGGAAGAAATCTGATTACTGTGGTTTGGAAAGTGGGGAAGTAAGTCTGAGTAACTATGTTTTACTAATAATATAAAAAAATTTAACTACTTTTCAGAGTTAGAGTTAGTGGTCATTAAATGAAGCTGCAATAATGTTTATTAATAATTAAAAGTTGATTTTATGTTCCTTCTTGTAATATTGCAAATTGAAAATGTGTCACACATAAATCCAATATATTAAAATACAAATCAGAAACTCTGTCAAGCGTGAGGTGAGCGAGCTGGCAACGTCGCAAGTGCGGACGCCAAATATGCAGATTCGCAGTCAGGAAGTCCCCGAGATATACGGCTGTGAATATACGCGCTACAGCAGCGCCTCACCTGCGCTGAGATTTCTTCGGGAACTTTTTATTATATTTTTGCAGCTATTTATCAATTTCTTTGGCTTCTATCGAATTTTGTCCTACAGCTAACCAGGACCAATAGGACCTAAGTGCCACCGACCAAAAAAGTGGCGTCCGGTATGCGGACGCCAAATGCCGGTGGACGCCAGTTTAAATGTACTTTTTTCTTCAGAGGATGGCTAATTGGTTGCAGGATATATATATATATCTATATGTCATAATAAAATAAAATTGTTATATGAGAGAATAAATACGTTAGCTTAAATCCTGAATACAACAACTATTTTTAATGTAATATTAACATATTATAATCATTAATATGATTAATGTGATCAACCACATTTAAACATTGAGTTTAAATATGGTTTAATATATTAGTTCCACTAATTTAGGTACACAATATCTCTTGATAGATGAATGGACGAGGAATTTAATTTTACATCAATTTTTTTAAGATTTTGGTTTGTTTTATTCACTTTTTATGTTTACACCTAGATTTAACCTTTCTGACGGTAGAGTTTAATAACAAAAAGATTTTGAGCAAATTTTAATTACCAACTACCCACGTCTTGTCATAAACGAATCTTAGCTGAATTTCTTATCCAACCTCTGCATATTCCACATCTTTATAACACGCCAACCACAAAGCCGACACAACGATGTGCACTAAACTTGTTTGTCTCAATAAACCGTCGGCAATTAATAGCGGCCACAGCCGTGATCTATCGGTATTTATCACATTTTATCCTACGTAATTAAAGAGACATAATTGAATGGGATGTAAATCAATCGGCGTAGTTATAGCTTTGGCGTCTGTTTGAGATTTAAAGAGGAGAAAGGTAATAATTTCTATATAAGATTCCAGAGAAGGCACATTTAACTAGGTTGGCCATTTATTGTATGTTGAGTTTAGTTTGGTTATGTGTACTTTAGATACGTGGGTCACCTGTCAGAGTTGCGTTCTTGCCGGGGTTACGGGAACGTTCTAAAGCCTGCAATACATGTTGGCCGAGCGTTGTCGAGTGAAGGCCAATACCAACATGTAGACGGTATATTTGCCTTGTCTTGGTATCGCTCGGTGTCACTTGCCTAATTGGCCGAGTGAAGGCCAGCGCCAACGTGTGTAGAGCTCATTTGGTGCAACTTGTCTTCGCTCGCCGTTGCTCGTGATCACTTGCCTCTCTTCGGATCGGTGTCGGTTTTTGGTCACAAATCAAAGGCGCTCGCCTGCGCTCGGAAAACGCGTGGGTAGCTCTACACACCCTCTTCTACATTGGTCGTCTGCATTGGCATTCGACGAACTTGCCGAACGTGTGGACATTATTTCTTGCCTTGTACCTATTTGCCAACGCTCGCGTTGGCCTACGCTCGGCCAACATGTATTGCAGGCTTAAAGAGAAACCGTGGTCCCGGAACGTAATAGAAGCTGAAGAAACAGAGAGGATTTTTAAGTCTGACTTTCCCTTCCACTCCACCTACAACAGGAAAAGTCTTTTGATTTTTTCTCACTGGAAAAAAAGAGACTCGTAGATCAAGGTTAAGCCACGTTTGCTGAGGTTGATCTTGGGAGAGAGTGAATGAAAAAAATAATAATTTGGCACATGCCAAAAAACACACAACAAGATAAAAAAAAAAACAATTGAACTTACTTATATACTCTAAAATAGATGATGCAGCTGTGTTGCTACACGGCTGCGGCAAAAAGTCCAGCAAAATGACATACAATTATCATCTGAAGCTGGTTATCAACCGAATCTGGGAGGGTAACCAGTTGTTAGCCGAGACCACACAGTCTCTAAATAAGCAACTTAGATATGGTACGGATATAACTTGTAATTGTTTGAATCTGTCTTGCCTAGGGACAAAGATTTACTTAGATACTAAGTTGTGAAGTGATAGGAAGCCTCTTTATATGACTGGTAATCGTGTAGTTATAGTGATGTCAGTTTGGGATCTAAAAAGGAAGATTCCAAGCTTGAACATTTAATATATGTATGATGGGTAGAGTGGCGGCTATCTCTCTACCTCCTATTATTTTTAATGGTGTCGTCATTCCCATTAGCTCCAGCGTAAAAGATCTCAGTTTGCATCTTGACTCGACACTTGGCTGGCAAAGTCAAGTGTCTAGTGTCAGCAAAAGGGCCAATGGCACTTTGCGTTCTTTGTATCGTCTGAGGAACTTTTTGCCTGTTAAGACAAAGACTATGCTTGTGCAGACTTTAATTTTCCCTTTGATTGACTATGGTGACGTGTGCTACTACGACCTGAATGCGGTCTTGCTGGATAAGCTTGACCATATTCTTAATAACTGCATTCGGTTCATATTTAATTTAAGGAAATATGACCATGTCTCAAGTTTCAGGTCTGAGCTTAAATGGATGACCATTCGTCAGAGGAGAAGTTTGCGCGCTTTGACAACGCTTTTCTCACTACTCAACTCTCCCAGCCCACCTTCTTATCTAATATCTCACTTTCAATTTCTATGTTCTTCACACAATAAGAATCTACGTTCATCCAATAATCTTCTCTTACTCTGTCCTTCTCATACTTCTGACTTTGTTCATTCTTCTTTTCATATCCAGTCCATTCTCCTCTGGAATGCGCTTCCTCTCGAGATCAGGACGGCTGGCAATCGCTACGCATTTAAAAAGAAATTGCGGATCCACTTTCTTCACCAATAAGCAGAATTTCCATATTTAATTTTCATTTGCTTCTTAAGTATATATATGTATATGTATTTACATAAGTATTTATTCATATATATTATTTATGTAGATTTATATTTTATGATATTAGGTTTTTTTGTTTTATCACTATTATTATAATTATTTTTCCAATATAATGTTCACGTACATATTGCACCTTCCACTCTATCTCTTCACCACTCATGGTTGACTGGTAGAGAATGCCTACGGCATTAAGTCCGCCTTTGTACCTATGTGCATAAAGTGTAAATAAATAAATAAAAAAATATACGCGTCGAATTGATAACCTCCTCTTTTTGTCGTCGGTTGAAAATAAGGTTTGGATCTTGCGCACGTACCGATTGCGCTTTATCGTGCGAAAATGTGAGATAGATGTACATACCTCTATTCTTTCAAAATTGCACTTATCGACGCGAAAGTAAATGTCCGAAACTTATGAGGATTATAGATGCACTATAGGAAGAAATCTGATTACTGTGGTTTGGAAAGTGGGGAAGTAAGTCTGAGTAACTATGTTTTACTAATAATATAAAAAATTTTAACTACTTTTCAGAGTTAGAGTTAGTGGTCATTAAATGAAGCTGCAATAATGTTTATTAATAATTAAAAGTTGATTTTATGTTCCTTCTTGTAATATTGCAAATTGAAAATGTGTCACACATAAATCCAATATATTAAAATACAAATCAGAAACTCTGTCAAGCGTGAGGTGAGCGAGCTGGCAACGTCGCAAGTGCGGACGCCAAATATGCAGATTCGCAGTCAGGAAGTCCCCGAGATATACGGCTGTGAATATACGCGCTACAGCAGCGCCTCACCTGCGCTGAGATTTCTTCGGGAACTTTTTATTATATTTTTGCAGCTATTTATCAATTTCTTTGGCTTCTATCGAATTTTGTCCTACAGCTAACCAGGACCAATAGGACCTAAGTGCCACCGACCAAAAAAGTGGCGTCCGGTATGCGGACGCCAAATGCCGGTGGACGCCAGTTTAAATGTACTTTTTTCTTCAGAGGATGGCTAATTGGTTGCAGGATATATATATATATCTATATGTCATAATAAAATAAAATTGTTATATGAGAGAATAAATACGTTAGCTTAAATCCTGAATACAACAACTATTTTTAATGTAAAATTAACATATTATAATCATTAATATGATTAATGTGATCAACCACATTTAAACATTGAGTTTAAATATGGTTTAATATATTAGTTCCACTAATTTAGGTACACAATATCTCTTGATAGATGAATGGACGAGGAATTTAATTTTACATCAATTTTTTTAAGATTTTGGTTTGTTTTATTCACTTTTTATGTTTACACCTAGATTTAACCTTTCTGACGGTAGAGTTTAATAACAAAAAGATTTTGAGCAAATTTTAATTACCAACTACCCACGTCTTGTCATAAACGAATCTTAGCTGAATTTCTTATCCAACCTCTGCATATTCCACATCTTTATAACACGCCAACCACAAAGCCGACACAACGATGTGCACTAAACTTGTTTGTCTCAATAAACCGTCGGCAATTAATAGCGGCCACAGCCGTGATCTATCGGTATTTATCACATTTTATCCTACGTAATTAAAGAGACATAATTGAATGGGATGTAAATCAATCGGCGTAGTTATAGCTTTGGCGTCTGTTTGAGATTTAAAGAGGAGAAAGGTAATAATTTCTATATAAGATTCCAGAGAAGGCACATTTAACTAGGTTGGCCATTTATTGTATGTTGAGTTTAGTTTGGTTATGTGTACTTTAGATACGTGGGTCACCTGTCAGAGTTGCGTTCTTGCCGGGGTTACGGGAACGTTCTAAAGCCTGCAATACATGTTGGCCGAGCGTTGTCGAGTGAAGGCCAATACCAACATGTAGACGGTATATTTGCCTTGTCTTGCTATCGCTCGGTGTCACTTGCCTAATTGGCCGAGTGAAGGCCAGCGCCAACGTGTGTAGAGCTCATTTGGTGCAACTTGTCTTCGCTCGCCGTTGCTCGTGATCACTTGCCTCTCTTCGGATCGGTGTCGGTTTTTGGTCACAAATCAAAGGCGCTCGCCTGCGCTCGGAAAACGCGTGGGTAGCTCTACACACCCTCTTCTACATTGGTCGTCTGCATTGGCATTCGACGAACTTGCCGAACGTGTGGACATTATTTCTTGCCTTGTACCTATTTGCCAACGCT
This sequence comes from Tholera decimalis, assembly GCA_943138885.2. Lineage (NCBI taxonomy): Eukaryota > Metazoa > Arthropoda > Insecta > Lepidoptera > Noctuidae > Tholera > Tholera decimalis. The sequence continues at coordinate 7,138,572 of OW964565.2, read as the reverse complement.
CGCGTTGGCCTACGCTCGGCCAACATGTATTGCAGGCTTAAAGAGAAACCGTGGTCCCGGAACGTAATAGAAGCTGAAGAAACAGAGAGGATTTTTAAGTCTGACTTTCCCTTCCACTCCACCTACAACAGGAAAAGTCTTTTGATTTTTTCTCACTGGAAAAAAAGAGACTCGTAGATCAAGGTTAAGCCACGTTTGCTGAGAGTAGGTTGAAATTAGGGTTTCTGGATCAGATGAGATCCAGAAACACCCAATTTCAACCATCATTTCCAAATTAAAATGTCTATGAATGAAGCATAATGTGAATAATATTAATTTATTCACATTATACTTTAGAGTTTAATGCTATGATGTAAATATGCGTATTTAATTAAATATTCTTTTCCTTTCACAGCGTTCAAGTAAATGCATGCATGCACGCATTCAGGATAATGTATAGCATGTTGCATCCAAGGATCATCATAAATCTCCCAATCTTCGATAACACCTCCACATGAGAAACATGCTGCTTTATCATTTACACTATTTCCACAATAAAAAAACCCAGCGTCAGACATTTCTGTTACTAATCTTCTCCTTGAATCAGCCGTTGCCCAATAATGTTTAAATGAAAATTCACGCATTTTATATGAATTATACATGTCATATCGAGGATTATCTTAATTTTGAGACATGTTCTGTTTATTCACTTCTTAGTTCTTGATACAAATAATTTTAAAAGTATAATGACCCGTACAGCTGTTGCCAGCAACTTATAACGTCTTATTCGACAGGATTGGTAGGGATAGGAAATTGGTACATATTACCCATTTGTGAAAAATCAAACAAGAAAATATTTATTTTAAATATATATTATTATCTATACACCATTTATTTAAACATATTACATTTTTTAAAGAACATATTTTATCATGATAAATACAACTATACACATCACGAGAGTATTCATATTTATTGTACAAGCTTAATAAGTTAGGACAACCTATATCTTCTAAATTATTTATATTATTATTATTCGAAATATTTTTTAACCACACCACTTTTTCTAAACCTTTGGTGTAAACACTTTTATCTCTTAAAATATCTACAATCAAGTTCTGATGATTTGAGTAAGACACAAATCCTTCACTCCAGTATATGTTTCTATTACGTTCAATCCAAGTGACTTGCCGTTTTTCTAGTTTCGTCAAATCGTAAAATGGAAAAGGTGGCTTAATTAAAAACACCTGAATTTTGTTATTACATAATACAGCAATTTCTTTCATGATAAATTCATTATTTTCTGTTTTAAAACCTTGTACATCTACAATGGCAGTCATGATAACCTGCGCACTATGTTACTCAAGGGTTTATATTCCACAAGTCGATCGTTAATAATTAAACAATATCCAGTTGTGTTATCTGGCATTGGTGCTAAACATTCAATATCCAGCCGCACATCTACGGGACCTGTTTTTAAACTATCGTTTTGTCTTGAACAGTCTATGATAAAGAGAGGAGCCTTCTCCTTGAAACCGACCAAATCAAGCAAGGGGTCTGCAGGACAGTTGTAATACGACTGACGAAATTTCACATACATTTCATATAATGTATTGTATTTGTTCTCGGAAAAATTTAAGCTTAGAGGCTCGTAAGGATAATATTGTGAATTCAAAAATAGTGTTACATTGGTAACCCCACAGTGATCAAACAGGGAACTGTCTTTGGTTTTATTATTTTTTCTGTTGGTTTGCAGGCAAAAAATGACGTATCGAGGTTTCTCTAATTGTGATGCAGTCTTAACTGACCAAGAATGTTTTGTAGTTTTAGGGAGCAAAGGATAATCATATAAATCCCAATTTCGAAACGCTATCTGAATAGGTTTATCTCTTTCCAAGTGTTTAAGAAGTGTCAATCGTTCGCGGTCTGACACTTTTATATGTGGTACACGCCATTGTAATCTTTGTATGTCTATTTGACAATGCACAACTTCATCAGTCGCTATGATACTGTTTAAGTTAGAGTTACTTCTATTCAGGATAAGTTCATGTTTACAATTTATCACAATTTTATTGTAATCCTCCGCAAACCCTAAAATCTTATTAAGAGGTACAATAGCACTAAAATGACCATCATTTTTAAATCCATCTATGTTCCAACCCCACAAGGCTGCAACTTTATTTTCCCCATCATTCATTGAAACGTATGACTTTATTGTCGACGTAATTCCAGAATTTTTAATGCGATCTATTTCAATACCATTTATTTCGTATCTGATATCTTGAAACAAAAACATAACAGGGTTGTTACTGAAAGTAATATTTTTCTTAATCGGTTTTCCCTCTTTGTCGAAGAACTTTGCTTGACCCTCGACGTAAATTGAACTGGCTGACGGGAACACATATATGTCTTGTTGGTGTATGGGAATTCTGATTTCATCGTTTTCTCTAAAGCTGTTATTGTAGGGATTGTAAGAATGAACTTCGTAACTTTCAATCGAAGTATCGAAGTGTGGTAACTCATTAATCTGTAGAATATTCATATTTTGAATCCTAAGGCTTTAAGAAAATCTTGATTTGTTTTAGTCAATTTTATAACTTTTTTCTTACGTCTTTGCACCTTAGTGGTTATGGATGAAATAGGACGTTTTTTGTTAACTATGGGGTTTTTATAATAATATAATATCATTTTGTTTATCTTATATGAAGGCGTAGTTGAATATTATGTTCTTCTCTAAATTTAATACAGTACCCAAATTGATCAACTATCCTAATAGATATAGATGAAATAATGTTTTTGTTCACTGGAAAGTAAATAATGTTTTGAGGTGTTTCTATGATTTGATGTCCTGTAGCAGTATTATATATAAATTCATGAATAATATGACTTGGTAACCCGTTACAGTATGAACCATGTACAAGATCACATTCGATTCTGGTCACAGGGAGAAATTTGTTATTAATGTGTACATTTGGTATTGAATTTAATACAGAAAAGTATAGTAAACAGCACTCGTATTGACCAGATAAATTCAGAGGTGGATGAAAGAATGTTTCCAATTCTGATTTATTTCCAGAGATGGTAACAGCTACAGACATGCTTGTATACTGAACACTTTTAGAAGATCCTGTTTATTTTATTCCTTGACTACACCAAAAATTCTCTAAAAAGTTTAAACATAAGTGTCCACAATTGTAAGGGTGATCACGTTGTATATTATCATAATTATAGTGAACTTTAGAACCTAAGTATTTTATCAATTCCTTTGGTGGTTTAAGATTTCCATAACTATCAAAATATTCAACATAATCATTGTATTTTGCATAGGCTACCCAATGAGAACCTGAACTTTTAGAACTATCTAAATTAACAACTCCACATTCCTTTTTAAAATGTTGCTTTGGGAGCTCATCCCTCATAAAGACACCTCTAAAATAAGGAATATTATTTCCATACTTCAAAATATCAATGTTAGTTAAGGCTCGTTTGGGTAGCCGATATTTTAGTTTTTTTCTTTCGATACGTAAATTCCGAGCCAGTTTTTATGAGGTTTAAGATACAGTCCCTTTCCGATACAAAGAGCTTCCATTTTTTCATTATGTCTTTTCAGTTCAGTAAAACGTTCTTTAGCCGTCTTGAATTCATTTATAGTTTTTGTTATACCGGCAGCACCACCTGCTAAAGCTCCAGCAGCTGATAATCCAGCGAAAATAGGTATCAAGGGTAACACTCCACCGGTTTTTGGTACAGGTATAATCCGCGGCAATTTTATAGAGGAATCATTAATTAATTCTCTAGCAGCAGCCATAGCTAATTCTATCGCCATTTTCTTGCATTTTGGTTTCAATCTTCGCATCTGTTTTTTCGTTTTAGTAATAATATTTTTTAATTTCTTTTTAATGCCATTTCCAGACGTAAATTTGCTTGAAGAATTACATTTACGACTTTTTAGACCAGTACCAGTTTTAATTTTTGTTAACATAGCTTTGCTTACTACATGTGCTGCAATTTTTTCACCTATAGTCGCATCAGAGGCAACTGCTCGCTTTTTTGCCATTTTTAACAGAATGAAATCTGCTTTATGTCGATCGTCTAAGTTTGAAGACTTGTGATAGGCAATGTCGTGTTCTTTGCAGTATTCGTCTAATTTATTAACACCTTTTTCTCCACGTGTTAACCTCTTAATTAATTTTGTACCAGGACCACAATAATTGTATCCTGGTAAGTGTAATTCAAATGGTGAATGATTTATAAGCCAATTGAGAAGACTTCTCTCCCCAATACACATGACAAGACTGAAGAAACATGGATAGAACTCTTAATAAATACGTGATTATTAAGTTAATTTTCCTTTACTTTTATTATAATATATTAGACTTATTAATCCAGCTGTTTTCGGTAGAAGGTAAACCTAACCATTTCACTAAAACCTTATTTCCTTTCCTTCCTAGAACTTTTTCGACTAGATATACATCAGGATATTTGGTTTTCTGAAGTTCTTGTTCATAAAATGCTCCTAAAATAGGTTGACCTCTAATTGTATCATCAATTAAGTACGTGATAGGAGTTGTGTTTTGTATTTTTCGAATTTTAAATATTTCTGTCGACCAGCTGGGAGTATATCCTTTTTCAAATATTCCCTTATACTTACTGATACGTACATAATCCCCCACTTGAAACTTACTTCTTTTTTTTTCAACTTTGTTAATCAACCGCACGTACCTTTCTAATATGCGTTTTTTATTGTTATTATTTACATTTGCTGGGATTTCATCAATCGTTTTGTGGTGGGTGTGGTTGTATTTATGAATAACATTATTGAGGGTATTATCTATCCAATTATAGTTGCCTTTTAAACTAAATTCCTTGTATAATTTAGATTTCAATGTTCTTATAAATCTCTCAACGATCGATGCCTTTTTTGTTGAGTATGTTGAATAATGATTAATGTGGTAACATTTCATTAGTTTCTGAAATTTTTTGTTATAAAATTCTGTTCCATTATCAGTTTGCAGATTTTTAGGAAAACGGTCCTTAGCCAACAAAAGCTTAAAAGTATTACATACATCGTCTTTGTTCTTACTTTTCAAAGGGAACGCCCAAGCGTATTTTGAAAATGTATCGATAACTGTAAGAATAAACCTATTTTTTTTATTTTCTTTAGAAATTGATTGCATATCAATTAAGTCTGCTTGCCATAGGTCATCTATATCTTTCATAATTACATTTCTTCGCGTAAAATTCACCCTAGCATTTTTATGAATTTCGTTTACCACATCGGCTTTGCTCATGCTCAGAAGTTTTCTGTATCACCTTTACTTTCTACGACTCAGATTCTTGTAAAGGAATTTTACTAGTGATTAAAATTATTCTGTATTGAAAATTCAATGATCGTTCGCTTTTATTTCAACTATGCTGTAACATCACATTTTATTTGCATCATTCATGCAGGTACCTAGATAATTACAAATTGGTCTATGTTCATTCCGAATGACTATGTGATACTGAATCAAAATCTTATTAGTAATAGTATTTATTCCTTAATTATGTTGGCTTCTTTTAATTCTTCAATTATTGATAAAATTTCATTATCATGATTTGTATTACCGGCATCTCTTGAAGCTACTAATAATTTTAATCTCTCAACTAATTCCTTGGGGTCGTCCCAATAAACCAAGTCAGTGTCTTTGTTATATTTTTTAAGCTTTGGCAAGCTGCCTCCAAGTTTTGCCTGAATTTTATCGTTTGAAGTATCGGAAAATAAGGGTTTGATTATTTCACGATACTTAAATCCTTTATCACCTCTTATTTGACCTGTAGGGTTAAAATCTCTCTTATGGGCATTTGTATGATCTAATATGTCTTTATAGACAAGTTTATCTCTGCTTGATATTGATTTTAAATTAGGTTTTGTTCGAAGTAAGAGTTCTTTTAGGCCAGGTGTTAAATTGTAAGGTTTGTCTCCGATTTTAATCAGTAATACGTTTTCGTTATTCAAACTGTCAATTTTAGAAATGGTTACTACTGAATTACCCATCATTAAAGTTTTATTTTCTTTTCTTATTCCAAATGGTATATTTAAACCCTCGTGAATATCATAGATATCATCGCGTTCTAGTGAAATTTCTAACTTATCTTTTACTTCAGTTTTAGGAGAGCTTGTAGTCTTTAATTCAGTGTCATAAAAATCGTCACACATAGCAGAAGAGCTTGTACTATTTCCATCCGACTCGATTGCTTCAGAATTTTCGGATGTTTTAGTTCCGTTGTTTTTTATATGTTCTAGAAATATTTTAGAATTCACTAGGGTTTTAAGAGGCTCCGAAACAGGTTTAAGCATTTTATCAAACGATAAGTTAGTTTCATGTTCCTGATTTTTCAGTTGTTTTATTTTGTTTTTGATTGAGTCGACAGACTTCATTAACTCCATTTTAATATTTTTATTCATGTTATTAAGTAATTGTTAGATAACACTGTATTCGACTAAGGACACTCTAATACTAATTTAATTTGATGTACGAAATTAATTTATATCTTTATTCAAAGTGAATAAAAATGATCAAAATTTTTTCTATACCTTCCATTGTTTAATGATGAGTCTTTGCTAATACTAACAAAATTAAATGGCTTACTCCAAACTGTTTTACAAATATTTTTGAACTGATTCCATGACATATCAGAACTAACATGTTCTTCGTAAATATGCTTTAAGTTAACATCATCTTGTTTAAAAATTATAAGAAAATTTGCATTATCACGTAGCAACTGCTTCGGAATTTTTGAGTAGGTTTGAGACAAATAAAAGCAATCAATTTGCTTGTGTCTACCCGTAGAAAAATAATTACGAATGTTTATTTGATTTTCACATGCAACGTCATCAAAAATAAAAACAGAATTGGTTAAAGCCTCACTCGGAGCTATGACATCTTTGCCATCATTGAATTCATAAAACTTAATCTGAGGCACTCTCATTATGACTTCTCGTAAAAAACGATATTTTGGTTGAAAAGTTGTCTTCGAATACAAGTAAAGATTCATAAATTTGAGTCCATTTTCATGCAATAACAAACTGATCATTGCATTTGTTTTACCACAATTCGATGGGCCGCATATTATACAGCGAATCGAATTAGGTAATAGAACGCTATGTCTTATCTGAGGAGCAGAGTCATCAAGTTTTATATTATTAACCTTTAGTGATGTGTGTTGTTTGATCAACTTCATTATGTCTTTTAATTTAATTTCTGCCTTACATACGCATATATACAATTAAATATAAACACTATCATCGCTATGCATTGAAAGCTGAGATGGTTTTCAACTTATGTTACCTATATAAAGCGGACTTACATGAGAAATCTACGACTTGATGTCATCAACTGAGTTGAACAGCGAGTTTCTTTTTAACCTTAAATTATCTTATGGTTTATAATCGTAAGTAACTACTCAATTAAAATTGTTTCCAAGGCTAATATAATTATTAATTTAATATTAGATAAAATGTAACTTAATTTAACATTATTTTTTATTTCAGAAAATGGAAGATCTTGATATTGTGGATGATGTTGTTAAGTCATTCTATTTTACAAATGAAATAATTGGAAACAATATGGAAAAAACTGAGTTCCAGGAAAGTCAACAGGATAAAGTCAAGGATACTCAAGAAAGATCAATAAAAGGAAAAAACAAGAAGTCGAAATTAAATTCTAAAATTACTTTTTCCAAATTATTGGATACACCTTCATCATCTTTTGTGATTCGCAAGGAGCCAGGAAAAGCACACCATTTAATAAAAATATGTATTTATGATTTAAGTGATAATAATATTGACCACAGTGACAGTGCTTGTGTGAATGTTCAGTATCAAGTCAAGGACACTTACGATGAAATTATGGACGAAACAGAATATCTCGTCGGTAAAATTGTTAAAAAATTAAGTTCAGCTACATACAGATCGTAAGTGCAGTGTAATTATAAGATAATGTTTAATTAAAAGACCAATAAAGTTCAAATTTATTATACATACAGTGTCTTAATTACCACCACACTACAAATAAAAGTATAAATGAAATCTAAAATCATAAAATTGGCCTCCCCACAGTTTGAGTCCACAATATTATGCATCGGATATTATTAGAATGAAGCATTCTTTGTTTCAAAGGTATTGTATTTTCTTTTAAATTAATATTTCTTAACTTCCAATATTTGTCTAACCTACTTCACGTTTGCAAAATGATAATTTTACGCTATAAATATGATTTACATAAGAAAATGAATGAAAAGTCAATTATTATGAGTAAAATGTATACTTTATTAGGTAAAACTTGTACATACATTGTAACTTATATGCAATACCATTACAAATTATACATCTATTTTAACATAAAACTGTGTATTTCAAGTCATAGCAATATACATTGTATAACATAAGAGTTCTAACATATACAATCACAATGACCCCATGGTAATGTAGTTATCTGATTTCGTTGAACTATTCTTTTATCATCTATTCTATTTAAAATTACTTTATTAACTTCCTGTGAGTATAGTACATGTTTGCTTGACTTTATCATATTCATCTTACATTTAAAAGTAATATTCTTAAATAAAACTTTCTTATAGTTAGATATATTCAATTTTTTTGTAATAGGCCTTGATACTCCTTTAGCTTTGTTAATCTGTGTTTTTAATGATTTAATACAATAAAGTTTTGCTCTTAAGCCAGTAAATTCGGTTATTACATCACCACCTAATTCATCTTTAAACAAGCCGGGAATTTTATCGTTTATCTTTGGTATACAATAAGGATTATTATAATCAAAATTACTAGTGTCAAATTTCAATATATTATCATTCAAATCTTTATAAAAGTTTTGTGTGTTTATTAAGTATAATAAACTGTCAGTGTCCGTATAACACAGTTTAACATTTTCACCGTACTTTTTTTTAATAAATTCGTAATGGAAATTATATAAGTGTTGTTTAGCATATTCCAGTACAGCAAATCCAATATATATAGGTCTATCTAAAACAAGTTTTTCATGATTCAATTGAACTGCAAGAAAATCTTCACTAAAAACACAAATACTTCTTAAGTTTGGTTTTGTTATTAGTTTCTCTGCACCTATTGTTTTATTTGTTCTATTTTTACTATCATTCCACTTTGTTACCAATTTAACATCAACCTGTTTTCGTTTATTTTCAATTGTTTTCCCAAATATTGAATTATTTAAAAGTTTAAAGAAATCTCTCTCAAATAGTGTTCTAGCTGATTGACGCAATTGAGTATTTAAGTCAATATATTTTTTTAAAAAGTTTTCTTGTTTAAATTGAACTACACGGTGAATTTTTTTTAAAATAAGGCCATTTCTGAGACATTCTTTTAAATGTATATAATGTATAACATAGTTGTATTTGTCATATAAGTTCGCGATTAACTTTTCTGTCCTCCCTCCTACGGGTATGAACTTTTCTGGAGCGAAAGGCAAATCACTTTTTTTTTTTTTTTTTTTTTTTTAGGTAGGGCCACTTGTAGATCAGCACACTAAGGCTGTGAGTCTACTTAACCGGACTTTGGTGTAAATCATGTAAATTATCTGGATACATGATATCAACTTCTAAAATGAAACCGTACTCAGCATCGTCAGGTACCTCAAATAAACAAAAATCGTCAATTTCGGAACTTGTCATGAATTTAAAATCTGATATAGGTAATTTTTTTGTCATTGCATATCCATAAAGATTGTTACAGTCAAGATATACTAAATATGTTGACGGTTTAGAATCATCAAAATTAGAGAGGTAAATGTTATTGGCTTTAGCATATCGGTGAGAGCACTGTGCTAATCCACCGCGTATTCCTTTTTCTATCATCTTATAAATGTCTAAATCTTGAATCAATTCTAGTTGAACACCTGTGTAAAGGAGCATAGCGTCCCAACTTAAACCAGGTGAACTTACATAGTATGCAGGATCGAGATTATAATGCTGAAGACATATTTTCCTGAAATTTTCAAATATATCGCATAGTAATAATACGTCGCACTTTACATATAAATCGGTATATTCACGAAGACTACTAATTTTAAAGTAATTCCAAACGGTTTGCGCGTGTTCATACTCGCTATCAGTTATATGCCTCATTTGCAAACTGTTGTAAAAACAATGTTTTGGAGGGAGTTCTGTCTCATCATATTTACGCCATGAATCAATATATTCATATGGATATATACCTTTCCTTCGTATTAATTCGAATTTTGCGTCGTCAGGAAAATATGATCTCAAATTTAAAAAAATACTGTCTGTTAAACTTTTACTTAGATTATCAAGACTTGTGCTAAGGAACTGGAATGAATCTATGAATTTAATTTGCAAAGGTTTCTTACACCCAGTTTTAATGATTTTTGTAATGGATAAATATTTTTCTTTTGTTTTTGGAATTATTTTTAATTCACCATCATATTTTGACAATTCCTTGATAAAAATATGGGAATCATAGCCAGATAAATTATAAAATATGACAGGTATGAATGGACAGACTTTATAAATTAAATTACAGTGTGAATGAGCTGCACCTCTATATTCCGATGTAATATGATCATGATCGTGCACTTTGTCATCAAATAATAAATTTTTACAAATATGACATGTACTTGCATTACGATAATTATTCATTTGTTCTGGAGTCATTGGTTTCATAACATTTTCAGTCTTCAAAATTTCATGTATTGATTTTGTTTCTTCAATTAATTTCTTAACAAACACTTGTACACAGTCTGTTCCTTGATAAGTAACAAATTTATTTAAGCTACTGTCATGTGAACAACACACGTAATATGCAAAACATGAAGGCTGGTGCAATTTATTTTTTATAGTATTTTTATTAGTATTTTCTTCATTAAAATTGCTTAATAGACTTTCAAAATCCGCGTATATAACAAAGTTGATTTTTTGTTGTCTCTCAAAATGTTTAAACTGTAACGTGCTGTTTTTATCTGGTAATAATGTTAAAATTTTAGAACAGGCATGAGAGTGGAATTTCATTTCACTAGTAAAAAATTGCAAACATATCTCACATAAATACATTCGACCTTTATGGCTGGAAACCTGACGTCTCACTAAGCGCAAAAGATCCTTTATCAAACAATAATGAGCTCTATTATTTTTCTCGAAATATAATAAATTAATATGTTTATCTTTCTTACAATTTGTCACATAAAGAGGGCCAGTTACAGTGTAATCTTTATCCAATCCATAAATATTGATACTTAGATCACTGTTATTCTTTTCAAACAACCTGATGTCTTTAACGGTTGGCGGGAATGTCATCCCTTTCATATTAAATATCGTACTAAAATCTGGGTATGAGCTTGGCCTACAGACATTATTTTTAGCAGGAAATAATGCTGCTAAGATGCTCCATAAAAAACAATATTCATCGTTATTATTAATATTTATACAGCTTTTTGTATTTTTAATAACATATGGTAGTTCTATGTAAGAACCACCTCGCATGGGAGAATACTTATTTATATTTATTTCTAAATGACTTAGTGACGTGAATGACCATCCAGATTCACAATGCTCAAATTCAGTTAATTTTATCTTAAAAGTCTCTCTTAAATTTAAGTAAATATCGTTCAAATCAGTACTTTTATAAATAACTTCATATTTTGTATTAAATGACTTCAGCTGCTGCTCACCTGATTTAGGTAAATCAAAGTAAGCAAACAGCTCAAAGTTAACTTTAATACATTTGTGTTTTAATAATGATAACTCAATTAGTTTATAAACATCGTCTCGCTTACCATCCAAGAACGTCTCTAATAGTAGGTACTCGTCTTCTATGGATGGGTTTAAGCGATATGTCATTATTCTGTTTTTGAATGCTGTAGCTATTATATCAATATGCTCAAACTTTGATTTTATCAAACAATTCGATTTATGGATATTAGTTCGTTTATGATATCTGTATTCATGTTTCAGTATTTCAATTTTACATTTATCACAATAAATGTAACTTGATGGTGAACCAGAAGAGGGTGATTTCACTGAAAAGAAAATTAATGCATAGTATAAAAATATATTTCATTAAACAAAACTACATTTAAAATTCATATTGGTCTTAAGATATAGTTTATGATTACACATTGGTCTTAGGTTAATTGATAGATATAGTATATGATTATACAGGTCTGATTAATGATTAATAGAAAGTCATTCGATTAAATAGGTACGATGATTAAGTTATATAAAGCCACTTTATTATTGATACGAGCTTATAAATGTGGCTGAACGGTTCTTAAACTCTTTTCTCGTTTCCTTTATAAATGCATTTAAATGCTTCCAGGGCTCGGTGTCTGAATTAGTTTTATTTTTAATAGTTATTACGGAGTGCCGCCATCGATTGACTGGTGGCACCCGTTCGATTTCGTCACAATTATAAATTTTTAACTCAATATAAAAGCTCCCAGTTTTCTCTTCGTCAATCTGTCGTGAGAAACCGTTGGCTAATCTACGCGTCACGTAGGAGTAGATAGGTGCTGGTTTTTTACCGGCGCTGTGATCCTGCTCATCATCGTCGCTATCCGTGCCGAAGAGATCACGCACCGTAGCTCTCGACTTATAAGCCTTCTTACTAGTGGTAGGCTGGCTGCCCGATGCCTTCTCTGCCATCTTCCGCTTCTTTTTGCCGGCCTTGGCTGGAGCGCCAACTATAGACTCATCTGAAGACGGGAACAACTGGTCAGCCATTTGCTTGGACCTGAAAATAAAGAGAATTTTATTAATTAATTAATGAGTAACAGTCATTTATCAATAGATGAATAATTAAAAAGATCACTTCATTGCTTTATTCGATTGACTTATTATTTTACATTACTCATATGATGAATAATAGAATAGTAGAATAATTGAATATCGGAATGATCGAATAGAAGTATGATTGAATATAAGAATGATTTAATAGTAGAATGATTGAATAATAAAATAACGGTGTGTACACAGATGAATAAACTTATGTAATCCAAAGTCACTTACATCTTATAGAAGATCTGCTAATGCTTGTAGGTACTGTCGATATGCTAATATGTAGATGATACCACTAGCTCTTAAAGAAGTGTTTTGCGCTCGAACTTCAGCTGCTAGACTCTTAAATAGTGATAAATCGACGTCATATTATCCCAAATATGGAAAAGGGCACGCGTTGTCAAAATGCTGTATCAGTTGACTGTATCCAAATACGATAGTTTACATTGTCTTCAATATTGTAATACTACGCTAATACAACACAAAATAGTTAAGTACAGAAGGCTGGCTCCCTCAGTGAGTGATAATGTACTCGTAGACGTGAACCGCGGGCCCTCGCTCGCGGCTAGCTGCTATCGATCGATACGACTGACATTCGCGGTTCAACCGACTTGATCCGAAATCATCGTGTCTCGTGAGTAGGTACGCATCTATATGGGCGTGCATTATCGCTCTTTGTATGGAGCTGGCCTTCTGTACCTATCTATTTTGTGATTACAATTAGTTTAGCTTACTTTAATATTTTTTACCCGATTGTCAAGGAAAAGACGGTTATGTTTTTATCAACTATTATTTTAAGAGAATGTGTCTCTAGCCGCTATTGTTGTGACTCAAGATCTACTGTTAAATAATCTATTTATTAAACAGTTTTATAATCTTGCTGTAATAATAAAATCAATATTTACAGTATAAAAACCATTTTGTATCGGGATAGCTACCCGTAATTAAATTTATTACTTTTTATAAAACTTATGTTCAATTCCAGCTTCCAGCATACATATATACCTACCTACGTTACTATAAAAATAAACTAATAGATAACTAATAAAACATAGCCTTTCTTTGGTGATTAAAAATATAAGTTTGAATAACGACATAATAATAGTAGCCAAAACCAGGCGTAGCAATAGTATATCGATCTGCTATTTTGTTTTGATCTGTCTCCATATAAAGTCTTACAGCTTACTTTGCAAAAACCATTATCAATGATATACTACTTACATGCGATGATTTTGTCTGTCGAATCTTCTCAATAAAATGTATGAAAAAATTACAGTGAACAAACGTACAGTAGTATTTATTTCATCATATAAATTTATGGTAAACAATAAAATGTTTGGCGTCATGGTGTCTTAGGGTTTCAATTTCACCATTCCATTTTTGTCTGGGATATCAACATCTAACAAAAACCTACGACTTTGAACTCTATTGAATTAAATTAAATTATATATAAATGACAAAAAAGACCTTAAAATCGATCATTAAATTTCTGCACCTGAGTCTTGACTGGGTAGAAATTTATTATCGCGTAATGTCGGTAAGTGTTATTAATATTTTCTGTAACAGTATTTATCTTACAATTAAAATATTTACATCAGTCAGTATTTATTTTAACATAACGCTTAGTTGCCGTGTTTTTATTGAGATTTGAGACTTATTTATAGCAGTTGATATTTGTATTTTTTTTTTCAGGACTCAGAAGATCTTTTCAATTTTGTACCTATGAATCAACCAGCAGTTCAACAAATACCTGCACAGAAAACACTGGGTCTTGCTCGTAAGAGACCAAAAACAGATCAAACGTTCTTTCAATATATAAAGAAACCTGTCACTCGCGGGGCAAAAATAATCAAGATTGAAATTTACGATACGGACAGTTTTCCGAAATCCGGACAGCCGATGTGTAATTGTGAAGCTGATGTGTGTGTTCAGCATGTTGTAAAAACCATATTATTTGATGATATATATTCCAGCACGAGAGAATTAATAGCCAGAATTCAGGAGGACATCGACCCAAAAGCATAGACTTACCGTTCTGCAAAATATGTGTACCTAAGTGGCTAAGTGTATGTAGTAATAAATATGTGTCGACAAGTTTAAAATGTTATAATTAAAATATTATTTTTAAAATAAAATGATTACTTACTAATTCATTTATTTCATTCATTTTCATTTCTAACCCATAAAATATAAACTTTAGCACAAGTAGAAAGCCACTGCGCTTTATAAGACAGCGGTGGACAACATACGAGCGCATTCCATAATCAATAATCTGTCGTGTCGGATTCAGTAGGCACTGCACTTACTTACCGGTACCTAATTATACACACTTGAATTGTGGAATGATGACTACTAAGCATCAGGTCTTGAGTTCGATCCCATTTTTTAAGATTCGATCACAAACTGGGGGGTGCGAAATGACCACACTATGAATGAATGATTGTTGAAATTGGGTGTTTCTGGATCTCATCTGATCCAAAAACTGCAAAGTGATTTTGATGAAATCATAAGTGAAACTGAGTATTTAGTTACTAAAATAGTTAAAAAGTTAAGTTCAACTCCATATAATTGATATTAAAAATATAATCGTTATAAACATTATTTAGCTTTTTATTTCTAAATCATAAAATGTTAATAACCACTGCACTGTATACAATATAAGGCAGCGTGATGGACAATAGCGAGCGCATTCCACTTTCGTTAGGCTGTGGTGTCGAATAGACTATACCGAATGTCGCTCGAATTTCATGTGCGTGTCTTAGAATTGTTGAATGAATGTAATTTTAACGAGGAAAAATTAGAATACAAATAATTATGAATGTTGAGTTGATTTGAATGATTGGAATATTAGAATACTAGAATGATGAAATAGTGTAAATTGGCTGTTTCTGGATTTCAATAACTGAATGGTTGAAATATTGGAATAATGATGGTTGAAATTGGGTGTTTCTGGATCTTATCTGATCCAGAAACCCCAATTTCAACCTACTGCTGAGGTTGATCTTGGGAGAGAGTGAATGAAAAAAATAATAATTTGGCACATGCCAAAAAACACACAACAAGATATAAAAAAAAAACAATTGAACTTACTTATATACTCTAAAATAGATGATGTAGCTGTGTTGCTACACGGCTGCGGCAAAAAGTCCAGCAAAATGACATACAATTATCATCTGAAGCTGGTTTTCAACCGAATCTGGGAGGGTAACCAGTTGTTAGCCGAGACCACACAGTCTCTAAATAAGCAACTTAGATATGGTACGGATATAACTTGTAATACCGAAAAGTTTGAATCTGTCTTGCCTAGGGACAAAGATTTACTTAGATACTAAGTTGTGAAGTGATAGGAAGCCTCTTTATATGACTGGTAATCGTGTAGTTATAGTGATGTCAGTTTGCGATCTAAAGAGGAAGATTCCAAGCTTGAACATTTAATACGCTAAGTTCTGCTTGTGTCCAGATGACATGATGAGCCTAGACTCTACCGTGTCTAGATACGCAACTTACATGTTTTACGGTAGTTACGGGTAATACTGAAAACAGTGGACCAGTTTTGCCTAGGAATATCGTGTTACCCAGATACTGAGTATTATAGTTCAGATAGGAAGGCTTTCCATGTAATACTAGAAATCGGGTAGTCATAGCGATAGGTCTGTTGGGGTCCAAAAAAGACAAACGTAAATATTTCTAAATAAGATTCCAAGCTTGCATATTTAACATGCTGAATTCAGCTCGTTTCCAGATACATTGATCATAGTTAAGCATCGCTTGCTAAGCCTATTTTAGAGATGGGTGACCATACATTATTAGCCGAGACCCTACCGTGTCTACACAATATAGATATTTTACGGATATTGTCTCGGGATATCGTGTTACCAAAATACTGAGTTTTATAGTTCGGATAGGAAATATTTCCATATAAAATACTGGAAATCTCGTAATCAATAGCAATAGCGTCAGTAATTAGGATCTGAAGAGGGGAAAGAGGAAGATTCCAAGCTTGCACATTTAAAAAGCTGAATTCAGCTCGTGTCGAGATACGCAAGTCAAGGTTAACCTTAAGTTGAGCTACGTATACCTTAAGCAATGCTAGCCGAGGTCTGTCTTTTTTTTTTTTTAGCGTGGCAAAATTATCAAATAAGTCCTCCCACCCCGGGCAGGGTGGGAGGGACTGTCAGACTTTTACTGACTAAAATCCACGGTGTTCCTTCAATAACCCTTTACGTACCGGGGTCACGGTAACGGGATGAGTCCCACGACCCCGGCAGGCTTCGGCCCTCTACGGGGGGGCCTCGTCATATTGCTGACGCTCTTTGAGGCGCGCGTGGAACACGACGCGCCGTCGACCCGGGCATGGTCCATGGTCGACAGCGAGTTGCCCTTTACTCGCTGTCCGCATGCCCACACGCCTACGGTGGCCGGAGATCGTCGGCCGACGTCCGACAGCGTGGGCGTCTACCACTGCGGCTGGGCTGGAGGGAGGACGCCATCCTCTCCCTCACGCGGCCCGCCTCCTCCTTCGGAAGCATGACTGCTTCGCAGAAGGAGGCGACCGCTTCCCACTCCCTCTCGCCCCGCAGCATGGCCTCGACCAATGCCGGGCGCAAGAGGTTTCCGCCTATTGCCGCCGTGAGGACACGTCGGTGCTCTGCCCAAGTGGGGCAGTCCTGCACCGTGTGCTCGACTGTGTCCTCAGGGCGACCCTCGCAGTGGTGACACCCAGGCGTTTCCTCCTTTCCCATCAGACACAGGTACCTCCCGAAACTTCCGTGTCCGGTGAGGACCTGCGTCATGCGGTAGGTCAGGACGCCGTGACGCCGATTTAGCCACTCCTCAAAGAGGGGTCTTACCGCCGCAATTGCGGCGTGCCCGGCCTTCGGTTGTGATAGTCGTTCCCTCCATACTGCCCTGTAATCACGCCGGAGCTCTTCCCGCCGCGCCTCGACTTCTCGAGGCAGCGGGGATACGCCCCGGCGCTGCGCCTCTACGCGCCATTCATAGACGCGCTGGAGGGCAGTCGCCTCCAGATCCCAGGGCAGCAATCCGGCAAAGAGGTTGGCTGATTCGCCGGCGATCGTGCGGTATCCCCGGATCATTCGGATAACCATGACCAGCCGAGGTCTGTCTAGTACCATACATTATCGATCAAGACCACACCGTGTCTAGGTTTCTATATTTGATTGTCGTCTTATCTAGGATATCTAGTTATCCAGGTATTGGGTTGTGGAGTTCAGATGGGAAGCCGTTCCTTATAAAATACAAGTAATCAGATGATTGCCAGTATTTAGTGATTAGGTTATATTGTAGGCCACTGCCAATGTAACGTGGAAACCCACTTATTTCTTAGCATCTTTTTTTTGTTATACATGTTAAACAAAACAATACCTTGCAAGAAATAAAAATTAAGCAATCTCGCATGACTATTAATAAATTAATAGTTTGAAAAACTATAAACACGCTTTTTAACCGACTTCTAAAAAAGGAGGAGGTTCTCAATTCGGATGTTTGTATTTTTTTTTTTTTTTTTTTTTTTTTTTTTTATGTTTGTCCACGCATAACTCCGTCGCTTGCCAACCGATTTGAAAAATTCTTTTTTTGTTGGAAAGGGTATACTTCCCAAATGGTCCCATGAAAATTTTATCGAAATCGGACGAGCCGTTTCTGAAAAATCAATAAAAGTCGAAAAAAATAATTTACCTTGATGATCTTTTCATTTACTCTGCATTGCGTTTTTTTTTCGCGCATAACTCCGTCATTTAGGAATCGATTTGGAAAATTCACTGACCCACTAAAAAGCGCGGAAATAAAAACTTTTTTGCAAAAAATAAAACCGACTTCCATATGAAAACACTACAAAGCCAAAAATAATTTTAATTTCGGAAGGCGGTGTGAAAAAAAAAAGAAAATACAAAACCAATAACACCGACTACCGAAATTAAAATTATTTTTGGCTTTGTAGTGTTTTCATATGGAAGTCGGTTTTATTTTTTGCAAAAAAGTTTTTATAAGACTAATGTAATGAGCACAATTTAGCAATGTTTACAAGCAGGCAGTCCAAGGTTCCATCAGCCACCTTCCAAATCCATCGTCAGACCAGCTCGATGGTACCATAATATTGTATTGTCTTCTAATCTACACATAATTGCCAAGTTTCATGATGATACAACAATTAGAAGTACGTTTAATTCAGATTCTTAGATTTTATTGCATATTTAAATCGTTACAGATCGACCTAATAATAAATCTATGGATTACGCGGTAATTCAAAAAGGTTAAGAAAACCGATAACGGATTTTCTTTAGGTTTGTTATACCCTTCAAACCTAATTGTGTTCAAAGTCCATTACGTGGCCTTTCTCACAAGTGCAAACACGACTATGATACGATATTCCATCATGGAATGCCAGTGCCTATCTTCCGGCTTCATCATCAGACCTTGAAACCTAATCGTGGTCAAAGTTCATTACAAGACTTTTCTAAGAAATCCAAAACAGCTATGATACGATTTTCCATCATGAAGTTCCAGTTCATATCTTCCGGCTCCATCATCAGATCAGTTTGACAGTACCATATTATTGTATTGTCATCAGAACTACATACAGCTGCCAATTTTCATTACGCTACGACCCTTGGAAGATGGTTAAATTAATTACCTTAGATTTCATTACATAGTTAGTTACATACAGGTTGACCTAATAAAAGAGTGTTTTAAAAAGCAACAGATACAATGTATAATGTGCTATTTAATCCTTTTACTCCTTTTTATCTTAAAGACCGCTTTCGGTTTCTCTGTGACACACATTCAAGGTCCTTGAGATCATCGGAAAGTTTAGAGTTAAGTATCCGTATGCGTTCCACTTCTTTCTTCGATAAATAAAGACAAAACCACTATCCAAACAGCCCGTTTATGGAATGCATTGCCCATAGATGTGAGGCGTGCTCAAACATTACCTACGTTCAAAAAAATGGTGAAAGAGCATCACCTCTCACTATATTTTTTTCCCCTCCTTTCTCTATTATGATTTTGATATGTATTATTATATATAAATATAATATATTAATATATAT
Source organism: Tholera decimalis (assembly GCA_943138885.2). Taxonomy (NCBI): domain Eukaryota; kingdom Metazoa; phylum Arthropoda; class Insecta; order Lepidoptera; family Noctuidae; genus Tholera; species Tholera decimalis. Next base: position 7,118,719 of record OW964565.2, on the reverse strand, counting down.
GGTGTGTATTTTATATTATTATGTTTGATTAGTATGATGTATGATGTTGTACACTGACAGCCCTAAATCTATCTCCTTTAATTTCTGTCCATCCAAAGGTTGTCTGTAAGAGATTGCCCTGTGCGATAAGACCGCCCATTGTACACTAATTTTATTATTTGTATCCTGATGTGTATTGTAAGGTGTACAATGAAGTATATAATAATAATAATAATGTAAGGGCTTCCCACTTTCACTCACCTTACTATCTTTAAATCCGCATAGTTTAAATCTTAATTTAAACTAATTCTCACTTATTCGACAACTTAATCCCCACCTTAACTGTTTTACGATAAAGGTCCAAATATCGATAATCGATTCACACCTCGATAAACCCGTACGGCCCTAAAGATATAAAATAAAGGTCCCTGCACATTATTCCTTATCATGGCTAAACATAAATAACACCCCTTGTAAATACCCCATCTTAAAATATATCGGGCACTTTATTTTGGCAATTAAATGATCATATTTTCAAATTAAGGGGACACCATAGGTGTTCGTAAATCCAGGAATAATCGTGAATTCAGGGCGTTTTGGGGAGCGAAATTATCACATTACCGGGTTTTGTTTAAGTTGTAAGCTTCGAGCGGGCAGCTATTGTGTGTTGGTACGTATGCCAAAAATACCTAAAATGAGATTGCCAACAATGTAAAAAATTATATACGAATATTATATATATAGGTACTCATATTATTATAAAGAGATATTTTTTTAAGTTTGTATGTAGAGGGTAATTTTCGGATCTAATGATTCAATTTTATTGTAATATGTTTTTATTGGTTATAAGGTGCATTATTTTTGCGTGCTATGTATATATAGGCTATAAATTATTGCAAAATCTACGCGGATGAAGTCGCGGGTGAAGTGCTAGCTAAGTATTATAAACATTTTTTCTTAATAATATCAAGAATTTGAATAATGTACTCGCCTGCCTAGCACAGTTATTGAGCGATTGACTGACACTGAAACAATTGATTGTATAGCCTAAAAATTGTTGTTCCGGATCTATAAACCTGGGTGTTGTCCTTGTGAAAACCACCCGAAGGACGCGGTGGAGCCAACTGCGTCCTTCGGGTCCACCCAAGTGGGGCAATGTACCCCACTTGGGTGGGGCACACCATTATGCGGGGCGAGCGGGAATGGAATGCAGTCGACTCCTTCTGCGAAGTAGTCAAGCAAGCGAAGGATGAGGCTGAACGCGCGAGAGAGATACAACACTCTTCCTCACGCCTCTGCCACTGCGGGAGATGCCACGGGCGTCGGTGAATGCAAGCCGATCTTCCGCCACCGAAGGCGCGAAGATGCGAGCGGCGAGCAGGAGTGGCTCACCGTCCGGTAAGGACCAGGCACGAGTCAACAGTGCATCGTGTTCAATGTGCGTCTCAAAGAGCAGTCAGCATCATTGACGGGACTTGATAGGGTCATTGCCTGCTGCAGATACCGCGGCCCCGTACAATAAGGGCAACTAAAAGAACAGGGTGGGGTTTTAGTCAATAGAAGGTTGACACTCCCTTACGCTTCATCCAGAGTGGATTGGAATCATTTGATGATTTTTGTGACAAAAGGAGTGCTCAGCTTTTTTTATATTGTGCAATAGGCACAACGCGAGTAAACTATACGATAATGATACTTTTACGATAATTTTGAGATTATGAGGCTCATTAACTCGTTTAATTGCATACATTGTGCTAATAAAATAATAATCATGTCAAATAAAAAATCACACATACAATTTATTATAAAACCCCTTTGAAAGACTAGGTAGAAACCCATATTTTTCTATGCAAAGATTTATTTTCACAATCGTTTCAGTTTATGACTTGGGCACCAGTAAATCATGATAAATTGACTTTTACAATACGTTTTCGGTAATCTATTTGCGGATTAAAAGCGTTAAAGGACATTGTTTTTCGAATATTACTTTGTTATGGCTTTAATTTTGTTTTTCATTTTTTTATTTCTACAAATCTTTGTTTTATTTTGTTTTGTATGGGATTATTGGGAAGTAAACGTTATTAAAAACTGCTTATGGACCCGTGTTTTGTAATGTCATTCAGCTTGACATAAGTAATGAATAAAAGGGCTTTCTAACTTATTGTTATCATATTCTGACATTATATTCTTTAATGCACCTGAAATAAAATCCTTAGGAAGTGAGCCATAATGATAATGATTTCCAAGCTTTACAAAGTAAAAAATATTATAGTTTCTTTAAAAATATATCAAGCCAAACAAAATAAATATTTAAGCCCAGTTGATGCAGTAGCTAAGTAACTGGCTGCTAATCTGTATGTCGCGGATTCTATGCCCGTGCAGAACAAATATGTAGGTATTTTTATAACTAAGAAGCAGTTGTTTCGAATCTGACTGTTTGCGTTTATGAGTATACACATATGTACTATTGTACTCGCTGCCACAATACAAATAAATTCCTAGTATGTATATACATTGAATAAAAAGACAAGCCTCAGTATACCTACGTACTCGTATAGGTATTCTCTATTAAAAGTATATAAACTCCATCACAAAACCTTTATTTGGAAAATGAAAAACAAACATGAAAAAAGCACGAACATTACCAATTGTTCGACCAATTACTTCATCCATGAGAGTGAAGGGAATATGGGAATAAAATATTAATTCAACAGAAAAAGGCCAAGTCTTTTGTTCTGCGAGTTTTACAAAACAAAGTTCTGAATACCTCTTTTGTCAACACATGGCCCGATGAATTGACTCGAAAATAATAATAATAAATTTTTCATTTCCCAATTAATATGGCAGCGCAACACTTTTTCCGGTGGTGTATGAAGAAAATTCCTGTTTTGTAGTTAATTAAAATAGCATGTTGTGTGGAGGCTCAGTGTTAGCGATTTTCGCTTTTGTTTTAATACAATAGGAGGCAAGTGTGTGCTTTATGCTCGCCTATATCTTTTTCGCGGGAAGTCATCAATTCAGTCGTCTTGCTCTGAAGGAGTGTGTGTACTATTTACTAAAACCCATGACCCAACTCGTTAGAATATTAGACATTGATCGCCGTCATTGATGCTTACTGCTCTTAAGCTCCGTACTCACATACGGTTTTACTCGATAGTTTTACTCCAAAACGAGTAAATATCAATGTGTGGACTGCAAAACTCACAGCTCGAAGGCTCGCTTCGAGCCGGCTCGATGGAATTAAATAAAAGTAATTTCCTTCGCACCTACTCGAAGCGAGCCGTCGAACTTGACTCAAGCGTGTGTACGTCGCCGCGAGTGGCGCGAGTCGAGCTTATTGTTATAATCTTCGGGACACAGCTCTTTAATCGTGTTCACGTGGCTGTAATCAGATCGGCGACCTACCCAATCTTTAACCCTCCCTCTATCTTTAGTACCTTTTTTTATGTTTCTTATTTTCATTTTCTTTAATTTTTTTATAACTGCGAGACTTGCTAAATGTAGCAGCCACCATCTCCTTTGTTGAACAGACATGTTTTGGCTCGAACGGTTCGGTGAATACTGAACGGTGCGCGTCACTCGATAGATTAATGCTGAATGTGTGGACGAAAGCTTATGCCATGGTTTTTACTCGAAATTATAGCTCAATCGAGTAAAACCGTATGTGAGTACGGAGCTTTAGAGGCGCGCACGTCAACATATATCACAGCACATACGTCATCGAATCGACATCACGTGACATTTCGACAACGTTTGTCTGTCCCACACTTTTTAGAGTTCCGTAGCCGAATGGCGAAAAACGGAAAATATTGGTATTCATCTTCATTTCATTTATTAAAATGTTGGCTATATTGAAAACCTAGTTAAACCGTCTGTTCGTAAATATATGCCTATACTCATCCCTCACGAAACATCCTCAGAAGATGATCAAACGTCACCGTTTCATAACCGTGACTGGTTGACGGGTCAACAAACTATTTATTTGTCAAGGCATTCTGCAAAATAACGCTAGTCCCGTTTTACATATTTGCTAAAGTAAGTAATAGAATATACTTTTTTTTTTTATTCTTTAACATTTTTAATTTTGTTTGTACAAGATGACAATATTATTTTCTTTTCAAGTAATATTTTTTTTTTGTGTAAAAGCAAAAGCTATGTTGTGAATATGAGAGTAATGTGGGATAACAACGAATATTATTAATAGATTACCACGCTGTCTGGCAGTTTGAGTGCTTTATACGGCCCACCCCAATGTCCTTACTTTGGTATTGTTCGTCAAATCATTCCAGCTCCTTAAGGTTCTAAGTTGAGCTACGCGATATTTGACAAATGCTTGCACTGCTTGGACGGGCCTGCTCAAATCTGTTTGATTCTGTCCTCTAAAGGGCGCCACAGACATTAACCTACATGGCTCTCATATGATTTGATCACTATAGATTGTCTGGACTTTAAAAGAGACGTTGACCTCTGAGTTTGTTTCAGTGTTTCTTCTCAGAGTAGTCAGTTAGGAAACACTGGCCTCATCTAGTTTACATTTACGAAAAAAAAAGACGTGTAAAAGTGTTATTTATAACCTATTTGCAAAATAAACATCATTATTTCATTATTTCATTATTGTTACGTTATTTTAAAATCACCGTCACTGCGACCCCGTGCAACTGAAACGAACAGCATAGGCAGCTCTCTCTGCTTTATTGAATTTCAGCAAAATTCCTAACACATGCCTGGATGGCTGGAGTTTTAATTCATAAAAGTACGGACGCCACACCGTGTGAACTTTTATCATCTGATCACGGCAGGTAAATCAGATTAGATTCATTTATAAAGTATGCTCGGGTTTTCGACATATTACTGTACTAGCTATGCCCGTGGTTTCACCCACTTATTTTGAGGAAAAACCTACATCATACATTTGTTAAAAATTTGATTTCATGTTTGATCTCTTCAAAGTTTGCCTGTGTTTGTTTATATAACTAGTTAAGAGTTGGCAGATATTGTTATCTCCAAAACTAAATAAATAAAATACTAATATATTTCATTAGTTTATGCTTACTACTTACTGCCGCGGTTAGGTTTGACGGGGTTGCGTGCATCTGCTGGGGTTGATGGAATGTTCTAACAAGGTACTGCGGCCACGGAACGCAAGGGCAGCTGAAGGAACAGGGTGGGTTTTTAGTCAGTAGAAGTCCGACACTCCTTTCCGCTCCACCCCAACCGGGAAAAGTCATTCAATCATTTTCCGAAAATAAAATAATCACTACTTAATAAAGGAGGAAGATACGGTACTAGACACAGTGTTTGGCAAAACTAAGTGATTGCCCGCAGTTGGCGCTCAGTCACGTATGGAACGTTGTTGATCACACAGCTCAAGAAATTCTCGTCTCTTCGTGTTTTTAAGGATTTTTTTGAAATAAATAGGCATCGAAATGACTTCTTGTGTTGCTAGACAGTGTTTTAATCACACCAGGAAGAAAAATAAGAGACATGGGTCATGGGATCACTTACTACGTACTTACCTTTAAATACGTCCAATCTCATTTCATTCATAAGCGCAAACATTCGGCAGCTGAGGCGATTTCGCTCGCACTACAGCGCCGTCTCCTATCTCTATCCTTGTCTACCGGTAACTGTAGGTTTGGGACAGATGACGACACTGAAACAGGCGTCCGTCACTCGCTCAAGGCCACGCGTTATATGCCTACCGCTTCACGTACCGCCGTCGGTATATCCGACAGTGGGCTACCGCACGCCTGCCTGAGCCTTTTTAAATAATTTTGACAACGTAAAATTGGATCGACTTAAAAACAATTGATTTTCCTCCGCTTTGCTCCTGTTTCCTTTTTGATTATTTATTTGCGCGGAATTTTATTAAAATTAAAATCATTTACGCGGTTTCGGATATTTTCTACACTAAAATTTAATAATCGGGAATTCAGAGAAGAAAAAAAATTATCTATCATTTTATTAAACTGAAACATACTTTAGATCAACAAATAAAAATTAATTGTTTTTCTATATTCGTTTTATTACCAATACAACCCTATGACATTCGCTCGATGATGTGGGTCGCGCGGCAGGCAAAACAATCACAACTCTTTTTGTGCGTACTTATGGTACATTTCTTCTTGCTGCAAACAGCTGGTATTATTATTAAGATTTTGTAGGCTATTATAGCGTAGGTATTTTCGCTTTTGTATGAGAGTGATATATCTGTTACGAAGTAACTATTTAGTCATCTCTGACTGAACACAGATGTGTGAGTCTCCGTGCAGGTATTGGTGCGCCGAGCCCAGGGTTTACTGATCGCGATGTTAGAGAGTAACGTATCTTCCTCCTTTTAATACATCAATGAGACTTGTTTATATTTTATTTCAACATTATGTAATCTTCTGTTGCCTTTTCTGAACTATATTGGGGTTGGCTTCCAGTTTAACCGGGTGCAGCTCAGTACTAGTGTTAAATAGGAGTGTTTGTTCAAAAGGGACTAAAATCATATATGTAATTTTAAGAAAACTGAAAATCTTTAAATTTTCGTCTAAGTATATTTATTTTTCCTAAAATTAACTGCACATATTTATATTACATACTTATTTAAACATATACTGTAATTTTGGTTAATCACATATTAATATTTAAATTTATATTAAACTAGCTTCTGCCCGCGACTTCGTACGCGTGGGAAGGTTTTCCCGCGCAAATCCCGATCCCGTGAGAATTTCGGGATAAAAAGTAGCCTATGTGTTATTCCAGAATGTCAACTATCTACTTACCAAATTTCATTCAGATCCGTTCAGTAGTTTTTGCGTGAAAGAGTAACAAACATCCATCCATCCTCACAAACTTTCGCATTTATAATATTAGTAAGAAGAAAGTAAGAATTAGTAAGAAGTAAGATAAGATTGCTAAAATAGTCCTTCATCAATCATTGTATAAATAATCCCTTTTAATTAGACCTGTATATTACTTTACTCTTTGGATTAGACACTTCAATTTTTTGACAGGGGAGACAGCTCTTTTTTTTGGGTGCGTTAAGAATTTCGATCAAAATTGCTATAAACCAGCAAAAATGTTGTAGGCTCCTTTGTTCAGGAAAATGACCAGAAATGTTAGACAAGGATGTTTAATAGACCTTTTTGTTCAGAAATTTTGAAACCTCTTAAAGACCAAATCTAGTCCCTTTTGAACAGAATCACAAACTTTTGTCGTAAAATTAATAGGGAAATAGGCCTCTAAGCGTGTTTATATTTTAAGACATCATTCAATTAAAGCTACAATAAAGATGCGACCAAAAAAAAAAAATTATTTCTGTATTTCAAATAAGCCCTTTTGAACACACTCCTCGTTTAACATTGAGCAGCTGAACTCCACAACCCAGTGGCTGTGTAACACGATCAGTGACGGATTAAGACTACTTGATGCCCTAAGCAATCTATCCTTGTGGGCCCCCCTATCCGTATGTCAACTAGAATCGGTCTTTAAATTTTTACCGCCTAAAAACATTATTTTTTTGTAAAATAAGATGATGAGATGTAACGTACTTTAGAATTGGAGTAGGTACAATAAAACAACAATAAAAACCAAAGCATAACTTATTAATTTATTGAAATGTATTACATACGCATAGAAGCTGGCTGGCACAATTACTCAAAAAACAAAACATCTGATTGACACAGATTTGTGGGGGCGCCAGGCAGGGAAGGAATGGTTTGTGATTGGCTGATCGCAATTCCGGTGCATTCGAATACTTTATGTCAACTTATAACGGGCGAATTTTCAAATTCGTGAGAGTGAGACGTGATGCCCTAAGGACGGATTTTTTGTGCTTCTTCTGGTGCCCCCCCAGACATGATGCCCTAGGCAATTGCTTAATTTGATTAAGGGTTAATCCGTCACTGAACACGATGCCCCTTGGCATGACTGGTGTACGATTTTCTAAGGTTTCTGACTACCCGGAATAACTCTCAAAGATGTGCAAGTGACAGCCTGGACCTACAGCGTAACTTGTTGTCCAAGGCGGGGAGGAATATGAACTTAGGATCGATCCGTGCAGTTGTTATTATTATTTTAACCATGAACTTAAGTAGCCATGATTTCACGAAGGTTCGAATCTGCGAGTCTTGAGTTTGACTTGTAAAATGAGACCGGAACCGTGAGCCATGATTGCTTTGAAGATACCGTTGATTATATTATTCAGCTTAAATCCCGATCTCGTGGGGATTCCGGGACGAAAATTCAGTATGTCAGCTATCAACTTACCAAATTTCATTCAGATCCGTTCAGTAGTTTTTGCGTGAAAGAGTAACAAATAACCATCCATCCTCACAAACTTTCGTAAGTTAGATTTAGATTAGTATTAGTAAGATTGTACTAATTCCAATTGACTGCGGAATTACTGAGTATTTGTAACAGTGCACGTGATTAAATACTTAATTAGTTTTAATGAGCTTTAGCAATAATTAATTAAGCTTAGAAGCAAGATCATTAGCAATTTAATGATAATCACTTAAGTAGGCATAATATCGGAATACTAGATAATTAATTATTGAAACTCCTTCAACTGTTAGGATTCAACTAATTCCACTTATTGTCTAATTTGGAGCTGAACTAAACGAGTATTTTAAAACGTATGTTTTAGAATTGCGTAGTCATAGCAAAGGGTTCTTTTCTGAATCCGATATACAGTGAAGATACATTTAAAGTTTTGTTTTTCTATTGACCTTAAGGCTTGTATTCATGCCAATAACCTTGACCATTTGGGCGGAGCTAACGACCCCTCTCCGCGCGTCACTCCGCGCAGCTCTCCGCTACCCGCATGCAACAGAAAAGAGAGGCGCGCTCGGCCCGCGCCTGCGCCGCCAGCATGCGTCGTCGCTTCGCCTAGTCTCGGCACAGAGTATCGAAATCACAGAAGGTCAAGTCATCGTGACAGTTAAATTCATTTTTATTTGTACCGCATCAAAAGTGGTCAAATTTTGTTTTTATTTATTATCTATTGATATAGATGCACTTTGAGTATGTACTGTAGAAACTATCTATCTATCTATTATAGATCAGCCTGGCTCGAAACATGAGGTAAACAACTTGATGTATCTTTTTAACTAAATTATATATAAATAAAAATTAATGGCTAAATGTGTTGCTAAGCGCAAAACTCAGGAATGGCTGGACCAATACGGATTTTTTTTTTCGAATATTCGAGTCTGAGGAAGGTTTCTATTAAGAGAAAAATGGTAGGTAGGTAGGTAAGGTAGGTATGTAGGTAGGAACTTAGAGTAAGGTAGATAGGTAGTATAATTGTTACTAGTGTATGTCATATTATTTGTTACATTTTTTATTAACAAATAGATTATAACTAAAATTCACTGAAATTTAACTTTCTTTCACCAAGTATTTTTATTCTTTTGGTTGGTTGAACTTCTTCATCCTCATTTATTTCTCTGTGTTCACATATATTTATTTTTAGAAATTTTGATAGCCATATAAAATCTTGTTCTATGTTTTCTTTTGGTCCTTCTTCGTTCTCGTTTTCTTCATTTTTCTCATCAATCTATTTTTCTTTCCTTAGTTCTATTTCTTTCTCTTTGTCGTTTTCTTCTTTCTCTTGTACATTATCTTAACTCTATCTCTCTATCTCAACTAGCGGCTTCGTCCGTACGAAGAGAAACCAGTGCATATCGGCTCAAGCCAGGCCTCGCTCAGACGAAGCGCACACACGCGCCTTGCTTGTAGTAGTGTACCTATAATAGCGCAGTTGTATGAAGCTTACCCTCTGTCCGTTTACTCTGTGCCATCTACTTTTATGCGAGGTAAGTAAAGCGATAGTTTATAATGAAATATGAAGATAAAACTTTAAACTTATGAAATATGAAGATAAAACTTTAAACTTACCTTGATAATAAATGTATACCCTTTTGTTTGTAATATTTTTTTAGACCTCTCTTCATTCGTTTCTGCTTATTCCCATGTTTTACAAACTAAATTTAAACACTACTAAAACTGTAAAATACTATGAGTTTATAACACTAACACTACTAATATACATAGAATACTCTTTAACTTATAAACAAGAATCAGAAATAAAACTTTTTGACGAATCGAAAGTCGGTTTTATTTTTTGATAATAAGTTTTATTTCACGCTTTTTAGTGGGTCGGTTTGTAATTTATCTAGTTACAAAAGCCAAAATGTCATCTACTTATCACTTTTTACAAAATACTGCTTTTCCCGGTGCAGAGCCTTTAATTTTTGAGGAGTTCTCCTCACGGTGCATCACTATCAGCTCTACTTCACTATATGCATTGTGACGAGCATAAAGTGCTTAACATCTATATTCAAGTAATCTAATCGCAATCCACGAAATACTTATTACTGAGTAGTTTCGATGGCCATCTGGGGTCTTCGTCATCAGTTCCACTTCCTCAAATGGTGCTTTTCGAGAGAAACTAAACAAGGTACTATAAGAAATACCCAAAACGCTATAGGTATGCCTATAATATTTGAAGAGTTCCCTCGATTTCTCCATGATTTCATCATCAAATCTAAACGTGACGACAATGGAACTAACTAGAATGTATATTCTTTCAAACATAAAAGAATTTTCCAAATCGGTCCAGCCATCTGCGAGTAATGAAGTAACATCATAAAAACAAAGTTCAAGACGAATTGAGAACCTCCTCCTTTTTCTAAAGTCGGTTAAAAAGCTATTCCACTATTTACAAAATTAATTTTTGCAGTAATATTTTACGATATTATTTCGTAGTGCTTGAGCTTTCGCAACGCGACGTACGTCCACCTAGCAACATGATGCGCCCCGCACTGAATTTGTGGACGAGTGTGGGGGTGATGTAAACGCAGTCTTTAATTGGACGCATTTTTAATTTATTGTAATAAAAATAATACATATTTGTAAAAAGTAACAAAACCAAATCATTTTCATTTGTATTGCAAAGCAGTAGTATATTTTTTTATACTCTTTTGATAAGAAATTAAGGAGTAAAATGGTTTCATCTCAATGATTTGGAGGTGATTTGGAATTTTTTTTCTTATTATGTGATACCGATAGAAAAATTGTGACTAAACCAAATTACGGTTCATATCATGTAGATTACTAAAAAATTTTTTCAGATGTAATTTCTCTGTAATTGCCGATGAAAAGTTGCTTCATCTGAATGCTTTTTTCAAGCCTTTTTCGAGAGAGCAGCCTTATTACGTTCGCTGACAGTGAGCACTTACCCTGACACCACAGTAGAATTTTCCATACTAAATGACAAATCAACGTAGTACTCGTGTACAAGCAAGTAATATGAAACTACCCACAAAATACTCGTGTTACGCCAGTAAGAAATATAAAAATTGCTCATAATATGACAGTGGATTCTGCTCTTCATAATACTTATATGAAAAATTATCGTGAGACGACGTACTCTTAAAAATAAGTGGCCCGTCCTTCGACATATTGTCATAACGCACTATTTTAATTTCCCGCCTAACGACGTACTGTCAGCGAACGTGTTAAGGTTGTGTTTGACCACCACACCACTTACCATCAAGTGATGATGTGGTCGAAGATGAAGCACACTTACACAGAAGTAAACTATTCACACTTTAATTAAATTACCCCAGGTTATAGTTATCAGGAAATATAGACGTCGTCAGGAAAATCCATTCCACGAAAAAAAAATAATTAAAAAAATATAAATAACCGACTGCTCAACTGAAATGCAAGAAACAATTTTTATTTTAAAAAGTGACAAGCAGGCGGGACCCAATTGAACATAATATACAAATATTTTTTAAATGGGTTGCGTGTTAAATAACTGTTTTTATTCTCAGCTTTTTAGTTTAAACGTTAAATAACAATTTTTAGTTTCCCGGTCGTGTCACATTGCCATTCCCACCGGATTCAGAAAGTGAAGTCCATAAAGTCCATATTTTTTAATTTCTCATTGTATTATTTTTATTAGTATTACAATTATTTTTTTCCATTGAGTACAATGTCGTAGCACAGCCGCCATGTTTGATTTTTTTAACAACGCCTATCTTAGAACACTTAGGCTGCTGAGACAAATCTAACGATATCTTAATTATGTCAATCCGTCCAGCAGTTCGGGAGATATGAGGCGGGACTCAATTGAACATAATAATCTTTTTTTAAATGCGATGGCTCCCGCTGTGCTTGTTTCTTACATTTCAGTTGAACAGCCGGATTTTTTAGATTTTTCAAATAACTTTTTTTTATTTGACAGTTTTGTCAATCGAGATAATGCTGTTCGTGCTGTATAGCACCATCTCTCTTACAAAGAATCATGATGTCATTGGTACTTAATAGTAAAATCATGAGAATCATGGTGATATTGTCACTTCAAATTGGCGTCGGGTGAAGGACACTGGTGTCCACTGGATGCATGAAACATGGAGCTGATTGATGTAGTGACCCTTGAATATTCTTCGAAGACATCACACTCCTCGTCACATTAGGGGTGGTGGCCTGCTTCAAAATCCTGTGTCTTTTCTCCCGCACTGTAACTCTTCTTATGCATTCGTGGAGAGAATGACTCTTCCCGCCCTGAGTGGAACAGAAGAAAGTGTCAGACTTCTATTTACTGACTTAAAACCCACCATATTATTTCCCTTGCCTTTGAGTTCCGGGGAGGCGGTAATCTGATCACTCACAGGAAAGAAAGTGGCACCCCTGGTAAGGGAGACCCCTTTACGGTCTCCCCAGGGATGTGCCCCAATAGGCGATGCACAGAAGGGCTTCCGAAGTGCTCTTACAAGAGGAACCGGGACCCTTTGTATGTGCTGATGGTGATCACCGGGGTAGTTTTAGTGAAGTAGAAATCCCACACTCCCTGTTTTTTTCCCAACAGTGCAGTCGCCTTTTGAAGGCTTCCGCCCGATAATAAAAAAATTGGCCAAGTGCGAGTCAGACTCGCCCATGAAGGGTTCCGTAGTAACTATAATAATATAATATGTATATTTATTTGACGCAAAAAAAACCTTACAAATTTCTTAAAACTAGCTTATTTACATTTTTTACAACTACGCCAAATAACTTTGTTTTTCATTGTCTTTGTATGAATTACAAAGTTATATTTGCGGTTCTAGAAAATATGCCGCATCTCAAAAACTGCTGAACTAATTTCGTTCAAAACAATTTTGGTTGAAAGTTTACATTAAGATCTACATACATATATTTTGTTTAGATTTTTCACTCCATTATTATAGAAGTTAGAGGGGGGGGGGGGGGGCACATTTCACCAATTTGGAAGCGTATATCTTTTAAACGATTAACCTTTTGAAAAAGTGGCCTTAGAAACCTCAATGTCGTTTTTAAATACCTATCTATAGATACCACACACGCATAGGTGTCATGAAAAAAATATATATTTTCAGTTTCAGTTCCATGTATACGAACGGACGGACAGACAGACAGACAGACAGACAGACAGACGGACAGACATGTCGAAACTATAAGGGTTCCATTTTTTGCCATTCGGCTACACTTTTTAGGGTTCCCCTAAAAAGAGGTTAGAAGTGACATGAACCATTGAGTGCAGTTTTGACTAGGACGATTCAGTGCATTGTTAAGCGTCTACTTTGTTCTGTACTGAGCGTTTTACGACTGCATTAACTTCTCGCGTGTCTTATGTTACACAGTGCGACATAAGAAAAAAATGCTCCAAATGTCTTAAGTCGGACAGTTACACTTAAGGGCTTTATCGACCAATCCTGACCGGATTGGTCGATAAATATCTGTGGTTGTGTTGCAAGTAGCAATACGTTCTGCATACACCGCTAAAAAGAACGAAAAAAAATTTACAAAATGCATCTATGGTTTTTGTTGTGACGCCGCAGACTTTTTCGTTGTGTTATCAAATAGTTTTTATTACTTTTTATAATAGTTTTTTATTAATGTTTTGGAATAATTTGTGTTAAAATAAAATAAAAATTAAAAATTAAAATAAATGTGTAGGCACATTTTTTTTATTTTTTTTTTTCGAATATGACAGAAAATTATAAAAGTGTAAACATATCACATCACTGCGAGATAAGGTCAGTTTGATTTGCTTATTGAATGATATAAATAGTTAGATAAACTCATAACGAATCCAGGAAGGTATAATATATAGGTACCATGATAATGGCCATAAATTGCCGATTTATCATTTTTTCTGAAGTCCTACCCAAAAATCATAAGGAAATTCAACATGCGACACTCGAGGGGATAATGAAGATGATGTATAACACCGACCTACTGATTGAATACCCTTATTTATAAGCATAAATAAACTGTTACAAACAAATAATTCAATGAAATTAACTAACAGCCCTAGTAAACAAGTACCCAAACAGATACCTAAATAAATACCTAATCCTCGGGACGGTATTAAATTATTGTGGCCATATCGTAAACCTACAACGTTCTAGCGGTAGCGATACAATATTTATTTTTATTAAGTCGGTGTTCTCACTGGGCTTGGGAGACGTCGCATTTTCATGCCACCTTTTAATATAATAAGCATAACGTTACTTCTTTTTTTATTACGAATGAGCCCGCTCTTGACCTCAATCACACCTGATGGTAAGTGAAAGATGAGGTCTATGATCGAACGGGCGAGCCCATAAAATGCCTATTCACTCTTGCTTTAAAGGCTGACGGGTAATATGTAGCAGGGAACACAGAAGTCGGCAGAGAGTTCCACACCTTAGCTGTACGCACAATGAATGTTGAAGAAAAGCGCTTTGTACGACAAGACGGTATATCGACCAAGTGTGGATAGTATCCTGCGGTGCGTCTGGTAGACTGGTGGTAAAAGAGGGATGAAGGGATTAGGTCGTGAAGCTCCTGCGCACACTCTCCGAAGTACAATCTGTAGAAGATAGACAGGCAAGCAACGTTTCGCCGGTGAGCCAGGCTGTTAAGTCTGCCTGCCAGAACCTCGTCACCTATGAGCCTTTTAGCTCTGCGTTCGATCGAGTCAAGTGCAGCTAGCTGGTATTTGGCTGAGCCATCCCACAAGTGACTGCAATACTTCATTCAGGAACGGACCTGTGCTTTATATAAATTCAAAAGCTGTCCAGGTGTGAAGTATCACCTCCCTTTCTGTAGGATGCCCAGCTTTTTGGCTGCACTCTGAGCTTTAGACTCAATGGTTGAGCGGAAGTTGAGGTCAGACGTCATGCCCAAGAGCTCCAGGCGGTCGGTAATAGGTACAGATGCACCTCTGAAAGTAGGGGACCATTCAAATTGGCTCCTTTTAGCGGAGAAAAGACAAGCCTGTGTTTTTAAAGCGTTGAATTTGATCAGATTGTCACTTCTGCTAGGATCATCTACTATCCGGTCCAGTGCTAGTTGATGAACGTCACATGTCGTCGAGTTTTGTACCTAGACAGTTTTTTTAGCTGAATATTTCTTAGTGTGATAGAATATTTATCTCAAAATAGCTGTATCAATTCAGCCTAAATAAGAATCAGCCGTGAAAGAAAAAAGCGGAAAGCTCAATTTTTGTAAGCTACATTTCGTAATTTTATGTAATTTAAGATGTCTAAGAACTATACTATACGAAAGTTTCATTTTTAGTTTAGAGCAAGTAGAATTTCCGATGTTTGTATTTCAATCGAATAATAAATAACGTATATCGACAGAAAATTAATAAAATAAACATATACAGAATAAGCATAGCTCTTTTCAGCGGCTATCATACGTGTCAGTCCGTGTGTCTACGCAGAGTCCTCGAATACTTCGGTCACATTGCTAGGAAAAACTGTGGCAATCTCGAAAAGCTCTCCGTGACCGGCAAAGTAGACGGGAAAAGGCCTCGGGGACGTAGCCCAATACGTTGGTCTAACCAGATTCGCACCGCTCTCGACTCTATGGTTCACAATGCCTTTCAAACCTTTCAGACGGAAACATCTGGAGGAAAATAATATTGGAGAAAGTGATGCAGAAGGGAGGTCACGATTCTTAGTTATGAGGAAAACGACGCAAGGAGGATAGGTGTATTGTTTCAACTAAAAATGTAAGTTTATCCTTTAATCTTACTTATCTTATTGGCAGAACAATATTTGATGTTTTTTATGCTTAAATGCTATATCTCTATAAGTTCAATTTAAAAAAGTATGCAATGGAATAGCACAATCCAATTCCATCATCGCACCAAAAGATTGTGAAGAGTGAATAGGTTACTTCTCGGTAGCGTGCTTTTTCTTCGACCACATTCGAGATGGAGTACAAACACAAGCCTTAAATCAATAAAAAATTCTTAATTATGCGTGATCCGGCACAAACTTAGGCCAAGTACGTGCCAGAATTTTTATTCAAAAAAATTAACTAAACTAATAAAAAAATTTTTAACAAAAAATAGATCCGTTTTCCATATCAAAACACTACAAAGCCAAAAATAACTTTAATTTCGGTAGTCGGTGTTATTGGTTTTGGATTTTCTTTTTTTCACACCGCCTTCCGAAATTAAAGTTATTTTTGGCTTTGTAGTGTTTTGATATGGAAGTCGGTTCTATTTTTTGTAAAAAAATATTTTTCACGTTTTTAGTGGGTTTGTCTAGTTACAAAAGCCATAATGTCAACAACTTATCACCTTTTACAAAATATTGCTTTTCCCGATGCACAGCCGTTAATTTTTGAGGAGTTCTCCTGGTACTTGACCATCAACTCTACATCACCATATGTATACTGACGAGCATAAAGTGTTTAATATCCGTACTCAAGTAATCGAATCGCAATCCACGAAATACTTATTATTGAGGAGTTTCAGTAGCCATCTGTGGTCTTCATCATCAGTTTAACTTCCCCAAATGGTACTTTTCAAAAGCAACTGCTCAAGGTACTATAAGATATGCCCAAAACGCTATAGGTGTGCCTATAATATTTGAAGAGTTCCCTCGATTTCTCCAGGATTCCATCATCAGATCCTGATTTCGTAACAATGGGACCAATTAAAAAGTATATATACCCTTTCAAACGCAAAAAGAATTTTCCAAATCGGTCCAGCCGTCTCCGAGTTATGAGGTAACATATATAAAAAAAAAAGTTCAAGACGAATTGAGAACCTCCTTTTTTTGAAGTCGGTTAAAAAGAAACAGCTTATCTTGTTTAAATGTCGAACTCTAACACAAATGCCTAACACATTTTTGAATAGTTTTATTAATTAACTCCAACCGCAGTGTCTTCCCCACCCAGTGCGTCGCATAGATTTTTTCACATCCCTCGTATGCGGTCGTAACAGCAACTAATTGCTTTCGGAAACGCTTTATGTGATCGTATTTCACCTGAAAAAATGATTTATCCCAAACACACTGGATATTCTTTGTCGCATTTTCGTGCAAAACAAACGCGAAAGCCGTTGGACAGAATTTTCTATGTAGGTATTAACACAAATTTATTAAGCGAAAAGTGTGTCGTAGAAATGTGTACTGAATTTTGTTAGTTGAAATGCTTGTTGGACTTTATAAAATTGTTAGAAAGGATTTTATTAAGTTGCGTATAGAAGCGTGAAAATGTTTTGTGCTCAAGAATTATTTTACTTCTAAAAATACGAAATTTACTTATCTATTATCACCGCGTTGATATTTTAATATGATTATTGTGGTACCTACGTATTTTAAATGCTTTTATATTTACAGAAAAGGAGATTTATGACCGACTTCAAAAAAGGAAGTTCTGTATTAGAGCAATATGTATTATGTTCGTATATCCGCGATTTTCTCAAACACTACTGATCCGAATTTGATCGCGTTTTCGATCTTTGAAAACATATTTTACAAGGAAGGTTTTACTATATAAAAATTGGCCAAGTGCGAGTCAGACTCGCCCATGAAGGGTTCCGTAGTAACTACGCTAAATAACTTTCTTTTTCATAGTATTTGTGTGAATTACAAAGTTATATTTGCGGTTTTAGAAAATATGCTATATCTCAAAAACTGCTAACCCGATCTCATTCAAACTAATTTTCGTTGAAAGTTTATATTAAGATCTACAGCATATTTTTTTATATTCCCTCTATTATTATAGAAGTTAGAGGGAGGGGGGACACACATTTTACCAGTTTGGAAGCGTATATCTTTTAAACGATTGACTTTATGAAAAAGTAGTTTTAAAAACCTCAATGTCATTTTAAAGACCTTTCTATAGATACCACACAGGCATAGGTTTAATGAAAAAAAAAATCAGTTAAAAAAAAAGAAATATTGATAATAGGTTCGCGTTTGACCACCATCACCATTATTTTCAGTTTCAGTTCCATGTATGAGGAGCCCCCTTAATTTTAAATTTTTTTTTATTTTTTTTCTTAAAATCCGAAAGCGGTTCACAGAATAAATCTATCTACCTACCAAGTTTTATGTGTACAGTCTTAACAGTTTTGGAATAAAATGGCTGTGACATACGGACGGACGGACAGATAGACAGACATGACGAAACTATAAGAATTTCGTTTTTTGCCAAAAAAATCAGGTTCTGATAATTAATGTCTTTGAAGTGATGGAACTCAATTAAAACCAGCAAATCTCCTCGATTGCTGCCCTCGTACATCTATGTACTATTTAGCATAATCAGCCTATTAATATCACTACTGCTAAGATACAGACCTTCCCTATGGATAAGCACCGTACCTAACGCGAATGGGCGAGACAGAACCCACTAAGTAAGCTCAATGTGGATTAGTGGGTGCTAATGACTGTAAATGCAGCCGGGGCTAAACTTTTAATGTGCCTTCCGAAGCACAAAAGATAATAAGTTTTTGATCTTTTCTCTGATGACCGGCCACCGCGACCACTGCTTAACTCATCAAGTCATATATCCGAACACGCTAAGTCGTTTACGCCATCGATGTCCTTGAGTACTGTTTACACCTTTCCATACAATTTCCATAACATAAAATCACGTCTCAAATTTATGGTTTTAAGGGGTAAAAATACGTTTTTTTACAAAAAATTTAACTGACTTCAAAACTTCCAAAAAGACTTAAATACTGATACCGAAATAACCTTAAATACTGTTTCATTGGATGTCTAATTCCGTTAAAAATAAGGGCTAGGTATCTACTCACATGGCTGAAGTCCGTGCCAAGCCAATTAATAGTTTTGATAGGCATAGAAAGCCGCATTCTGGCATACACCCGAGGTGTTGAAACCTATTGATTTTACTGTCTTTATCGATCTGATGCCCACTTCAAAACGAAAACACCAAAACATACACTAAAGCTAAGCATACATTTCAACATTGTAAGACATTCAGGTTGCACGTAAACTGCAACACACGTACACTGCGGTGCAAACAACATTGGTTAATCCGTAGCCCCATCATCGAGTGGGCCGCCCGGCGTGAAACTATCTGGAACCACGCCAGTTCTATTATCTTGTGTAATGTTACAGTTTGACTGCCATACAGTGTACATGTTGATGGCCTTTAGTGGGCAGGTGGGAACTTTATTTTGGCCGTAAGTGTATTGGGCACAGATTAAGTTTTATGGGTGCACGTAAATGGTAATGTACAGTGTAATCTGTGTGCTTTAGTTAGAGAGTATCTGTTCTGCATGATCTTTAGAATAAATATCGTATTTTGTGCAAAATCGACTAGATTAGCTTACGGTTTAGTGTTCGGTTAAGTTGAACTTATAGCAGATTTTTCCAATATTATCCCTGAATCCAATATAGAAGGACACAAGACACGGAGCGGATGGGAGTAACAACTTGAATATCGCTTAGATAGACTAAAGGTGCAAAAGAAAATTAATTCTTAAACAACAGTTTTACATCACCAACAAAAACTAGATTTTGTTAAGTTTATGATTATTTAATTAATTATTTAAACTTTATGTACAATTGTGTTACATGGGCGGACTTAATGCAAAAAGGCATTCTCTACCGGTCAAACTTTGGGTTAAAAAAAACCATTGTGGTAGGTGCACGAGAAAATGTAAGGAAACAATAAATATAATAGGTACTAATTAATAACTTTACAACAAAGCATCTCGACGTGAACCTTTTGGTTAGCAATACTCACTTTATTAAAATAGGTACTAGGTACCTATATCAAATAAAATATGTATACAATGTGTAACGGAAACCCCATATCTATCCAAAAGGGCTGAAGACAACATCTGGTATGGAGTCTCTATGCACAGTTTCGGCACAAAATAACTGACTCAAAGAATTGATACCAAATTATTGGTTTCATATATTTCTTGAATACCAATCATAACAAACGTGTCACAGCACTACGAGGGTCAATAACTTTCCACGTCACTTGCCAATAACACGATAATTCTTTTCGTTCTTCTTAATTTGAAAAATTCGGTCTCTGGTATCAGTGTATTGGAATTTGTAATAAGTTCTACACACGTAGACTTAGGATTACAAAACCCTTGCCATATCGTTTGTTATCATCCAAAGAAGCCATGCAGTTGGTATGTATATACCCTTTAAATTACACGTTGTATATGATATTAGCAGTTTCTCGCGATTTCGTTCGCATGGGAAGTTTTTCCCGTGTAAATAAAAGGAACCCCCATGCAAAATTTGAGAGCCCTACTACTTGTAGTTTCTGAGATTTCGTGATTAATCAGTGAGTATTTAGCTTTTATATATAGATTTGTTACAAAATTACGCTAAAATGTGTACACAGATTTCAATCAAATTTGGCACCAGACATAGCTGACATAAGTTTGAAATACCTTGTTACGATACTTTGTATCCCGAGTAAATATACAATGCCGTGAGATATAATTAGCTATCAATCTTTCCATGCAAACAAAGTCTCGAATAATAGCTAGTATTATGATGAGAAATATATAGAATATTATTATTCAATCTAATATCGCTAAAACCACTACTGGCAAAATGGTTTTTACCCTAAAACAAAGAAACACCCGAATCAAAACGAGTGTGTCCTTATTAGGATAATAATTTGCATTTCACATAGTTTCATTTGTCAGTGGTGCTTTAGAATAAAAAGAAGATGGATTTCGCAACTTTTTAGCAGACAAAACATAATTATTATACTGTAAATAAATTTGTTGCGGAAAAAAATATTGTTAATATATATTTTTTATTTTATTAATTTTTAGATTAAGTAGTAACGCATAATTATGTATAATTTTCTTTTATTTTTTGTATTTTGGCATGACAGATGGTACAATACGGTTCAGCTTTATTTTTGTTTTGTTTATGTCACCACAACACAATATTATGTTGTAAAACACATATTTGCAAATAAAACACATCTTTATCTATGACTTGGTTGGTAAAAATATGATATAACATGTTCTTGTGTGTTGTTATAGAATCCACATCCCAAGATAGAACCAAACCATCTCCACAAAAGCAAACAAAAATAACGCGCGAAAGAAAAAGGAAGACACTCTCACATCTACTTTTAAATCAAAATGGCGGCGCAGACAAACATTTCAGGACAAGATGGATGACCTCGGCGGTCAGGAGGGCACTATGGGGATCCTCACTTGGGGGCAGGAAGCGAGGAAATGGCTGCGGCTTCCGCACGCCGAGCGATGTGTAAAAATTGGAAGAACGCTAATTCTTGCAAGCTGATTTAGGCGTGTTTTGTTTTTTTTTAGGCGTTGTTTGTGATCCACAGTTAATCTAATACATCTCGTACCACAGTGTGTGTAATTGAAGTGATCAGACGCGGCTTGACCGACTTTTATAATTTTGTTGTGTATATTTGATAGGTATAAGAATAGGTCGTACCTAGACTATAGAAATTATTTGTATGTTACAATAAAGTAGCTAGGTCAGCTAGTAATCCTACTTCCTACTAATATTATAAATGCGAAAGTTTGTGAGGATAGGCGTATACAACGTGTAACGGAAACCCCATATGTATCCAAAAGGACTGAAAACAACAACTGGTATGAAGTCTCTATGCAAAGTTTCAGCTCAAAATAAGTGACTCACAGAATTGACCCCAAATTATAGGTTTCATATGTTCCTTGAATACCAATAATAACAAACGTGTCACAGCACTATGAGGGTCATCACTTTTCACGTCACTTGCCAATAACACGATAATTCTCTTCATTCTTCTTAATTTGAAAAATTCGGTCTCTGGTATCGATGTATTGAAATTTCTAATATGCTCCACACATGTAGACATAGGATTAGAAAACCCTTGCCATATCATTTATTATCATCCAAAGAAGCCTTGCACTTGGTATGTATATACCCTTTAAATTACACGTTGTAGATGTATGGATGTTTGTAACTCTTTCACACAAAAACTACTTAATGTTTAGTGAGTAGAAATTTGATACTCTGGAATAACACGTCGGCTACTTTTCATCCCGGAATTTCCGCAGCATCCCCAGAAAACCCTCCTTCACGAGCGAAGGCACGGGCAGAAGCTAGTATAAGAATAATATTTATTTATTATTTCCTTTATTTTACATATGTCTCAAAATTACATTTTTAAATATTTTTCTATTAAAAGTGACAATAAAAAAAAAACATTTCAAAATATAAAATAATGGCAGTCCACTGGTATCGGGAACAGAGTCCAAGCTACCGGTGGTGAGGTCTCCAGAGAAAGGAGCCTCCTCACAATACGAACTTTATCGAGGAGAACTGTCTTCTGTATCAGGCCCCTGTGCAACGCCAGCTTCGACTGATGGTCGTCGAAGCTTTTAGCTATCAGCCCATTGACTGATATGACAATCTCTGTCTATCTTTATTTATTTGTTATTATTATTAATTAGATACTTTATTGTACACCTTATAATATTTATATGGATACAAAAGGTAAAACTAGTGTACAAGCGGCGATCTTATCACACAAGACGATCTCTTACAGACGACCTTAGGATAGACAGAACTTAAAGGACACAGATTTAGGGCTGTTAGTGTACAAACAACTAAAATAATATTAATTAAGCTTCTGGGGGTAACACTAACTTCTACCCTCAATTTTGGCCCGTTTATCGAGGCTAAGGCTCAACCAGCATCAAAGAAATTGGAAATCCTAGCAAAGGTGAGACGGTACTTCACACCCGAACAGTTTCTCAATCTCTATCAAGCCCAGGTTCGGTCGTGTATGGAGTACTGCTCTCATCTTTGGGATGGATCTGCTAAAAACCAACTGGATGCGCTTGATTCTATCGAGAAGCGGGCCAAGAGACTCATTGGCAATGATGCACTGGTCGAGTCAAAGCTCCAGAGCCTTGAACATCGACGACGAGTTGCAAGTCTATCGGTTTTCTATCAGTTACATTTAGGGGAGTGTGCGATGGAATTACACAATCTAATTCCACCAAACCCCCTTCCATCATCGGACTACGTCTCGTAGTCCGATGATGGAAACGGCGAAGCGCCATCGTTACATGGTGGACATCCCACCCATACGCACAAAACGTTTTGGGAATACCTTCATTGTGCGTACGGCTAAGGAGTGGAAATCCATGCCGGAGTCTGTGTTTCCCGATAGCTATAAACTAGGAGTCTTTAAGTCAAGAGTGAATAGGTTACTTTTAGGTAAGCGTGCTCCATCTTTGACCACATCATCACTTACCATCAGGTGAGATGGTGGTCAAATGCAAACATATTTTTAATAATATATATATATATATATATAATACACACACAATATTAAATATGGAATAATGTAATATATCATAGAGGAAAAATTATAGACAGAGTAAGTGTTCCTTCACCATTCTTTTGAACGCTGGTAACGTTTGAGTTAACGTTTTTAACGTTCTTGTGTTACAAATAACATTAAGAATAGTCAGTACTTGGAATAATAATAAAATATTTATTTATTTCGAGTAAAGTCCATAAAAGTGTTAGTAACAATTTTCTTGATGTATGTTAGTATTAATAACAAAACATTTCATTTTGTAAATTATAAATTCAGTTCCTCATAAACCACTGATACCCAATGCTACATACGTGGAACTGTAGTCTTTTATCCTTATTTTTATCAAAATACATTGAAAAGACAGGCATTTACATTTAAAAAGGTTTATGCACATCATACAAGACACTTCAAACATGAACTTTTCTAAGACCAGTGCTCCCGTTCCCGTAGTCAAGAGCCCTTGGTTTACGCATCAGTAACTCTTTCTGAAGTCTGAGTATAGTATGGCCCTCTACTGTAGACTGATAGTCCATTACTGAGAATTTTTTATTAATTTTGTTACATGTAAAACTGAGCAGTAATGAGTAGTATTTTTTAGTAGAAGTGTTTTCTAAAGCTTATAAATTTCTACACTTAAGAATTTCGACCTGCAATTTGTATATCAAACATGAAGATAGAATAAATAAGACAAGCACAATATTTTTTTACAAAAAAAATACTTCTTTATCTTTACATTTTATAAAGAAGTATTTTTGGTATAACTTTCTTTTCTACTTCAGTTTATTATTAAACGAATATTTACTATTACTTTCCGTACATCCATCCGATCATCCATACAGATTACGGGTATATAAATACGTATATATATCCATATCATGTTATAAATTCGAGAAGTAAATCTGCGTGTGTGTATATTGCTCTGTATGTTTGTTTATCACGGGAAACGGATCGACATGAAACTTGGCCCAAGAGTAAACCATGTCCTAGGACGTAGGATGCTTTGTATCATTAAAACTTAGTTAGGATAATTTTCTATAGTCTTTGATTATCTTGAAAACGCAATATATAAAAAAGTACTTTTTATTGTTGATAGGTTTGCATTTGACCACAATCTCACCTGATGTTAAGCGGTGATGTGGTCAAAGATGAAGCACGCTTGCGTAGAAGTAACCTATTCACTCTTGACTTAAAGAATCACAGGTTATAGCTAACAGGAAACACAGACTCCGGCAGCGAATTCCACTCAGCTGTACGCACTATCAAAATATTTCGAAAACGTTTTGTGTATATGAGTGGGATGTCCACCATGTAACGATGGCGCATTGCCGTTTGTCTTCTAGTCCGATGATGGTATCTTCTTGGTGGGATTGAACGGTGCAATTCTATCACACACTACCCTAAATGTAACCAATAGAAAACTGTTAAGCTTGCAATTTTTTTGAATATTGCTTTATTTCGAAACTGAAGACAACTGACAGTACACGGTTTGCATCTCAATCCCAACACGATAACAATATCGACAACGAACAAACAGTTAATAATAACTTAGTTATCGTTAATCACAAAAGTTTTGAACCCCAAACAGTTACAACTAAGATATATACAGGTTTATATCGGAAATCTCGACACGACAAACGAATTTATTACACAATTTGCTTTAATTGAAATTGAACAATATCTTTAGTATGCGTCTCGTTTTAACTGGAAGGAATCCAGTGCTGGGTAAACAACGGTTGATAGCGTTTGGAGTATCTTTTGCTGGTGTTTTAAATGAGTTCTCAAGTAATTTTAATATTAAGTACTGTTACTAGGTCAGTGTATATATAATAAATCTATGTATATTCTAATATATATACATATAAATATTTTATTTGGAATGAGCGCACTCTTGACCTCAATCTAGCCTAATGGTAAGCAATTTATGAGGTATAATATACATTTATAATGTACTAGCTGTGCCCGCGTCTTCGTCCGCGTGAAATTGTGACTTTCAGCAGCATTCTTAATTTTTTAAACTAATTATTTTGAAAATAAAACTCATACATAATTTGAATGTCGTATTTATAAATATCTAATCAAAAGTCTAAAAAATAAGTTTCAAGCTTCTAGCTTTAAAAATGACGTAATTTCCGTACAAACTTTCATGCCCTATTTCAACCCCTTACAGCCCGTTTTTCGCATTAGAAAGCAGCCTATGTCCTGTCTCAGGCTCTAGACTATATCCGTACTAAATTTCATTAAAATCGGTTCAGTAGTTTAGGCGTGATTGCGTAACACACAGACAGACAGAGGATATGTAACGCACCAATGCATCAATCGTTTTTTTTTATTACGAAAGAGCCTGCTCTAGACCCCGATCACACCTGATGGTAAGTGTAAGTCGAGGTCTACGATGGAACTAGCGAGCACAGAAGAAGCCCTGAATCCTGACGCAGCTTCGAATTAAAACTCGTCTGTCAACGATATACCAACGACAACGCCTATTATAATATTTTGGCGGCCACACGGTCCGCAAAGGCAATAAAAGTATTGGCAACATCGAAGGAAAAATATCGCACGGTCATTCACTAACAAGGTGGGCAGATCAAACGAAAGGCTCGTCATCTCTCATAATTATTTTAGACGGTCGTAAGAAACACGCTGGTTAGGAACCGATAGAGACAGAACAATCATTCCAGATGCAACCCAGATGCTGACCACGATCCTCAGATATGAGAAACTCAACAAAGAGAGATTATAATAACAAGTGAAGCGAGAATATTTTACATCTGTATAAATTAGTATATTGTATCCTACTTACCCATGTTGAAAATACCTAAATATAATGATGTGTATGGAGCAAGGACGTAGAAATGCATGCTACCTTCCTGACCTGAGTCTGTGTTTTCTGATAGCTATACCCTGGGAGTCTTTAAGTCAAGAGTAAATAAGTTACTTCTCATCATCATCATCACTTAAAATCGGATGAGATTGTGGTCAAACGTAAGCCTGTCAATAATGAAAAAAATGACTTGCCATTAAATATTTATAATAATTTAACTTCGAAGAACTGCTGCAAAGTACTAAAGAAATACTTTCTACGATCTAGAAAACATGTATTTCAGTGATTTTAATTGATTGTGTGGTATCAAGGTGCCGTGGCTAGCATACCACAGATAAACCCTCGATGGTTTGTTGGTGTGGTGGTACGTTTATGTTTGCAATATGTATTCGCATGGTTTAAATATTAATTTTAAAAAATTGGCCAAGTGCGATTCAGACTCGCCTATGAAGGGTCCCGTAGTAACTACGCAAAATAACTTTGTTTTTCATAGAGTTCAAAGTTATATTTACTGTTTTAGAAATTATGCTATATCTGAAAAACTGCTGACCCATCTCTTTCAAACTAATTTTTGTTGACAGTTTACATTAAGATCTACAGCATATATGTTTTTTTCTTTAAGTTTTCCACTCTATTATTATAGAAGTATATGTAGAAGGGTGGGGGACACATTTTTCCATTTTGAAAGAGTATATCTTTTAAAGGATTGACTTTATGAAAAAGTGGTTTTAGAAACCCTAATGTAATTTTAAAAACCTTTCTATAGATACCACATACGCATAGGTTTTATGAAAAAATATATTTTAAATTTCAGTTCCACGTATGGAGTGAAAAAGTGAAAAATTTTATAAATTAAGGGCCCCCCTTAGTTTATAAAATTTTTCACTTTTTTCTAAAAATCGGAAAGCGGTTTAAGTAATACATCTACTTACAAAGTTTGACATGTATAGTCTTAATAGTTTCGTAATAACATGGCTGTGACATACGGACGGACGGACGGACAGACAGACGGACAGACAGACAGACTGACAGACAGACAGACATGACGAAACTATAAGTGTTCCGTTTTTTGCCATTCGGCTACGGGACCCTAAAAAACGAAAATTACGCGGACGAAGGAGTATGAAATTCGACGCAGTTAAAATTTATAGAAAGGAGTGAGAAAGCTCATATTGTTATGATAGCGTTTTAACTTAAAAATCTGAATTATGGTCGATTTTCAACCGACGACAAAAAGAGGAGGTTATCAATTCGACGCGTATATTTTTTTTTATGTATGATCATCGATTACTCGAAGACGGCTGAACCGATTTGGAAAATTCTTGTTTTGATTGAAGGGGTATACTTCGAAATTGGTCCCATTTTCATAAACGTCAGGAGAAATCGAGGGAACTCTTCAAATATTATAGGCACACCTATGACGTTTTGCGTTTGAAAGGGTATACTTTCTAGTTGGTCCCATTGTTAGGAAATCAGGATCTGATGATGGAATCCTGGAGAAATTGAGGGAACTCTTCAAATATTATAGGCACACCTATAGCGTTTTGGGTATTTCTTATAGTACCTTGTGCAGTTGCTCTTGATAAGCACCATTTCAGGAAGTGGAACTGATGATGAAGACCCCAGATGGCCATCGAAACTACTCAATAATAAGTATTTCGTGGATTGCGATTCGATTACTTGAACATGGATGTTAAGCACATTATGCTCGCCACAATGCATATGGTGATGTAGAGCTGATGGTGAAGTACCAGGAGAACTCCTCAACTATTAACGGCCCAGCATTGGGAAAAGCAATATTTTGTAAAAGTTTATAAGTAGTTGACATTTAGGCTCTTGTAACTAGGTAAATATTAAATAGGCCAACTAAAAAGAGTGAAATAAAAACTTTTTAGCAAAAAATTAAACCGACTCCCAAAAAACACTCAAAGTGAAAAATAAGTTTAATTTCGGAAGCCGGTGCCAAAAACGAAAATACAAAACTAGAGACACCGACTACCGAAATTAAAGTTATTTTTCACTTTGCAGTGTTTTTTGGGAGTCGGTTTAATTTTTTGGTAAAAAGTTTTTATAATATGTAGTTTTGTTTGGATAAAAATGTTTTTATTAAAGTTAACTTGAAGTAAGAAACAATTGTTTAATTAACAAGAAGGGAAAGTAAAGGTACCACTTCCATTTCCCCAATATACAACCTTTTCTCATGAACTCTATGTTATTTATGGGTTAAAGCAATGTAAGCGTTCCTTCCTTACCTTGCGAAACTAATGGCTTCTGTCTAAGAGAGTGTATACCATCGAGTTTTATGATCTAAAACAAAACAGTGATGGCAAAACAGTAGTGAACAAAACGTTGCCCCACACTAAAAAAGAATCCTCTTCCGAAATGTTCTTACTTTACAAACGTTCGTCAAAACGTTCTGAAAGTTCTTAGTTGAGCTACGTAATAACTGACAAAGGCTTGCACTGTTTGAACCCGTCGTTTTTTTCCGCAAAAGAGCACGATAGACATAAACCTACATGGTACTCATATAGTTTAATCAGTACGGATAGTATAAATAGACTTATAATAATAATAATAAAATTAAAACACGCGAAAAAAGGGGCAAGCAGATGCTCCGATTATATATGTATGTATGTGCCATTATGGGGACGGAAATATTTATTATTTTTATAAAATTTCTTCTTCTTCACACAAAATTTTGGACGCAATTTTACATTCTTGAATAAGAAATGTCTTTATCTTGCGACTTCATCCGCTAAAAGAGAAAAAAATAAATAACGCAACAAACCCGTCCTTTCAGAATAAAAATAAAACAGAGTACAAGAAACCACTAAGTCACCGGAAGTAGCTGAAAACAGCGTCGCGTTTCCGCCACTAACCGCACCGGATGTTACTGGATTAGCAGGTGAAATGGCCGCTGAAAATTATGGCGTACTCACATACACGCGAAATGAAAACACGGAGCGAATTTTATTTTCAGGTTGTACTGAAAATAAGTACCTACCTATGTATGTTTGTGGAAAAATGCTAGCAGTATATAGGGAAGAAAGTTTTATGGTTGAAAATGCAGTTTCGTCAGGAAGATCGGTTGCGAAGTATTGGTTAATTAAAAGATTAGATACGTTTAGATTATATTATAAAATGAGACCCTTATTACGTAGCATATAGTTTAATAAGTAAATTTCTACAGAAACCTAATTACGTACTAGATTTAGAACCTAATGGCCTGGCATGCGACGATGGCAAAAGACCGGACGGTATGTCTTTATTTCCATGGAAGATGGGTAGACATTTATAATGAGACGCAACTTATGTCGATACTCTTGCACCATTCCATCTTCCTAGCTCATCTTGCTGTGCTGACGCTGCTACTGCAGCTGCTGAGAACCTCAAACGGCAGAAATATAATAACCTTGTTGGTAGTTATATTTTCGAGTCACTTGGGGTTGAAACCTTAGGGTCGTGGGGTCCGAGTGTTCAAAAATTGTTTAAAGATCTATCCAGACGTCTAGTTGACACTTCACGTGACCCAAGGGATGGCTTTTACCTTGGACAGAGGTTAAGCATTGCTATATAAAGTGGCAATGCCGCCAGTCTTTTGGGCACATTACCCGTGAACGATGCACACGAATTTCTGGGCACTATATTTTAGTTTATTTTTAGATTTATATATGTAGGTTAGGGTTTTTACTTAAGTGTAATTACCTATGACTTTAAATAAAGTTAAGTACATGAATATAAAATCAATTCGATACCCCCAAGCAAGAACTCGGTAATGTGCCATTATGGGCTTTATGCTGTTACGTCAAATTTGGCATCTATGGACTTGACTACACCTTAGCAATTTTTTTTCAGATTTTACCTAATGATGTTTACAAAGATATCATGACACACAAGATATTTTATGTCTATATGTATATAAGTTTAGGTATTTTCTTTTTATTAAATAACAAGGTTTTGAATAAAAGGATTTTCATATCAATATCAGTTACATTTTGCAAAAAAATGCTTTCATTTAATACATCAATGACTTCAATATCCCACTCGTTGAACACATTTTTGTTAATATCAGTAAGTCTTTTCTCCTGTAAAATTTTAAATTTTTGATTACCGAGTTATTGCTTGAGAGCGTCGAATTATATTCTTAGCTGTTTCCACAGCTAAGACTATAATTGTTGTACTTCCACATTGCTGTTACGTCCTGAAATGTGCCCAGAAGACTAGCAGCATTGCCTCGCTCAATGGAAATGAATAAATATTTCTTTAGCCAACAACGAGCCAGCGCAGTCACGTAAGGTATTAGTCGGTCTGCAAGGCACGTTCTTAAAAAGAAATAAAAAATAATAATTGCACGGGAATGGGCCGTAATCGTCCACGCGGGCCCAGCGCGGACTGGTGAATGTCACATTTTTTATAATTTATATTTTTAAGATCTGTCACCTCACGACGTTTTTTTTTACCATTCTAATAGCCATGATGGTGATGATAATTTTATTTTATTTTTTATTTTATTTATCAGGGTCAAAAACAGTTACATGCCAAGCTTAATAATAGATTCTTAAATTAACACAACAATTAGATATAATGTTATATTTAATCTATTTTATATTTATGTTACTACACAATACATGTAACCCACACCATTGTCCACGAAATTACAAAAAAATATTAAAAGAAAACAGACATAATAGTTTGCATCACAAATGATTATTAATAAAAAAGTATATAAAATGAAATACTCTGAATAAAATATATTTCTTTTTCGTAGTTCAATGTTAAAATACCAACTGGAGGTGCTTAAACAATTCTTAATTAAAGTTGTTTTACAGCTGATCTTCTAAGCCGTTAGTAATTAATATCAAGATCTCGTTACTAAGTGAAGCTATTTTTTTAATCCCGCTTACAGATGAGGCGATTTGCTGGAGATTTTTTTACACTAATGGTGGGTTAAATGTTTCCTTTTATTTATATTTTAAAGTGTATTAAACAAGCAAGATTGCGCGTTGAAATGAGTTGGTAAGCTACAAGATCTGTACCTACTAGAAGAATAATTTTCATGCTAAAATCAATGTATACTATCAGTTTTTAAAGTTTTATACAATCCATACCTTTTTAACACGCTGTTATTAGGTCGAGCTGCAATAAACTAAGTAACTATGTAATAAAATTACACGCACTATTAATTTTTGTATCATCATTAAACTTGGCAATTATATGTAGATTAGATGACAATACAATATATGGCACCATCGAGTTGGTCTGATGATGGAAAAGGAGGGCTACTAGTAAACGTAAAGTTTTGGTTTATTAAATTACTAGCTGTGCCCGCGACTTCGTCCGCGCGAAATAGTGACTATCAGCAGCATTTTTAATTTTTTAAACTAATTATTTTGAAAATAAAACTCATACGTAATTTGAATGTCGTATTTATTAATATCTAATCAAAAGTCTAAAAAATAAGTTTCAAGCTTCTAGCTTTAAAAATGACGTAATTTCCATACGAAGTTTCATCCCCTATTTCAACCCTTCACAGCCCTTTTTTCTCATTAGAAAGCAGCCTATGTCCTTTCTCAGGTTCTAGACTATGTCCGTACCAAATTTCATTAAAATCGGTTCAGTAGTTTAGGCATGATTGCGTAACACACAGACAGACAGAGTTACTTTCGCATTTATAATATTAGTAAGGATAATTTATTTATTTCGGTTGGTAAATGATCTAATGACTATTATGGCTGTATAATAAAAACCCATCCTATTCCTTCAATTGCCTATTCGCT
The DNA here is from genome assembly GCA_943138885.2 of Tholera decimalis. Taxonomy (NCBI): domain Eukaryota; kingdom Metazoa; phylum Arthropoda; class Insecta; order Lepidoptera; family Noctuidae; genus Tholera; species Tholera decimalis. Next base: position 7,086,538 of record OW964565.2, on the reverse strand, counting down.
TCAGGGCCTAGGTATCTCGGTAGAACATCTCCGCAACTCCAATAGGAGTTCCGGAGATATTCAGCCAATGTCACTTTCAGGCATTTTTACTTATATGCTGATGGCTCTGAGGCGTGCGTGGAACACTACTGGTCCTTACTGAACGGTGAGCTATCCTTGCTCGCCGTTCGCAAGCTACGACGCTTATGATCAGCTCGCTACCATATAATGCTTCAATCAATCAATACATACTAAGTGGTGAAATAAAATGTAAATCTATACAACGTGTAATTTAAAGGGTATATACATACCGAGTGCACGGCTTCTTTGGATGATAACAAACGATATAGCAAGGGTTTTGTAATCCTGTGTCTACATGTGTGGAGCATATTAGAAATTTCAATACATTGATACCAGAGACCGAATTTTTCAAATTAAGAAGAACGAAGAGAATTATCGTTTTATTGGCAAGTGACGTGGAAAGTGATGACCCTCATAGTGCTGTGACACGTTTGTTATTATTGGTATTCAAGAAACATATATGAAACCAATAATTTGGGGGTCAATTCTGTGAGTCACTTATTTTGAGCTGAAACTTTGCATAGAGACTCCATACCAGATGTTGTCTTCAGTCCTTTTGGATAGATATGGGGTTTCCGTTACACGTTGTATAAAGGTTTTTTTAGGGCTGGGGTAACAGTGCAAGCCCCATTTAAGGTGGTCCCCTCATGTCTGAAGATTGCTGTCAGTATATCTGGAATATCTGGAACGGATAATCTACCTCTGAATCTCATATAGAATTTGAGAAACGTTGATTCTTTTACTTGATCAGTCCATCTTGTCAAGTAAATCGATTTCTATTAACAATTAAAATAACTAAAGTATTAAGTTTTCAAAGTTGATTTTGCATGCGTTACTGAGATAGTTAAAAAAGTACGAGTTATAATGTATGTTGGTATAATGATTGCTTTATAAACGAAGTAATGAACTTGACAAAATTGGTCAAAAAATCGGGTCAAACTGACCCAATGTCATTCGCCACGTAATTTCACGTCATTTGTTAGTTAGTTATGGCTACGAGTTATATTATTTATGACTTGGCACTTCATAAACACATCAATTTTTTCATTCCAGATGAGCCCACTCTTGAAATTGATCACGCCTGATGGTAAGCGATAAATGAGGTCTACGAAGAAACCAGCAAGCCCAGAAGATGCCTGTTCACTCTTGCTTTAAAGGGTGAAAGGTTAAAATTGGCAGGAATACAGAAGGAAATAAAATAATTTTTTTATTTGAATTAGGCCAATGTTTCCTTTCTAACTACTCTGAGAAGAAACACCGAAACAAACTCAGAGGTCAACGTCTTTTTAAAGTCGTAATGGTCAAATCATATGAAAAACAAGTAGTGTCGTGTCTTTGGTGCTCTTTTGGGGAAATAAGCACACAGATTTAAGCGAACCTATCCAGACAGTGCAAGCAATTCTCAGTTATCGTGTAGCTCAACTTAGAACTTAAGGAGCTCAACGATTTGACGAACAATACCAAAGTAAGGACATTTGGGTAGGTCACACAAGTACTAAAACTGCATATTTATATCAGATATCATTAAAGAAATTATAATAACACAAAGAAGAAACAATAACCTACATAGTCCTCACATTCACAATAATGAAATATAAAACAGTAAAAAAGTACAATTATACAATACTTTAGAAAGCAAATATTCAAGTCTCACTTAGCAAAACATCATTTTTTTTTTATAATAAAAAATGCCCTCGTATATCACTGGTGCAGCTCATTCCTAAACCTTTTTGTCCTCAATATAATTTTTACTGTGTAAAAACTTTCTGACATAGCAAACAACAAACACCTTGCCTAACTTTCATCAAAGTTATACCCAGTCCTCACTTCATAAACCAAACACAGCAACACCTTTAGAACATCAACAACTATTTCCCAGTAACCTGCCCTCAAACTGCACAGTATTTTCATGCATTAAATCTTTTCAGTCCACTATTCGGCACGTTTTGGTAGCAGTATAGCAGACGCTGTTTGCGTGCACTGTTTAAGCAGGATTACGTTGGTATGCTGGGTGCACCTGTGTAATGGCTAAGTAATGTGTGCTGTGTGAATGTGTCAACTCAGTGTCTTGTTTGGCTTTGCCAATATCCTTGAGGAATTTTGTTCGACAAAGTATTCGGTAAATAATAAGCAGACAGGTTTACCTAGTTCAGGCACATGTATTTAATTACCTTAAGCTAAGCATGACCTTGAGTATACATCTAGTTGTAAGAAAATTTGAATAAATGATTTGATTTGATTACATAATCAATCTTTACTCTATACTAACAAAATTATAACTACGAAATTTTATATGTATGGATGTATTCATATTTTTTACCCAACCTCAACGGGTCTGGATGATATCTGGCATAGAGATTGATTATTAAGACTCGAATATGACCTCTTCCAGACTTTGTTTTAAGTCTTAACTAAATTCCGTATAAGTCTCAATTTGCTTCGCCAAGTAAAAATTTGGACCCCCAAACCAGATGCACATGCTATCTGTCTGCCTTTGAAGTTTTTCTATTATAATTTAAGCTATTTTCTAAAATCTCGTTCACACTTGGTCAACTTTTACCACTTTCCATTACCTTCAGCAATGTTTGTGCTTGCCAGATAGTGTGCTTCTGTGAAAAATTGTCTGACAACTGTGACATCCCTGTTTACTTAAACTGTACGTTATGGTCAGAGGTTGTTAGATGTTTGGCTGTTTGAGTAAAAGTGGCAAAGACCCGGTTTTTGTAAAGTTAATTAGCACAAAAATTTACTTATCTGCTGTTAAATCTTAAAAAACACCACTTAAAAACACCACTTAAAAAATACCATGTAATATAGTCGAGAAATATTGACAACATCATAAGATAGTAAACATTCTAATTTTTGTTTATTCAGCACTACTGAAAAGTTTTCCTTAATTCAAATTTTCTTGCCGAGTTCTCATTAACGTAACATTTATTGTAATAAAAAACAAACAAATGTTCCTAATTATTATAATTAAATAATAATAATAACTTAAGTACTCTCTTACTCGTACTTAACTTAATCTCTTGTCAAGAGCCATTTACGTTGCCAAAAAGAGAAGCGAGCCGAGAAGATTATCATCGTCTTATTTTAGGAGAACGTAGAGAACCTTATTGATATAATATTTGGACGAATATTATATTTTTATTATATAACCAGCAGTCGCGTGGGGCCTTACTCCCGTGGATTTTATCACTATAGAAACATAACCTTACTTTTTTGCAGTCCAGCCAAAAATGGCCTATTACCTTCCTTAAGCTTTAAGCTACTTCCATACGAAATGTAATCCAAAACCACTCAGTACTTTCAAAAATGTGCGTGTCAAAACAAACAAATCGACTTTTCCTATTTAATTTATTGTACACCAAAAATTGAAATACACCTAATTAACAATAGTTCTGAAACTTTGGTTACAATGGCGGTTTTATCACTGAGAGTGATACCTTCCAGACAACCTTTGGAAACACGGCATCAAAATAGAAAAACTAATTCAAATATATAGGTAAACTAGTATTTGCGTGTTGCGCGAGGTGCACGCACCTCGCGTGCTTGTGAAAAAAAAATGGGGGGGGGTTTAGTATTTGCGTGTTGCGCGAGGTGCAAGCACCTCGCGTGAATGTGAAAAAAAAAAAAAAAGGGGGGGGTGATGGGGGGGGGGTTGTAGAAGTATTTTGAATAAAGCATTGCCCCTCTAAATGAATCTGAAAAAAAAATGTTCTTAAGTCTCTTAATTTCCGAGATCCGCCTAAAGGGGCTGAGAAGGGGGGCAAGGGGGGCAAGGGGGGCGACTTTGAAAAATGGTTTTTACTTTACTGAGCCTCCTCTATACGAATCCGTAAAAAAAAATACGGGTCTCGTAATTTCCGAGATACGATAGGGAGGGGGGAGAAGGGAAGTGAAAAGGGGGGTTGATAGGGGAGATGGGGGGGTTTAGTATTTGCGTGTTGCGCGAGGTGCAAGCACCTCGCGTGTTTGTGAAAGAATGTGGGGGTGGTGATGGGGGGGGTTTAGTATTTGCGTGTTGCGCGAGGTGCAAGCACCTCGCGTGATTGTGAAAAAAAAAAAAAAAAAAAGGGGTGGGGTGATGGGGGGGGGGGTTGCAGAAGTATTTTGACTAAAGCATTGCCCCTCTAAATGAATCTGAAAAAAAATTGTTCCAAGTCTCTTAATTTCCGAGATCCGCCTAAAGGGGCTGAGAAGGGGGGCAAGGGGGGCAAGGGGGGCGACTTTGAAAAAAAGTTTTTACTTTACTGAGCCTCCTCTATACGAATCCGTAAAAAAAAATACGGGTCTCGTAGTTTCCGAGATACGATAGGGAGGGGGGAGAAGGGGGGTGAAAAGGGGGGTTGATAGGGGAGATGGGGGGGTTTAGTATTTGCGTGTTGCGCGAGGTGCAAGCACCTCGCGTGCTTGTGAAAAAATGTGGGGGTGGTGATGGGGGGGGTTTAGTATTTGCGTGTTGCGCGAGGTGCAAGCACCTCGCGTGCTTGTAAAAAAAAAAAAAAAAGAGGGGGGGTGATGAGGGGGGTTTGCACAGGTATTTCGACTAAAGCATTGCCCCTCTATATGGATCTGAAAAAAAAAATGTTCCAAGTCTCTTAGTTTCCGAGATCCGCCTAAGGGGGGTGAGAAGGGGGGCAAAGGGGGCGACTTTGAAAAATGGTTTTTACTTTACAGAGCCTCCTCTATACGAATCCGTAAAAAGAAAAAAATACGGGTCTCGTAGTTTCCGAGATACGATAGGGAGGGGGAAAAGGGGAGGTTTGGCACTTTTCCCGTAGGTTTGAGAGTTACTTGTATACGAATCTGTCAAAATATACCCACCTCCCCATCCACCATCTGGGAGAACAATTATGTCAGTGAGTGAGTGGTAATCGAGCTTTATATAATATAACTAGTATTTGCGTGTTGCGCGAGGTGCAAGCACCTCGCGTGCTTGTGAAAAAAAAAAATACTGGGGGGGGAGATGGGGGGGTTAGTATTTGCGTGTTGCGCGAGGTGCAAGCACCTCGCGTGCTTGTGAAAAAAACTAAAGCATTGCCCCTCTAAATCAAGTATTTGCGTGTTGCGCGAGGTGCAAGCACCTCGCGTGATTGTGAAAAAAAAAAAAAAGGGGGGTGGAAATGGGGGGGGGCGTTGCACAATTATTTCGACTATAGCATTGCCCCTCTAAATGAATCTGAAAAAAAAAATGTTCCAAGTCTCTTAGATTCCGAGATCCGCCTAAAGGGGGGGAGAAGGGGGGCGGGGGGGGGGGACTTTGAAAAATGGATTTTACTTTACCGAGCCTCCTCTATACGAATCCGTAAAAAAACAAAAATACGGGTCTCGTACTTTCCGAGATACGATAGGGAGGGGGGAGAAGGGGGGTGAAAAGGGGAGGTTTGGCACTTTTCCCGTAGGTTTGAGAGTTACTTGTTTACGAATCTGTCAAAATATACCCACCTCCCCATCCACCATCTGGGAGAACAATTATGTCAATGAGTCAGTGAGTGAGTGGTAATTTAGCTTTATATAATATAACTAGTATTTGCGTGTTGCGCGAGGTGCAAGCACCTCGCGTGCTTGTGAAAAAAACTAAAGCATTGCCCCTCTAAATCAAGTATTTGCGCGTTGCGCGAGGTGCAAGCACCTCGCGTGCTTGTGAAAAAAAAATGGGGGGGGGGTGATGGGGGGGTTTGGTATTTGCGTGTTGCGCGAGGTGCAAGCACCTCGCGAGCTTGTGAAAAAAAAAAAAAAAAGGGGGGGGGGGTGATGGGGGGGGGTTGCACAAGTATTTCGACTAAAGCATTGCCCCTCTATCTATATGAATCTGAAAAAACAAATGTTCCAAGTCTCTCAGTTTCCGAGATCCGCCTAAGGGGGGTGAGAAGGGGGGCAAGGGGGGCGACTTTGAAAAATGGGTTTTACTTTACAGAGCCTCCTCTATACGAATCCGTAAAAAAAAAAAATACGGGTCTCGTAGTTTCCGAGATACGATAGGGAGGGGGGAGAAGGGGGGGGAAAAGGGGAGGTTTGGCACTTTTCCCGTAGGTTTCAGAGTTACTTGTTTACGAATCTGTCAAAATATACCCACCTCCCCATCCACCATCTGGGAGAACAATTATGTCAGTGAGTCAGTGAGTGGTAATTTAGCTTTATATAGTATAATAACTAGTATTTGCGTGTTGCGCGAGGTGCAAGCACCTCGCGTGCTTGTGAAAAACACTAAAGCATTGCCCCTCTAAATCAAGTATTTGCGTGTTGCGCGAGGTGCAAGCACCTCGCGTGCTTGTGAAAAAAAAAAGTGGGGGGGGCGGGGGTGATGGGGGGGTTTAGTATTTGCGTGTTGCGCGAGGTGCAAGCACCTCGCGTGCTTGTGAAAAAAAAAAAAAAAAGGGGGGGTGATGGGGGGGGGGGGGGTTGCAGCAGTATTTTGACTAAAGCATTGCCCCTCTAAATGAATCTGAAAAAAAAAATGTTCCAAGTCTCTTAGATTCCGAGATCCGCCTAAAGGGGGGGAGAAGGGGGGCGGGGGGGGGACTTTGAAAAATGGTTTTTACTTTACCGAGCCTCCTCTATACGAATCCGTAAAAAAAAATACGGGTTTCGTAGTTTCCGAGATACGATAGGGAGGGGGGAGAAGGGGGGTGAAAAGGGGGGTTGATAGGGGAGATGGGGGGGTTTAGTATTTGCGTGTTGCGCGAGGTGCAAGCACCTCGCGTGCTTGTGAAAAAAACTAAAGCATTGCCCCTCTAAATCAAGTATTTGCGTGTTGCGCGAGGTGCAAGCACCTCGCGTGCTTGTGAAAAAAAAAAAAAAAAGGGGGGGGAAATGGGGGGGGGGTTGCAAAAGTATTTTGACTAACGCATTGCCCCTCTAAATGAATCTGAAAAAAAAAATGTTCCAAGTCTCTTAGATTCCGAGATCCGCCTAAAGGGGGGAGAAGGGGGGCGGGGGGGGGGGACTTTGAAAAATGGTTTTTACTTTACCGAGCCTCCTCTATACGAATCCGTAAAAAGAAAAAAATACTGGTCTCGTAGTTTCCGAGATAGGATAGGGGGGGGGGAGAAGGGGGGGGAAAAGGGGGGGTTTGGCACTTTTCCCGTAGGTTTGAGAGTTACTTGTTTACGAATCTGTCAAAATATACCCACCTCCCCATCCACCATCTGGGAGAACAATTATGTCAATGAGTGAGTCAGTGAGTGGTAATCTAGCTTTATATAATATAACTAGTATTTGCGTGTTGCGCGAGGTGCAAGCACCTCGCGTGCTTGTAAAAAAAACTAAAGCATTGCCCCTCTAAATCAAGTATTTGCGTGTTGCGCGAGGTGCAAGCACCTCGCGTGCTTGTAAAAAAAACTAAAGCATTGCCCCTCTAAATCAAGTATTTGCGTGTTGCGCGAGGTGCAAGCACCTCGCGTGCTTGTAAAAAAAACTAAAGCATTGCCCCTCTAAATCAAGTATTTGCGTGTTGCGCGAGGTGCAAGCACCTCGCGTGCTTGTGAAAAGAGAAATTGGTATTTGCGTGTTGCGCGAGGTGCAAGCACCTCGCGAGCTTGTGAAAAAAAAAAAAAAAAAAGAGGGGGGGGGGGTGATGGGGGGGGGGTTGCACAAGTATTTCGACTAAAGCATTGCTCCTCTAAATGAATCTGAAAAAAAAAATGTTCCAAGTCTCTTAGATTCCGAGATCCGCCTAAGGGGGGGAGAAGTGGGGCGGGGGGGGGACTTTGAAAAATGGTTTTTACTTTACCGAGCCTCCTCTATACGAATCCGTAAAAAGAAAAAAATACGGGTCTCGTAGTTTCCGAGATACGATAGGGGGGGGGGGAGAAGGGGGGGGAAAAGGGGAGGTTTGGCACTTTTCCCGTAGGTTTGAGAGTTACTTGTTTACGAATCTGTCAAAATATACCCACCTCCCCATCCACCATCTGGGAGAACAATTATGTCAATGAGTGAGTCAGTGAGTGGTAATCTAGCTTTATATAGTATAACTAGTATTTGCGTGTTGCGCGAGGTGCAAGCACCTCGCGTGCTTGTGAAAAAAACTAAAGCATTGCCCCTCTAAATCAAGTATTTGCGTGTTGCGCGAGGTGCAAGCACCTCGCGTGCTTGTGAAAAAAACTAAAGCATTGCACCTCTAAATCAAGTATTTGCGTGTTGCGCGAGGTGCAAGCACCTCGCGTGCTTGTGAAAAAAAAAAAAAAAAAGGGGGGGGGTGATGGGGGGGTTTAGTATTTGCGTGTTGCGCGAGGTGCAAGCACCTCGCGTGCTTGTGAAAAAAGAAAATGGTATTTGCGTGTTGCGCGAGATGCAAGCACCTCGCGTGCTTGAGAAAAAAAAATGGGGGGGGGCTGATGGGGGGGTTTAGTATTTGCGTGTTGCGCGAGGTGCAAGCACCTCGCGTGCTTGTGAAAAATACTAAAGCATTGCCCCTCTAAATCAAGTATTTGCGTGTTGCGCGAGGTGCAAGCACCTCGCGTGCTTGTTAGAAAGAAAAAGGGGGGGGGGGGTGATGGGGGGTTTAGTATTTGCGTGTTGCGCGAGGTGCAACCACCTAGCGTGCTTGTAAAAAAAACTAAAGCATTGCCCCTCTAAATCAAGTATTTGCGTGTTGCGCGAGGTGCAAGCACCTCGCGTGCTTGTGAAAAAAAAAAGAAAAAAAAAAGGGGGGGGGGAGATGGGGGGTTTAGTATTTGCGTGTTGCGCGAGGTGCACCTCGCGTGCTTGTGAAAAAAAAAAAAAAAAAAAGGGGAGGGGGAATGGGGGGGGGGTTGCACAATTATTTCGACTAAAGCATTGCCCCTCTAAATGAATCTGAAAAAAAAAATGTTCCAAGTCTCTTAGATTCCGAGATCCGCCTAAAGGGGGGGAGAAGGGGGGCGGGGGGGGGACTTTGAAAAATGGTTTTTACTTTACCGAGCCTCCTCTATACGAATCCGTAAAAAGAAAAAAATACGGGTCTCGTAGTTTCCGAGATACGATAGGGGGGGGGGGAGAAGGGGGGGAAAAGGGGAGGTTTGGCACTTTTCCCGTAGGTTTGAGAGTTACTTGTTTACGAATCTGTCAAAATATACCCACCTCCCCATCCACCATCTGGGAGAACAATTATGTCAATGAGTGAGTCAGTCAGTCAGTGAGTGGTAATCTAGCTTTATATAATATAATAACTAGTATTTGCGTGTTGCGCGAGGTGCAAGCACCTCGCGTGCTTGTGAAAAAAGCTAAAGCATTGCCCCTCTAAATCAAGTATTTGCGTGTTGCGCGAGGTGCAAGCACCTCGCGTGCTTGTGAAAAGAGAAATGGTATTTGCGTGTTGCGCGAGGTGCAAGCACCTCGCGAGCTTGTGAAAAAAAAAAAAAAAAAGTGGGGGGGGGGGTGATGGGGGGGGGGTTGCACAAGTATTTCGACTAAAGCATTGCCCCTCTAAATGAATCTGAAAAAAAAAATGTTCCAAGTCTCTTAGATTCCGAGATCCGCCTAAAGGGGGGGAGAAGGGGGGCGGGGGGGGGACTTTGAAAAATGGTTTTTACTTTACCGAGCCTCCTCTATACGAATCCGTAAAAAGAAAAAAATACGGGTCTCGTAGTTTTCGAGATACGATGGGGGGGGGGGAGAAGGGGGGGGAAAAGGGGAGGTTTGGCACTTTTCCCGTAGGTTTGAGAGTTACTTGTTTACGAATCTGTCAAAATATACCCACCTCCCCATCCACCATCTGGGAGAACAATTATGTCAATGAGTGAGTCAGTGAGTGGTAATCTAGCTTTATATAATATAACTAGTATTTGCGTGTTGCGCGAGGTGCAAGCACCTCGCGTGCTTGTAAAAAAAACTAAAGCATTGCCCCTCTAAATCAAGTATTTGCGTGTTGCGCGAGGTGCAAGCACCTCGCGTGCTTGTAAAAAAAACTAAAGCATTGCCCCTCTAAATCAAGTATTTGCGTGTTGCGCGAGGTGCAAGCACCTCGCGTGCTTGTGAAAAGAGAAATTGGTATTTGCGTGTTGCGCGAGGTGCAAGCACCTCGCGAGCTTGTGAAAAAAAAAAAAAAAAAAGAGGGGGGGGGGGGTGATGGGGGGGGGGTTGCACAAGTATTTCGACTAAAGCATTGCTCCTCTAAATGAATCTGAAAAAAAAAATGTTCCAAGTCTCTTAGATTCCGAGATCCGCCTAAGGGGGGGAGAAGTGGGGCGGGGGGGGGACTTTGAAAAATGGTTTTTACTTTACCGAGCCTCCTCTATACGAATCCGTAAAAAGAAAAAAATACGGGTCTCGTAGTTTCCGAGATACGATAGGGGGGGGGGGGGGAGAAGGGGGGGGAAAAGGGGAGGTTTGGCACTTTTCCCGTAGGTTTGAGAGTTACTTGTTTACGAATCTGTCAAAATATACCCACCTCCCCATCCACCATCTGGGAGAACAATTATGTCAATGAGTGAGTCAGTGAGTGGTAATCTAGCTTTATATAGTATAATAACTAGTATTTGCGTGTTGCGCGAGGTGCAAGCACCTCGCGTGCTTGTGAAAAAAGCTAAAGCATTGCCCCTCTAAATCAAGTATTTGCGTGTTGCGCGAGGTGCAAGCACCTCGCGTGCTTGTGAAAAAAAAAAAAAAAAAAAAAAAGAGGGGGGGTGGGTGATGGGGGGAGGGGTTGCACAAGTATTTCGACTAAAGCATTGCCCCTCTAAATTAATCTGAAAAAAAAAAATGTTCCAAGTTTCTTAGATTCCGAGATCCGCCTAAAGGGGGGGAGAAGGGGGGGGGGGACTTTCAAAAATGGTTTTTACTTTACCGAGCCTCCTCTATACGAATCCGTAAAAAACAAAAGATACGGGTCTCGTAGTTTCCGAGATACGATAGGGAGGGGGGAGAAGGGGGGTGAAAAGGGGAGGTTTGGCACTTTTCCCGTAGGTTTGAGAGTTACTTGTTTACGAATCTGTCAAAATATACCCACCTCCCCATCCACCATCTGGGAGAACAATTATGTCAGTGAGTGAGTCAGTGAGTGGTAATCTAGCTTTATATAATATAATATAATCCGATAAAAAACAATACTTGTCAAAAAACCAAGTCTCGCAACTTAGTTGTTCTACCCAGTTCTACCGTAAAAAGTTGTGAGATCCATGTAATACCAAGTCGGTTATTAATTTATTCAGTCCCTACTTAAGGGACCTTCTGTCTTAAGTTGTTACGTAATTATCTTACCTAACGACATCTTATAGTGACCATATCAATATTAAAAATCTTTACCGTTTTCAACCGACGACTAAAAGAGGAGGGTATCAATTCGACGCGTATATTTTTTTTTTATGTATGATCATCGATTACTCGAAGACGGCTGAACCGATTTGGAAAATTCTTGTATTGATTGAAGGGGTATACTTCGAAATTGGTCCCATTTTCATAAACGTCAGGATCTCATGATGGGATCATGGAGAAATCGAGGGAACTCTTCAAATATTATAGGCACACCTATAGCGTTTTGGGTATTTCTTATAGTACCTTGTGCAGTTGCTCTTGATAAGCACCATTTCAGGAAGTGGAACTGATGATGAAGACCCCAGATGGCCATCGAAACTACTCAATAATAAGTATTTCGTGGATTGCGATTCGATTACTTGAACATGGATGTTAAGCATTTTATGCTCGTCACAATGCATATGGTGATGTAGAGCTGATGGTGAAGTACCAGGAGAACTCCTCAACAATTAACGGCCCAGCATAGGGAAAAGCAATATTTTGTAAAAGTTTATAAGTAGTTGACATTTAGGCTCTTGTAACTAGGTAAATTAAAAATAGGCCAACTAAAAAGAGTGAAATAAAAACTTTTTACCAAAAAATTAAACCGACTCCCAAAAAACACTGCAAAGTGAAAAATAAGTTTAATTTCGGAAGCCGGTGCCAAAAACGAAAATACAAAACTAAAGACACCGACTACCGAAATTAAAGTTATTTTTCACGTTGCAGTGTTTTTAGGGAGTCGGTTTAATTTTTTGGTAAAAAGTTGTTATAATATGTAGTTTTGTTTGGATAAAAATGTTTTTATTAAAGTTAACTTGAAGTAAGAAACAATTGTTTAATTAACAAGAAGGGAAAGTAAAGGTACCACTTCCATTTCCCCAATATACAACCTTTTCTCATGAACTCTATGTTATTTATGGGTTAAAGCAATGTAAGCGTTCCTTCCTTACCTTGCGAAACTAATGGCTTCTGTCTAAGAGAGTGTATACCATCGAGTTTTATGATCTAAAACAAAACAGTGATGGCAAAACAGTAGTGAACAAAACGTTGCCCCACACTAAAAAAGAATCCTCTTCCGAAATGTTCTTACTTTACAAACGTTCGTCAAAACGTTCTGAAAGTTCTTAGTTGAGCTACGTAATAACTGACAAAGGCTTGCACTGTTTGAACCCGTCGTTTTTTTTTCCGCAAAAGAGCACGCTAGACATAAACCTACATGGTACTCATATAGTTTAATCAGTACGGATAGTATAAATAGACTTATAATAATAATAAAATTAAAACACGCGAACAAAGGGGCAAGCAGATGCTCCGATTATATATGTATGTATGTGCCATTATGGGGACGGAAATATTTATTATTTTCATAAAATCTCTTCTTCTTCACACAAAATTTTGGACGCAATTTTACATTCTTGAATAAGAAATGTCTTTATCTTGCGACTTCATCCGCTAAAAGAGAAAAAAATAAATAACGCAACAAACCCGTCCTTTCAGAATAAAAATAAAACAGAGTACAAGAAACCACTAAGTCACCGGAAGTAGCTGAAAACAGCGTCGCGTTTCCGCCACTAACCGCACCGGATGTTACTGGATTAGCAGGTGAAATGGCCGCTGAAAATTATGGCGTACTCACATACACGCGAAATGAAAACACGGAGCGAATTTTATTTTCAGGTTGTACTGAAAGTAAGTACCTACCTATGTATGTTTGTGGAAAAATGCTGGCAGTATATAGGGAAGAAAGTTTTATGGTTGAAAATGCAGTTTCGTCAGGAAGATCGGTTGCGAAGTATTGGTTAATTAAAAGATTAGATACGTTTAGATTATATTATAAAATGAGACCCTTATTACGTAGCATATAGTTTAATAAGTAAATATCTTCAGAAACCTAATTACGTACTAGATTTAGAACCTAATGGCCTGGCATGCGACGATGGCAAAAGACCGGACGGTATGTCTTTATTTCCATAGAAGATGGGTAGACATTTATAATGAGACGCAACTTATGTCGATACTCTTGCACCATTCCATCTTCCTAGCTCATCTTGCTGTGCTGACGCTGCTACTGCAGCTGCTGAGAACCTCAAACGGCAGAAATATAATAACCTTGTTGGTAGTTATATTTTCGAGTCACTTGGGGTTGAAACCTTGGGGTCGTGGGGTCCGAGTGCTCAAAAATTGTTTAAAGATCTATCCAGACGTCTAGTTGACACTTCACGTGACCCAAGGGATGGCTTTTACCTTGGACAGAGGTTAAGCATTGCTATATAAAGTGGCAATGCCGCCAGTCTTTTGGGCACATTACCCGTGAACGATGCACACGAATTTCTGGGCACTATATTTTAGTTTATTTTTAGATTTATATATGTAGGTTAGGGTTTTTACTTAAGTGTAATTACCTATGACTTTAAATAAAGTTAAGTACATGAATATAAAATCAATTCGATACCCCCAAGCAAGAACTCGGTAATGTGCCATTATGGGCTTTATGCTGTTACGTCAAATTTGGCATCTATGGACTGGACTACACCTTAGCAACTTTTTTTCAGATTTTTCCTAATGATGTTTACAAAGATATCATGACACACAAGATATTTTATGTCTATATGTATATAAGTTTAGGTATTTTCTTTTTATTAAATAACAAGGTTTTGAATAAAAGGAATTTCATATCAATATCAGTTACATTTTGCAAAAAAAATGCTTTCATTTAATACATCAATGACTTCAATATCCCACTCGTTGAACACATTTTTGTTAATATCAGTAAGTCTTTTCTCCTGTAAAATTTTAATTTTTCGATTACCGAGTTATTGCTTGAGAGCGTCGAATTATATTCTTAGCTGTTTCCACAGCTATGACTATAATTGTTGTACTTCCACATTGCTGTTACGTCCTGAAATGTGCCCAGAAGACTAGCAGCATTGCCTCGGTCAATGGAAATGAATAAATATTTCTTTAGCCAACAACGAGCCAGCGCAGTCACGTAAGGTATTAGACGGTCTGCAAGACATGTTCTTAAAAAGAAATAAAAAATAATAATTGCACGGGAATGGGCCGTAATCGTCCACGCGGGCCCAGCGCGGACTGGTGAATGTCACATTTTTTATAATTTTTATTTTTAAGATCTGTCACCTCACGACGTTTTTTTTACCATTCTAATAGCCATGATGGTGATGATAATTTTATTTTATTTTTTATTTTATTTATCAGGGTCAAAAACAGTTACATGCCAAGCTTAATAATAGAATCTTAAATTAACAAAACAATTAGATATAATGTTATATTTAATCTATTCTATATTTATGTTACTACACAATACATGTAACCCACACCATTGTCCACGAAATCACAAAAAAATATTAAAAGAAAACAGACATAATAGTTTGCTTCACAAATGATTATTAATAAAAAAGTATATAAAATGAAATACTCTGAATAAAATATATTTCTTTTTCGTAGTTCAATGTTAAAATACCAACTGGAGGTACTTAAACAATTCTTAATTAAAGTTGTTTTACAGCTGATCTTCTAAGCCGTTAGTAATTAATACCAAGATCTCGTTACTAAGTGAAGCTATTTTTTTTAATCCCGCTTACTGATGAGGCGATTTGCTGGAGATTTTTTTACACTAATGGTGGGTTAAATGTTTCCTTTTATTTATATTTTAAAGTGTATTAAACAAGCAAGATCGCGCGTTGAAATGAGTTGGTAAGCTACAAGATCTGTACCTACTAGAAGAATAATTTTCATGCTAAAATCAATGTATACTATCAGTTTTTAAAGTTTTATATTTTTGAGTATTATATAAAATTATATACATTATACCATACATATTATATACATATATATCACAGTAAGTTGATTTAATAAGCTAGTATTATCCTATATATATAATGCATTTGTAACCCTAGCGATTATTGTTTTCATGTATAGTATCCAATTATTAATCTGTGAACAGCGTTGTGGGCTGCAATATTGTTTATAGTGTTTTGTGTATTTATTGTTTCTATGTTTTATATTGTGGCTGTTTGTTGTTCCTCTTGAATAAAATAAAATACCTTTTTAACACGCTGTTATTAGGTCGAGCTGCAATAAAATAAAAACTTACAATAAAATAAACTATGTAATAAAATTACACGCACTATTAATTTTTGTATCATCATTAAACTTGGCAATTATATGTAGATTAGATGACAATACAATATATGGCACCATCGAGTTGGTCTGATGATGGAAAAGGAGGGCTACTAGTAAACGTAAAG
Source organism: Tholera decimalis (assembly GCA_943138885.2). Lineage (NCBI taxonomy): Eukaryota > Metazoa > Arthropoda > Insecta > Lepidoptera > Noctuidae > Tholera > Tholera decimalis. The sequence continues at coordinate 7,070,993 of OW964565.2, read as the reverse complement.
TTTTTGGTTTATTAAATTACTAGCTGTGCCCGCGACTTCGTCCGCGCGAAATAGTGACTATCAGCAGCATTTTTAATTTTTTAAACTAATTATTTTGAAAATAAAACTCATACGTCATTTGAATGTCGTATTTATTAATATCTAATCAAAAGTCTAAAAAGTAAGTTTCAAGCTTCTAGCTTTAAAAATGACGTAATTTCCATACGAAGTTTCATCCCCTATTTCAACCCTTTACAGTCCTTTTTTCTCATTAGAAAGCAGCCTATGTCCTTTCTCAGGTTCTAGACTATGTCCGTAAAAATTTCATTAAAATTGATTCAGTAGTTTAGGCATGATTGCGTAACACACAGACAGACAGAGTTACTTTCGCATTTATAATATTAGTAAGGATAATTTATTTATTTCGGTTGGTAAATGATCTAATGACTATTATGGCTGTATAATAAAAACCCATCCTATTCCTTCAATTGCCTATTCGCTTCAGGGCCTAGGTATCTCGGTAGAACATCTCCGCAACTCCAACGGAGTTCCGGAGATATTCAACCAATGTCACTTTCAGGCCTTTTTACTTATATGCTGATGGCTCTGAGGCGTGCGTGGAACACTACTGGTCCTTACTGAACGGTGAGATATCCCTGCTCACCGTTTGCAAGCTACGACGCTTATGATCAGCTCGCTACCATATAATGCTTCAATCAATCAATACATACTAAGTGGTGAAATAAAATTTTAATCTATATAAGTTTTTTTAGGACTGGTGTAACAGTGCAAGCTCCATTTAAGGTGGTCCCCTCATGTCTAAAGATTGCTGTCAGTATCAGAGTATATTATCTAGAATGGATAATCTCCTATAGAATTTGAGAAAAGTTGAGTCTTCAAAAAAGGAGGTTCTCACATCGTCTTGAACTTTTTTTTTTTTATGTATGTTACCTCATAGCTCGGAGACGGCTGGACCGATAATACGAAATCAGGATCTGATGATGGAATCCTGGAGAAATCGAGGGAACTCTTCAAATATTATGGGCACACCTATAGCGTTTTGGGTATTTCTTATAGTACCTTGAGCAGTTGCTTCCAAAAAGTACCATTTGGGGAAGTTGAACTGATGATGAAGACCACAGATGGCCACTGAAACTCTCCAATAATAAGTATTTCGTGGATTGCGATTCGATTACTTGAGTAGGGATGTTAAACACTTTATGCTCGTCACAATACATATGGTGATGTAGAGCTGATGGTCAAGTACCAGGAGAACTCCTCAAAAATTAACGGCTATGCATTGGGAAAAGCAACATTAAGTAAAAGGTGATAAGTTGTTGACATTATGGCTTTTGAAACTAGATAAATTACAAACCGACCCACTAAAGAGCGTGAAAAAAAATTTTTGCAAAAAATAGAACCGACTTCCATATCAAAACACTACAAAGCCAAAAATAACTTTAATTTCGAAAGTCGGTGTTATTGGTTTTGGATTTTCTTTTTTTTCTCACACCGCCTTCGAAGTCGATTCTATTTTTAGTTAAATTTTTTTTTTACTTGATCAGTCCATCTTGTCAAGTAAACCGACATCTATTAACAATTAAAATAACTAAAGTATTAAATTTTCAAAGTTGATTTTGCATGCGTTATTGAGACAATTAATAAACTACGTATGTTGATATAATGTTACTGTAACTCTGGTCCAATAAAATTTATTCTTATTCTTATAAAAAAAATAAAAAAAAAAATGTTTGCTTTATAAACGAAGTAATGAACCTTTCCATTACCTCACCATTGACAAAATTGGTCGAAAAAATCGGGTCAAACTGACCCACTGTCATTCGCCGCGTAATTTCACGTCATTTGTTAGTTATGGCTACGAGTTATATTAGTTATAACTTGGTACGTCATAAACACATCTATTTTTTCATTCTAGATGAGCCCACTCTTGACATCGATCACGCCTGATGGTAAGCGATAAATGTGGTCTACGAAGAAACCAGCAAGCCCAAAAGATGCCTGTTCACTCTTGCTTTAAAGGGTGAAAGGTTAAAAGTGGCAGGAATACAGAAGGAAATAAAATAAAAAATTTATTTGAATTAGGCCAATGTTTCCTTTCTAACTACTCTGAGAAGAAACACCGAAACAAACTCAGAGGTCAACGTCTCTTTTAAAGTCGTAATGGTCAAGTCATATGAAAAACAAGTAGTTTCGTGTCTTTGGTGCTCTTTTGAGGAAATAAGCACACAGATTTAAGTGAACCTATCCAGACAGTGCAAGCAATACTCAGTTATCGTGTAGCTCAACTTAGAACTTAAGGAGCTCAACGATTTGACGAACAATACCAAAGTAAGGACATTTGGGTAGGTCACACAAGTACTAAAACTGCATATTTATATCAGATATCATTAAAGAAATTATAATAACACAAAGAAGAAACAATAACCTACATAGTCCTCACATTCACAATAATGAAATATAAAACAGTAAAAAAGTACAATTATACAATACTTTAGAAAGCAAATATTCAAGTCTCACTTAGCAAAACATCATTTTTTTTTTAATAAAAAATTCCCTCGTATATCACTGGTGCAGCTCATTCCTAAACCTTTTTGTCCTCAATATAATTTTTACTGTGTAAAAACTTTCTGACATAACAAACAACAAACACCTTGCCTAACTTTCATCAAAGTTATACCCAGTCCTCACTTCATAAACCAAACACAGCAACACCTGTAGAACATCAACAACTATTTCCCAGTAACCTGCCCTCAAACTGCACAGTATTTTCATGCATTAAATCTTTTCAGTCCACTATTCGGCACGTTTTGGTAGCAGTATAGCAGACGCTGTTTGCGTGCACTGTTTAAGCAGGATTACGTTGGTATGCTGGGTGCACCTGTGTAATGGCTAAATGATGTGTGCTGTGTGAATGTGTCAACTCAGTGTCTTGTTTGGCTTTGCCAATATCCTTGAGCAATTTTGTTCGATAAAGTATTCGGTAAATAATAAGCACACAGGTTTACCTAGTTCAAGCACATGTATTTAATTACCTTAAGCTAAGCATGACCTTGAGTATACATCTAGTTGTAAGAAAATTTGAATAAATGATTTGATTTGATTTGATTACATAATCAATCTTTACTCTATACTAACAAAATTATAACTACGAAATTTTATATGTATGGATGTATTCATATTTTTTACCCAACCTCAACGGGTCTGGATGATATCTGGCATAGAGATTGATTATTAAGACTCGAATATGACCTCTTCCAGACTTTGTTTTAAGTCTTAACTAAATTCCGTATAAGTCTCAATTTGCTTCGCCATGTAAAAATTTGGACCCTCAAACCAGATGCACATGCTATCAGTCTGCCTTTGAAGTTTTTCTATTATAATTTAAGCTATTTTCTAAAATCTCGTTCACACTTGGTCAACTTTTACCACTTTCCATTACCTTCAGCAATGTTTGTGCTTGCCAGATAGTGTGCTTCTGTGAAAAATTGTCTGATGACTGTGACAGAGGTTGTACACAAATAGCCAAACATCTATGTTTGGCTGTTTGTGTAAAAGTGGCAAAGACCCGGTTTTTGTAAAGTTAATTAGCACAAAAATTTACTTATCTGCTGTTAAATCTTAAAAAACACCACTTAAAAACACCACTTAAAAAACACCATGTAATATAGTCGAGAAATATTTACAACATCATAAGATAGTAAACATTCTAATTTTTGTTTATTCAGCACTACTGAAAAGGTTTCCTTAATTCAAATTTTCTTGCCGAGTTCTCATTAACGTAACATTTATTGTAATAAAAAACAAACAAATGTTCCTAATTATTATAATTAAATAATAATAATAACTTAAGTACTCTCTTACTCGTACTTAACTTAATCTCTTGTCAAGAGCCATTTACGTTGCCAAAAAGAGAAGCGAGCCGAGAAGATTATCATCGTCTTATTTTAGGAGAACGTAGAGAACCTTATTGATATAATATTTGGACTAATATTATATTTTTATTATATAACCAGCAGTCGCGTGGGGCCTTACTCCCGTGGATTTTATCACTATAGAAACATAACCTTACTTTTTTGCAGTCCAGCCAAAAATGGCCTATTACCTTCCTTAAGCTTCAAGCTACTTCCATACGAAATGTAATCCAAAACCACTCAGTACTTTCAAAGATGTGCGTGTCAAAACAAACAAATCGACTTTTCCTATTTAATTTATTGTACACCAAAAATTGAAATACACCTAATTAACAATAGTTCTGAAACTTTGGTTACAATGGCGGTTTTATCACTGAGAGTGATACCTTCCAGACAACCTTTGGAAACACGGCATCAAAATAGAAAAACTAGTTCAAATATATAGGTAAATATAATCCGATAAAAAACAATACTTGTCAATAAACCAAGTCTCGCAACTTAGTTGTTCTACCCAGTTCTACCGTAAAAAGTTGTGAGATCCATGTAATACCAAGTCGGTTATTAATTTATTCAGTCCCTACTTAAGGGACCTTCTGTCTTAAGTTGTTACGTAATTATCTAACCTAACGACATCTTATAGTGACCATATCAATATTAAAAATCTTTACCGTTTTAAATAAATAGATTCACTCGGCCATCGCATGATAACACAATATATCTCACAAGTAATACATATATAAATTAAATTGTTTATTGCGAAAAATTTAAGAATTATAACGAGTCAAAGTTTCTTAATTTTGTCACTCACTGACTGACTGACCGATCATCATCAAATCTAATTTATATATGTATAAGACAGAAGGTCCCTTAAGTAGGAACTGAATAAATTAATAACCGACTTGGTATTACATGGATCTCACAACTTTTTACGGTAGAACTGGGTAGAAAAACTAAGTTGCGAGACTTAGTTTTTTGACAAGTATTGTTTTTTATCGGATCTCATTGCTTTTTGTAGAAAGTCCTACTTTTTTCCTTTCCGGTACCTTCTACTTCTTGTATACCAACAACGAATTTTCTTAAAGCCCTCTCTCTGTCTTATGAACTTTTCTTATTTTTGTAGGTAGCCTTCCTTTTTTTATTTTCCGGTACTACCCAACGAGCACATTAGTGGAAATAGCAGCCTATTTTGTTACTTTGGGCTGTAAAATAGCGCTTTAAGGGTTCAAAAAGCAGTTCAGAGTTGCATATCTGCATCCGTAAACGTCTATAGTTATAAAAGTTACTTAAGGTGCTATAAGCTGAATCAAATACTACCCTAGCCTTCACAGTAGTCCACGGTAGAACTCATTTACCACTTACACCTTTATATGAGAGTTACGAAGGTCATTCTGCCACTCACAGATGCATAGTAGTTTCCATTGTAACTTGTATAGCTTATAGTTATAGTAACCACTATTATACTGCTATAAGTTTCATTATAGAAATAATAGAAACTCTTATGCATACTATAGTTACAAAAAAATCATCAGTGTAACTAAGGCCTTTAGTAGCAATAGTCATTCCTTGCAGGCTCAATCCATTCGCCATTTTACAGCCGCTTTTGTAACTATTATAAAACATTTAATAAAATGGATGCTAAACGAATAAGTTTGTAACTAGATCTTATTTATTTATTTATTTATTATATACTTTATTGTACACCTTACAATACACTTAAGGATACAAATAATTAATCTTATAACCTCAAAAACAGGAAAATAGGAGCTTTTTGTGGCTGTGAGTTGCACTAGGGGAACAAAAATCACTGGAAGCGTTAGAAGGGTGAAAATTAGCGCTATGATTCTCAAAAGGGAGTTATTAGAGCTCAAACTGCAGGTTATGACTACATTACAATGACGCCATGATTTTTTAAGAAACCTTATAATTCACTTGCAAAATTGAGTTGATATACATTGGTTTTTCAGTTAAATGTGCATTAAATGTACCGGCAAACAATCGGCCACTTGCAAATAGTAAGTTATCGACACGTAAAAATACGGAAATAAAATTTATTCTGTATAACAAATGAAAAATATCACATATCTTTTGTTAATTTTTTAAATATCATAAAAGCGCGTTAAAATTACTCGAAAATTATCTTATATATCTACAGTAAACTGGACAGCGTTTTAAGTATCTTTATATATCTCGCTAATACAGAATACAAACATTTACTTCTTTTTGTTTTATTTTCATGATGGCGACGAAAATATTACAAACAATGTCAACTGAAGATATACAATAAAGAACTATAATCAATTCATTCGTTCAAAGTAGTTCAAAATCATTCAAAAGTAGCACTACGAGAGCTTTAGTATAGCGTTAATAAATCGTTATAGATATTAAGGAACCTTTATGCAACCGTTGTGCAGGTTAAATGGAACTTTAGGTTGCATAAAATGGCGCCCAAATAGCGCTAAAGCGGCTGCTTTAAGTCTGCAGTAGACGCTCTACCGCTTACGTCTATTACCATAAGTAATAATCGGATACGCTCCAAAGCTCTAATGCAGCCCATTTGTGCTAGTTGGGTACTTCTTGAACTTCAGCTAAAGTTTTTTTCAAAGCCCACTCCCTGTCTCTATGGATTTTTTTCGGAGGCTTTGATACGCACATATGAATACGCACGTACGTCTTTTGCATTAGTTAGTAATAATTAATGCCGCACTCGTCAAACGTCTCGGTTAAATTTAATCCATAAGTAAGTAATTATGCAATTTCGGGCAATTTACTCTACTTAATAATCCCCAATACTCTTAATACTTCTTGCTTTTTTATTCCGTTGACCATTTAACAAGTTACCTTTGAGCATAATTATTATATCTAGGTACCTATCTACACTGGAAGACACGGTGGAGCATATTGTCGAGGTGTGCCCTGCATGGGTGGAGCACCGTCGTATCCTCGTAGAGGCGATCGGCGGCGGTGACTTCTCGCGCCCTGCTCTGGTTTAGACCATGGTACGAAGCGAGAGGGAATGGGATGCAGTCACCTCCTGCTGCGAAGCAGTCATGCTAGCGAAGGAGGAGGCCGAACGTGCGAGGGAGAGGCAACTCTCTTCCTCACGCCCCAGCCGCCAAGGGAGACGCCCCGGGCGTCGTGGATCGCGAGTCGATTTCGGGCCACCGTAGGCGCGAGCCTGTGGATGGCGAGTAGGGGTCGCTTACAGTCCGGTAAGGACTAGGCCCGGGTCGGCGGCGCGTCGTGTTCCATGCGCGCCTCAAAAAGCTGTCAATACCAGTGACGGGGCCTCATAGGGCCATTGCCTGTCGGGGTTTGCGGGAAAGTTCCATCGAGATACCGCGGCCCCGGAACTTTAGGGCTTCCGAAGGAACAGGGTGGGTTTTTAGTCAGTAGAATTCTGATACACCCGAGCGGAAGACGTCATTCGATGATATTTTTCACCAAGAAAAAAAAAGTACCCATCTACATCTATTATTTCATTATATTATACAGGTACACTGATTAATTAACTGCAAATGTATTTTTGTAATCCTATATATTTATATGGGATTACAAAGTTATTTATGCAGTTGATGTATCTAGAAAACTGGAACGAAATTGAAAAATATTATAGTTTTTCCTTGATTCATATACTAAACACTAATTGTATTCTAAATTTGAAGCTTCTATGTCTGCTAGAAGTGCCTTAGACTTTTGATGATCGGTCAGTCAGTGAGTGACAAAATTAACAAAATTAAGGAAATTTGACTCGTTATAATTCTTAAACTACTGGTTCAAATTGAATGAAATTTGAAATATACCGTGTTTATACAATGCCTGTTTGGTTCCTGAAAATTCAGGGTTCTAGTTTTATCCACAACGAAGTTATAGGGGGTCGAAAATGGCCTGAATTGCTTCGAGAAAAGAATGGTACGGCCGTGCCGCTTTTTTGCTCGACTTGGCGGGGACACTGCCGTGCCCCCAGATACATAATGTACATAAAATATATGAATATAATGTGTTCTTTACCATCGTGTGGAAAGAAAACAAAGGAATAATCATAAGTTTGGAAGAAAATGATTGGAAAACAAACTTTTAAAAGCAGCGAGTGACTGAGCTTGTCTTAGTGACAACGGCAATGCATTCCACAAACGAATAGCATGTACCGTATATTAATGTTTGTAAAATTTTAGGGAATGTGTTGTCATCAAAAGTCTAAACTTCTATGAAGATCTAAAATCTTTTATATGTGTGTCATGAAGGAACTTAAAACGTTCTTAGAGATAAAAGAGAGTTGTTGGATTGAAATTGATGATCACCAGCAATAAAATATTTGAAAATTATTCAATTTGATAGACCATTTACGAAATGTTGGAGACTACCGTTGAGATTCAAAGAGTTAGCATCGTATTTGTTCTGTCTCCGTAAAATCTGTAAAAAAAGTGGTTAAAAGTTGATCAATCCATTAGTGCTGTGTATCATTTTAAAGCTTGTGAAACGGACTAAAAAGTGATATATATATATAACATATCTGGACTCCATCGGTACCGTGAGTAAACAGTGAAAAACTTTTAGAAAAAATGTGCAATGACTTGCGTCCCTGACCTAGGGCAACCCGCACAACCCGTTCGGCTGCTTCTACGCACACACGCACAACGCTTACACGTGTAGTACACTGGGCGCTTGTTCTAACATCTTGAGCTTATGCTACGCGTTTATAGCAGACTTAGCTTACGCCACGCTTCCTTGGAATAACGTAACTGCATTCTTACCGTCGTCGACCTAGATCGTGGTGCGGTCTCTCATGAAAAATGAGATGCGGATTCTGCACTTGACAATAGTTGGCGCTACTATTAACAAATAAACTACATAATATTTTTATTTTTACTCATACTATCTAAACAAGATGCCAAAAGTGCAAAGATCACCTCCACCTGCTGCAGAGCCACGCGCCACAACAAATGTATTAGACTCGAAAAAGGCAGCGACTACTCCAGACCATACTGGCACCAGCAACGTCTCCTTTCGCACGAAGCGGCCGCGTGTGGCCGACTCACCTAACAATCTACCAGCTGAAGAGAATGCAAGTGACGAAGACGCGTTTCTGGCTCATGAAAGTCAACAACACTCTTTAGATGGGAAACTTATCGCAACCATTCGCCGTGACATTGAATCTGTTGTTGCCTCTCAGTTACAGGTATCATTTAAAGCGTACTTTGAGGATGAATTTATTAAAATTAAAGACAGTCTTAAATTACTCAGTGAATTGAAGGATTCGGTAAATTTTATGAGTCAAACGTTTGATGAAATAAAGGCTGAATTTAACAGTAACAAGGAGACTATAAAGCAACTACGTTCAGAGAATGACACTCTCAAGACTGTATCGGACTTATCGGAGCGTGTAAACTCCCTAGAGCAGTACTCCCGGCAGGATAATATAGAAATCAATGGTATTCCCGAAAACAAAAGTGAAAATCTTCTTAGTACCGTATTACAGCTGGGGAACGTGATATCTCACAGCATCCAAGAGCAAGACATCCTATCTTTTGCGCGTATCAGGAAATTGGATTCCCAGAGTGAACGCCCTCGCTCTGTTGTTGTTAAACTGAGTAGTACTAGAATCCGAGATGGGATCCTTGCATCTGTCACTAAGTTCAACCGGGCTCATCCACAGGAGAAACTAAATTCCTCCCACTTAGGATATGGCGGCATTAAAAAGCCGGTCTTTGTTTCTGAACACCTATCACCCTTAAATAAAGCTATTCATGCGGAGACAAGAAAAATGGCACGTGAGAAAGGTTACAGGTACGTCTGGGTTCGCGACGGACGTATTCTTGTTCGTAAGGATGACGGTGCAAGTGCTAAGCAAATAAAATCCCTGCAAGCTATCTCATTGTTGTAAGGGGATTAAAATCTACGCGAATACAAAACCGTGAGCTATGTAATAAAATTCACAATTTACTATCAAAACCTAAGAGGTATGCGAACCAAACTCCACGACATAAATATGGCAGTCAGTGTTACCCAGTATGACGTCATTGTAGCGACTGAAACCTGGCTCAAAAGCAACATCAGTGACGGTGAGATCTTCGATACCTCATACAATATCTATCGAAGGGACAGAGCCACTAGTGCCTTGGGATGTAAAGAGGGCGGCGGAGTACTGATCGCAGCATCCAAAAAGTTTGACTCTGCCCGTGCTTGTCAATGGGAAACAACAGCGGAAGACCTCTGGGTCAGACTGAAATTAAATAATGGGAAGAAAATCAACATCTGCGCTGTATATCTACCCCCACCAGTAACTCAACAGCAGCTGGACTCCTTCCTGGATGTAGCATCGAGCATAATGGACCCGACAGGAGAAGAGGTAGTTATACTTGGCGACTTTAACCTCGGCTCCATAAACTGGGAACTTGATCCTAGCATCACTAATGCAACTATAACTGTTCCTTCTAACTACAACAATAGTCTAGGTTTTTCGTTAGTTGATTTCAGGTCTCTAAACTCATTGCAACAGTGTAACTCTGTAAAGAATTATAAAAATAGAATTTTAGACTTGGTTTTATCAAATGTGCTGACAGGAGTAGTAAAAAAATGTGAAACCCCAATTTGTAGAGTTGACGAACATCATCCACCGTTAGAAATAGATTTTCAGTTTGTAACGGTCGCTACCCTAAAATCTAAACAAACAAACTCCTTTAACTTCCGAGCGGCCGACTACGGATCAATCAATAGGAAACTTAGCGATGTTGACTGGAGACAGCTACTGGAATCCTGTTCTCATGTTGACCATATGGTCACTACTCTTTACGATCACTTAAATACCATCATAAATGAGCTCGTTCCTAAATGGAAGCGTCTTAACTGCAAATATCCACGGTGGTATACCAAATCTCTAATCAAAATCCGGAACGAGAAAGAGAAACTAAGGGACCGTTTTAGGAAGTACGGTAACCCCCGTGACGAGATCGAATATATAATTCTTAACGACCGGGCACGTGCTCTTATTAAAGATTGCTATAAGAACTATGTCTATAGAATGGAAAGCAATTTTCGGTACAACCCAAAAACTTTTTGGTCCTTTGTCAAAGCTAAAAACACGCGATCGTCCACAATTGATAAAACTGAACGATTCGGTGGCTACCAAGGGCGAAGATATTTGTAATATTTTTGCTTCGCAATTCTCCTCGACCTTTACTACGGTTACCAGTAATGGTGGACCATCCACTTTGAGCTCACATAGGTTTCCTCAACACACTCTCAGCAAAGTTCACTTTACTGAAAGAGATGTCCTTAAAGCCCTTCAAAGGCTAGATATAACAAAAGGTGCCGGTCCCGATGGGATACCTCCGATCTTCATCCATAAATGTGCTCGCTACCTGGCCCTCCCACTGACTCTAATATTCAATAGGTCCCTAACTACTGCCCTTTTTCCGTCAGAATGGAAAAAAGCAAATGTGGTCCCAGTGTACAAAAAAGGAGACAGATCTGATGCGACAAATTATCGTCCCATTTCAATGCTCTCTATTTTTTTCAAAGTGTTTGAGTGCCTAGTATGCCCCATCCTAATAGCCCACATAAAAGTACAGATTGCACCACAGCAACACGGGTTTTGCAGCAATAAGTCAACCACAACCAACTTAGTGTCCTACCTGAATGATCTGTCCGCTTCCGTGGATGCTGGTCTACAAGTTGATGCCCTTTATACCGACTTCAGTAGCGCCTTCGACAAAGTTGATCATCGAACGCTGATATTGAAGCTGGAAAACCATGGTGTTCATGGAAATCTCTTGGACTGGTTTAGATCATACCTTGATAAGCGGAAACAAAGGGTGGTGGTGGAAGGTTATCACTCCTCAGAATATGCTGCCACATCTGGAGTGCCACAGGGATCGCATGCTAGACCTATTTTATTTACAATATTCGTAAATTATTTACCAGACTGCTTTCGCCATAGTCAGTGCTCACTTTACGCAGACGACCTAAAAATTTATCGCAAAATTGGCTCACTCGAGGATGCAGAGTTACTTCAATGCGACCTCAACTCATTGCAGTCCTGGTGTGACATGAACGGTATGGTACTAAATGTCAACAAGTGTCATCATATCACATTCACGCGTAAAAAACACATAATATCAACGCACTATACACTCGCAGGTACTGCACTGCGGAAGGTAGAGACCATTCGAGATTTGGGTGTACTGTTTAGTGGTAACCTTTCATTTAATCCCCACTTCGACCAAATTATCGCAAAAGCGGCTAAAACGACGGGATTTATTAAGAGAACCTGTAGGGAATTTAAAAGCACGATCGCCCTAAAAACACTGTACACTTGTCTGGTCCGTAGCACGTTGGAATATGCATCCCCGGTCTGGAACCCAATTTATAATGTCCATACAAACCGTATTGAAAGAGTCCAACGTAATTTCACGAGTTACCTCAGATTTAAAGACCACAGTTGTCCTTACAGAGCCGACTACACGCAGCGTTTGCGACACTTCAAACTGCATTCTCTACAAGAACGTAGAACTTTAGCTGACATGGTTCTATTATACAAAATTGCTAACAGCTTAACATCTACTCCCGATCTGCTTGAAAAAATGTACTTAGAGGTACCCCGCCGGGGCATGGTCAGATCGGTGAGAATAGTTAGAACATTCGCTAGCAGAAGTTGTCGCACTAACCTTGGTCGTTCCGCTCCGCTGAGTAGAATGATGAGCACGTACAACGGGATCTGCTCTAACAGCCAAGTCAACATCGACATCTTCTCAGACTCACTAGCCCAACTTAAGTCGAAAATTATGAAATCAATAGATGATCCGTAGTCCCTTTTATTTTAATTTATTTTTTTCTTTAGAAGTTTAGTCATATTATTTTATTATTTTATTTTATTTAAGTGTTTTAGTTATTATTTAATTTTAAGTTTAGTATTTTGTAAATCTGTACTAATTTTTAATTTTATATTAATTTGACATTCATTTTACAATTCAAATAAGTTAATTTCTGTTAATTTAATTCAATATTAATCTTATAATTTTAATTCATAAAATTAAACCCAATCAATTTATATTTATGTCGTTATAATTCTGTCTATAAATTATTCTTAATTTGTTAATGTAATTTTTTCTTTACATTTATTTTATAATACTTTTAATTAATATTCACAATTATATTGTAAAACTCGTTTTGTGTAAGATGTGCATGCCTGTAAGTGACTTATTTACACAGGACCCTTAATGTCACAATTTATATTATTACATTTGTAAATAAGTTGTTAGTGTGCCTTATAAATAAATAAATAAATAAATAAAAAATGTTTCATTTTTCTGTCTTTATAGCAAGTAATGTTAAATACTGTCTCCACTAGCAAAATGTAATTGGATGGGCGGTAATGCAACGTATGCGACTTAGAAGTTTTCGGTTACACAATTGACGGGAACCGGCGCTGGTTGGAACAAAAGATAAGAGTCCAGCGTCGTATAGGAAAGGCAGCACTAACCTTGATAATCCAGGATATTCAGGACTGCCAGCACTCTGATCACAGTTCACCACCACAGTATAACCGTTCTTCTGCTACGAATTGGTCGCACAAAACGACGCGACCGTTCGAATGCGATTCGATGCGTTTGTGCTCTAACGCGACTCGACAGCCATTGAAGGTCCGATCGTCCATCGGAAGATCCAGACGCGATCGATTTTTCTAGAGCGGTATAGTCTCTCTCCCTCACTCTCGAATAGACGAAGGTCTAGTGCAAGGGAGAAAGGATAATATGCGGAAGGGGAATGTCTAACCAATTAGCGATTATGCGTGTTGCCAATAATTAAAAATATAAACGAAAAGAATCGTATATCAGCGCAACCATTCCCCCGGGCTTGAAGGGATGCCTTCAAGAGTGAGGCAAACCACAAGAAAACGAATCTATTCGATAATTACTATCCTATAACTACGAAACTAAATACCTAATAACTAATATTAACCTAACCTTAAAGACGAATTAAATAAACTACTGGTTAGGCAATGGGCAAAGACGCACCACGGGACGCAAGTAGGATCCAGTGGTTGTCTTAACCCGAACGATACGAGTGACTCCGGTTGAGTCAGGGAAAATTTCCTCCACGACACCCAAAGGCCAGTGTAGTGGGGGCGAGTTGTCGGATATAAGAATCACGACCGTGCCGACAGAGACCGGATCGACCGGCGTGTTCCATTTGCGGCGAGATTGCAAAGTATGGAGATATCCAGTTCTCCAGCGCTTCCAAAACGACTGTACTAACTTATCTAGTAGCTCGTGTCTAGCAGTAAGAGTTCTCTCGTCTATTTCCTCGGCAGGCAAGTATTTCAGAGGCGTGAGATTCAAAAAGTGCGCTGGAGTCAATGCGAGCGGCTCTGAAGGATCACTAGAGAGTGTCCTACAAAGAGGTCTAGTGTTCATTACCGATTCTATTTGAATAAGAACGGTACTTAACTCTTCAAACGACAGAATAGTATCGCCTATGACCCGATATAGGTGTGACTTTAAACCTTTAATATTAGCTTCCCAATTGCCGCCAAAGTGACTAGCCGTCGGGACATTGAGTGACCAATCTATTCGATTTATAGCTAATGTATGACCATATTCCGAATTATGGTACTTCGAACAAAGAAATGCGTGAAGTTCCGAGAGTTTCCGTTTAGCGCCTATGTAATTAGTCCCGTTATCGGAATAAATTCTACTAACCGGGCCACGCCTTGACAGGAACCGTTTAAAGGCGCCCATAAAACTAGCTGTGCTAAGATCCCCAGCGAGCTCTATGTGCACCGCGCGTGTAGTCATGCAGACGAACAGACACACGTAGGCCTTGGTGGAGCGAACACCTCGACCGCGAGACATCGTAACCTTAAACGGACCGGCGTAGTCCGTGCCCGTGTGGACGAATGGCTTAGCGGTTTGAACGATACGACAAGAGCGATGATCGGCCATCTCAGGAAAGCTCTGCTTAGGGCGCAGCCGAAAGCAGGGAAGGCACTTATGGATCCTATTCCTAATTAAATTGCGTGCAGAAAGGATCCAATACTTCTGACGCAAGAGCGACATTAGCAGGTCGGGACCTGCGTGACAGTTCAATTTATGATGATAATCGACTAACAAATTCAAAACGAGGTCCTTGCTTGGAAGCAGAATGGGATGTTTCCCATCATAACTTAAATCCGAGTTTCTTAAACGGCCTCCGACTCTAATGAGTCCGTCTTCGAGAAACGGTTTTAAGTGTCGAAAAGCAGGACTACAATGTTTGCCTTTCCTGAGTTTAACCAATTCAGTGGAGAAATAAAAGCGTTGAAGCTCGCGAAGTATGAGCAATTCAGCGAAGTTGTAATCCGCTGCCGTCATGCGGTAACCAATAGGCAATAGTTTAGTGAAACGACAAATGTAAATTACTACTCGAAGTAATTTACTCCAAGACGAGATACGATCGACCAAAGAAAGAATAGTAGATCTTTCGGTTGGTGTAGCGGAGAGCAACGAATGTTTCTTCTCTTCAGGCACTTCGCATACCGAAGAGGGATTGAAGGGGACGACAGGCCACTTTGAAACGTCTAAGCTGGCCCACGGAGGACCACTGAACCAAAGCGGATGATCAATGATTTGGGAAGGTGTGAGCCCACGTGACAGACAATCTGCGGGATTGTCCGTACCGGACACGTGATACAGGTTTTGTGGCGATAAGTCGTCCTGTATTTTCGAGACTCTGTTGGCCACGAAGGTGTTCCACCGATGGGGCGACGAATGTACCCAACAGAGAGCGACTGTTGAATCCGAAAATGCGAATATGTTGCGAAATATAATGCGGTTTTGACAAGTGACTACGACATTTTTTATGAGTTGAGCTAGCACAAGAATAGCGCACAGCTCCAGACGAGCAAGAGAAACGACCTTTTTAGGGGAGACCTTCGACTTAGCGGTCAACAACCTAACGATATTGCCAACACTATTTTGAACGTGGAAGTAAATAACCCCCCCGTATGCTTTCTCACTGGCGTCCGCGAAAGCCAATATAGTAACCACACTATCGCCGACGATACCAACGTGACGTGGGATCCTTATATTACAGAGCAAGGGAAGCTCTTCTTTGAAGCGAATCCACAGCCTGACTATATCTTCAGGTGGAGTATCATCCCAGTCACAATCAGACAGCCAAAGCTGCTTGATTAGAAGTTTAGCGTACAGGACAACAGGTGCGACAAATCCCATGACGTCCCATATTTTAGCGACACACGACAATATTGTACGCTTAGTACAAATCTGAGCGGGAGTATTAATTTTCATGCCGAAGTTGTCCGACGTAGGTGACCAACACAAGCCCAGTACTTTATGTTGGTCGGACTCATCGAATTCCTTGACAACTGGCAGGCGGTGCGAGGGTGGGATCGAATCTAATACGACTTGGGAATTACTGGTCCACTTAACTAGCTCAAATTGACCAGCCTTCATGAGACCTATCATTTCCGAAGCGGTGGAAATGCCCTCGTCTTCCGTGCGAACGGAATGGACGTAGTCGTCCATATACAACCCCGCAGCGACAATATCTTTGG
Source organism: Tholera decimalis (assembly GCA_943138885.2). Classification (NCBI taxonomy): domain Eukaryota; kingdom Metazoa; phylum Arthropoda; class Insecta; order Lepidoptera; family Noctuidae; genus Tholera; species Tholera decimalis. The sequence continues at coordinate 7,054,532 of OW964565.2, read as the reverse complement.
CCTGAGGGTAGGAGTCACCCTCATCCTCAGCCAACTGCTTAATAGTTCGAAGTGCATGAAAGGGGCTAGACTTAAGCCCAAAAACGACACGATTAAATTCATAAACCTGTAAAGGTTCTTGCGGGGAAAAGCGATACAAAATGCGTTGGAAACGCCGATCAGATTCCCGGACTCCAATGCTGAGAAATATCTGACGAATGTCTGCGGAAAGCGCTATCGAAAACAAACGAAAACCAATAATAATATTGAACAAGTTCCCTTGTAGGTTCTGTCCACCATACAAGAGATCATTAAGCGAGATGCGGGTAGTAGTTTTACAACTACCATCGAGAACGACACGAAGTTTGGTTGTGACCTTATCATCTCGGATCACACCATGATGCGGAATAAAATACGAACTTCCCGCCGAATCAGGATTCGTAGATGAAATGTAGCCCTTTTCTAAATATTCCCGGATGACACTGTCATACGCGACCCTTAATTGTGGAGAAGCTTGCATCTTCCTTTCCAAGCAGTAAAACCGCCGTTCACTTGCTTGGCGCGAATTGCCAAGGGATTCGACATCAGCCTTGAAAGGCAAAGCTACTACGTAACGTCCCTCACTATCCCGAGTGGTAGTGCGGGTGTAAAATTCCTCACACAATTGGTCGTCCGGGCTGAATACCGGGGGAACACTCACTTCCTCTAATTCCCAGAATTTCCGGACAGCAGAGTCTAATGTGTCCGCGATACAGCAATGCGATACGGTCGAATTACCGTCAGTAGGACATGCTGGTGCGTCACCTACGATCACATAGCCAAGGACCGTTTCTAATGCGAGCGGCGATAAATTCGAAGTCGATCCTTGAACTCTGTTCGACAAAAGCAGGTGCGGAAAAATCGAAGCGCCGATCAATACGTGAATCGGGCCTGATGAATAATATGTATCGTCTGCCAACGGTAAGTCTTCGAAGTTAGACAGTCGCGAAGTGTCGACTGTCGCGGTTGGCAGACGTTCGGTAATCCTATCTATTACCAACGACTCAATATCATAAGTTATATTATGATCGAAACGAGAATGAATTTTAAATTGTACGGAACCTTGAATGGGTTTACTCGAACCTCCTATACCCCTAACAGTGGAACAAGTAGGTCTATTATTTATGTTTAATCCTAAACGTTGACAGCAATCGCGAGTAATAAAGCTACTCTGAGACGCGCTGTCCAACAATGCACGAACGCAATGTTCGTGACCACGAGAATCTAGAATAACGATACGTGCGGTACCCAACAATACAGTTCTAGAGCCTTTATAAGGGCCGACTGCACTTGAGCATAATGCTACATCCGAGTTCGCGGGAATCGAACCCGCGCTCGGCTCTTCGACTGAGCGTGACGGCGACATATTTGACGCAGGCCTATTTCCAAAACATAGCAATGTATGATGTTTGTACCTACATTTTTTACATGTAGACGTCGACTCACACGCAGACACGCGATGACCACTACTTAAGCAATTTATACACAAGTTGTTTGACTTAACGAATTTAAAACGTTGATCGGGGTTATAACTCTTAAAAACCGTACACTTATAAATGTAGTCATGGTTTTCCTTACACAAACTACAAGCGACTGGTTGAGAACTGGACACATATGCGTTACTTGATTTACGATCTAAAGGCCTTTTATTAGTATTGACTCGAGCAACAGGTATCGAAGTTCGTTCTAAAACCTTTATATGATCACTAACGAAATTAACTAAATCGGAAAACAATGGGATTTCGGATCCATTCGACTTTAATTGATAATTGGATTCGAACGTACGAACGGTGTCTGGGTCCAGTTTTTTAAGCGCGACATGCAATAATATAAAATCAGCCAGGTCACTGACTTTTGTATGTTTTAAAGCAACTACCGACGAAGCGAACTTATCAATAAATAATTCTAAACTACTAGGGGTACCTGATGTAATAGATTTAAATTCAAATATTTGAGTTAAGTATGAAGTTGCCGATTGTCGACTATCTTCATATTTTTTACAAAGCAAATCGAAAATGAGTGGGTAATTATCCGCAGACGGGGTAATACCAGCGAAAATTGTACGAGCTTTATGTGTTAATTTACCTAATAAATAATATAATTTCTCACAGTCTGTTAGAGAAACATTATTATGCACGACATTACGATAACTAGCGACGAATAATGGCCAATTCTTAATATCTCCGTTGAATTCGGGTATTTCAATTGGCGGCAATCGAGGTGACCTTTGGACCTCACTATGAGAGTGAGCCGTCAGGTTCTTCTCAGCCCGTAAAATGCGCCCTAAAAGGTCTTCGAACGCAGAAAGCGATTGATAATCTACAACATATTCAGGGTTTAATTTTAGCTCATGAATAACAATTTCATCCAAAGCACTTTCAAAATCCACACGTAGTGATTGTACTAACGAGATGTCGCACAAAAATGATTCCTTAACGCTTTCATCCGAATGAATGTGTTTTATTTTATCTGCAATACTCTGCATGCGAGCAAAGATACGATCTCTCTTTGCTATCAGTCTTTTAAGAGTAATATCGGTCGGTGCCATATTTATGAGCTATGAATATCAAACTAATTATTATAAGAAATATTTAGTAACTACCCACCGTTTTGCGAAATAACGGCCGGGTGCGCGACGCGGTCTCGAGTAACCTTGACTCGACCGATTGGTATTTAATTTACAAGTAACGATAATTAACTACTAGCGGGGTTGCGAAATTCCTTACTAATCGATTATTAGCTAGGAAGACACGAAAACGACGTAATGAATTACGATGTACTTACTTGCCACGCGTTGGCAAATAAGTATCTATGCGGGGTTGACTACGAAATACGAATACGAAACTACGATATACCTAGCGAATTCTAGGGAATGGCTGTGCTGATTATTATCCGACTCGGGAAGGACCATCAAATGGATGGGCGGTAATGCAACGTATGCGACTTAGAAGTTTTCGGTTACACAATTGACGGGAACCGGCGCTGGTTGGAACAAAAGATAAGAGTCCAGCGTCGTATAGGAAAGGCAGCACTAACCTTGATAATCCAGGATATTCAGGACTGCCAGCACTCTGATCACAGTTCACCACCACAGTATAACCGTTCTTCTGCTACGAATTGGTCGCACAAAACGACGCGACCGTTCGAATGCGATTCGATGCGTTTGTGCTCTAACGCGACTCGACAGCCATTGAAGGTCCGATCGTCCATCGGAAGATCCAGACGCGATCGATTTTTCTAGAGCGGTATAGTCTCTCTCCCTCACTCTCGAATAGACGAAGGTCTAGTGCAAGGGAGAAAGGATAATATGCGGAAGGGGAATGTCTAACCAATTAGCGATTATGCGTGTTGCCAATAATTAAAAATATAAACGAAAAGAATCGTATATCAGCGCAACCAGTAATTATTACCCATAAAAAACAATACTTGTCTAAAAAGAAAGTCTCGCATCTCAATTCTTCTACCGTAACAAGTTATGAGATCCATGTAATACCAAGTCGGTTATTAATTTATTCAGTCCCTACTTAAGGGACCTTCTGTCTTAAGTTGTTACGTAATTATCTAACCTAACGACATCTTATAGTGACCATATCAATCTTAAATTTCTTTAACGTTTTAAATAAATAGATTGACTCGGCCATCGCATGAAAACACAATATATCTCACAAGTAATACATATATAAATTAGATTTGATGATGATCGGTCAGTCAGTCAGTGAGTGACAAAATTAAGAAACTTTGACTCGTTATAATTCTTAAATTTCTGGTTCGAATTTTATTTAATGAAATTTGAAATATACCGTGTTTATACAATGCCTGCTTGGTTACTGAAAATTCAGACTTCTAGTTTTATGTAACGAAGTTATAGGGGGTCGAAAATGGCCTGACTGCTTCGAGAAAATATGGTACGGCCGTGCCGCTTTTATGCTCAACTTGGCGATGGACAGATTAATTCCAAAATGTGTGTTAATTTAGGTTTGGATGTAATTACAAAAAGTAATGGCAGCGGTGGGATTCGAACCCACGCCTCCGAAGAGACTGGTGCCTTAAACCAGCGCCTTAGACCGCTCGGCCACGCTACCGATATATACAGTGATAGAAACGGTAGTTATAACATGCCAAGTATTGTATACTACATAGCTTCTGCCCGGAATTCGTCTGTGTTCGTACTTGGATTCCGTACATTATTTCTATACTATAATATTATGAAGAGTTATAATTAATTGTTTGTAATAACAATAAAATTCTTTATGGCCAAATAGATCACCAACAAATAAGGCAGCACATTTGTGCTCTTTTGTCTTATTTAAAATTTTTCTTTTGTAAGTGTGTGTGGATAAATAAATAAATAAAATAGATCAGTAGTTTATGTAGGGAGTAATCTCCCGGGTACACCGCAATCGACATAAATTATTTCGTAATACACGCGGACTATGTCGCGGGCAAAGTGCCAGTCTTAAATACCAACCTTGTCCTGACATAATAAACACAAAAAAAAAAGAATGATCCAATTTGGTGCACTCGTTCAGAAGTAATACATAGATTTCGGCGATTCATTTTTATTTATATCGATTATGTGATCAATACAAATGTTAGAAAATGCTTAAAATACAAACTAGAATAAAGCATCAAAAATTGATCCTCAACGCTGTCGGCTGGCAACGTGCCCAAGATACTGGCGGCATTGCCTCGTTGTATGGCAATGCTTAGCCGTTGACCAAAGAAATAGCCAGCCTTTGTGTCGCGGAAAGCGTCAACGAGCCTTTTCGATATGTCTTTAAAAAGGCTGTGAGCACACGGGCTCTATGGTCCAAGAGTTTCGACCCCAAAAGGCTCGGAAATATAGTTATCACCGAGATGACTATATTTACGCCGCTTGAACTTTTCCGCAGCCGCAGCGGGAGCGCCAGCACAACATGATGAACTTTTTATGTTAAATTAAGTTACAAATTATAAACGTATAAACATAAAAGTAATGTTAGAATGAGTATTGCACGTAGATTAATATTCTGGAGTCGCAGGAATGTTCTAACGTAATGCTGCAGCTCCGGAGCGCAACGGGAAGGAACAAGACAGGTTTTTTTGGTCAGTAGCAGTCTCAAATTCCCTTCCGCTCCATACAGAACGAGAGGAGTCATTTAATTATTTGTTCCGAAAAATAAATAAATATGGTAAATATTAATTTTTATTGATACATCATCATCATCATCATCATCCACAGTCTTACTTCACCTACTGCTGGGTATAGACCTCCCTTCGCTTGTGCCAAGCTCCCCGTTCCTGTGCCAATCTCATCTAGGGTATATCTAGGATAGCAACAAAGTCTACCCATCTTAACAACGCTCCTCTTACCAGACCTTGGATGCACTCGGTCAGAGCTTTAATAAAAACCTTATTACATAAACTATGATAGAATTAAAATTCATTAAAGTCATATAAATAGTGGAACCCTGCTCCCCCAAACTAGGTGATCCTGTGACTCAAGAGTCAGAAAAAATTAAATATTCGTAATAATTAATTATTGTTTTTTTGCTATAGGTTCGATAAAAGTCATTCCAGATATATTTCTGCTTCCCAATAATAATAATCATAATATAATATTCCACAACTTTCACACAACGCCATCCAGTCCCAAACTAAGCAGAGCTTGTGCTATGAGTACTAGACAACTGATAAACATACATATATATATCTAAATACTAATAATAATATTATAGATAATATAAATAAAATAAATAATATTATAAATAATATTATAGATAAATATTATACCCAGACAAAGAACAAAAATGATCGCGCTCATCACACAAACATTTATCCTGGGTGGGAATCGAACCCACAATCTTGTGCATAACAGTCAGGGCCACTGACTACTAGACCAACAGGCCTGTCGAATTAAACAATAAGCGTTATTTTCTTGTAACTCAAGCAGCTAGGAACATTACACCAAGTAAGTCTGATATAATTTATACATTATCTGCTTAGCCTTCTCCCATCTATATTAGGGTCAGTTTCCAGTCTAACCCGATGCAGCTAGTAATACTAGTATTTTACATATATTGACTGCCTATCTGACCTCCATAACCCAGAACATAATACCCCTTTCTGCCTTTTTACCTTTTTTTTTTATGTTTTTCGCGCGTATCTTGTACTCTTTATTACCTCATATCTCCAGAACCGCTGAACGGATTCACACAATTTAGGTACCGTTAGATTTGTCTTAACAACCCGAGTGTTCTTGGATAGGTGACTTTAAAAAAAAATAAACATGGCGGCTGTGCGAAGTCATTATACATGGTGAAAAAATCTTTTTTTTTTCAAATACTACAATATGGGTAGGTATCAAATTAAAGGGCTTAACATAAGGATTTCGAAAAGGTATATCATGTTTATCATTAGTGTAATACTAGCAAAATTGGCAATCGCAATAAATAATTTAATTTATATATGTATTACTTGTGAGATATATTGTGTTTTCATGCGATGGCCGAGTCAATCTATTTATTTAAAACGGTAAAGATTTTTAATATTGATATGGTCACTATAAGATGTCGTTAGGTTAGATAATTACGTAACAACTTAAGACAGAAGGTCCCTTAAGTAGGGACTGAATAAATTTATAACCGACTTGGTATTACATGGATCTCACCACTTTTTACGGTAGAACAACTAAGTTGCGAGACTTGGGTTTTTGACAAGTATTGTTTTTTATGGGATTAATATTTTAACTAAAAAGTTGAAAAAAAAAACTTATTTATAAAAATCTAAAAAAACCCGACTGCTCAACTGAAGTGTAAGAAACAAGCACATTTTTTAGGGTTCCGTAGCCGTATGGCAGAAAACGGAACCCTTATAGTTTCGATATGTCTGTCCGTCTGTCTCTGTCCGTCCGTCCGTATGTCACAGCCATTTTATTCCGAAACTATTAAGACTATACATGTAAAACTTGGTAGGTAGATGTATTCTGTGAACCGCTTTCCGATTTTAAAAGAAAATTTAAAAAAAAATTAAAATAAAGGGGGCTCTCCATACATGGAACTGAAACTGAAAATATTTTCTTTCATGAAACCTATACGTGTGTAGTATTTAGAGACAGGTCTTTAAAAATGACATTAAGGTTTCTAAAATGCCTTTTTTATAAAGTTAATCGTTTAAAAGATATACGCTTCCAAAGTGGTAAAATGTGTGTCCCTCCCCCTCTAACTTCTATAATAATGAAGTGAAAAACCATATATTGTAGATCTTAATATAAACTTTCAACCAAAATTAGTTTGAACGATATCGAGTCAGCAGTTTTTGAAATACAGTAGATTTTCTAAAACCGCAAATATAACTTTGTAATTCATACAAATACTATGAAAAACAAAGTTATTTAGCGTAGTTGTAAAAATTGTAAATAAGCTAGTTTTAAGAAATTTGTAAGGTTTTTTTTTTTGTTTTCAAATAAATATATTAAGTATATTGTATTTATTATAGTTACTACAGATTAAGGAACCCTTCATGGGCGAGTCCGACTCGCACTTGGCCAATTTTTATTTTTAAAAGTGACAAGCAGGCAGGCCCATCCCATTTTAAAAAAATATGTTCAATTGGGTACCAGCTCCTTGTCACTTTTAAAAATAAAAATTGGCCAAGTGCGAGTCGGACTCGCCCATGAAGGTTTCCGTAGTTACTATAATAAAAAAAACACCTTAGAAATTTCTTAAAACTAGCTTATTTACATTTTTTACAAATATGCCAAATAACTTTGTTTTTCATAGTATTTGTATGAATTACAAAGTTATATTTGCGGTTTTAGAAAATATACTGTATCTCAAAAACTGCTGACTCGATCTCATTCAAACTAATTTTGGTTGAAAGTTTACATTAAGATCTACAACATATGGTTTTTCTTAGATTTTTCACTTCATTATTATAGAAGTTAGAGGGACACAGATTTTACCACTTTGGAAGCGTATATCTTTTAAACGATTAATTTTATTATAAAGTCATTTTAGAAACTTTAATGTCATTTTTAATGACCTGTCTATAGATACCACACACGTATAGGTTTCATGAAAGAAAATATTTTCAGTTTCAGTTCCATGTATGGGGAGCCCCCTTTATTTTAAATATTTATAAAATTTTCTCTTAAAATCGGAAAGCGGTTCACAGAATACATCTACCTACCAAGTTTTACATGTATAGTCCTAATAGTTTCGGAATAAAATGGTTGTGACATACGGACGGACGGACAGACAAACAGACGGACAGACATGTCGAAACTATAAGGGTTCCGTTTTTTGCCATTCGGCTACGGAACCCTAAAAATGTGCTTGTTTCTTACACTTCAGTTGAGCTGTCAGGTTTGTTTAGATTTTTTAAATAAGTTTTGCTGATACACTACTTCATACATTGCACATTTTCTTAAATTTTTCTGGGGTTCAGTAATGGGTTAGAAAATAGGGAATAAATGCTTACAGCAGTGATCGAAATGATCAGAGCTTTGTGTTCGATAACCGGTTTGCGGGATTTGGTTTATGCGAATTATTATGTCAACAGCTCGAAAAATACGGCGTCGTGAACTGACTTTTATTAAACCAATCTTTTCAAATATTTGACACGTGTGATGGTTTTCTATTTATCTACAATAATAATATTGTATTAGGTATATTTTGGTTTGATATTTTGATGTTACTTTAATTTTAACTGTGATTCCAATTTTAATAGAAATATATTTCAATGATAATTTAATTGCTAAATGTATGCTATTGTAATAATCCACTAAACAATAACTTTGTGTAAGCTATTTGATATTGTAGGCATACCTTGCCTAGTTTAGGGGTCTACGAATAATGCTAAATGTGGATCAATAAACATTATTTTATTTTATTGGATAAATTTATTTTATGATGCATACAAAAATACGTTCACAAATTTTAATATTGCATTCTGGATATAACCAATCCAAGCCAAGTTAAATTTATATTATAATTCCACCCTTTTAAATTGCATACTCTGTTTTACGACGTGACTATCAACCTGTTGTGATACCCATATAATGTTGTTCTCCATCAAAAACAAAAAAAAAATACATTAAAATATGCAAACGTCATCCGTCGCATATTTCACAAAAATAAAAACGGGTTGAAATCTGTCTCGGGGGTGTAAAATCGAAATTACTGTTTCGCCCCTCGCCCTATGTCGATTTCGAAAAATATGTCCCAAAACATTCGGTGTTTGATAGGCGTATTGTCAAATTTATTGCTATTGCTGCTCCGTACGTGATGTTTGTGCTAAAGTGAGACATTTGTGCTCCTACGCAACTAAAGTATGTATGTCTACTATATTGGCCCTTTTATTTGGGAATATTTATTTGATCCCAGGTGCTTTGTACGTGGGTGCTGATAAATAGATACTAAGTAAATTCTCTATTTTATATAATATTTGTGATGTTACCCTTATGCGATAAGTCCAGAGTTGTTTGAGAAAAGTTACTAAAAATACTCACCCGTGCCACAAAGATATGCAAATGAGGGAATTTTTAGGGTTCCGTACCCAAAGGGTAAAACGAGATCCTATTACTAAGACTCTTCTGTGTGTCCGTCTGTCATCAGGCTGTATCTCATGAAACGTGATGCTAAAAAACAAAATAAAATATGTATTTAATGGGGCTCCTCTCATACAACAAACGTGATTTTTTGCTCGTTTTTGCTCGATATTGATAACGGCAACAGGTAGACGCTTAAAATATTCACAGAATATTTAGTTCTTGATCACTATAACCTGGGAGTCTTTAAGTCAAGAGTTTACTTCTAGGCAAGCGTGCTCCATCTTCAACCATATCATCACTTACCATCAGGTGAGATGGTGGTCAAACGCGAACCTATCAATAAAAAAAAGTTATATATTCACTTTAAAAATAAATAATTAAAATAAAATAAAACAATTATTTAAGGGGGACTCCCTTAAATAATTGTTTTATTTTATTTTCCATAAAACAGACATCATTTTTTTTGCCGTATTTATTTATAACTAGCTTTTGCCCGCGACTTCGTCCGCGTGGAATAGTTACTTTGGGCTAACGTTAAATTTAACCCCGATTTTGAAGCATTCTTCATTGGCGCTCCGCTCCTATTGGCCTTAGCGTAATGATACAATATAGCTGTGCCCGCGACTCCGTCAGCGTAAGTTAATGTATTGGTAATATTGTTTAGATCACGTTCACATGAGGCTTAAGTACCTAGAGAACGCTTCGACCGCGAGACGCGTCGAGCGCGGCGACCGATTCTTAAAAATAATCCTTATAGCATGATTCAGTATTCACGCGCGATGGCTTATTATTATAAGCGTATTTCATGTATAACTTTGGTGTTTCTATACCGATTTATATGATTCTTTTTACGGTTTCGTAGCCGAATGGCAAAAAACGGAATCTTTATAGTTTCGACATGTCTGTCCGTCTGTCTGTCTGTCTGTCGGTCCGTCCGTCCATCTGTCACAGCAATTTTATTCCGAAACTATTAGGACTATACATGTGAAACTTGATAGGTAGATGTATTCTGTGAACCACTTTCCGATTTTGAGAAAAAAATTAAAAAATATTTAAAATAAAGGGGGGCTCCCCATACATGGAACTAAACCTGAAAATATTTTTTTTTTCATGAAATCGATGCATGTGTGGTATCTATAGACAGTTCTTTAAAAACGACATCGGGGTTTCTAAAACCACTTTTCCATAAAGTCAATCGTTTAAAAGATATAAGCTTCCAAAGTGGTAAAATGTGTGTGTGGCGGACACAACCTCTAACTTCTATAATAATGGAGTGAAAAATCTAAAAAAAATATATGTCTGTAGATCTTAATATAAACTTTCAACCAAAATTAGTTTGAACGAAATCAGTTCAGCAGTTTTTGAGATACAGCATATTTTCTAAAACCGCAAATATAACTTTGTAATTCATACAAACACTATGAAAAACAAATTTATTCGGCGCAGTTGTAAAAAATGTAAAAAAACCAGTTTTAAGAAATTTGTAAGGTTTTTTTTTTCAAAACAAATTTATTTGGCGCAGTTGTAAAAAATGTAAATAAGCTAGTTTTAAGAAATTTGTAAGGTTTTTTTTTCGTCAAATAAATTTGCATATTATATTATAGTTACTACGGAACCCCTCATGGGCGAGTCTGACTCGCACTTGGCCAATTTTTTTATGGAATAGTTAATAATGTTAACTTTTTCAATTAGGGGTGACTGAGAGTGTTATAAACGTAAGAGTAGACAAATATTATAATCAGAAAGCTTCGAACTGCTAAGCTATCGGGAGTTACACGTGTTATTGTGAGTCAACCATAAAAGTTAGACATATGCTGTCGTGGGATATTTTTTATATAATTTTAAGGAGAATATTTCCGTCATGAAATGATTTGTGTAGCTTTAACCATTAAGGTTGCACACGCGACGGAAGCTTAAAAAATGGAGTAACTTCTCCCGTTTTCCCAACATTTCCCTTCACTGCTCTGCTCCTATTGATTGTAGCGTGATGAAAAGTATACTATAACCCGCTCAGGAGTATGAAAAATAATTGTACCAAGTTTCGTTAAAATCCGTCGAGTAGTTTTTGTTTCTATAACGGTTATACAGACAGACAGACAGACAGACAGACAGACAGACAAAAATTTAACTGATTGCATTTTTGGCATGAGTATCGATCCTTAATCACCCCCTGATAGTTATTTTGGAAATATATTTCATGTACAGAATTGACCTCTCTACAGATTTATTATAAGTATAGATGGTTCGGGACCTTCTGTGTGCGAGTCTGACTCGCACTTGGCTGTTTTTTTTTAAACTTGTTGTTAGCCATTTATATCCTTTTATTTTTTCAGATCTGTACAGAACTTAACTAGCCTATAATGTTACCACTGCTGAGACATAGGGTGCCTCTTTATGAGAAGGAATGAGCCGTAATGTCCTCCCAATGATTTCTTTAACCATTTGATTTAATTAGTCCTTTATTTCAGGCTTTTAAGGCCCATAGACAAAAATACATAATTGATAACAATCCTTAGACATATTTAAATCCTTATACATTTACAGCAGTGGTGATGATGAAAACCACATAAAGTAATTCATATTCATATGCATTTATCAAATATAACCTAACAGCTTACACCAAATCGCTTATATCTATGCTAATTCTACAAAATTACATAATAAAAATTAAATTAAAAATTCTAAGACTAAAAAATAAATGCAAAAAAACGGAGTAACATAAAATTTGTAAACAAAAACAACCTTATACATAAAATTAGAATTTAAACAATTATTTTTTCATATTTAAGTAACTATACACATGTTTAGCGATTGTCAATTAAGAGTCAAAAAATAAATCTGCCTCAGGAATATATTTTAGAAAGTCATTTATTAACTTAATTGCTATGGCAGTGGGAGTGTGTTGGTTCGGGGAGCACGCCATGTAGGCGGGTAACAGAGGAGTCTATGTTGTTGTCTTACAACGCCACGCATATGCTGGTCCGGAACATAAAAAATTATTGACTCTCGTAGAACGGGACTATATATCTTATGTACTAATATTAGATAATAATTGTAATATGGCTGCATGGGTGAACCCACGACATTCAACTCGAAAGTCCTGTGTGTAACTACTGGGCTACCACTGACTGATAAATATTTTACCAAAACTTTACTTTCGATGCTTGTTAAGTCCAACGTGAAACCGAACGCACCTTTGGTTGGCAACATTATTCTATTGTCTTTGACTTTTTTTCCACTTTGACGTTTTCGTTCTTGCTAAAACTAACCACCGCTTGGGAGATTGAGTTTTTATTGATTATAGTTGGAAATCGAATTGGATCTCACGTGATATTAGCAGATTGATTGTGAACAGTGTTTAATTGAACCTTGTAATCCCGGATTGACGAAAACCCAGGGATATTTCTCGGAACATATCGCCGTATTGTCTCACAGCGTGGCACGCGCATTTGCTGGAAACGAGTTTGGGCTGTTATGCTGTCTGAACCACGCCATCTGGAGACTGTCGCCTTGTGAATGTTCAGAACACTTGACTTACATCACACTTTCACTTACTCACCTCATAATTACATACATACCACACTTGGGCGTGACCTAGGAAGGTCGAAGCTTGGCGAACCCAGCACAGAAGGTTAGTGGTACCGATTAGTTATTTGTATATATGGTTGTAGGCCGAAGAGCCTGTAGTTTTGTTTATTGTTGTTGAAAGCAACGGTAGGGCTCCACGAACCGTGGACAAGTTCAGACCGTCCAGTTACCGTTGGCTGGCCTTTTGTAGGATCGAACAAATTGGTAGCAGAAGCGTGGTCTTATAAGATCCACTGGTTTAATTGGAAGTTTTGAATATTGTTGAAAATAACTTTAGTTTAATTACTTAACATTAACGTAAACACTTATAACGTAATAAGTTTTGAATATATTGCTTTGTCAGCCGGGCTCAAATAGTACTTGTAGTTTGTACTGTAATTTGTAGTGCTAGCCCCTTGGTATTGTACAGACAAGTAAGATTGTTTGTGAAATTAGGAATAATTAGGTTGTATTTGGTACATAATTTGGTATATTGTTGTAAAAGTTGTTTGGTATTTGTTGCAATTAATAATTGAATGTCACTGATCTGAATTTAAAGGTTATCTAAATAATAATCACACATAGTCTAACATAATATACATTGAATTGTTATTTATTTTGTAACTAGCCATCTGTACCAAGCTAGACTCATACTCGGAATAAGTACAGGGTCGGATTTGGACTTGAAATAATTGAATTTAAGTTTTATTTTGGTGAGATTGCTCGGTTGGCTAACAAGTCATTGTTTGTTTGTTTAGGTAATTTAGCCTATTTGTATTAATATTTGATTGTTGCAATGGCCTCATTAAAGGCAGTCAGGGAGTCTGCTGCCGTATTGGTCTCACAGTTGAGATGGTTCACATCGGCGGTAGCAACGGTTGAGCGTCCGGACTTGGAAGAGCTCACCCTTGCTCGGAATGGGCAAGTGAATGAGAGGATCAAGTCAGCTGATGCTGCGCTCACACGCTTCAACGAGTACATCATGGACGTGGATTTGGCGGTGATGGACCAGGCAGCCCGCGATAAGGTTTTGGGTGACTATGACCAGATTGTCAACCTGGGGGATGTCATAGGTCAACGAGCCCGGGAAATTTTGAGGAGCCGGATGCCTGAGGAGGCCAAGCCTCAGACCTCCGTTGTTAAGGGCCCTGGACTGTTGGGTAGGCTGCCCACCCTGAAGCTGCCACATTTTGACGGTCGTTTGGACCACTGGCTGGGCTTCATTAATCTTTTTGAGAGTCTTGTGGATGCACGCTTGGACCTCGGACCTGCCCAGAAGTTGGCCTACTTGTTGTCCGTTTTGGAGGGCGAAGCCAGAGTCTTGGTGCAGCACTTGCCGGTGACGGACTCTTCTTACCCTACCGCTCTGGAGCTTCTCTCCAGACGGTAACAGAATAAGCGCTGCCTGGCTGATGTGCACATCGACCAGATTTTGGGAATACCGGCCATTGCCAGCATGTCGGCGTTGCGCACTGACCTGCTGAACCCGTTGGTCTCAGCGACCCACGCCTTGCGACGCTTGCAGTTACCGGTGGAACATTGGTCCTACCTGTTGGTGCACATAGTGCTGCGGTTGCTCCCTGCAGAGTTGAAGTCCCGCTTTGAGCAGAAGTATGGTGGGGATAGTGCCACCCATCTTCCCCCCTTTGACGACCTCCTCAAATTCTTGGAAGACGAGTGTCGGTTTTTGGACAACACTCGTGGCGCCACGGGGTCACGCCCACCACCTTCTAGGACTAGAGACCAGGGACGGACTTGGGCTCGGGGGCCTGTTGATGTTCGCCCCGCCCCCCGTTTGGCTGGCGCCCGGAGTCCTCGGGCTAGGGGGCCTGTTGATGTTCGCCCCGCCTCCCGTTTTGCTGGCGCCCGGAGTTCTCACGATTGCGACTTTTGCAAGGCCACGGGGCATGTCATGGCAAGTTGCTCGGCCTTTTTGAACTAGCACGTAAGTGCCCGCCGCCGTATTGCCAACGCACGCCGTTTGTGCTTCTCGTGCTTGGGGGCCCATTTCCATCGGGACTGCCCCGACCCCCGTCCGTGTAGAATTTGCACGGGGTCCCACCTGGAGATTTTGTGCGCCAACGCGAACCGCTCCAGCAGACCATCTTCTGAGGAGGGTTCGCGCAGGGGGGGGTATTCCGGAAATGAGCACCGGGCTGAGGCCCGCAATTCTGCACGCCGCTCTCCACCCCCCGCGCAAGTTGTACGGGAGCCCCGTGATCGAGATTTGGTCTCCCCTTGTCAGGGAGTACGCGCGTTGGCTGCTAAGCAGCAGTGGCCGGACCAGCACCGCTACCTCTCCCCTCCGTTGGCGGAACGTCCCCGGTTGGAGTCACGCCCTCCGCCATTCAGGCATCCGGTAGGATATGCCCTTCCAGCGATGGCGAGCGGCTTGGGACACTGCGCGGACGAACCATTCCAATCTTACCCTCGTCATGGAAGAGGACAGCCTGGATGCGGCGATCGGTCGCCGCCCAGGCACCGCTAGGAAATTGGCGCCTGCCCCGCTAAAGAACCCCCCCGGATCGAGTCGATTTTGTTGCCAACGGCCTCGGTCACGGTCTGGGGACCCTTGGGTGACTCGATTGTGGTCCGTGCCTTTTTGGACACGGGAGCCCAGGGTTCCCTTTTGTCGTCTTGGTTAGCGGGACAGGTTGGTCTGAAGTTGAACGACTTTTCAGGCAAAATTCAGGGAATTGGCGAAGCGGCTGTCACCACTGTTGAGGGAGAGACCTTTTTTTTTTTTTTTTTTTTTTTTTTTTTTATTTAGAATAGGTTCGCGTTTGACCACCATCTCACCTGATGGTAAGTGATGATGTGGTCGAAGATGGAGCACGCTTACCTAAAAGTAACCTATTCACTCTTGACTTAAAGACTCCTAGGTTATAGCTATCGGGAAACACAGACTCCGGCAGGGAATTCCACTCCTTAGCCGTACGCACAATGAAGGTATTCCCAAAACGTTTGGTGCGTATGGGTGGGATGTCCACCATGTAACGATGGCGCTTCGCCGTTTGTCTCGTAGTCCGATGATGGAACGGGCTTGTTGGAATTAAATTGTGTAATTCCATCGCACACTCCCCGAAATGTAACCGATAAAAAACCGATAGACTTGCAACTCGTCGTCGATGTTCAAGGCTCTGGAGCTTTGATTCGACCAGTGCATCGTTGCCAATGAGTCTTTTGGCCCGCTTCTCGATAGACTCAAGCGCGTCCAGTTGGTATTTAGCAGATCCATCCCAAAGATGAGAGCAGTACTCCATACACGACCGAACCTGGGCTTGATAGAGATTGAGCAACTGTTCGGGTGTGAAGTACCGTCTCACCTTTGCTAGGATTCCCAACTTTTTTGATGCTAGTTGAGCCTTAGCCTCGATAAACGGGCCAAAATTGAGGGTAGAAGTTAATGTTACCCCCAGAAGCTCGATATGGTCAGTTATCGGCACAGTTACACCTCGGAAAGTAGGAGCCGGTTCAAATGGTTTGAAATCACCCCTGTGAGTTGTCCGTACCCTAAAATTGGTGCTCCTGCCCTTGTTATGCCGACTATATTGGGTAGCCATCCCGATTGTCAGTTGCCTTTGGATGTTCTACGGTTGACGTCAGGTCTGGATTTGGCTGACACCCGGTTTGATTCCCCTTGTACGGTGCATTTGTTGTTGGGTTCCGATGTTTTGGGGAAAATATTGTTGGGAAATATGACGGTCTTGCAGCCGGAGACCCCATGGTGCCACCCGAGGGGTCTGGTGGCGGTCTCAACCATCTTCGGCTTTGCGATTATGGGCCCAATGTTGAACGTGCCCCCTCCACCTGAACCTGTATTTGCGTTGGTGTCCGACTCAGCCCTCTCTGACGCCGTTCAGAGGTTTTGGGAGGTTGAGGAGCCCCCTCAGGTGGCCCGCTTGAATCCGGAACACGAAGAGTGCGAGTTGTTCTATCAGAACAACACTGGTCGACTCCGCTCCGGTCGGCTTGAGACTCGGCTGCCTTTTGTTGCGGTGCGACCACCTCTCGGCCAATCCAGACCTACGGCTGAGAAAAGATTGTTGGCAATGGAGCGCCGCATGGCCAGGGACCCGGTGCTGCGGCAAAAATATGTATATTTTATGCGTGAGTATGCAGACTTGGGACACATGTCGGTGTCAGATTTGGATTGGCGCTCAGTAGAGCATTTCTTCTTGCCGCATCACGCGGTCCTCAAGCCATCCACTGGTAAACTGCGCACAGTGTTTGATGGGTCTGCGCGGACTTCTTCCGGCGTCTCCTTGAACGATTGCCTGCATTCCGGCCCCAAATTGTTGAGGGATCTTTGTGACGTCATCACGTCTTTTCGTCGTCATCAATTAGTCTTTGTGGCCGACATCAAAATGATGTTCCGGCAAACGGTTATTCACCGGGATGACAGACGTTATCAGTTGATCCTGTGGCGGGAGCATCCCCAGGATCCCATGATTGTGTACGAGCTCAACACGAATACGTACGGCCTTCGATCAAGCCCCTTTGTTGCTATTCGTTCGCTTTGGGAGCTTGCGGACCGGGAGCGTTTGAGGTTCCCTCGTGCGTCCACCATCTTGAAAACGGACCTGTACGTCGATGATGTCTGTACTGGAGCTCCTACAGTTGAGGAAGCTATCCTGTTGCGTGACGAGTTGGTCCAGATTCTGGCTTCCGCTGGCTATGAGTTGCGTAAATGGGTGTCCAACTCGCCAGCGCTATTGGAAGGTGTGTTGGAGGATTATAAGCAGGATCCTCACTTGTTTGAGAACGTTGACAACCCCGCCATGATGGCCGTCCTCGGCGTGCAGTACCGACCAGTTCAAGACACCTTTACGTACGATGTCGACTTGGAGTCTCCTCATACTTGGACTAAACGACTGGTGTTGTCTACTGTAGCGAGGACCTTTGACCCTAATGGTTGGATCTGCCCGGTATTGTTTTGGGCGAAATGCTTTCTTCAGCGCCTTTGGACCGCTGAACTTGGTTGGGACGAGCCACTTCGGGAAACCCTGTTGGAAGACTGGCTCCAATTTGTATCCGTGCTCCCTGTGGTCAATGAGGTCGCGCTGCCACGCGCCATCCTCCCCCCTGGGGTGTATACCGCCACCCTTCATGGGTTTTGTGACGCGTCCTCTCACGGTTATGCCGCCGCTGTTTATTTGCGCACCGTCAGTGCCGCGGGCCAGGTGAAGTTGTCACTGGTCATGGCCAAGAGCAAGGTGGCCCCCCTCCGGACGGCATTGACCATCCCTAAGTTGGAGTTGTCAGGGGCGGTGCTTCTTGTGCGTCTCCTAAATCACGTTGCGCATACTTTGGGTGGAACTGTTGACATTCGGGCTTCTTACGCCTGGACGGACAGTCAAATTGTTTTGTGTTGGTTGAAGACGTCCGTCCACTCTTTGGAGGTCTTTGTTGCGAACCGAGTGTCTCAGATTCAAGGTTCTGAAACGCCTTTGATTTGGAGGCACGTGCCTGGTGACCTGAACCCGGCCGACGTAGCTTCACGCGGATGCATGGCCCCCCGCTTGATTGCCCCCCCCTCTGGTGGGGACCGGACTGGCTGACCCGCCCCGAGGACGATTGGCCTCGAATGCCAGTCTTGATGTCGGATCCTTTGCCCGGACTTAAGGTGTTCGCTGTTGGGACGAAGGATCCTCCTTTTGATCCTGATTTTTTGTTGAATCGATACAGCTCCCTCGACAAATTGTTGAACGTCACCTCGTGGATCAGGCGTTTTGGCCATAATTCTAGGAATCCAGGGGACAAGCGCCTTTCACCAGTTCTCTCTCCTCAAGAGCGACAGGAGTCACTCCTCCTTTGGGTCCGCTCTGTGCAGGCTGCACACTTTGAGAAGGAGATCGAGGTCTCGAAGTGTGGTAGGGTTAAGTTGTCGGGAGCTGTTAGCAAGCTGAATCCCTTCTTGGATAAGACGGGTCTTTTGCGTGTTGGAGGACGGTTGAGGCGCTCTAGCCTTCCTTATGGGGCCCGTCACCCCCTTTTGTTGCCCAAGGAGGGCCACTTGGTACAATTGTTGGTGACTGATCGTCACATTAAAAACTCGCATGCCGGTTGCAATACGCTGTTGGCCATTCTGCAGCGAGAATTTTTGATTTTGTCGGCTCGTCGTACTATTCGTAGCATTGTCTTCCGTTGTATGCCGTGTTATCGGACTAAGGCCTCCACTATGCAGCCCCTAATGGGAGATTTGCCGGCTGATCATGTCAATGAGGCGAGGCCCTTTGCTGGCGTTGGAACGGACTTTGCTGGTCCCTTTTCGGTGAAGACGTCCACACTTCGAAATAGTAAAATTGTCAAGGCTTATTTGTGTGTTTTTGTCTGCCTGTCAACCAAGGCAGTACATTTGGAGCTGGTAACCTCCCTCTCGACAGAGGCCTTTGGGGCGACTTTGGACAGATTTGTGTCTCGCCGTGGGTTGCCTTCTTTGATTAGGTCTGATTGCGGTACGAATTACAAGGGTACAAGTAACTATTTGAAGGAGGTATACGCCTTCCTTAATGAGAGTCAGGTTGACATTGGTAATAGTTTGGTCCGCCGTGACCCCTCGGCGGACCAAACTATTACTTGGTTGTTTGACCCGCCAGCCTGTACCCATTGGGGGGGTATTTTTGAGGCCGCGGTGAAAGCGGCAAAGGGACACTGGTGGAGACTATTGGGAGACACCGTTCTCACCTTTGAGGAACTAGCTACGGTATTTTGCCGCATTGAAGCTGTGTTAAATTCGCGCCCATTGTGCCCGTTCTCTTCGGACCCGAATGACTTGGAGGCTCTAACCCCGGGCCATTTCTTGATTGGACAGCCACTTGTCGCCTTGCCGGAGTACCCCTTTGTTGATGTGAGCCAAAATCGGCTCTCGCGGTTTCAGTTGGTGCAACAGCTCGCTCAGAACTTTTGGAAGCGTTGGAGCTTAGAGTATCTGCACATCCTCCAGCAACGCGTCAAGTGGACGGATAAAACTCATCCGCCCAAGATCGGAGACCTCGTCCTGATTAAGGATGCCAACCTTAAGCCTTTGTATTGGCGCAGGGGGCGCATTCTCAATTTGGTGGCTGGCACCGACGGGGTCCCTCGTTTTGCTGAGGTTTTGTTGGACGGATCCATCATAAAGAGAGCGGTCGCAACTTTGTCAAGGCTTCCAATTGATTAGCGGACGGGTAGGCCCGTCCGGGGGGGGGTTGTTAAGTCCAACGTGAAACCGAACGCACCTTTGGTTGGCAACATTATTCTATTGTCTTTGACTTTTTTTCACTTTGACGTTTCCGTTCTTGCTAAAACTAACCACCGCTTGGGAGATTGAGTTTTTATTGATTATAGTTGGAAATCGAATTGGATCTCACGTGATATTACCAGATTGATTGTGAACAGTGTTTAATTGAACCTTGTAATCCCGGATTGACGAAAACCCAGGGATATTTCTCGGAACATATCGCCGTATTGCCTCACCGCGTGGCACGCGCATTTGCTGGAATGAGTTTGGGCTGTTATGCTGTCTGAACCACGCCATCTGGAGACTGGCGCCTTGTGAATGTTCAGAACACTTGACTTACATCACACTTTCACTTACTCACCTCATAATTACATACATACCACACTTGGGCGTGACCTAGGAAGGTCGAAGCTTGGCGAACCCAGCACAGAAGGTTAGTGGTACCGATTAGTTATTTGTATATATGGTTGTAGGCCGAAGAGCCTGTAGTTTTGTTTATTGTTGTTGAAAGCAACGGTAGAGCTCCACGAACCGTGGACAAGTTCAGACCGTCCAGTTACCGTTGGCTGGCCTTTTGTAGGATCAAACAATGCTAAAAAAGCTTTCGAATTATTTTATTATAAAATTATAAACAATGCCGAAAGCACACGCGGCTGAAACATACGTCACAAATGCAAATTAGTTTACATGGCAAGTGTTCCAAAACTAACGACACGTGCATTTTATAGGCACACACCAATAACTTGTGGAGAATATAGGATTCCACAGTTTTTATTGAAGCTATCAAATTTTTATAGGAAGTTATGAAAAATTGCAGCAGCGATGCAGCTAAGCGAAATAAATAAAATAAAACAAGTGACTATAACTTACCAAAGACTTAACAAAGAAGATGAAATAATCCTGTTATGAAACAAGCTTTACCTTGATTATGGAGTACCTTTTGCGAAGTCGGTCCTATATTATATATCTTTATAATATTTATTTTTAAATTGAAATAAAGAAATTAAAAAAAAAAGTTATTTTAAAAATCTAATAAAACCCGACTGCTCAACTGAAATGCAAGAAACAAGCACATTTTTATTTAAAAAAAAAACTTTTTATCAAAAAATTAAACCGACTCTCGATATCGGAACCCTTCATGGGCGAGTCTGACTCGCACTTGGCCAATTTTTTCTCATAGAGAGGAGGCCTGTGTCCCTGCAGTGAGAACATAATAGGCTGAATTATTATTATTATTTCAATTATTACATTTTTTACTCTGGAGCAGTCACACCGAACGGACCTAAGTTAAGTAAACTTATGTTGTTTCTGACTTTTATGAATATTTTCTAATATTTTTTATGTATAGAATTGGTATAAAAATCCTATCGTATTGCTATTGTATTTGAATACAAATTAACTGTAGTGTATTTGTTACCTTACTGTGACAGTGTTAGAAATTGATAATTGTGTGATAATTGCATGGATTGACTTTTGATATTAATTCTTTAAATCGTATTACTTATATATTAAATAATGGAGTAATTAAATAGCAGATACACAAGTAAATAAAGCTATAACTTATGACGATAGTACCCACATCGTGGTAATATTGTACCTAATATATAAATTATATAGTGAATTAATGATTATGTGAAAATTAATTATGTTTTAAAAGAGTAACTGTAAAGAGTTTCTTGCCAGTTCTTCTCCATAGATAAAAACTTTTTTGCAAAAAATAAAACCGACTTCCATATCAAAACACTACAAAGTCAAAAATAATTTTAATTTCGGTAGTCGGTGTTATTGGTTTTGTATTTTCTTTTTTTTCACACCGCCTTCCGAAATTAAAATTATTTTTGACTTTGTAGTGTTTTGATATGGAAGTCGGTTTTATTTTTTGCAAAAAAGTTTTTATTTTCGCGCTTTTTAGTGGGTCAGTGAATTTTCCAAATCGATTCGTAAATGACGGAGTTATGCGCGAACAAAAAACGCAATGCAGAGTAAACGAAAAGATCATCAAGGTAAATTATTTTTTTCGACTTTTTTTGATTTTTCAGAAACGGCTCGTCCGATTTCGATAAAATTTTCATGAGACCATTTGGGAAGTATACCCTTTCCAACAAAAAAATAATTTTTCAAATCGGTTGGCAAGCGACGGAGTTATGCGTGGACAAACATAAAAAAAAAAAAAAAAAAAAAAAAAATACAAACATCCGAATTGAGAACCTCCTCCTTTTTTAGAAGTCGGTTAAAAACGATCCCATCCGAATCGTGCGGTAAATGAATAAATTGATATTGCTATACAAATAGCTAAATTATTTCAATAATATACCTGACAATCATGGTAACATCGATTAATTGATAATTAATCGGTAAATGCATAGTTAATTGATAATGATAATTAATTATTTTTATAAAAAACAACATTATTTATATTATACATATACATTTATATCTAACCAATATAATTAATCTTTTAAATTAACATTTTTAAATATTCCTATAAAAAAACATAAAAAATATTATTATTTATTTATATTATTATTTTAACTCTCTCTCTAAACTGGCTTTTTAACCCACGACCTACAAACTCACAAGACGAAGCTATAACCACTGGGTAATCAGTAGTAGTGCTGTTCACTGCGCTGCACCGAATAAAACAGCCATAAAAATAAAATTAAGACTTCTACTCTCCTCCAACAAACAACCTTTTAAAAATATGACCGTAGTCATAGCAACTGGCTTCAGACAGTTACGTAGTTTTATTATTTCAGACATAAATGCTGTCCGTCTATCCCGGGATATTTGTGTTTACGACTCTCAAAGGTGTTTCAAAAGCACATGAAACTTTACCAAACTTTAGTGCATAAATGGTTTACTGGCCTGTATTTTTTTGTTGGTTTATTTATTATACTAGTTTTGCTCGCGAGTTTGTTCGCATGAGAGGGTTTTCCCGTGTGAACCCCAATAGCGTAAGAATTTTGGAATGAAAATAGCCTAAATATATATATACACAACATGTAATTTAAAGGGTATATACATACAAAGTGCATGGCTTTTTTGGATGATAACAAACGATATGGCAAGGGTTTTGTATTGTTTTGTTTTTTTTTTGTTTTTTTTTTGTTTTGTTTTTTTTTTGTTTTTTTGTCTACGTGTGTAGAACTTATTATAAACTAGCTTCCTGCCCGTGACTTCGTCCGCAAACCTTAATAAATTATACACCTAAACCTTCCTCTTGAATCATTCTATCTATTACAAAAAACCACATCAAAATGTGTTGTGTTGTGTGTGATAGGGACAGACAGCGGGAAGCGACTTTGTTTTATACTATGTAGTGATAGTGATACCAATACACTGATACTAGAGACCGAATATTTCAAATTAAGAAGAACGAAAAGAATTATCGTGTTATTGGCAAGTGACGTGGAAAGCTATTGATCCTCGTAGTGCTGTGACACGTTTGTTATGATTGGTATTCAAGAAATATATGAAATCAATCATTTGGTATTAATTCTTTGAGTCAGTTATTTTGTGCTGAAACTGTCCATACCAGATTTTGTCTTCAGCCCTTTTGGATAGATATGGGGTTTCCGTTACACGTTGTATACATAGATTTTTTTTAAAGTAACACCTTATATTGTTAAGCACAACGAGTGAATTTACTCTGTAATTACGAAAAATTCGGCTACTGTACCGGCGTCATCAGTCTTTGAAGTAAGAGTGAACAGGCATTTTCTGGGCTCACTCATTCCGTCGTAGACCTCATCTAACATTTACCATCAGATGTTATCGGGGTCAATAGCGGACTCATTCGTAATACTAAAAAAATAGTACTCGTTAAACTTTTATTTACATTAACTACATACAAATTCATTGTATTTATTAAGTGCCACTAACAGTAAATTATGTAGGCACCTACAGGCAAAATGAGAAAAGGAATGAATTCATTGCGAAATCTTTAAAATTGCTATCAATCTGAAAACTACCCAGAACTAGTTAAATGATATTCTTTAGGTGTACAATTACAATAATAATAGTCCTTCCTTAGAAGAACTCTTCTAAGAGTCTTCCTCACCGATTTTGTACACGGCGGCAAATCTCATAATTTAATAGGCATCTGTGTAGGAGACATGTTTAATAGGCATCAGTGCACTCTCTGTTACTTTACCCTCATTGTCCGATGGGATAGCAATCCGACACGACCAGAGAGATATCAAGCGCAAGACCAAAAGCTTACCGTGCTTTCCGAGGTATGGGCGTTATCACACCACCAAGTTCCAAACTCCGGACAACTTTTTACCTGACCCAGGAATCAAACCCGAGACCTCTGGCTTAGCAAACGCGCTTGCGAGCACTAAGCCACCGAAGCAGTTCTAACATAAAGAGTTCGAAATACTAAAACCATAATAGATCTTGTTTTAAAACTTTCTAAATACAAATCTTAACGGTTTTCATTATGAAATCTGTAGTAACCCATGAAATAATAATAAACCATACAAATTTGTAACTTAATGCCTTCTATATTTACCTGTCTCCGAATATAAATACTAACAGAAGTGCGTTGGTAGCTGGAAGACCGTAAAATATCGTGTTACCGAAGCAGCTCGAAGCACTACCTAAAATTTCGTACCGAAGATTTGAAACTAAAAGGATTCTCTGGAAATGCAAAATCCCGACCATTTTCTAAACAGAAACTCCGCGTCTGGACTTTTGTACCCCTACTAGACGTTCCAATAGTTGTATTGAATTTTAGATGATGTTAATAGACGAAATTTGAGGTTTTGTTTGAGATTTTATACATACCATCCCGTATGCGAAAATAACTCTGTCTGTCTGTTACGCTTTCACGTCTAAACAACTTTACTAATTTAAAAAAAATCTGTATAGAAATGAGAAGATTGAACTCAACTCAATATTCATTCGCATTCGCGTCTTTTTTGTGAAAACGTGTCCAAAGTTTTGCTCCGCATATATACATATTGATATACTAACAGATTTGCTGTTACCTATAATATTAAAAATACAACATCTTTTTAACAAAATAATAAAAACATTTTCAAGTTTTAATACAGAATATGGCCCACCTCTTGTCTTGTCCATCGACCATGGCCACCAGCAACTTGCAGGATCTTAACGAGACCAATACTACGCTGTTCAGGTAGCTGCATACTGGTCCAAAGACGTTTGAGCATCGACTCGAAAAGAAGATATTTTTAATAAGATTTAAACATCTTCTTTTCGAAATTATCACTTTCGAAATTTTAACGTAGCGTTTATAAAATTAATCTGAAATATACAATACAATACAATAATTTATTTTTTTATCCAAAGTAAAGTACAGATTATGCATATCTGTTTACAGTGAAGGATTTACAGGTGCATATTATATTTGATCAATGACCCCTATGCTAGGTGGTACAGTCGGCCAAGAAAGTGGTGTACCACCCTAAGGTTGAATATCGCTTGCAGATTCATAGGTGATAAAGATTAGTTTCGCTTGCAGATCGATCTGACAACTTCTATTGCTGTCTTTATCTGATTATTGATAACGACTATTACTGTTTGTAACGTGACAGCTGTTCTTAGTTTGAACTTGATGGAACCAATGACGTCGTAAAATCAACGGCGGGGGGCTGTAGATTTTGATGACAAAATTGTATCTACAAATTCAGAATTGTAATCAACAAGTTACATAAAATTGTAAAGGCACAAGGCGAGTCCACAAACCTACAATTTCTGTAAACTTGTAATTACAATATCAATAAAAAACAAGCTAAAAATAGATTTATCCTTTTATTAAATTTCTACAATCAATTTTAAAATACTTATAACAAACAAAAACATAGCATATATAGTAATATTTAGAAGATATCGAAAATTTTTAAAAATTAGAAACGGGTGTAACCGCCGTTGGCCTCTATAACCTCTAAAAGACGAGACCTCATTGAACCAACAAGCCGTGAGCAAATATCGGTTCCCCGCATTTCCTCCCAGATATAATTACAGTGACTAATAAGAGCTTGTTTGGTTCTTTCATTTTGATGCGACCATCGTTGGACCATAAGGCCCCAAAGATTTTCTATCGGGTTGAGGTCCGGCGATCTTGAGGGCCACTGAATTACCCTTACGTCAGTGTGTGAACGAAACCAGGCTCTTACGATCCTCGCATTATGAATTGAACAATTATCTTGAACAAAATCAAATTGTGGCACTTCGTTCTCCGGGTAAACATTACGGACTGTCGGTAGCATTGCATTCTGAAGCACGTCGATATAATTTACAGCCGTCGCTCGAGGAGGTAGAGAACACAATTCTCCTACACCATCCGTACTCATCCAGCCCCAAATATTTACGGAAATTCGACCTGATTCTCTATTTGGGATTACATGATCATCTTTATACCGTGTTGAATTATATCGCCAAAGGTGAAGACGTCCATGCTGACTGGATTTAAACGTTTTTTCATCACAAAACACTGTATTAGACCAATCAAACTCTAAGTGCTCTCTGGCGAAGTTCAGACGAGCAAGTCTGTGAGCATCCGTCAAATATATTTTCTTGGCGTAATGCCTGTGGTGCAACCCCATGTAATGTAGATGATTCCTTATTGTTTGGGCACTCACATCGAACATCTCCGCAAAATGTTTTGTGGGCTTAAAACCATTGATTTCATATTCCCGTCTCATGAATTCTCTATCGTTATTGGAGAGTGCAGGCCGGCGACCACTTCTTCTGTGATCCAACAAACTTCCCTCCTCTCCTTCACGACGAATCCAAAAGCGGACAGAACGCCTCGATATATTCAAATTCCGGGATATCGCACTGATACTGCTTCCCTCATTAAATTGGGCAATTATTTGTGCTCTTTCGGCAATGGTCAAGTTGGCAGGCATTGAGATGATTTTATATGCAGTTGATTGAAAAATAACACGGAAAATATATCGATTTTTTGCATATATTTGACAAAATGTCAATTGTCAGTTTTCTTTTTCAAATGGAATTCGGTTGTCTAAATAGTTTTTATTACTTTTGTTTGGAAACATTTCAATTGCTTTGTAGAAACTAATGTCCTTTTCATTTATACTAAAGGTTAAAATGTCATGTACTTATATGTGACATATGACGTATGAATACTAAATACATAGGTTTACGTCATGATAATGTTGTCTCTTTCAGTAATATCTTTTTATAACGAACCTTGTTGTAATTTTCGATGACCGGGAAACTAAATCAAAACTGGTACACCACTTTCTTGGCCGACCGTACCTGTGTTATAGGGGTCATCCATCCGTCCGTTATGTGTACAATCCGTGTTAATCAGTAGTAGAGCATTTATAAAAAAAAAATATACTTAAACATAACGTGCAGAGATTAGTAAAAAAGGGTGTGGTGAGTGAATGTGTGTGTAGTGTTTATGTGTGTCTATTTGTATAGAGGTTTAAGTAGATCTTCTGTTTGGTGGTAATTTAGTGTGAGGAGATATTCTTTTAATTTGGTTTTGCAATGGAAGTTATTGAGGTAGTGTATATTAAGAATCTGATTAAGTTTATTATAAATAAGGGCACTCAAAAATGGGTAATGTCGCTTAGCGAAGGTTGTGTGTGTACTTTTCGTTGGACATGCTTGATCTGGTCGTCTCTTAGCTGTAGGAGGGTTAATAACTTTTAGCGGTACATTTGAGTGTTTGCGAATTAGTGCACGGTATATAAATAGTTGTCGGACTGTAAGAACTTTATATTCTGTATAAAGTTGTTGCGTGGGAAATCTAAAAGGTCTGCTAAGAAGTACCTTAATAACAGCTCTCTGGGCACGCTCAACCTGAAGTAGAGCAGTCTTCGCTGCACCCCCCCAGGCCGTGATGCAATAAGTTAGGATTGATTGACATAGAGCACAGTATGCCATATTTAGGATTTCCTTATGTGCGGATAGTCTTAGTTTTTTGAAGATGTAAATCAATTTCTTGACACGCGCAGATAGTGTTTCTAGCTGGTATTGCCATGATAGGCAGGCATCAACCTGTAGACCCAAATATTTCACCACCGGTGCTCGCGACAACGAAGGACACGAGCATTTCGGATCATTGAAGTCGCATGTATGTGCTTTAACTGTTAAGGAATGGTCTGGTGGCAGGAGAGAGGGTCTGAGTCCAAAAGTGACGAAGTGAGTCTTGCTTACATTTAACGTAAGACTATTGCTAGCCAACCAGATCATTGTCTCACGTAGTGCCCTTTCGGCAGTATATTTTATTTATATTTTATATTTATATTGCTATCACATTTGAGTTACATTTGGCTACCACATAATTATCAAAACTCCCCTGCATCATCTCGTAATTACTAATATTTGATTCACATTGACACAAACAAACGAATAACAAAAATCCATTTAGAAAAAAATGTTGAAACCCATTAAGCTCCAAAAATAAACTGCAAAGCAAAGAGTAGTACCAACAAGAATCCATTTAGCATGACCAAGGCTTATCCAAATACAATCTCATCAGACTTCCAACCGCGAGCCCTTGGTAACGTCCTGTCCGGTCCACACAGAGGCCACTTTTCCGTTCTTTGTTTCCTATTCAATATTCTGTTTACCTTGTTTTTATAACGGACGTACTCATAAATTGAGCACTGGCTCAGAGCTCAGAAATATGGGACATTCCAGATGGCCATTTTACTTACCAAGTTTATTTTAAGTGGGTTTTTTTTAAGCGACTTGATGCTACTGTTGGACTGCAACAAAGTGTTGCTAAGTTGTTTGTCTTGCGATCGAGAGGTCCAGAGTTCAAATCCCACCCATTACACTATTAACGTGAACTCATTCCAGACACTAGCTCCAAACTTTAGCTTACGATTAGTTGTTTACGTGCATTGCTAGTTCTTTTAAAAAAATGTTTCTTTGAGTGATAAATCTCTTATTAATTAAATCCCACGTATTGCCCAATGATGTTTATTTTTATTTCAAAATGTGTTTAAATAAAAACAGATGCACCAGCTTACTTACAAGGTTAAGCAACGCTTGCCGAGTAACGTGAATGGGTTACCGACTTTACGTTAATTCGTTGGACTTGGCTGTCATTTGTACATCTTTGTTGTAAGTTGTTTGTGTACTAACCAAATGGATTCTGTCCGAAATAAAAGCTTTTTTTAAGCTATTGCATAGCTTTTACCGCGGGCTTTGAGCGCGGCGACCGAATCAAGAAATTCCGTAACGAAAATAAACCTAACACCCCCACTCCGACCGGCACAGCAGTGCGGCGTTGAAAGCCGTGCATCGTCTAATGTCGTTTCAGTTCGGCAGACTTCGGCGGTGTTTGTGTGCGTGTGACTAGACGTATGCGTGTAGACTAGCTGCTAACTGCTCATAACTGAGTCCACGAGTGAAATTGCATAAGTTGATAAAAATGCTATGCAATAGCTTTACCGCGGCAGTCCCCGAGTGCCACACTCATTTTTAATTAAGAGTGGTCAGAAGCCCAGAAATCTGACACCAGCTTCTGAGTTGTGGAGGTCAGATAGGCAGAACTCTATGTAAAATACTAGTACTTAGCCCCATGTGGTTAAACTGAAAGCATAACATAGATGAGAAAAGGCTAAGCACAAATGATGAATGAAATGGACCAGCTCTTAGAAAATTTATGACTTGCAATGCGAATAATCTATACTAATATTATAAAGCGGAAAAGTTTGTTTGTTTGTTTGTTTGCTTGAACGCGCTAATCTTCGAAAGTACAGGGTGGATTTGGATGAAATTTGGTATGGAAGTAGCTTGAAGCTTGAGGAAGGTTATAGGCTACTTTTTACCCGACTGCAAAAAAGGAGAGTTATGTTTTTATCGTGATAGAATCTACGGGAGCGAAGCCCCGCGTGAGTACTAGTATACTAATATAAACCTTTATTGCTGTAAAATTACAATTTACTTATCTGGGGGCACGGCAGTGCCCCCGCCAAGTCGAGCAAAAAAGCGGCACGGCCGTACCATTCTTTTCTCGAAGCAATTCAGGCCATTTTTGACCCCCTATAACTACGTTGTGGATAAAACTAGAAGCCTGAATTTTCAGTAACCAAACAGGCATTGTATACACACGGTATATTTCAAATTTCATTCAATTTGAACTAGTAGTTTAAGAATTATAACGAGTCAAACTTCCTTAATTTTGTAAATTTTGTCACTCACTGACTGACCGATCATCAAAAGTCTAAAGCACTTCTAGCAGACATAGAAGCTTCAAATTTAGAATACAATTAGTGTTTAGTATATGAATCAAGGAAAAACTATAATATTTTTCAATTTCGTTCCACTTTTCTAGATACATCAACTGCATAAATAACTTTGTAATCCCATATAAATATATAGGATTACAAAGTTACATTTGCAGTTAATTAATCAGTGTACCTGTATAATATTATGAAATTATAGATGTAGATGGGTACTTTTTTTTTCTTGGTGAAAAATATCATCGAATGACTTCTTCCGTTTGGGTGTATCAGAATTCTACTGACTAAAAACCCACCCTGTTCCTACGGAAGCCCTAAAGTTCCGGGGCCGCGGTATCTCGATGGAACTTTCCCGCAATGCCCGACAGGCAATGGCCCTATGAGGCCCCGTCACTGGTATTAACAACTTTTTGAGGCGCGCGTGGAACATAACGCGCCGCCGACCCGGGCCTGGTCCTTACCGGACGGTGAGCGACCCCTGCTCGCCATTCGCAGGCCCGCGCCTACGGTGGCCCGAAATCGACTCGCGATCCACGACGCCCGGGGTGTCTCCCCCGGCGGCTGGGGCGCGAGGAAGAGAGTTGCCTCTCCCTCGCACGTTAGGCCTCCTCCTTCGCTAGCATGACTGCTTCGCAGCAGGAGGTGACTGCATCCCATTCCCTCTCGCTTCGCACCATGGTCTAAACCAGAGCAGGGCGCGAGAAGTCGCCGCCGCCGATTGCCTCTATGAGGATACGACGGTGCTCCACCCATGCACGGCACATCTCAACCATATGCTCCACCGTGTCTTCCAGTGTAGATAGGTACCTAGATATAATAATTATGCTCAAAGGTAACTTGTTAAATGGTCAACGGAATAAAAAAGCAAGAAGTATTAAGAGTATTGGGGTGTATTAAGTAGAGTAAATTGCCCGAAATTGCATAATTACTTACTTATGGATTAACTTTAACCGAGATGTTTGACGAGTGCGGCATTAATTATTACTAACTAATGCAAAAGACGTACGTGCGTATTCATATGTACGTATCAAAGCCTCCGAAAAAAACCCATAGAGACAGGGAGTGGGCTTTGAAAAAAACTTTAGCTGAAGTTCAAGAAGTAGTACCGGAAAATAAAAAAAGGAAGGCTACCTACAAAAATAAGATAAGCTCATAAGACAGAGAGAGGACTTTAAGAAAACTCGTTGTTGGTATACAAGAAGTAGAAGTTACCGGAAAGGAAAAAAGTAGGACTTTCTACAAAAAGCAATGAGATCCCATAAAAAACAATACTTGACAAAAACCCAAGTCTCGCAACTTAGTTGTTCTATAGTAAAAAGTTGTGTGATCCATGTAATACCAAGTCGGTTATTAATTTATTCAGTCCCTACTTAAGGGACCTTCTGTCTTAAGTTGTTACGTAATTATCTAACCTAACGACATCTTATAGTGACCATATCAATATTAAAAATCTTTACCGTTTTAAATAAATAGATTGACTTGGCAATCGCAATAAACAATTTAATTCATATATGTATTACTTGTGAGATATAGATACATAGATAGATAGATATATTCTTTATTGTACACCATAACAGTAAAAACAAAATTATGGACTTAACAATTAAAAGGGTGATACAATGGGCGGTCTTATCGCTAAAAGCGATCTTTTACAGACAACCTTTGGATGGATTTGACACAGAAGGAGAAAATAATTACGCGGGTAGTCCACGGTGTACTAATTATCTATATAAAATACAAAACAATAAATAACGTTCTCAAAACATATATATACATACAAATATTTAAAAAAAGAAAGAAACAAAGACATACATAATAACAATTTAAGGAGAGAGATAAAGATCTTTTACTAAGTTTTTGAAAGAAGATAGTGTTTGTGCTTGTCTTACTGACACGGGTAGAGCATTCCACAGCCGTACTGCTTGAGCTGCGAACGACTTACCATAGAAATTGGTGGCGTGACTCGGTACCGCAGGCCTTAAGTTTTCTGATGACCTCAGAGATTTTGCATGTGTGTCATGAAGGAACTTAAATCGTTTTTTTAAGATAAGTGGGGGTTTTAGGATTAAACAGCACATTGTAAAGCAGAGACAGAATGTGTAAGTTCCGGCGAAGACGTATAATATTGTGTTTTCATGCGATGGCCGAGTCAATCTATTTATTTAAAACGGTAAAGATTTTTAATATTGATATGGTCACTATAAGATGTCGTTAGGTTAGATAATTACGTAACAACTTAAGACAGAAGGTCCCTTAAGTAGGGACTGAATAAATTAATAACCGACTTGGTATTACATGGATCACACAACTTTTTACGGTAGAACAACTAAGTTGCGAGACTAGGGTTTTTGACAAGTATTGTTTTTTATGGGATATAAGTTTTACTTAAAAATTATACATAC
The DNA here is from genome assembly GCA_943138885.2 of Tholera decimalis. NCBI lineage: Eukaryota > Metazoa > Arthropoda > Insecta > Lepidoptera > Noctuidae > Tholera > Tholera decimalis. The sequence continues at coordinate 7,021,592 of OW964565.2, read as the reverse complement.
GATTTTTTTTATCTATTTATATCGGCAACTGGTTTTTTCTTTCACAGTTTGTCCTTCGACAAAGGCCTCCTCTAAAGCTTTCCATTTTGTTCGGTCTCTTGCAGTACGTGTCTATTCTGGACCAGCTATCGTTTTTATGTCGTCTTCCCATCGTTTAAGTTACCTTTGCTCCTTTTACTGCCTCTCGGTCATGACATGTGTCCTGTCCATCTCCATTTCAGACGTTTGTAGTCGTAGATGACTAAATGTAAAGAATAAAACTAAATTCAAAAATATACTTACCGTCACAATACAAATAATAAGTGATAAATAATACCAAAGTAAACTACCAATAAGGGGCTTTCTGCTGTGACACAGGCCTGTTCTCTATGAGAGGCCCGTAATCAAATGGCAATGAACAAGTACACAACGGAATGTCCTTGGTTCGACATTACTGTTCTTCAAAAATGCTTCGATAAGTAATAAGACAATAAAACTCAAAAAATTACAATTTCACTCATTCGCGGGTCCAGCTCGGCAAGCAATGCTGTAATTAAACCTTGATAATCAATCTGTACGGTTGTTTTTATTAAGAGCGCCTCAGCTTAAATGAAGTTAATAATACAAGTAAGTAAAATCATCATCATTTATTATTTTAGCATTATATTTATGTATTTTATTAGTGTTATATATTTATTAGTATTAAATATACCTTTTATCTCATTCCATTTTCTCGTACACTTACCACAATGTGTTTTTAACCCAAAGATTGATTGGTAGAAAATGCCTTGCTGCATTAAATGCACCCATGTGACACCGTGACACCGTACATGAAGTTTAAATCAATAAATAAATAAGTAAAATCAAGTAAGTAGTTTTACATTGATCTCACATGCTATAAATATTACTAGAGGTGAATTCAAACAGATCATCATAAGCATCAACGCATCGTCATTAATTCTTCAATCCTGGACTAGCGTTCTCGTGTCCAGTTGATGGGAACTTTTGTTTCTACCTCTTGAGGTACCTACTGACTTTCAGTGTAGCGAAATGAAAAGCTCTTCTCTATTGGGAACCCATTTATTTGCCTTCTTTTTGAACACACATGCGCTTTCATTAGGGGCCCTTAGGTCCAGTGTAAGGGTCCTCGGGTCCAGTGTAGGTAAATAAAGACTAGGATTGACGAGGACACTTCCATATCAAAGTCTTTCCCCTGCTTTAATAAAAAAGAATCGTACATATTTGTAACATATTCAAGTTTAGTAAGTTGGTATTTAAGCGGCGATTTTAATATCAATGGTTGTTATTTGATATTTTAATGATAACTTATTTGTTTTTTTTTTTTATTACAAACGTAATTGTTTTAAAGCTTTAAAAATTTGATTTGTTTTAACCATGTTGAAGACGATGGATTTTTCTTGCATGATTGTTAGAATATATTTTCTGCAATTGGCAACTGATTTTAACAATTATTTTTTGTTGCAAAGCTTATGTTTCTGATGTTTTCTCCTCCTGACCTGTTAAATAAAATAAAATAAAATTGTATGTTGTATTGCTATTTTCATAAATTATGAATTCCTATGTTCTTAGTATGTGCGGATAAAACAACAAACACGAGATACGACGAAATTTCTGCCACTCACGCTGAAAACACTACAAGTATTTCTGCAAATCAGAAAACTCGTTAAAAAGCAATGTTCCACAAGCTTTAAGAATTTCAAAGCAAGACAAACTTCATAAAGCGAAATATGTGAGTGCGTCATCGCTCAGATAATCTAGGAGTCTCACTGGAATTTAAGAGATTCTTCACAACAATATCTCGGGGTCGCACGTTTCAAAATATTTGAACAACAGAATTTCGATAGGTGTTTGCCGCCATTAGATTTTGAAACATGTGTTGCAACAATGCATACAGCTTTAGTTGCTAATGACGGGAATATTGTTTCAGGGTGGACAAAAGTGGGTTTTATTATTAAGATACATTTGTATCCTTAAATGTTTTGTAAAGTGTACAATAAAGTAAAAAATAAATAAATAATACTGTAGATTTTTAAGCTATTGCATAGCTTTTATCGCGGGCTTTGAGCGTGGTGACCGAATCAAGAAATTCCGTAACGAAAATAAACCTAACACCCCCCACTCCGACCGGCACAGCGGTGCGGCGTTGAAAGCCGTGCATCGTCTGGTCTAACGTCGTTTCAGTTCGGCAGACTTCGGCACGGTGTTTGTGTGCGTGCGACTAGACGTATGCGTGTAGACTAGCTGCTAACTGCTCATAACTGAGTCCACGAGTGAGTTCGAGCCCGCGACTAGTTGAACCTAAACGTGTATGTATATGGTACGACTGTACGAAGCTCGCACGGCTCGAGACGAGCTTCTATGCTATGCAATAGCTTTTTTTATTGCAGATAAGCTCGCGTTTGATCACCATCTCAGCTGATTGTAAGCGATGATGTGGTCGAAGATGAAGCATACTTGCTTACTAGTAATCATCAGTCATCTATCGCTTACCATCAGGCGAGATCGAGGTCAAGAGTAGGCTCATTCTGAATAAAAGAAAAAAAAAACATATTCATTCTTGACTTAAACAGGTTAGAGCTATCAGGAAACACAGAATCCGGTAGGAAATTCGACTCCTTAGCTGTACTGTTGAAATTAAAATGGATTTCAATTTATTTAGCAGTAGAGTTTAATGTTCCACTTTTATATTGCACAGAGAGCGAACGGGGCAGAGAGCAGTGTATCCATAGTCAAAGATGTTTTACATTTTTAACACATGAACTAGTGTAATGCAGCAGTATTGAACTATAAAAAGGCACCAATTTTATATTTATTTCAATATGTACGCACAATGAAAATTTTCCAAAAAGTTTTGTGCGTATGGATGGGATGATAACGATTTCGCATCGCCGTTTGAACAAACGTATGGAATGGGATTGGTGGAATCAGATTGTTATGATTAGATTGGATTATTATTTAACCTGGACGCACTTCTTCAAGTAAAAAATTTTTTTGTTAAATTGTACTTTATATCTGCAGAAACTGGTCCATTGAACTGATAATTTATTGTAGAAGCCAATCAAGTAGAAACGAAAGAAGAATATAAAACTGGCCAAGTGTGAGTTTATTTATTATATTTACTGATGCAAGGTACACCAACGATATATATTTACAATTACAAGCAGACAAAGATTTCAGGTTGAGTGCAAATATATCACTTATAGGCATGCACAGTATTTATAGTGAAACACAAAATTAATTGAAAGATAAGACATGTTACTTACAAATCACAGACTTCTTGTGGGTATGTGTTCTTCCTACTTACACTAAAACTGTTATGAAGTTATAGATTTGAGAACTACTTAAAAAGTTTTTTAATACAAGATACAAAGCAGTTGCAGGCGACTTCATTCGCGTGGATTTCTTTTGTGAAATCTATCATCATTACCTAATTTAGGAATACATTATTGAAAACAAAGAAGTCAATGTTTGGCCTGAATCTTTAAATACCTCTATACGCCAAATTGTATCGAATCCGGTTCAGCGTTTTAGCCGAGAACCGGAGAGCCAAATATTCGCATTTACAATACTCTAATAACTCCAGCCACCGTAGACGCACTGTAGACAGACGGCGAGTATGAGTAGCTCGTCATCCGGTAAGCACCAGGCCCAAGTCGGCGGCGCGCCGTGATCCGCGCCTCAGAACAGCAAGCAGTCAGCAGCATCGACGGGGCCCAATAGAGCCACTACCTGCCAAGGTTGCGATAGTATTCTTATGACATACCGCGGCCCTAGAACACAAAAGCAACTAAAGAAGCAAAAGTGGGTTTTTAGTCAGTAGTCTAGTCTAGAAGTCTGAGAGTTTCTTCCGCTCCACGCACAACGGTAAGAATCATTTGATAATTTTCCAACCCAGAAAAAAAGTTATTAGTTATTGGTTGCAGGTGGAAAAGGCACGTAGTATAATAATAACATATTGATAACAGTTTCATTCACCACTTGGCAATACGGAACGCTGAAACGAGAATCGAATGGAAAGTTTAGTCAAAAAGAAAATGATAACGCCGTACCGCGATTAAGTGTGAAACATCTTAATACATAACGCCTAAAGCTGTTCCAACCACGTAAATGGAAAAAGTTTTATTGTGAGATATTTTTCGTCAGTCCATGATTCGGACATTTTTATTTTAGTAATGTACTTTGTTGAGTATTGTGGTGTTCTTCAGATGTTTTTTCGTTTATTATATTCACATTTGGAAAATTTATGAAGCTTTTTTATATTCTTATACCTATACCGAGGCTGAAAGGAAAATTTTGTTAAATATTATATCTCTGGGCATACTGTAAGTGCATGTTTTGGTAATGCATGAAAAACATCCATCCATATCTATGGATGGATGTATGTCGCCTTATTTGGAGCTAACATAGTTGGTATCTACCAACTAACTCCAAAAAATATTATCATCAAAAAAGGCAAATTGTTTTCTAAAACATTATTACTTACCAACGGGCTGATACTTATTAACAAGAAAAAGTTTAACAAGAAAACTTCTTTTATTAAAACTATCTACTGCTATTTTACGAGATATAAAAATAACAGTGTTAAAAATTGCAATACCTACTGTAAGGCAGAATGTTCGATAGACACACAAAGGCTTTGAAATTTTCCTTTGACACAGTGCTACTAATTGGGACGCGTGTCCGATGTCCTTTTGTATGTTGCTTTTGCAAACTTTCAATCGAGATTAAAAAAAAAAACTTATTTCACTCTTTTTAGATGGTCGATTTTTAATTTACCTAGTTATAAAAGCCTTAATGTCAACTACTTATAATCATTTACAAAATATTGCTTTTCCCAATTTTGAGCCGTTATTTGTTGAGGAGTTCTCCTGGTACTTCACCATCAGCTTCACTTCACCATATGCATTGTGACGAGCATATTGTGCTTAATTACTATATTCAAGTAATCGAAGCGGAACACGTGAAATACTTATTATTCCTACTTATATATTGAGTAGTTCCAGTGGCCATCTGTAGTCTTCATAATCAGGTCCACTTCACAAATTGTGCTTTTTGAATGCAACTACACAAGTTACTATAAAAAATACTTAAATCACTATAGGTGTGCCTATAATATTTAAAGATTCCCCTCCATTCCTCCAGGATCTCATCATCAGATCCTGACTTGGTGACAATGGGACCAATTTCAAGGGACCCTTTCTAACAAAAAAAGAATTTTCCAAATCGGTTCACCCGTCTTCGAGTAATCGGTAATCATACATAAAAAAAAAATATACGCGTCGACTTGATAACCTCCTCCGTTTTTTTCGTCGGTTGAAAAGAGATTTTTATGGGGCAGCAAAAACTAAAGTTTGATCATTGAGGTTAAGCAAGGCTATCCGAAGTGGTTAGTATCAGACATCTTTTTAAATCATCGCCCCATACTAAGAATTTCTCCTGTATTTTTTATCTTCAAAGGACTAGCAATGTGGATTGAATTCACATTACTAGCGATATTGCTAACCACTCCAATTCAGCTAAATAAATATGGTTGTTTCTGGAGTAGATTCACGGCAATAGTGTAATGGGGGGGCGGAGGCGACACAAAAAATATTTTTTCCAATAATGTTATTATTATTTTTTTCGGTTGCTGCGTTAAATAAAAAGTAGCCTCACGAAAGTACCAGAAAAAAAACACAAATAGACATGAACAAAAAAATATTGTAAAAAAGTTTTAAGGCTCTATTTAAGTAAAGTTTTTGGTCATTTTATGTGAGCGATAGCCAATGTTTTTATATAAGTAAGCACATATTTATACATAACATAATCATGCTATAAATAAGAAAATGTCGCGTGTCTTTGGATTTTGTAAAGAAATGTTGATTTCGTCACGATGCTTTCGTTTAATGTTTTGAACAGTAACAGTGGTGATAAAGAAAATTGCAAATCCTGTGCCTACTAGGCTTTGAACCGATGACCTAATACCCATAAGTCATGCTTTTATCTTGACTCTTATGAATTATTTACTTTATTGTACACCTTTCAATATCTATACTAATATTATAAAGCGGAAAAGTTTGTTAGTTTGTTTGTTTGTTTGTTTGTTTGTTTGCTTGAACGCGCTAATCTTCGAAAGTACTGGGTGGATTTGGATGAAATTTGGTATGGAAGTAGCTTGAAGCTTGAGGAAGGTTATAGGCTACTTTTTACCCAACTGCAAAAAAGGAGAGTTATGTTTTTACCGTGATAGAATCCACGGGAGCGAAGCCCCGCGAGAGTACTAGTTTATGTATATGAATACAAATAATAAAACTAGTTGTTAGTCAGATATTTGATTAGTCAGACTTTGGCTTCTTGTGAGACTTGGCAAACTTTTTTACATTCATATTTTATTGGATTTTGATGTTTCTGTCCAATTTAGGAAACATCCGTTCAGGCTACAATTTATTTTATTAATGAAATGAAAAATCTCACCCTAGACAAAGAGTTAGCATACCGCCTGGAGTGAATGTAATGAATAAGAGGTGTTGAGAGGTAGGTATGGAATAGAATTAATTGTTAAAGTTTGAGGGAAACACTATTTTTAATTAAAAATGTGCTGAATTGAACGCATAAAACCGCACAACATGAGATTAATTAAAATGAACAGTAAAAATAATAAAAATTGGCCAAGTGCAAGCCAGACTCACCCATGAAGGTTCCGCAGTATCTATAATAATATAATATTATATGTATATTTTATTTGACAAAATCAAATCCTTACAAATTTCTTAAAACTAGCTTATTTACATTTTTTACAACTACGCCCGATAACTCTGTTTTTCATAGTGTTTGTATGAATTACAAAGTTATATTTGCGGTTTTAAAAAATATGCTGTATCTCAAAAAGTCCTAACCCGATCTCATTCAAGTCAATTTTGGTTGAAAGTTTACATTAAGATCTACAGATATATATTTATATATATATATATATTTTACTCCATTGTTATAGAAATAAGAGGGGGGGACACATTTTACCACTTTGGAAGCGTATATCTTTTAAACGATTACTTTTATGAAAAGGTGGTCTTAGAAACCTCAATGTCATTTTTAAAGACCTGTCTATAAATATCACACACGCATAGGTTTCATGAAAAAAAAATCTTTTCAGTTTTAATTCCATGTACGGGGAGCCCTCCTTTATTTTAAATATTTTTAATTTTTTTCTTAGAATCGAAAAGCAGTTCACAGAATACATCTACCTACCAAGTTTCACATGTATAATCCTAATAGTTTCGGAATAAAATGGCTGTGACATACGGACGGACGGACAGACAGACAGACATGACGAAACTATAAGGGTTCCGTTTTTTGCCATTCGGCTACGGAACCCTAAAAAGTAACTATAGGTTATTTTTTCTTTTGTAAGGTTGCAGGAATGTTGTAACGAGATACCGTGGCCCCGTAACGAAAGGGCAGTTAAAAAAACAGGGTGAGTTTTTAGTCAGTAGAAGTCTGACACTCCTTTTCCGCTCCACCCAGAGCGGAAGGAGTAATTTGATGAGTTTACCACGGAAACAAAAGGTTTTTTCAGTATACAAATATTTTGCTCCATGCAGGGATCGTGCTCATCACACGCAGTGCAACAGCTACTCGTACAACCACTGCGTCACCGGTATCACCCAATAAGATTATTATTATTATGCTATAAGGCCTCTACTCAACCAACTGTCAAGTAAGTGGTAACAAAAATATACAAAAATCACAAGGGAACTCACTCCCTGAAAGAAAAGTATCCTATGTTGAAGGTATGGCTGAATTAATTATGAAGGTTGAGGGGAGCACTATTTTGAATTCAAAATATGTGTAAAGTCCAAAAGAGCACAACATGTGATTAATTAAAATGAACAGTTAAACATGTGAAATAATAGGTCATAAATACAGTTTTTTTTTTTTTTTTCTTTTAGCTTGCCTCACACTATGAGTTTCTCGATGAAATGAAAAAATTAGCATCTATGCATAACTAGCTTCTACCCGCGACTTCGTACGCGGGGGAAGGTTTTCCCGCGCAAATCCCGATCCCGTGGGAATTTCGGGATAAAAAGTAGCCTATGTGTTATTCCAGGCTGCCAACTATATACTTACCAAATTTCATTCAGATCCGTTCAGTAGTTTCTGCGTGAAAGAGTAACAAACATCCATCCATCCTCACAAACTTTCGCATTTATAATATTAGTAGGAAGTAGGAAGGATAGTAGGAAGGATTAGTAGGATAGGATTAGTAGGATATTAGTAGGATAGGATAGTAGGAAGTAGGATAGGATAGTAGGAAGGATAGGATAGGAAGTAGGATAGGATATGATACAAATATTTTATTCCGTGTGAGAGCCCACAACACGCAGCGTAGCAGTTAATCGAACAAACACTGCTATAAAGGTGTCGCCAAAATGATTATTGATTTTTGTGGCAAAAATAACACTGGGGATCGGCCAATTTTTTTTTTGTTTGTTTGTTTTTGCTACTGTGGCTCCAAAAATATCTCAAGGAAGCTCATTCCCGGAATAAAAAGTAGCCTTTGTTCTATTCCTGGAAAACATATACATATGTACCATTTAAATCCGTTCAAGCGTTAAGACGTGGTGGGGTTTACACATACAAAGAGACAGAGTAACATAGTATGTTACTCTGTCCCTTATTTATATAAATGTTTTTAAAGAAAAATAACAATGTGGGTAGAATTCACATTACAGTATCTTGTTAACCCCTCAAACTAAACTCAATATTCTTGTATCTGTACAATTTTATATGTTATATGTTTAGTCTCATTTTTATGGGTACTTAGTCCCTTATTTTTAAGCCATGACGCAAAAAGCGGGGTTTTATAAATTTGACCGCTATGTGTGTCTGTCTGTGGTTTCTAAGCGGGTGAACCGATTTCGATGCGGTTATTGTGTTAGAAAGCAGGTTTTCAGGCGGTGGTTGCATGTTTTGCCAAAATCGGTTCAGCCATTTACTAGATATGGGGGGTGAAAGTGGGGATAAAAAATCGAATGTTGTCAAATATACCCAGGAGGGGTATCAAATGAAAGGGCATGACGTGTATATTACAATAAAAAATGTTTTATTAAAATCGGTTCAACCAATTACTAAATTTTTAAAATGCAATGAGTATGTAACATTTTAATGTTATTACGTTATTTATTTTTTACATTCAATACACAGGTATAGGAGCTCCAAAAAAAATACTAACAGGCGGTCGGTTTGACCCGATGTGCGACCATCTTAAGATATCAAGTTGGTTCTGGCTGTCGTTTTACACGTTTGGCAGTCGGTATGGGTAATTAAAAGTCAGAACTGGGTAAGCTGGGTAAAAAGACGTATCTTGTTACCCAGCTAAACTGGAAGCTCACCCCAACATAGTAGGGAAAAGTATAAGCAAATGATGATCTAGTTAACCTTTCCTCCCGTGGTAAACTTTGATTAAGAACCATGCGATCTTCACAATTTCTGAACCGCACTAGACACAATTTAATATAGAAGTTGTATGCTGCATACTACACTGCGCGGTTTCCCACTGCGGTTCACAGGTGGGAGAAATATGACCGCCGCATGCAGCGTCAAACCGCCGCTGATAACCGCTGCTTCATACTACACATACTACACTTATTTTGCATCATTCTGCACGGGACATTGTGCGAGGGCGCTCGCTCGTTTTGCGTGCGCGTGCGTGGCTAGTGTCGTGTCAATATGTTCGATACGGAGCGTTTTATTGTTGAAATACAAGATCGACCTGCTTTGTATGATGTGAAGTCGAAGTATTACGTCAATCGGGAATTAAAAGCGAAATTATGGATGGAGATAGGACAGGCAAAAATTGCGCTTTACTTTATTTTTTAATAATTCTATTAATAATAGAGCTACAAGCGCTGTTATCATTGGCAGATCCATGTTGAAATGAACAAAAGACAGCGATAAGCCGCGTTCCGTGTAGTTTGATGGTCTGCGGCAGCTTTATCGAGCGGATTCCCGCGGCGGGAGAACCGCCCGTGTTGTACTACCCTTAGGGTGTTTTTAATATCGTGCGGATTTCAGCACGCACGCGGGATTGGCCCGCATGCGGGAAATTTCACGCAGCATGAGACACGCTAGCCCACGATTTAGTTTTCTGCGGGCTGCCACGCATTGTGGTTGTGTACAATGAACGACAAACTCAGAAAATTATTGATCACATAGTTAACCTTCCGTGAACCACGTGGATAAAAGTTACGTCCTGAACTACGTGGGGTTTCCTGAACCCCATCATCATTCCACCTTTTTATAAGCAGCATCTTTTTTATATTTATATTAAATGTATTATTATTGTTTATGGACTATAACAGGATAAAAATAAAATAAATTTGTCAAATATAATAAACATTTTTAATATCTTTAGGCATTGTAACAAAAATAGTGTTTTTCACCAAATAAAAGGAGACAAACCTCTTTGGCTTAGCCTTAAAAAAAAGCAACTCAAATTATAAATTCTTATTGCCTTTCATTGAAGGCTTGATGAGGTAGGAAACAAAAATAAAATTAAAAAACCTAAACATAATTAGTCTTCTTGAGATCCTAGTTGGTTCAAATTACCACAATTTTTAAAAATAAAAATGAATATGTTCTAAGCATATACTTCGACGACTAACGGTACTTTATCGCCGAAATATTTCGATTCCAGTACCATCTTAAGCCCAGAAGTCATTGAGGTTTTGTCTCTCAGAACAATACAATCCTGCTAAAAATAAAAGCCCAACAACCAGTCCGAGTCGCCTTCACTTTCGGGTAAAAACACCTCATCCGTGCCGCCATCACTGTCTTCCATAAGCGCCGATAACAATGCATTTTTATTTATACGATGAGCCTTTGAGTCCTGGAAATAAATTAAGTAAAAAAGAAATAAGAATATGTGTAGAAATACTCATACTTTCCATATCATGTCGCTTACCTTTTAGACGACGTCCCGAACTACGTGGGGTTTGTGACACCCCACCGCACTTTACCGGCATCAGTCCAAGGCGCCTGCGACGCTATTACTAAATCACTGTTACTATGCGGATTGGCAACGTGGCAACATCAGCTAGACGATGTTTCGAGGTTTTCGCGCGGCCAATAAAAAAGATACGAAGATTTTTGTTTCACTGGGGTTTATTAAACCCCACGTGGTGCACGGAGGGTTAAAAACGGAATAAGAAGACGAGATCACAGTACCTATGTATAACAATAAGGACCAGTTTTGAAATAATAATTTAATTATATCTACGAATGTATAAGTATACCTACATAAAGATACGCTGGGACGTGGTCTGTGTGAATTTTGTTATACCTTTATATTTTTCACCAATGAAGAAAAACAAATAAAAATAAATTGATCCTAATAACCTCCCATAACATAATGAAATGTAGGTACATACCTACCTTCATTCTTCTTTTCCTCTTCACTCAAACTTTCGAAATTTGGTGCTAGTTTCATGCTAGTTCTTTTAATATTTCTTTGCAGGCAGCGTCTCTGGCATCTCTGTCTTTATATAATTCATGGGATTTATCCCATAAGCACGGCCGCAGATAATTTTCATTTTAAATGTGACTGTACTACGCGCGCGTGCACCCCGCATGTCAGTAAAACGTACACTGATTTTCATAGAGTGCTCACGCGCATGGAGTCCCCGCACGGGGCTGTTGCCACGGATCACATCCCGCGTGCCGCGTGCGTATTCCACGCATTACATTAAATACTTGTATAATAAAAACTTTTTTGCAAAAAAAATAAAACCGACTTCCATATCAAAACACTACAAAGCCAAAAATAATTTTAATTTTGGAAGGCGGTGTGAAAAAAAGAAAATACAAAACCAATAACACCGACTACCGAAATTAAAATTATTTTTGGCTTTGTAGCGTTTTGATATGGAAGTCGGTTTTATTTTTTTGCAAAAAAGTTTTTATTTTCGCGCTTTTTAGTGGGTCAATTTGTAATTAATCTAGTTATAAAAGCCAAAATGTCAACTACAAAAAACTAAAAACGCGCGAACAAAAAACACAATGCAGAGTAAACGAAAAGATCATCAATGTAAATATTTTTTTAGACTTTTGTTGATTTTTCAGAAACGGCTTGTTCGATTTCGATAAAATTTTCATGGGACCATTTGAAAAGTATACCCTTTTGAACAAAAAAAGAATTTTTCAAATCGGTTGGCGAGCGATGGAGCTATGCCCGAACAAACACAAAAAAAAACAAACAAACATCCGAATTGAGAACCTCCTCCTTTTTCAGAAGTCGGTTAAAAATGATACTTGCGGGTGTTACGCATGCGGGGCAATCCCGCGTGCGTGATGAAATCCGCACGATATTAAAAACACCCTAAGATTGTATAATATTGGAGCAACTCTCGTTTTTTTCGATGCTTTTATACTTCTGCTTATTTCTGCTATAAAATAATTTCCTCCGAAATAATATGTTCTTGTATACATTTATCGATAATATACTCAGCCACGTGAAAATGGTTCCAATCCGTTAATTAGTTGGAAACAGACAGTGTTAGAATTCTAGCTTAGAACGTGTTTCGGAGGATAAGAAATAAACAATTAAGTTTTCCATAGTCAGTTATATTTTAAATTAAATTTATGTAATTAATAATTATCCATATAAACCCTGATTACGCCATACCTATTCGAAAAGGTACTGAATTTCACGCTTATTTTTTAAAGTTGTCAATTAAAATAAAACTGTTATTTTCTAAGAATCCAATCTAAGAACCTTTTTTTATCTGGCCAGCCTATTCAAAATTAAATTGCAGTTAAGTAGCAGTGTGTTTTACATAGAACAACTGCTTATCTGATTTTCAAGAGACGATAGTTCTTTGGAAGACCTCCTGTCTTCCAAAGAACTATGTCAGATTTTTGAAGCCCGCGGAGAAGTGACATATAATAATTATTATCTATGGTCCACGCCCGCGGACGGAATCTATCGCAATGCTAAATTTCATCTAGATCCGATCCGAAGCATCTCTAATATTACGAATTTATAACACTTGTATAGATTTTTCTCTGTGCCCTAGATACGCTATAGTACTTTGAGTTACCCAAGATAAACCCACAAAAAGGCCGGACTAAATCCACAATTTTTTTTTTGCAATCTTACCGTCGGATATTTTTAGGTCGTATGAAACTTTCTGAGAGGTAACCTAAATACGACCCAGATCTCAATCGAGTCCTGTTTGACACATTCCAAGAAATCTTCGCACAAAGCACTGGCACACTGAGAGCTCACAAAGGGACATGCAGATTAGTGAGCACTGAAAATGTACCAGTGGAATAGACAGCTCACTTGCAACACATGTCGCTCTTATACCAAATACCCTAGAGGTGAAATTTGAATGGCAAATGACACAAAGGAGAGATGTAGATGTATTTAGAATATGATTGAAATCGTAGAAACACAACGGTGGAGAAATCAATAGGATTGTTACAAAGCAGTCGATGGTCCTTAAACATAGGAGAGAGACGTTTGAAATTTAGGCCAGACATTGTATTGTGTGTTGGAGTTCTCACGTGGCTACTGGACGTACAAAGGGAAACAGGTAGGCGTAGGCATACCTTTGTATTTTCATCCAGTCAAAAGCTTTGGATAAGCAGACCCGTCATTGTTGATATCAGAAAAAATCTGTTCCAAATTTTCCTATGCACCTTGTATTGTTTTGTAATACAAATCTTTAGCATAATCTATAATAATATTATAAATACGAAGGGAACTCTGTATGCCTGTCTGTCGGTTACACTTTAAAGCCTAAACCACTGAACCGATTCTTATGAAAGGTATAGAGATAGTTTAGACCTTGAGAAAAAGAATGTTCCCCGATTACTCGGAGACGGCTGAACCGATTTGGAAAATTCTTTTATTGTTTGAAAGGGTAAACTTTCTTCTTTTTCTTTTTCATTTTGCTCTTGGCAGAGCGGCCGTGGTCATGTAGAGATGTCTGCATCGTCGGTGGTAGAGGCGGACACAGCTCTCTGCACGATCCTCCGTCATATCATTATATTGGCTGATTGTCTGGTGCAGTCAGATACATTGTTTTACCTCATCTACGCAACCACCGTTGTTTGAGATTAAAGCTCCATGGTATACGTAAGTCTGAACCACGTCGCAGTTCGCAATCTGGGTCACATCAGGCGAGTTGTCGCTGACGTGATCCATGATCATAATCTTGGTCTTAGATCGGTTTATATTTAACCCAAACGTAAGGCGCTCCATCTTGAAAAGTAATTCCTCCATCAGGCTAGCATTACTTGCAAATAAAGTGGTGTCATCTGCATACCGCAATTTCGCAATTTGGTATCCACCAATCACAATACCATCTATCCAGTCTTCGAGAGTGATTAGCATTACAAGCTCGGTATATATATATATGTTAAATAGTAAGGGTGATATTATGCAGTCCTGTCGTACGCCCACACTTGGATGGAAACTATCTGAGAGGGTGTCATCTTTTCGCACTGAATCTGTTCCCCGTTCATAGAGCTCCCTGAGCAGGTGCATAAGGTGTTGTGGTGTGATATATCCAGTAGTGATTTCCACAACGCTGGCCATTTCACCGAGTCAAACGCTTTGAATTTTCCTAAATAGGTAAAGACGATTTACTTTCGTTTGGCAAATACTGCAAAAAAAAACCTGCATAAAATTTGTACACACTTTATTTATTTATTTAAACTTTATGTACAATTGTGTTACATGGGCGGCCTTAATGCAGCAAGGCATTCTCTACCAGTCAACCTTTACCTTTATTTGAGATAGTTGACTTTTTTCTAATAATCTACATACTAAACTAAGACAAATAAATACATAAATAAATATTGCTCGTTTAATAGTAGGTATGTATATACATACAGGGCTGCGCTGACCTTAGACAGCGCCTGTGTGCAAAATCTATGAAGCGCCTTAAGTTTTTTCCACAGGCATGAGTATTGTCTTGTGGTCTTCAAAGACAATACTCACGCCTGTGGTTTAACTTTACACTGTTTGTACGTCTACTGAATTATAAAGAATAATATGTTGTAGTTTTACAAAAAATATTTCAATAATTAATGCTGGCATTAACATCCGGCGCCCCTTCTGCTTTGGCGCCTATGTGCGCATTGGCGTATCTAGAGATATTTTCCAGGGGGGGCCTGGCCCCCAGTGGTAGAAGCGATGATCGCTTATCTAAGTTGCGTTAACGCTTAATGCATGAAATGAAAATTTTCACATAAATTAATTTAACATGTATCGCAACAGTAGTGTCAACAAGAAGAATCTGAAAAGTCAATAAAAAAAGTGGACAAGAGCGAGTCGGACTAGCCCATGAAGGGTTTCGTAGTTAGCAAGTATAGATTAACGAAAAATATCTTTGTTTTTAAAGCGTTTGTGTAAATGACAAAGATACGTACACTAACACATCCGTGTGTGTTAGTGTAACTTTTTTGTATCTTTGTTAAACCGTTTAAAGTATGAAATTCCTGACTTGAACCGAAAAATTAAAATTACTTTGTTCCAAAATGTAACATACTTATTTAATCAATATATTTACCCTCATTATCTTTACATTGTTGCCATTTAATCGGAATGTTATTTATACCTTTGCAATAAAACTCTTGGGATCTACATTGGAAAAACTGTTTGAAAACATTTTGGGAAGATTTTATTTATCTCGTTGAAATTTGACACAAAAAAATTACGTCCATTGGAGCAAAGTCTGGCATCTCGGTCTGACCGCAGCATCTGCAGAGTTACAACGGTTTTTCGTGCAGTGTGATGTCTTGCGTTATCATGGAGAAATAAGTGGAGCAAATAATGGTGAACATAGGTTAAAGAGTCGGGGCTGTTTCACTGCTAGTTTCGTCATCATTGTTCGAAGTTCGGCACACTAAACATCTGCCGTTGACTTGACATGACTAAACATTGCTAGATCAGACCTGAGAAAGTTATAGTGATTAACACCACGAATAGACTACCAAACAGTTACCATTACCTTATTATTAGTAAGCTTTACCTTAAGGCACTATTGCGGCGTTTGAACTAGGTCCACATGTCACAATTCGATTCAATATTCCTTAATTTCTGTACTTAACAAGGCAACTCAAGTTTCAACACACGTTTCTTTCTACAGATCAGTCAAATCATGCGGCACCAATTTCTCTTATTTTTTATTTCATGCAAATGAGTTAATATTGTAGGTAAGGTAACGTTAAACCATGCCGCCAATTCCTGGGTAGTTTGACTCAGATTGGCTTCCAGAACCTCCTTTCATAATTTAATCCTTATTATTTGCGGTTTTTGAAAATGTGCTTTATCTCAAAAACTGCAGATTGTATCTAGCTTAATTTTTTTTCGTTGAAAGTTTTCTATAAAGTCTACAGCATATATATTTCTTTTTTTAATTTTCACTCTTTCATTTAAAAGTCACATATTTTACCGCTTTGGAAGAGTCTATCTTTCGACCGACTGACTTTTTTTTTTTTAACGTGGTAAAATTATCAAATAAGTCCACCCACCCCGGGCAGGGTGGGAGGAACTGTCAGATTTTTACTGACTAAAATCCACGGTGTTCCTTCAATAACCCTTTACGTACCGGGGTCACGGTAATGGGATAGGTCCCACGACCCCGGCAGGCTTCGGCCCTCTGCAGAGGGGGCCTCGTCATGTTGCTGACGCTCTTTGAGGCGCGCGTGGAACACAACGCGCCGTCGACCCGGGCATGGTCCATGGTCGGACAGCGAGTAAAGGGCAACTCACTGTCCGACTATGGACCATGCCCAGGTCGACGGTGCGTTGTGTTCCACGTGCGCCTCAAAGAGCGTCAGCAATATGACGAGGCCCCAGTACGTAAAGGGTTATTGAAGGAACACCGTGGATTTTAGTCAGTAAAAGTCTGACAGTCCCTCCCACCCTGCCCGGGGTGGGAGGACTTATTTGATAATTTTAGCACGTTAATAAAAAAAAAGCTACTAGCTACCTACTGGGTTGTAGATGTCAGCTAGGCAGTCGCTCCATGTAAAACATTAACACTCAGCTGCATCCGGTTGGACTGGAAGCCGATCCCAATAAATTGAAAAAAGGCAGATGATGACTTTTTTATTTTTTTCTTTTATTCATTTAAATTTTTGTATAAAAATCATAAAGTTGTTTACAGAATACATCTACTTAACAAGTTTCAACTCTGTAGTCTTAAAGGTTCCAGAATACTGGGCTGTTACATACGGACGAACAGACAGATAGCCATGACGAATCTATATGGGTTCCGTTTTTTTGCCATTCGATTACAGAACCCTAAAAACCTTTGCACAAAAATATCTGTTTAAATCAACGGCTTAAATTAATATAGTCGAAAAATTTTGGCATTTTTTCGACGGGCACCCATTTTTGTGTTTACTTGAAAGTGAAACTGTAAGCTCCCGCCGACGCCGTAGCTCGGCGTCGCTTCTTCACGACATTTCAGCGGTCCATCCCCACCAGATGAGATCCCCAACAGCCTGAAAGAAGCCCAGCGGAGTCAGATGAACGCAAAAACATGGGCGAAGGTCATTCTCTCTGTCTGTCCGTTTGTCACAACTAGTTTATTCCGAAAGTATTAGGGCTACAAAGTTGAAACTTGGTAGATGATATTCTGTGAACCAGTTTACGGTTTTTGTACGAAAATAAATAAAAAACTTATGAACAAAAAATTAAACCGACTTCAAGAGAACACTGCAAAGTGAAAAATAACTTTAATATTGGTAGTCGGTGTCTTTGGTTATATTGCTTTTCTCGATGTAGGTTCGTTTATTGTTGAGGAGTTCTCCAGGTATTTCACCATCAGCTTTACTTCACCATATGCATTGTGACGAGCATATTGTGCTTAGTAACCATATTCAAGTAATCGAATCCGAACCCTTGAAATAATTATTATTGACTAGTTCCAGAGGCCTTCTGTGGTCTTCATCATCAGTTTCACTTCACCAAATGGTGCTTTCCGAAACTGCACAAATTACTATAAAAAATACTGTAATCGCTATAGGTCCCCTCGATATCTCCAGGATCCCATCGGCAGATCCTAACTTGGTGACAATGGGACCACGTCTGAAGTATACCCTTTCAAACGAAAAAAGAATTTTCCAAATCGGTTCAGCCGCCTTCGTGTAATCGGTAATACATTAAAAAAAATACGCGTTGAATTCAGAACTTCTTCCTTTTTAGAGGTCGGTTAAAAAGCTAAGGAACGAGGATTCTAAAACCATTTCTTCATAAAGTCAATCGTTTGAAAGTTAATCGTTAGAAAAAGTATAGGTTTGTAGGGACACAATGTAAATGCTTAATCGGCGATATTATTATGACGCACGGCTGCGTCCGTAATACATAAACAATATATACCAGTCGCAAATAAACTGCAGTCGTAAATGGTCGTTTCAATTAGTCTTCACCCCAACACAAGCAATAGAACATATTAGCTAGATTAAAGTATCTAGTAGTGGAAGTAAAGTTATGAACATAACCCACATTGGTGACCCCGACGTGATCTTTAGTGTTGTTTTTATCGGTGAGATTAGACTGGAACGGAAATGAATCCGCAACAAAGTGCTACACCACGTGCGCAGGATGTGAAAGGGGACAGGTCCGGCGACGCCAGTGAAAAAGAGCTGGCAAGTATAACCGTCACTTCACGAATTCCCGAGTTCTGGGCAGACCAAACGCGGCTCTGGTTTGTCCGGTTCGAGGCCGCGGTAGAGAACCAGAAATTGAGCGATGCAGCCAAACAGGATCTGGTTGTTACCAAACTGAGCAAGGCCGCTATAGAGCAGGTGAGCGACTTGTTGCTCGCTCCACCGGAAACTCGGGCGTACCAGACGCTGAAGGAAAGGCTACTGGAGGTGTTCGAGGAGTCGGAAACAAGAAAGCTGCAGAAACTGATTGGCGAGATGGAGTTGGGAGATCAGCGACCATCACATTTGCTACGGCGTATGCGTGAGTTGGCCAGGGAGAGAGTGCCTGACGAGACCCTGAAGTTGATGTGGCAATCACACCTGCCTACTTCGGTGCGAGCTGTACTGACGGTGACGGACTCGAAGAGTTTGGACATGCTCGCTACGATAGCAGATAAGGTGCTGGAAAGTACAGGAGAGAGTTCATCATCAGTATCCGAAGTCAATGCGAAAAAGGCCCAGAAAAATGTCGCAGGAGAGATGAGTGACGCATCATCAGATATCGGCAAAATCCGGAAGGAGTTGGCGAAGATTAACCTGCGGCTGGCAGGTCTCGAGCGTAGCAGAGGCAGAGGACGTCGGAACAGCGGCAGCCAAAGATCCAGATCGGCATCGGTTGGCGACAGAAAGAGTGATAAGTGGTTATGTTTTTATCACTATCGTTACAGGGAAAAGGCATCAAAATGTGTAAAACCCTGTAATTGGAGCAACGGAGCGGAGAAGTCGGCGGGAAACTAGAAGTAGTGCAGCCGACGGCGGGACGTTGCACAGTATACAACCGTCTGATAGTGAGTGATAAGAAAACAGGTATGAAATTTTTGATAGATACGAGAGCTAACGTGTCCGTGATACCCGTTAAAAAAAATCGTGCGAGTAGTAATTATAATAGAAATAAGTCTAACTTTACTTTGTATGCTGCTAACGGTACAGTTATAAAAACTTATGGTTTACAGACATTGACTCTAAATTTAGGATTAAGACGACCGTATACTTGGCATTTTATTGTAGCAGAGGTGAATCAGCCTATAATAGGCGCAGATTTTTTATTAAAATATAAGTTACTAGTAGATTTAAGTGGTCGACGTCTTATAGACGAAGTAACTACATTAAGCTCAATAGGTTCGATTGTAGAGTTGAGAGAGCCATCCTTAACTACGATTGATTGAAATTGATTGAAATTGAAATCTAAAAATATAGGTATGCTTACTGAAAACTTTCAATGAAAAATTACTTTGAACGAGATAGCCACTGCTAGCTAACGGGTGAGTCCGACTCGCGCTTGGCAATTTTTATTTTATTTTTCAGCAATAATTGTTTGTTGGTAATAATTCTGGGATGGGCACCAGACCATTCTGGGGTGGGCACTCCATCCTCCTTCCGCTGTCCATCCGTCTGTTCATCTGTCACCAAGCTGTATCTCATGAACCATGATAGTTATATAATTAAAATTTTCACAGACGATATTGTATTTCTGTTGCCGCTATAACAACAAATACTAAAAAACAGAATTAAATAAATATTTAAGGGGGCTCCCATACAACAAACGTGATTTTTTGCTCGTTTTTGCTGGATATTGCTAACGGCATCAGGTAGACGCTTGAAATATTCACAGAATATTTAGTTATAGGTATATTCACTTTAAAAATAAATATTAACTTTATATTACTTAACAAATTCACTTAATGCACGTATATTTTTATTTGTCCTCTGTTTCTGAAACCCGTAAAAACAATACACATAGAAAAGGAAATTAAAACAAACCCCTACGTTTTAATACGTAAGAGCAAATGTGCAGTCATTAAGGAGGTTTCCACCAAGAATTCTCATTACGTGGTCACCCTACGGGTCCTGCGACTTTTTGGGACACAGCAAAAGGTTTAGGGACAGGTGAAATTAAACTCGTATACGATCGTTTAGAAAAACAAATTGAGGGTACACTATAATTGGTATGGGACACAATTCTAAATGACGCCTTTAAAATAAAACGATATAAAATTAAAAGGGAGACTTTTACTCTACATACATTTTGTTTTTTTTTTATATAATATCGAGAACTTGTTGCCTCGTTCAATATGTTAGCATACATAATAATCGACTATATCTAACTAATCTCATCAATAAGTTCCAACACTGTTACCTTTAATGTAACAATTATAATATTATTCAAGGCAACCCACAGTGTTAGCAAACACAATAATCGACTACTTCACTTATTTGTTTGTGGGTTGCAAAATGATGATTATTTGTAATAGCACATAGAGCTATCTCTGGTTTTTAAAAAGACGGTACGCGAGTTAAATTGATTCCTTATACGGTCAACGTTCAAAACTAACTGAGACGACAAAGGAGGACTCGGGTCAAAACTTATTGGAAAAGAACCATTAAAGTGAAAGTGAGTAGCATATCCAGTGACTATTCTTTCAAAAACATTATAATAGTCTGATATCTCGTCATCGACTCAAGCGCAATGATTTTAAATAAGGAAAAAATATGGGTATTTACTAGCCGTTAATAATGAAACCTCAAATCTACCCGATATAGGAGGATAAAACTACCTCCTTAACTTTAGAAACTACAAAGAAATGGGCGCCGCCGACGGCCCAAACAAGCGTTAAAATCTATGACATTATAATTCGGAAAAGTTTCTTTATTTAAACGCGCATCATCGATAGTACTGGGTGGATTTGGATGAAATTTAGTATAGAAGTAGCTTGAAGCTTGTGAATTATTCATTTATTTGTATAATTATGTAGTACATTTATTTCTTTTAAATATATACTTAATAGAACTAATACATGTCTTAAAATACTTAAAATACAAACTAGAATAAAGCATAAAAAAATTGATCATCAACGCTGTCGGCTGGCAACGTACCCAAGATACTGGAGGCATTGCCTCGTTGTATATACTATACTTTCGAGCTTTTTGGGGTCGAAACTCTCGGACCATGGGGCCCGTGTGCTCACAGCCTTTTTAAAGACATATCGAAAAGGCTCATGGACGCTTCCCGCGACCCAAGGGCTGGCTATTTCTTTGGTCAACGGCTAAGCATTGCCATACAACGAGGCAATGCCGCCAGTATCTTGGGTACGTTGCCAGCCGACAGCGTTGAGGATCAATTTTTTGATACTTTATTCTAGCTTGAGAATAGTTATAGATTTTTTACAGGAATATTTCATAGGACGGCTAAAGGCTACTTTTACCAAACTACAAAAGAAGGACGGTTATGTTTTCATCGTGATAAAGTCTACAGGAGTGAAGCCCAAGTACTAGTAGATAATAATACTACTGTATCCAGCAGATTGTAATCAGAATAGAAATAACGTCTAAGACTTATATATCCTTACTTACTAATATTATAAATGCGAAAGTAACTCTGTCTGTCTGTGTGTTACGCAATCACGCCTAAACTACTGAACCGATTTAAATTAAATTTGGTATGGACATAGTATAGAGCTTAATGCAAAAAAAGGCTGTAAGAGGTTGAAATAGGGGATGAAAGTATGTTTGGAAATTACGTCATTTTTAAAGCTAGACGCTTGAAACTTATTTTTTAGACTTTTGATCAGAAAATATTGTAAACAGCTTATTTATGTATGAGTTTTTTTTTTAATAATTATACTAAAAAATTAAAAATGCTGCCGAAAGTCACTATTCCGCGCGGACGTAGTCGCGGGCACAGCTAGTTTGTAATATTTGGGTACATTGATATACGTCGTTATAATTGTTGATATGGTTCAACAATGTCGGTATGCGATTATATGCCTATCAGTCAAGATGTTCTTTTATTCCTGGTATTCAGACTACGCCCATATTCTTCAACGTTAGGAATCTTAAACTACTACGCAACGATAAAAATATCATCATTATCTGCTTTGCTTTTTTCCAACTATTATAGCTATGAGCTCGTCGCTACAATAAACTTTTTTTTAACTTACGTGATACTAATTCTATCATTACAAGTTAAAACGGGATTTTTACATAGTTTTTACTTTAGATTTTAGATACTTTTTTACATAGTTTTTACTTAGATTTTACAAGGTTTTTATATTTATACGAAAACCTTATAGGAAACTGTATGTTTGAGCCGTTTGGGGTTGTAACGTAGGACCATGGGGTCCGAGTGCGTATCGAGTCTTTTGTGATATCAGTAAACGATTAGTCGACTCTTCAAGTGACCAGAGGGCTGGCCTTTTCTTCGGACAGAGAATCAGCATTGCCCTTCAATGTGGCAGTGCAGCCAGTGTTTTGGGCACTTTTCCCATTTTGACGAATTCGATGCTTTATAAATTAGAAAGATAGATAAAACTTTTGTTGGTCAACAAAAGACACAACACACAAAAGTACATTAACATATAATACATAAATTACAGAAAAAAAGAACAGAACAAACTTATATATACCGTCAAAAATAAAAGAAAAAGAAAACAAATTAAAAATGTAACACGAAAAATCAATGTGGTGTGTGTCTCCGAATTGCACCAAATGAGAGTCCAGCTCAGCATTTGCCAAGCATGCCTGACGCTGGTATTCTGCTGGATCCCAGTAGCCGTACTTACTTAAATTGCTTTAAATTCACCTGAATATATGTATTTTTAAGTGCTCTGTAAATATATTACTAGGCATATGTAAAAATGAATAGAAGCACCCTACCATGTATTGTTTCCAGTTTCCGATATTTCGCTACTATTACAAACGCCATGATCACGGATAAAAATGAACGCTAAACCTGGTAAATATCCCAGTTTTAACCGACTTCAAAAAAGGAGGTTTACAATTCGACTTGAACTTTTTTTTTTTTTATGTATGTTACCTCATAACTCGGAGACGGCTGGACCGATATGAAAAATTCTTGGTGCGTTTGAATGGGTATAGATTCTAATTGGTCCCATTGTTACGAAATCAGGATATGATGATGGGATCCTGGAGAAATCGAGGGAACTCTTCAAATATTATAGGCGCACCTATAGCGTTTTGGGTATTTCTTATAGAAACTTGTACAGTTGCTCTTGAAAAGCACCATTTGAGGAAGTAGAACTGATGATAAAGACCCCAGATGGCCACCGAAACTACTCAATAATAAGTATTTCGTTGATTGCGATTAGATTACATGAATATGGATATTAAGCACTTTATGCTCGTCACAATGCATATGGTGAAGTAGAGCTGATGGTGATGTACCAGGAGAATTCCTCAAAAATTAACGGCTCTGCACCGGGAAAAGCAATATTTTGTTAAAGGTGATAAGTAGTTGACAGTTTGGCTTTTGTAACAAGATAAATTACAAGCCGACCCACTAAAAAGAGTGAAAAAAAACTTTTTAGCAAAAAATAGAACCGACTTCCATATAAAAACACTACAAAGGCAAAAATAACTTTAATTTCGGAAGGCGGTGTCTTTAGGTTTTTATATATTTTCGTTTTTGACACCGCCTTCCGAAATTAAAGTTATTTTTGCCTTTGTAGTGTTTTTATATGGAAGTCGGTTCTATTTTTTGCTAAAAAGTTTTTTTTAAGTTCTAATCATAATAATATCCAAGGCGAATTGAAGCAACTGTCAAAATGATAATTCAAACATCCAAAGTGATAAGCACACTAAGAACAGATTAATCAATTTGTTGGTAACATGAACACAGTAAAGCTATTAGACCCTTCTTGAAACTGGCACACAGTAAATATAACATTATTGTGGGGCAAGACGTAGCAGCAAACGTTGTTCCAAACTTTGCTGACAATGTTCAAAGAGAAAATTGACGGCGAGATATCAAACGTAATGTTCGATACCGTCTTAATAAGTTTTGGAATGGATGTCTGTTACACTGTATGGAGGAGTTTTGACACATACGTATTACATTACTGGCTGTTGCCTGCAGGTTCGTTTGTCCGTTTTTACATATATACTTTTATCGTCTACTTTGAACCCTATTTTGTCACGGAGAAAATCATTATATAACTCTTCCCGCTCTCAATGGAGCAGAAGGGAGTTCCACGGACTAAAAACTCACCCTGTCACTCTTACGTTCCGAGGCCGCAGTACCTAGTTAGAACATTCTTGCAACCCTGGTCTATTTCAAGCTCTTCTAAGATCGATTTTATGTATGATTGACTGCAACTCTTAGGCTCAATTTACACCGCCATGGAATAAAATAGAAGCGATTTTTTGCAACAAAATTGTACATAGCATAATAAACTTTATGTCAATTGTTTAACATACAAACGACAGTAGCTAGGGGAATACTAGAGGATGCACAAGGATTCCGCGGAAGACGCGCGACCCTTTTTTGGCTCCTATTTAGTTTGTATGTTATACAATTGACATAAAGTTCATTATGCTATGTACAATTTCATTGCAAAAAGTCGCTTCCGGCGGTGTAAATTAAGCCTTAAACTATCTCCTTGCTAAATTTTATCGACATCGGTTCAATGGTCATGGCCAAGAAAACATAACAGACTGACAGAGATTTATAATATTAGTATAGACTATTATATTGCACAGTCCGCATGACACTGTTATCTTGCACCAGTTATATTATCCGATACACAGACAACTTGTGCCAACTATAAATTAGCGCTATTGTTAAATAACTCTTCAGCTTTTTAACCGACTTCAAAAAAAGGAGGTTCTCAATTCGTCTTGAACCTTTTTTTTTATGTATGTTAACCTCATAACTCGGAGACCGCTGGACCGATTTAGAAAATTATTTTTGCGTTTGAAAGGGTATACTTTCTAGTTAGTCCCATTGTTACGAAATCAGGATCTGATGATGGGATCCTGGAGAAATCGAGAGAACTCTTCAAATATTATAGGCACACCTATAGCGTTTTGGGTATTTCTTATAGTACATTGAGCAGTTGCTTTCGAAAAGTACCATTTGGGGAAGTTGAACTGATGATGAAGACCACAGATGGCCACTGAAACTACTCAATAATAAGTATTTCGTGGATTGCGATTCGATTACTTGAGTACGGATGTTAAACACTTTATGCTCGTTGCAATATAAACGAGTATGGTGATGTAGAGCTGATGGTCATGTACCAGGAGAACTCCTCAAAAATTAATGGCTATGCATCGGGAAAAGCAATATTTTGTAAAAGGTGATAAGTTGTTGACATTATGGCTTTTATAACTAGATAAATTACAAACCGACCTACTAAAAAGCGTAAATTTTTTTTTTTAATAAAAATATAACCGACTTCCATATCAAAACACCAAAAGCCAAAAATAACTTTAATTTCGGAAGGCGGTGTGAAAAAAAAATCCAAAACCAATAACACCGACTACCGAAATTAAAAATATTTTTGGCTTTGTAGTGTTTTGATATGGAAGTCGGTTCTATTTTTGCTAAAATTTTTTTTTTGTTTACTCACTGTTTAAAAAAACATATAAATAATCAGCTTATAACGTTCCCACTGTTAGGATTACTCTATTAGGAATAATGGACTCTAATTTAAAATGATTTAAAAATATCATTTGTTTTTATAGTTTAAAAAAAAATATTGGTCTAGTAAAGCAAAGTTAAGTTTTTACTTTAAAAACTTCAAAGTAAAAGAATGCGGGACTAATATGCATTGGTGGATGTCTATAACTTGCTGAAAACTCGAAACATGAGTCGTCGCATTTTTCAGTCTAAGAACTAGCTGGTTTAATCATAATGTTCTCCCTCAATGTTTACAGAGCAGTGGTAATAGTAAAAATTACAAAAAAATTAAGTGCATATCTGGTTAATAATATGGTACATCCACTGAACAAACTACACTAATCAAATAACGGATATTTTTTCTACACACGGATCATTTTTATAACTCAGCTTCATAATTTCATCTGCCGATCAATTCAGTACTGGGCTGCCTAAAACGTATATTAAAATCTCCGTAAGAGCCAATTTTCCATATCACAAAAGTCGGTGTAACAAAACTCCCATACGATGGCAACTTGTCCCGTTTCATTATACTAGTTCGGTTTACAAGGCAATATGAATAAAACATCAGAAGGGTTAAGAGCAATTATTAACTAGTTGTTTACAGGGAGGGTCCTGTAAGGGTCCGTCAAGTCTCCCTATATAACTGAGGCTATATATGTATTTATAACCTAGCCTTAGAAAATTATTCTTTCAGGGTAAAATTGAAGGAGTAAAAAGTTAAGAAAACTCATAATCTATTAAGAAGTCACGTAAGTTATTATATTATATTCAAGGGATTTAACTAAGCCGCAACCATTATACACGGACTTTTGAACTGTCAGAATCAGTACGCAAAAAAGTGTCAAAAATTGGCCAAGTGCGAGTCAGACTCGCCCATGAAGGGTTCTGTAGTAACTACGCCAATTAACTTTGTTTTTCATAGTGTTTGTATGAATTACAAAGTTATATTTGCAGTTTAGGAAAATATGCTGTATCTAAAAAACAGCTATCCCGATCTCGCCCAAACCGATTTTGGTTGAAAGTTTACATTTAGATCTACATATGTATTAAGCTATTGCATAGCTTTTATCGCGAGCTTTGAGCGCGGCGACTGAATCAAGAAATTCCGTAACGAAAATAAAACCTAATACGGTCGAATACGGTCAGTTATTTCATTTCTCAAACTAACGTTCTATTAGCGTGTTTAGTAAAGAATCGGATTGGTAATCATCAGTATTCTGGATCAAACCCAGGGTATCAACATGTCTTTTTGTGGTTTCTTTTTATTGAAAGTACTTTTATATTATATTTACATATTTTTGTAAATATTTTGTTGAATAAAATAAGAAAAAAAATTTTATAGGAGAAAGAAAGTCGAAAATGTCAACGCCGCGAGAAATAGCTTAAAACTAAAAAACTTAAAACTAAATTTACTATTATGTACCTCAGACCCAGAAAAAAATAATAAATTTCCACTTGGCTGGCAATTTCAACATCAACTTCGCTGATAAAAAATCAGAGCGGTTGACAACTTTTCTTTAGGAAAAATTGAATTTGAAAATGAATCCACAAGAATCCACAACAAAATATGGGACCACCATTGACGCGGTATTTTCCAGATACTTAGAGGATATCAAGTCTCAAACTTATGTTTCTTATTTCAGTTACCATAAACCTATAGTTTCAATGATAAAAATTCCTGAATAACCTACATGTATTGTAATATAATAAAAATATTTTAAACGGTATTAACTTCTCATTTATTCAATAAAAGAAAAAGTTGTTTTCTTATCGGTCACCACGCTCAAAAAGTGTAACTTGAATTAATATCTAAGAAAAATCTTGCATTAATATCAAAGAAAAACAAAATACTGCTTAAATAACAAATAAATTAATAAATATAATTGCTTAAGTTGATAAAAAATGCTATGCAATCGCTTTACCGTGGCAGTCCCCGAGTGTCACACTTTTTTTTTAATTTTTCATTCCGTTATTATAGAAGTTAGAGAAGGGGGGGACATATTTTACCATTTTGGAAGCGTATATCTTTTAAACTATTACTTTCTGAAAAAATGGTTTTAAAAACCTCAATATCATTTTTAAAGACCTGTCTATAGATACCACACACGCAAAGGTTTCATGAAAAAAAAATATTTTCAGTTTCAGCTCCATGTATGGGGAAAATTGGAAAGCGGTTCACAGAATACATCTACCTACCAAGTTTCACATGTATAGTGCTAATAGTTTCGGAATAAAATGGTTGTGACATACGGACGGACGGACAGACAGACATGACGAAACTATGAGGGTTCTGTTTTTTGCCATTCGGCTACGGAATCCTAAAAAAGATACATAATGTGGATAAAAAGAAGACTCAGAGATCGATTGCTAAATAAGCGTCACAGCATCATTTCACACAAACACTTTTCATCATGCCAACCCAGAATAGACACGAATAATCAGCCAATAACGTACCCAACACAGACCTGGTCTTCATGAGAGGGAATAGTAACAAATAAATTGAAATAAAAATATGTACTCAGCTATTTTTAGCTGAAACAAGACTATTTATTTTTAAATATACAGTATGGTAACTAACAGAGGGCGTTTCCATTAACCCGCAATAGTATAAGCACATCAATTAGATCGCCGCACTCGCGGCCTGTCATTCATGAATAAATTGCGACGTTGCCGTCCATCAAGTACGCGTGTACAGAGTGTTTCTTTTACGTATCAATTTAACATTTTTAGTGAATATTTTAATATTAAAAAAAAAAAAAAAACATTTTGTTTCCGAATGGTGATATTTTTATTAGCATGTATGGATGCCATACTATTGCGGGTTAACGGAAACGCCCTCTGTTAGTTAACATACTGTATTATCTTTTAATCATTTAGCTTAACCACGGAAAAGAAATATCATTCATCTTTTGGATATTTTAAATCGTCATGCCTATCAGTATCATCAACCCCTTTAATTTTATTTAATCCACAAACACTGTCTTCCTTCCTACGTACCCTAAACCAGACAAAAAATAAATTTGTCCAAAACACGGAGTGTTACATTTGAACCATCTGTTCTATGATTTATAAGGTCTGTTTTGCGCGAAATACGTAGCGTTAAGCCGATAAATCAGCTGAGTCGTGAAGTCGAGACGTTGGCTGTCGTAAATACGGAAATCTTTTACATTTTCGTGTTAAAATGTTTTTGTTTTGACACGAGAGTACGTATTTAGATTTCGAAATGACTCCTGAACCTCTGGACAAATGCTATTCTACCCGCGATACTCAATTAAATTGTTTTTGAAAATAACTGTGTTTTTTAAAGTACACTACTTACACGATATCTACTAAAATATCTATAAATACTTTTTTAAATGTTGTCTTTCTCTTGCTCTCGTTGAACCAATATTGTTGTGACTATCAAAGGAAGATAGAGGGATATGGGACAATACATTTTACCTCAAAATTTCCACGGGAATAGGATTCACACATATTTACGAATTAGCGGGCATAGCTATGTCTTATTCCAGGATTTCGGCTATCTACATACATACCAAATTTCATTTAGATGGTTCAGTAGTTTTGTGTTAAAGTGTAACAAACATTCATTCATCTTTCTTCACAAACTCTCGCATTTATACAACGTATAATTTAAAGGGTATATACATACCAAGTGCATGGCTTCTTTGGATGTAATCCTAAGTCTACGTGTGTAGAACTTATTACAAATTCCAATATACTGTTACCAGAGACCGAATTTTTTAAATTAAATGGAACGAAAAGAATTATCGTGTTATTGGCAAGTGACGTGGAAAGTTATTGACCCCCGTAGTGCTGTGACACGTTTGTTATGATTGGTATTCAAGAAATATATGAAACCAATAATTTGTTATCAATTCTTTGAGTCAGTTATTTTGTGCTGAAACTGTGCATAGAGACGCCATACCAGATGTCGTCTTCAGTCCTTTTGGATAGATATGGGGTTTCCGTTACACGTTGTATAATAATAACAGGATATTATACTATATAAAGCTAAATTACCACTCACTGACTCACTGACATAATTGTTCTCCCAGATGGTGGATGGGGAGGTGGGTATATTTTGACAGATTCGTAAACAAGTAACTCTGAAACCTACGGGAAAAGTGCCAAACCTCCCCTTTTCCCCCCCCTTCTCCCCCCTCCCTATCGTATCTCGGAAACTACGAGACCCGTATTTTTTTTTTTTACGGATTCGTATAGAGGAGGCTCGGTAAAGTAAAAACCATTTTTCAAAGTCCCCCCCCCGCCCCCCTTCTCCCCTCCCTTTAGGCGGATCTCGGAATCTAAGAGACTTGGAACATTTTTTTTTTCAGATTCATTTAGAGGGGCAATGCTTTAGTCGAAATACTTGTGCAACCCCCCCCCCCCCATCACCCCCCCCCTCTTTTTTTTTTTTTTTTTTTTCACAAGCTCGCGAGGTGCTTGCACCTCGCGCAACACGCATATACTTGATTTAGAGGGGCAATGCTTTAGTTTTTTTCACAAGCACGCGAGGTGCTTGCACCTCGCGCAACACGCAAATACTAGTTATATTATATAAAGCTAGATTACCACTCACTGACTCACTCATTGACATAATTGTTCTCCCAGATGGTGGATGGGGAGGTGGGTATATTTTGACAGATTCGTAAACAAGTAACTCTCAAACCTACGGGAAAAGTGCCAAACCCCCCCTTTCCCCCCCCCCTTCTCCCCCCCCCCTATCGTATCTCGGAAACTACGAGACCCGTATTTTTTTCTTTTTACGGATTCGTATAGAGGAGGCTCGGTAAAGTAAAAACCATTTTTCAAAGTCCCCCCTCCCCGCCCCCCTTCTCCCCCCCCTTTAGGCGGATCTCGGAATCTAAGAGACTTGGAACATTTTTTTTTTCAGATTCATTTAGAGGGGCAATGCTTTAGTCGAAATACTTGTGCAACCCCCCCCCCATCACCCCCCCCCCTCTTTTTTTTTTTTTTTTTTTTTTTCACAAGCTCGCGAGGTGCTTGCACCTCGCGCAACACGCAAATACTAAACCCCCCCATCACCCCCCCCCCTTTTTTTTTTTTTTTTTTTCACAAGCACGCGAGGTGCTTGCACCTCGCGCAACACGCAAATACTTGATTTAGAGGGGCAATGCTTTAGTTTTTTTCACAAGCACGCGAGGTGCTTGCACCTCGCGCAACACGCAAATACTTGATTTAGAGGGGCAATGCTTTAGTCTTTTTCACAAGCACGCGAGGTGCTTGCACCTCGCGCAACACCCAAATACTAAACCCCCCCCATCACCCCCCCCATTTTTATTTTTTATTTTTTTATAAAAAGCACGCGAGGTGCTTGCACCTCGCGCAACACGCAAATACTAGTTATACTATATAAAGCTAAATTACCACTCACTGACTCACTCATTGACATAATTGTTCTCCCAGATGGTGGATGGGGAGGTGGGTATATTTTGACAGATTCGTAAACAAGTAACTCTCAAACCTACGGGAATAGTGCCAAACTTCCCCTTTTCACCCCCCTTCTCCTCCTCCCTATCGTATCTCGGAAACTACGAGACCGGTATTTTTTTTTTGTTACGGATTCGTATAGAGGAGGCTCGGTAAAGTAAAAACCATTTTTCAAAGTCACCCCCCTTGCCCCCCTTCTCACCCCCCTTAGGCAGATCTCGGAAACTAAGAGACTTGGAACATTTTTTTTTTCAGATTCATATAGAAGGGCAATTTTTTAGTCGAAATACTTGTGCAACCCCCCCCCCCCCCATCACCCCCCCCTCTTTTTTTTTTAATGCAAGCCCGCGAGGTGCTTGCAGCTCGCGCAACACGCACATACTTTTTTTTTTTCACAAGCACGCGAGGTGCTTGCACCTCGCGCAACACGCAAATACTAGTTATTATATTATATAAAGCTAGATTACCACTCACTGACTCACTGACATAATTGTTCTCCCAGATGGTGGATGGGGAGGTGGGTATATTTTGACAGATTCGTAAACAAGTAACTCTCAAACCTACGGGAAAAGTGCCAAACCCCCCCTTTTCCCCCCCCTTCTCCCCCCCCCCCTATCGTATCTCGGAATATACGAGACCCGTATTTTTTCTTTTTACGGATTCGTATAGAGGAGGCTCGGTAAAGTAAAAACCATTTTTCAAAGTCCCCCCCCCGCCCCCCTTCTCCCCCCCTTTAGGCGGATCTACGAATCTAAGAGACTTGGAACATTTTTTTTTCAGATTCATTTAGAGGGGCAATGCTTTAGTCGAAATACTTGTGCAACCCCCCCCCCCCATCACCCTCCCCTCTTTTTTTTTTTTTTTTTTTTCACAAGCTCGCGAGGTGCTTGCACCTCGCGCAACACGCAAATACTTGATTTAGAGGGGCAATGCTTTAGTTTTTTTCACAAGCACGCGAGGTGCTTGCACCTCGCCCAACACGCAAATGCTTGATTTAGAGGGGCAATGCTTTAGTTTTATTCACAAGCACGCGAGGTGCTTGCACCTCGCGCAACACGCAAATACTTGATTTAGAGGGGCAATGCTTTAGTTTTCTTCACAAGCACGCGAGGTGCTTGCACCTCGCGCAACACGCAAATACTAGTTATATTATATAAAGCTAGATTACCACTCACTCATTGACATAATTGTTCTCCCAGATGGTGGATGGGGAGGTGGGTATATTTTGACAGATTCGTAAACAAGTAACTCTCAAACCTACGGGAAATGTGCCAAACCCCCCCTTTTCACCCCCCTTCTCCCCCCTCCCTATCGTATCTCGGAAACTACGAGACCCGTATTTTTTTTTACGGATTCGTATAGAGGAGGCTCGGTAAAGTAAAAACCATTTTTCAGTCGCCCCCCCCCCCGCCCCCCTTTTCACCCCCTTTAGGCGGATCTCGGAAATTAAGAGACTTGGAACATTTTTTTTTTCAGATTCATTTAGAGGCGCAATGCTTTAGTCGAAATACTTGTGCAACCCCCCCCCATCACGCACCCCCCGACTTTTTTTTTTTTTTTCACAAGCACGCGAGGTGCTTGCACCTCGCGCAACACGCAAATACTAAACCCCCCCATCTCCCCCCATCACCCCCCCCACTTTTTTTTTTTCACAAGCCCGCGAGGTGCTTGCACCTCGCGCAACACGCAAATACTTGATTTAGAGGGGCAATGCTTTAGTTTTTTTCACAAGCACGCGAGGTGCTTGCACCTCGCGCAACACGCAAATACTAAACCCCCCCCCCATCACCCCCGCCCCCCCCACCTTTTTTTTTTTCACAAGCACGCGAGGTGCTTGCACCTCGCCCAACACGCAAATGCTTGATTTAGAGGGGCAATGCTTTAGTTATATTCACAAGCACGCGAGGTGCTTGCACCTCGCGCAACACGCAAATACTTGATTTAGAGGGGCAATGCTTTAGTTTTTTTCACAAGCACGCGAGGTGCTTGCACCTCGCGCAACACGCAAATACTTGATTTAGAGGGGCAATGCTTTAGTTTTCTTCACAAGCACGCGAGGTGCTTGCACCTCGCGCAACACGCAAATACTAGTTATACTATATAAAACTAAATTACCACTCACTCATTGACATAATTGTTCTTCCAGATGGTGGATGGGGAGGTGGGTATATTTTGACAGATTCGTAAACAAGTTACTCTCAAACCTACGGGAAAAGTGCCAAACCTCCCCTTTTCCCCCCCCTTCTCCCCCCTCCCTATCGTATCTCGGAAACTACGAGACCCGTATTTTTTTCTTTTTACGGATTCTTATAGAGGAGGCTCGGTAAAGTAAAACCCATTTTTCAAAGTCGCCCCCCTTGCCCCCCTTCTCACCCCCCTTAGGCGGATCTCGGAAACTAAGAGACTTGGAACATTTTTTTTTCAGATTCATTTAGAGGGGCAATGCTTTAGTCGAAATAATTGTGCAACCCCCCCCATTTCCCCCCCCCACTTTTTTTTTTTTTTTTTTCACAAGCACGCGAGGTGCTTGCACCGAAACTACGAGACCCGTATTTTTTTCTTTTTACGGATTCGTAAAGAGGAGGCTCGGTAAAGTAAAAACCATTTTTCAAAGTCCCCCCCCCGCCCCCCTTCTCCCCCCCTTTAGGCGGATCTCGGAATCTAAGAGACTTGGAACATTTTTTTTTTCAGATTCATTTAGAGGGGCAATGCTTTAGTCGAAATACTTCTGCAACCCCCCCCCCATTCCCCCCCCCTTTTTTTTTTCACAAGCACGCGAGGTGCTTGCACCTCGCGCAACACGCAAATACTTGATTTAGAGGGGCAATGCTTTAGTTTTTTTCACAAGCACGCGAGGTGCTTGCACCTCGCGTAACACGCAAATACTTTATTTTTTCACAAGCACGCGAGGTGCTTGCACCTCGCGCAACACGCAAATACTAAACCCCCCCATCTCCCCGCCCCTTTTTATTTTTTTCACAAGCACGCGAGGTGCTTGCACCTCGCGCAACACGCAAATACTAAACCCCCCCATCTCCCCCCCCTTTTTTTTTTTTCACAAGGTGCTTGCACCTCGCGCAACACGCAAATACTAAACCCCTCCATCTCCCCACATCACCACCCCCATTTTTTTTTTCACAAGCACGCGAGGTGCTTGCACCTCGCGCAATACGCAAATACTAGTTATATTATATAAAGCTAGATTACCACTCACTCATTGACATAATTGTTCTCCCAGATGGTGGATGGGGAGGTGGGTATATTTTGACAGATTCGTAAACAAGTAACTCTCAAACCTACGGGAAAAGTGCCAAACCTCCCCTTTTCACCCCCCTTCTCCCCCCCCCTATCGTATCTCGGAAACTACGAGACCCGTATTTTTTTCTTTTTACGGATTCGTATAGAGGAGGCTCGGTAAAGTAAAAACCATTTTTCAAAGTCCTCCCCCCGCCCCCCTTCTCCCCCCCTTTAGGCGGATCTCGGAATCTAAGAGACTTGGAACATTTTTTTTTCAGATTCATTTAGAGGGGCAATGCTTTAGTCGAAATACTTGTGCAACCCCCCCCCCATCACCACCCCCTATTTTTTTTTTTTTTCACAAGCTCGCGGGGTGCTTGCACCTCGCGCAACACGCAAATACTAAACCCCCCCCCATCACCCCCGCCCCCCCCCCACCTTTTTTTTTTCACAAGCACGCGAGGTGCTTGCACCTCGCCCAACACGCAAATGCTTGATTTAGAGGGGCAATGCTTTAGTTTTATTCACAAGCACGCGAGGTGCTTGCACCTCGCGCAACACGTAAATACTAGTTATACTATATAAAGCTAAACTACCACTCACTCACTGACTGACTCATTGACATAATTGTTCTCCCAGATGGTGGATGGGGAGGTGGGTATATTTTGACAGATTCGTAAACAAGTAACTCTCAAACCTACGGGAAAAGTGCCAAACCTCCCCTTTTCACCCCCCTTCTGCCCCCCCCCTATCGTATCTCGGAAACTACGAGACCCGTATTTTTTTTTTACGGATTCGTATAGAGGAGGCTCGGTAAAGTAAAAACCATTTTTAAAGTCCCCCCTCCGCCCCTCTTCTCTTCCCCTTTAGGCGGATCTCGGAATCTAAGAGACTTAGAACATTTTTTTTTTCAGATTCATTTAGAGGGGCAATGCTTTAGTCAAAATACTTCTGCAACCCCCCCCATCACCCCCCCCCTTTTTTTTTTTTTTTTCACAAGCACGCGAGGTGCTTGCACCTCGCGCAACACGCAAATACTAGTAATGTATATAAAATGGGATACATGCCCATAACTTACCAAAATAACAGTTTATATTATAAAAATTCTGAGACTTATCTTGTATTTTTTATTATTTTAGCTAAAGATCCTTGCCAATATCCAAATCTATACTTTTAACCAGCCTACAAACTCTTAGTTAGAACTGGTTTTATACTCAACATATTTAAATATATTCTTAAAAGTTCATGATTAGTCAATAAAAGCCGCACGGGTTGATTTTCAAGGATAAGCAATGTCTGGCACTCTTGACCTCGATTGCGCCTGATGGTAAGTGATAGATGAGGTCTAAGATGGAACGAGCGAGCCAGAAGATGCCTATTTCCTCGTGCTTTAAAGGCTGGAAGGTCATAAGTGGCAGGGAACACAGAAGCCGGCAGAGAATTCACCATCTTTATATGAAGGTCTCTGTGACTTGGAGAGCACTTTGGGCTGTTGGTACTGTGGAGGTCTGCTATGCGACCGGTCAGCCTATCGCACTGGCTCATATAGTTTGAATTTAGATCACAATGTTTGACATGCGAAGGAATTGTTTTAAGAAATGAACATGGCGATAGGCTGACCGCTCGCATAGCAGACCATGAACAGTGCGGGCAAAGTGCGGGCTGGGACGCCGCCCGACATAGCAAGATCGACGTCATTTTAACTTGAAAAATATATTATTATATGTTTTCCATGAATGTGAACATAATTATATACAAAGTAAAAACCTATCGCGTTTATATTGAAATTCCCGAGTACACACACGCCCCCGTTACAGTACCGATTGGTTTTGTACATACTTTTCAGTCTTTACGGGTAATCAGAAGTCAGAAAATCTAACACCAGTCTGCCAAGGAGTATCGTGGTACATAATAATTATGAAGTTGGAAAAAGGCTACGTGATGCTCCAGAGCCTTGAACACCGACGACGAGTTGTAAGTCTATCGGTATCGGTTACATTTCGGGGAGTGTGCGATGGAATTACACAATCTAATTCCGCCAAGCCCGTTCCATCATCGAACTTCAAGACAAACGGCGATGCGCCATCGTTACATGGTGGACATCTCACCCATACGCACAAAACGTTTTGAGAATACTTTCATTGTGCGTACGGCTAAGGAGTGAAATTCCCTGCCGGAGTCCATCTTCGACCACATCATCACTTACCATCAGGTGAGATGGTGGTCAAACGCGAGCCTATACCAATAAAAAAAACGATACTATCTAAATAAACTTTTCTGTTACCAAAACAACAGTGTGATAAGAAAATAAAACACCTGACATTCAGAGCTACACGAAAAGCTTCAAATACGTACGTAAAACAAAAACATTGCCTATTTCTCAAATCCCAGAACATAAATCCTCTTAACAGATAAATTGAAGACTTGAACAAATCGAGCAGAATTATTTAAATTTAATGACAACATAACACATTTACTGTGCCAAGTTTAGCTCATCAAATAATTTGGAAACGGCACAGTTTGAAATGCAATTAAATGGAGCGTCTCAAAATAAAGCATTTGAACGGGTAGATCCAATTGAGGTAAGTACTAGTCATTTGTGTGAGAATCCTAACAAAATTAGAATAAATACGAAGAAAGTGGGAACTTTGGTTGCATAACGCATTACAAAAATGATACAATTTTTTTTTGTAAATGTGTACCTAATGCTATATTCGAAAAGTCCTATAGTCTGACTCGGTGGTCAAACCCAGCCCGGGACTGGACGGTAATTTTACTTGTAAACAATTGACTGACGTACAAGAATTTATAAATATTTATTTATGGGGGCACGGCAGTGCCTCCGTCAAGTCGAGCAAAAAAGCGGCACGGCCGTACCATCCTTTTCTCGAAGCAGTTCTGGCAATTTTCGACCCCCTATAACTTTGTTGTGGATAAAACTAGAAGCTTGATTTTTTTTAGTTTAACATGGTTTAAAGTAAGTTAATCGTTCGCAATCAAACTAATATTTTTTTAATATATTTTTTTCTTGATAGGCTTGCGTTTGATCACGATGATGTGATCAAAGTAACCTATTCACTCTTGACTTAAAGACTTCCAGGTTACAGCTACCAGGAAACATAGACTCCGGCAGAGAATTGCACTCCTATCATCCTATTTATGATTAACACTGCAATGATTTAATAGAATTTGTTGAAACTTTTTACCCGATTTCCACATTTAAATGAAAGCTGATTTCTAAGTTCCACGCAAACGGAATAGCTACCACAATTAGCTAAACTTATATTACCTTATAAAGTGCCTAAAGTATTACAGCTCTCCAGTTCCTGCCATATTTGTTTGAGCTATAAATAAACCCGAAAATTCTCCCCTTTCGCAATCCTAAGCATTATCATTCAACGCATGTTGCAAAGATTAACTCAGCGAAATGGATTACATAGGATAACAAGTTGCAGAAACCAAGAGAGGGGGCCCGTTTATATTGCATGCAGGTGATAAGCCAGGGTATTTGACGTCCATCCCCTGTACAAAGGGGTCCCCCGTATCCCATGGGTGTTGTTGTAATAAGAGGACGTCTTCAACTTTAATTAGTGGATGGGTAAATGCAAGATAGAATTCTTGTTTACAAACAACACACTACTGCAACATGCTACATGTGGTAAAGGTAAGAAACCGCCTTCGTGTCTTTTCATTTGGGAATGAATTTTGAAATTTCCTAAGGATTTGGGAATCGAGAGTAGTTTTATATTGTTATGTCTGGATGTTTGAGAGGTTTTGGTTATTGTTGAGGTTATGTTAAGTCTAAGCTCTCAGTTCTACATTAACATATTTTTGTTTATTTTTCATTGTTTTAGGTCTACAGTGTTAGCTTCATAATATTTAGTCGATTTATTTCTCATGTTGGTAACATTTGAATCGATTGTTTGTCACTTTTGATGTCTATGAACATCAATGTGACAACTAGTAAAAACTGACTGGCCATATTTGAATTGAGTGACTTACT
This sequence comes from Tholera decimalis, assembly GCA_943138885.2. Taxonomy (NCBI): domain Eukaryota; kingdom Metazoa; phylum Arthropoda; class Insecta; order Lepidoptera; family Noctuidae; genus Tholera; species Tholera decimalis. The sequence goes on along the minus strand of OW964565.2, from coordinate 6,982,776 downwards.
CGATACTCAACGGTCGAACTGTACGGATTAAATCCAATTAATTCTACGCAATCTGTATTTTATTCAAGTGAACTTGCACTGATCCTTCATCTCAGAAGTGGGATTAGACAGGCTAGCTCTATATTTCTAGCAAAACGCCCACAACTCGAGTTTTGCTATACTTGGTTTGCTATACGTGCGTTTTCAATTGTTTTAACGCGCCAAAATGGAAGATAGAAACATGACACCTACCGAGATATTGGACAATTGCAAATCCTCTTCAAGAAAAAGGAAACAACACGATCGCAAGAATAAAAGAAAACGACGCAGAAGCAGATCAAAAACTGAAGATGAATCGGCAACGGACTCGAGTGTTTCTATGCGAAGAAGTCGCTCTCGGGAGCGTCGTGAGCATCATCGCCAGTGACGCACGACTGTCAGCAGCGAAAGTAGTGACGGTGGCCCTCACAGACGGCGCCAGGAAAACAGCAGGAGCCGAAGCAATCGCCGTGAGCATCATGGGCAGCACCGTAAGAGTGGAAGCAGCCGCCGCAGCCGCAGGCAGGTCAGCAGGAATGCGGGTGCGTGCGGTAGCAGCAGCCGCTCGAGATCGTCGCGTTATGGTGGACGCTCATCTTCCCCGGTAAGATGTTCCAATAATAGTACTGACAACGTGACACATTTACTATTGACTAAATTAGTGAATACCTTAGCAAATACTCGTCCTGAAGGTAACAAATTTCCAATGTTAGGTAATGTCATACCTGATTTTGATCCAATGGTTAAGGGGAAAACTATACAAATGTGGCTTAGTAAAGTAGATGAGTGTGCGAAATTATATAAATGGGGCAATGATCAGGTCATACACAATGCCTTACCTAAATTAGCTGGTGTCGCAAAAACGTGGTATCAAGCTTTACCCACTATGTCATTTTCGTGGCCTGAATGGAAACAGAAATTATTAGAATCATTCCCTAGTAGTGACGATTATGCCGAGTTACTTACAGAAATGTTGTCTAAACGCGTAAAATATAATGAATCACTAGAATTATATTATTTCGAAAAAATAAATTTGCTGAATCGATGTAATATTATAGGTAAGAGGAATTGAATTGTTTTACTGAAAAACCTGGTATTATCATAACTAAAACTTACAATTCCTTGATATTTACGCGGGAACTTACAAACAAATTGTATCTCGAATTAGTCTCGAACACATCAATACGGGCTAAGGAAATGTGCTTAGTCGAAGTTAGTTGCACCGGCGATTATTCAGGGACGGTGTACGTACGCGGTTCACTTCGCGGAAAGTTTGAACATGAATATTACCTCCTGCCAGGAGAGTATGAAATAGATAGTGGTCGTGGTCGTTTATTGATTCAAAATATATCTGAAAAAATAATTTTATTAAGAAAGCATTCATTAATAACGCGTGCTTTTAAGACAAACGCGTGTTATGACATAAATGTTTTGAATATCAACGATAGTCATTTTTGCTCAGAATTTAATTATGACTTGAATTTAACTAGTAACCAAGTAGATCAATTAAAAAGCTTATTAAATAAATACAAGGAATGTTTTTCGAATAACTTAAACGATTTGGGATTCACTAACATAGGAATAATAATAATAATAATAATAATAATAATAATATTCCACAACTTTTCACACAACGCCATCTAGTCCCAAACTAAGCAGAGCTTGTGGTATGGGTACTAGACAACTGATAAACATACATATATATTTCTAAATACATACATATTATAGATAAATTACACCCAGACAAAGAACAAATGACCGTGCTCATCACACAAACATTTGTCCTAGGTGGGAATCGAACCCACGACCTTGCGCATAGCAGTCAGGGCCACTGACCACTATACCAAGATGGAAATTTAATTAAATGACACTAAGCCAGTCGTATATCGTCCGTATAGACTCTCATACCCTGAGCGTCAGCTGGTGCGATCAATGGTATAGGAAATGATAGATGCTGATATTATTTGTGAATCCAATTCTCAATACGCTAGCCCAATATGGCTCGTAAAGAAAAAGACTGGCAAAAAAGACTATGCGTGGATTACCGCGCTCTCAATAATAAAACGAAGAAAAAGCATTACCCTTTATCACTGATTGACGACCAGCTAGATATGCTAGCTGGAAGTTCTCTCTTTATTACGCTTGATTGTGCATCGGGCTATTATCAATTGCCTATTGTTGAAAGTTCCCAGCATAAAACGGCATTTGTTACACCGGATGGCCAATATCAATTTAAACGGATGCCTTTCGGTTTGGCAAATGCTCCGTCAATCTTCCAATCGGCTATGAGTAAGATACTGGCGAAGTCAAAAGTTGATTTTGCCATTATATTCATGGATGACATTTTAATTCCCGCTAGGTCATTCGAAGAGGGTCTCGAACGGCTAGAGATAGTGCTTAAACTACTCTTTGAAGCCGGGCTAACTTTAAAACTTAAGAAATGTAACTTTTTCTATAGAGAAATTGACTTCTTGGGGTTTCAAGTTAGTGGTCAAGGCATAAGACCGGGGTCACGTAAGACATTAGCTGTTTCAAGTTTCCCCGTACCCAAGAATGTACATGACGTAAGACGTTTCATTGGACTCGCCAGTTTCTTCCGGCGTTTCGTAAAAGATTTTGCTCTCATCGCACGCCCTTTAACTGATCTCCTCCGGTCTAATTTCACTTGGAAATGGAACGAGGAACATTCACAAGCTTTTAATACACTAAAGCAAAAACTTGTTGAACGTCCTATTTTGGCCTTGTACGATTCGAAACTTGAAACAGAGTTACACACTGATACATCCAAGTTACGCATTGCTGGTATTTTAATGCAAAGACATAGCGACGAAATGTTTAGGCCCGTAGCGTATTACAGTCGGAAAACCACTAAAGATGAACAAAATTTACATTCATTTGAACTGGAAACGTTAGCAGTGATAGCCTCACTTAAACGTTTCCGTGTTTACTTGCTGGGATTAAAATTTAAAATCGTAACCAACTGCAATGCGCTACGCACGACACTTACCAAACGTGACCTTATACCGAGGATATTTCGGTGGTGGGTGCAGTTCCAGGAGTACGACTGTGATATTGAATACAGATCTGGCGCTCGCATGGCACATGTAGATGCTCTCAGTCGTGTTCCTGTGACTGAGCCCGTTACGGGTGATGATAAGACACACGTAAATATTAAAGATTGGATTTCCACCGTTCAAAGTAACGACGAGGAAATTGGAAGAATTAGGGACATTTTACGTGACAAAAATACGAATTATATAGCAGATGTGTATAAAAATTATCAATTAAAAGGGGATCATGTGTATAGGATTGTCGGTGATAAAATAAAATGGGTAGTTCCTAGAGCCAAGGTGGCAAGTTTTAAGAATGAATCATGACAATGTAGGCCATTTTGGCTACGAGAAAACTCTAAGTCGACTACGCGAAACAATTTGGTTCTCTAAGATGCGACATTTTACCAAGAAGTACGTTTCGGCATGCCTTGAATGTGCGCATCATAAGGCTCCGGGTGGTGTTAAGGAAGGAATGCTTCATCCAATACCAAAAGCAGATATTCCTTTTCATACTGTTCACGCCGATCACTTAGGCCCGTTCGTTTGCTCTAAGAGAGGAAACACTTACATTCTTGCGATTATCGATTCTTTTACAAAATTTATATCCATAAATGATGTGCGGGATACAAAAAGTACCACAGCCAGAATCTTCAGAGACCATTTTAGTACTTTTGGTACTCCAACACGCCTCATTACTGATCGGGGTTCTTGTTTTACTAGCTCAAAAGTTAAATCATTCATAGAGAGTACAAATCTCAAACATATACTTAATGCAGTTGCTACCCCAAGGGCGAACGGATAAATAGAACGTTATAATAGAACCATATTAGATGCTTTAAGTACGAAATGCCACGATAAGGGTGATAACACTTGGGATGAGTACTTTGGTGATATCCAGCTAGGTATAAATGCGACAATGAATAAACCGACGGGGAAAAGCCCATCAGAGTTGCTATTTGGTTTTAAAGTTTTAAATCCATCAGAAAACATAATAAATGAGGTGATAAATGAAGTTATATGTCGTGTTAGTGATAGCAAGTTAGTAAGGATAAGGACAGAAGCTAAATCTAGAATAGAAATACAGCAGTCTAATTCAAAGAAGGCATTAGATAGGCAAAGAATAAGGGTGACGTTATATAATATTGGTGACTTGGTTAGGGTTGAAAGAACAATAATAGATAAAGAACACATAGGTAAATCAAAGAAGCTTATATCCAAGTTTCATGGCCCATATAGAATAACAAAAATTCTAGAAAATGACAGGTTTTTTATCGAAGACACTCCTCTGACTAGGAGAGGTACTAAAAAGTATGAAAATGTAGTAGCCGTGGATAAGATACACCCCTGGCTGAATTACACAAATATGTCCAGTGACGGCAGCGAAAATTATAACAGTGGTGATGAATAAAACTTACCAATTCAGAGAAGAACCTAAATGATTATATAACATGATCGTTATAAATTAAGATTGATTACATAAAACTAATATATTATGGAATTTAATGACACAAAAATAAATAGGTATAAATCATAATTTGAAATAACAATAACATGAAATTATTAGTAAATATGAGTTATTGTTAATGAGAGTATTTGATTAGTAAAGGACGATTATATTTGCTAAGTTATTGACTTAAATTATGGACTAGACAAAAGACTTGACGACGCGATGCTTAGGCTATGAGCAATCAGTGCAGAAAGTGAGTGATATCGGAGATCGATATTGCACAGATGATTGTAGATCATAGTAGACTAAGTATCGTGAAATCTAGGCGCATGGGCTATGAGCTTCCAGTGCAGAATGCGAAAGGTGATGGAAATCACCGCACAGATGGTCGCAGATCATAGCAGACTATGCAACTAGATGACTGAGATATAGAGCATGGGTTGTGAGCGGTCAGTGCAGATTGCGAATGGTGTCATGTAAATGCATGCAAATCGCACAGATGACCGTAGATCACAACAGACTGTGCATGACGCGATAATGACATGAACTGAATTCGAATGGAACCATTTATTATTATTAGAATATGAAATGTATACTACTTTAAATTATTGATAAAGTTATAACGGTTTTGTGTAACAGAATTAACTGAAGAATGTATTATTTTTCTCTTTTTATATTTTATGTTAACTGATCAAGTGAGAGGACTCACTTCAAAAGGATGGCCGAGCTGTTAGCTTCATAATATTTAGTCGATTTATTTCTCATGTTGGTAACATTTGAATCGATTGTTTGTGACGTAAATTGTCACTTTTGTTCTATGAACATCAATGTGACAACTAGTAAAAACTGACTGGCCATATTTGAATTGAGTGACTTACTCGATACTCAACGGTCGAACTGTACGGATTAAATCCAATAAATTCTACGCAATCTGTATTTTATTCAAGTGAGCCTGCACTGATCCTTCAACAGAAAGAACCTTAATGGTTTGATTCCCTTATGATATCGCATAATATGCGTCATACACGGTTATATTTATTGGTCACGTTTATTTAGAAGTTTTTCTTTTCACAGAAAAGAGTATCTAATTATCTGAAGACAGTCATAAGATATCTCCACGCGTTCCTGACCAAAACGGCTTTGGTAGACTGACAGACAGACAGACAGACAACGGAGTGCCTATACCCAAGGGTTTTCATTTGTTTACATTACGTTACTTTTGGACTTACGGAACCTTAAAAATAAATAATCAATTTATTTAATTTCAATCAGCAGGTTTTGCAAAATCTCTCTCAATTTCCATTAAATTATCACAGAAAAATCTCATCACCAGCATGTCTTGTATATCTAAACATTATTTATAATAGCACACAGCCTAAAATAATCAGAGTACAAATGCAAGAAACTGTTATAATAAATTAGGGTGTTGTAACAAGAAAGTTGTTAATGGATTATGCTGTGGTCACAAACGGCCACGCCACAGAACTTTGCGTGGACGTAACAAACTTTGCCATTTAATTTTCTTATACATGCTAACTTGGATCTTGTGTACAGTTTTGTTCGTAAGAAAATGTTGTTCGTTTGTGTTTTCTTTTATTCTTATTTGGGTTTCTAAGAAAAACGTTTGGCATACACATACTTGTTTAGTGTAGTTGCGAAAATATTCAAAGGTTCTTTTATATTATTTACCAGATGATCTCAGCTCTTGGGTTGTAAAGTGATATATATAACGTATAAGTGATATATTTCTCAAAGCTATAATTCATCTATGTAACCAATTACATCCAGATCTGCTCAGCCAGTTCGGTGTGATTGAGTAACAAATATCCATATACATCTAAACCACGAAGGTTTGGATTTATACAAAAGATTGGTCAAGTGCGCGCCCATAAAGGGTTCCGTAGTAACTATAATAATATAATATAATATGTATATTTATTTGACAAGAAAAAATCTTACAAATTTCTTAAAACTAGCTTTTTCACATTTTTTACAACAACGCCAAATAACTTTGTTTTTCATAGTGTTTGTATGAATTACAAAGTTATATTTGCTGTTTTAGAAAATATGCTGTATTACAAAAACTGCTAACCCGATCTCGTTCAAACCAATTTTGATTGGAAGTTTATATTAAGATCTACAGACATATATTTTTTATATATTTTTAACTCTATTGTTATAAAAGTTGGACGGGGGGGGACAATGTATGTATGTATGTAATGGGTGATGTTCGAACCTGCGAGCTTTCGATCACAAGTCTGACACCTTAGCCGTTAGGCTATTGACACTTCATAATATTTTAGGTATATTCCAAACTAAAGGCTTAAAAAAGTAATTATATCAGCGTTGGAGAGGTGAAGTCTCTCGAACTCAAGTTCCACAAAAATGGGCCTAAGATACTTCTCGAGTCCACGGCGCGGCGCGTCGTATTACATGCATACCTCAAAGAGCAACCAGCATTAATGATAGGGTTTATATGGCCACTGACTGGCGGGGTTTCATGAGTGTCTGTGGGTTGCGAGATACCACGCATTACGCAAGGACTAACTAAAGGAGCAGTGTGGGTTTTTAATCATTCGAAGTTTGATACTTCTTTCTAATCTACCCAAAGCGGGAGGCATCATTTGAAATTATTTATAGATATTTATTATAGGTACTTGAACACATTTCGTCTACGTATAACCATAAACCTCAAATCTCGGACCACATCATTCATATACTCAATTTAACGCTACCCAAATCCCATAACGCCAAGAATGCTATACGGGGGTGGCAGAGGGCGGTCAGAAAAATGAACCGAGTTGTGACGACACACTCATTTATCATTCGCTAGGGTAAATACAGGGTGACTACGGGGAATCGAAGTCGCATGTTTATAGAATTGCGTTTTTATGGGGACTTCATGGGAGGTACGTGATGTTTTTTTTTTAACATTTTCCTGCTTTAGAACTTTCATCTGTACTCTGTAAAAGTACCTACACTTTTACAAACATTAAAATTCACTTGGAGAGACATCGAGTATTTTTTTTTCGGGGAGATAATCATTAATGACTCCTCTTACTCTGGGTGGAGACTCAGAGTAAGAGGAGTCATTAATGAAGGGAGTGTCAGACTTCTACTGACTAAAAACCCACCCTGTTCCTTTAGTTGCTTACTTCATGTGGCCGCGGTATCTCGTTAGAACATTACCGCCACCCAGGCAGGATCCCGCAATTCTAGCAGAAATATCCAGACCTGAATTTACATCATGAAACATTAATCATTTTGTTTCGGTGCGGGAATCAAATTCACAACGCGGAGCACAGCAACCAGTAGCTCAATCACTGCGCCAACTGTGTCGTCAAGAGAAAAGAGATATAAACATATAACTAATTGCGATAAAGAATTTTTGAGTTATGTATTTTACTCGATAAAAAAACATACACTTATTTATGGTGTCACATTATTGGCACGGTTACTATCTCTCGAGTTAAATAATGCCCAGAGCTAACTTCATAGATCTGGTCTTGATCAAAAACTAAACTCTTTATTGTATGTCTTAGTGATTGATGATTCTAAACGAAGTTTGCCGAGGTCTATTAAGTAGATGACTACTGACCATCCATAGAATTGATTTTATTTATTTCAAGTAACTCACAACGATTGTTAGTAAAACTTACGACTATATAAGAAAGCAATGACACAAACATTAAAACATGTTTAACGATAGATCAATGGCACAACAGCGACCCATACTATACAAAGTCCAGGTAACTCGCCACCATGGTAACTAGATTAAATCGATTTACTTTTAAAACTCACTGGTTATTACTGGTTATACGGCACATCATACTGAATTAAGAACAAGTCTATGGACGTCTAAATGACCTCAGACCACGCGGCAGATCAGCAAAGAGGTGGACTGGTCAAATCAAGAAGAGAGCTTTTCTTCAACATTCATTGTGCGCACAGCCAAGGTGTGGAACTCTCTGCCGGCTTCTGTGTTCCCTGCCACATATGACCTGTCAGCCTTTAAAGCAAGAGTGAATAGGCATTTTCTGGGCTCGCTTGTTCGATCGTAGACCTCATCTTACACTTACCATCAGGTGAGATCGAGGTCAACAGCGGGATCATTCGTAAAAAAAAAAACCTTCAAAGGATCACTGCACGATTGAACTAGGTGAGCGAAAGTTCGCGAAAAGTGGCGTACAGAAGAACACCAAAGAAGAGATGATCATTATCAAAACCAGCCTATAATGTTTCCATTGCTGAGACCCAGGCTTCTATGAAGGAATGGGCTGTAATCTGACAGGTGGGACTAATGCAGGTTGGAGGATGTTGTATGTCTTCGGATTGTTCGTCCTAGGACATGCCATTTTCCTCACTTCCTCACTTGTCTTCCTTCACCGTTTTGAAAACAGTGGTGATAATGGAAATTACTCAAAATACCTCCCAGGTAGGTATTAGGTTGAACTCAGGACCTACAAATTCTAAGTGGTGACCGTAAGCACAGCTCTTAAAAAAAGATGAACGTCTAACAATGAATTATGTACCTACGCACCGTACAAAAACCTCTATCCCACATTTACGTAAAAAGGAATCGTTTTTATATTCCGAATATATTATAAAAACAATATAAGGGCTAAGCTTACCATTCCTTTTATCTAGGATAAGAATTCAATCGTCTTTTGTTCTATTATTTTGAGAAACACTCTTGGATATCCTAAGAAAATATTAAGTGATGGTTCAATATGTCTTTTATGTTGAAAAGCGTTATAAAGTAATGTGATAACGTAATGTATAAAAGTATTATGCCTTTGTTATAGGTACTGAAGGGACGTTGGAAGAAGCTATTAAATAATAGGCTTTTTAGGTTTGATATAAGATAGCTTTTTATTTAAATTAATCATCTTCCCAGCTTTTTCCGAACTATGGCGGGGTGGCTTTGAGTCAAAACGCATGCAACTAAGTGTTAGTGTTTAACATGGGGTGACTGCCTATCAGACCTTTAGAATCTAATATCTAGGTAAAACGCTTTGGCAAGACTGGTGCCAGATTTCCTGCCTAATTCTGACAACTCATAACAAATGTCAAAGATAAGTACCTACCTATGTATGTACGAGGGCGACACTGATAGTTTTTAGAACTGGCCACTTGTAAAAGATATAATAAAAAAATAAGTTCAAATTTTGTAAATGGAACTATTTGCCAATATTACGAGTATTGTGTATGTATTTTATTCATTTGTCATTTTTTTACGATTTGGCGGCAAATTGAAAATTGTCTGTGTCACGTCAGCATGAATTTAACGCGACAAAATTTTCGTACAATGATTTTTTATGACTTTCGATGTCATTTAAGTCAACAAGAAAGTTTTGATAGACTTCGATTGGCCTTTCAAGATGAAGTCCCATCTCGTGCCACTGTTTACAACTTTTTATATGAGGCCAACACCGGAATCGCGAAAAAAAAAACCTGTGTTGTCTGTACATTTGGTCGACTTATGCGCACACAAATGTATAGGACAGATTCAGTTTTATTTTGCGATTTCAGTGTTGGCCTCATATAAAAAGTTCTTCATTATAATAAGTATTGCCAGTGTTTTCATTTATTGCGTATACGTCGTGTACATACTGTATATGTCATCAAAAACATAACATGTACCTAAGTAAAGAAAACAAGTCTCGCAACTCAGTTCTTCAACCGTAAAAAGTTGTGAGATCCATGTAACACCAAGTCGGTTAATTTATTCAGTCCCTCCTTAAGAGTCCTTCTGTCTTAAGTTGTTACGTTAATTAGCTAACCAAACAATATCTTATACTGACCATATCAATATTGGAAATGTTTTATGTGTTTTGTTACGTTGCAATTTTTGCTGGTACTACTGATTAGGGATTTATAAACAAGCCAAAAGTGAGGTCAAGCTTGTAATCACAAGTATAGACAACACAGGCAATCAACCGTACACGCCGATAGCGCAGGCGAAACAGGGACGGTGATCGCGCCATGTCGAATGGCGTAAGCTCTTCGCTTCCCGCCACAGCAGCATTCATGATAGCTTCACTCGTTGTTGCCAACATATTATTATGTTTTGAATAAATGGATTGACTTGGCAATCATACTTAACAATCTAATTTAATATAATATTATATATTACTTGTAGAGTACATTATGTTTTCATGCGATGGCAGTTTTTAACCAAAGGCGTAAAATCAATAATTCTTCTAATTCCCTCTTGTTATGGCTTCGGTATTACAATCTATTAACAACTTCTTTCAAATAATACATGAATAATCTGGTAATTTTGCCTAATATTTATCGACTTAAATAAACGTAATAAAATTACATGTCAAATGTTTAATATCATTACAAGTACTAGTGATGTCTGTACCGACAATCGATAAGTCGCAATGAAAACCCAGCTTATGATTGGGTCAAGTTAAGACCGAATAGCGTGCTATTATATTTATACAAATATTTAATCATTACAACATTAATGAAGGTTCAAATTTAATTACGAATTGTGAAAATATTAATAGGAGCGCGTAGCTAATTAAATAACAGCTGCACTGGTCGATTTTCGACGTTAAGCATCGCTTGCCGTGATCGGTCTGTGGATGGGTGACCATCTTATGATATCGATATTCCTCAATGCCTCGGAATGCACGTGCGTCTTTGATAGATAGATAGATAGATAGATCTACTCTTTATTGTACCCCATAACAGAATTAAATGAAGACTTAAAAACTACAAAGGGTGTTACAATGTCTTGCCATGTGTTACAAGGTCTTATCGCTAAAAGCGATCTTTTACAGACAACCTTTGGATGGATTTGACACAGCAGGAGAAAATAAATACGTAGGTAGTCCATGGTGTACTATTCACTTATACAACGTGTAACGGAAACCCCATATCTATACTTATAATAAATCTGTAGAGAGGTCAATTCTGTACATGAAATATATTTACAAAATAACTATCAGGGGGTGATTAGGGATCGATACTGATGCCAAAAATGCAATCAGTAAAATTTTTGTCTGTCTGTCTGTCTGTCTGTCTGTATAACCGTTATAGAAACAAAAACTACTTCACGGATTTTAACGAAACTTGGTACAATTATTTCTCATACTCCTGAGCTGGTTATAGTATACTTTTCATCACGCTACAATCAATAGGAGCAGAGCAGTGAAGGGAAATGTTGGGAAAACGGGAGAAGTTACTCCATTTTTTAAGCTTCCGTCGCGTGTGCAACCTTAATGGTTAAAGCTACACAGAAATCATTTATGACGGAAATGTTCTCCTTAAAATTATATAAAAAATATCCCACGACAGCATATGTCTATCTTTTATGGTTGACTCACAATAACACGTGTAACTTCCGATAGCTTAGCAGTTCGAAGCTTTCTGATTATAATATTTGTCTACTCTTACGTTTATAACACTCTCAGTCACCCCTAATTGAAAAAGTTAACATTATTAACTATTCCATAAAAAAGAATCATATAAATCGGTATAGAAACACCAAAGTTATACATGAAATACGCTAATAATAAGCCAACTCGCGTGAATACTGAATCATGCTGTAAGGATTATTTTTGAGAATCGGTCGCCGCGCTCGACGCGTCTCGATTGGCCAAGTGCGAGCCAGACTCACCCATGAAGGGTTCCTAAAAACCTTAAAAATTTCTAGAAACCAGCTTATTTACATTTTTACAACTACGCTAGATAACTTTGTTTTTCATAGTGTTTGTATGAATTACAAAGTTATATTTGCGGTTTTAGAAAATATGCCGTATCTCAAAACTGCTTACCCGATTTCGTTCGAACCAATTTTGGTTGAAAGTTTACATTAAGATCTACAGACATATATTTTTTTTTAGATTTTTCACTCCACTATTATAGAAGTTAGAGGGAGGTGGGGACATTTTACCACTTTGGAAGCTTTTAAACGATTGACTTTATGAAAAAGTGGTTTTAGAAACCCTTATATAATTTTTAAAGACCTGTCTATAAGTACTACACACGCATAGGTTTCATGAAAAATAGTATTTTCAGTTTTAGTTCCATGTATGGGGACCCCCTTTTATTTTAAATATTTTTTATTTTTTTTCTTAAAGTCGGAAAGCGGTTCATAGAATACATCTACCTACTAAAGTTTCTCATGTATAGTTTTAGTAGTTTCGGAATTAAATGGCTGTGACATACGGACGGACGGACAGACAGACAGACAGACCGACAGACACAGACGGACAGACAGATATATAACAATGAGAAAAAAACTAGACAAATCAGGGTTCTTGATTTCAACAAAATGGAGATGGACATGCTACAAACCGATTTTAGCCCCATATATGGCACCACAGATGTTAATTTAGCAACTGATTTCCTTATAAATTCCATAAACCGTATCATAGATCAAAACTCTACTTATAAACTAGTTCCCAATCGTAAAAGGCTAAGGAAGCCATGGATGACTCCAGGGCTCCTTAAATGCTTACGGAATCGGGATAATATGCATAGAAAACTAAAAAAAAATCCCGAAAATGAAATACTACACATTACATTTAAAAGATACAGAAACTATTGTTCGAAGATACTAAAAACAGCTAAAACCAATTATGACTCAGCCCTAATTACTAATGCGCAAAACAATAGTAAAAAACTCTGGGATGCCATAAAAACTATCACCCATACATCAAAAGTAAATACACATGCTGACGCCCTTCTATCACCCTCGGAACCAGAGCGCTCTGTAAATGAAGTCAACTCCTATTTTGCTAACATTGGACGTACTTTAGCTGAAAATATTAAGGCCACTACATGCATACCTGCACAAACAAATGATCTCCCCGCGTATCAGAATACTTTTGTCCTTCTGGAAACAGACGAATCGGAAGTGGATGGCATAATTGGGAGACTGAGAAGTGATTGTGCCGTTGGTTCTGATGGCATATCGGGCGCATTTCTTAAGAAATTTAAAAGTTATCTCACTCCCCATTTGACTCACATATTTAATCAATCTTTTTCCTCTGGCATCTTTCCCGATGCACTTAAGCTTGCGATAGTACATCCTGTGCATAAGGGCGGGGACGGAAATTTGTCGAATAATTACAGACCTATCTCAATTTTACCAACACTTTCTAAATTACTCGAGAGGCTTATGAACAACAGACTGGTTAAGTACCTGGAGCAAAATCATCTGCTTTCTTCCTCCCAGTATGGCTTTCGTTCCGGTATTTCCACAAATAATGCTGTGCTAGACCTAACTACCAACATTGTCTCCAACCTGGATAGAAAGCAGAAGGTTATTGGTATTTTTTTAGATCTAGCGAAAGCCTTCGACACAATTTCCGTTCCTACACTTATCGCAAAACTTGAAAAGATTGGTATTAGAGGCATTCAACTTGCTCTCTTTAAGAGTTACCTCACAAATAGGCGACAATGCGTCAAGATTGGTGATTGGATAAGCGGTGAGCTTCCAATATGTTATGGGGTTCCCCAGGGCAGTATTATCGGCCCGACCATATTCCTCATTTATATAAATGATCTCTGCGGGTTAACACTTTCCAATGCCTCCATCTTCACGTATGCCGATGATACTGCCTTACTTTTCCACGGAGACTCCTGGGAGCTGGTGTTCCAGCATGCGCAATCGGGACTCGACTCTGTCACTAAATGGTTGGCCCAGTATCTGCTTACTTTAAATGTAAAAAAAACGATGTACCTAACCTTCTCGTTTTCTGCCGCTGGGAAACCTTCTACTTCTTATTTTTTGAAAGCTCACTCCTGTAATGATCCTCACCTAACAGCTTGCAATTGCTCTTGCCTCTCCCAGACCAACTGTGTCAAATATCTAGGGGTACAGATTGATGACAGATTGTCATTCTGTCCCCATATAGAATCTCTCACCTCACGACTGCGCAGGTTGATCTTTATTTTTAAGTCCCTTCGTCTCGCTGCAGACACCAAAATGCTTAAACTCGTATATCTAGCTCTGTGTCAATCGGTTATACAATATTGCATAGTTACCTGGGGCGGATCAGCAAAAACTCACATGCTCAAATTGGAACGTGCTCAAAGGGCTCTTCTGAAGGTTGGTTGGCGTTTACCATACCGATTTCCTACCACCGATCTCTATGAAACATGTATGGTTCTCTCAGTACGTAAGTTATTTATTCTTAACCTTATTTTAACCACACACTCTCAAACTCCTTACGATCCATCCCAATTTAGCTCCCAACGTCGCAAACATACAGTCTGCTCCTCCATCCGCACAAAATGTCGTTCAGCCCAACGTAGTTTTTCTTACCTCAGCAGTTACGTTTACAATAAGGCCAATAAAATTTTAAACATCTATCCTATGTGCAAATTAAAATGTAAAAGAACGGTCACTAACTGGCTCCTTGAATTAGACTATGCAGAGACTGAAAATATCTTAAACATTCTGAAATGATTTTTCATCAGAATTTCAATACACCTGACTTCGTCATTTCACCTTATTTATCACACACACACACACACACACACACACACACACACATACACACACACACACACACACGGACATCAGTAGGTACTCACACTCAATGCGTGAGGACTTATATCACACTCACAAACACACACACTCTTCAAAACACAAAAAGCATGCTTTCCTATTATTATTTCTTTTTGTATTTGTTTAAATTTACCTTCTCTCAATATTTGGAGCTCTTATAAACGTTTATAGTTATTGTACTTCAATGTAATTAGTTCATAATTTTAAAGGGTGTGAGCCTGGAGATCTGTAATACAGGTCCCGAACCCAGTACAGACTCCAGCTCTCACTAAGGTCTATATCTTGTTGTATTAACTTATATTCTGTAAATTTATGCTGTACCTTCTGAGAGAAAAAAAAAAATAAATAAATAAAAAAAAAATAAAAAAAATAAAAAAATCGAAACTATAAGGGTTCCGTGTTTTGCCATTCGGCTACGGAACCCTAAAAAGGCGGGGCGTCGAGCGCGAGCTTCGCGGTTGAAAAGTGACCAGCCTTAGTGTGCTGAACTACGAGAGGCCCTACCTAAAAAAAAAGTGCGAGCATCATACAATTTTTGCCTGTTGATCCGAATAGACGTTCAGAGCGTTCGACCTTATTGACAGACAATACTTAATTGATATTAACAAACCGTGCTTGTCAGCGCAACTTTTAGTCGTTGATAATTTATTTTTAGATTCCTTTTGTTGTTATTTTATAAAATAGGTATTAGTTATTTTAGTATACCGATAGGTTAAGTTTTGGCTAATTTACGTTCACTTTTTTATATAAGTTTTATTTTCACCCAGATACAACAAAATATAATCGAGGCTCAAATTTTAACAGGTTGCGGTGCAGAAGAAACCGTCCTTATTCCCAGAATTCCCATAATACCAAATAATTTTCCATTCGAATTTAAAAGAACGCAATTCCCAGTATCGGTGTGTTATGCAATGACAATTAATAAGGTTCAAGGGCAGACTTTTCGTGTTGCTGGAGTAGATCTCAGTGTCAGTTGTTTCTCGCATGGTCAGTTGTACGTCGCTCTTTCCCGGGTTAGCAGTTCTCTCTTTATGTTCACGTGCCGGACGGGTCAACTTTCAACATAGTTTACCCGGAAGCTTTGCGCTAAAGTATTTTCGTTCTATAGGTACTTAAGCCTCATGTGAACGTGATCTAAACAATATTACCAATACATTAACTTAATAACACACAAGGAGTTACACGCTGACGGAGTCGCGGGCACAGCTATTAACAATAATATTGTGCGGTTCCGCATTGCGATATTTTTCAACAGTATTATAGATTGACATATTATATTTCCCTACTAAATTACAAAAGTTAATCTGTCTGTTACATCAAAATCACTGAACCGTGAGGAAGGACATAGGCTATGAAGAATGCTTCAAAATCGGGGTTAAATTTAACGTTAGCCCAAAGTAACTATTCCACGCGGACGAAGTCGCGGGCAAAAGCTAGTCTATCCAAAAGGGCTGAAGACAACATCTGGTATGGAGTCTATATGCACAGTTTCAGCACAAAATAACTGACTCAAAGAATTGATACCAAATCATTGGTTTCATATATTTCTTGAATACCAATCATAACAAACGTGTCACAGCACTACGGGGGTCAATAACTTTCCACGTCACTTGCCAATACTACGATAATTCTTTTCGTTCTTCTTAATTTGAAAAATTCGGTCTCTGGTATCAGTGTATTGGTATTTGTAAACACGTAGACTTAGGAATACAAAACCCTTGCCATATCGTTTGTTATCATCCAAAGAAGCCTTGCACTTGGTACGTATATACCCTTTAAATTATACGTTGTATACAAAAAATAAATAAAAACCTACATACTCAATACATATATACATAAATTTTTTTTTGCAAAAAATCGAACGCTTTTTAGTGGGTCGGTTTGTAATTTATCTAGTTACCAACGCCAAAATGTCATCTACTTATCACCTTTTACAAAATATTGCTTTTCTCGGTGCAGAGCCGTTAATTTTTGAGGAACTCTCCTGGTACATCACCATCAGTTCTACTTCACTATATGCATTGTGACGAGCATATAGTGCTTGACATCTATATTCAAGTAATCTAATCGCAATCCACGAAATACTTATAATTGAGTAGTTTCGGTGGCCATCTGGGGTCTTCATCATCAGTTCCACTTCTTCAAATGGTGCTTTTCAAGAGCAACTGCACAAGTTACTATAAGAAATACCCAAAACGCTATAGGTGTGCCTATAATATTTGAAGAGTTCCCACAATTTCTCCATGATTCCATCATCATATTCAAACGAGATGACAATGAGAAGTATACACTTTCAAACAACAAAAGAATTTTCCAAATCGGTCCAGCCATCTCCGAGTTATGAGGTAACATACATAAAAAAAAAGTTCAAGACGAATTGAGAACCTCCTCCTTTTTTTTGAAGTCGGTTAAAAAAAACAAAGCTGAGATAATAATCTGACATAATCTGAGATAATCTGATACTGGTCTTGATAAGAAGTATCTTGTAACCCAACTACTGGCCTATGGAGGTCAGACAGGCAGTAGCTTCATGTGAATATTCTTAACATAGTATAAAGCAAAGTCGCTTCCCTGTGTCTGTCCCTATGTATGCTTAAATCTTTAAAATTACGGAACGGATTTTGATGCAGTTTCTTTCAATAGAAAGAGTGATTCAATAGGAAGGTTTTTAAGTATATAACATGTATAATATAGTAGAGAAACATTGATAATTTATGAGGTTTCTAATGTGATGTCGCGAATAAACACATTTTTTTGCGCTTGCTTTACAAACGCTGGCTGAACCCTACGAGATAGATCAAAATAATTTACTACAGTATTGTACACCTTAAAAAGGTCAACAAAAATGTTCTCGATGGCATCTGTCTACCTCTTATAGATAACCCACAACAACCATTTTTCAACCGACGACAAAAAGAGGAGGTTATCAATTCGACGCGTATATTTTTTTTTTTTTTTTTTTTTTTTAATGTATGATCATCGATTACTCGAAGACGGCTGAACCGATTTGGAAAATTCTTTTTTTGATTGAAAGGGTATACTTCGATATTGGTCCCATTTTCATAAACGTCAGGATCTGATGATGGGATCCTGGAGAAATCGAGGGAACTCTTCAAATATTATAGGCACACCTATGTCGTTTTGGGTATTTATTATAGTAACTCGTGTAGTTGCTCTCAAAAAGTACCATTTGAGGAAGTGGAACTGATGATGAAAGACCACAGATGGCCGCCGAAACTACTCAATAATAAGTATTGAGTGGATTGCGATTCGATTACTTGAATATGGATGTTACGCACTTTATGCTCGTCACAATGCATATGGTGATGTAGAGCTGATGGTGAAGTACCAGGAGAACTCCTCAACAATTAACGGCCCAGCATTGGGAAAAGCAATATTTTGTAAAAGGTTATAAGTAGTTGATAATTAGGCTTTTGTAACTAGGTAAATTAAAAATAGACCAACTAAAAAGAGTGAAATAAAAACTTTTTACCAAAAAATTAAACCGACTCCTAAAAAACACTGCAAAGTGAAAAATAACTTTAATTTCGGAAGTCGGTGCCAAAAACGAAAATACAAAACTAAAGACACCGACTACCGAAATTAAAGTTATTTTTCACTTTGCAGTGTTTTTTAGGAGTCGGTTTAATTTTTTGGTAAAAAGTTTTTATTGTCCTTTACTTTTTACGAGAAATACGAGCATATTTTACGAAGCGATTTTAAGCTACACAGCATTAATCCTTATCCAATTAAGTACCATAAATACATTGTAAATTTAATATAAATCAATATTGCCCTTTACAGATTATACTTTAAATAAATAGTTTCGAAGATATTACAGATTTAAAATGCAAGGACATAGCGGTTGCCTATGTTGCTTAGATTTGAGCGTTGAATGTTTTTCCCATGGTAAATTATGTGTCGCACTTTTCTAAGAATTAGGCTTTTTGGACCATTAGAAGAATTTACATGATTTTTTTTTTCCGAAAATTAAACTTTAAACTGCTCTACTGTAAAGTTAGTCTGATGTCGCTTGGATAATTTTTCCTTTCCAGCGTCGATGTATTTGTTTTACAAAATTAATTTAATATTCCATTTTAATCGGCGTTTAAATACGAATTGTCAACTTTTGTTTGACTACAAAAAAGTGTTGTAAGCTTGATTTAGTTTTGTTTCACAGTGAAATCAATACCTTCAATGTAAAAATTGGATATTTCGTAAGAAAATGACCTTATAACTAGTATTAGTAATAAACAACAAGGATAAAAACAAACAATGAAGTTGATTCTGATATAGATTGTAAAAAAACGATAGAACAAGGAAAAATAGAATTACCGTATTCCTCATAACAAGGCTCGGAATAAGAAAGGAAGAATTACCGCCATTTAAGGAAACTATTATAATTGACCAAACTAGAAGGCACAATTATTTTATTCAAATACGCGAATGCGAAATTTTAACAAACTATTATTTCTCTTGGACCACACTCCAAGACACACATACTGATTCGCGGAACTTAAGCCCACACCCGACGCTGTAAGTAGAGGTCTGTGCGAGACTTACCCGTATAGACTTTATAAGTACAAATCTGGGAAGTTGTATCGATAAATCGATATGTAATTCGCTTTATCACATTATTGTTTTTTTTATATAAATTCAGAAGGTTTCATTTTCAACCGACGACAAAAAGAGGAGGTTATCAATTCGACGCGTATATTTTTTTTTTTTTTTTTATGTATGATCATCGAGTACTCGAAGACGGCTGAACCGATTTGGAAAATTCTTTTTTTGTTCGAATGGGTATACTTCGAAATTGGTACCACTATCACCAAAGTCAGGATCTGCTGATGGGATCCTGGAGAAATCGAGGGAACTCTTCAAATATTATAGGCACACCTATGGCGTTTTGGGTATTTCTTATAGTAACTTGTGCAGTTGCTCTCAAAAAGTACCATTTGGGGAAGTGGAACTGATGATGAAGACCACAGATGGCCACCGAAACTACTCAATAATAGGTATTAAGTGGATTGCGAGTCGATTACTTGAATATGGATGTTAAGCACTTTATGCTCGTCACAATGCATATGGTGATGTAGAGCTGATGGTGAAGTACCAGGAGAACTCCTCAACAATTAACGGCCCAGCATTGGGAAAAGCAATATTTTGTAAAAGGTTATAAGTAGTAGCCAAAAACGAAAAAACAAAAATAAAGACACCGACTACCGAAATTAAAGTTATTTTTCACTTTGCAGTGTTTTTTGGGAGTCGGTTTAATTTTTTGTTAAAAAGTTTTTTTAATAGAAACATTCATGTCTTTAAACGAGTTATTCTGAGATACGAATATGAGACATCCAAACCCTTCTTGATCTAGGTGGAGGGTTAATGCATAATCCTGACCTGTATTGCTTCGATAAATAAAATTGATGTACAATCAATTTTTTGTTTCACAATTACATTTTATTAAAAGTTTGAAATATAAATATCCTGACTTATCTTTATATATACACTAGCTTCTGCCCGCGACTTCGTACGCGTGGGAAGGTTTTCCCGCGCAAATGCCGATCCCGTGGAAATTTCGGGATAAATAGTAGCCTATGTGTTATTCCAAAATGTCAACTATCTACTTACCAAATTTCATTCAGATCCATTCAGTAGTTTTTGCGTGAAAGAGTAACAAACATCCATCCATCCTCACAAACATTCGCATTTATAATATTAGTAGGATCTATAAATCTTGGTAATAAATAAAGTACCTAGTCAAAGTCAAGTCAAAAATACCTATATTGTATAATGTATAATACAGATCATGGTAATTGAGAAGTAGACATGACTAGATTACCATCTTTTATTGCTATGTTTCAAATAAAAACTCAAACACGTTTTTTTTTTCTAGCGATTTTATCGATTCTTTCACAACCCTAGTAGAAATGCAACGTACGAACTTAAGTAGGATATCGTAAAATTATTACTTTATAGCTACCTGCTTATGACTAGAGGGATAAGCGTCGATATACAGCCCACTACGGATTTCGGTAAGAAATACCAAGTTATTGGCTAGTTACAATGTGCTATAGGCACACAGTACAGACTCCTTTTTTAAACAAAATAATATAATGTTCGTCGCATTTTTTGTTGATTTTAATCATAACTATAGAACAAATTTGTCTTTAAAATATTTGACGATATAGTGTTATATTGGCACATTGGCTGAGAGATTAGCGAATTCCGCATGGCACAAATGTATTTCCCAAAAATAATTGTTCTGGATTTGGCTGTCTGTGTATGTGAGCTAAAGTTAATAATATAATCGCACCTACGGACAGACGGACGGACAGACAGACAGACATGTCGAAACTATAAGAGTTCCGTTTTTTGCCATTCGCTACGGAACCCTAAAAAATTATAAACATAATAAAATTATGTAAAAATTTCGCTGAACATGTCAATCAGTAGGAGTCGTAGAGATACTCTCTTCCGCTGTGCTCATAGCGGGAGTAGTCATTTGTTGTTACTCTCCCCGAAAAAGAAATCTAGTACTCAGCTGCATCCATTAAGACTGGAAACCGAACCTAATAAAGTTGTGGCATGGCTACGTGGTTAGATTTACTTATCAAATTCACCTCAATGTTCAATAGTTATCACTTAAGCTTTGGTTTCCTAGGATAGCGGTGCCGTCAAATAGCGGCCGTAATACAGCGGTGAATGACGTCACTAGAACGTTGTCTATGTAAACAAAATGGCGCGGTTTCCTAGAGAGCGGTAACTGACACCGTAACGTCAAAAAGCGGTGCCGCCATTTGCATGATGGCCGTCTTGTCAGTGTCAGATGGTTTCGTGAACGTTTCCAAAGAGAATGTAATACACTAGATAGCGATGAAGTAGACAGTGGGATAAAACGGCCGTGGAACTTTCCACATGTCGTCACTATAAAGACGGCCGTCTTTTTGCGTCCGTAATATGACGCTATATGACGGCACCGCTTTCCTAGGAAAACAAAGCTTTAGAATTCTAATGTTTGATAGTCAAAGCAATTGGTATTTAATACCACGATGAAGTTTATTTAGATGAATTGATTAAATTTAATTTATTCAACGTGAATTTAGAGACTGACACTGAGATGTTTCTATGAAACGTTAAAGGATAAAGCGAAATAATCAAAGTTGATAGTTTCTAGAAATTGTGTCAAGATATTAATGTAAATAAGGACTAATTTTGTAAGACTAGTGGTCAAAATTCAAACATAATTAAGTAATTAAAATTGTAGGTTTCAACGTTATTCAGTTCGATTGTCAAATACTATACATAATATTTACCTATATAATCACAGATATTGTCAACACATAGTTGAATATCGACCACTCTTTCTGCGTGTCAATTTTTACTTCTTCACCTATACACTGCTCGGAGAATGCAAGTCAAGTTAAGAAACAATAATATTTTTTATTACTTCCTTTGTTTATAGTCATCACAGCGAATGACATAATAGCAAAGAGCCTGAAATCTCAGCGGAACATCTAAGGAGGCTCTCGATGGACAACGACTCGATCAAGAAAAAACAGTACTCCTGGATACGGCGTGCATTGTGAGAGAGCGTTATCAGAAGGCTCCTTCTTCTGGAACCCTGTTCAACGGTTGCCGGGACCGTGTTCCCGATACCGCTGGGCTACTTGGGATAGGTAGTATATTCATAGTTTAAAAATGTAATCAATATGTTGTAAAAGTGAAAATCGCGGAAACTTTAACACCACGAGAAACAGCAACATTTTTTAGCGTCGATCTGTGTAAATCAGAACACTATTGGGCTCTCATGTGATTTTTGCTTAACCGACACTTATTTTGGCAGTACATAACTTTCGAATAAAATGATTTATTATTATATTATAAGTCTCTATTGTACCACTGAAGGGTAAAGGTTCTTTATTTTCACGAATACCTACATTTTATTGTTTATTTTTATGCTACGCATCGAAACTGAGATATCTATGTTCAAAATGGTGGTTCTGCAATTTTTCCTTCAAGTCGAATCACTACAATTTAAATAATTATTTAATTTCCATCACTCGCTACTTACAAAACAAGGCCAGCCATTCGAGTCTCCTTTTTTAAACCGCACAGAGAATGTTCCACAAAATCATTTCTTATAAAAACAGGTAACACTGTTTTTCTATTGCAGGCACAAAGGGAAACGCTACAAAGGATAAAAACAGGCACTGTGAAGTAAGAAAAAGCGTGAAAAAGCGCAAAAATCTGTGTTAGCAAGTTGTTAGCGAGCCCTTTGAGAGTCGCCGGGAATTTCTCTACTTAACTGGGTTTTTTCTTCGAAAAATCGAAGGCTTCAAAGAGTATTCTTTGAAGCCTTCGATTTTTTGAGCGTACAGGTTGGTTCTTGTTCCTCTCACGTTTACACTCGTAATCGTACTTCTATCTATGTAATAGTTTTCTTTAGTAGGGGATGATATATTCAATACCTAATAAGATTATCATTTTGTGCTTAACTGTTCTTTATCACATGATACATAGACTATAATAGTAATATCTACATTTATCACACAACAACTAGAATAGAAACTTACAACATCCAGAAAACAACAAAAAATGCGCTGAGAATGCTGGACCGAAAGAGTTACCAACTCTGCGTTTGCTGGGTGAAAGACACCCAGGTTTTAGTTGGCACCCCATACAAGAAGAAACAGATTAACCGTAAGTTAATATTGATATGATATACGGAAAAAATTGGCCAAGTGCAAGTCAGTCTCGCCCATGAAGGGTTCCGTAGTGACTACGCCAAATAACTTTGTTTTTCATAGTGTTTGTATGAATTACAAAGTTATATTTGCGGTTTTAGAAAATATGCTGTATCTCAAAAATTGCTGACCCGATCTCGTTCAAACTAATTTTGGTTGAACGTGATATTAAGATCTACAGCATATTTTTTTAAATTTTTCACTCCATTATTATAGAAGTTAGAGGGGGAGGGACATATTTTAGATAGATAGATAGAATATACTTTATTGTACACCAAAATTTAAACGCACCTATTTAACAATATTGCTTATTCTATGGTAACAATGGCGGTCTTATCGCTGAAAGCGATATCTTCCAGACAACCTTTGGAAGGACTTTAAAAACTTTAATTGAAGTGGGGAGGGCTAAATTAGTGTACCTACTTACTGTATTACTCATAAAAACAGAGAAACAAAAATTATTTAAATATTAAAATAAATAAATATATATGCAAATATATATATAAATTCAATGTAATACATAGGTAATTAAATAATACAATACATATAATGTGTTCTTTAACATCAAGTGGAGAGAAAACAAAAGAATAGTTATAAATTGGAATGAAAATAATTAGCAACCGAGCTTTTAAAAGTAGCCAGTGACTGAGCTTGTCTTACTGACACCGGCAATGCATTCCACAAACGAATAGCTTGCACCGTAAACGATGAGCCATAGAATTTAGTCAAATGTGCAGGAATTGAAAGTCTCAAATTCTCCGATGACCTCAAATCTCTTACATGTGTGTCATGAAGGAACTTAAAGCGTTCATTGAGATAAAACGGAGTTGTAGGATTGAAGAGAATACTGTAAAGTAATGATAAAATATGTGCTTTCCGGCGAAGGCGGATCGGCAGCCACTTGAGTTTAATGCGAAACTCAGAAACATGATCATATTTGCGCAAACCAAATATGAATCTGATACAAAAATTTTGGAGTCGTTCAAGCTTATCTAGCACTTCAGTAAGATCTGAATAACTTGCATCAGCATAGTGGAAAACAGGGAGAAGAAGGGATTGGGCAAGCGCAATTTTAGTGGCAGTCGGCAGGAAATTGCGCAATCTGCGTAAAGACCCCGCAGAGGCAAACAGTTTGCGGCTTACTTCTTGCAACCGGGGACCCCAAGACAAATCCCTATCAATATAAATACCTAGGTCTTTTACTGAGTCACAGTAAGGTATAACAGCTCCATCAAAAACGATTTGAGGAAGGGTAAGGAATATTTTACCACTTTAGAAGCGTATATCTTTTAAACGATTAACTTTATGAAAAAGTGTTTTTAGAAACCTCTGCTATTTTTAACCGACTTCAAAAAAGGAGGTTTACAATTCGTCTTGAACTTTTTTTTTATGTATGTTACCTCATAACTCGGGGACGGCTGGACCGATTTGGAAAATTCTTTTTGCGTTTGAAAGGGTATACTTTCTAGTTGGTCGCATTGTTACGAAATCAGGATCTGATGATGGGATCCTGGACAAATCGAGGGAACTCTTCAAATATTATAGGCACACCTATAGCCTTTTGGGTATTTCTTATAGTACCTTAAGCAGTTGCTTTCGAAAAGTACCATTTGGGGAAGTTGAACTGATGATGAAGACCACAGATAGCCACTGAAACTACTCAATAATAAGTATTTCGTGGATTGCGATTCGATTACTTGAGTACGGATGTCAAACACTTTATACTTGTCGCAATACATACGAGTATGGTCATAAATGTATTCCTTGAAAAATAAATCTATTTTTACTTAATCACCAATTAACGAGAATTATAAAGATAATTTAGGATTCTCTGAAATATTGAATAATACTGACCAATTCCTAGACATAACAATATGTATGTTGTTTCTAGGAATCGGCCAGTTCAGATCTGATTGTATTATTAATAACCTCCTCTTTTTGTCGTCGGTTGAAAAATAGATTATTAGGTAATTGATTAAATATAAATACATCTTTTTTAAATATTTATGCTATTTTAGATATCCATTATAATTAAAACTGAATTCTGTTATATATATGTATATATTTTTTTTTAAAGATTATTGACAATGTGGGTAGAATTCACATTACTAGCAATCTTGTTAACCCCTCCAACTAAGCTAAATATGCTTATGTTTGGAATGGGTTCACGGCAATAGTGTAATGGGTGGGGTTCGAACTCGTGACCTCTCAATCACAAGTCCGACACGTTATCCATTTGGCTATTGACGCTTAATATACAATGTATTATAATGTACAATAAAGAGTATGTTTATATCTATGTACAAGCGCGTATAAAAATATCTAAGATCACTAACCTACAACGATCCTACACCTCATCTAGGTCAACGGCCACCTTTCTATGATTTTTTTTATATTTTATATTGATAACATTACTGTCTTATGTTAGATCAAGAAATGTGTTAACATCGCTGTCAATTGGGAAAGTGGCATCAGTTCCACGTAGCCCTTTGTCACCTGAAGAGTTGACTTGATTGGATACTGATCTCACAAAAATCTCGCTGTGTACTCCAGACCCTAGGGGCTTAATGTTTAAACTCAAGATGACTTAAAATCTCAATAAAGTTGTGTATGTTTGCGCCGTTTGAGAACTACCGCACCAGCAATGGCTGCCCCTTGACAGCCCGCCAAGCTAAGAAGAAGGGAAGCCGTAAGGGTATCTATACATGTTGCATTACAAAAATTAAATATAAAATATAGATCTGACTTTTCTTAACTGTCCATTTTAAGCTATTGCATAGCTTTTATCGCGGGCTTTGAGCGCGGCGACCGAATCAAGAAATTCCGTAACGAAAATAAACCTAACA
This sequence comes from Tholera decimalis, assembly GCA_943138885.2. NCBI lineage: Eukaryota > Metazoa > Arthropoda > Insecta > Lepidoptera > Noctuidae > Tholera > Tholera decimalis. Next base: position 6,956,134 of record OW964565.2, on the reverse strand, counting down.
CCCCCTACTCCGACCGGCACAGCAGTGCGGCGTTGAATGCCGTGCATCGTCTAACGTCGTTTCAGTTAGGCAGACTTCGGCACGGTGTTTGTGTGCTTGCGACTAGACGTATGCGTGTAGACTAGCTGCTAACTGCTCATAACTAAGTCCACGAGCGAGTTCAAGCCCGCGAATAAATGAACCTTAACGTGTATGTACATGGTACGACTGTACGAAGCTCGCACGGATCGAGACGAGCTGCTCCGAAATCGGACGAATACGTAAGGAGCTGTTTGTGAGAAAGTATTTAGGTATTTATCATCTATGTAGATACAACAGTTAATAGCTGCATGCGTAAAATTAGTGTATAAAGTGTTTTAAATATGAATAAACAAAGTGCATTTATTAATGAAGAAAGTAATGAAAAAAATACTGTATAAATAAAATAAATAAATAATTATAATTGCATAGGTTGATAAAAAATGCTATGCAATAGCTTTACCGCGGCAGTCCGTGAGTGCCACACTGATTTTTTTTTTTTATTTCGGCGTATTTTCATGCCCCACTTTGAGGACCTCTGAATAGATTTAGATCGCTGAAATTATAGTAATCTAGTAAGCTATAAGCACACACTTAAACCACAAAATTTCATGTTTGTAGCTTATTTATTTCAAAAGCAAACTTGTGCTAATTCGATACTCACTAACTCACTGACTGATCATCAAAATAGAACTAATACTTCCCATAAAACTAGAGAGCTGAAACTTGGTTTAGAAGTAGAATTTAGTGCCTATATAAAAGAAAAATAATCAAAACTAGGATTATGGAAGATCTAGAGTACCTGATGACCCTGAGAAGAAACCGTAACAGACCAGCCAAACTATTAAAGTTATTGACATGCTGTGTTCACAAAATTTACAAAGCGTGGTTAGCCCTTTCTTTTGAAATTTAAAAAATTAAGGTCTGGAGTATCTGATAAAGAACCCTAAGAACAACAGTTCAGCTGAACTATGGAAGATTATGGAAATGCGCCTTGACAAAAATTATTCAGTGTGACGAGCCCCTTCTATTGATGTATATAAAACTGGAGTCTAAAAAATTTTAATGTCTTAGAAAACATTAAGATGCGCTAAAGTTACATTAAGTACTTTAATAAAAATTATAGGTCTGGAGTGTATAACTAAGAAACTAATCAAGTGAAAAATAGCTTTCTGCAAAAAGAAGTGAAATCCCACAAAAACATCCTGTAAAAAAACTAGCCAAGTCTCGAAGTAGCTGCTTGTTTCTCTATAGAAGTGATTAAATATCTAAGTAAAGCTAAACCGAGTCTAAGTTTCTTTACAGCGATTTCTTTATTAATATAGTTAGATTTTATGTGAACAATTACAGATTTGACTAGATCGGCTGCCAGCGGCCTTCAAAAAAACCTTGAAAAAAGTGTTGTTTTATGACTACACTGATATCTATTTGTAAATAAATTAATAGTTTAAAAAACCAAAAAACACGCTTTTAAGACTAATGTAATAAGCAGAAATTAGAAATGTTTACTAGTAGGCAGTCCAAGGTTCCATCAGCCACCTTCCAATTCCATCGTCAGACCAGCTCGATGGTACCATAATATTATATTGTCGTCTAATCTACATATAATTGCTAAGTTTCATGATGATACAATAATTAGAAGTACGTTTAATTCAGATTCTTAGATTTTATTGCATATTTAGTTCGTTACAAATCGACCTAATAATAAATCTATGGATTACGCGGTAATTCAAAAAGGTTAAGAAAACCGATAACGGATTTTCTTTAGGTTTGTTATAACCTTGAAACCTGATCGTGTTCAAAGTCCATTAAGTGGCCTTTCTCACAAGTGCAAACACGACTATGATACGATATTCCATCATGGAATGCCATTGCCTATCTTCCGGCTTCATCATCAGACCTTGAAACCTATTCGTGGTCAAATTTCATTACAAGACTTTTCTAAGAAATCCAAAACAACTATGATACGATTTTCCATCATGAAGTTCCAGTTCATATCTTCCGGCTCCATCATCAGATCAGTTTGACAGTACCATATTATTGTATTGTCATCAGAACTACATACAGATGCCAATTTTCATTACGCTACGACTCTTGGAAGATGGTTAAATTAATTACCTTAGATTTCATTACATAGTTAGTTACATACAGGTCGACCTAATAAAAGCGTTTAAAAAATATCATTTTCCTGTAGCCTGTACACAGAAACCACGATTTATTTTTCAGGAAACGGTATTTCCTGGAAATTAACTTAGTTTCTGTTTACATTAAACTATAGTAACTTCTTATACTTTTCTTAGTCTTAAAACAAACACAAAAGCTATCATACTTTCTTATAGTACTTAGTGCTGAATTATTATTGTTTATTACAATAGTAATTCAGCAGGTTCCATAGTTAATAATTAGATAGAAAGCCGTTTCCATAATTCAAAATTTCCCATTGCTGGGACTCTGTCTATGAGAGGAAATCGGCCGTAATCCTCCACGCAGGCCCAGTGTGGGTGGATTGACACGTGTCTTCGGAATTCAGCCCTATTATTATGCTGATTTCCTCACGATACAATATTACATTTCATTTACATTGGATGATTTGAGAGCAGTGGTGATGTTGTAAATTACATCATCAATTAATTGTGCCTAACTGGGTTCGAATCCACATCCTGCGACTCGTATGTTGGGCCTATTAATCCTGGGCTACCACTGCTTTGTACTGTACTTTTATTGTCCTTACCTGTTGATAATTTGTTGATTATTAGGGTCCCGTAGCCGAATGACAAAAAACGGAACCCTTATAGTTTCGTCATGTCTGTCTGTCTGTCCGTCCATATGTCACTGCCGTTTTATTCCGAAACTATTAGGACTATACATGTGAAACTTGATAGGTATATGTATTCTGTAAATCTTTTTATGATTTTAGGAAAAATATTAAAAAATATTTAAAATAAACAGGGGCTTCCCATACATGGAAATAAAACTAAAAATAGTTTTTTTTTATGAAACCTAAGCGTGTGTGGTATTTATAGACAGGTCTTTAAAAATGACATTGGGATTTCTAAAACCATTTTTTCATAAAGTTAATCGTTTAAAAGACATGCGCTTTCAAAGGGTCAAATGTGTCCTCCCCCCTCTAACTTCCATAATAATGGAGTGAAAAATGTAAAAAAAAAAAATATATAAAATTGGTTTTAACGAGATCAGATCAGCAGTTTATGAGATACAGCATATTGTCTAAAACCGCAAATATAACTTTGTAATTCATACAAACACTATGAAAAACAAAGTTCTCTGGCGTAGTTGTAAAAATTGCAAATAAGCTAGTTTTAAGAAATCTGTAAGGTTTTTGTTTTCGTCAAATAAATAGATATACATATTATATTATATTATTATAGTTACTACGGAACCCTTCATGGGCGAGTCTGACTCGCACTTGGCCAATTTATTTTTATACTTGACGTACACAAACGAGATTTTACTACCTTAGGCATTTTCTTGCGGGAATATTCTAACGATATAGTTCAACTTTAACTGACCTTATTTTCCGGGGCAAAATAAGGGCAGTTGAAGGAACAGGATGTGTTTTTAGTCAGGGGAAGTCTGACACTCCCTTCCGCTTCATCCAGAGTGTAAGGAGTCATGATGAGATGATAAGAATGATTCTCCCACCGAAACAAAAGAAACACGAAGAAAAACCAACACAAATTGTACTAATAACTGACCGCAATATCAGAGCAGTTAAAACTGGTCAGTGCAACTATTTCCGACACAAATTAACGAACAATCATACGTGCGGTCGACTAGATGCGCAAATCTAAAATTCATGTCCGTTGTGATATGAACGTGAGCATTGTGGGGAACGCCAATTGGGGTATAACGAAGCCTCCGGTATTCAGGTTGATGTTGCCTAGTTATAAGCTGTTCCCATTAACAATATTAACCTACGGTGTTCATACATCCATACTAGTATTTTGAATATGTTTGCTTGTTTGTTCCTCATTAACGACTCCGTCAGTTCATGTTTTATTGTTTTTAAGTTATTATAAACTTCAAGATTTTATTTAATGATTATTTTCGATTTGGCTCGCGTTCGACCACCATCACACCTACTTCGTAGTGTGTCGATGGTAAATAGCTAAATGGAGTCTGCCCAGAATGGGGCAACAAGTTTGACACCGTCGGTAGCTTCCATCAAGTCCTGCAGTGAGCAGTTGACAGGGCATGCAGGACAGGAAATTAAGTGTGCCATGGTTTGTGGAGCAGAACCAGATATACACTCCAAGGCAGAGTCATCAATAAATCTCTCACCATCTCACATGATGGTGAAAGATTTGAGATAGAGTGAGCGTGCTTCATCATCAACCACATCAGTTTGATGATGAAGCACGCTTACCCAGAAGTAACTTATTCACTTTTGACTTAAATACTAAGTTTATTTTACATTGTTATCATTATTTGTGTATTTTTTTTCTATTGGCCTAGTTAAAAAGGTTAAAAATGTTTAAAAAATAACTTCAAAACGGAACAATGTATCGGTGGGATTTTTAGTTTGAAGATAGTTCATGGGCTGGAGAGTGACATAGGCTACATTTTCGCTGATTAAACCGTACTCAAATGCTAGTAGGCAAGTAAAGATTTGGAGTAATATGTTCAAGTGTTTTAAATCTGGTTTGGAGTAATGATGATTTAGGAAACTATGGCAGTTAATTCAAAACTATACGACACTTAAATAGATGCTCAACTAAATGAAAACAGCTATTTAATTGCAGTATAGATATATAGTGGCCAAACGAGGGCCTAATATTTATCAATAAAAAAAAAATTACGATAAGCACTTCAGAAAATACAGTTATTTTGGTATTACAGATAGAGACTACAATTTATTTTATTTACATATACATACGATTAACCTGACTGCATCAAATCTGGCAACATTACCGGTACAACGATCACGAACCGTTTAGCCCAGCCGGTCCGTGCTCGGATAAACAACCTAGGTTAACTGGTAGGTGGGCACATGGAATATTCATGCGTCGCAAACACCGCTAGCTTTCTGCTAATTTGGTTTTGCCTGGTCTTGCTTTACTGGTCCAAGGGCAAACTCTGGAAGGAAGCTTAATGTCGTTTCTAATTGTGATGAATTGTTTTTGTGTTGGTTTTAGAGTTCCGTTTCAGAATAGTCACAAAGGTAACCTTGCGGTGTGGCTTTGTATATCCACGTCTGTTTATATTAAATAATAGTGTCTTTGTGTATATTTGCATAATTATTATGTATATAGGTACATTTAAAATTTTATTGCAATGATACTTATTGTATAAGTATCCTTATGCTGCGCTGCGTATCGTCGGTTTAATTCCCGTACCAGAACAAATTTTGTATGGTTGTTCCAGGTCAACACCAAGTGGTTCTTATACGCCAGATTAAGCTAAAAGTCATGTCAGATTGAACTAAAAGTTTAGTTGGTAAAAGTCTCCTTCATTATCGTGTTTTATTTTGCCAAAATAGTCGAACACGACGTAGTTTTGCCAACTACTTAATACTAATTTGATTATTAATAAAAATGCCTACATATGTATGTTTTAAAGGACATACGCAATCTTCAAATACTTTTGACGAAGAAACAGACTAACGTTTTTGATTTAAATAATTCATTGTCATCACGAGATCATATTATTATTCAGTTACGCAAGGAGGTATAAATCAAAAGCATAAAGAAAAAACCAGCCAAGTTTTGCTGTTAGTAATCTGAGACAGAAAGCAGTACGTCTACTTTCCGTCTCAGTTTTAAAGACAAACTGGGAAAGTATAGTCATTTCTTATCTGTTATCTCAAATACCTTTAATTTCATTTATTTAAATATTATAAAAATATAATATAAGTATAAGGTCTTATAATGAATCATCTGTAATAAAATAAGGTCTTTAATACATAGTATAGGTTTCAATGGCCTTTGTTTTTACCTGACTGCAAAGGAAGGGTTATGTTTTTCGCGCGTATCTTGTATGTATGTGTGTATGTTTGTAATATTCTTTATTACCTCATATCTCCAGAACCGCTGAACGGATTCACATAATTGAGGTATCGATAGGTTCGTCTTAGTAGTCCAAGTGTTCTTAGATAGGTGACATTTGAAAAAAACCAAACGTGGCGGCTGTGCGAAGCCATTATACAGAATGAAAAATATGTTTTTTTTTTTAGAATACTGCAATATGGGTATCAAATTAAAGGGCTTAACACAAGAATTTCAAAAAGGTATATCATATTTATCATTAATGTAATACTAGCAAAAATAATACAAAGAGAAAGTTTAAAAATATGGACTTAGAGCTCTTTCACTTTTTTAATCCGGTGGGGTGCCAATGTGACATGACCGGGAAAATTAAAAAATGTTAATTAATATTTTAACAATAAAGTTGAAAAAAAAAATATTTAAAAAATCTAAAAAACCCGACTGCTCAACTGAAATGCAAGAAACAAGAACATTTTTATTTTAAAAAGTGACAAGCAGGCGGACCCGCCATATTTAAAAAAAATACGTTCAATTGGGTCCCGCCTGCTTGTCACTTTTTAAAATAAAAATGTGCTTGTTTCTTGCATTTCAGTTGAGCAGTCGGGTTTTTTAGATTTTTTAAATAATTTTTTGTATCTTATAGTTTCTGTTTCCTCATGTTTTATGCAAATAAACTAATCGTATTCGTCTCTCATTAAAAGTGAACCATAATGTTTTTATGAGAAATAAATGTCTTTCTTTAAACCCAAAACTTTATGTGCAACCGTGTAACAAATTGATCGATTTCAGTTTTAGATACTACACGAATTCTCAATCTGTTATTCCCTTTATAATTTTCAGTATATACAGAAATACTCGTGTGAACAAGTCAGGTGTTGCGCCGACATCCTCTTAAAGTACCGCTTTTTGAAGATTCGCTTCGACAAAGTATTCAAGTTTGAAAGAGTAAATTCGCCCCTTTTTATTTCCATCGGAATACTTCTCTCTTACTTTAAATGTCGGAATGTTCTTTTGAGTTATAAGTTTTGAAGATTTTGAAGTATCTATATCAGATGGTTTTGTTTTTTTTTTTTTTGTTTTGTTGGAGTTTAACATTGTTTTTACCGTGATTTATCTTTAACAGGATGATTAAGGAATGCTGTGTTCGTATTTGAGAATAATATTTTGCTTTTGATAAGAAATAAAGCGGAAATTCCATCAAGCCCGTTCCATCATCGGACAAGACAGACGCAAGACAAACGACGATGCGCTATCGTTACGTGGTAGACAAAAATTTTGGGAATACTTACTTTAATATAGGAGTGGAATTCCCTGCCGAAGTGTGTGTTTCCCGATAGCTAAAACCGGGGGGTCTTTAAGTAAACAATGAATCCGTTCCTTTTAGGTAAGCGTGTCCTATCTTCGACCACATAATCACTTACCATCTGGTGAGATGGGGGTCAAACGTGAGACTATTATCAATAAAAAAAAACTGGTGTTATCACCTACATGGCTCTCATATGATTTGATCACTACAGATTGTATGGACTTTAAAAGAGACGTTGACCTCTGAGTTTCTTTCGGTGTTTTTTCTCAGAGTAGTCAGATAGGAAACACTGGCCTCATCTAGTTTACATTTACGAAAAAAAGAATGGCTGAAGTCGGTGCCAACATAAATGAATAAGTTTCATCACCTCGGATGTGCCCGAGAATGCGGCGTTCTTTGCCTATCAAAATGATTAATTGGCTTAGCACCGACTTCAGCCATGTGAGTAGATACCTAGCCCTTATTTTTAACGGAATTAGACATCCAATAAAACAATATTTAAGGTTATTTCTCTCTTTGTAGTGCAAGTCTTTGTTGTAAGTTTTGAAGTCGGTTAATTTTTTTGTAAAAAAAGTTTTTTAAGTGAAAACTTCTTTATACTGATAATTAAAGCAATTCGTGCAAAATTATTCCCTAACCATTCCAACATATCAAAAATGCACAGCGTTAATATTCAAGTTTTCACTTCTGCCGGCACTCCCGGAGTGCAACCCGTCGTTTTTTTTTTGCCTAAGCTATCTCAAACTGAGGTACATTTTAAGATATGTATAATTTAGGATACATTTATATGTAATATATAATAAAATACCCCATATATATATTTAAATAAATGATGACTATTGTAAAATGATCAATCAATCCCTTTCATTTTTGCCCTTTGGTAATAATCCAATCGTAGTTTTTGGATACAAAACGATTCAATAATATTTCCCATGAATTACTTACGATTTACACAATAACACTATCAAAATTATATGTAAGTTAATTACAGTTGCAGATGGACTTAGACCAATTTACTCTAGCCTCCATTTTCAGCATCAGCTTGTGCGTCCTCCATTCTTTGTAGAACCTTCTGCCTTCTTTTTTCCATAGGCGTTTTGTACCACCAAGTTTCCGCTGCAGATTCCTGTAAACAAAATAAGATTGCAAATGAGTCTTTAAAATGGTATCTTATTTTATTATCTTCGGAAAAAATACAGCTAGGATACAAGTAGTTGAAATATATTGAAAGAAGGCCAATTACAAAGACACAGACAGTATAAGAATAGAACAGGAGACAGTAGTCAGATCATAGTCAGATAAAATAAAGCAAGAAGTAAAATCACTCGGTGCAAGTTGTATTTCACTAACTGTTTTCAGGTTGTCTTCTAGTCTACCTTGATAGCTCATTAATTTCATAACTGTCAAAATACGATTATGAGAAAAAAATCATTCTTAATCATACAGTATGTTAACTAACAGAGGGCGTTCCCGTTAACCCGCAATAGTATAGCATCCATACATGCTAAAAAAATATTACCATTCAAAAACAAAATGTTTTTTTTTATATATTAAAATGTTCACTAAAAATTTTAATTTGATACGTAAAAGAAACACTCTGTACACACGTACTTCAAGGATGGTAACATCGCAATTTATTTATGAATAACGGGCCGCGTGTGCGGCGATCTAATTGATGTGCTTATATTATTGCGGGTTAATGGGAACGCCCTCTCTTAGTTAACATACTGTATATTGACAATTAACTTTTCTTTTAGTGCCCTAAACTTACATGCTCAGCATACACCGGCTCCCTAGCACTAAGCTGGACGGCTACTTCTGCGGCTGTTAAAACGCGCACCCGCAGTTGTAAACGTCTCTTCGTTGTTAACACTGCATCTAATGCAGCTAGGAGAGTACCTGAGGGAACATAGAAACGTATTTATAAACATAATTGTCTAATCAAAACAAGTATTGGCGCCTAAATATCTAATGACAATAAGAATAATCATTCATTTCAAGTAATAGGACTCGTATTTGCTTACAGCTTGCTGCAGTAAAAAAAAATGTGTCACAGCTATTGCAAAGTCTTGGGCTCAGCTCGAGTAATGCAGCATTGGTTCAGAAACATAGTGTACGAGCCTGCTCGCTACTTTGTACTCTGGCCCGAGCTCAGTCCACGTGAGCTTCTGCTACCATTCCTAATACTTAATGGATTAGCTCTATCATGATTAGACTATTATATTCAGTATAGTGGACACTTGGCCATAATCTAAAAATCCACAATCAAAAGATCATGAAATTTTTGTTAATTTTTAATGTTTACACGTATACCTGTATATTTTTAATCTACCAAAAGGAATTGAAACTTAATGTTATGTGTGTAAATATTATATTGTGCACTATTTACCTAATGTGTATGAGTCTGATATTCTGGATAGACAAGAGATATCCAGTCTTGGGTTCAAAGCACCAGCCTTGTGTAGCTTGGACCTCCACATCAAGGATATGCTCCCGTAATCAGCCTTTGGCACTTGAATGATCTTCTGGTAGCATTGAAATAAAAGTTTCTGTTCCGCATCCCATGGAGCTTTAGAGGTGCCGATGAATAGAACTCGGTCCTCGGGGCATATTCCTGAAAATGCAGTGGAATGACGTGATATGTATATGACGAAAAATTAAAATTTAAAGATAAAAATATGTCAAATTATAATTAAATAAGTACCTTTGATTATTTTAACCAGATCTTTTTTCAACCTCTTTGGATCAGTTTTATCAGTTTTAGGAATCTTTTTCACAAATGGTTTCTCAGCGTCATCCATCCATATGATCGACGGCTGCAGTAGTCGTGATACTTTCATCACCAAATGTATCAACATGATCAATCCAGACTTGCCGGGATACTTTCCTACTATGTTTGCTGGGGTCAAGTCGAAGAGCATTGCTCCAACTTCTGTGCAGATGGAATGGACCAGCATCTTTTTACCACACTTGGCTGGACCTATCGTAAAACAAACCACGTTGAATTTTAGTTCTGACCACATAAAACAAAAAGTCATTAGTCAACCTTGATTCACATCTAGACAGTAGGTAAAATCATTATATCGTATCTGTTTAACTCTAAATTACCTGTAAGAAGAACTGATCTCACTAATGGAGCGTTATTTCGCACCAGTTCCGAACCGAGGTGTAGAATACAATACTCCTTTACCAACTGCCTCACATCACCCAAACAAGGAGTTGCCTCATTTCCTTCTTCGCGGTAAGCAGAACCAACATAGCACTTTTCTCCTATGTACTCATCAATTTTTACAAGGGGATACGGTCTTATAATCCCATTTGATACTAGCTCTTCAAATAAAGATTCTGTTGTTCTGTCAGGAGTTAAATCTTTTTCTTTCTTCTTCTTGTTCTTCTTGCCTCCACGACGAGCCTGTAAAAAAAGAAGAATAGACACATTACTATTTATTTATCTAAATATATATAACTCAAAGGTGACTGACTGACTGACTGACATAGTGATCTATCAACGCACAGCCCAAACCACTGGACCGATCGGGCTGAAATTTGGCATGCAGGTAGATGTTATGACGTAGGCATCCGCTAAGAAAGGGTTTTGCGAAATTCCCACGGGATCGGGATTTACTTGGGAAAAACTTCCCACGTGGGTGAAGCCGCTGGCACAAGCTAATATATTATACTATCACTACTATTTATTCCCTTTATTTACAATAAATTTCTAGTATAAAGAACGTTATTTTTTTTTTTAATATATGTAAGAATTGTTGATTTATGTATAAACTTTATTATTATATTTCGCAGTTGATTCAAATGAACTAAGTTATCACATTTTGTATTATAGGCTTTATATTTATAATGCCATTGCAAATCAGTCATTTGTGTACCTTCTTTTGTTGCTTCTTGGACTTCTTCCCCTTTTGTGCTCTGTCCCTATCATACGCAGCTTGCAGCAACTCTAACTCATTTCTCATCATTTCATCGACTATATTTCTTATCTCTTGTTCTATTTTTACCATCTTCTCTCTTTCTATCATGTCTTTGTAATATCTTTCATGGGGATTGTCAGCGTCTTCTTTGAATTTCCAAATGTCTTCATATCTAAGGAAATCAAGGAAAAACATTTTCGGTTTTCATAAATGCAATAAGATACAGTTGTTACAAAAAACATGATATTATTTAAAAAACATAATATAATAAAGTAAAAAAGAACATTATATATAGCGTGGCGATTAGGTTATCACATTAATTGAAACCACATACTCCAAATAGTAGTAGTAAGAAAAATACCCAATTTTATCATATACAATTAAAATAATTTAATAATAAACAACATTATAGCCGTGGGACCATTTTTTCCATTTTATATATTTCACAACATCATGTAACATAAACGTAATCAGCTGACCAATCTCTCGACGCGTGCTCCGCCGGCGCCTGCGCCACGGCTTTACCGCTTTTACAGGTCAGTAAACTAATATTATAAAGGATTATTTATTTTTTACCAATAACGCCATTTATTTTGTTTCAAAAAATGCATTTTCTTAATTTTAGTAAAATTATTTATTTTAGTTTCTTACTCTTCATTAGCACCGGTCATGTCTTTTAAGAAAGCTGAACTAATACATTTATATGTATCTAAGTCATCGGCATCTTCTTTGCCGTTTTTGCCATTTTCTTCACTTTTGCCGTTTTTTTTATCCTTACTCTCTTTGCTTCTTTTCGATTCCTTAGAAGACACAGGTGAAGATTTGCTTATTTCACTATCCATACCAGTTCCTGTACAAAGAATAATTAGGCTGAGTTTTTCCCTAACCAGTCCTTAACTTTAAAAACCGGGCTCTGATTTTTATTAGATATAACTTCAGTGTACTCTATATCAGAAAAAATAACAATGTTTTAAAATATTATGAACAGTTTGTCAAAAAACACGTATGTGTATCATTTAGCCTTTCTCACCTGTGCGACTGTACATCGCTCTGCTACCACCACTTTCTTCAGATGGCATTTCTGGAAACCTGCCAGTTCTATCATAGTACTCTCTGATCCATCTTCTCAGTTCATCTCCTATTTGCTCATTAATTTTCTTTTCATGCTGAGCTCGAAGATCATCCTCGATTGAGATGAGAGCTGCTTGATATTCTTTTTCTCTTTCTGATTGCAATTTCCGACGATAATCCTTGACCTATGAGAAATTAAGTGAATATTTTATTTCTGTGCTTCTTTTTTTAAACGCCCGTTCTATCCCAGTCCTGAGCAAAAGCCATTCCTTTCATTTCTCTCGGTGAGTCTATAGTTGCAAATTGCCGATATAATAATGTCGCTCAAACATTTGCAAGGCTGAAGTAGACCTAGAAAGGCCATGTTTTCCGTATGCACTGATCAAGGTAGCACTGAGACTAAATATTGTAATAGACCAAGATTTCTTTATCCAGATATTAACAAATCGGTTTAATTATCTACTCACGTCTTCCGCCTTTCTATTGGATTCAGATTCCGTGTACGGAGGCAGTTCCATCCCAATCAACAGCTGTTCTTCGTGTTTCCTTCGCTTTGTAAGTCTTCTTGCTAGAAACCCTCGCCAGACCTTTTGGATAGCGGTGGCAGCTGCTGCAGACATCTCACCTTTTTGATCTCTGCCTTTTTCTTTAAGTAGGCGGATCTCTTTCATGAATTGGCCTCTGAAAATAAAACAAAATTTATTAGTCTATTAGTCAATAAAACAAAATTTATTAATCATTAAAAAAACTAGTACATTAGTCCTATTTATTACGAGTCGAAAAATATAACCTGCTTTAATATTTTTCGAGTCGTAATAAATAGGACGTAATTTTTTTCAATAGATCTTGTTGAAGACTATTGTACTAGTTTTTTCAATTATAGATAAATGACGTTAGTTATTTATAGACGCAAATAATCCACCTATACCTTGACGGATATTTGAAAAAAAAAAACTAGTATTGTAAAATTATACCAGTAGTTTCACACAAATATGCTACCTAATATATTTATTACTTGTAAACAAGTAAGGCAGTTGAGTATCTCATGCTCACTCAAATATCTCGCTGATGGTGGAGCCTGTTGGATCATTTAGCTCCTTTCAAAATATTTGTGTCAGTTGAGACTGGTTGCCCGTCAAACTACTATAATCTTATGAACTGTTTCATATGGTTATCTATACTTATAATAAATCTGTAGAGAGGTCAATTCTGTACATGAAATATATTTCCAAAATAACTATCAGGGGGTGATTAAGGATCGATACTCATGCCAAAAATGCAATCAGTTAAATTTTTGTCTGTCTGTCTGTCTGTCTGTCTGTATAACCGTTATAGAAACAAAAACTACTCGACGGATTTTAACGAAACTTGGTACAATTATTTTTCATACTCCTGAGCGGGTTATAGTATACTTTTCATCACGCTACAATCAATAGGAGCAGAGCAGTGAAGGGAAATGTTGCGAAAACGGGAGAAGTTACTCCATTTTTTAAGCTTCCGTCGCGTGTGCAACCTTAATGGTTAAAGCTACACAAATCATTTCATGACGGAAATGTTCTCCTTAAAATTATATAAAAAATATCCCACGACAGCATATGTCTAACTTTTATGGTTGACTCACTATAACACGTGTAACTCCCGATAGCTTAGCAGTTCGAAGCTTTCTGATTATAATATTTGTCTACTCTTACGTTTATAACACTCTCAGTCACCCCTAATTGAAAAAGTTAACATTATTAACTAATCCATAAAAAAATTGGCCAAGTGCGAGTCAGACTCGCCCATGAAGGGTTCCGTAGTAACTATAATATAATATACAAATTTATTTGACGAAAAAAAAACCTTACAAATTTCTTAAAACTAGCTTATTTACATTTTTTACAACTGCGCCGAATAAATTTGTTTTTCATAGTGTTTGTATGAATTACAAAGTTATATTTGCGGTTTTAGAAAATATGCTGTATCTCAAAAACCGCTGAACTGATTTCGTTCAAACTAATTTTGGTTGAAAGTTTATATTAAGATCTACAGACATATATTTTTTTTAGATTTTTCACTCCATTATTATAGAAGTTAGAGGTTGTGTCCGCCACACACACATTTTACCACTTTGGAAGCTTATATCTTTTAAACGATTGACTTTATGGAAAAGTGGTTTTAGAAACCCCGATGTCGTTTTTAAAGAACTGTCTATAGATACCACACATGCATCTATTAAATGAAAAAAAATATTTTCAGGTTTAGTTCCATGTTTGGGAGCCCCCCTTTATTTTAAATATTTTATAATTTTTTTCTCAAAATCGGAAAGCGGTTCGCAGAATACATCTACCTATCAAGTTTCACATGTATAGTACTAATAGTTTCGGAATAAAATGGCTGTGACAGACGGACGGACGGACAGACAGACAGACAGACAGACGGACAGACATGTCGAAACTATAAAGATTCCGTTTTTTGCCATTCGGCTACGAAACCGTAAAAAGAATCATATAAATCGGTATAGAAACACCAAAGTTATACATGAAATACGCTTATAATAATAAGCCATCGCGCGTGAATACTGAATCATGCTATAAGGATTATTTTTGAGAATCGGTCGCCGCGCTCGACGCGTCTCGCGGTCGAAGCGTTCTCTAGGTACTTAAGCCTCATGTGAACGTGATCTAAACAATATTACCAATACATTAACTTACGCTGACGGAGTCGCGGGCACAGCTATATTGTATCATTACGCTAAGGCCAATAGGAGCGGAGCGCCAATGAAGAATGCTTCAAAATCGGGGTTAAATTTAACGTTAGCCCAAAGTAACTTTTCCACGCGGACGAAGTCGCGGGCAAAAGCTAGTATTTAATATATTTATTAATGTACATTTTTTTTCACATACAGAAGCAATTTTTTTAAAGAGAACTAGCTATGTGGATTTAATTTCCATTACTAGTAATCTTGTTAATCCCTCAACGATACTAAATAATGTGGACGTGTCTAGAGTGGGTAAACAGCAATAGTGTAATGGGTATGGTTCGAACCAGCGACCTGTGAATCACAAATCCGACACCTTGGAATTTCTTGGAACGTTCGATTAGCCTCATGTCTTTGAGTGAACGACCTTAACAATAGGCCTGTACATAACATACACGATATATTTGAAATTCAAGCTATGAATTTAAGCAAAGAACAGTCAAGTTGAGAAATTCTCTGCCGGCTTCTGTGTTCCCTGCCACTTATGAACTTTCAGCCTTTAAAGCAAAAGTGATCTTCTGGGATCGCTCGTTAAACCCCATCTATCGCTTACCATCAGGTAATATCGAGGTCAAGAGTGGGATCAACCGGAATTAAAAAAAAACTTTTTTGAAATACATTCATTTTGCGTACAGCTAAGGATTGAAATTCCTATAAACAGAGGGTCTTTATGTCAGAGTGAATATGTTACTTCTAGGTGAGCGTGATTCATCTTCGATCACATCATCCTTTACCATCAGAATAGAATATACTTTATTGTACACCAAAACACACATCTAGTGAGATAGTGGTAAAACATAAGCCTATCACCAATATAAAAAAACAAGTTGTTTTTAATAAGAGAACTAGCAATATGTTGTTAATCCCCCCAACTGAGCTAAATATGCTTGTGTCTGGAATGGGTTCATGGCAAAAGTGAAATGGAGTGGGTTGATGGCAAATGTGAAGTGGGTTCAAATATCCGACAAATTTCCCATTAGGCTATTGACTATGATTGATTAATATATCCTGGCTGTTCTTACCTTAGTCTGCCCTGCCTAGCCCTTTCATGACTTTGTATAATGATCACGGCCTGCTGTTCTGTCAAGACCAACGGCTGTGCTTTTGGAGGCTCATAACCCAACTTCCTCAAAGTCTCCAGGACGAACTGACGTCTGCTTTCAATCTCTTCTTCTCTTTCTCTTATGAAAAACTGTGGGATGCATGGCTCAACTTGATTGGGAGTCACTTGGAGTTTGACCAGTGCCTGAGAACAAAAGAATACAGTAAGGTCAGTGATCGGTATGATAACTTTACTTCACAAGTTTAAGTAAGTATCACGCGGTGCTGTTTTCGTATAGGTAGGTACAGTGCGATTCAACTAAGAATAAGATCGGCTAAGTGCCATATTGTCACGTCATAGCTGGCAATTAAGATTTGTAAAAATATATATATATATATATTTTTTTATTTTAATCTTTATTTTAAGGGGCTTTTGAACACAGTTCACGTCAGCCCCATCATAAACTAATCTTAAATTACTAACAAAAACACAAAAAATCTTACTTAAACCAAATAAAATATTTATTTACGAATATTGAGAGCAAACAAATGAATCCTCTTTCCTTATTTTGATGGTCAAACCCGAGCCTGTCATCAATAAAACATAAAATAAATCGTAAATTATTTTGCAAGCTATTAAAAAAATTATTTACAATTTATTTATTCTGGGCCATTGCGCTATGCGTCCTTTTTACTTCCATGCAAATTGGTGCCAACACCGAAAATAAGAGAGAAAAATATGGTTTAAAAAAAAATACTGTAAATAATTTAATATATTTAATTTTATGTGAGACTTTGTTAAACAAAGTAAATTAAAAGATTTATAATTTTCGCATATAAGCTTTCTTTGCAAGTAACATTTGGTGGATACAGGTCATTGACGTTCCTATTCTTATTTGAATCGCATAGTGTTATTTTACAGTCATATTCTGTAAAAATGTGTCTTCATTTTACACCATAACAAATTACAATGAGAAACTTATAAAATGATAGGCTGTAATAATCTATAACAGTCTCATCTACGAGTGATTTCTTACAGAAAACCTTTGAATAGGTTTGAGTAAAAATACACAACTAATTTAAATTATCCCGGTGATGTATTCACAAAAATACTGATTGTTTTGTGACCATAATAACAGTGAGATCGTATGACATGGTATCCCAACTTTTATCATAGAATATTGTTAAAAGGCTGTTCATAAATATAATAGACAACTTTCGCAATCAATATTTGTTGTTGAGGGATTTTATCGCCGCTGAATCAGTACGAAATGGTGACGACGGGAGAGCCGTTCAGTGGAATGTACAGATGCCAGCACATAAAGCTACCCTAAACTGTCAAATTTTCCCAATCAAACTTAAACCTAATTTCTTTAACCATAAAGTTGAAAATCTATTGAAGAAATTTGACAGATTGTTGTAGCTTGATGTGCTGGCGTCTGTACATATTTAAGTAAAACTTTGACTTTCAAAAAGTGGCTCACCGTCTAATTTGAACATTTGTTTTTTTATATACAAGGTTCTGCCCGCGACTTCACTCACGTGAAAAGTTGTCGTCGGTATGCCGAGTCTATGATACTCATTGAGTCTCGGAGAAACGATTCAACTCTCTTCGAACCCGCGATGAAGACGAAATTAATCAGAAAAATAAACAGCGGCAAACCCACGCAATATTCCTCCTTAAACACAAAGACATAATATCTAGACACGCGGGAGCGTGTCAAGCCAAAAACTGGCGCGCAGCTCACCGTGTGTAATATTACACGAACCATTTGGAGCCACTTTTGAGCCCCTCATAACCCAAAAACTATTTCACGTCAACTTGTCAAATTTGGCTCATATATTGAGACTGGCAAGATACATATGTGTTCCAAATTTTATAAACATATCTCAAACGGTTATTTATATATTAACGTCCAAAAATCGTCATTTTTATGACTGACCTATAGATCAAAACTATAACCCAGTTTCAGATGACCTAGAAAGTTCAAATTTGGCATGAAGATAGGTAATTAGGTGAATACAAAGGAAAAAATCAGAAACTGGTATTTTTTTATCATTTTATTATAATTTTCACTTAACTTATAATTAGTGCCTGCAAACCTCTATATGTGGATTTTAAGATCTTTACGTGAATATATAACAAGTTAAATACCACCCTTAATTTTTTTTTAATCCAAATATTTCCGTTTTAGTACTTATAAATAATAATATAGTAAATTTTCGTATTTATTACGCGTAACTAACCGTATTCTACAACCATTAGCGCCACCTATTATCTTAAAGGGTCACTACACCATGGAGGCAAAACGCGTAAAAAGAATTCCGGATACTGAATGGGCAATTCATTTGAACATTTCAAAGGTACAAGAAAATATAGAAAATAACACAAAAAGGACAATTATACCCCGTAAACGTAGGAAAATACAGTAGTTTAACAAAAAACCATTTAGTATTAATTTTGTTATAAGTAAGTACCTACTACTAATTTATGTACAAAAAGTAATGATATTCCATGAAAAACATAAATGTGAAGTGAGAGCCAAGTTCAATATTATCATAAATGCCTTGGTTGTTGACTTCAACGACAAAAGAAGTGAAATCTAATTGGGTGCCAAGTTCAATGGTCAGTCCTGAAATTTATTTATAACAATATAAAATATCATTTATTCTTATAACTTAGGAGAATATATTGTAGCCTAAGGTCTGACTTGGCTAGTTTTCACATACGAATTATATTATGGCCTTTGCAAGTTCTAAACCTGTTACTTGTCGGTTCTTATTTTATTATTCCGAAAATTTGGCTTGCTGGTAGAAACTAACCATCGAACATAATAATTCCTATATAAGAACTAGCCAAGTCAGACCTTAGGCTACAATATATTCTCCTAAATTATAAGAATAAATGATATTTTATGTTGTTATAAATAAATTTCAGGACTGACCATTGAACTGGCACCCATTTAGATTTCACTTCTTTTGTCGTTGAAGTCAACAACCAAGGCATTTATGATAATATTGAACTTGGCTCTCACTTCACATTTATGTTTTTCATGGGATTAATAATTACATATCATACCACAAAAACTTACTTCATCATCATCAAAAGTATGATCAGTCAAGCGCATCTCTACCAAGTCATGTTTGATCTCAATCAGCCTTCCCAAGCAGGATTCGAGCAGTCTCCTGACAATCATGCGCTTTTGTGGCTGCAGCAGCTGGTCGTACACTGCATCTAGCCTACTCAGCAGTATTGTGTACCTTACTCTAAGGTCTAACAGCACTGGTAGGAGTGTATTTCTATCAGCTGCACCCGCTTCAAAAAGCGCTTCATCGGCTTGAGTAGCTTCGCCTATGAGCTCAGAAGTCTCGATTAGTAACTCGTTATATGTTTTGTTAGACATTTTTAATCCTGTGGCAGCTTTTTTTGTTGTTGTTACTAATTATTTTTATTGATTACCAATTTATATTTCATTAAGTTTCTTTTTTCACTGGTTATAAAATTATTGTCGTATATTTAACTAACATTTATTGAGTATTAAATGTAAACTAAACTACAAACTAAAATAAAGCATTAAAAATTCGTCCTCAACGTTGGTGGCTGTTAATAATGTACCCAAGAGACTGGCAGTATTGTCACGTTGTATGGTTTTGTATTTTTTTTATTTTAGTCTAGTATTTTCCACTTAATTATTGTAAGCACTTTCTAAGTATATAAATAATAAAATAATAAATAATAAATATCGCTGGACATTACACGCAGCGCCATCTAGTGCCACACTAAGCATCGAGGCTTGTGTCGTGGACACCAGATAGTTGATATACTACATAGATACTTTTTGTTTGTAAATACATACTTATTATACATATAAACATCCATGACTCGGAAACAAAGGTCCATGCTCATCACACAAACATTTGCTCCTACCGGGATTCGAACCCGGGACCCTAAGAACGTAAGGCAGCCTCAGTACCACTGCGCCATTCGGGTTGTCATATCACAAACAATTCACTATTTATACAAAGCACAGTTCACAATTTCACTCAAAAACTTTAAAATCGACTTAAAATTCATCGCACAACCTCGTCACGGCATTGTATCGTGTGTTCAAGCTTTATCGACTCAACTTGCGTCGCTAGGCACCCTATCAGCTCTGTCACAGTTGAATTAACGTGTTTTTAGTAAAGTTATCGCATTTAACTATTGATGCGTGAGCCAATGTTCCAATATATTATGTTTTTTGAAGGGTCGCCTTATATTTGTGGTGGTGGGTGTACAATAAACGTATTGTGTTGAAAATGTATTCAAAGTTTCAGTTTTGCTTTGAATTCTTTCATTATTTATATGCAGTCACCTTCAGTCTAGGTTTTTAGACCAGTCAATGTGCTTTTGTGTTCATGACATTATTAATGTGAATATAGAAAATGTGACACATAATAATACCTAAAGTATGTATATGACAGTCATCATTTCAGCCGAAAGACACTCATTATTGAACTGAACGCACTTACCTCTATAAATCAACAGGTCATGTAGCTCTTGCACCCATCAAATTCTGCCAGTCTGCACATGTCAAATCCAGCGGATTCTGATAGTCTTCACCATGTAACCAATTCACCGCTTCACATTGTTCACTACCTTCCAAATTTTCATCATCCATAACGTATGTTCTGTAAACATCCCACTATATAAAACTATCATGGAGTGAAATTTTGTTTTAGCTATCAAAGCACTGTAAAATGAAAGTTAATTTAATAAAAATAAAAAAATCACATTGTGTTTCTTACCTTTTTATTGATGATGGCTCGAGTTTGACCACTTTCTCACCTGATGGTAAGCGACGATGTGGTCTAAGATGAAGCACGCTTACCTAGAAATAACCTATTTACTCATGAATTAAATACTCCAAGGTTATAGACTCGGAGGAGGGGCTTGTCTCGGCCCGCAAGATCCCCACTAGCGTGCGGGGTAAAGGCCGAGGCAAGACCTCGGGGAGGGGGCCTCCCTCTGGAGAGCCCAACACTGGTCTGGCCCCGAGCGAGGCCAAACTAGAAGAGGCCGTGGCGGCTGCCATCCGTACCATCTCGCGGAAGCGCAACCGCAAGAGCAAGGAGGACGCGATGGGCGAAGCCATGGCCTCCATCATGGCGGCCGCGCGGACTTACGGCGTGGCTCCGGCTGCAGGGGACGATATGTCCGATCTGCAGCCGGAGGTCACCCGCCTGACTGCCGCCATAGAGGCTCTCCAGAGGGAGAACGCCGCCCTTAAGGTGGACCTGGCCGCAATCCGGGGAGACGGCCAGCGGCATGCGCCGCCGTGGGGCCAAAAGGAGAAAGACCAGCCCACACCAGCGGAGAACTCGGTTCTCGACCTGGTGCGACAGGAGCTGGCCGCCTTCCAGCAGCGGTTCTCCGTATTGGAGAGCCACGTGCTGCGACCCCCGCTGGCGGCGCCTTCGTACGCGGCTGCG
The DNA here is from genome assembly GCA_943138885.2 of Tholera decimalis. NCBI lineage: Eukaryota > Metazoa > Arthropoda > Insecta > Lepidoptera > Noctuidae > Tholera > Tholera decimalis. The sequence continues at coordinate 6,934,555 of OW964565.2, read as the reverse complement.
GCTGCGTCCAAGCCTCCCCGGACGGCGACGAGGCGGCCTCAGGCAAAGACGGCCACTGGGCAGACGGCCCCAGCGACGGCGGCTCCTGCGAGGGCGAAGACGGCCCCGGCCAAGCCCAAACCGGGCCCACCAAAGCCGCCTCCGACCCCGACACCTGCGGGGCCGAAACAGGCGGCCAAAGGGAAGAAGGCCCAGGCCGGGAACCAGCCGTCCCAGCAGCCTCCTCCAAAGACTCCTCCGGCCGGCGCCGACTGGCAAGTGGCCGGGGAGAAGAGGAAGGCTGCTGGCGCAGCCAGAACCTCGCGGAGACGGGAGCGACGGCGGCGGCGAGACGCCGCGGCGCGATTGCGCGCCCCCAAGACCGCGGCTGTAGTGATCACACTGCAGCCGGACGCGGTGAAGAGGGGCGTGTCGTACCGCGACGTGCTGGCGAAGGCGCGGATGGCGATCGACATCACGGAGCTCGGCATCGTCGGCGGCCTCCGTCACCGGGTCACTGCGACGGGGGCTCGGATGCTGGAGATCCCCGGCGAGGCCAGTGGCCCTGCCGCTGACGCTCTGGCCGAACGGCTCAGAGCGTCCTTAAATGCGGAGGAGGCCCGAGTCTCCAGAACCACCAAGCGCACAGACATGCGCATATTGGGTCTGGATGACTCCGTGACGGCCGAGGAAGTGGTGGCCGCCGTAGCCAGGACTGGGGGGTACCCTCCCGATCAGGTGAGGGCGGGCGCCCTGCGTCCTGGCTTCACGGGGGGGCAAACCATTACGGTTAGCTGCCCCGTCCCGGCGGCCAAAAAGATCCAGGAGGGCCGAAGGCTCCTGGTTGGTTGGGTGTCTGCGCAGGTGAAAGTCCTGGACCCCAGACCCCTGAGGTGCTTCCGCTGCCAAGTGGGCAACCATGCGGCATGCGTGTGCACCTCGGAGGTAGACCGCAGCCATAGGTGCTTCCGCTGCGGTCAGCCCGGTCACAAGGCCGGCTCGTGCTCCGCCCCACCTCACTGCTTCGCATGTGAGGTGGTTGGCAAGCCGGCCGATCACCGGGCTGGGGGCAAGTCCTACGCCCCACCCACCAAAGCCAGGCGCAGAGGTAGGCCCTCTGCCGCCGTCGTCACCGCCACCGCCGCCGCCGCCGCCACCGTCGCTACTGCCGCCGCCGTCGTGGCTGAACCCCCGCGAGGGGCCCTAGAGTAGGCTGCAATGGATCCCGATTAATGGCCCCATTGCGCTTCCTCCAGGCGAACATCAACCACTGCGCCGCTGCTCAGGAACTTTTGCTCCAGAGCATGGCGCAGTGGTTGATCAACGTCGCCGTGGTCGCCGAGCCGTATTTTGTCCTGCCCAGGAATGACTGGGTGGCGGACTTGGACGGCTCGGTGACCCTCGTTTCGTCGGCCGCCGCCGGTACCCCGCCCCTCGATCGCGTCAAGAGAGGGCGTGGGATCGTCGCAGCACGGTTCGGAGAGATCGCTGTGGTAGGCGTTTATTTCTCCCCGAACCGAACTCTCGCCGAGTTCCAGAACTCCCTAACGGAGCTGGCAGACGTCGTCGTCGCCCTCGGTTCCCTCCCCGCCCTCGTCCTCGGGGACTTCAACGCCAAAAGTCCGGCTTGGGGTTCCCGGTCCACGGACTATAGGCGGGGCAGGATGCTCGAGCACTGGGCCCGTGCGCAGGGCCTGGTGATCGAGAACCGGGGTTCTGTCCCCACGTGCGTGCGGTTTACGGGCGAGTCGGTGGTGGACGTTACGTTCGCCACCCCTAGCCTGTCACCGCGCGTCACCGACTGGCGCGTTGTGGAGGAGGTGGAGACCTATTCCGACCACCGGTATATCCGGTTCGACGTCTCCGCCCAGACCCCAGACGCGCCGGTCCGACGGGACCTGAGTGGTCCGCGATGGGCGCTGAAGCAGATGGACCGGGAGCTATTCCTAGAAGCCTCGATCGTGCAGGCCTGGGGGTCACCCCCGGACAGGCCTGCCGACATAAACGACGAGGCGGAGTGGTTCCGGGAGGCCATGTCGGAGATCTGCGACGTGGCCATGCCCCGGGTCCGGCAAGGACGCGCCCGGCGTCAGCTGTACTGGTGGTCGAGCGAGCTAGCAGCGCTGCGCGAAGCGTGCGTTGCTGCGCGACGCCGGTACACCAGGTTCCGCAGGCGCCGCACCCGACCTTCGGATGCGGCGACTGTAGAGGCGGAGCTGTACGAGGGCTACAGGGCAGCGAAGGCCGTCCTCCGAGACGAGATCTGGCGGGCCAAGGAACTGGCCCGGGAGGAGATGCTGGCGACTCTGGACGGGGACCCATGGGGCCGCCCCTATAAGTGGGTGCGAGAGAGGCTCCGCCCCTGGGCTCCCCCGTTGACGCAGAGTCTCCAGCCTCAGTTCTTGGAGGACGTGGTGAGCGCCCTGTTCCCATCGCGAGGGGAGCACGCTCCCCCGCCCATGGCTCCGTCTCCGACGGAACATGAAGCTGGCGCAAACGCGGACCACAGCGACGACGACGTCTACAACGCTCCAGAGGTGACCAAGGTAGACTTGAGAGTGGCGGTACAACGGCTCAAGGCCAAAAATACCGCCCCAGGACCCGACGGCTTGCCAGGGAAAGCGTGGGTCCTGGCCTCGGAGACTCTCGGGCCTCGACTAGGGGGGCTCTTTAGTGCATGCCTGGAGAGGGGCCAGTTTCCGCTTCGCTGGAAGACGGGAAAGCTGGTCCTGATCCAGAAAGCCGGGCGCCCTGCGGACTCTCCGTCCGCATTCCGGCCCATCGTGCTGCTCGACGAGGCGGGCAAGCTCTTGGAAAGAGTAATTGCAGACCGCCTCTTCGGGCACCTGAATCGGGTTGGCCCGGATCTTGCGGAGTACCAGTTTGGCTTCCGCAGGGGGCGCTCGACGGTGAATGCCATCATGCGCGTGAGAGCCCTCACGACGGGGGACGCGGTATCCCGGGGCAGGGTCGTCTTGGCGGTGTCTTTGGACATCACCAACGCCTTTAACACCCTGCCCTGAAGTTGCATCAGGGAGGCACTCCGATATCACCGGGTGCCGACCTACCTCCGTCGCATAGTCGAGGACTACCTGACGGACAGAGCCGTCATCTACCCCGGTCACCGGGGAGAGTGGAACCGGCGAGAGATGTCGTGCGGTGTCCCACAGGGATCGGTCTTGGGGCCGCCCCTGTGGAACATCGGATACGACTGGGTGCTGCGCGGCGACCTCCCTGACGGCGTCAGCGTAGTATGTTACGCTGACGACACGCTCGTCCTGGCGCAGGGAGAGTCGCACCAGACGGCGGCCGACCTGGCGACGCAAGCGGTTGCGACAGTCGTTCATAGGATCCGGCAGTTGGGACTCGACGTGGCGCTGCACAAGACCGAGGCCATGTGCTTTCATGGCGGTCGGAACGCGCCACGGTCCGAGTCCCACATAACGGTGGAGGGGGTTCGCATCGGCGTCGGGAGGACGATGAAGTACCTGGGACTCGTCCTCGACAGCCGGTGGAACTTCAGGGAGCACTTCCTGAGTTTGGCCCCAAAGCTGAACCGGGCAGCAGCCGCCTTCAGGCGACTCCTGCCTAATCTCAGCGGGCCAAACGCCTCCTGCCGAAGGCTGTACGCCGGCGTCGTGCGGTCTACGGGTCCCCAGTGTGGGCCCTGTGCATCCGGACGCGACCACTAAAGTTGGTCGCATGCCAGAGGGTCATGGCTATCCGAATGATCCGGGGATACCGCACGATCGCCGGCGAATCGGCCAACCTCCTTGCCGGATTGCTGCCCTGGGATCTGGAGGCGACTGCCCTCCAGCGCGTCTATGAATGGCGCGTGGAGGCGCAGCGCCGGGGCGTATCCCCGCTGCCTCGAGAAGTCAAGGCGCGGCGGGAAGAGCTCCGGCGCGATCTCAGGGCAGTATGGAGGGAACGACTGTCGCAACCGACGGCCGGGCACGCCGCAATTGCGGCGGTAAGACCCCTCTTTGAGGAGTGGCTAGATCGGCGTCACGGCGTCCTGACCTACCGCATGACGCAGGTCCTCACCGGACACGGAAGTTTCGGGAGGTACCTGTGTCTGATGGGTAAGGAAGAGACGCCTGGGTGTCACCACTGCGAGGGTCGCCCTGAGGACACAGTCGAGCACACGGTGCAGGACTGCCCAGCTTGGGCAGAGCACCGACGTGTCCTCACGGCGACAATAGGCGGAGACCTCTCGCGCCCGGCCTTGGTCGAGGCCATGCTGCGGGGCGAGAGGGAGTGGGAAGCGGTCGCCTCCTTCTGCGAAGCAGTCATGCTTCCGAAGGAGGAGGCGGGCCGCATGAGGGAGAGGATGGCGTCCTCCCTCCAGCCCAGCCGCAGTGGTAGACGCCCACGGCGTCGGACGTCGGCCGACGATCTCCGGCCACCGTAGGCGCGGGCATGCGGACAGCGAGTAAAGGGCAACTCGCTGTCCGACCATGGACCATGCCCGGGTCGACGGCGCGTCGTGTTCCACGCGCGCCTCAAAGAGCGTCAGCAACATGACGAGGCCCCCTCTGCAGAGGGCCGAAGCCCGCCGGGGTCGTGGGACTCATCCCGTTACCGTGGCCCCGGTATGTAAAGGGTTATTGAAGGAACACCGTGGATTTTAGTCAGTAAAAGTCTGACAGTCCCTCCCACCCTGCCCGGAGTGGGAGGACTTATTTGATAATTTTATCACGTAAAAAAAAAAAAAAAAGGTTATAGCTATTAGTAAACACAGACTCCTGCATGGAATTTCACTCCTTAAACGTCCGCACAATGAATTTATTCAACCACAACTTATATACTACCAGAAACTAATTAATAACAGTGAGTAAAAATACGCCACATATAATAATATTACTATACTGCTAATGTACTTCTACACTATTCCATCTATTCTTCACTAACCGTACAAAATCACCTAATTACCCAACATGTTCGTAACATTCCTGTCTCACATAAACACATTGTAGGGTAGTTAGGTTCGTCTCAAGTGGCAGTTATCACGTCGCGCCCGAGCGGGTACAATAGTATCAAAAGTGCAGAAGGTAAACTACATGCAACAAGTGAAAACAGATAATATACAAACTATTTTAGTTAAACCTGTTATGTTGCTACTTACAACGCCCCATATTCCTAAGAAAATGACTAACACCGCGCTGTGCGGTGCGCACTGTGAGATTTGCCTTCTCAGCATTCCGATAGCGTGGGATCGAGGACTGTTCAATAGCAGTGATTAATATGAATTTTATGTTTAGTGTTCACTCTTCTTTCTCACATCGAGCAAATGTCACGCAACTTAGTTTTAGCGACTTAAATGTAATTTTTATATTAATGAAATTTCATTAAGTAAATTGTATCGGCCTTATTTGCATCCTCGACTGCAGCCGAACGTAATTCGCGCAGTCGGTAGGATACTCGCGGTCGGTTTCGCGTAATAAAGAAAGAAAAAGAAAGAAAGAAAGAAAAAACGTTTATTGGCTACATGCCACAAGTACACACGAACACAAATAAAAAAACACAAAAACTTAGAAATAGAACTTAAAAATAAAACTTAAAAAATAAAAACTAAAAATAAAACTACATAATTAAGATAATATGACAGACATATTTCTATGTGTGACTCACGGCAGTGCCAAACAGGCCCTGTTCAGCAAAATGCCAGACAACTGGTGCCTGACGCTGATTTTCAACAGGTCCTGTTTGAGAGGTGAAGAGAAAATTAGCTTTATACAATCACTGCGAGTGGCTGTGTGCATCGGGGCGTGACAAATTTACAAATATATAATAATTTGTTCTCTAATTTTTAAGGGACTGGGTATAAATAAACTAATTAGGTGCTAGATTGAAATGACACATAAATGTAATTTAATATTTATATGTATACGAAAATGAAAGAAAGAATACGAGATGAGTGTGATTATTATTACTATAATAATTTATTGATGACATTATGGTGACATTAGTAAATTGGTGCATTGTATATGTGGGTATGTCCAGCTCCAAGCCGGGGGACACGAGAGGCACCCAAAAGAGCGTACTAAACCGTGCAAGCAACAGCAGGCAACCACGACAGACGACGACTATCTCAAGGGTCAACGACTACGTTCCACATCATAATAGTAATAATGGATAAATATAAATCATATTATTGAAATATTCTGTTGCACCATATCCAGTTTCCTTTGCAAGATAAGAAGAATAAGGAAGATTTCCGTAATCACAAAGCCACCCGTGCGGCTATCCAGTCGCTCCAGACTATCCGGAATCTACACGACGTGTTGCATCGAGGAATCCAGACATTGATTACGCAAAGGGGCTGATATAATGTTCATTTAAGTACGTTAGATTATTTCCAGTGACCGCTTACGCCTGTACTAATGTCCAAAATTTTCTTTCTACGAAAATCGAGGAATTTTAGGATAGTTAGAAGTAGAGATTTATTGATAGATTTTAGGAGAAATATTAATTTGGATACACGAGGACTCAGAATTCTTGCCTAGCAAAATGTCTTTGGATTTTGATAAAGATACTATATTTAGAGCATTACGGTTGGTACCCGAGTTTGACAGGAACCCGAATGTCCTGACTAGATTTATTTAATTATGCCATCATAAATGATCGCATAATTAAATAAATCTAGAATATTATAACGTTCAAGGTGATTCGGTATTCATTAACTCTGCGCTTATTAATGATATATTAAATATTTTTTTTAGGAGCTGCTCGCTTAATCAACTCAAATGGCATTGCAATCTTAAAGCAAAATGAAAATAATTTAGTTGCTGAAATGAATCACCAAATAAGTTTAAGTAAGCAGTGGGTTTCACGTAGCACAAACATTATGGATAAATTAGAGAAAATTCAATTTCAGCTGGCAATGTTAGACATGAAACGGATACTATTAAATATGCTCATTTGGCACAGTTACTAATTATATTAGGAGACAATATAGATAGTTTTTCTAAAGAACTTGACAAACAGAATTTATGTATTAGCATTTATTAGGGTTAGAAGTATTCATAATTCTATATTGAACTATGCTATGTTTAAGGACATGATGAATAGATTAGGTATGTTATATAATAAGGATCAATTTCTAGATATTAATTTTAGAGAATATTTAGACATAATTAGACTAGGACATTATTACAACGTGAATAAAATAGTGATAGTTATTAAATTTCCGATACTTTATCCTACTAACTTTATCCTATAAAAATTATCCCTGGCCCCTAATTATGACAATAAGGTACTGATCCCATCTTATCCTTGCATAGCGGTTCACGAAAAAGATCTATTGTACATGGAGACAGAATGTCCGAAGTATAACCACGGTTGCTTTGCGAGGATAATTTAAGTCACCATCATGGCAAACAATCGGACTATATCCGGCAGCTTATACTACATCAGAAAATTAAAGAGTCCTGTCAATTCACATCAGTCATCCTGTCTTCTGGAGCAGCTAGACGACGAGCACTTCGTTGTAAGCTTTCCTAAACCTACGAAAGTCCGCCTAACTTGTTCTACGGAATGCTGAAGGAGAGCTACTTATCTATCATAGGTTGCACGCTGAGAACTAAAACATTTACTACTAATTAAATTTAATTAAGTAAATTATGTCGGTCTTATTTGCATTCTTGACTGCAGCCGAACGTAATTAACCAAAAAACATCAGTTTCCAATGCAAAATAGCTATATAGTATGTAAACTTTTGACGAAAATACCTTTCGATAAAGATAGTGAAAAAGTCCAAGTAATAGATTTAATTCTGTATGTTCAGGTATGTACGTGAAATTTTGATAGCCTAGACATTACTGTAATATAGACTTTATAGACTTTTTAAAATGATAAATGTCTTATATATTTTTCTATTTATGATGTTAAGTTAAAATCGACTTCTACTCGGATTTCTACAGCTTTCTTGATAATTTTAATGGAACGACTGTCTATCCGAATATCGAAACTCACTCACTGGTCTATAGACTAATTAATCAATTAAAATAAACATAGAAAACTGTCAAGTAGGACCTTACCCGGCTCTTAAATTCCAATCTGTCCTGATCATATTTTTAAGTCATCGTTTTTTCAACCGACGACCAAAAGAGGAGGTTATTAATTCGACGCGTATATATATATATATATATATATATTTTAATGTATGATCACCGATTACTCGAAGACGGCTGAACCGATTTGGAAAATTCTTTTTTTGTTTGAAAGGTTGTTCGAAATTGGTCCCATTTTCACCAAGTCAAGATCTGATGATGGGATCCTGGAGAAATCGAGGGATCTCTTTAAATATTATAGGCACACCTATGGCGTTTTGAGTATTTCTTATAGTAACTTGTGCAGTTGTTCTCAAAATATACCCTTTGCGGAAGTGGAACTGATGATGAAGACCACAGATGGCCGCCGAACCTACTCAATAATAAGTATTTCGCGGATTGCGATTTGATTACTTGAATATGGATGTTAAGAACTTTATTCGTCACAATGCATATGGTGATGTAGAGCTGATGGTGAAGTACCAGGAGAACTCCTCAACAATTAACGGCCCAGCATTGGGAAAAGCATTATTTTGTAAAAGGTTAGAAGTAGTTGACCTTTAGGCTCTTTTAACTAGGTAAATTAAAAATCGACCAACTAAAAATAGTGAAAAAAAACTTTTTACCTAAAAATTAAACCGACTCCCAAAAACACTGCAAAGTAAAAATAACTTTAATTTCGGAAGTTGGTGCCAAAAACGAAAATACCAAAACTAAAGACACCGACTACTGAAATTAAAGTTATTTTTCACTTTGCAGTGTTTTTGGGAGTCGGTTTAATTTTTTGGTAAAAAGTTTTTGTTCATTTATCTAGCATATAGATGGGTAGTGTTTGCTTTTGTTGGTGTTCTGTAGGTAATTTGTTTTGTGTCTTGCTTAAGCGTGTACTGTTCCAACAATTTCCTGCGGGTGAAACCTGCCACTTAAGTAAATAAGACTTGCATGTGTTTCTTAATCGCAAGTTGAGTGGAGTGATGGATCGCTGAAATATAATATAGACATTATATCCCTTATTACTTCTTAAAGTTATTTAGCCTAAAGGGTTATGACCTGGTGTCCTAAAATACTGCACCCATTGCCTAGTTTAGGCACCAGTCTCCCTCTGTATGAAAAGGTTTACTGTACGAGGATATATGTCCCTCACAATGTATAGAGATAGAATATTATGATTATTAGATAATAAAAAAACTTTTTTGCAAAAAATAAAACCGACTTCCATATCAAAACACTACAAAGCCAAAAATAATTTTAATTTCGGTAGTCGGTGTTATTGGTTTTGTATTTTCTTTTTTTTTTCACACCGCCTTCCGAAATTAAAATTATTTTTGGCTTTGTAGTGTTTTGATATGGAAGTCGGTTTTATTTTTTGCAAAAAAGTTTTTATTTTCGCGCTTTTTAGTGGGTCAGTGAATTTTCCAAATCGATTCGTAAATGACGGAGTTATGCGCGAACAAAAAACGCAATGCAGAGTAAACGAAAAGATCATCAAGGTAAATTATTTTTTTCGACTTTTTTTGATTTTTCAGAAACGGCTCGTCCGATTTCGATAAAATTTTCATGGGACCATTTGGAAAGTATACCCTTTCTAACAAAAAAAGAATTTTTCAAATCGGTTGGCAAGCGACGGAGTTATGCGTGGACAAACATAAAAAAAAAAAAAAAATACAAACATCCGAATTGAGAACCTCCTCCTTTTTTAGAAGTCGGTTAAAAATTGGCCAAGTGCGAGTCAGACTCGCCTATGAAGGGTTCCGTAGTAACTATAATAATGTTACGAGCTGGGGTTCGGGATAGAAGTAATTAACGCCAATTAAACCAAAATTAACACTTTAATTAATTAAGCACAAAATAAAAATTTAACACAATTATTCGCACCACAACACTTGTCACTTAACACTTAGATCACATTCGAATCGCACTAAATTTCACTGGTAAAGCTTAGATTATATCTCGTATTCGCCTCGTATTAAGACTGACTCTCTGCGCCCCTTTGCGATCTATTTATACCCCGGTCTATGAGCTCTAGAACATTCCTGTAAAATCGACTCACTGTTTATACTGCTTAGAATAATCTAGAAAGCTACTCGAGGTACACAGTACCGCTATTCGACGCTAGATGGCGTTAGTGTCTCGACTAGATATACTCATTCCTGCTACTCGCCGCTAGATGGCGTTAGTGTCTCGAACATTCTAGATTTATGTCGAAGTTTCTCGACGTTACTTCACTAAGCGACTGGCGTAACAATAATATAATATAATGTGTATATTTATCTAACAAAAAAACCTTACAAATTTCTTAAAACTAGTTATTTAAGTACAGACGCCAGCACATCAAGCTACAACAATCTCGCACCCTTCCTGTAAGAAAGCGGTAAGTGAATTCGGACAACTTTTCAGGAGCTTAAAAAATAGTGCCCAACATTGTTAAAAAAATCGCAGGAGTACCTTATAAAGAACAAAAGATGGCATTTAGCAGCGGTGAAATGACAAAGTTTCCGATTTTTCATTGTGTTATGTATACTGTGAGATAAGGTTGAATTATACGGTTACCTAAATAATCCCCGAAACTGTTACAAAAGATGCCGGTGTAAAAATGAATATTGCTTTGTTATGATCTTTGGTGTACCGCATCGGCTGCGTTAAGTGTAGTTATTCCATTATTCATGTTACAATTTTAGGCTAGTCTGAAAGTGTAAGTATGAATTACGTAGTTTTTACACGAATAATTCATTTAAGTAAACAGAAATACATACTTTATGCATGCGAAAGTATCTACGTTTTGCTGGAGCTTCTGAATAAACTTGTTTATTTATTGGAAAAATATTCAAATAATGAAGTATATCATCGTAAACTTCTATTTTACTGTTCACAGCTTGTCATGTACAAAAATTGTATGTCAATACTATATAGATTTATAGTAATTAAAGAAAAAGTTAAATTGCTATGTTTCAATCTTATTAATGGATTTAGATTATGTTGTATGTGTGCTAAGAAAAAACGTGCTTTAGAAGTGTAGAAGTATGTAAAATGAAGTGCCCAAAAGTTAAAAAATCGGAAACCTTCTATCAATTACTCAAACACAGAAAAAATTACCTTTGTTAATGTTAAAACATTTTGACTTTACACTGAGAAAAAAAAAACAACCAGATTTCACGTTACTTCAACAAGTTTTCGGGTTAAAATAGCGCCTACGTGCTGTTTGGTTGAAACTACAAGTTTGATCTTGTAACCGTGCATCCACACCGCTGTTACTTTTTGTAGATCAACGTTTCCAAGTGTTACTCAGCAACATCCAACAGCAAAAAGTTATTTATTGTTAATATGTGTTGCTGTTTTAGTATAAGTCAAGCAACGTTGCTCTACAATCGAAAACATTGTTAGATAATGTTACCTCAAAAATGCAACAAAAAATATCACTGTCGATTAGTGTCGAAAGTTATTCTTTGTTATATTTCGTTAATTTATGTTGTTGGCGGTATGGACGCGTAATTAACAATCATCAAATAGTAACAAGGAGCCACATAAGTTACAGATAGTTACCTAATGTTACCGTGTTGCATTTTGTTGCTCCACAAAAGTTAACTGCGGTGTGGATGCACGGTAAAGTGTAACTTGTTGATCCTACAAGCTACGTATCATGTTATTTCTACGTTACATCAGGTCGAATATACGTTAACATTTTCCGATTGTTTTTACAAGTTTAGCAAGTAGATTTAACATGCTCAGCACGTTGTTGTGACATGACTAGCTTATTGAATCTACAAGCAGCTTGTTAATTTATCTTGTTACTCTTACGTGCTGGGCATATAGTTCCAACTTGCAAGCCTTGTTGTTTCAACATGCTTGACATGTTGTTGTGACATGACTAGCTTCTTGAATCTACAAGCAGCTTGTTAATTTATCTTGTTACTCTTACGTGTTGGGCATATAGTTCCAACATGCTCGCCTCCTTGTTTTTTTTTTTTTTTTTCATTAAAAAATAGGTTCGCGTTTGACCACCATCTTACCTGATGGTAAGTGATGATGTGGTCGAAGATGGAGCACGCTTACCTAAAAGTAACCTATTCACTCTTGACTTAAAGACTCCTAGGTTATAGCTATCGGGAAACACAGACTCCGGCAGGGAATTCCACTCCTTGCCGTACGCACAATGAAAGTATTCCCAAAACGTTTTGTGCGTATGGGTGGGATGTCCACCAAGTAACGTTGGCGCTTCACCGTTTGTCTCGTAGTCCAATGATGGAACGGGTTTGGCGGAATTTGACTGTGTAATTTCATCGCGCACTCCTCGAAATGTAACCGATAGAAAACCGATAGACTTGCAACTCGTCGTCAATATTCAAGGCTCTGGAGCTTTGACTCGACCAGTGCATCGTTGCCAAAGAGTCTTGTTCGATTCTTATTATCGAATGGAGGGTAATTGGTAAATCATCACCGAACTTGCTCTCGACCTACGTCGCGGCCATATTTATATATGGCTAGCAGTACGATTTTACGCGCTGAGCTGGATGAACGTTTATTCCTCGCTTTTTGTGATCATGTCTCCAAGCTAGACGTTCTAGCATCTACAGTGTTTGTGGACTCGCTACCGTGTGGTGTGCAATTTTCAAGACTTTTGAACCCAGAAAACTTCTACACTGCATATCTGTGACGTGCCGTGCATGCTGCAGCTCTTCTGCTGACCTGGAAGTTGAGACAAGGTAGGTGTTGTTCAATTGCCTTCTTGGAGATAATAGAAACGAACGATTTCCACCCACAAATACTCTACTTCTACTTTCTTAGGTTCACAAGCCGCCAGCAAATTTTATTCAAAAAGGTTGGTCAAAAACCGAACCAATCAAGTCTCTTGGCCCACTTCTCGATAGACTCAAGCGCGTCCAGTTGGTATTTAGCAGATCCATCCCAAAGATGAGAGCAGTACTCCATACACGACCGAACCTGGGCTTGATAGAGATTGAGCAACTGTTCGGGTGTGAAGTACCGTCTCACCTTTGCTAGGATTCCCAACTTTTTTGATGCTAGTTGAGCCTTAGCCTCGATAAATGGGCCAAAATTGAGGGTAGAAGTTAGTGTTACCCCCAGAAGCTCGATACGGTCGGTTATCGGCACGGTTACACACCGGAAAGTAGGAGCCGGTTCGAATTGACTCTTTTTTGCGGAGAAGAGACACGCCTGGGTCTTAGCTGCATTAAACTTGACCAAGTTGGCATCGCTCCATTCAGAGACAGCCTTCAGGGACAAGTTCAAGCGCCCAACCATGTCCTCACGGAGAGACTGGATCTGTGACCCACCAGCTCGCTCGCTGGTCACATATCTCTCAGCAAGTAAGCTGTCGTCTGCATACCCAAAGGTACCGGGAATCAGCAGATCGTTAATGTGCAGCAAAAACATAGTTGCTGAGAGAACAGACCCCTGTATTCATTGCCAATAGGCCAGATAAGCAGAAAACCGTTTTATTTATGCTTTTCTAGTGTATCATTGTTTACTTAACTTGAGATACCTATATACCGTTTGCACTTAATGTTTTAAAAGAGAGTTTGCTGTACACCTCTTTTTCACCCACTTAAACCATATTTCAGACGTGATTCAAAAGGTCTGTGCCTCAGCTGTGGTGATATTAATAACTAGGCTGATTATGCTAAAACATCTATGTAATGTACGAGGGCAGCAATCGTGAGAGATTCGCTGTTCTTAGTTGAAGAGTTCCATCGCTTATCTTCGAAGATCTTCATCAGAACCTGATGTGATATACTTACATACTATATTTTTCTCTAACCTACATGGTTGGGCGCTTGAACTTGTGGAGCGAGCTGAGACTGGATCTGTGACTCACCAGCTCGCGCGCTGGACACATATCTCTCAGAAACTGTGCTATCGTCTGCATACCCAAAGGTATCGGGAATCAGCAGATCGTTAATGTGCAGCAAAAATAAAGTAGCTGAGAGAACAGACCCCTGAGGGACCCCGGCATTAATTGCCAATTGACCAAACGAGCAGCCATAAATGACCACTCGAATGGACCGATCTCTTAGGAAGTCTTCAATCCAAACGCAAAGTTGAGTGTGTAAACCGAAGGAAGGAAGCTTAGTAATAAGGCTATCATGCCAGACCTTGTCAAAGGCTTTGGAGATGTCAAGGGAAACAGCAAGTGCTTCCCCGAGCTTCTCAATGGCCTCACTACAGGTATGAATGGCATATGCTAGAAGGTCCCCAGTTGACCGGTTTTTGCGAAAGCCGTATTGTCGGTCGCTGAGGATATCGTTGGCTTCTAGGTATGCCAGGAGCTTACTATTAAGTACACGCTCCATACTCTTACAGAGTATGGACGTGACTGAAATAGGCCTGTAGTTGGCCGGGTCAGCACAACTGCCCTTTTTGGGTACAGGCTGTACGTTAGCCAGCTTCCATGCTTTCGGCACCTTTCCAGTCTCTAGCGAAAGGCGAAACAGGCGTGTCGTGCGCGTAAAGAAGTAGGTGCAGCTATGCGTCAGGTATTTATGACAACTGCTTGGAGAAACTACGTAACGATAGTAACGCAAAACAATCCCGCAACAAGTTTTGTGCAATAAGTAAGTAAGTGGACTTGCAAGACCCGCCTTTGCAATAGTGTCCAAGAACAAATGCCTATGTTTATTTACTTTTATAAAGTTATGTTAATTCTTCGTGTTAGTTATGGGTATGTGTATTTATGGCTTTATACCCAGGGAAATTTGTAAAATAAATAAATGGATGTATGTTTACATCTATTTAAGAATGTAAAACTATTTTATTTTTTGTCGCAAAAATACACATTTTTTGTGATAGTACCCTTATTTTTGGCGCTAGCTTCATGAAAATTTGTGAGAAGGTGTATTAGAGTACGCTCGATTTTTTGCAATAATAAAAAAAATATGACGCAAGTTGAGTTACGCGACTCTTCCAGGAAGGGTGCGATCTGTCAAATTTCTTTAATAAATTTTCAACTTTATTGTTAAAGAAATTAGGTTCAAGGTTGATTAGGAAAATTTGACAGTTTCGGGTAGCTTCATGTGCTGGCGTCTGTACATATTTTATAACTACGCCAAATAGCTTTGTTTTTGAGAGCCCTACTAATTGTAGTTTCTGAGATTTCGTGATTAATCAGTGAGTGGTATTTGGTTTTATACATAATTATTATAGATGAGTAGAGGTATAGCTTTGCTGATTGGTATTAAAATAGATGCATGTCTGATAGGCGTTAAAGCACAAGCTACTAGAATTCAGTGGTCTATTATCACAGTCTTATTTAGGACGTATTACCTAACTTGAAAAAGTAATTCCGCCGTTTTGTTTACCGGGTGGGTAGTTTGATAAAATTATTAGACCGTACTAACAGAGTACAGCTATATGGCCCGCCAAGAACAGAGAGGTCGGTAAAAATTAAGTCAAAACTCCATCCGATTTTTTTAAGACAGACACAGCCTTCAATTATGCGGAACAAAATCAACGAGGAGCCAGATCACGTGGTCCACCTCACAGGAACCACTTATACAAACTTTGAAAGTTACCTATTTCTTATATTATATTATTATAGAACTTTCTTCACTCAAAAGTTGAAAAATGTATTTCGATACATTTTCTGAATACCGAAGAAATGCGACATGCATCAGCATATAAGTGGATAGCAAAGCAACACATTCCCTTTCAAAGAGATGAGGGCAATGTTCCGGCAGTGAACATTATAGGTCTATACAGTACTTACGAATTTAATCGTCCGGCAGAAGATTATTCCAACCTGCTGAATCACGACCCTCAGTAATTGGGAAATCGACGCGATCAGGAGGAAGGAATAATTAAGAATATATTCACCAAATTCGTTATCGATGTTGTCCTATACCTAAACAAAAACATGGTCTTTACTAATCTTAAACGTCCATAGCCTCAAGGCTAAGAGCTCGAGCTTGTGATCGAGAGTTCGCGGATTCGAACCCCACCCATTAGGTATCTATACTAATATAATAAAGCGGAAAAGTTTGTTTGTTTGTTTGTTTGTTTGCTTGAACGCGCTAATCTTCGAAAGTACTGGGTGGATTTGGATGAAATTTGGTACGGAAGTAGCTTGAAGCTTGAGGAAGATTATATGCTACTTTGTACGCGACTGCAAAAAAGGAGAGTTATGTTTTTACCGTGATAGAATCCACGGGAGCGAAGCCCCGCGTGAGTACTAGTACATTATAAATTGACTGGTCGACCCTTCCCCAAATCATTTTTGATGGAGCTGTTATACCTTACTGTGACTCAGTAAGAGACCTTGGTATTTATATTGATAAGGATTTGTCTTGGGGTCCCCAGTTGCAGGAAGTGAGCCGCAAACTGTTTGCCTCTGCGGGGTCTTTACGCAGATTGCGCAATTTCCTGCCGACTGCCACTAAAACTGCGCTTGCCCAATCTCTTCTTCTCTCTATTCTCGACTATGCTGATGCAAGTTATCCAGATCTCACTGAAGTGCAGTTAGATAAGCTTCAGTGACTCCAAAATGTTTGTATCAGATTCATATTTGGTTTGCGCAAGTATGATCATGTTTCTGAGTTTCGCATTAAACTCAAGTGGCTGCCTATCCGCTTTCGCCAGAATGCACATATTTTATCATTACTCTACACTATTCTTTCCAATTCAACAACTCCCTTTTATGTCAAAGAACGATTTAGGTTCCTTCATAACACACATGGTAGAGATTTGAGAGCATCAGAGAATTTGATACTTCTGATGTCTACACATTCCACTAAATTTTACGGCCATTCTTTTACGGTGCAGACTATTTGGTTGTGGAATGCATTGCCGGTGCCAGTAAAACAAGCACAGTCACTCGCAGCTTTAAAAGCTCGATTGCCAATCATTTTTTTTTCAAATTTATGATTATTTCTTCGTTTATCTCCACACGATGTTAAAGAACACATTATATTTATACATTTAATGTAATTATGTATTCCATTTATACATACATACTTATATATTTTAATAAGTTTCTTCCGTTATGAGTATTTGTAGTACACTAATTTAGCCCTCCCCATTTCAATTAAAGTCCTTCCAAAGGTTGTCTGGAAGATATCGCTCTCAGCGATAAGACTGCCATTGTAACCAAAGTGATAGCAATAAGGTTATGTAAGTGTGTTTCAATTTTTGGTGTACAATAAAGTATATTCTATCTATCTATCTATTGCCGTGAACCCACTCCAGATACAATCATATTTAGCTTAGTTAGAGGGATTGACAATATTGCTAGTAATGTAAAACCTACCCATATTGCTATTTCACTGTTTAAAAGCAAAACTCACGTGCGCAAATATTTTGACGTCAACAAAATTGAACTTTAAGACGGGTAACTGCTATGCAGCTCATCAAAATGTAATAAGATTGAGGAACGCAGCGTAAATTACAGTATACAGCTTACGCCAGACGGTCTGAGGTTAAGACTAGTGTAGACTGTTGTGCTACACAAAGAATCATTTATAAAAGACTAACTGCCTACGATTTCGATCGCGGGAGAATACCCCGCGTTCTTTCGAGATAGGAAAGTATCCAAATGTCCTTCCTTTGACTACCCAAGCTAGCGTAGCTAGTTGAACTTGCTACGCGATAACTGACAAATGCTTGCTCTGTTTGAATAGGTCCGCTCAAAACTAAAGGTGTTCCTTTCGACAAAAGAACACCTCAGATATATCAACATAGTTCTCATATTTATGATTTGACCAATATGGATTGTATGCACTTCAAATAAGACGTTGAGTACTGAGTTTGTAATTTTTTTTTAATTTTCAGCAATAAAACACGTCAAACATCATGTAAATTGGTTATAGATGACACTCTTCATTATTTTGTAACCAATTTACAAAATAAATATTATTTGTTATCTAGCCTATGTACTACTATTCAAGACTTTAATTTATCTCTGAGCCACATTTAAACTTTCGCATTAACAACATTAATCTAGATTTCTGTTTTTTAACTACTAAAGTATACACTTTTATCTTTGACAAACTCTTGCGTCGTTCACTGACCTTTAGTAAGTAAATCCGCTCCTAACATGTACGGTTTATATGCAGCCTTAGTTCAACCCATCATTATGTTTGTAGCCGACCGATCAGTCGATATAAAGCAATTATATGTTTCTTGTTTTTTTTCACCTTGCAACACTTAAATTAGCCATGATTGGGCAACACTCATGTAAATCCGTTAGGATTAAAGATTGATGCCGCTTTTGACTTAAAGTTTTTAAAGTGTAAGCAGTGCAAATAACATAATGTAGGGTAGGTAGCAACTGCTCACTACTGCCACTGTCTTAGTTAACTTTAAAAAAAATACGAAAAGTTTTTATTTCACTCTTTTTAGTTGGTCGATTTATAATTTACCTAGTTACAAAAGCCTAAAAAAAATTCTATCGGCTACATTTCTTGCTGAAGATAGAACTTAAAAGCCAACAGTACTACTTGAGACCACCTATAAGCCTAAAAGGTACGATAAATTTAAATCCAAAATATATTAGAAAAAAAAAAAAAAAAACAGTGCAAAAATTATTTGTAATTGCCGTAAAAAGTGTAAATTATTTGGACCTACAACTTGTCTTATTAACTGGAAACATAATAATCTGTGTACTATAGTGCATGTATTCAAGATTTAGACTGATAAAAACTCATAAAGGTTTGGGATCTACCATCAGTTGCAAAAAGTAAAGTGACGGTGCGTCGTGATTAAGCGCGACCGGCCGTTGACTACACACAACAAGGGCCTTTATTAGCGTGCACTTGTTAAAAACAGTGACTTGGCCGAGTGCTTAGGCCTTTGTTAGTGTGAAAATCTGGAAGGTGTAGAACTGCGTTTATAATGAGTTCAGACGCCTCTAATAATGAAGGTACGCCAAATCGGAATATTTCTACTACAAGAGGCAATAAGAGACTCGCCTTGAACTCTCCCCCTCAAGCGACTACTGTAACATCTGAGGACGTACGCACCATTGTCCAAGAAGTATTGAAAGCTGAGTTCGCTTCAATGCTTCAGCAACTGAACACCTCCATACTCAACGTTGTCAATAGAGAATTAGAACCTATTAAGCATGAAATTAATGAACTGAAATCTTCGTTTACTTCTCATACTAAAGAATTGGACGATAAATATAAGGGCGTTGCTAAAGAAACAGAAGAACTCAAAAACTCTTTTCAGTTTGCTTCACAAGACCAGACAGAGCTATCGAAGAAAGTGTTGGACTGTAATAAGAGATTGCAGATTAAAGAGGCATCAGACTCAAAATATAATATATCTGAATTGATTGCAAAAATCGACTATCTGGAGCAGGCCGCACGCGATTGTAACGTTGAGATATGCAACATACCTGAAAGACGCAACGAGGACCTACTTTCCTTGATGATCAATATTGGATCATCAATAAAATGCGCTTTGAAGCAAAGTGACATTTTATCAATTCATCGGGTTCCTCACGCCCATCAAGACTTCCACTATAATAGACCTAAGAACATAATAGCTAAATTTCCATCGCGTATTCTACGAGACAACATTCTCAGCGCTCATCGTTTAAACAAAGGTCTGAACACTGAACAACTCGGAATATCTGGCTCGTCGTTAACGATTTACATGCATGAGCACTTGACCCTAAAAAACAAGAAATTATTTCGTGAGTGCCGAGATGCAGCAAAGAAACATAACTACAAGTTCTTATGGGTCAAAAATGGTACAATCCTGGTCCGTGAAAAAGAAGGATCAAAATCTTTTGCTATTAGATCTCCTCAGGATGTTAATAAGATTAAGTCAACTCCCACTCAAGGAACAGAACAGTAAAAAGATTTCTGATAAATTTTATATTACGTTTGCTTTACAAAATTTGTTATTAAATGAAAAGTATACAAATGCTAAATTTGCGCTTTGTTTGTACTTATTATATTTAAATGTTAAGTATTTAGGATATAGTTGTATTACAAAACTATCATATATTAGTGTGTTTACATATGTTCCAATTTATACTGGTGCTGAATTGTTAATAATAGTATATCTTTCGCAGATCATTGCTGATACAATGCCTAACTTTAAGTATAGTTGGAAATTCATTGAGATAGCAAAGTGCTATCTGACGACAATACTTTGCTATTGTAAATTCACTAGGCATTATGTTGGCAATACGCACTTTGATAAACTGCATAAGGTTGTTTGTGTCTGTTACGGCTATGTTGTATGTGTGTGCAATGTAATATTATCGTATAAAGTTTGCTGCAGCCATGTGCTATATGTGTATAATGCATTATTATGTTTGAAAATTACTTATTGTAATATATGGTCCGTTTGTGAACATGATACAGAATTTATTCTTAAATCACAAGCTCAGCTTTACATACATACTAATATTTTTTATCAACATATATGCATACGTGACCTGTGGTTGAACGAGGTAGAACTTTCCCCATATTATATAGGTGTTATGATCAAGACTTCACTGAAAGCCTTAAGGGTTGTTATACTATATTATAAGATAATATATTATATTGGTAGCGTTCCCAATCATCAATGACTAATCAATCTCTTACCATTTACTATCAGAACTGTAGGGGGATCCGCACCAAACTGCATATGCTATACGTAAATATATTGGCTAATTGTTATGACGTTATTGTGCTCACGGAAACGTGGCTTACCCCAGAGATATATGATGCCGAATTTATTGATGAGCGCTATATTGTGTATAGGTGCGACCGGGATCGTGAAGCTACTGGAAAGAAGGAAGGAGGGGGAACCCTAGTGGCAGTTCTGAAAACACTTAATTCGGTCCGAATAAATCCTTCTATAAATCTACAGGGTAATATTGAGCATGTTATAGTGCAGATGACTGGCAAGAAAAAAGGCATATTTTACACTATTAGTGCTGTTTATATGCCACCAAAAACTCCAGAAAGTATCTACGAAAGCTATTTTGAGATGTTAGATGAGTATCTTGAAAACAATTGCGTTGAGCGCTTCTATCTTATTGGTGATTACAATTTACCTGCCATAGAATGGGATACTAACATCAATAACCTCTCTACCTTTGGTCAAATTTGTGATGGCAACAATCCTGTTTGTACAGTTATAAATAATTTTATGTCTACCCACAATGCTTCCCAATACAATACTTTGAAGAATATGCGTGAAAAAATACTTGATCTCCTTATAAGTAATAGTGCCTGCACCGTCTGCGCACCTCAAGACTTTTTATTACCGAGTGACCCGTACCATCCACCGTTTTATATAATAATTCCGTATTATATAACACACACTACTATGGCCCACAATTCAAAAAATAGATACAACTATTTTAAGGCTAATTATGACTTTATTAATCAGGATTTATCTGAAATAAATTGGGATACTTCTTTACATAATTGCTCTGTAGATGAATCATTAACCGTTTTTTACAACATAGTGTTTGGAGTAATAAAAAAACATGTACCTCTAACTCTCTAACTAACTCTGGTTCTCACCGGCACTCATACATATTTACAAGAACAAATCTAAAGCGTGGACAAAATGGAAAAAATATAAAAATTTGTCAGATTACGAACAATTTTCAATATTTAGATCTCGATTTCAAATAGAATACAAAAATTGTTATACACGGTATATTAACACTGTCGAAGAGAGTATAAAACATAACGTTAGCTATTTCTGGAGGTTTGTTTCTAGCCGTAAGTCATCGAAAGGTATTCCGTCTACTGTACACCATAAAGATCAATCTTCGAGCAACCCTAGCGAAATCTGTCAACTCTTTCTGGATTACTTCAAGTCTGTGTATGAAACTTCCACTCTGCCGGGTAATACCACTATTTGCATGAATCTAGGAAATTCTGACAACTGTTCTATTATAAATAATTTGCAGTTCACAGTTCAACAGGTGCAAAACGGTCTTGAATCTCTAGACACATCAAAGGGACCGGGTCCTGACACACTTCCAGTGATATTTCTGAGAAATACGGCTAAATATATATGCACTCCTTTGCAAATAATTTTTAATCGTTCCTTGTCGGAAGGAATCTTCCCTGGTGCTTGGAAACAGGCTTACGTAACACCTGTACATAAGTCAGGACCTAGAGATGATGTTGAAAATTATCGCCCAATATCATTATTATCATCATTGTCGAAACTATTTGAAAGGCTAGTGCATAGTGAACTATACCCATTGCTCCATAATTCTATTATCCCACAACAACATGGTTTTGTTAAAAAACGATCAACTGTTACGAACCTTGTGGAATATTCAGATTATTTGTTTAAAAATATGGACGCTGGTATCCAGGTGGATTCAGTTTACACAGACTTTCAGAAAGCGTTCGATAAAGTCGATCACGAGTTGCTATTGAGTAAGATTGCTTTCAATGGTATACGGGGGAACTTGTTGAGATAGTTTGCTTCATATGTTTCTAAAAGAACGCAGCGCGTAGTGATCAATGGCTTTCAATCCGATAGTACTATAGTAACCTCAGCAGTTCCGCAGGGATCGATTTTGGGTCCCCTTTTATTCATAATGTTCATTAATGACATAGGTAGCTGTTTTCAGCATTCTAAATTTCTCTTGTATGCTGATGATTTAAAAATATTTAAGCCAATTAAAGCCACTTACGATTGTCTTGCTTTACAGAGTGATTTAGACAGATTAACGGAATATTGTATGAACAATAAACTCAAACTAAGTGTCCCTAAGTGTTGCTGTATGAGAATTACTAAAAAGAAAACAGTTCTGAAGTACCAATACTGCCTAAATCACATAGCTTTAAGTAGAGTTACTATGGTGCGTGATCTCGGAGTAATTATGGATGATAAACTGAAACTCGATACACATATAAATAAAATGGTTAAAAAGGCCTGGTGTATGTATGGTTTCGTTATGCGCTCCGCGACCAAATTCATGCTCGCCGAAACCTATTTATCATAGGACAAGACCTTAATTAGATCTCAGTTGGAGTATGCAGTTGCGGTGTGGAACCCTCTCTATAATAAATATACTGATAGTATTGAAAAGGTGCAAAAGAAATTTTTGAGATCAGTAAATTATAGGTGCTCCCGCTCTACGGCCTCTTACGCTGAACTCCTGAAGAAATACAATCTCCTAAGCCTAGCCAGTCGTAGAATTTTTCTAGAGACTATGCTTTTGTACGACTTTTGTAGTCCCTTGATTGTTCTGGTATTTGTAACAAAATTTGTTATTTGGTTCCTAGTTAGAGTGTTAGAGTCCACATCCGTGCTGTGCGTAAACAACCACTGTTCGCTATAAGGCCATGTCGAACAAATGCCGGAGTACGAGCACCACTGCGTCGTCTAACCGACAACTACAATAGGTACTTTCTCGATATTGATATCTTCCATTTAAGTCCAGGAAGATTTAGGAATTCTACTCTCAAAGCAATAAAAGGCTCAAATATGCACATAATAACAAATAATTTTTAAGAATGTTAAGTCAAGTAACGTATTTATTTATAACTAGCTTTTGCCCGCGACTTCGTCCGCGTGGAATAGTTACTTTGGGCTAACGTTAAATTTAACCCCGATTTTGAAGCAATCTTCATTGGCGCTCCGCTCCTATTGACCTTAGCGTAATGATATATAGCCTATAACCTTTATCTATAAATTGACTATTTAATTAAAAAATAATTTTTCATTTCGAACCAGTAGTTCCTGAGATTATCGCGTTCAAACAAACAAACAAACTCTTCAGCCTTATATTATTAGTATAGATAGCTGTTGCCCGCGACTTCGTCCACGTTTCCGTCGTTTTTCGTAAAAAAAAGTAGCCTATGTCCTTCCTCACGGTTCAGTGATTTTGATGTAACAGACAGATTAACTTTCGTAATTTAGTAGCGAAATATAATATGTCAATCTATAATACTGTTGAAAAATATCGCAATACCGAACCGCACAATATTATTGTTAATAGCTGTGCCCGCGACTCCGTCAGCGTGTAACTCCTTGTGTGTTATTAAGTTAATGTATCGGTAATATTGTTTAGATCACGTTCACATGAGGCTTAAGTACCTATAGAACGAAAATTCTTCAGCGCAAAGCTTCCGGGTAAACTATGTTGAAAGTTGACCCGTCCGGCACGTGAACATAAAGATTTCTAGAACTGCTAACCCGGGAAAGAGCGACGTTCAACTGATCATGCGAGAAACAACTGACACCGAGGTCTACTCCAGCAACACGAAAAGTCTGCCCTTGAGCCTTATTAATTGTCATTGCATAACACACCGATACTGGGAAATGCGTTCTTTTAAATTAGAATGGAAAATTATTTGGTATTATGGGAATTCTGGGAATAAAGACGGTTTCTCCTGCACCGCAACCTGTTAAAATTTGAGCCTCGATTATATTTTGTTGCAACTGGGTTACTTTTAGCCGAGTTCCATTGCAAAGTTGTGGTGGTTTTAAATTTCGGAGCAGAATAATAATCAGAAAGCTTCGAACTGCTAAGCTATCGGGAGTTCCACGTGTTATTGTGAGTCAACCATAAAAGATAGATATATGCTGTCGTCGGATATTTTTTATATAATTTTAAGGAGAACATTTCCGTCATAAATGATTTCTGTGTAGCTTTAACCATTAAGGTTGCACTCGCGACGGAAGCTTAAAAAATGGAGTAACTTCTCCCGTTTTCGCAACATTTCCCTTCACAGCTCTTCTCCTATTGATTGTAGCGTGATGAAAAGTATACTATAACCAGCTCAGGAGTATGAAAAATAATTGTACCAAGTTTCGTTAAAATCCGTCGAGTAGTTTTTGTTTCTGTAACGGTTATACAGACAGACAGACAGACAGACAGACAGACAGACAGACAGACAAAAATTTTACTGATTTCATTTTTGGCATCAGTATCGATCCCTAATCACCCCCTGATAGTTATTTTGTAAATATATTTCATGTACAGAATTGACCTCTCTACAGATTTATTATAAGTATAGATTGATTTTTATTGTTTCCTTAAATATCCATTTTTTTTTTCTTTGTTGTATTTTAAGAAAACTTGTTTGATTTGTTTAAGATATTTACATATATTATATGTTTTAATTAGTTTTGTCTTGTAGTCGAATCTTAGTTTTAATTATTGCATTCATTGTATGTTAGTGCACTATCTTTCTTAATCTTGTTTTTCGTTTCATTTCATTATTATTTTTATAGCGCGTACTATGTTTCTCATGTATATGTTGTGGATAACGCTGTTGGTTACATAATTGTAGTTTCTTTGTAATATTTTGTATATGTTTTATTATGTGACTGTTTGTTATTCCTAATAAAAATAAAATAAAATAAAATAAAATAAAAATAAAAAAGCCTAAATCTCAACTACTTATAACCTTTTACATAATATTGCTTTTCCCAATGCTGGGCCGTTAATTGTTGAGGAATTCTCCTGGTACTTCACCATCAGCTTCACTTCACCATATGCATTGTGACGAGCATATTTTGCATAATCATATTCAAGTTATCGAATCGGAACCCGTGAAATACTTATTATTCCTACCTATATATTGAGTAGTTCCAGTGGCTATCTGTGGTTTTATCATCAGGTCTACTTCACAAATGGTGCTTTTCGAATGCAACTACACAAGTTACTATAAAAAATACTCAAATCACTATAGGTATGCCTGTAATATTTGAAGAATTCCCTCGATTTCTCCAAGATACCATCATCAGATCCTGACTTGGTGACAATGGGACTATCTTTGAAGTACACCCTTTTAAAAAAAAAAAGAATTTTCTAAATCGGTTCAGCCGTATTTGAGTAATCGGTGATCATACATAAAAAAATACCCGTCTACTTGATAACCTCCTCCGTTTTGTTTAGTCGGTTAAAATATAACACTTGCTAAGATGGGTCTATCTTTACATAACCTAGATTTTTCTGTGTCTCGGAAACCATGTTAAATCGTTAGCCTCAGCTGCATGTCAGCTGTCATTTGTACATCATTCAATAAAAGTAGTTACGCGTAGAAGCCAGAAAATCTTAGGTACACCAGCCTTGCCTAGAGGTATCATGACAGTTAAATTTCAAATATACCACTGTAAAACTAAACCACACTCTCAATCCTCGGAACGAAAGTTGACAAGGTTTTGGCGTAGTGGGGGTAAGTTCGCGCATCGTGCACTTAGTGGTACAAAAAAGTGGTCAATTTTACTGCTTGCCATTATTCTATGGTTATTGCCATCATTTATTTTTAATCATATCTGTTAAGGAAATTCAACCTTCCTTAACTATAGTGTCTAACTGTTCTTTCTGACGTTTTAATAGTCTGCGTAAAACGGTATTTGGTCCTGGCATTGTAATCAACGTAACAAAAACTAAATTTAAAACAACAACTCGGAACAAAAACAAAGGGTACAACTTTCGTGTATGCAAGTATATTCAGGAGCAAATGGAACTAGAACTACTGACGCACCAATCGCACGCTCGGAGCGGCACTAAGTCATACCCCGCGTCCCGCTGACAACCGCTGACACCTAAAAATCAACTTCTGCGCATCGAACGACTCTTGCCAAGTTACGTGCCAAGCATTATACTGGGTTGTGAAGGTTACATAGGCAGTTGCTCTATGTAAAACACTAGTACTTAGCTGCAGCAGATGACCACAAACAATTAACCTTTACACAAATTCACTTACAAATCACCAGCTTCCGGAACATTATAGGAAATCGAACCCGCAATACAAAGCACAGCAGCTAATTGCTCAACAACTGCATCAACAGTGCCTTAACATTTTTGTTTTTGATGTCTTGTTTCATAAAATGCGCAAAATTTTTGGGAATGGGAAGACCAAACCATTTATCAATTTATTTATGTAGGTACACCTTTTTTAACCTGTATTTTTATGGTTATTTCGTTTTGTTATTGCAACCTTTTAAATGACTTACCCAGTGTTCAGCCAACCGCATTCATCTACGCATTTTAACAAAAAGCATCTAAACTCCATTTATAAACTCACACTGCGAGAAATTTCAAATATTCCACTATAAAACTAGACCACACTCTCAATCCGCCCACACGAATAACGTGGGATATTTTAACGCAAGAAATATTTCGCTTAAAAGCATACAAATATGAAAATTGCTTTTTAAATAGCCTTTCACGTGTAGCATAAACGTGCAGGTGTTCCATAATTTCGATAAAAAATTCAAAATTGCCTCGCTTCATATCACAAAAGAGATGTATTTCTAGGCGTTGGTGTCACTTTGAACTGTGATTCTTAAACAATTTTATTCGTTTAAAATATTGCTTCATCAAGCTAGGCCTGGAGGAGTTCATGCCTAACATATTAAGAGCCACGTGGGACCATATTTATGGTTAAACAACGCCTTCCGATGTCAATCCATGGATAGGTTCGGTTCAATGCGAATGTTACCGTGAGAGGCACTAAGAGACAAGCACTGCATTCGCCCCCAAATTCCTGTAATACCTTGACAACTGATGACATCCGTAATGTTGTACAAGACGTACTGCAAGAATAGCTTACCAGTATGCTTTCAAAAATCAATGATAGTATAAGTCTATTAATAAGTGAGGATCTTCGGTCAGTAAAACAGGAACTCAAGAGTGCGAAAGATTCCATGAATACTGTAAAAACCCAAATTGGAAATATAGTCACTGAACACGTAGAGGGTCAATTAGTCATGGAAAACTTGAAGGCTCAGAATTCTTCTATGCAGCAAGCCATCACAGAACTGAACACTAGAATACATCTTCTGGAACAGAACTTGAACAGTAAGCCACTGGCATCAGCAAGCAGTATAAGGCAGGACATCCCAATTAAGTCCCTCCCTGAACCAGCCTCCTCTCGTGCCAGCTCAAGTGAACCCAGTTGCAGTTCTGCGCTGGCTGAAATTGTCCCGCAAAATTCTTTTTTAAATTTACAAGCATCAGACTCACAGGAATGGACGCGAGTAACAAAGAAATCTTAACATAATGTCGAGACTTCACCGTACCTTGGAACGGCCGTCCTGGCTGTTACCACATCTTTGACAGTTGCTACGGGTAGTCAGAAGCAATAAAATGCGACACCAATTTTTGCACGGGATATTCTGTTGACGAAGAGTTGCTAGTCTATCGGTTCGGTTCCATCATCGGACTACAAGACAAACGGCGATGCGCCATCGTTACATGGTGGACATCCGACACATACGCACAAAACGTTTTGGGAATACTTTCATTTTGCGTACGGCTAAGGAGTGGAATTCCCTGCCGGAGTCTGTGTTTCCCGATAGCTATAACTTAGGGGTTTTCAAGTCAAGAGTGAATAGGTTACTTCTAGGTAAGCGTGCTCCATCTTCGACCACATCATCACTTACCATCAGGTGAGATGCTGGTCAGATGCGAACCTATTATCAATAAAATAAATCAAGGTCTATATAAAACACTAATACTCAACTGCAAAAGGAAGATGAAAATGCTAAGCAGTTGATGATTCATCTAGCAAAGCATTCATTCATTCACCACCACTTTTTTTAACAAAGAGAACTAACGAACCCCTTCCAAAAACCTATTTATTTTTGTGTCTGGAGTGGGTTCACGAAAATAGTGTAATGGGTGGGGTTTGAACCCGCAACCTCTCGGTCACAATTCCAACACCTTAGCCGTTCGGCTATTGACGCTTCACATTGAGATGGAGAAAATGAAAGCATTATCAAGACTGTGATAATTATAATTACTCCTTTTGAATGAAGTCATATTAATGAAGGCCCGACTACATTGCCTCTCGTGCTTAAAGAGATTGCCTATTTCACAAGAGAACCAAAACCAGCTCACAATATTCCCACTGTTGGGACATTGGCCTCCTCTTCTTAAGAAAGAATAGGCCATAATCCATGTGCAAGTTGATAGATATCGCATGTCTTGGGAAGTTTAGTCGTATGACATGCCAATTTCTTTACAATTTTTTCTGATGATGTAAGTTACACATACTCGTATTATATGCTTGCCTGGGTTTGAACACACAGCCTACATAACTAGTAAGTCGTGCAATATAACTACTGGGTCGTGGTGGCCAAGTAGTTTTATTGTACGACTGCTTCTCACTGTCGCTAAGACCAAATCATTGGGTAGATGAGCTAAAAGTGACACCTTAGAAAACGAATAGGTTACTTACTTATTAACATAATACTTACATTTAACTAGTATCTCACCTGATGGTAATCGATGATTTGGTCGAACATGAAGCACGCTTACCTAGTAGTTACCTATTTGTTCATGACTTCAGACTATCTTAAATATCCAAGCTATCAGGAACCACAGACTCCGGCAGGGAATTCTACTTCGGACACAGCTCATTCCATACTGTACTCACAATCAAAGTATTTCTATAACGTTTTGTGCCTATGCGTGGGATATCCACCATGTAACGTTATCGCATCGCTGTTCATCTTGTAGTCGGATAATGGAACGGGCTGCTAGGTAAGCCTGCTTTATCTTCAACAACATCATCGCTTACCATCAGGTGAAATTATAAACAAATGCGAGCCTACTCTTATTAATAAAAAAAAAAGATTATGGGAAAAGCAAAGATTTTTAATGTGGGGAGAACCAAGTAATTCAATTTGTGTTGTCAGAAAAGAATGAGAAGGTTTTAAGTATGAAAGTCCATAAGTTATCTATCCAACGAAACACATAAATCTTTCCTATGATTAACACCTACACTATGCTCTAAGGCAAAACAAAAAGCTTGAGAAACAAGGCCAATAACGATAAAATGTAGGAAGACGGACGCTCATAATAAAGTCATTATGTGAATAAATGCTAACGACTATATTTACAAGGCGACTGCGCCCCGACCATTAGGGTTAAACATTATTACATGGATTAGACAGAGCAGGATAAGTTTGTTTGTTTGATATATAAAGGGTGATCGGTAGTGGATCTTTTTGTTCTTTGCCTTTATTAATTTTTATTTATTTATTATTAATTAATAGTCAAAAAGGGAAAGAACAAAAAATGCACTACAGCACTTTTTTATTCTTAGCCTTATTATTTTTTTATTATTAACTAGCTTTTGCCCGCGACTTGGTTCGCGTGGGAGGCTTTTCCCGCGTAATTTCCGATCCCGTGGGATTTATTTATAGGTACGTATCATGAATTGTTCAACAATGACACCAACAACACGGGTCAAATTCTTTTTTTGTTAATCGATACAAAAAGGTTTTATTACGACTCAAAATCTCGAGTGACGTAAATTCAAGCTATTGATTTTATTAAGACTGTTTTATACGAATAATATCAAAATAAATATAACACTTTCAGAGAGATAGTAAAAAAAATCCAAAGAAAATGTAATAGTATTATTAAAAAAACGAACGAATTCACTTTTCAACCGACGACTAAAAGAGGAGGTTATCAATTCGACGCGTATATTTTTTTTTTTTTTTTTTTTTTTTTATGTATGATCATCGAGTACTCGAAGACGGCTAAACCGATTTGGAAAATTCTTTTTTTGTTCGAATGGGTATACTTCGAAATTGGTACCATTATCACCAAAGTCAGGATCTGATGATGGGATCCTGGAGAAATCGAGGGAACTCTTCAAATATTATAGGCACACCTATGGCGTTTTGGGTATTTCTTATAGTAACTTGTGCAGTTGCTCTCAAAAAGTACCATTTGGGGAAGTGGAACTGATGATGAAGACCACAGATGGCCGCCGAAACTACTCAATAATAAGTATTAAGTGGATTGCGATTCGATTACTTGAATATGGATGTTAAGCACTTTATGCTCGTCACAATGCATATGGTGATGTAGAGCTGATGGTGAAGTACCAAGAGAACTCCTCAACAATTAACGGCCCAGCATTGGGAAAAGGAATATTTTGTAAAAGGTTATAAGTAGTTGACATTTAGGCTCGTGTAACTAGGTAAATTAAAAATCATCCAACTAAAAAGAGTGAAAAAAAAATTTTTAACAAAAAATTAAACCGACTCCCAAAAAACACTGCAAAGTGAAAAATAACTTTAATTTCGGAAGTCGGTGCCAAAAACGAAAATACAAAACTAAAGACACCGACTACCGAAATTAAAGTTATTTTTCACTTTGCAGTGTTTTTTGGGAGTCGGTTTAATTTTTTGTTAAAAAGTTTTTTTCAAATAATAATATTATTATTGAAAACGAACAGGAAAATCAAATAATAATACATCATGTATCTCTTAGATCAACGAAAGATTAGCTTGAATACATAACTGGAAACTACTGTAGATCACGAAAACAAAGAAGCAACAATTCCATTCATTACCATTCCGTATTTGTGTAATCCAAGCTCATCACCTGATAGCAGATAGGTGGCGGAGTCGGCGCCTCTTTGTTCCACATAACGAGCCGAACTAAAGAGCCCACTATGACTTTTTGCAGCCAACCTTTAACTTTCAAGGATTCGAACAAAAACTGACATTAGCTTTATTTCGGTACTAACAGACTTTATCACGATAAAAACATCCAAAAACTTCCTTCTTTTGCAGTTGGGTAAGAAGAAGTCTATAGCCATCCTCAAGCTTCATGCTACTTCCAAATCCATTCAGTACTTTTGAAGATTAGCGCGCTCAAAGAAACGATGAAATTATTCTACTTTGTAACAGTAATGTATGGTTGCACTGATATACGATTCTTTTTCGTTTATATTAATTATTGGCAACACGTCTAATAACTAATTGATTGACACATTTCTCCTTCCGCTTTACCATCTCCTTCGCACAAACCTTTGGCTATTCACGAGTGAAAGAGATGGACAATACGGCTTGAGATCTCCGATAAGAATTGAAGAAACTTCAATGGCTGACAAATCGTTGTTAATCGCACACGCCCTCCGTAAGAAAAATTCGATATCGAAAAAATTTGGTGTTGGTTAGTGAATAGAGTGGTTCCATCGTGCCAGGAGACAAGCCGGGACATTTAAGGTTAGTGCATCCACATCCCAGTCGACGCCTAGCACTTATATCTTTGTTCTAATCTACGCGTCGAATTCCTAACAACTTTGTATGAACCAAATTTCTATGAATGTAGATAAACGCCTACGTTTTTTTTCTGGGTGGGAAAATCATCAAATGACTACTCCCGCTGCGGGTGGAGTGGAAGGGAGTGTCAGATTTCTACTGTCTAAAAACCTAACCTGCTCCTTCAGTTGCTCTTGCGTTCCGGGGCTGTGGTATATCGTTCGAACATTCCCTTAAGGATAAATACCTACCTGAATCATTGATGTATTTAAAGAAGGATGATAATTATGTTACTCTCTAACATCGCAATCAGTAAACCTGGGCTCGGCGCATACATGCACTGTAACTCACACATCTGTGTTCAGTGTCGTCATCAGTCCCAAGCCTACAGTTACCGATAGACAAGGACAGAGATAGGAGACGGCGCTGTAGTGCGAGCGAAATCGCCTCAGCTGCCGAATGTTTTCGCTTATGAATGAAATAAGATTGCATGTATTAAGTAAGTACGTAATAAGTGATCCCATGACCCATGTCTCTTATTTTTCTTTCTGGTGTAACTAAAACACTGTCTAGCTACACAAGAAGTCATTTTGATGCGAATTTATTCCAAAAACAAATCCTTAATAACACGAAGAGACGACAATTTCTTGAGCTGTGTGATCAACAACGTTCCGTACGCAACTGAGAGTGAGCGCCCGCCAACTACGGGCAATCACTTAGTTTTGTAGGACCAAACGCTGTGTCTAGTACCGTATCTTCCTCCTTTTAATATATCAATGACCTGAATGATTATTTTGGACCTTTAATTTGGTTTTATATTATAGGTATTTAGAAATTTCTGTTATGTGTAGGTGGTGTGAAGTTCGTGGCAATGTAATAACAGCCATACAGATCGATCTTCAAGGTGAAGCAACGCCTGTGGATGGTTTTTTTTACATTTGATAGGCTTTCGTTTGACCATAATCTCACCTGATGTTAAGCGATGATGTGGTCGAAGATGAAGCACGCTTGCCTAGAAGTAACTTATTCACTCTTGACTTAAAGACTCCCAGGTTATAACTATCAGGAAACACAGACTCCAGCAGGGAATTCCACTCCTTAACCGTACGCACAATGAAAGTATTCCCAAAACGTTTCGTGCGTATGGGTGGGATATCCACCATGTAACGATGGCGCATCGCCGTTTGTCTTGTAGTCCGATAATGGAACGGGCTTGGTGGAATAAGACTGCAATTCCATCGCACACTCCCCGAAATGTAACCGATAGAAAACTGTTAGGCTTGCAACACGTCGCCGATGTTAACAATATGACGCCGATGTGACCACGAGATTCTCCCGTGCATTGGAATGGCACTTGAAGCCGTCGATCCTGGCTGAAATATGCACATCTTTGACAGTCGTTACGGGTAGTCAGAAGCTATACAATTTTACACTGGTCGGGACATGTGATATCGTGTTACCCAGCTACTGGGTTGGTTTGTGGAGCTTTAGGCAGTCATTCCATGTAAAACACTAATACTCAGCTGAGTATTAGTGTTTTACATGGAATGACTGCCTAAACCATGTTACCGTATGCAGCTGCATACGGTAACACTGGAAGCTGGCTAAGCAGGTGATGAGGTGGGAATGTTCCGTTACTTACTCAAGGTAAATCAATTTCAGTTCTAGAGGGTTAAGGGTAGGTTTGAGTTGCATTATGCATTCCATACTTTCCGCATATGCATATACTAGCTTTTGCCCGCGACTTCGTTCCCGTGGGAGGTTTCTCCCATGTAAATCCCGATCCCGTGGGAATTCTGGGATAAAAAGTAGCGCTTTTAGCGATAAGACCGCCCATTGTATCACCCTTTTTAGTTGTAAAGTCCTTATTGATTTACTGTTATGGTGTACAATAAAGAATATATCTATCTATCTATCTATGTGTTATTCCAGGCTGTCAACTATCTACTTACCAAATTTCATTGGGATCTGTTTAGTAGTTTTTGCGTGAAAGAGCAACAAACATACATGCATCCTCACAAACTTTCACATTTATAATATTACTAGCTCCTGCCTGCAACTTCGTACGCATGGGAAGGTTTTTCCCGTGCAAATCCCGATCCCGTGGGAATTTCGGGATAAAAAGTAGCCTATATGTTATTCCGGAATGTCAACTATCTACTAAACAAATTTCATTCTGATCCATTCAGTAGTTTTTGAGTGAAAGAGTAACAAACATCCATCCATCCTCACAAACTTTCGTATTTATAATATTAGTAGGAATTAGTAGGTAGGTAGGAAGTATATTAGTATCCCATAAAAAACAATACTTGTCAAAAACCCAAGTCTCGCAACTTAGTTTTTCTACCGTAAAAAGTTGTGAGATCCATGTAATACCAAGTCGGTTATTAATTTATTCAGTCCCTACTTAAGGGACCTTCTGTCTTAAGTTGTTACGTAATTATCTAACCTAACGACATCTTATAGTGACCATATCAATATAAAAAAATCTTTACCGTTTTAAATAAATAGATTGACTCGGCCATCGCATGAAAACATAATATATCTCACAAGTAATACATATATAAATTAAATTGTTTATTGCGATTGCCAAGTCAATCTATTTATTTAAATCGGTAAAGATTTTTAATATTGATATGGTCACTATAAGATGTCGTTAGGTTAGATAATTACGAAACAACTTAAGACAGAAGGTCCCTTAAGTAGGGACTGAATAATTTAATAACCGACTTGTTGGTATTACATGGATCTCACAACTTTTTACGGTAGAACAACTAAGTTGCGAGACTTGGGTTTTTGACAAGTATTGTTTTTTATGGGATCTCATTGCTTTTTGTAGAAAGTCCTACTTTTTTCCTTTCTGGTACCTTCTACTTCTTGTATACCAACAACGAGTTTTCTTAAAGCCCTCTCTCTGTCTTATGAGCTTTTCTTATTTTTGTAGGTAGCCTTCCTTTTTTATTTTCCGGTACTACTTCTTGAACTTCAGCTAAAGTTTTTTTTCAAAGCCCACTCCCTGTCTCTATGGGTTTTTTTCGGAGGCTTTGATACGCACATATAATAATACGCACGTACGTCTTTTGCATTAGTTAGTAATAATTAATGCCGCACTCGTCAAACGTCTCGGTTAAAGTTAATCCATAAGTAAGTAATTATGCAATTTCGGGCAATTTACTCTACTTAATACTCCCCAATACTCTTAATACTTCTTGCTTTTTTATTCCGTAGACCATTGAACAAGTTAGCTTTGAGCATAATTATTATATCTAGGTACCTATCTAGACTGGAAGACACGGTGGAGCATGGTCGAGGTGTGCCCTGCATGGGTGGAGCATCGTCGTATCCTCATAGAGGCGATCGGCGGCGGCGACTTCTCGCGTCCTGCTCTGGTTTAGACCGCGAACCGCTGAACCGCTGCTAATAAAGCTATTAATCTTACTTCTTATCTTAGTAATACTATATCTGGGGGCACGGTAGTGCCCCCGCCAAGTCGAGCAAAAAAGTGGCACGGCCGTACCATTCTTTTCTCGAAGCAACTCAGGCCATTTTCGACCCCCTATAACTTCGTTGTGGATAAAACTAGAAGCCTGAATTTTCAGTAACCAAACAGGCATTGTATAAACACGGTATATTTCAAATTTCATTTAATTTGAACAAGTAGTTTAAGAATTATAACGTGTCAAAGTTCCTTAATTTTGTAAATTTTGTCACTCACTGAGTGACCGATCATCAAAAGTCTAAAGCACTTCTAGCAGCCATAGAAGCTTCAAATTTAGAATACAATTAGTGTTTAGTATATGAATCAAGGAAAAACTATAATATTTTTCAATTTCGTTCCAGTTTTCTAGATACATCAACTGCATAAATAACTTTGTAATCCCATATAAATATTAGGATTACAAAGTTACATTTGCAGTTAATTAGTCAGTGTACCTGTACAATATAATGAAATAATAGATGTAGATGGGTACTTTTTTTTTTGGTGAATAATATCATCGAATGACTTCTTCCGCTCGGGTGTATCAGAATTCTACTGACTAAAAACCCACCCTGTTCCTTCGTAAGCTCTAAAGTTCCGGGGTCACGGTATCTCGATGGAACTTTTCCATAAACCCTGACAGGCAATGGCCCTATGAGGCCCCGTCACTGGTATTAACAGCTTTTTGAGGCGCGCGTGGAACACAACGCGCCGCCGACCCGGGCCTGGTCCTTACCGGACGGTGAGCGACCCCTGCTCGTCATCCGCAGGCCCGCGCCTACGGTGGCCCGAAATCGACTTGCGATCCACGACGCCCGGGGCGTCTCCCCGGCGGCCGGGGCGCGAGGAAGAGAGTTGCCTCTCCCTCGCACGTTAGGCCTCCTCCTTCGCTAGCATGACTGCTTCGCAGCAGGAGGTGACTGCATCCCATTCCCTCTCGCTTCGCACCACGGTCTAAACCAGAGCAGGACGCGAGAAGTCGCCGCCGCCGATCGCCTCTATGAGGATACGACGATGCTCCACCCATGCAGGGCACACCTCGACCATATGCTCCACCGTGTCTTCCAGTGTAGATAGGTACCTAGATATAATAATTATGCTCAAAGGTAACTTGTTAAATGGTCAACGGAATAAAAAAGCAAGAAGTATTATAAGTATTGGGGAGTATTAAGTAGAGTAAATTGCCCGAAATTGCATAATTACTTAATTATGGATTAACTTTAACCGATAGGTTTGACGAGTGCGGCATTAATTATTACTAACTAATGCAAAAGACGTACGTGCGTATCCATATCTGCGTATCAAAGCCTCCGAAAAAAAACCATAGAGACAGGGAGTGGGCTTTGAAAAAAACTTTAGCTGAAGTTCAAGAAGTAGTACCGGAAAATAAAAAAGGGAAGCCTACCTACAAAAATAAGAAAAGCTCATAAGACAGAGAGAGGGCTTTAAGAAAACTCGTTGTTGGTATACAAGAAGTAGAAGGTACCGGAAAGGAAAAAAGTAGGACTTTCTACAAAAAGCAATGAGATCTCATAAAAAACAATACTTGTCAAAAACCCAAGTCTCGCAACTTAGTTGTTCTACCGTAAAAAGTTGTGAGATCCATGTAATACCAAGTCGGTTATTAATTTATTCAGTCCCTACTTAAGGGACCTTCTGTCTTAAGCTGTTACGTAATTATCTAACCTAACTATAGTTGCAAAACTTCTGAATAATTCCGAATAATTCCGGAATACTTCGGGGAAAGTTTCTTTAAATAGGAATTATTCAAAATGATAAATTCATTTTGAATCATTCTGATTTAAAGAAACTTTTAATTATGTATTAAGATTTCAACTTTTTTTGCTGAAAAATCGTATTTTGCATCGATCGTCGATCTCTGTGCGCCGGCCGCTGCCGCCGCGCTGGCACCGCGACGCGCGCACCCGACTGCCACCGGCCACGAGTCGTGCGTGCCAGGCGATGGCGGTGCGGGGTGCGGTAAGAGGGAGAGGATGCACTCCCCGGAGAAGTTTTCACCCGCGCGAGAAAGATTCGTACCCCGCAATCGAATGTTTCCGAATATTGCGCCCGAATAATTCAATGGGAATAAATGTGTTTGCTTGTTGTGTGGTGGGTGAGTTAATTATTGTTCACTGCGAGAGTACGTATGTACGCTACGAGAGTAAAATATAAATGTTTATTTTATTATAAATGGGATTGATTAAGTATATGTTGATATTTTTATAGGTAGATTTATTAGCCTGCGATTAACAGGATTTTTATTCTTTTGTTTTTAGGTAGGTACTATCGGCCAAAGATACGCATACTCACTTAAGAAAATATTTCTGCGGAAGCGGAGCTAGTGACAAACCACATCCCTTCCTGTTTTCGCCCAATTAGAAATAATATGCATTTTGTGAGTACAGGGCGTGTAACATTATATTAATACTTACTATTACGAACACTACTAAAATACGCTTCGTGCATCCTATTGGTCAAAATACATGCATTAGGCGATCGAGTTGTAAGTCGTGCTATGCGATTATAGCCTTAAATGTCAGTTGTGAAAAAGGGTTACCTATGTTTTTGGTTAGTTTGTATGTAGCTCTGTACGCA
Source organism: Tholera decimalis (assembly GCA_943138885.2). Lineage (NCBI taxonomy): Eukaryota > Metazoa > Arthropoda > Insecta > Lepidoptera > Noctuidae > Tholera > Tholera decimalis. Next base: position 6,896,497 of record OW964565.2, on the reverse strand, counting down.
TCGCAAGTATTCGCGAGTCGCATAGGTAGGTATTAATCATTACCTACCTACTTAACGCGTATAATAGCCCAGTCAATAAAAGCAAATAAAGGCAAACCTTGCAAGCAAACACGTTTTGATGCGGTTTTCAGAAAAGTATTTGTTCTTACCTACTTAGGAGCAGGTTTTGGTATATTAACAGACTTCAAAGGTCGATTTTCCTGTTTTTTTTTGACAGTTGAAATATTCCCAAAGTTTCGGAATATTTCAGAATACTTCCGAAGTATTCGACGGGAATGATTCGGAATGTTTCCCGCCAGCATCTATAAACCTAACGACATCTTATAGTGACCATATCAATATTAAAAATCTTTACCGTTTTAAATAAATATATTGACTTGGCAATCGCAATAAACAATTTAATTTATATATGTATTACTTGTGAGATATATTGTGTTTTCATGCGATGGCCGAGTCAATCTATTTATTTAAAACGGTAAAGATTTTTAATATTGATATGGTCACTATAAGATGTCGTTAGGTTAGATAATTACGTAACAACTTAAGACAGAAGGTCCCTTAAGTAGGGACTGAATAAATTAATAACCGACTTGGTATTACATGGATCTCACAACTTTTTACGGTAGAACAACTAAGTTGCGAGACTTGGGTTTTTGACAAGTATTGTTTTTTATGGGATAATGTACTTACATTATAACTCAATGTGTTGGACATGCGAAGAAATTGTTTTTGAACAAGAGAAAACGGCTTGGGATGCCGCCCACATAAGCAGTCTCAATATTAAAATAACGTGAAAATGTAATTAGAATAATCTTCCATAAAAATGTATACAGAATATTATACAAAGTATAAAACCTACCGCGTTTATATTGAAAATCCCGAGTACACACACGACCCTGTTACTGTGTGTTTCTTTTCTTAAACTCTAATCACCCCAGACATTAACCTACATGCTTCTCATAATGTTTGGCCGTTGCGTTAATAGTATCAACATTAAAAGAGACCTTTGACCTCTGAGCTTGATTTGATGTATTTTTTCCTCACGGAAGACTGGTAGGAAACACCTGCACTACACGGATTACGATTGACGAGTAAAAAATATATTTGTAACCTACATCATTATTCGCTTGAAATTGATGCATCTATATGTTACCGTAAAATTCTTACATTATTTGGTAGATTGTAATCTATACTAATATTATAAAGCGGAAAAGTTTGTTTGCCTGAACGCGCTAATCTTCGAAAGTGCTGGGTGGATTTGGATGCAATTTGGTATGGAAGTAGCTTGAAGCTCGAGTAAGGTTATAGGCTACTTTTTACGCGACTGCAAAAAAGGAGAGTTATGTTTTTACCGTGATAGAATCCACGGGAAAGCCCCGCGTGAGTACTAGTCTATCGATAAATTGCAATCCCTTGCAATTTTCTGTTTTCTTTTTCGATAGATTGTAATCTATCGACGTAAACGTGGAGACTTCAAAAGGAACTACGAAGAAGAAACGCCGAAACAAACCTATGAGTTTCTTTCGGCGTTTCTTCTCAGGGTATTACAATTAGGAAACTAGCCTTGCTTAGCATAAATAAAAAAGAAATACAATGTTTTATTTAAAACCAATATTCAAAATAAATCCCTCCTCTTTAAGTCGGTCCCTCAGTGCTGAGGACCATGACTATGGTGAAATCGTTGCAGTAGTAATCTTCATACTGTCTTCAGCTTAATAGAGACCCTGGGATATTGGCATTCAGCACCTCGGAAACCTGATCAGACCATCGTCTCGGACTGCAACCTCTTAGCTGTTCCCAAATATTTGTAGAAATCACAGATCGCAAATGGTATTACGTGTGTACCTGGGATATGGCATGTGTCTCAATTTTTAGGTTTCGTAGCCGAATGGCAAAAAACGGAACCCTTATAGATTCGTCATGTCTATCTATCCGTCCGTCCGTATGTCACAGCCATTTTATTACGAAACTATTAGAACTACACACGTGAAACTTGGTAGGTAATATATTCTGTAAACCGCTTTCCGGATTTTAAACAACAAAACAAAATAAGGGGGCTCCCCATACATGGAACTGAAACTAAAACTTTGTATTTCATAAAAACACTATGAAAAACAAAGTTATTTTGCGTAGTTACTACGGAACCCTTCACGGCAAGACCGACTCGCACTCGGCAATTTTGTTTTATTTGGGCTTGTTTTTTAGTAGTAGTAGTAGTTTAGTAGTAGCTGTACGAGAAGGGGGAATGCCATGCTCAGATACCACGTAGAGTCGGATCAGGATGAATACATGAGATTCCACGCGATTTTTTGCTTACCACGAGACAGTAGCCGCTCACTGGAGCTAGTAGAAATATATTGCTTGTCATATTCCATTCCCAAGCATCTCAAAACATATGCTGATCATAAATTCACCAGAATTTTCCATTTAACTGTTCAAAATGCACCCTTTAACCGTCTCACATAACGAATATCACTATTATTCCCCAAGTAAGCGAGGACACTTTATTATAACATTTTTATATGACATGCGTTTTATTATGTCCGCGGTTAGTGCTGGCAAATGTTCCGGATTCCCGGGAGTCACGGAATTCTGTTGCAGTCCCGGGATTAAGTCCGGTTCTCCGTGATTTGCGGATGCATTTTAAGTTCGTTTTATTTGTCCGGTCTTTGTGTTGTGTAGATGGAGTGCGGCTTTTGTTTCTATTCTTTTTTGTGGATAAAGTAATGGGAGTTTATGAAAAACTGTGTTGGAAAAATGATTTTTAACAATATTTCGATTATTTATAATTTAAATACTTACTTAGTATTTAAGTATAATTTAAAACATAATTGAAATTATATTAGATCATACACCGACTAATTATAAGTATTCATCGATAATTCTCTACCGGAGTCTGTGTTTCCTGATTGGTATAGCCTAGAGGTATTTAAGTCAAGAGTGAATTAGTTGCTTCTAGGTAAACGTGCTTCATTTTCAATCGCATCATCGCTTATCATTAGCAGAGAGGGTGTTCGTACACGAGCGCCAAAAAATAATTAAATATAACATAACTTCTTACAACAAAAGGTACCTTGATCTTTTTATGATGATAGTTAAAATTATCACGAAGAAAGGCGTATAGAATACCTAAATATTATTATAGCTTTATTATTATCCTCTAATAAGAACCATTTAACACCATGAAAACTCCAGAGCCCAGTAGCTGGGTAACACGCCTCTTGGTAAGACTGGTGGCACATACTTAGTCTATTTAGTCCTTAGTTAATTTTATTCAACCAAATGATCCCGGTATTCTACCAAATAAAGTTACAACACTATTTCTTGCGAGGTAACCAGGCATTGTGCACTGTTTTGGTTTCAGGCGACAAAGGCACATTGAAACTACTGCGGGCAGGTAAGAGTTATTTTTTTCTGTTATATGCTCTTTATGTACATACCTACCTACTCAGTGGTCAGAAAAAACGGGTGGCATAGTAATCTTGCGTCTATTCTATTGTATACGCACTATGCGAGCGATTTCGCTCGCGTAAGATTTCCCGTGTACTTAAATGCCGTTGGAATTTTAGGATATAAACGTCCAGAGATTAGCCTGGACCAATAGAAAGACAGTCAGACATAAAATTAAAAAATGTTTGTGGTTTAGTATCGTGTAAATATGTAGCTATGAGCACTTGAGACACATAGTTGTTTTGAAACCAGAGACAGCGTTCAAATTTATTTGCATGTTTAGACAGTAGATCTAACGGTTTTTCGTACAACCTTTCATAAAAAGAAGCCTATGTTTAATCCAAAATCTTCAGCTATCCCCATGTCAGATTTTCTCAGAATTGGTTCTCAGAAGCGTATTGGACAGACTTTCGCATTTATGACATTAGTATGGAATATTTAATTTTTTGTAAAGATGATCAAGTGGTTCCCAACCTATATTCAATTTTAGACAGATTTGGTTTCAGTATGGTTAGCGGGAACCATAAGTACTGATTTTTTAAATAAGCATAGAAATACAAGATACAAGGTTCTATCAATCAATCAATAACAACACAACATTTATGAAAGAAACTTAAATTAGTTTGCATCAATATTACTTTTAACTTGTTAAGTTTGATATTTTAAATATTTCGTGAATAATATTTATTTCCCTTTTACGGACCATATTTTACCTTTGACGGACCACCAGTGGTCCGCGGAACACAGGTTGAGAACCAATGGCTTAAATCCAGTTGAAGTAAAACAATTCTACCAACCGAATTTAGTCACCGTAATGGAGGGCAGTATCCTCGGAGATTAAGCAAGCACTCAGGAGATTATTACAGTACATAAGTGTGCACAAACACAGGTGCACTCTGTTCCTTCATTACTATGGTCCAAAGAGTCGACAATCTTACATGACTAGGAGGAGATTAGGTGCTTTGTAGTACAAACAGGCTTACGAGCTTGTTTAAGTATGGGGGTAACACTTCACTGACTGCCAAAATCTGATTTACTACTAAAAAATCTATAGCTATGTTTATTTACTGAGAGTCCCTTACCTTTATTTTTGGATCATTTTCCTTTACTACTGATTTTTAACTAAAATATTCCATGCCAAACTGAAAAAAAGGAAACACTCGGCGGCTCCATTCTTCAGTGACGGCTTTCTTTCTGCATTTGTATACAGGATTATTAATTTTATCATAGCTTTTAATGGTAACTACACTACTTTTCATTAGAAATCTGCTACAACATCGAATCTTGATCATGATTTTTCTTGTACTACCCGTCCTCAATTGAATTTTCCCAGGTGATAAACTCACATCATAATAAAAAGGTTGATGAGGTATTTTCAAGCCAGCCGAGCTTAAACGGGTACCTAACCTTGTAACAAAGAAACACAAAAACAACGCTTCCCAAAAACAACTTAATCGCGGCGGTCAATCACCGCCAATCATCCAATCATTACCGTCCACCCAATGATTACGAGGATCGTGCCATCATTCTCACATATTCTGGCAGTTTGATAGCACAGCAATCATTTCGCTTTAATTGGTAGTTATAATATCATGTTAATCCCAATTTATACTTCCATAGTAATATTATACAGGTGATAGGTTTGTTTGGTTGTTTGTTTGTTGCATTTTGACTCCTTTTTTGGAGAAAGAATTTTAATGGTGTTCTTTATCTAATTTAAACTTATTTTATTGGTATTTATATTTTTTTTATTCAGTTTTTATGTTAGATAAGTTATTCGAGTGGCATATACAAACCGAATATATGAAAAGGTGGACAGAGTTCATACGACATTAGTAGGTCCCATTGGAGAACTTTCGAATTTTAGCCGCAGATAAAAATAATACAGCTAATGTGTACGTGTGTGTAAGATACAGACGTCTCTTACAATCTATACAGGTTGTTTAATTTTGTGAATAAGAGTGCATATTAAGCATTTATTGTAATTATTTGCCGATCAATTTACTTTGAGTAATTACTTACGCAGGTGAAGAAATATTTGTATCATCAAAGGGAGAATATTTATATCAATACCATCTTATTTATGTACGCATCAGATAGGAGTCTATAAAGATAGTTTCTTCCAGTCCAAACTCGAATCCTATCGTAACCTCGGTCTTCAACTATGAAGAACCAACCAAATAGATAGATAGATATACTCTTTATTGTACACTATAAGAAAATTAACCATAGATGATACATCCCGCTAAAAACATCCTGTAAAAAAATTGCCAAGTCTCGCCTAAGCTGCTTGTTTCTCTATAAAAAGTAATGAAATCTCTAAGCAAAACGAAGCCAAGTCTAAGGATCTTTACTGCGATTTCTTTATTAATATAGTTAGATTTTGTGTAACCGGCTGTTGAACATACTCTATGCACTTTTACTAGTTAATACATCGAAGTCAACGGCCAAGTCACACTTTTTAATTTCGGTGAGAATATCCTTAAGACGGAAAATAGGTTCCTTTAACTCCAAGGCCGCCACCCTGGCAGGGTACGGAGCCCTTTTCAACCGACGACAAAAAAAGGAGGAGGTTATCAATTCGACGCGTATATATATTATTTTTTTATGTATGGTCACCGATTACTCGAAGACGGCTGAACCGATTTGGAAAATTCTTTTTTTGTTTGATAGGGTATACTTCGAAATTGGTACCATTTGTCACCAAGTCAGGATCCGATGATGGGATCCTGGAGAAATCGAGGGAACTCTTCAAATATTATAGGCACACCTATGGCGTTTTCGGTATTTCTTATAGTAATTTGTGCAGTTGCTCTCAAAAAGTACCATTTGGAGAAGTGGAACTGATGATGAAGACCACAGATGGCCGCCGAAACTACTCAATAATAAGTATTTCGTGGATTGCGATTTGATTACTTGAATATGGATGTTAAGCACTTTATGCTCGGCACAATGCATATGGTGATGTATAGCTGATGGTGAAGTACCAGGAGAACTCCTCAAAAATGAACGGCCCAGCATTGGGAAAAGCAATATTTTGTAAAATGTTATAAGTAGTTGACATTTATGCTCTTGTAACTAGGTAAATTAAAAATCAACCAACTAAAAAGAGTGAAATAAAAACTTTTTACCAAAAAATTAAACCGACTCCCAAAAAACACTGCAAAGTGAAAAATAACTTTAATTTCGGAAGTCGGTGCCAAAAACGAAAATACAAAACTAAAGACACCGACTACCGAAATTAAAGTTATTTTTCACTTTGCAGTGTTTTTTGGGAGTCGGTTTAATTTTTTGGTAAAAAGCTTTTTATTATTTTTTTGTGGGTGGGAAAATAATCGAATAACTTCTCCCGCTCTGGATTAAGCGGACGGGAGTGTCAGACTTCTACTGACTAAAAACCCACCCTGTTCCTTCAGCTGCCCTTAAGTTCCGGAGCCGTGGTAACTTGTTAGTACATTTCCGTAACCCCGGCGGGCAATGGCCTTATGAGAGCCCGTCACTGGTGCTGACAGCTCTTTGAGGCACGCGTGGTACACGACGCTCCGCCGCCGACCCGGGCCTGTTCCTTACCGGACGGTGAGCTACTCCTGCTCGACGTCCGTAAGGTTACGGAGCCCTAAGGGTCTTTAGGTGTTCAGTAGCGTAAATCAAGCTCTGCCTGTGTAAACTTTCTATCTATTATATTATTATTATATCTATTTACTTTCTGTATGATAAACTATTTGGCGGATAAAAGTTATCTTAAAATCACCAAGTGCCAAAAAATTTAATAATCTTATTACATTAAAAATAACTTAAAACTATAAAATTTAAAAAAAAAAAAACGTGAAATCGACTACAAAAACTAACTTGTACATTGAAAAACAAACACCCATTAATTGACCTTCAACTCCGGCCTCAAAAGTAAGATGGCGGCAAAAAGCTCACGTTCTGCGTCCGCGCACGCCCCGACCGGATAATGTCTTCATTTGAGATAATTCGCGGCATCGTCGAGCCGAGCCGGAGCAGGCACTTTTTACATTCCTCTATGAGCTGGGTGGGATTTTAGCCGTGGTAGTGGTAGCAGAAATATCAAAGTTAATTAAAGAAAATAAATTTTTCAAAATAACATAATTGCTGTCGTAATTGTATTTTTAACCGACTTCTAAAAAAGGAGGAGGTTCTCAATTCGGATGTTTGTATTTTTTTTTTATGTTTGTCCGCGCATAACTCCGTCGCTTGCTAACCGATTTGAAAAATTCTTATCTTGTTAGAAAGCCGTTTTTGAAAAATCAACAAAAGTCTAAAAAAAATATTTACGTTTACGCTTACTCTGCATTGCGTTTTTTGTTCGCGCTTAACTCCGTCATTTACGAACCGATTTGGAAAATTCACTGACCCACTAAAAAGCACGAAAATAAAAACTTTTTTGCAAAAAATAAAACCGACTTCCATATCAAAACACTACAAAGTCAAAAATAATATTAATTTCGGAAGGCGGTGTAAAAAAAAAAAGAAAATACAAAACCAATAACACCGACTACCGAAATTAATATTATTTTTGGCTTTGTAGTGTTTTGATATGGAAGTCGGTTTTATTTTTTGCAAAAAAGTTTTTATTTATTAAGAGAACTAACAATGTGGAGTGGGTTCACGGCAATAGTGTAATGGGTGGGGTTCGAACCCGCGACCTCTCGATCACAAGTCCGACACCTTAACCATTAGGCTATTGACGCTTCAGATTATATTCATTCTTTCTGGAACGGTGGGATAAAAAAGAAAAAAAAAATCCTCGTCGTACGGCCTTTGCTAAGCATTATAGATAGATAGATAGAATACACTTTATTGTACACCAAAATTTAAACACACCTATTTAACAATATTGCTTATTCTATGGTAACAATGGCGGTCTTATCGCTGAAAGCGATATCTTCCAGACAACCTTTGGAAGGACTTTAAAAACTTTTAAATTAAAGTGGGGAGGGCTAAATTAGTGTACTAACTACATTACTCATAAAAACAGAGAAACAAAACTATTTAAATATTAAAATAAATAAATGTATATGCAAATATATATATGCATATAAATACAATGTAATACATAGGTAATTAAATAATACAATAGGTACATATAATGTGTTCTTTAACATCAAGTGGAAAGAAAACAAAAGAATAGTCATAAATTGGAATGAAAATAATTAGCAACCGAGCTTTTAAAAGTAGCCAGTGACTGAGCTTGTCTTACAGACACCGGCAATGCATTCCACAAACGAATAGCTTGCACCGTAAACGATGAGCCATAGAATTTAGTGAAATGTGCAGGCATTGAAAGTCTCAAATTCTCCGACGATCTCAAATCTCTTACATGTGTGTCATGAAGGAACTTAAAGCGTTCTTTGAGATAAAACGGGGTTGCGGGATTGAAGAGAATACTGTAAAGTAATGATAAAATATGTGCATTCCTTACCAACTTAACTTACCTATTAATAGAGCAATAGCATTTTAAAACCCTTTAACAGCCGCGTTTTTGACACCAATAGCCACGCGGGACTTCCGCTTAGCTCCCATCAACTTAATCACGTTAAAAATATAGGCCTTCTTCTTTTGCATTCGGGTAAAAAGAAGCCTTTAACCTTTCTCAAGCTAAATCCATACCAAATTACACTTTTTCTTTCGAAGATTAACCCATTTAAACAAAAAAACAAACTATCCCGCTTTATTATATTAGTATCTAATAGCTATAGTATTTCGTGAATCTGGAAATGTAGGACCACAGAACAGATAAAAGAGGTTAGAAAGGAAATAGTTCCTGATTTGTATGAGAACGCGTGTCGCAGCTTGTTTCCCACTTTTTAGCTCCACTACAAGCAAGAGGCCCGTTACGTATGCGAATTACGTACACAAATAAATTACACACACTTAAATCGAGAGCGTGCTACTGACTGTAACTCTTTGTCGATAAACATGCGCCGTGTATCACGGCTAGGGCGTCCAATCCCGCAGCCTGAATTCAATCTCGGTATTTGCGGGACTATGAACTTTCAATCCCGCGGGATCTCGGTATTTGCGGGATCCCGCATATTGAAAATATTCACAATTATATAAAGCAAATAAAACAATGAATTAATCCACCAACTCCACGTTTATTTACGTATTACTATTAGTACGAGATCAATCAAATTACACCGCTTTTCCTTCACAAAAAACAGGAACAAATACTGAATAAAAAACCTTACTGATATTTTAGGCTACCACTGACTGAAGTTCGGCTATATTAGGCTACATAAGCTGTGAAAAACGGGCGACATCGGGCCCCCGCGTTGTTTGCAACCCTGCAGCCGCCAGTCACCAAGCGATCGCGCTCGCGTGAGATCGTATGCATGCTTTTTTCAGTCCCGCAAATCCCGCGGATCCCGCGCCCGTAATCCCGCATCACGCGGGATTGGAAAATGATGCGGGATCCCGCAATACCGAGATCTCGGTATTCCGGGATTGGACGCCCTAATCACGGCCAATCAGGACAAAGGACGAAACGTCAATGGTTGAAGTGTGGAGGACGCAACGCATGCAGTACATTGTAAGCGGCCTTGGTCATTACGTTGATTAAGCGAGTACACATCGGGTAATGTATACTTTTTGTAACTTGTTGCAATAATGTTGTTAATGTCCGGAATTTCATAGTGATCAGAATATTTTTATGGTTTTTACTAATAAAATTGTAATTAAATGTTATTTTCGACTTACCGATGGTAACATATATCTCTTCGCTCTATACTTGCAGTCTGACTTTTTGTTTTATAGGTTATGATTGCACAACACGGCATTTTAAAGCAGAGCTCTGTGTTTCGAAGTAACCCGAAGCGCACTAAACGCGGTGAATGAATTAATCGGTCGAGCTATAATTTTCGAATCATAAATGTGGCGCGGTCGCCACGCCCTCATTACCATTCCAACCTTATTCATCTATTCCGTGTGTAAGACAAACAAACACACACAAACAGACAAACAAGCACAAACTTGTTCTATGTAACATAAGTAATATGTAATAAATCATGATTTTTGTGAATAGGTTAAAAGTTAACTAATTTTAATTACTCTTTTTAGACTGATGCTTACTGGCCTACCGTGGCGTATCCTTGTGTTTATATTTTTTAATTAAAAACTAATTACCCATTTTCATCATCTGCGTAAACTTTGAGGACAAAAGATCAAGATGGGAGGTCCCCGTTACGGCGGTCGGAGCGAGTGAAGAGAAACAGCTCTCACAGTTTCGAAGAAGTTCTCTGTATGGCTACCGACAGCAGCAAGTGAAAAGCCTAATGAACCGCTGGATGCTGAAGAATGGTGATCGCGATCTTCAGCTATGAAGGATCGACTGCAGAGACAGATTTACTCATTTTAAACCAAAAGTTTTATGAGGCATAAATCATTTGAGAATACCTTTTGTAAGTGGCCGATGTTTCAAAGATAAACCAATAAATATTTTCCCTCTAGAAATATAAGTATAATCAAAATTATGAACCAAAAATATGCGCAAACACTTTCTGCGGACGGTACACAAAATTATTATGTACTCTTTCTTTTTTAACTTAAAACGAGTCTGTGTAATATAAATCGACGAGTCCTGTACTACTGTTTACTCAGAACCATATAATGGTAGCCTTTTTAAATACACACGTTTTTTACAAGCGCCTCGTTCAACATCTCAGGTTAAAATGCATGTGAGGAATATTAAAATGTTATGTCCCTCAATGGTGGGTTAAAATGTCAGAAATGATGATGATTGCTGATTTTAAGAATCTTCTTTTGAAGTTGTAAAATAAATACCTATATGTAGTCTTTATCGTTTGAAGTTGTAAAATAAATACCTTTTATGTAGTCTTTATTTCTACTTCAATAAAACTTGGGAAATTACGTGCTGTGTATCATTATCCCTTTTTTTATCCTCACAAAATGTCATGTTTGTCGTGTGAAAACGGAAAAATTGATATTTTTACTAACAAATGGCTGACCCGGCAAACCTTATAAAACTTCTTGGACTTCCACAAGTATCTGTTTTAAAACAAAAATGATCCAAATTGGTCCCATTTTCGAGTTTTAGCGAGACTAAGGAATAATTTTTTTTATTGAAAATTTTTCGCGTTTGACCACCGTCTCACCTGATGGTAAGTGATGATGTGGTCGAACATGGAGCACGTTTACCTAAAAGTAACCTATTCACTCTTGACTTAAAGACTCCTAGGTTATAGCTATCGGGAAATACAGACTCCGGTAGGGAATTCCACTCCTTAGCTGTACGCACGATGAAGGTATTCCCAAAACGTTTTGTGCGCATGGGTGGGATGTGGATAAAGATACTTAGATTTGGAATTGTTGACGATTGTCAATAATTCCAATTATATATTATTCGAAATATAATGTGGTTAGTCATTATTGGCTCATAACAAACAATGTCATAATCGATTTATAACGTTTCAACTACTGACAAACAACCTAAGACAAAGGCCTTCTCACTTTGAGAGGGAATGGCCCGTAAACCACCACGTGTGCACAGTGCAGTTTGATAGAATATGTCTCACATTTTCGGATGGTCGGAGTCTAGAGGTCTAGAGATGGTTCGGAAAGTCCGAAAGTTTCTACAAGATATTTTCCGTCATCGTTTTGAGAGGAGTGGTGATGATGAAAGAAAAGCAAGTTTGATCGTATACTAATTAGAATAAAAAACTAGACAAGACGAAAATGTAGATAGAAAATGGAACAGAAATTAAACACCATAATTTCTATAAATATAGACATACTAGCTTTTGCCCGCAACTTCGTTCGCGTGGAAGGGAATTCCGAGATAAAAACTTTCCTATGTCCTTTCCAGGGTCCTAAACTATTTCCGTGCCAAATTTCATTTCAATCGGTTCAGTAGTTTAGGCGTGATTGCGTAACACACAGACAGACAGAGTTACTTACGCATTTATAATATTATAGTAAGGACTAGTATTTGCGTGTTGCGCGAGGTGCAAGCACCTCGCGTGCTTGTGAAAAAAGAAATTGGTATTTGCGTGTTGCGCGAGGTGCAAGCACCTCGCGAGCTTGTGAAAAAAAAAAAAAAAAAAAAAAAAAAGAGGGGGGGGGGGGTGATGGGGGGGGGGGGTTGCACAAGTATTTCGACTAAAGCATTGCCCCTCTAAATGAATCTGAAAAAAAAAATGTTCCAAGTCTCTTAGATTCCGAGATCCGCCTAAAGGGGGGGAGAAGGGGGGCGGGGGGGGGGACTTTGAAAAATGGTTTTTACTTTACCGAGCCTCCTCTATACGAATCCGTAAAAAACAAAAAATACGGGTCTCGTAGTTTCCGAGATACGATAGGGAGGGGGGGAGAAGGGGGGGGAAAATGGGAGGTTTGGCACTTTTCCCGTAGGTTTGAGAGTTACTTGTTTACGAATCTGTCAAAATATACCCACCTCCCCATCCACCATCTGGGAGAACAATTATGTCAATGAGTGAGTCAGTGAGTGGTAATCTAGCTTTATATAGTATAACTAGTATTTGCGTGTTGCGCGAGGTGCAAGCACCTCGCGTGCTTGTGAAAAAAAAAAAAAAAGGCGGGGGTTGATGGAGGGGTTTAGTATTTGCGTGTTGCGCGAGGTGCAAGCACCTCGCGAGCTTGTGAAAAAAAAATAAAAAAAAAAAGAGGGGGGGGGGGTGATGGGGGGGGGGTTGCACAAGTATTTCGACTTAAGCATTGCCCCTCTAAATGAATCTGAAAAAAAAAATGTTCCAAGTCTCTTAGATTCCGAGATCCGCCTAAAGGGGGGGAGAAGGGGGGCGGGGAGGGGGGACTTTGAAAAATGGTTTTTACTTTACCGAGCCTCCTCTATACGAATCCGTAAAAAGAAAAAATACGGGTCTCGTAGTTTCCGAGATACGATAGGGGGGGGGGGAGAAGGGGGGGGGAAAGGGGGGGTTTGGCACTTTTCCCGTAGGTTTGAGAGTTACTTGTTTACGAATCTGTCAAAATATACCCACCTCCCCATCCACCATCTGGGAGAACAATTCTGTCAGTGAGTCAGTGAGTGGTAATTTAGCTTTATATAGTATAACTAGTATTTGCGTGTTGCGCGAGGTGCAAGCACCTCGCGTGCTTGTGAATAAAACTAAAGCATTGCCCCTCTAAATCAAGTAATTGCGTGTTGCGCGAGGTGCAAGCACCTCGCGAGCTTGTGAAAAAAAAAAAAAAAAGAGGGGGGGGGTGATGGGGGGGGGGGGGTGCACAAGTATTTCGACTAAAGCATTGCCCCTCTAAATGAATCTGAAAAAAAAAATGTTCCAAGTCTCTTAGATTCCGAGATCTGCCTAAAGGGGGGGAGAAGGGGGGCGGGGGGGGGACTTTGAAAAATGGTTTTTACTTTACCGAGCCTCCTCTATACGAATCCGTAAAAAGAAAAAAATACGGGTCTCGTAGTTTCCGAGATACGATAGGGGGGGGGGAGAAGGGGGCGGAAAAGGGGGGGTTTGGCACTTTTCCCGTAGGTTTGAGAGTTACTTGTTTACGAATCTGTCAAAATATACCCACCTCCCCATCCACCATCTGGGAGAACAATTATGTCAATGAGTGAGTCAGTGAGTGGTAATCTAGCTTTATATAATATAACTAGTATTTGCGTGTTGCGCGAGGTGCAAGCACCTCGCGTGCTTGTGAAAAAAAAAAAAAAGTAATCACCTCGCGAGCTTGTGAAAACAAAAAAAAAAAAAAAAAGAGGGGGGGGGTGATGGGGGGGGTTTGCAGAAGTATTTTGACTAAAGCATTGCTCTTCTAAATGAATCTGAAAAAAAAAATGTTCCAAGTCTCTTAGATTCCGAGATCCGCCTAAAGGGGGGAGAAGGGGGGCGGGGGGGGGGACTTTGAAAAATGGTTTTTACTTTACCGAGCCTCCTCTATACGAATCCGTAAAAAGAAAAAATACGGGTCTCGTAGTTTCCGAGATACGATAGGGGGGGGAGAAGGGGGGGGAAAAGGGGAGGTTTGGCACTTTTCCCGTAGGTTTGAGGTCAGTGAGTCAGTGAGGTCAGTGAGTCAGTGAGTGGTAATTTAGCTTTATATAATATAATATAATAACTAGTATTTGCGTGTTGCGCGAGGTGCAAGCACCTCGCGTGCTTGTGAAAAAAACTAAAGCATTGCCCCTCTAAATCAAGTATTTGCGTGTTGCGCGAGGTGCAAGCACCTCGCGTGCTTGTGAAAAAAAAAAAAAAAGAGGGTGGGGGTGATGGGGGGGGGGGGTTGCACAAGTATTTCGACTAAAGCATTGCCCCTCTAAATGAATCTGAAAAAAAAAATGTTCCAAGTCTCTTAGATTCCGAGATCCGCCTAAAGGGGGGGAGAAGGGGGGCGGGGGGGGGGACTTTGAAAAATGGTTTATACTTTACCGAGCCTCCTCTATACGAATCCGTAAAAAGAAAAAAATACGGGTCTCGTAGTTTCCGAGATACGATAGGGGGGGGGAAAAGGGGAGGTTTGGCACTTTTCCCGTAGGTTTGAGAGTTACTTGTTTACGAATCTGTCAAAATATACCCACCTCCCCATCCACCATCTGGGAGAACAATTATGTCAATGAGTGAGTGAGTCAGTCAGTGAGTGGTAATTTAGCTTTATATAGTATAATAACTAGTATTTGCGTGTTGCGCGAGGTGCAAGCACCTCGCGTGCTTTTTATTAAAAAAAAAATGGCGGGGTGATGGGGGGGGTTTAGTATTTGGGTGTTGCGCGAGGTGCAAGCACCTCGCGAGCTTGTGAAAAAAAAAAAAAAAAGGGGGGGGGGTGATGGGGGGGGGGTTGCACAAGTATTTCGACTAAAGCATTGCCCCTCTAAATGAATCTGAAAAAAAAAATGTTCCAAGTCTCTTAGATTCCGAGATCCGCCTAAAGGGGGGGGAGAAGGGGGGCGGGGGGGGGACTTTGAAAAATGGTTTTTACTTTACCGAGCCTCCTCTATACGAATCCGTAAAAAGAAAAAAATACGGGTCTCGTAGTTTCCGAGATACGATAGAGGGGGGGGAGAAGGTGGGGGAAAAGGGGAGGTTTGGCACTTTTCCCGTAGGTTTGAGAGTTACTTGTTTACGAATCTGTCAAAATATACCCACCTCCCCATCCACCATCTGGGAGAACAATTATGTCAATGAGTGAGTCAGTGAGTGGTAATCTAGCTTTATATAATATAACTAGTATTTGCGTGTTGCGCGAGGTGCAAGCACCTCGCGTGCTTGTGAAAAAAAAAAAAAAGTAAGCACCTCGCGAGCTTGTGAAAACAAAAAAAAAAAAAAAAAGAGGGGGGGGGTGATGGGGGGGTTTGCAGAAGTATTTTGACTAAAGCATTGCTCTTCTAAATGAATCTGAAAAAAAAAAATGTTCCAAGTCTCTTAGATTCCGAGATCCGCCTAAAGGGGGGAGAAGGAGGGCGGGGGGGGGGGACTTTGAAAAATGGTTTATACTTTACCGAGCCTCCTCTATACGAATCCGTAAAAAGAAAAAAATACGGGTCTCGTAGTTTCCGAGATACGATAGGGGGGGGGAAAAGGGGAGGTTTGGCACTTTTCCCGTAGGTTTGAGAGTTACTTGTTTACGAATCTGTCAAAATATACCCACCTCCCCATCCACCATCTGGGAGAACAATTATGTCAATGAGTGAGTGAGTCAGTCAGTGAGTGGTAATTTAGCTTTATATAGTATAATAACTAGTATTTGCGTGTTGCGCGAGGTGCAAGCACCTCGCGTGCTTTTTATTAAAAAAAAAATGGCGGGGTGATGGGGGGGGTTTAGTATTTGGGTGTTGCGCGAGGTGCAAGCACCTCGCGAGCTTGTGAAAAAAAAAAAAAAAAGGGGGGGGGTGATGGGGGGGGGGTTGCACAAGTATTTCGACTAAAGCATTGCCCCTCTAAATGAATCTGAAAAAAAAAATGTTCCAAGTCTCTTAGATTCCGAGATCCGCCTAAAGGGGGGGGAGAAGGGGGGCGGGGGGGGGACTTTGAAAAATGGTTTTTACTTTACCCAGCCTCCTCTATACGAATCCGTAAAAAGAAAAAAATACGGGTCTCGTAGTTTCCGAGATACGATAGAGGGGGGGGAGAAGGTGGGGGAAAAGGGGAGGTTTGGCACTTTTCCCGTAGGTTTGAGAGTTACTTGTTTACGAATCTGTCAAAATATACCCACCTCCCCATCCACCATCTGGGAGAACAATTATGTCAATGAGTGAGTCAGTGAGTGGTAATTTAGCTTTATATAATATAACTAGTATTTGCGTGTTGCGCGAGGTGCAAGCACCTCGCGTGCTTGTGAAAAAAAAAAAAAAAAAAAGGGGGGGGGTGATGGGGGGGTTTAGTATTTGCGTGTTGCGCGAGGTGCAAGCACCTCGCGAGCTTGTGAAAAAAAAAAAAAAAAAAAAAAGGGGGGGGGGGTGATGGGGGGGGGTTGCACAAGTATTTCGACTAAAGCATTGCCCCTCTAAATGAATCTGAAAAAAAAAATGTTCCAAGTCTCTTAGATTCCGAGATCCGCCTAAAGGGGGGGAGAAGGGGGGCGGGGAGGGGGGACTTTGAAAAATGGTTTTTACTTTACCGAGCCTCCTCTATACGAATCCGTAAAAAAAAAAATACGGGTCTCGTAGTTTCCGAGATACGATAGGGAGGGGGGAGAAGGGGGGGGAAAAGGGGAGGTTTGGCACTTTTCCCGTAGGTTTCAGAGTTACTTGTTTACGAATCTGTCAAAATATACCCACCTCCCCATCCACCATCTGGGAGAACAATTATGTCAGTGAGTCAGTGAGTGGTAATTTAGCTTTATATAGTATAACTAGTATTTGCGTGTTGCGCGAGGTGCAAGCACCTCGCGTGCTTGTGAAAAAAACTAAAGCATTGCCCCTCTAAATCAAGTATTTGCGTGTTGCGCGAGGTGCAAGCACCTCGCGTGCTTGTGAAAAAAAAAAAAATGGGTGGGTTGATGGGGGGGGTTTAGTATTTGCGTGTTGCGCGAGGTGCAAGCACCTCGCGTGCTTGTGGTGTGAATCTGAAAAAAAAAAAGGGGGGGAGATGGGGGGGGGGGGTTTGCACAATTATTTGGACTAAAGCATTGCCCCTCTAAATGAATCTGAAAAAAAAAATGTTCCAAGTCTCTTAATTTTCGAGATCCGCCTAAAGGGAGGGGAGAAGGGGGGCGGGGGGGGGACTTTGAAAAATGGTTTTTACTTTACCGAGCCTCCTCTATACGAATCCGTAAAAAAAAAAAATACGGGTCTCGTAGTTTCCGAGATACGATAGGGAGGGGGGAGAAGGGGGGGGAAAAGGGGAGGTTTGGCACTTTTCCCGTAGGTTTCAGAGTTACTTGTTTACGAATCTGTCAAAATATACCCACCTCCCCATCCACCATCTGGGAGAACAATTATGTCAGTGAGTCAGTGAGTGGTAATTTAGCTTTATATAGTATAATAAGTACACTGGTCACAGATCATACAAACACAAGAGATATGGCAAGGGGGTGTGGCACTTGCGAACTCATTAAGGCGCAAAGCGCCTCGATGCCAGTTTCGGCCATTAGTCAAATGTCAACTTGCGACGTCTTCACTGCTTATGATTTTTGACAAAATGACGCGTTGTTCAGTGCTTGTTTGCAAAAATAACAGCTGTATTGTGAATTACATCAAAGATGGCATCTTATTTCACACGTGAGTAGGTACTAAAATAATATTGTTTTTCTTATTGAATTCGCTGAATACCACTACCTACCTGAATACGATGAAGTACCAAAAGCAATTAATTTCATTAAGAACAAAAACCATTGATTGTTTAGTACACATCGACCAATAAAGTGGCAGGTGTAATAGCGCAATGAATAAGTGTTTTACTGATATCCTCACTCATACGATTTTTTCGTAAAGCGGCCGCTGCCGGCTTTTGTTGGTTAGTGATGTCACTACACGTTTGTGGTTGTCGATATTTTAGATGTTCCTACTTACTACGAATGATTACACAAGGGAATAAAATTTTACTTTTTTGTTGTATGGAATTTTATGCCTGCATCATTGATATTATTATAATTCATACCTTGCTTTTATTTTAACATTTTAGCTATCCGAAGGCTCCAAAAATAAAAGAAAAGTGGATAACTGCGTAACATTCTATTATATATCTATCTTTATATTATATATCTTTGTGGCAAATTTCATCCAGATCTGTTCAGCCGTTCTGGCGTGATTGAGATCCATCCAAACTTTTGCATTTACAATAGTAGTAAGATAAATGATTGTGATTTTGAGCATGTCCTGACACACACACTTTAAGAGTAATTTCTGTTTCCCCCATACGTGATCAATGCAAAAGTTTTTGATCATAATTTGAATATTAAATAATTAGAATTCTAGAGACTTATATCGTCCGTATCCATAATTTAATGATATTACCACATTCATGAGCGAAATTAAAACAATGTTTCAAGAATTCACTGAGCAACAGGAAGTAAAGTATAATACTCTTCTTGCTACAGTAACAGAGATAAAAGAACATAACTGTGAACTCCAAAAGACCATACTTTTTGTGTCTGAGGAGTACGACGAGATGAAAGTGAAACTCCGTAAGCTTGAGACTGAAAATGTTGATAAAATGGCCTATATACAGAGCCTGGAAGAAAAAGTAGAGAATTTCGATGTATTTAGCAAGTCGTCGTGTATTGAAATAAGGAATATCCCAGAAAAAAAAGGAGAAAGCAAATCGTCTCTTTCTGATATTGTTATGAGTACCGGCAAAACTCTAGATATTGTCATTCAAAAGTCAGAAATACGAGATATCTACCACCTGAAGCCCAAAATTCGCTCAAATAACAATGTCAATACTGTAGTGGTTGATCTAACTACGATAATTAAGAAAGATTATATTCTACAGGCTTACAAGACCTACAATAAAAGCCACAAAGACAAAAGATTAACCACTACTGATATAGGGCTCGATGGCCCTTCAAACTCTATTTTTATGTCTGAACATGTCTGACATATATGAAAAAGAAGTTATTTTTCCTCGCTAGAGATTTTGCTACGACTAATAACCTACAATATTGCTGGACTTCTTATGGCATTCATTCGCAAGCAAGAGGGCCAACCCGCTACGAGAATCAATACAGAATCAGACTTGATTAAATTAAAAGACGCTATATGACTATTGCTGCTGGTCTATATATCTGTTAAACGAGGCCATCAAAATCACTTTGTCTCTCTTATCCAATGTTGCGTGTCTCTTTTATATCGTCCCCGTAGTTGGAAAATTAAACAACTCTGATTTTGTAGTTCTGAGATAAACGCGATTTAGTGACTTTTTTTCAGTTAATGTACATTTGTTAAAAAATGTGAGACAATTTTTGTGTCGGTAATTTGATATTTTGTGGACTTGATTACCTTTTACATTATGCTTTAACAAACTGAACTATATCTTTAACTGTAACTAAATAACACATAAAAAATCAAGTTGTTTAATTTTGCCACAACTGTTATTTATAATGTACTACAATTATCTACTTATTTCGGCTATTTATTTAGTTTTCCTACAAGCTAAATACATTTGGTAGAGTAAGATTTGGTGAAATAAATGCAGTTATTGAATTTATATAACTCGAAATGTTTTGAAATCTAAAATTTAGTGGCTTTGTACGTTATTATTACTTCGATATTTTTTTAACTATTATTGGTCTCATATAAAATAAAAGTTGTTTTATGATATTAATAAAGTTATATTCAGGAAGAAATAGAAAAAAACAATAAAATTTAGAAAAAGTGTCTTGTAATCAGATACTTATCTTACCACAAACTTAAAAAAATAAACAAAATTACACCAATTATAACAAGTGGAAACATATTAACTTAAAGTATTCTTTCAAATCAAAACAGAAAATAATTTGAACCCAAAAATAACATTATGGCTCCAAAATCAGACCTAATTATAAAAGACGTACTTAAGTAGTTAGTAAACAAACTATGAAAACTTAAAATAAGTATCAATTAGAACTAAAAAACATAAGTTTGTATCAAATCAAAACATAATTAAAACAGTACTATAATCCTATTCTGTGTTAAAACTCAAAAAATTAAAATTGTTTGCAACTAAGCCATAGGTCAGTACTCAACTAAAGAAATGAACACCAAAACAAAGGTACAGCAATCATTATAAAACTTTCAAACGACTCAATTCAATTTAAGGTAAGTAAAACACAACTTAAATAAAACTCAAAAAATAATATGACACTAATCAGGTACATTGAGTACACCAATCAACAACTTATTCTAATATCAATTTACTTAGAACTAAAAATACTTTCATAACAAAAAAAACATAATTTAAATTCAAAACAATTGAAATGGCTGTACCTAATCAATACTTAAATGTAAACTTGTAAAAAAGACATAAATATAGGACCCATTCATTCAAACACAGCGTAAATCCCTTCAAAGTTAGAGTGAACAGGCTCCTTCTGGGTAAGCTCGCTCCATCGTAGACTTTGCCTCTGTCATCTCTGACCAAGACTAGAGTCAAAAGCAAACACATCACAAAAAAAAGTATAATTTAAAATTAAATAACAAATTTATTAAAAAACATGACTCTAAAAATAAACATTACGTTAATTTAACAATGTAAAAACCCTATTGTAAAATCATTTTACTCATGCTGTTAGGGTTTAAAAGTTTAGTATAGTTTTCAGCAATATGTAGAGCAAGGGGCCAAAATAAGCTTACTCATCAACTTCAGATGAATCAGTAGAGCGTGGTGGACCCTGGTCTTCGTTTGAACATGGTAAACTTTCGTACCAGCCATGAAGCTCTTTAGGAGTTATATTTTTCTTACAGAGCTGTAAAAGGTCTTTCTTTTTTTGTTTTGTTATAGGAAGACATTGTTTATATGCCCGGGGAAGATCTTCAGTATTTATAGTTGGCATTTCAGAGTTTGGAGTTCTCCTAGTCGGTCTCCCTGGTTTACAAAGAGTATTTAGTAAGTTATATGGCCCATCGTAATCGTATCTGTATTTAATAAAACCAGGTAATTCTTTTTCAAATCTAAGACATTTTATTTTCAACCAGCACACTTTCTCCCCATTCTCCGCTATAGTTTTGCTTTTAATTATTTTCGAAGCAAGTGCTTTTACATCAATCATGTCTTGATATGATAATTCAGTTACATTATATGGAGTTACATTTTTATTTTGTCTTTTTGATCTTGCCCGTAGCATAATTCCCTTCCAATCTATTATAGAATACGTGTCTGTGTACCTTTTTTCTTTTTCTATGGCACTATGCATTGAATCTACTTCCATAAAACTATGACCACTTTCTAGATACTTCTGTTCTAATACTTCGATTGTCTCATGCGTATGTACTAAGTACAATAAAAATGCTGCTATGTACTGATTTTGGTTTTGTCCCGAGCACGTGTCGGAATAAATGATGACATGCGTTAAAACCTCGGGAAGATTCTTAATCCATAAATGAATAGCAGATGCTATTTCAACACTGCCTCTTTTGCCGTTTATTTCCGTCCAGATCATACAGTGAGCGTCTTTCTGTGGAGGCTTAAACTCATAAATAGATTAAATTTATATAAATTTAATTTTCTGGAATAATACATTAGACTATCTGCAGTCGATGGAACCTGCAGTAGATTTTGCAAGTCCAATGTGACACATAAATATGATTCATCTTCTCCCGACTTCTTTTTATCCAGCTCTTTAGATCTATAAGATGCCTCTTTTCGCTCTATATGTTGAGTATACTCATTTTGAATATTTATATTAGTTTTATCTTTTTTGTAATTGTTACAAATGCTACATTGATCCTTCTTGGGGTGATAGAACGCTAAATTGTATTCTGTACCAAACACTTTCTTATAAATGTTTAATTTTACTGGCACTTTATTGCTTACTTTCATTTTCTGCACATTTTTGATATTGACAAGGTAGGTTCTAAGTATTTCCTGGTTGTTTTTTTTCTACAGTAATGGGAATCAATTACAGGAAAACTTTCAATGTGATTTTTTACCTCTTGTATCTGTTCTCCAGGAGTTTTGTTTGCAGGCGCTTGTCTGCCACGATTATCCATTTTTGTAAATACACCATGATCATCCACATGTTTTACTGCAGTTTCGATTGGACCAGTAGAAATAAATGCAAAGAGTGGACATAAAATAGTTCTTGCATACTCGTTCAGATACAGTCTTATTTTTATAGAAACCGTATTCTCTGCTAGAACTTCTTTGTTTTTCGATCGGTACAGATTTTCTTGTAGTCTGCACTGGCTTAATGATGATGCGCTTAAGCAAAAACTCTTTTTGCAGCTTAAAATCTTGTATAGACCAAAGGATTTGCAAAGTTTCTCACGCTCGTTTTGTGTAAACTTTTCTGTGCATTTCTGGCGACAATTTTGGCTGCATTTAGGACTTTTAGGTAAAATTTACCTAAAAGGCCTAAATGCAGCCAAAATTGTTTTTGCTTAAGCGCATCATCATTAAGCCAGTGCAGACTACAAAAAAATCTGTACTGATCGAAAAACAAAGAAGTTCTAGCAGAGAATACGGTTTCTATAAAAATAAGACTGTATCTGAACGAGTATGCAAGAACTATTTTATGTCCACTCTTTGCATTTATTTCTACTGGTCCAATCGAAACTGCAGTAAAACATGTGGATGATCATGGTGTATTTACAAAAATGGATAATCGTGGCAGACAAGCGCCTGCAAACAAAACTCCTGGAGAACAGATACAAGAGGTAAAAAATCACATTGAAAGTTTTCCTGTAATTGATTCCCATTACTGTAGAAAAAAAACAACCAGGAAATACTTAGAACCTACCTTGTCAATATCAAAAATGTATGATTTGTATGTGCAGAAAATGAAAGAAAGAAAACAGTTTCCATTTATTATTACTTGTATTAGTATAAAATATTCTATAATATGACGTAATAAAATATTTTAAGTCAGTATATCAACGTACAAGAACTTTTGTCTGCACCATCATCATCGGTTTCACATTTTTATGATGCTTTGCTATCAATTTGTTTTATAACTTTTATTGGAATTTCATAATCATTGCAGCATTTTTCTTCGAATATTAAACCACAGCGTGTTTTTAATATTGCAGTTAAAATATTCAACTTCATTCTGTTCCTCTGCTTGTTTTTTATTACATTCATACTGCTAAATAGTCTCTCAACATCGGCATTAGAATTAGGTAGTTTAAAGAGAGTAATCGCAAAAGTCGCTCATTCCTCAAACTAGAGTCACCTTGAGCATCTTTGAAATGCAATACTTCATTCCAAATTGTTTTTGTATCTTCAAAAGTAAATTAAGTACATTAATGAAGTAAAAATAATATATTTCGTAAAGTTTTAGTGGCTTAGTAGTTGAGTAATAGCACTTTCAGTAATTGAAACTGAATTCTACTTGACCACTAGAAAAAACCACCAGCCACTAAAAGCAATATTTCGCCACTAACAGGTCGAAACCACCAGTTTTAGTGGAAAATCCACTAACACTTTACGCACGACACGCGAGCGATGCATCAAACCGCACCCGCTCACCCCCGCGGTCTCCATCGTCGTTCCCGATCAGAATATTTCGCGCCAAATTCTCTTACAAATTTAATGATAACTTTCCTCAGGTGCATTTTGTTTTATGGCAATTATAAACAACTTAATTTATTTAATTTTATTTGCCTAGTATCTTATAATTAATCATTATCTAGTTGTAGAAGAAATAGATAACATCAAGTATTTATAAATTAAGTACGTTATATCTGAATTCTGAATAGCAGAATTAAATAAATAGAGTTATTTAGTTTTCCTAGAACTTAGTTAGTTTTGTGAAAGAATTTTGAAGTTGAGGAAAAATTCAACAACTCATGTTATTTAATTTATTTGACATTCAACTTAACATTACCACAGTTATTGATTTATTTACTGAGTTATTTATTTTTCCTTTAAACAAATAGTGTTTGTCTGAAGATATTTATTATTCCATCTCTCCGATAAAAATGGCTATGTTTTTGGAACGGAATAAGATACGAAAACGCCGGTAAGGCTCAAATATGCGGCATGTTTTAGGTGTTTTGAAAATAAGGAAAAGTCAATATCGCCAAAATCGGACTTATTTAATTATCCAACTACGGGGACGATATTTTGTATTAATAGTTATAAATCTACTTTATTTTGCTGGAACTATCCGTTATGTAATACACATGTTAAGTCAAATTCATTCTGAAAAACACGTCACACATTTCACTCTATACCGTACATTTAATACACCGCAATTCCAATATCACCATACACAAATACATAACACAAAACAAGAGTTAACTGAAGTAAGTACCAGTTTGTTAATATATTCTTTTATCTCGCAGTTTATGGTTCTCACCCTCATCCAAAAAAAAATCTGTCAGCCCGTTCTCTTCTCATATGAATATATCTCTCCTATTACAGGTCCTACTATCCCTTTACAGTAACATTCGATAAAATAAATGAACTATCCTCAGATATCGATAATGTAACTATTTCGAAGACATTTACATGTGACATTGATAATTGTAACAAACTAATTCCGCATTCCCAATCTAAGCGCTTACTTGTTCTCACACAGAACATTCGATGTATTAACTGTAATATGCCAGGCTTAGAACTTATGCTGACCCGACTTAAAATTGAATGCGACGTACTGGTTCTAACGGAATGCTGGATTTCTACTACTTCAGTCATACCCAAACTACCAGGCTATTGTTTCTCTGCTACAAAAAATAATAGTAGACAAAATGATGGAGTAGTTGTCTATTTCAAAGACAACCTTAATTTCACAACACAAGAGCCGCAGTTTGAAGATGGAAACTGTTTGCTAATTTTATGTGATCAACACACTGCAATTATTTGCATCTATCGCTCACCTTCGGTCAAAAATATTGACTCATTCCTTGTATCGTTACATAATATCCTCTTAAAAGTTTCAGCTTTCAAAAATGTGTTGATAGTCGGTGATATTAATATTCCTATAAATCTTAATAAAATTGACTCTTCTGGTGAACGTTATTTAACTCTAACTGCATCTCATGGACTGCTACCAGCCCACACAAATATAACACGCGAAGCCAGTGGAATATGTTTCGACCACGTACTGATTAAGTCGCAGTTACCCATGCTCACAATTATTCTCCGTACTAACCTGACTGATCACTATCCCGTATTAACATGCATTGATTTCGTAAGACCTCGCTATTTTGCAAACTATAGCAAAAATTGACATAGAAACATTAAAATTAGCTATATCAGCTATTGTCCTAAGCCCCATTTACTCATCTTGTGATCCTTCGTTTGCAATAAATTACCTAATTACCAATATTCAAGCAGTTTTAGAGGAAAATACAAAAATTATAACACTATCAAGGCGTAAAAAAATCATCAAGCCTTGGATAACGCACGGACTATTACGCTGTATAAAAAATAGAGATAAGCTGCATAATTAATCCTGAATGTCGCCAGAAAATGATGTTTTGAGAATAACATACGTGCGTTACAGAAATTATTGCAACATTATTCTTAAAAAAGTGAAACGGGCTTATGAAAAATCTCTAATCGAAGTAGTTAAAAATGACCCCAAAACCTTATGGCAGACCATCAAAACAATTACCAATACTACTAAGGACAAAAATACTTCTGAAGAGCTCTTAAAACTATACTCCACTCCTGATTTATCGGTCAATGAGATCAACCACTACTTTGTCAACGTAGGCAGGAAATTAGCTGAGGACTGTATTCTATCTCACCAGATTCAAACACCTAGATCGGTTGATGATATTTTATCGGCCAATTTCTCTCAGTGTGACTCACTTGTGATGGAGAGCGTGTCTGAAGGTGAGATCGAACGCCTTATTCTTGGCTTGAAAGCTGATTCTGCTGTAGGATGGGACAAAATCTCAAACAAAATCCTAAAGCATAATATAAATGCCCTTGTTCCCCCTCTTACATTTATTTTTAATGCTTGTCTTGACAGCGGCATCTTTCCCGACCATCTGAAGAAGTCTGAAGTGCGTCCTATACATAAGGATGGTGACAGAAATCGTATTAGTAATTATAGACCAATATCAATCTTGCCCGCGCTATCGAAGTTATTAGAAAAAATATTAAATAATAGACTAAAATACTATCTTGAACAAAATAATTTATTGTCAAATAAACAATTCGGCTTCCGCAGAGGAAAATCTACTGAAAGGGCAGTGCATATGCTTACTAACTACATCAGTACAAACCTGGATAAAGGAAAAAAAATGCCTGTCCATTTTCCTTGACCTGAGTAAAGCCTTTGTTACGATTTTTGTCTCGATCCTTATACATAAGCTTGAAAGACTTGGGGTTAGGGGCACTCAGCTTAAACTCATCGAGAGCTATCTCACTGGGCGAAAACAATGTGTACGAGTCGGTAATTACACCAGTGATGACCTTGCAGTCGACTATGGGGTACCACAGGGCAGTATTTTAGGCCCAACTCTATTTCTCGTCTACATTAACGATTTATGTAACCTCGAGCTACCCCAAGGCAAGATCATCTCCTACGCAGACAACACTGTTCTCTCCTTCTGCGCCAATAGTTGGAATGAGGTCTTTAGTACTGCTCAAAAGGGTTACGATGTGGTAAGAAAATGGCTTCGTGACAATATTTTGACGTTAAATGCAGATAAGACAAAATACATAGCTTTCAGTATCCGTCAACTCGCTGGAACTAATTACAATAATTACCACATTGTATCACATAACTGTGCTGCCGGTGTGAGTTGCACATGCACATCACTGGAACGTGTAAATAGTATAAAGTACTTAGGCATCACAATAGACAGCCACCTTAACTTTAAAGATCATATTAAACACCTTTGTGCTCGTGTACGTAAACTGATCTAAATCTAAAATCCTCAGACATGTTGCTGACTCAATTCTGTTGAAGCAAATCTATCTTTCGATATGCCAGTCTATCATTACGTACTGCATAACATGCTGGGGAGGAGCTGCGAAAACCACGTTAAAGAATCTTGAAATAGCCCAACGCGCAGTTTTGAAGATAATCACTTTCAGGCCTATCCTCTATCCCACTGCAGAGCTTTACCAATTATGTCAAGTCCTAACCGTACGCCAATTGTTTATACAAAGTATTTTACTTAAACAGCACGTAGATCCCACATATGATTTAAACATTGCTTCAAAACGCAGAAACCATACAGTATGTGTCCGTAAACATTTTCCAATGACTACATTTATTAAAAGGTTTTATGTTTTCATTGCTCCATACGTGTATAATAAAATAAATAACATTGATAAATGATAAATGATAAATGATCTTTATTTTGCAAATTGGTTATTAAATAACTCTTTTACACGTCATTTTTTCCTTAAATATTAACTAGATGAGGCCGGTGTTTCCTAACTGACTACCCTGAGAAGAAACACCGAAACAAACTCAGGGGTCCGTCTCTTTTAAAGTCCATACAATCTACACTGAAATAATTATATGGGAACCTTGTAGGTTTCAGTCTGAGGCGGTCTTTTGAAGAAAGATGCTCACAGATTTGAGTGGGCCTGTCCATACAGTGCAAGCATTTGTCAAATGACGTATAGCTCAACTTAGAACAAGGAGCTTAACGATTTGACGAACAATACCAAGGTAAGGACCTTTAGGTAGGCCGCAAAAAGCACTCAAACTGCCAGACAATTTATTATGTTTAACTCGAATAAATAAAAAAAAAAAAAAACCTACATAGTGCACATATTCACAATCGTTTATGAGGATTATGTAGATTAGTCTGAAATGGCCTTTTGAGGAAAGACCAAACAGATTTGAGTAGACCCGTCCCGTCAGTGCAAGCCTTTGTCAGTTAGTCTGTAAGCTCAACTTTGGACTACTAAGGAGCTCAACGACCTGACGAACAATGCCAAAGACGGTACATTTGAGTAGGTCACTAAAATACTCAAACTGTCAGACAAAGCCGTAATAAAGAGAGAGAAAAAAAATGTAAATGGAAATAAAAAAAAAAAAGAATACCACATAATCCTCGCATTTAAGTACATATATAAGTAAATATTAAAAAAAAATACATATATTATACTTTACAAAGTAAATATTCATGTCAAAATAAAATAAAATATTATACTTTAAAAAGTAAATATCCATGTCAAAATCAATATTAAAAAAACAAAAAAAAAATGTCAATTTGTATAAAAAAAATAAAATACAAGAAATTGTGATTGTAAACAACACTAGTGCTCCCTGTATATCATTGGAGCAGCTCAATCCCAAGCCTTTTTATCCTCAACATAGTCTTTAACTGTGTAAAAAGCCTTCCGGCAAAGCTTGCGTCTTATGACTAATTTAAATTTGTTGAGGCTCAGTTCTTGCAAATGGCAAGGTAGTTTATTATAAAAAAGTATGCACTGGCATTTAAAAGAACCACCTATTTTCTTGAGCCTTGTTTTTGGAATGACAAAGTTGTGTTTATTTCTAGTATTTACGTTATGGATATCACTGTGTTTTTTAAAGAGATTAATATTTTTATGTGCATACAAGAGATTCTCATAAATATACTGAGAAGGCACAGTCATTATATTAATCTCTTTAAATTTATCTCTGAGGGAGTGCCGTGGACTTAATTTATAAATAGCACGAAAGGCTCTTTTTTGTAACACAAATATTGTATTTATATCGGCGGAATATATATACAATATATATAAATGAATAATATATACACAAATATTGTATATATATTATTAAAATTTATTCATTAAATAAGTCAAACTGCAAGAGAAAAGTTCAGGAATATTTATTAGGCGTCTCATATGAGGAAACTGAAAATATTCTCAATATTCCGGTTTAGTTTTACACATTACCCACGTTACTTACTACTTTTAAACAAATATCACACACACACCCACACACTAACACGCACACACAAACACAAACGCATACACACGCACCATCACTTTCACACCACCTAGCTGTGCACTATACACATACATTCAATTACCGTACACAATCACACACCAAAAGCACAAAATGGCAAGTAACATTATTGTTTAGTTTTTTTTTAAGGCTTGTTGTACTCAATTGTGTATTTATTAAGAGGGAATAAGCTGTATTCCGAGATACAGGTTACCACCTAGTTCGGATGCAGAGGTTCTCAAAAATCATGAAGTACCATTAGGCGCTGTATCTGTATAATAAGACTGTAAACTACTTTGTGATTTTGTATGAAACATTTTTTAGTGAAATAAATTTATTATTATTTATTATTATTATTATTTATCAGATATCCGTTAAAATATAAAGATTTGAAATTAACTGATTAGTGCTATTACTGAAGTTATACACAGATATAGATATATTGTAGTATTGTATTTTATAGCCTCCATCTAGATCATAATTGTGTTGTTTACAATGACATAATTTTAATAAATTTAGTTATTTAATATTCCAATTATAATCACACTTCACTTGTTTAGAGTGGCAAGTACGACGGGAACTCCAGAATAGTTTTATTTTCACCGACTATAAAATCTTTTAAAAAAGATTCGATATTAAAGGATTTAAAAAATATCGATAAAATACCTATCCATCCTAGGAAAGGAATTTTATCGATATTTTTCTACGATTACAATCACGTACAACTTAACATCACTATTTGCGATACGCATGTGTGTTTATTCTCGAGTCCATAGGTACAGGTACAAGAGCCACTCCCTGTTTGCATGTATTCTATTAGTGAATTTTTAGGGTTCCGTAGCCGAATGGCAAAAAACGGAACCCTTATGGTTTCGACATGTCTGTCCGTCTGTCTGTCTGTCTGTCTGTCCGTCCGTCCATATGTCACAGCCATTTTATTCCGAAACTATTAGGACTATACATGTAAAACTTGGTAGGTAGATGTATTCTGTGAACCGCTTTCCGATTTTAAGAGAAAATTTAAAAAATATTTAAAATAAAGGGGCTCCCCATACATGGAACTGAAACTGATAATATTTTTTTTCATGAAACCTATACGTGTGTGGTATCTATAGACAGGTCTTTGAAAATGACATTAAGGTTTTTAGAATGACTTTTTCATAAAGTTAATTTTTTCGAAGATATACGCTTCCAAAATGGAAATGTGTGTGTCCCCCCTCTAACTTCTATAATAATGAAGTGAAAAATCTAAAAAAAACCATATATTGTAGATCTTAATGTAAACTTTCAACCAAAATTGGTTTGAACGAGAGCGAGTCAGGAGTTTTTGAGATACAGTATATTTTCTAAAACCGCAAATATAACTTTGTAATTCATACAAATACTATGAAAAACAAAGTTATTTGGCGTAGTTGTAAAAATTGTAAATAAGCTAGTTTACTAGCTTATTTACAGTAGCTTACTTACTAGTTTATTAGCTAGTGTACCAGTGTACTTTATGGTACATGATTTTATTTCTTCTGTTCTCCTCTGTTCTGTTGTATTCTGATCCATTCTCTTATCTTTTCTAAAATGGTTAATTATAATAATGGCACATTTTCCATAATTGGGAGTATTCTAATAAACAGTCTGACTGGATGCAACTGAGTACCAATGTTTTACATAGAGCGACTACCTATCCAACCTCCACAGAAGAGTAGCTGGGTAACACGATACACTTTGACCAGACCGATGTCAGATTTACTAGCTCCTACTACTACTCATAACGACAGTCAAAGATCCCACCCACACGCACAAAACGTTTTGGAAATACTTTCATTGTGCGTACGGCTAAGGAGTGGATTTCCCCGCCGGAGTCTGTATTTCTTGATAGCTATAACCTGGGGGTGTTTAAGTCAAGAGTGAATAGGTTAGTTCTAGGTAAGCGTGCTCTATCTTCGACCACATCATCACTTACCATCAGGTGAGATGGTGGTCAAACGCGAGCCTATTAATATAAATAAAAAACAAAAATATTACAGCCGGAAGCAACGGCTTATCGTGATGTCTCGGTAGAGGCACGGTGGTATCCCACCGCCACGTTCCAAATTTCGGGCTACTACTGAGAATTTTTTTATAGAAAAACTCCTACTGCACTTTTACCCGACTTTTTTTTTTGGGATGGGAAAATCATCGAATGACTTCTTCCTCTCTGGGTCAAGCGAAAGGGTGTGTCAGATTTCTACTGACTATAAACCCACCCTGTTCCTTCGGCTGCCCTAAATTTCCGGGGCCACGGTAACTCGGTAGAACTTTCCCGCAAACCCCGGCAGGCTTTTACCCGACCTGGGAATCAAACACGTGAATTCATTTTCAGCAGTCGCACATACGACCACTTGACCAATGAGGCAGTGCATCATATATTATGTAAGTACATAAAAATGATTACAATATTCTCAGGATAAGATATGTCTGGACCCTAAGATCAACTTCCCGCGTACATTTCCTAAGCTTTGTACCATTACGGAGTACCCACAAGCTAGACTCAAATCTATTTTTACATCATCAAGATGTCAGCCCGCAGACGTGATCTGTTGTAAGGCCTCCCGCATAGCTGACAGATTCGTGAGCGGTTGTGACGAAAATTGCTGCGTTATCCACGACTGAGATGTTATTGTAATAGTAGTTCCTTGTTTTCCTGCTTCCCTAGTACTAATTTTATATACCTACTACTTATCTTCTCTGCCATAATATTATAAAGAGGAAAAGTTTGTTTGTTTGAACTCGCTAAACTTCAAAAGTACTGAATGGATTTACATGAAACTTGGTATAGAAGTAGCTAAAACTTGAGGTAGGTAGGCTACTTTTTACCCGAATACAAAAGAAGAATGTTATTTTTTTGTCGTGTTAAAGTCCACGAGAATGAAACCCCGTGCGACTGCAATTCTAAATAAAGAAAAAAAAAGACGAAAGACCAGACGGCATGTCTTTATTTACATGGAAGATGGGCGGGCCCTTAGTGTGGGACGCAACCTGCGTCGACACTCTTGCGCCATCCCATCTTCCTAGCTCGTCTCACTGTGCTGGCGCTGCCGCTGCGGCTGCAGGGAACCTCAAGCGGCGGAAATATAATAACCTCGTTGGTTGGTATATTTTTGATCCGTTTGGGGTTGAAACCCTGGGATCGTCGGGTTCGAGTGCTCACAAATTATTTAAAGACCTTTCCAGACGCCTAGTCGACACTTCGCGTGACTCAAGGGCTGGCTCTTACCTTGAAAAACTTTTTACCAAAAAATTAAACCGACTCCCAAAAAACACTGCAAAATGAAAAATAACTTTAATTTCGGTAGTCGGTGTCTTTAGTTTTGTATTTTCGTTTTTGGCACCGACTTCCGAAATTAAAGTTATTTTTCATTTTGCAGTGTTTTTTGGGAGTCGGTTTAATTTTTTGGTAAAAAGTTTTTATTTCACTCTTTTTAGTTAGTTGATTTTTAATTTACCTAGTTACAAGAGCCTATATGTCAACTACTTATAACATTTTACAAAATATTGCTTTTCCCAATGCTGGGCCGTTGATTTTTGAGGAGTTCTCCTAGTACTTCACCATCAGCTATACATCACCATATGCATTGTGACGAGCATAAAGTGTTTAATATCCATATTCAAGTAATCGAATCGCAATCCACGAAATACTTATTATTGAGTAGTTTCGGCGACCATCTGTGGTCTTCATCATCAGTTCCACTTTCCGAAATGGTACTTTTTGAGAGCAAATGCACAAGTTACTATAAGAAATACCCAAAACGCCATAGGTGTGCCTATAATATTTGAAGAGTTCCCTCGATTTCTCCAGGATGCCATCATCAGATCCTGACTTGGTGACAAATGGTACCAATTTCAAAGTATACCCTATCAAACAAAAAAAGAATTTTCCAAATCGGTTCAGCCGTCTTCGAGTACTCGGTGATCATACATAAAAAAAAAAAAAAAAATATACGCGTCGAATTGATAACCTCCTCTTTTGGTCGTCGGTTGAAAAAAGGATAAGCATTGCCATACAACGTTGCAATGTAGCCAGTCTTTTGGGCACACTACCAGTAGACAGCGATGCTCACGAATTTCTGGACGCTATAGCAGTATTGGATATTTGTATGGCGTGAACTAGCCCGACTCTCACTTGGCTGGTTTTTTTTCTTTCATCTATTACAAAGAAAAATTGCTTATGAGTAATTCTGTGTAAAATAATTTTGTGCTGCGTTGTGTGTGTTAATTAAATGTAAGGTGCCTACTAACATTATTATTCTAAATACACTTACTAACTTTATAGATATATTTTGTCTGATGAATAACTAAATAAATAAACTAATAATAATATAATAAATTAATAACAGTATATTTCTGCCCGACACGAAGTTAGGACGATCGCCTATGACCGGGAACAGTGGAGGAATATGGCATATGTACAAGCAAAATAATCTTCTTATGAATCCGATTTCTAACCGTAAGTTTCAACATATAAATAACCAAAAATATAAAAACAAAATAACCAAAAATATAAAAACACGAGACTAAATTGTTATTGAAGGCTAGTATAATATTTTTATTATCAGTCAGTAGGTACCTATTTTTGCAAATTTTGGGATTGGCTTTCAGTCGTAACTGTATGTAGCTAAATTCGAGCATTTTAAAAGGAGTGACTGATATATTATGACCAGAATAAGTAAATAGGTTAGGAATTTATCCCAACGCATGTTTAGAAACACAGATTGTCACACTTATGCGCTATACCTAAGACAACTGACAAATATCGAAAAAAACTTTAAAATATAAATTAAACCGACTTCAGAAAACACTATAAAGTGAAAAATAAGTTTAATTTCGGTAGTCGGTGTCTTTGGTTTTTTATTTTCATTTTGTACCGACTTTGCAGTGTTTTTGAAGTCGGTTTAATTTTTTGTTAAAAAGTTTTTATTTCTCTCTTTTTAGTTGGCCGGTTTGTAATTTACCTAGATACAAAAGCCTAAATGCCAACTACTCATAACCTTTTACAGAATATTGCTTTTCCTGATGCAGGGAACTATATGCATTGTGACGAGCATACTGTGCTTAGTAACCATATTCAAGTAATCGAATCGGAACCCTTGAAATACTTTTTATTGAGTAGTTCCGGTGTCCATCTGTGGTCTTCATCATCAGTTCCACTTCAGCAAATGGTGCTTTTCGAAAACAGTGGCACAACTTACTATAAGAAATACTCAAATCGCTATAGGTGTGCCTATAATATTTGAAGAGTTCCGTCGATTTCTCCAGGATCCCATCATCAGATCCTGACTTTATGACAATGGGACCACCTTTCAAACAAAACAAGAAATTTCCAAATCGGTTCAGCCATTTTCGAGTAATCGCTGAACATACATACATTAAAGAAAATATATACGCGACGAATAGAGAACCTCCTCCTTTTTGGAAGTCGGTTAAAAATAATGTCATATTAACTGAGGACTTAACTGACCTCGGTATATTTTACCGAAGATCTTCCCCTATACAGCTTCAAGCCCCTTATATCTACTTGATGCCTTCCTAATTTAATCTGAAGCTATCAATCACAGAAATCAAAAATTATCTATGCTATCAATGATGTACACGGAAGTTCTGCCAAAATTTTTGGTCTAAATTTCCATAGACTCCTCCGCGCAAGTTTCACCCCTCCATTTTTATCAGGTCATTGACCAGAGCGAACAGACTTCACACCCGAGGGAAATCTCGACCGGTTGCAGCCGATT
This sequence comes from Tholera decimalis, assembly GCA_943138885.2. Classification (NCBI taxonomy): domain Eukaryota; kingdom Metazoa; phylum Arthropoda; class Insecta; order Lepidoptera; family Noctuidae; genus Tholera; species Tholera decimalis. The sequence continues at coordinate 6,861,329 of OW964565.2, read as the reverse complement.
CAACCAGATACGACACAGCGCTGCAGCGCCGTGGGAATACACTCTAAGCGCTTTATGTGTAATTGCCCAGACTTAATTCGCTGTAGTTTAAACAATGACTACTTTTTTAAGCGCTGTTTGGGATTTGTTTGCAAGGTGTAAGACACTTTTTCCTTTTCATCCCCGGGGTCACTTTGATCCTTGAGTAAAGTTTTGTAACAGATGTTTGCGAGACTGATATAGACGCTTGAATCCCTTCAAGACGGTTTTAATTAAATCAAAAAATAAGCAATACGATTTTTCTGAATTCATTAAGTTATGAAGCATATTACAATATGCAGTAATAATTTTTTTTTTAAATGTTATAGTAGAAAATATAGAGTAGTGGTGGCTCATTGGTTACAGACAAGTCATGGGTTCGAACCCTGGCCAACTTTATTGCCCTCAAAACGTCGACAAACCAGCATGACTTAGAACCGTTATTTTTTACACGCTTTTATTAGGTCGACCTGTATGTAACTAACTATGTAATGAAATCTAAGATAACTAATTTAAACATCTTCCAAGGGTCGTAGCGTAATGAAAATTGGCAGCTAAATGTAGTTCTGATGACAATACAATAATATGGTACTATCGTACTGATCTGATCATGAAGCCGGAAGATATAAACTGGAACTTCATGATGGAAAATCGTATCATAGCTGTTTTGGATTTCTTAGAAAAGTCTTGCAATGAACTTTGACCACGATTAGGTTTCAAGATCTGATGATGAAGCCGGAAGATAGGCACTGGCATTCCATGATGGAATATCGTATCATGGTCGTGTTTGCACTTGTGAGAAAGGCCGCGTAATGGACTATGAACACGATCAGGATTCAAGGTTCTTCTTCTCCTGTAGTTTGGTTTCCGCACTTAGTCTCTGCACGAGACCATTGTGCGTGAGCCATGTCGGCCGTCACTCCATCCAGCCAACCTCCCTCCAGAAGCAGATCAGGTCTTTCGGTCTATTCAGGATATCTGTAAGGGAATTTAATGACCCGAGGGTTCGTTTCCGTATTCCGGTGATTTCCGTGCACTCTAGGAGCACGTGTCCTACCGTTTCCTCCGTCCCCATACATGCCCTGCACAGGGGACTGTCCGTTATACCTATTGTGTGATAGTGTTTGTTCAGTGAGCAGTGCCCGGTGATGGTCCCCGCCACCATTCGCAGGCTTCTTCTGTCCAGGTGTAGGAGGCGCCTGGTTAGTTTATTATCTAAGTTTGGCATCGCCTCTTTGGACTGCCTGCAGCCTGGTGCCGAGGACCACCATTTTCGGGCTTGGTCGTGTATGTGTTCTTTAAGCCATGTGCGCAGCTGGGTGAAGGGGAGCGGCACGATGGGCTCGGGTCCGAAAACCATCGCGCCGGAGCCCCTCCTGGCCAGTTCGTCCGCCGCATCATTGCCGAGTGATCCGCTGTGCCCCTTTATCCATTGCAGTGTCACAGTATTGCGGTTCTCGACCGCTGAGCGTTGCAGCGCATTGTGACATTCTAGTATGAGCTTGGACGTGATATAATTTTTCTCTAGGGATTGAAGTACTGAGGCACTGTCGGAAAGTGTGCGGATGTGACTATCCGTGACTTTCCTGGCTTCTATGGCATGGATCGCCTGAATAATGCCCACACATTCCGCCTGGTAGACGGTGTTGAGCTTCCCCAGCGGTCTGGATATATTTATGTTGAGATCGTTGGAGAAAACTCCAACTCCAGTTCCAGTGTTTGTCTTTGAGCCGTCAGTGTAAATCCTGAGCTCCTCAGGCCCTGAGTAGTCCTCGGGCTCCGGCATGAGCTGTATTTGGTAGTTTTTTTGGAAGTGGTGCGTCTTTGCAGTCTTATCATATGGTGCAGTCATCAGGGGTTGTCGTTTGACTGAATCCTCCATGATGCGTGTGTGTTTGATCCTGGAGTCTCGCAAGAGTGCCCCGGATATAGCAAGTCTGAAGGTTGCCAGGGCAGCCTCTTCTCGTACTATAAGGTGCAGTGGTGGTAGGCCCAGCATGGCCTGTAGAGCGGCAGTGGGTGCAGTTCTCATGCTGCTAGTGATCGCCACACATGCAAGTCGTTGCAGCTTTTGTGCCGTGCTTAAGTCTGTTCTGGGCCACCAGACTAGGGAGCCGTACGTAACAATTGGTCTTATAACAGTCGTGTATAGCCAGTGGGTTGTTTTGGGGCTGATACCCCAGTTTCTGCCCAGCATGCGTTTGCACTGCCACATGCAGATACTGGCTTTTTTGGTGATGTGCTCAGCGTGTTTTGCCCAATTCAGTTGTTTGTCCAGGAAGATGCCCAAGTATTTGGTTTCAGCCGAAAGGCTTAGAGTGGTGCCAAAGAATTTTGGCAGTGCCAGCTCCGCCAGCTTCCTCTTTTTGGTGAAAAGTATGAGCTCAGTTTTTGTAGGATTCACTGAGAGTTGATACTCTCGGCACCAGTCCTCTACTATTTTTAGGGCTTGGCGCATGAGGTTGCATATGGTATTCTCATGGCTTCCATTTATTATTATGGTTATATCATCGGCGTAGCCAACAGTAAAGTATCCTTTATCGTTGAGTCTCCTGATGAGGTTGTCTGCGACCAGGTTCCATAACAGTGGTGAGAGGACGCCCCCTTGGGGACAGCCTTTCGCCACGATGGCCCTCGTTGTGCTGTTTATTGTGACTCTTACTGCTCTCTGCTTGAGCATGTTGGTGATCCAGTCACTCAGGGTTTGGTCTACACCGTGCCTGCTGAGTGCTGTACTCATACTCTGGAACGTGGTCTTGTCAAAAGCACCTTCGATATCTATGAAAACAGCCATCGAGGAGCATTTGTGGTGTATTGCGGATTCAATTTTAGATATTACGCTGTGTAGGGCAGATTCTGTTGATTTCCCCGTTGAGTAGGCGTGCTGTTGTCCGTGTAGCGGATTCTTATGGAGAGGTCCATCTCGGATGTGTCTATCGCAGAGCCTCTCTAGGGTTTTCAGTAGGAAGGATGTGAGACTTATCGGTCTGTATGCTTTGGGTTGTGTGTAGTCAGTTTTGCCTGGTTTGGGTATGAAGATGACCTTCACCTCCCGCCACATTAGTGGGACGTATCTGAGTGCTATGCAGACTTGGTAGATTTCCAGCAGCCAGGGTGTCAGGATGTGTTCACCCCATTGCAAAAGGGCCGGGAAAATGCCATCTAGTCCTGCAGATTTGTATGGCTGGAATGTTTTAATGGCCCATGTTATGCGGTCCTCAGTGATTATGTCGCGGGCTCTAGACCAGTCTGTAGTACTTGGTGTCTGTCCAGATTCGTTTTCCCACGTGCTGTCCTCGGAAAGGTGGCAGTCCGGGAAGTGCGTCTCTTGAAGGACCTTACTGGTTTCTTGGTCTGTTTGTGTGTAGGAGTTGTCAGGTTTTTTAAGGGCGCCGAGAGTACGGTCCTGATCAGTTGATAGGATTTTCTTTACGCGTGCGGCTTCGCTGTTAGATTCTATGGATTCACAGAAAATCTGCCAAGCGGTATTCTTGGCCATTCTGATTTGTTTCTTGAACTTGTATTGGGTTTCTTTGTATAGCTCCCAGTCTTCCGGGAGTCTGGTGTTCTTTGCTCTGTTGAATTGTTTTCGTAGCGTGTTTCTGAGCCTACCAAGTTCAGCATTCCACCATGGGTTTCCCTTACTCCTGGTGTTAGGTGTTCTTGGTTTGCAGCTCACGTGGTAAGCCTCCGTTATGTCGTTTGTTAATTTTGTCACGATTTCTTCAAGCTGTGTGGGATCAGTCAAGGGTGTCGAGTGTAACTGTCGTCTAGCCAACAAAGAAGCTAGGTGGTGTTTGTATTCTGTGACGTTTGTGCGGCGCGGATTGCGCCTCGGTGTGGGTTTTTTTATCATGGTTGCTAAGGTAAAGCGGATTCTCCTATGATCGGAACAGGAGGGTTCATCACATACGCGCCAATTAGAGATAAGTTTGGTCGCGTTTTCGGTAGCTAGGGTTAGGTCTATGATTGTTTGACCTCTGGCTGTAACCCAAGTGGGCTCTGAGCCTCGGTTCACAATGTTAAGGTTAGTCGAGAATAGGTATGTGGATAGCGTCTCACCTCTGGCGTTGGATACTTCACTTCCCCAAAGCGGGTGATGAGCATTTGAGTCGGTGCAGATGATCAGGTCCAGGTCCGCGTCCTCGCAGTGACGTACAAGATCAATCATCTCTATCGGTGGGCAGTTCTCATTGTCGCCTGGCATGTACACCAAGGCTAGTACTAAATCTGGAGCATTGCTGTCAATCCGGAGCCTGATCGCAGTCAGGTCTCTGGAACAGAATTGAGTTAGTGGGGTAATAGGTATGTCTTTGGGTGTGTATATACAGGTACGTGGTTTCTCTGCATTAAGTGTGTTTAGAGTGATATTACCTCCGGTGTTTCCAAGGCCACATACTTTGTTGTTTCTAATCCACGGCTCTTGTATAAGTGCAATTGTCCGTGGATTCATCTCCAGGGCTCTGCGAAGGCTAGCCGTGGCGGTCTGGCTATGCTGGAGATTGGCCTGGATGATCTGGGTGTTTGCTGTGGGTGGTGCTGACGTTGGAGCGGAGTTAGGAGGAGTCGGATCCATTGGATGCTTCATCTCCCTCCCCCGTTCCTCGCCAGGTGTCGCTGGGTGAGGATGCGAGCAGCTGCATTGTCCATCCCGGTGACGGGGGTGGCGCTGAGTCTGACTCAGCGTCGGTCATTGCAGCCTTCGCCATTTCCTCCTCCAGTATAGTCACATCGGTGTCTGTCTGTGTCTGTTCAGTGGTCTCAGTCTTGTCTGAGGGTAGCTTCTTGGGGTAGAAGCGGACGTATATGGACCCGAGCAGGTACGATACGCGCCGCTCCCGCCCCAAGACCTTTTCGGCTTCATCGGTCGGGATCCCCAGGGTCAGATACGTCCCATGGTTATCCCCACCGACAGAAGTCGCCCTGTACAGTGACCACCTACCAATGTCGTACCAAGTGTTCTGACGAATCAGAACACTCTGGAGCCGCGCTATGTCCCCATTATACCGGGGTACAAATAGCGCGGCTCGGACACGGGTAGGTATATCAGTCTGTCGCATGACTGTCAGTGTCTGGTCGGTGTTCGGGAGTCTTATTTGTGTCACATTCTGTGTCAACCAGGTCAAGGAGTGGTCGTCTTCACACCACATCTGCACAGTACCGTCCGCTACCCGAGGGTATCCGCGGAAGGCCGGGAGTGGTTGGGACGGGTCGCTGTCCATGACGAGCTCCTCAAGTCTGTTCTTAATGTTGTTTGCTTCCTCCGGAGTCAGGTCCCTGGAGGGGGGGGGAAGCAGATTGCTACGGCGAGTCGCGCAGGTATATCCTACGTGGCCCGCGCATAGGTCCTCTGCTCCCCTTGAGCAGGCTGGACTCTCACACGCTTCGGGTTTCCCTGAAGCGCGCTCGGCGAAGCCGTATCGTCCGGGCGATCTCGCTTTGCCGCCCCCGAGCCGCTTGGCCCGGGTTGTGGTTCAGCGGCCCGGACGGTCGGCCTCACGTTTATGAGGGCTCCAGCCCGTTTCCCCCTGCCTTTCGCCTTCCTCCTTCGGGGCATGTCATTGTCAGTGTCAGTGTCGATGTCTTGGGTTCGGCTTTCAGTCCCGGCAGACTCCATCGCTTCCGAAGACCTTACGCGCTGGGTTTCCCCTTCGCGGATTCGGTTTCGGTCGCGTGTTTCCGCGTCCGGCTGCTTTACGCGCTGGGAGGTCCCTTCGCGGATTCGCAGCTGATCGCGTACTTGCTCTTCAGCGGCCGTCGGCGCAATGCGCTGGCTAGTGCCTTCGCAGACTGAGCGCCTCCGGTCACTGGGTCCACCGGAGCTGGCCGCCTTACCTTTGCTCGTGTCGTCGTCTGGGTTATTCTTAAAGCTGTTCCTAACGAGGCTCTGTTGCCAGGCACTCGTGGTCAGCACAGTCTGTGTCAGTCGTTTTGGCGCTTGAACAGCAGCCGGGGTGTTGTTTAAAGCCGGTGTGGTAATTTTTGGCGCTGTGGTAGCAGCCGTGGTTTTGAGTTGCGCTGTAATAGCAGCAGGGTTTTGTGGCGCTGTGGTAGCAGCCGAAGAATTTTTTGCAGTTGCTGCAGGAGCAGTACCTATAGGCAGTGAATTGCCCCCTCCCAGAATACGATGGGGGCTGACCGACTTGTCGGTGTGGGACTCCCCGGCTTGGCCGGGACCCACCTGGGTAGTCTTTGTTCTCTGCTTCATTAGGTCATTTTTATTTGGTTGGGCTTTTGGGAAAAGAGGTTGCCCCTCCTCTGGATGGTTGGAGAAAAGATGGGAAAATAAAGGAAAGGGATGGGAGAGGGAAGGAAAGGTGTGAGGGGGATGTTTTCGACTGCACAGGGCCACACGCATCCGCCACCGTCCCGCAGGCGCGAGCTCACCGCATCACTGGCTAGTCCACTTGAACCAGCCAATATATGCAGCCCGCTCGCACCAGCGAGAGACAGTAGCAGAACCATGCAGACCCGCGCAGCCGAGGAACAGGGAACATAGGAACAGGGTATTAGGTTATCCCTAGGCCTGGGATCTGGCGTAAGGGAAACTTCTCTTGTCCGGAGTCTCGTCTGCTGAGACACTCCGGCAGGGGGGTCGCCCCCCAGGTTGCTAGGTGGCGGTCCCCCAGCCGAAGCTGGGCTATCCGCAACCCGCCCACCCGCTCGGTTGCATGAGAAGAACTGCCCGGCAGTCCGTGCTGTCCCAATACAAGGGTACGTATACCATCGCATTGGGACAACTCAGGTGCCCCGAGGGATTCAAGGTTATAACAGACCTAAAGAAAATCCGTTATCCGGTAACATTTTCTTGTTTTTACGTGCGTTTATAAAAGCGTGTTTTTCTAGTGTTTTTTAAACTATTATAATTTATTTATTGATGATTGGTTCGTGTCTGACCACTATCTCACCTGATGGTAAGTGATGATGTGGTCGAAGATGGAGCATGCTTACATTCTCTTGACTTAAAAAATCCAAAGACATGCGACTTCCACCAACCCACACTAGCCCAGCGTGGTAGATTATGGCCCATTTCCTTTCATAGACAAGAGGTCTGTGTCCCAGCATTGAGTACGTTGTCAACTGACTATTTTCATTTAATATCATTATCATCATCTGTTTAGCCTTTTCAACTTCAGCGTCAGCTTCCAGTCTGACCTGATGCCGCTAAGTATTAGTGTTCTACATGGATAAACTGCCTGTTTGATGGTAACACGACACCCTTTGGACAGACCAGTGTCAGATTTTCTGGTTACTGACTACCCGTAACGGCTCTCAAATATGTTCAAATGTCAGCAGGAATCAACGGCTTACACGCTCTCAGAGGCACAGAGGAATCGCCATATCGTCGTCGATAGTACAGACGCCAGCACATCAAGCTACAACAATCTGTCAAACTTCTTTAATAGATTTTCAACTTTATTGTTAAAGAAATTAGGTTCAAGGTTGATTGGGAAAATTTGACAGTTTCGTGTAGCTTCATGTTATTTTCATAGTTTCAATAAGAGCTAATTTTAACTGATTTAACATTAGAAAATAGGCCTTATTGAAAATGTTAGTTACGCGATATTGCACTATCCCCGACGATATGTTAAGATGGTCACCCATCCACAGACCGACCTTGGCACGCGACTTGGATCTTGAAAATCCGCCCGTGCGGCTGTTATTATTTAGACACGAGGTCCCCGTGTTTATTGTTTATTTTATGTTCAAAACAATAATAATGTTAAAAATATGAATAAGCAGGACCACCTGGAGGCCATGCACCAGAACTCATCTTCTTCTGATTATGTGGGTTGGTAGGCGCGGAAACAAGAATAAAATGCTTCGGATCACAATGGACGTATTTTAATCACTATTCACAGGAATCACGATGTAATTAGGTAATTATCGATTACTACTATACGAAATCAACTTAATTAAATCTTGAAATAGCGTGATGGCTAGGATTTTGAGCGATTCGTCACAAGCGTGGTGCGCGGGCGCCGTCTCGTTCAAAAGTGAGTTTAAGATGGCCACCCGCACTACCATCGACAATGACGGTTCGCTAGGTTGACATTGACAGTCCTGTCAACCTGACGTTTAACATAAACGCCGTCAAATACTTAAGCCTTTTTTTGGGGCATTTTTCGGGGGCAAAATCATCAAATGACTTTTCTTGCTTTGGGTAAAGCAGAAGTGAGTTTCGCCTTCTAGTTTTCAAACGAGTAAATTTTCTTTGTACTGCTAAATGAATCACTGCACTGTACCCGAGTTAAATAGAGACGCATCTCTCAAAATGTGAGCCTTTCATTACTGGGTAACTGCACCGATGATAATACGTCATGTATGAAGGTATACAGTCAACAGCAACAAGCGAATCCCTCATAATACTAAGGCACTCATATTTGAGCACAAAATTTGGCTTTAAAAATGGAACGCACACGAGGTTCCCTTATTAAACATTTTAAACTCCATATTACGATGTGACGAAATTGTATCTACACAGCCTAAAATAATTTATTCAGTGTATTCAATTTTTATACAGTGGCACAAAGATTTCAGCAGATTTGTTTTACACTGTGGTATACGGGTTGGTTTTGAAGAGCGAAAAATCTCAAAGTAAATTGAATGAACCGTGCTTAGTGGTTACAAAGGATTTCAGAAAATAATCTTTTTGGAAGTGTTTTTGTCCATAAATTTCGTAAATATTTTGTTTAAAATACTGAATATAACGTTTATGCAAGTTGGAGTTTCTTTACGATTATTGAAAAGTTGTCGGTTAATTTGACATCACTTAAGATCACAGCATTGCTTACTAGCAATGCTGTGATCGACGGTGGATCTGACTAAAGCTAGAAGATAATATCATCGTCTCATCTTATAGCTTACTAGCTTTTGCCCGCAACTTCATTCGCGTGGGAGGTTATTCCGGCGTGAATCCCGATCCCGTGGAAATTTCGGGATAAAAAGTATCCTATTTCCGTCTCCTGGTTATAAGCTACCCCCTACCAATTTTTAGCCAAATCGATGCAGCTGTTCTTGAGTTATAAATAGTGTAACTAACACGACTTTCTTTTATATACAACGTGTAATTTAAAGGGTATATACATACCAAGTGCACGGCTTCTGTGGATGATAACAAACGATATGGCAAGGGTTTTGTAATCCTATGTCTACATGTGTGGAACTTATTAGAAATTTCAATACATTGATATCAGAGACCGAATTTTTCAAATTAAGAAGATCGAAGAGAATTATCATTTTATTGGCAAGTGACATGGAAAGTTATGACCCTCGTAGTGCTGTGACACGTTTGTTATTATTGGTATTCAAGAAACATATCGACGGTTGAAAGGCTAAATGATCTAAGCGACATTTTGTAAAACTTGCAGGAGGACGGATCAAAGTTATTTATTTTGAAAAAAAATTCATAAAAAAACAACCATTTGATAGACTTTTATTTATTTAATACAGTATATCTCTAATTAAGTAACGAAGTTGTTTAAGTTATTACTGTTAAAAATTGTGTATTATTTTAGAAAATTTATGTTGGTTAGCCCAAAATGCATCAAATTTAGTTATTTTTTGATAAAGGCAAAATGGTTCAAATGCCTACCGTAAATAAAATAGCTGAAAGTAAACTAGCTCAAGTTTTAACCTAGAATAAAATAAAACGAGAGAAAATGAATTTAGTGCCAAGTCAACTGACAGTTGAATATACCCGATGAGCATAAGCAACATGATGGTGTTGCACCAGAGTGAAGTAGTTTGATGCAGATGCCCATTAGAGGGACTGCAGGATGAAACAAAATGAACCCTTACTAGATTATAGTAGATATTGATGCTTAGGCTATCATAATTCAAAACATTTTTGTGTAGAGGTATCATTCAAGATGTCGATGTAATATGTTTTGGAACAAGGTATTAGATAAGGTGGTACTCGTATTTCACCCTAAGCCAATCACCAATTACGGAAGCCAGAGAGGCGGAGCTGTACAAGGAGTACAGAGCAGCGAAGACCGTCCTCAAAAAAGAAATCCGGCGGGCCAAAGATCTGGCCCGCAAGGAGATGTTGGAGACTCTTAATCGGGACCCGTGGGAACGTCCATAGAAAATGGTGCGGGACAAACTCCGCACCTGGGCTCCCCCGCTGACACAGTCTCCGGCCCCAATTAGTAGAGGACGTGGTGAGCACTCTGTTCCCCTCGCGAGGTGGGCATACTCCCCCGACCATGGCTTCGCCACTTGCGGTGCCCGACGCGGGCACCGCAAGTGGCGAAGTGACGACAACGCTCCAGAAGTGACCGAGGTAGACCTGAGAGTGGTGGTACGCGGGCTGAATGCCAAAAATACCGCCCCGGGACCCGCCGGCTTCCCTGGCAAAGCCTGGGTCCTGACCTTGGAGCCTCTCGAGCCTCAACGGTTAGGGATCTTTAACGCATGTTTGGAGAGGGACCAGTTCCCGCTTCATTGGAAGACGGGAAAACTGGTCCTAATCAAGAAACCGGGGCGCCCGGGGTGCCACATCGGCCTATTGTGCTGCTCGACGAAGTGGGCAAAATCTTTGAAACAGTTATTGCAAACCGCCTCGTTGGCCGGATCTTGCGGATAGCCAAATTGGTTTCCGCAAAGGGCACTCGATGGTGGATGCAATCATGCGTGTGAGGGCTCTCTCAACAGACACCACTAAGATGACCCCACCCCGGGACAATCCCGGGGCGGGGTCATCTTTGCGGTGTCTCTCGACATGGCCAATGCCTTTAACACCCTGCCCTGGAGTTGCATACGGGAGGCACTCCAGTATCACCGGATGCCAACCTACCTCTGTCGTGTGATTGAGGCCTACCTGACGGACAGGGCCGTCATCTACTCTGGTCACCAAGGAGAGTGGAAACGACGAGAGATGTCATACGGTGTCCCACAAGGATCGATTCTGGGGCCATCCTTGTGGAAAATCAGTTACGACTGGGTGTTGCGCGCCAACCTTCCTACAGGCGTCAGCGTAGTCTGCTACACTGATGACACGCTGGTCCTGGCGCATAGAATGTCGCACCAGGCGGCGGCCGAAGTGGCGATGCGAGGGGTTGCGACGGTCGTAGAAAGGATCTGACAACTGTCCGAGGCCATGTGTTTTCATGGTCGTCGGAACGCGCCACCTTCGAGTTCCCAAATAACGGTGGGAGGGGTTCGCATCGGCGTCGAGACGACGAAGATATACCTGGGACTTGTCCTCGACAGCCGGTGGAACTTCGTCGAATACCGACAGACTAGACCGGGCGGGGACTGCACTCAAGCGGCTCTTACCCTATCTAGGGACGCCAAACGCCTCCTGCCGAAGGCTATATGCGGGGATTGTGCAGTCCATGGCCCTCTATGGGGCCCGTCTGTGTTCTCTCTGTCGAATCTGCTGCGGCGACCAGCTCACCAGCTGGTCGCGTCTCAGAGGGTCATGGCTGTCCGGATGATCCGGGGATACCGCACGATCTCTGGGGAGATGACGATCTGGAGGCGGTAGCCCCCGCGCACGTGCATGATTGGCGCGTGGATGTACTAAGCCGGGGTGAAACTCCGCTACCGCGGCAAGTTGCGGCTCAGCGGATAGAGCTCCGGTGCGATCTCACGGCAGCATGAAAAGAGCGGCTGTCGCAACCGAAGGCTGGGCACGCCGCAAACGCGGCTATAAGTCCTCTTCCACCTAACGCAAGTGCTGACCGGACATGGCTGTTTCGGGAGATACTGTTTCGGATACAGCGGGAGGACACGCCCGGGTGTCGTCATTGTGAGGACCACCTGGAGAACACGGTGGAGCATACGGTCGAGGTGTGCCCTGCTTGGGCGGAGCACCGTCGTGTCCTCGTAGAGGCGGTCGGCGGCGGAGACCTCTCGCGCCCTGCTCTGGTCCAGACCATGGTGCAGAGCGAGAGGGAATGGGATGCAGTCGCCTCCTTCTGCGAAGCAGTCATGCTAGCGAAGGAGGAGGCCGAACGCGCGAGGGAGAGACAACCGTCTTCCTGCTCGCCCCAGCCATCGTGGGAGACGCCCCGGGCGGGGGGGATCGCGAGCCAATTTCCGGCCACCGTAGGCGCGGGCCTGTGGACGGCGAGCAGGGTCGCTCACCGTCCAGTAACGACCAGGCTCGGGTCGGTGGCACGTCGTGTTCAAAGAGTTGTCAACGCCAGTGACAGGGCCTCATAGGGCCATTGCCTGCCGGGGTGTGCGGGAAAGTTCTATCAAGATACCGCGGCCCCGGAACTTTAGGGCAGCCAAAGGAACAGGTGGGTTTTTGGTTAGTAGAAGTCTGACACAGCCTTCCGCTTAACCCAGAGCGGAAGAAGTCATTCGATGATTTTCACACCCAGAAAAAAAGGTAGTAGTATCACCACGGAATACATTGTACTTTAGTATCACTTTCCAAATAAAACAACAAATAAATTGTTATTAGTTAGTGTTACTCAAAATAGCTGAAGTGACATTACTGATTATCCTTAATAGACGCTTAATGGATCAAGAGACATAGTTAATTAATATAACTTAATGCAAAATGGTTCAAGTAACTCGGTTTTTTAATGTAGTTGAATGCAAAATGGGCCAAACGACATAGCTTATTTTTTTGGTTTATTGCAAAATAGGCCAAACGACAAAATCACAATCATGGCGAAAAAGCCAAATGCCTTAATCGACACACGTTATAAAAGTTTGTAAAATCAAAATAGCTTAAGTCATCGAGTCCTCAAATATGTCTAATTTTGTGTCGTATAGATCAATGAGCTTAGAAATGAGGCCTGTTTTGCAGTGGGTGCTAAGCGCCAAAAAAGTTGTCAAAAAAATTTGAAACCTGACTCAAACGATGGAGAAAAATTTGCTGATTCCGAATATGTATATAACTCAATATCGCAAAAAATGTCGCTTAGATCAATTAGCCTTTCAACCGTCGATATAAAACCGATAATTTGGGGTCAATTCTGTGAGTCACTTATTTTGAGCTGAAACTTTGCATATAGACTGCATACCAGATGTTGTCTTCAGTCCTTTTGGATAGATATGGGGTTTCCGTTACACGTTGTAGATAGATTATTCGACACTAGTAGATAATTTATCCTGTACCGTGGGTAGGTTTACAAATATTTAAACGCACATGCACAAAAACCCGGAAAGATGTGTAGGTCATACAAACATTAATCGTTCCGTGCAGGAACACGCGACCGTTTTCCTGCACGGAATGATTGACTGCTTGATTAAACGATGATTAATTAATATACAGAAGATACTAGAGTAGATGTCGCTGCGGCCCTGCAAGGGGTCTCGGCGAGTGGTGACGTAACTTTGCCTTCCGTCCGCAGGTACTTTACCGGGCCTCGTCAATACGTACCTATCCTTCGGTTCGTACTTTTATTCAATTGATCGATTTATGACTGTGAGCGCCTTCTCAAAAGTGAATAGCACGCCTACACCCATGTGGGTAGTTGCTTATCCGTCAGACTGTAGGCGCGCTGCGGTACCGCGCCTTGGCTGCGTCTTCACGATACCTCTGTGATTTGTCCCCGCCAGACATCCAGTTACCTGGATGAAACCTAGCGAAGGACGACTAATGACCAAGGTTATGACTGTACGATAGATAGATAGTATAATATATACACCGAAAACACTATGATTTTAAGTCATCATGGTGGGATCGCGAGCCGATTTCCAGCCTCCGTAGGCGCGAGCTTGCGGACGGCTAGCAGAGGTACGCTAGAGCAGTAAGTAGTAGGTAGCCTACCGGGTTTCGGTAACGCGAGGGCTACTCTTCAGTTGTTAAAGTAAGTTATTCCTGTTCCTTCGCACAGGAACAACTTTTAATCAGTAAAAGTCATACAAACATATGTTCGATATCAAGCCAATAAAAATATTGTCCACCAAAACAAGACAATCATAATATTTCACTTTACTAAACACCCAAGCCCATCGGAAATACGTTTTTACATTTAACACAAAAAGGGGACATTAAAACAAAATTTCGCGTACCTAACTTGCCTCTCGTCACGTTTACCAAAACGAGTTTGTGTCGCAAACAAAAAAAGTTCTTTATTTAATAACCCCAGCAAATTGCGCGTTCAGCCAACACTTATGTTGGGCCCCACGGATAGCGACTATTAACCGCCGCTGTCGTTACCTTGTTTTGTTTAAAAAATTGTCGCTAGTAAAGTGAATTTTATTCTAATTGAGGCTTTAAAATTGTTGGCTTTTTAGAGTTACGTTTACGTGTTTATGTATGTGTATTTTTGGTTCATATTGTAATTAAGGCTGTGGGAAAATGTTTTATATCTAAACTAACTGACCAATTGAAGTGGCCTTTCAGACATTTGGAATCGAGTCTCGCATTTTAGTGACACTAATAAAGAACTTTATACTAGCTGTGTACGCGACTTCGTCTACGCGGGAGCGTTTTCCCACGTAAATTCTGATCTCATGGAAATTTTGGGAAGAAATTTAGCCTATATGTTCCAATGTAACTTTTATATCTTCAAGAGTTCAACAGTTCCGGAGGATCGGCCCAGTCAAAGACAAAGACAGACCGACAAAATGTTTAAAAAGTTTTTTTTTTGTATCATATATATAAATAGTACTTGGAAAAAACACAGTTAATTTAAAATCACAGACAGACACTTCTATTTCATTTAAATGTATAGGTACAAGGTGAAGTAACCATGTATAAAATTTAAGGGCTACATTCAATTTGTGCAGTCAGTAACTATTTGAATGTCACTACATCTTTGAAGTGGACAACGCTAACTCGTATAGTGGCTACCTTAAGAGGGTGTCGAGCCTACGAGACGCGCGGAAAATAGGTATTTACTGCAGCGGGCTAGTCGTGTGCGTTGTCACACACACAATGACAAGTTCGCTCGAGGCCCGCTTGCCGTTGCACGACGAAGTTTGCTAACTTTGCATTTTTTAATTTTTTGTCGTTATGTTGAATAAACTTGAAAAACGAATATTAATTATTTAGATGGTTTTATTTATCACACTAATATTATAAAGGCGAAAGTTTGTGAATGAATGTGTCTGTTTGCATGTTTGTTACTTCTTCACGCTCAAACGGCTGGATGGATCTAAATGAAGCAAGTAGGTACGTAAATAAATGACAAAAATAAATTTAATAAATTATACCTATTATATAAAAATTAACGTTTGTTTTTACTGTAGTAATACATTATCCGTTCCCTCACTATTCATCCTATTGCAATAAAACTTTGATTTTATATATTAAACTCCTCAGATTTTTTTTTTAAAGAATACTAGCAATGTGGGTACATTTCACATTACTAGCAATCTTGTTAACCCCTCCAACTAAGCTAAATATGCTTGTGTCTGGAGTGGGTTTATGTCAATAGTGTAATGGGTGGGGTTCGAACCTGCGACCTCTCGATCACAAGTCCGACACCTTATCCATTAGGCTATTGACGCTTCGAAACTGGGTAAGTAGCAAGTTAGGGTAGATGGGTATGCAGTACTTATTTGAATAATAAAACCAATATGAAATAAAAAAAAATATAATTATGTAATGTCATAATAAAACCAGACTGAAATAAGTTTTGTTTATTAAAATTTCATTTAGTGCTCGTTTAAATTCTGATGTACTGTCATATTTTTAATAACATTCGGTACTTTATTATATATACGTGGGGCCATACCAAAAAAACATTTTTTCATTAATGCTGTCTAGCGAACTTACTTCGCAGAAAATATAAGCGTACCTAATTTATTTCATAACAATATATGTATCAAGTGTAACTCAATTTAAAAGAAAAAAATAATAAAAGAAATCTATAAATCTAATGTTATATTGCTTATTATAACATTTTACAAAAATTGGCCAAGTGCGAGTCAGACTCGCCCATGAAGGGTTCCGTAGTAACTATAATAATATAATATAATATGTATATTTAGGTACTTGACAAAAAACTAAAACTTACAAATTTCTTAAAACTAGCTTATTTACATTTTTTGCAACTACGCCAAATAACTTTGTTTTTCATAGTATTTGTATGAATTACAAAGTTATATTTGCGGTTTTAGAAAATATGCTGTATCTCAAAAACTGCTGACTCAATCTCTTTAAAACCAATTTTGATTGAAATTTTACATTAAGATCTATATATATATATATATATATATATACAACGTGTAATTTAAAGGGTATATACATACCAAGTGCATGGCTTCTTTGGATGATAACAAACGATATGGCAAGGGTTTTGTAATCCTAAGTCTACATGTGTAGAACTTATTACAAATTCCAGTACACTGATACCAGAGACCGAATTTTTCAAATTAAGAAGAACGAAAAGAATTATCGTGTTATTGGCAAGTGACGTGGAAAGTTATTGACGCTCGTAGTGCTGTGACACGTTTGTTATGATTGGTATTCAAAAAATATGTGAAACCAATAATTTGGTATCAATTCTTTAAGTCAGTTATTTTGTGCTGAAACTGTGCATAGAGACTCCATACCAAATGTTGTCTTCAGCCCTTTTGGTTAGATATGGGGTTTCTGTTACACGTTGTATATATATATTTATATTTTTCACTCCATTATTATAGAAATTAGAGGGGGGCACACAATTTACCACTTTGGAAGCGTATATCTTTTAAACGATTAATTTTTTGAAAAAGTGGTTTTAGAAACCTCAATCTCTTTTTAAAGACCTGTATATAGATACCACACATGCATAGGTTTCATGAAAAAAAATATTTTCAGTTTTAGTTCCATGTATGGGCTCCCCATACATGGAACTAAAACTGAAAATATTTTTTAATTTAATTTAAATATATTTTAATATTTTCTTAAAATCAGAAAGCGGTTCACAGAATACATCAATCTACCAAGTTTTATATGTATAGTCCTAATAGTTTCGGAATAAAATTGCTGTAATATACGGACGGACGGATGGACAGACAGACAGACTAGTAGTTGTAGTAGTTATACATATTATATTATTATAGTTACTACGGAACCCTTCATGGGCAAGTCTGACTCGCACTTGGCCAATTTTTCTTTGGCTAAAGCCGGCTCTACACGTTGGCCAACACAGTGGCGAATGTAGTAGCCAATGCGTATTGGCCAACGTGTAGACGGCGTGTTTGTGCATGTTGGGTGCACAAACACCCCCTCTACACGTTGGCGAATAGTCATTGGCCACTACATTCGCCACTGTGTTGGCCAACGTGTAGAGCCGGCTTAATTCCCGTAGTAGACAGACCTTGTTATGGCACTTGGCGTATAATTTGTCGGACATAGAGGGAATGTCAAAGGAAGCTGAAACTTGTTCTAAACCAGAAAACCCGGCTCCTATCGACATAAAACTGCTTACAGAATTATCGTTCAGATTGAGGTCTGTAGGGCTATCTATCTGATTCTTTATAATTTATTAATTCTATTTTTTTTCGACACATTTGGCAACTAAAATAGAATTTCGATAGAAATCCTTTCTTAGTTGCAACTAGAGAATACAATCCCGAGCATGTTTTTCAATCCCGGGATTACGTGATTCTTGATGCTGAATCCTGGGACCCTGGGGCTATCCCCGGATTAGACTATGAGGTTTCTAATTGGTCTCAAATGTAAAAAATTGGCCAAGTGCGAGTCAGACACGCGCATGAAGGGTTCCGTGTGTAACTATAATAATATAATATAATATTTATATTTATTTGACGAAAAAAACCTTACAAATTTCATAAAACTAGCTTATTTACATTTTTTACAACTACGCTAGATAACTTTGTTTTTCATAGTGTTTGTATGAATTACAAAGTTATATTTGCGGTTTTAGAAAATATGCCGTATCTCAAAAACTGTTAACTCGATATCATTCAAACCAATTTTGGTTGAAATTTTACATTAAGATCTACAGACACATATTTTTTTAGATTTTTCACTCCACTATTATAGAAGTTAGAGGGAGGGATACACATTTGACCACTTTGGAAGCTTATATCTTTTAAACGATTGACTTTATGAAAAAGTGGTTTCAGAAACCCCCATGTCATTTTTAAAGACCTGTCTATAAATACCACACACGCATAGGTTTCAAGAAAAAAAAAAATATTTTCAGTTTTAGTTGGTCCATGTATGGGGTAGTAGTATGTTCCTTTATTAAAATGATTTTTAATTTTTTTCTCAACATCGGAAAGCGTTTCATAGAATACATCTACTTACCAAGTTTCACATGTATAATCTTAATAGTTTTGGAATAAAATAGCTGTGACATACGGACGGACGGACGGACAGACAGACAGACAGACAGACGGACAGACATGACGAAACTATAAGGGTTCCGTTTTTTGCCATTCGGCAACTGAACTCTAAAAAACGAGTAATTTCTTGAAATATATATTTTTAATTTTGGTACACTACACATATCACAGTATAGTAAGAAAAGAAAAAATGACAAAAAGATACTATACTTTGTAAGAAATAAAAAGACAATAAAACTTATTTCCAATTTTGAAAATACAATCGTAGAAATATCAATGCATCCAAGGTTTGACTTCCAAGCCTGCTTCCTTTATTACCAACATAAGCAGCAGCTGAAAACGCTCGTTTAGGTTTTACACTGGTTGGAGGAATAGACAATAGATATTTATATGCTGTTTCTAAGTGATATCCACTAATTCCTCCATTTTCAAACAGGCTTATTTCACGTCTAATACTATATTTTGCCAACCCCGATTAATTTTGTATTTGTACTTCACGATCTGGGGATTTCATACTCTTATCAATTTCCAGCTATAACTTTTCTTTTAGTGTCAATTGGGGTTGGGATTGGGAGGTTTGTGGCCTTAACTCATCATCTGTTTGTGATCCTGATCTTCCTTCTTCTTCTTCCGTGTCATCTCGACTTTTAAGTTTTTTAACAATACACTTTATTTGCTTCCAAACTAAAGCCTGTGTAGAAACTGGAAATAAGTCATGCCATTCCAAATCCGATAATAAATGATTTTCATCATCTTTTCATGGATTTTGTAATTAATTCAACACACCAATCAAATCATCACTTCGTCGTTGCTTCATACGTTCCACTAAGGATGTTTTCATTTTTGGCAAGTGTCAGCACTTGCCAAAAAATGATTATGCTAGATAGCTGTTTTATAAGAAATTTCAAAGCGGAATCAGCTGTGCATAAATTAGCATCTCGCCGACAGATTGCTTCTACTGTCAATTTAATTGGGGTCAGCACATCAACAATTTTATTTACCAATTCAAAATCAACTTCTTCCAAACGAATTGGATGATTGAGATCTATAAGAGCTTTTTGAATGAAGGTTTTTAAAAGATAAAATCGCTCCAGCATTGTTAAAAGACTATTCCACCTGGTTTTACAGTCCAAAAGAAGTGACAGCTCTTTTCCATGTTCAATTTTCATTTATTTTTGAAGTACTGTTTCATTTTTCAATGGTGATCTTTTGAAATACACTCTACAACTTTGCGGATTTTCTTTATCAGCTCATTAATGTTTTCATCTTGTGTTAACTCTGGTATGTGTTATAGCGCAAGGTCATTTTGTGACATTAAGATTAAGTCTGATTCTGGACTGTCTAAGTCTTCTAAATGTTCATCATCATGGATGTCGTCCATATGATCAACAGCCACAGGTGGTTCATTTATAGTATCATCTGAGGTAGAGCTGTCTTGTAAATAATTATGTTTTTCATAAAGCCAGTATCCAGGGAAATATCAAATATACTTAGACGCTCTTTCAATATACGAAGACAATTTTCAGCCATACTTTCATACTTCCATAAATAGGAACAAGTCCTAAATTCCATTTTTTTTTTATATGAATGAACGTTGACAGCCATGTATGGTTTATTGGATGTTGAAGTCCACTTGTCGAAAGAAAGACTAAATCTTTCACCTGCACTTTTCAAATGTTTCAATTCTGCAGTTACTTGCTTTCTGATTTTTTCACTGTAATTGAATGGTGACGGCTGACTTTGGTAAATCCGTGTATTTTACAAAGACAAATTTTCTCGAATCATCTGAAGTTATGAATATACTGAATGGAAATCCATCTAATGCAATCTTCTTGCCAAAACATCATCGAGGCTATCGTCGGCACTTTTAGTAAAATAATCATTTAGCTTTCGCTTGGCTGGCGGCGGTGCTGTGTTCAGATTATCAGAATCTAGACTTGTTGAAGCTGATATAAGCTTGATGTTATGTTTTGATGACAAATGTGTATGTAATCCCTTAGTCGATCCATCCAAAGTCTTGAGAATGGCTGAGCATCGGTTACATTTGGCACTATTCCTATCCTTCGCAACTAAAAAATAGCTCCACATTGACGTCGTATCACTGTGTTTTTTATGTTTAACAAAGTCTCCCGCCATTTGAAATACTTAATTTCAGATAATTGACTTTTAAATTTAAATGACGTAGGTCGTGGGTTTAAATTTAGAAAATATCTTGTAATGACCAAAGTTTTCAATATAATTAAGCATATCTTAAAACTGGAAACATATCTTACAACTATACAATAATATAGGTTATCCATCAGAATTCAGACAGGCTTTAATGTCCTCTCATACCTAATTAACCTGTATTATAGATACATTGTAAGAATGATATTTTAAAAGATTAACTGTGGAGTTTATTGCCGGATCTTCTCCATAGAAAACGACCAATTTCGAACCGTGCCCTGCGCCAAACTGCTGACGTTTTATAAGTGCCCATGTAGGCCTATGTGAAATAAAACATTTTGAGTTTGAATTAATTTTTTTCTTAAAATTCAAACGCGAGCCAAAAATAAAAAAAAAATCACAAGAAACAGTAGTAGGTATCTCTACTACTATTTTTTAAGAGATAACATAGAGCAATCATGCCAGTAGCGTGCAACCAGCGCACCACGCACCATGAGACCATAAGTCTAGTTTAAGCATATACTAACGGGAACCCGTGTGAAATTAGTACTTCCCACAATATGATTATAAATTAAAGCCTGTCTGAATTCTGATGGATAACCTATATTATTATATAGTTGCAAGATATGTTTCCAGTTCTAAGATATGCTTAATTATATTTAAAACTTTGGTCTATACTGTCGTATAGACCAATTAATACAGCACAATGGAATTACAAATAAAAAATATCCGATAAGTTGGTCATCATGTATGTCATTGATATACACTATAAAAAGGAAAGGGCCAAGAATTTAACCTTGCGGAGCACTCATCTTGGCTAGGGATCGTGCAGATGTCGCTCCATTAACAATAACTTTTTGTTGCCTGTTTGATAAATATGAAAGAACAAGGTCAGCAGAACACGAATCCACGAACTCCGTAATGGTGTAATTTACAGATCAGTGTTTTGTGGTCAACGCAATCAAAAGCTTTGGAGAGGTCACAAAATATGCCAATTGCATTCTGAGATTTCTCCCAAGATTCCAGAATGTGACGAATGAGCGCTACTCCTGCGTCTGTTGTTGACCTACCTTTCGTGAAACCAAACTGCCGACTATGCAGAATTCCATTTGAGTTAAAATATGATAGCATCTGGTCCAGCATGATTTTTTCGTATATTTTGCTTAATGCTGGAAGCACATATATCGGTCTATAGTTAGAGGGATCACTCTTACAACCCGACTTAAAAATTAGTACTACTTTACTATGTTTCATTAAATCGGGAAAATTACCGCTGTCTATACATTAATTAAATGTACATGTTAGGATAGCAGCAATTGAGTCAATAATATTACCAAGAACCCTAACAGATGCACTCCATAAGTCATCAGTGTTTGTTATGTTAAGACTTTGGAATGCTTTTTAATTACATCAATAGAAATGGGCTTAAATGAAAATGTTGGTATATCCTTATTGAAATTTTCCTTTAAAAAAGATTCTGCTAATAATGGCGAAGAATTTAGAGATTTAGTAACCTCTACTGGAATATTGGTAAAGTAATTTTCCAACTTCTCAGCCACTTTTGACTTATCTGAGATGACCTGATCATCGATGTTCAAAGTCAAATCATTCTATCCCTATTGGTTTGTGTTTCCAGTTTCTTTGTTTATCACCTTCAACACAGTTTTTATTTTATTGTTAGAAATGCTAATTTTATTACTTTCTGATTTAGATTTAGCTTAGGGCGCATACTCTTTTAAATATCTTTGAGTAGTTTCTTACATAATTATGGAAGGCTTCATCGGAAGTCAATGATTTTTCATGGTATAAGTTGTATACATTGTCTCAGCTTATTCTTATTCCAGCAGTGGCCCATTCATTAAATTTAGATTTATTACTCATTTGAAATTTTTTAACTGGACTGGTCTTACTAAATTCCTGGCATAGTGAAGAAAATAATATCCTGTAATTTTCATTGGGGTCATGGGAGTCAAAATTGGCCATTGAAAGATTACTTAACATGTTATCATTAAAAACATTAATTTCTTTTTAGTTAGCGGCCTAAATTTAATAGTCTTATTTAATTGCCGCTTTTTAACCAACTCAAAGGATGCTAGTTGACCTGTATGGTCAGACCTAACTCCACTAATTTGAGACGAGTATTTTATGGCACAATTGGTATAAATATTATCTATGCATTGAGCTGATGTTGCTGTTATTCTTGTTGCTTCCTTGTATGTGCATTTTAAGTTAAATGAACCAAACAATGAAGTAAGCTTGCAGTGTTCAGGTGAATTTACTAACAAAACAATATTTAGGTGACCACAAACGAAAACTAATTTATTATCTCTTATAAGCTTAGGTACTTAAAATTTCTCCCATTATCATTAAGAATGATGACAAGTTTGATGCTGGTGGTCTATAAACACTTAAGAAAGTTTGGCCTTCAACTTCTGTACATGCTACCTCACACAAGCAATCAACAGAGCAAGCGGTGATATATTTTTGTTCCTTATATCTAAGAGAATTACTACGTAATATTAAAGTACCACCTCCTACTGAGGACCTGTTGTATGCACTAGTAACAGAAAAATATTAATTTTAAACAACATTCTATCTGGTTTTAGCCAGGTTTCACAAAAACATAAGATATCTATATCATATTTATCTATTAACATTTCCTCATCTAATATTTTTCCAGAGAAACGATTTATATTCTGATGATATAGTAAAATTGTGTTATTATACCTCTCCTTTGTCACATCTAAGGGTTTAAACAATTAATTTCAGTATTATTAGATACCCTAGATAATACTGAATAGTCACTTAACCTAGGATCAGTTAAATTGTCAATAACCCAGTGTAAATTGTAAGCTAACAAAGTAGCCAATGAACTTTCGTCGTAAATTCTAAAATGAATGTCAGGATTGCAATCGGTATGCCCAAAAACCTATTACACGATGTGTGATGCAATATTTTGCAATCGACCAAGTTTGCTGAGCAAGCGATATAATGCGGTCGCACTAAGTTCGCCGCGAGCTTAGTGTATTTCGAACAGCAACCGGGTGCACTCATTTTCATCATTTAGCGATAATTTTAGCCCTTACGTTACTTTGTTAATTATACTTAGCAATAAACCCTTGAAGGTTATCAGTGTATTTAACTTAGTAGTCACACACAATATCCATATTGAATGTTGGAGAAAAAGTTGCATCCACCAAGGATGCAACTTTTTCTCCAAGATTCAATATGGATATCGTATGTGTTTTAAATTGGATTTCAAAATGAAAGCCAGATTTGCAATCACCACCCCCAAAAACCCATTACACGATACCCATATCGAATGTGTGAGAAAAAGTTGCTTCCGCCATCTTGGATTTAAAAATGAATGCCAGATTTGCAATCACCACCCCCAAAAACCCATTACACGGTACCCATATCAAATGTTTGAGAAAAAGTTGCATCCGCCATCTTGGATTTTAAAATGAATGCCAGATTTGCAATCACCACCCCCAAAAACCCATTACACGATACCCATATCGAATGTTTGAGAAAAAGTTGCATCCGCCATCTTGGATTTTAAAATGAATGCCAGATTTGCAATCACCACCCCCAAAAACCCATTACACGATACCCATATCGAATGTTTGAGAAAAAGTTGCATCCGCCATCTTGGATTTTAAAATGAATGCCAGATTTGCAATCACCACCCCCAAAAACCCATTACACGATACCCATATCGAATGTTTGAGAAAAAGTTGCATCCGCCATCTTGGATTTTAAAATGAATGCCAGATTTGCAATCACCACCCCCAAAAACCCATTACACGATACCCATATCGAATGTTTGAGAAAAAGTTGCATCCGCCATCTTGGATTTTAAAATGAATGCCAGATTTGCAATCACCACCCCCAAAAACCCATTACACGGTACCCATATCAAATGTTTGAGAAAAAGTTGCATCCGCCATCTTGGATTTTAAAATGAATGCCAGATTTGCAATCACCACCCCCAAAAACCCATTACACGATACCCATATCGAATGTTTGAGAAAAAGTTGCATCCGCCATCTTGGATTTTAAAATGAATGCCAGATTTGCAATCACCACCCCCAATAACCCATTACACGATACCTATATCGAATGTTTGAGAAAAAGTTGCATCCGCCATCTTGGATTTTAAAATGAATGCCAGATTTGCAATCACCACCCCCAAAAACCCATTACACGATACCTATATCGTATGTTTGAGAAAAAGTTGCATCCGCCATCTTGGATTTTAAAATGAATGTCAGATTTGCAATCACCACCCCCAAAAACCCATTACACGGTACCCATATCGAATTTGTGAGAAAAAGTTGCATACGCCATCTTCAATTTAAAAATAAATTCCAGATTTGCAATCACCACCCCCAAAAACCCATTACACGATACCCATATCGAATGTTTGAAAAAAGTCTTCATCATCACTTTCACTTCCACAAATGGTGCTTTTCGGGAGCAACTGCACAAGGTACTATTAGAAATACCCAAAACGCTATAGGTGTGCCTATAATATTTAAAGAGTTCCCTCGCTTTCTCCAGGATCCCATCATCAGATCCTGATTTTATAACAATGGAACCAACTAGAAAGTATACCCTTTCAAACGAAAAAAAATTCCACATTGGTCCAGCTGTCTTCGAGTTTGAGGTTACATACATAAAAAAAAGTTTAAGACGAACTGAGAACCTTCTCCTTTTTTTTGAAGTCGGTTAAAAAGCAATAATAACATCACAAAATAGAAATACGTACTTTTTATGAGAATGGCTTTTTTTTCGAAAATTTGCGCCAACTTTCTTCTAATAATATTTTTTTTTACATTTTCCCATAATAAAACAAATATTTAAAAAAAAAATGTTAAAGAAATATATATTGAACAATAAAAAGTAATTGTTGGGTATGCATAATAAATCGTACTCAAAAAAACAAAAAATATGACTTATGTTATTCAACGGATTGCTGCAATACATACGTACACAATAGATCGCGAATTATCGTTACCGGCGAAACGCTCCACGATGAGACGTGACCCCTCTCTGAGCTCCCGTGGACGACTGAATTTTCGACCGGTGTACGTTGCGTATGGTTCAAAATAGCGCGCAAATTAGAAGAAAAAATTAAAATTAAAACAACCAAGCGACATTTTTGAAATGTTAAAGCTGTAAATGATAGTATGATAATTAGAGAATAATATGAATTGAAGTTTATGAAAAAATTCAACAGTTTACTATCAAAATTCAGCGACGCACGAGCATGTTTTGTAAGGATTTTTGTCCAACTTTATGTATTTTTGTTTAATAAACTATAAAATATTTTTAAATTTTGCCAACTATGTTTGCTAACACATTTATTCTAGTGTTCATTACATATTTTTGTATGGTAATTAAAGTACTATTATAGGTTATATTCCTTTAGTTGTGAAGACCGTTTTGAGTTATTTTACTCGGCGCAGCCTTAAGGTAACAAGTAATTATCATAATATCAAAATTCAAACCTTATTTCGTAGGCCTCATGGCCTGGCCTGGTCTTTTGGCGCAAGAACACGGTCTAGTCGCCACGAAACAAACCCTAGATGTGAGGTACCTACTTACACCAAGAGGATAACAACACAGTTTTTATCTTCCAGTAGCTTGTTCTTGTGACGCTTGCTTAAACTTGGAGAAATTCATCTTATAAGTACGAGTAAGTCTTAATATATAAATTATTTTACGGTTGGACAGGTTCTGCCTGATTAAAGATGGAAAAGCTACACCAGTTCTTGATTCAATACCTGAAAAGTGTTAATGCAAAACAGCAAAGTCTGTCTTACTAAATAAATGTATGCATATTTATTTATCCTCGCATTGGAACGCCTTATAACAATTACACCAATGAGGAGCTGATATACAAAACTATATTTAACATAGAGCAACTTTCACTCTGAACTGAATGAATACAAACGACAGGCTATATGTTATGTACTTAATAATATGTAAGTGATAATTTTTCTTACGTTTTTTAACAGGAAACCGGCAAATTAAAGACTTTTAAACGCATGTCATGCAAACTCACATTATTTCAAAAATACTACTTATTCGAATTAGAATGCTACATATCAATAATTCAATCTTAATTCGTAGTGATAAAGGAGTGACAAAGCCTTTTTAAACCTATTCCTAAGTGAGACAGAATCTGAGACTAGAAGACGTATAGCAGAGTAAGTAAGAGAGAGAGAGAAGAGAGAATACATACAAAGGTATTATATATACGTCTCTTCTTAACGACGACGCGCGACATCGTGATTGGATTAGCTCATCATTGGCTCTTGAAGATGGACTCTTCTCCAAGAAAGGCATGAGATAAAAATAACTGAACAAATACGAGTATAAACAGAAGTGGGACAACCATGACTAAAAAAAATCTATGACAATAACACAGAACACTACACCTATGTCCAATATAATAATGCTTTCAGGATGCTCTTGCTTTGCACAAGCTCGTACGGACGCGTTTCAAGCGATTATACGCAAGGAAACGGCTTTACTTCTAAGGAGGGTGAAGGACAGTCGTAACAGCATCCTGAGAACGGTGAGTGAGAGTGTGTCCTCTCCTATAATGAAGCAGTTTGTGCGGAGGGTGATGGGTACTAAGACTAGATAATAAGCTATTAGGTGTAAGTTACTAACATTTTATGGATTTTGTGGTCCGAAATAAAAAAAGATTCTATTCTATTCTATTCTATGTCAAACTCACACACAGACAAAATAAAAGTGGTCATCATCTGCTTAGGATTTTCCTATGTCGGGCTTGAATTCTAGTCTAACTAGATGCAGCGAGAGTACTAGTGATTTACAATTAACGACTGCCGATCTCACCTCCACAGATCAGTAGCACAATACCCCTTGGCAAGACTGGTAAGAAAGATGTATAATAGACACCAGGGACCAACGACTTAACGTGCTTGCCGTGTCACGGCGGAAGTTCGACATTCTAAATTGGTTACCTATCTACGAACCGACTTCGTCAAGCATTGCTTAGCAATGAATTGACCCGTGCAACTGCTATTATAAGCAACGAGTTCTTCCGACAATGCAAAGAGTGTGCGCAGGAGCTCCATGACCTGATTCCTCCATCTCCCTTTCACTACCGGTCTACCAGACGCACGGCTGAGTACCACCCACACTTGGTTGATACGAGTATACCGTCTTGTCTTCCACATTTATTGTGCGCACAGCCAAGCTGTGGAATTCTCTGCCGGCTTCTGTGTTCCCTGCCACTTATGATTTTTCAGCCTTTAAAGCACGAGTAAATAGGCATCTTCTGGGCTCGCTCGTCCCATCTTAGACCTCATCTATCGCTTACCATCAGACGGACGGTCAAGTAAGACCCATCAGTAATAAAAAAAAATTGCAATCTATACAAAAAATTGAACCACGCTTTTTTTATTGCCCTATAAAGGTAATTACAGCACCAATCAATACCAATACTAGCAATATTGGCTGAGCTGGTACTATCGCAATTAAGAGACCTTCAATGTAGACCAAGCTGTTATTACAAGTGCCCAGTGGCCTACATAGCTAGTGGATTGTCACCAGGTTTTATTTTTGTTTCATTTTTGTGATAAGGTATATCTGGCAGGTTTTTATATAATATAGAGAATGGAGATATTTGATTACAAACAGAAATGATAGATAATGTTTTATTAGATGCCTCCATTTAGTTCGATGGACACTGTCAACCAAGATCATTCAAAAGGAAAAATAACATCCTGTCTCCAACACACTCTTAGCTGGGAAAACGCTTCGTAGATGAGGAATAGAATGGGTTCTAAGCGGCTATTTCAATAACACATGCCAAATAATGATGTTTATTTTGCAAATTGCTCTTTTTAAATAATACTTTAAAACGTATTTTAAGAACGGTGTTAATTAATTGATTATCCTGAGGAGAAACGCCGAAACAAACTGTGAGGCCAACGTCTCTTTTGAAGTCCCTACAATCCGTACTAATCAAGTCATATGAGAAGGAACTAAGTTTATATATGTGGTGCTATTTTGAGGACAGAAACACACTGATTAGAGCAGGTAGGTCCAAATAGTGCAAACATTTGTCAGCTATCGCGTAGCTCGACTTACAATTTTAAGGAGCTCGACCGATTTGACGAACAATGTCAAAGTAAGGTTTGGGTAAGCCGTTTAAAGTACTAAAGCTTTATACGGCTAATCAGTGCGGTAATCTACTCATTATATTCGTAGTTTTAGCAAAATGCTCTCTTTCCCAATGTAGCTGATGAGAACCCTGCAAATTGTGTCTGAGATGGTCTTTTAAAGAAATAACCACACAGATTTGACGGGACGTGTCCAGTAGATATAAGCCGAAACAAACTGTGAGGCCAACGTCTCTTTTGAAGTCCCTACAATCCGTACTAATCAAGTCATATGAGAAGGAACTAAGTTTATGTCTGTGGTGCTATTTTGAGGACAGAAACACACTGATTAGAGCAGGTAGGTCCAAATAGTGCAAACATTTGTCAGCTATCGCGTAGCTCGACTTACAATTTTAAGGAGCTCGACCGATTTGGCGAACAATGTCAAAGTAAGGTTTGGGTAAACCGTTTAAAGTACTAAAACTTTATACGGCTAATTAGTGCGGTAATCTACTCATTATATTCGTAGTTTTAGCAAAATGCTCTCTTTCCCAATGTAGCTGATGAGAACCCTGCAAATTGTGTCTGAGATGGTCTTTTAAAGAAATAACCACACAGATTTGACGGGACGTGTCCAGTAGATATAAGCCTATGTCCTAAATCAATTATAAATACATTTCATACCTACTACTTATGAATGATTTGTTATGCTTATAAAAAGTAACCAAGTGAAACCCTGCCATCAGAGGCTTTCAAATATTTACTAAGACAAAATGATAATAAACGAAAATCATTCACAAAAGCTCTCAAAATATTTAAAGAGGAAGCGCTATATTACTTAAAAGGCTATACTCCGCCATTATGTATTCCACTGTGAAGTTTAAACAACTTTTGTGGTATTTTGCTAATACCAGATCCCGGCGAGCCATTGAAGCGATCAAACTCTGTCATGTTTTCAAAATACTTTACTTAACTTGTAAATTTTGATGCTTTTGAGAGAAGCGTTCCTCTCAAAACCTCGTGGTTGTACATATTATAGAAGTGAATAGGAGAGGGTGTTTTTTTTTCTTTAGCCAAGTTGTTCCGCTGCTAGGCAAAGGATAGCCCCAAATCTTTCCAGACAACCTTGTCGGCAGTCTTTTCCGGTCAATCTGTTAGAAAAGAGTCAAAATCATCGTGCTAGTGCTGTTAGATTAGTATGGATTTCTGCGCAGTGAGCAGTGGTAGACCAGTGGACACAAGTACTACTTTTTTTCTCTAGCCTTACTGTTCTATTGCTGGACAAAGACCTTCTCCAATTCCTTCCATGAACTCTTTTGATGCAGAAGCATGACTTACAAGTTGATATATTCATCATCACCACTGTTTTCAAGACGATGAAGGAGAAATCGGCAGAAAACCGGCATGTCCTTTCACCAAAAAAACTGAAGACATGCGACATCAATTGTACTGGGACCGCGTGGTGGATTACGAATAATTTCCTAACTATATCAATAGAGAGCACTCTATGAGAGGTTGTGTCTGTTACGAAGGCCTGTGTCCTAGCTGTGGTAATTGTAGGCTGATTCTGTTATGTTATGGATATACTCGGTTTTATTTCAGGTATCCTCCCTAGTGAGTCCGTTCTGTTTTAAGGCACGAAACGTGGAAGGCAACAAAGGACATCTCACGCCAACTCCAAGTCTTCGTCAACCGCTGTCTCCATCGCATTCTCGGAATATACTGGCCCGAGACCATTTCCAACGAGGAACTGCTGGGAAGATGTCACGAGAGCCCGATTGACCGAGAGATCAAGCGTTATAAGTGGAAATGGATCGGCCACACGCTTCGAAAGGATTCCGATCACATACCTAAACAGGCGATCGATTGGAATCCTCAGGGTAAAAGGAAGCGAGGCCGTCTCCGACAAACCTGGCGTCGCACCATGGTGGCAGAAGCGGCGAGCATCGGGATGACGTGGAGCGAAGTGAAGCGGGAAGCTCAAGACCGATCGCGATGGAGGACTACTACCTTCTGATCTATTTTGTACCATTCTGTACACTTAAGTAAAACATCAAAAATAAAATGGAAATTTCACCATAATCTGTACAATGACTGAAAATCAAATACGGGTGTTGACTTTTCGCGCAATTAATTGGCAACGACTCATCGCTATTGTGGCGCCGCTGAATTTATTTCGAAACTTCAAACTGAAGGTTTCTGAAAATGATTTATTGTTGAAGTCGCGGTGGAAGGTGGTTTTAAAGTGTTGATGAGCTCCTAAGGTCTTTTATTATCTTTAAACAAGCGAGACTTTTTTTCCAGGGGAGGGTAACAATGGAAGATGTCCTTGTATAAGTTGATATTTTAAGCAGGTAGCGTCCTCTAGTGAAAACAATATTGTTGATCCTACGAATATCTACTTGGTCCGTTATTTAGATTTTCAACAAATACAAAAACAAACATATATGTCATTTTGCCTTTTCATATTAATAAAAATTTACAAAGATTACAACATTTTTAATAAACATTTTTGTAATAAAAAGTTTCTCTTTGTTAAGATATTTGTGTAATAAGAATTTTTCGACCACTATAGCTTCAGTTAGGAAGTTCAAGAGTGAGGTTCTGGAGGAGGACGTCACATAATGCTAAAAAGCATAACACAGCGTGACGTCACATTAAATGTCAACGGACGGTATGGTCTCATTCTTTCATCACGTGAAATAAAAAAAAAATACGTTCCCAGTAGTTTTAGGTAGTCTAAGTGACGGACTAAATATTTTTTTATAGGACAACACAAAAAAGCAGCACATTATAAACGAATTCATTCTTTTATCAGTTACTTACATATAAAAGAAAAGAAGTACGCTCTTTTATTTTTGCCGATGTATGTATGTGAAGAAAAATGTTTTTTGCATAAATAGTCATTCATTTGGCCGGACATTAAATAATAACTATGTTCACCATTAATGGCTTTTTTTTCACACCACTTAAGAAAATATTCATAAGGAGTTTTATTCTTCAGATAAAAGCTATCTGACATGTAGAACTTTCATATATAATAGAATAATCACAAGAATTTATCAACACAATAGAAGTTCCAGCTAAACCGGCAGTTGGAAATGCAAACAACTGAAGACGGCTGAACCATTGCAGTCGGAGTTCAAGTTTCGAGGGATGGCAAGAAAATTTGCTGTCCAATATAACTCAGTATAATTTAGTTGTTTGAACACTTTTTGTTCTTAAATAATAAATGGCCGTGCCAAAAATTTTCCCGGGCACAAAGAAAGTCGGAAAATTCTTAATAAAGTTTATTTCGTTTTAGTTTCCTTATACTTAAATTGTAATACTATGGGCACAGTTATTTTTAAACCATAGAGACACAATTAAATTTAATGTATTCGTATAATATGTATGTATAATATGTGTAAAACTATGTATAAATATTGGTTCCTTCGACTAAATGAAAGCCAAATGCATTTTTGGCTGAGTTCGCTTCAATTCAAGCAAAAATCGTAGTAAAAGGCCACATAGATGATAATAATGGAATAATCGCAAATCATTTTATGATAATGAAATATTTATTTTGTAAATTGGTTATACTTAAATACACGTCATGTTTTTTGCGTGTTAAGTTTAGTTTAGCTAGATGAGGCCAGTATTTCCTAACTGACTACTCTGAGAAGAAAAACCGAAAAAAACTCAGAGGTCTCTTTTAAAGTCCATACAATTTGGATTTGTATATGAGAAGCATGTAGGTACATGTCTGTGGTGCTTTTTTGAGGAAATAACCACGCAAGTTTGAGCGGATGCGGCTTCACTTCACCATATGCATTGTGACGAGCATATTGTGTGTAACCATATTCAAGTAATCGAAGCCGAACCCATGAAATACTTATTATTCCTACTAACACATATATTGAGTAGTTCCAGTAGCCATCTGTGGTCTTCATCATCAGGTCCACTTCACAAATAGTGCTTTTCGAATGCAACTACAAATTTTACTATAAAAAATACTCAAATCACTATAGGTGTGCCTATAATATTTGAAGAGTTCCCTCGATTTCTCCAGGATCCCATCATCAGATTCTGACTTGGTGACAATGAGGCTAATTTCAAAGTATACCCTTTGAAACAAAAAAAAAGAATTTTCCAAATCGGTTCAGCCATCTTCGAGTAATCGGTGATCATACATAAAAAAAATATACGCGTCGAATTGATAACCTCATCCGTTTTTTTCATCGATTGAAAAGTTGTCTCAATGTTTACGCAATAAAGAATATTTATTTATTTGTTCCATTACATTATTTATTATCGTCTGCTAAGCCTTTTCTCAACTACGTCAAGGTCTGTTTTCAGTCTAAGTGGATGTAGCTAAGTACTAGTGTTTTACATGGATCGTCTGCCTATCTGACCTTCCATTACTGACACGATATCCCTTGGCAATACTCGTTTCTGACTAGCCGTAACAATGATCAAATATGTAGAACTGCCAGCCAAGACTAGCGGCTTATCGTGCTTTTCGAGACATGGATGAATCTCAAAACGCTGATTTGCGATAATATCGACGTAACTCGAAATGCTGTCCAATTTAACTACATACTTGTGTGAAATAATCATAAATTTAAATATAACATCGTGAACTGAGACACAATGCCATTTTTGCACCGACGTTAATCAGAGACTGGGTCTGGTCTCTCTCACAGAGGAGCTTATCATGCTTAAGTTTTAAGCAAATCATGTTGGATTCCATATTTATAACAACATCGTATACTCTATGTTTTATGCAAATAAAATATAGTGTTTTGTCTCAAATGAATAATAACACTGTTTCTTTCTGATGAACGTCGGCGCAAAATTGGCTTTCTACGGCGCGGCGAAAATGTATGCCTGCGCAAACTTTTTAATGTAATATAAATTGTCATGTTTGTGTACGATAGCGCAATAAATAAATATTGTATTCTACCACATAAATGACAGTACTTTTATACTGATAATTAAAGCAATTCGTGCAAAATTATTCCCTAACCATTCCAAAATATCAAAAATGCGCAACCCGGTTTTTTTTTTGATATTTTGATAATCACCTCCGCCATGTTTACAGACGGACATTTTCTAGAGCGTCAGTAAACAAAGTATTAAAATTTCTCTCACCATTCGTTACCTCACTATGTCCAAGGCTCTATTCAAGAAAACTCGGCCATAGACACGCGCTTTTTTTTATTTGCTATGTCCTTTAAGTCACGCCGTTTTCTAAGGTGCCATCCTTTAGGAGGTGAGCTCATTTCTCGTGGCATTGAAGGCGTTAAAAAGAGTTTCTTTTGCTTGTCGAAAGATGAAAGGTTTGTGTCGCAGACGAAGCTTTTTTTTCTGTTACTTTCATCAAATTTTATGATTTTTGTGTAATTAAATTTTTGGTGGAGTAGTTTTGTTGGCAGTGATGTTGAGGGAATCATTCTGAAAGCTTGTTTTAACGGACTGGTATTTCTTATTTATGTGAAAGGTTTATTTTGTCTAAAGTAGCAAAAAAAAATCATGTTCTGTCAGTAAGAAAGAAATAATTACTTTAAGAAGTACGTACCTTAAAGGTACTTTTAACTTTACCTTAGAAAAAATATAAAAATTCCAATGTTAAGGTATAGTGATGATATTGTTGTCGTGACATGATCATCAAGCGTGATCATTATCAGTTTGTATTAAAGAATAAAATACTGTGTATACAAGTTGTAACAGATTAAGCGCAATACCTCAGACACCCCAATTAGATTAAATTATAAGTCTAAAACTACATCCGTAACTAAATAAATTGAAACCAAACCTAGACATTTTTTATATATTGTTATCCATACTAAACGCAAAAAGCATGTGTGTCGTAATCCAATATCCTTACGCAGACGCATACATTCATGCAATATTAGCGGCCGATACGCACACGCACACAATTTCCATGAATTAAGGATTGTATTAATTTGTCATGATACTGAGTTTCCATTTTAAGTTAAATGAAAGATTTTTCCATCAAAATTTTATACCTATTTTTTATGACTGAAATCGATTCAGAAGCCGATTCTGAACCAACTACTTTCAGGAATTACGTTTATTCTGTTACAATTGTATAACTGTCTTATAAAGAATGAAAAAAAAAAACAAGACAATTCCTTTTACTTGAAAACAAAAACCCTTAATCTAGTTAATGCAGCTATGTTTCCCGATATCCTTTCCAAGGTGCGAAATCTATGTTAACCGCTCGCAATAATTCTACATTGTCCCCACCATGTATGGAAACTATAGAATTTATTGCCAAGAGACAATGGACCGAGCCTAACATCTGTTCTTGCCTTTAAGGGGCAATGTAAGGAATTGGAATGTGTTGTAAATGATACGTGTGCTTTTGAGCAAAAAGTAAAATAAAGTAGCTATGATAATATTAGTTCATTTATATATCACTAGCTTTTGCCCGCGACTTCGTTCGCGTGGGAGGTTTTTCCCGCGTAAATCCCGGTCCCGTGGGAATTCCGGGATAAAAAAGTGTTATTCCAGGATGTCAACTATCTACCTACCAAATTTCATTGAGATCCGTTCAGTACTTTTTGCGTGAAAGAGCAACAATCATACATAAATCCTCACAAACATTCGCATTTATAATATTATACTAGGAAGAAGGATTTAGCTTTGCGCGAGTACTTTTATTTTACAAGTACAAAACTGTAGAATACAAATATTATTATTTCCGTACCAATAAAAATATATTCGTTTACGATTGGAGTCTCATTTGAAGCATAATAATGCCTGTAGTAGAAGACTCCGCTCTTCCAATAACTAAAATTTCTAAGACTTTCAAACAACTTAAAATTTCATATGTATATGTGTAAGTATACAACGTGTAATTTAAAGGGTATATACATACCGAGTGCACGGCTTCTTTGGATGATAACAAACGATATGGCAAGGGTTTTCTAATCCTATGTCTACATGTGTGGAGCATATTAGAAATTTCAATACATTGATACCAGAGGCCGAATTTTTCTAATTAAGAAGAACGAAGAGAATTATCGTTTTATTGGCAAGTGACGTGGAAAGTGATGACCGTCATAGTGCTGTGACACGTTTGTTATTACTGGTATTCAAGAAACATATGAAACCAATAATTTGGGGTCAATTCTGTCATTCACTTATTTTGAGCTGAAACTTTGCATAGAGACTCCATACCAGATGTTGCCTTCAGTCCTTTTGGATAGATATGGGGTTTCCGTTACACGTTGTATACATTAAACAATTTAAGACTTATAATTTTAATACCTAATGAGTGAAGCTTTAAATTAAAACTTGAAGCAAAACCTTTGTACTCCTTTTTAAGAAAATTACGCGAACGGAGGGTTATGATTTTAATTTGGCTCAGTAGTGTGTATGGAGAGAGAGTGCAGAAGCTTATTTTAATATTATGTTATTTCATATTTGCATTGCAAATAATTTGTATTTTTTATATATCAATGTATAAATAAAAAAAATTAGAACTTTCCATTATGTATTTTTGTGTGTTTACTATGCAACGTGTAATTTAAAGGGTATATAATACCAAGTGCATGGCTTCTTTGGATGATAACAAACGATATGGCAAGGGTTTTGTAATCCGGTATTTGTAATAAGTCTACGTATGTAGAACTTATTACAAATACCAATACACTGATACCAGAGACTAAATTTTTCAAATTAAGAAGAACGAAGAGAATTGTCGTGTTATTGACAAGTGACGTGGAGAGTTATTGACCCTCGTAGTGCTGTTACACGTTTGTTATGATTGGTATTCAAGAAACATATGAAACCGATAATTTGGTACCAATTCTTTGAGTCAGTTATTTTGAGCTGAAACTGTGCATAGAGAATTAAAGACTCCATACCAGATTTTGTCTTCAGCCCTTTTGGATAGATATGGGATTTCCGTTACACATTGTAGATTAACTTTACTTTAAGCAAAAAAAAAGTTATTTAAAAAATCTAAAAAACCCGACTGCTAACTGAAATGCAAGGAACAAGCACATTTTTATTTTAAAAAGTGACAAGCAGGCGGGACCCAATTGAACGTATTTTTTTTTTAATTTGACGGGTTGCTTAAACAAAAATTAAACAAAAATACACTGTGCAAAAAACAAGCTCTTTCATTGCCCCAGTCCGTTAAATCGGCTCATTTTATTTTAAATTCACAAACGAAACAAGCGTCGATATTAAACTCACATAATTGCTACATTCATTTATTTAACCAATCGCCGAAAAAGGGCAAATTTACTTTTTCAAGCAAACAAATTGTTTTTTTTTTTTATATATAAAACCACTCAATCTCATTTATCAGTGCAGTAAATGAATGCACGGTGTCCTGAACAAGGGCGCCGTGGACAAAATTTCTCACCCCAGAATTTCGGCCGATTAAATGCAAAAACATTTATCTACAACCACCACAAGTCAATTACTGTGCAATGAAAAACAATTACACGACTGCCCGTTTCGTTGCGGTCGGTTAAATAAAGGTAAAGCAAACGATGCGTCGTTTTATTTATTCATTTCATTTATTTTTTTTGGTTGTCGAACTGTCTGTCAGTGTCAAAGTGATTTGCCGTGATTGTTTTTTTTTTCAATTTGTTTGTTTCGCGCCGTAATATTCTGGTGCAATGTTTTTTTTTTCAATCAAAACTTTTTCATCAATCTTGGGGCGAGTTTAAAACTGTTCACAGTTACGTTTACAGTTAATAAATGCGAATGGGTAGAACAAACTCCATTACGAATTTCACTTAGGAGAAGTTATTTAAACTTAATATTAGATATATATATATATATATATATATATAGTGGTCGGTGTCATTTGTTTCGTATTTCCTTTTTTTTTTTTCGACACCGCCTTCCGAAATTTAAGTTATTTTTATATATATATAGTTATACATATATAGTTATACATAAAAAATAAAAATATAAAAAAAAGTTTAAGACGAATTGAGAACCTCCTTTTTTTGAAGTCGGTTAAAAACTACAAAGGGTGTTACAATGAGCGGTATTATCGCTAAAAGCGATATTTTACAGACAACCTTTGGATGGATTTGACTCAGGAGGAATATTATAATGTAAGTAAATACACTAGTGGTAACAATGACTATTTTCAAGCCATTTGAGGTTGACACTGACGGGAATTGACACTTCCCGTGACCCTATTAGGTACTTTGCCCAAAGGCTAAGGCATGGCAATACGACGTGGCAGTATCACCAGTCTCTTGAATGTATTACTAGCCGATAGCCTTGAGGTATTTTTAATGCTTTAATTTAGTTTGTAGTTCAGTTTAATCTATTATATATAAAAGAAAGTCGTGTTAGTTACACTATTTATAAATCAAGAATGGCTGAACCGATTTGGTTGTTAAAGGGTAGGGAGGTAGCTTAGAACCAGGAGACGGACAAAGGATACTTTTTATCTCGAAATTCCTACGGGACCGGAATTCACGCGGGGAAAACCTCCCACGCGATCGAAGTTGCGGGCAAAAGCTAGTACTATATAAAAGTTATATAAATAATTAAAATTACATTTCTGTTTTCATATCGCGAACTTTAATATAGTTACACGATTTTTGAGTGTATGATATCACGAGAATAAAACCGCGGGTCAAAGTTAGTATAGTATACTGGTATGATAAGACAGTTATAGCTGTTCAAAGCAAGTTTAGTGTGTAATGTTATCGTCATTGTGGACGATAAATCAGTTTAGCCTTCGATGTTATTAAACGCATGCTCCCCTACGCTTTACAGAGCTAGGAATGCGTTTACACGTGACATGTTTTCCTAACGTCTTACCCTCCTCACAAAATATCATTCTTTCTTCGACAACGATTGTTTTAAAGTGTATTAGTAGTCGTAGACTAGCTGCTAACTGCTCATAACTGAGTCCACGAGTGAGTTCGAGCCCGCGACTAGTTGAACCTTAACGTGTATGTATATGGTACGACTGTACGAAGCTCACACGGATCGAGACGAGCTGCTCCGAAATCGTGTAACTTGAATTAATATCGAAGAAAAAAAAATACTGCATAAAGAAAATAAATAAATAATTATAATTGCATAAATTGATAAAAAATGCTATGCAATAGCTTTACCGCGGCAGTCCTCGAGTGCCACACTCATTTTATTTATCCACAAATTTTGTTTAACCTCCACAAATCGGTATCTGGGTAACACGATACCCGGCCTTAGATTTTTGGCTTCTGAGAACCCAGTAGACCCGGCACTGAGAAATCACTACATAGTATAAAACAAAGTCGCTTCCCGCTGTCTGTCTGTTCCTATGTATGCTCAGATCTTTAAAACTCCGCAACGGATTTTGATGCGGGTTTTTATTAATAGATAGAATGATTCCTGAGAAAGGTTTTAATGTATATAAGTTAAGATTTTGTGTAAATTAGATGAAATGCGACGATAATAGTTCGGAAAAAATTAAGCCGATCGATCCGCTTTCATCGAAAACGCTGCCAAAATCTTTTGAGTTATACCAAAATAATCTATAGTGGGATTGCTCCTCTTTTATAGATGTACAAAAATTCCGCAATGGCATATGTCTATCTCCCAAGGATAACCCACAATAATGTTTTTTTTTTCTTTTACAAATAACAATAAAATGATGGGTTATTTACGAAGATATATTTAATAGTACACTATTATTTCTTATCCAATGAAATAATCCATTAAATTTTCAACGTACCTAATATACTTTGAGCATTTAATGTAGATCAAAATTACCTTTTGCACTATATCAATATATCTAAGCAAATATAAACTTTATTACCCGAGCGAAGCCGGGTTAGGTCGCTAGTCTTGATATATAATAATCAACTTTAAAGATAGTTAAAGACCTGCATATAGACACCACAACGTATAGGTTTGATGAAAAAATATATCTTTAGTTTCAGTTCCATATTTGGGGGCCCCCCTTATTTTTTTTTAGTCTTGATAGTTTTGGAATAAAATGGTTGTGACCTACGGATGGATAGACAGACTGACATGATGAATCTATAAGGATTCCATTTTTGCCATTCGGCTACGGAACCCTAAAAATCTTAACGACATGTCACGGGCAACCAGTAGTTTTTTTATGTCACTAAAATAAATAGGTACTTAATGTTTTTTCTCCATCAACTTACCTCCAATCAAGTGAAGCGACCCATACGAATCCCCTTAAATCTCAAACTTGACAATATCCCGTCAAGATACTTTGCGTAACTCTGTGCGAACCCCTTCGGCAAGTCACGCCAATCGCCCCTCTGCAGTGAAATCATCTTAAAATGAAAGGGAAAATCCTGTAAATTACACCCTTCATGGCACCCCATTATTTTATTTGTAAGGGCGCTTTCTTCCCGAACAGTATTTGAGTGCATCAAAAGGATTCTGAATTGTCATACTCTTTTATGGTGCACAAAATGGATCCTAATTTGACTAATGTTTGTGATATACTGGTATTTGAATAGAATAAAATACTTGATTGTTACGGTCTTGAAGATATCGTTTAGAAAAGAACTTTTAAACACACATTTATTTTACCTGAAAATAATGTTGCAGCAATTATTTCTTTAAGCGCCGTAGTTATGGATTAGAAGCAACTTTCAGCAAAATTCTAATGTCATGCTAGTTAAATTTAATATGAACAGACTTCAACTGCTGTTTTATACGCGTGAGATAACCTAGTAACTGTCTCTAGGATTCTATCTACACGTGTGCCAAAATTCATCGAAATCAGTTTGTCTATCTATTTAGGTAAAATGAATTTCTTACTAACTCATTTTCAATGTAAGTTCGTAGTAGATGAGGTGAATGTGTGCGTATAAAATAATTCGTGCGTGAATAAAAAGAATACAATAATTCGTGTGTATTATTTTATAAGTGTTAGTTCTGAATTTGAATTGTATAAGTTTAAATTTCAATTCTATCAGTGTGGTTAACGCATAGGTACTCTCTTTTGGTTACATATGGAAAGTTTTTCTTTAAATATCATGATCTCGTGCAATTTACAACATATAGTTAGCATT
This sequence comes from Tholera decimalis, assembly GCA_943138885.2. Classification (NCBI taxonomy): domain Eukaryota; kingdom Metazoa; phylum Arthropoda; class Insecta; order Lepidoptera; family Noctuidae; genus Tholera; species Tholera decimalis. Next base: position 6,820,753 of record OW964565.2, on the reverse strand, counting down.
TGAAGGCTCTCGGATACTAATTGTCTGGTAGAAAATGCCTATGGCATTAAGTCCGCCTTTGTACATTTTGTGTCAAGTTTTAATAAATAAATAAATACGAGGTGACAATTATCTTAAACATTCACATAGGAATCGTTAAATCTACAAATATGAAGAAAATTTAGCATTATTCACGGCTAAAGTGGTCACAAACATCTGTCTACAACAACTACAGACAGATGTTATACTGAAGAGTTTGTTGCGCCACTTCGTCCTCCCACCTAAAACATTAAGAAATGTGACAGGCAGGCGTTTTAAGATACAGCTTTTATTTAAATTTTTGAAGTCCAAAAGTACCGGTTTTTAGTCCTAATTTGAAAGAATTACTTTGGATTTTGACTGGCATTTCGTCCAATACGTGGTAGCCCAGTGATTTGTAGGCACGAATTACTAGTTTTACGTCGTGGGTTTGAACCAAGGCACATGACTTTGTGTGGTATTCATCATTATCACTAAACTCAAAAAGGTGAAGGAAAACCCGAAGACATGGTGACACTACCAATCTATACTATAGTCTATACTACGCATGGTGGATTACGGTCCATTTTCTATCTTAGAAAAGAGGCATGTTCCCCAGTGGGAACACTTTAGACTTTTATTCTTTTCCGTAAGTAATTCGTCGTCTAGTCTAATCATCTTTTCAACCGACGACAAAAAAGGAGGAGGTTATCAATACGACGCATATTTTTTTTTAATTTTTTTTTTTTAATTTATGATCATCGATTACTCGGAGACGGCTGAACCGATTTGGATTTTTTTTTTTTTTGATAGGGTATACTTTGAAATTGGTACCATTTGTCACCAAGTCAGGATCTGATGATGGGATCCTGGAGAAATCGAGGGAACTCTTCAAATATTATGTGAACACCTATAGCGTTTTGGGTATTTCTTATAGTACCTTGTGCAGTTGCTCTCGAAAAGCACCATTTGAGGAAGTGGAACTGATGATGAAGACTCCAGATGGCCACCGAAACTACTCAATAATAAGTATTTCGTTGATTGTGATTAGATTACTTGAATATGGATGTTAAGCACTTTATGCTTGTCACAATGCATATGGTGAAGTAGAGCTGATGGTGATGTACCAGGAGAACTCCTCAAAAATTAATGGCTCTGCACCGGGAAAAGCAATATTTTGTAAAAGGTGATAAGTAGTTGACATTTTGGCTTTGGAAACTAGATAAATTACAAACCGACCCACTAAAAAGCGTGAAATAAAACTTTTTAGCAAAAAATAGAACCGACTTCCATATAAAAACACTACAAAGGCAAAAATAACTTTAATTTCGGAAGGCGGTGTCTTTAGTTTTGTATATATTTTCGTTTTTGACACCGCCTTCCGAAATTAAAGTTATTTTTGCCTTTGTAGTGTTTTTACATGGAAGTCGGTTCTATTTTTTGCTAAAAAGTTTTTTTAGATAAATGTGTCAATTTTTTTTTATTGATAATAGGCTCGCGTTTGACCGCCATCTCACCTGATGGTAAGTGATGATGTGGTCGAAGATGGAGCACGCATGCCTAGAAGTAACCTATTCACTCTTGACTTAAAGACCCCCAGGTTACAGCGATCAGGAAACACAGAGTCCGGCAGGAAATTCCACTCCTTAGCCGAACGCACAATGAAAGTATTCCCAAAACATTCTGTGCGTATGGGTGGGATGTCCACCATGAAACGATGGCGCATCGCCGTTTGTCTTGTAGTCCGATGATGGAACGGGCTTGGCGGGATTAGATTGTGTAATTCCATCGCACACTCCCCGAAATGTAACCGATAGAAAACCGATAGACTTGCAACTCGTCGTCGCTGTTCAAGGCTTTGACTCGATCAGTGCATCGTTGCCAATGAGTCTCTTGGCCCATCTCTCGATAGATGTTAATATTAATATGTAGATAATATGTAGATGTAGATGTAATATTATATGTTAATATTTTCCTTAGTCTATCAAAAAGCATCATCCACATAGCCTTATGCCAACTATTTTTGTTGTCGGGCTCCAGTCTTACTGCATACAGCTGAGTAACAGTGTCTTGTTTTTAGGGTTCCGTAGCCGAATGGCAAAAAACGGAACCCATATAGTTTCGACATGTCTGTCCGTCTGTCTGTCTGTCTGTCTGTCCGTCCGTCCGTATGTCACAGCCATTTTATTCAGAAACTATTAGGACTATACATGTAAAACTTGGTAGGTAGATGTATTCTGTGAACCGCTTTCCGATTTTATAAGAAAATTCAAAAAATATTTAAAATAAAGGGGCTCCCTATGCATGGAACTGAAACTGAAAATATTTTTTTTCATGTAACCTATACGTGTGTGGTATCTATAGACAGGTCTTTAAAAATAACATTACGGTTTCTAAAATGACTTTTTCATAAAGTTAATCTTTTAAAAGATATACGTTTCCAAAGTGGTAAAATGTGTCCCGCCCCCCCTCTAACTTCTATAATAATGAAGTGAAAAATCTAAAAAAAACCATATGTTGTAGATATTAATGCAAACTTTCAATCAAAATTAGTTTGAATGAGATCGAGTCAGCAGTTTTTGAGATACAGTATATTTTCAAAAACCGCAAATATAACTTTGTAATTCATACAAATACTATAAAAAACAAAGTTATTTGGCGTAGTTGTAAATAAGCTAGTTTTAAGAAATTTTTAAGGTTTTTTGTTTTTTTTTTTTTTCAAATATATTAAGTTTGTTATATTTTTTATAGTTACTACGGAACCCTTCATGGGCGAGTCCAGCTCGCACTTGTCCAATTTTTTTTCCGCGGGAAAATCATCGAATGACTTCTCCCGCTCTGGGTTACGCGGAAGGGAGTGTCAGACTTCTACTGACTAAAAACCCACCCTGTTCCGTCAACTGCCCTTAAGTTCCAGGGCCGCGGTATCTCGTTACAACATTCCCGTAACCACGGATCGACACTACTACCACTGTCACATGTATTAAGTTAAAAAATTATGTTGCTGGTGACCACGTTAGCTTAAAAACTTATATGTTCAAATGGCAGCCGCGACCAACACCTTAACGTGCTGGTGCTTTTCCAAACACCGGATTTGATCGTCATGTTGAGATGGTACGCACAAAACGTTTTGGGAATACCTTCATTGTGCATACGGCTAAGGAGTAGAATTCCTTGCCGGAGTCTGTGTTCCCGACAGCTACAACCTAGGAGTCTTTAAGTCACGAGTGAATAGGTTACTTTTAGGTAAGCGTGCTCCATCTTCGATCACATCATTACTTACCATCAGGTGAGACGCGTCAAACGCGAACCTATTTTCAATAAAAAAAAAACACGACAAGCTTTCTTTTCCATAAAGACTGACCCGTGCGGCTGTCGGTGGTTTGCCGAAAAACAAATATTGTTTTTAATTATCAGATTTATTTATTCCTGGGTACAAATAAATACATCTAACTAGATACATTGCTTATTTAGCCCAACACGTATACAAAAGGGGTTACCTGAGATGGGGATGTAACTGAATTACCCCATCCCTCATCAGGGGTAATCAGGCCATTACCCGCTCTGAATACGTTATCAACTGCGTTCCAATAACGAACAGTGTATACCGCGTAGGTTTTACAAAATTGATAGAATAATAGGCCTAAAGGTTTATCTTTAGGCCTGTAATTCTATGTTGCCTAATTTGGGTATGAGGAAAAAAATAATGAAGCTGATGACAGAATTGAATACGTGAGCTCAAGTAATACCATTTAAAAACAAGTAAAACTGGTTGTTTGTTCGGTTATCGTTATGTTTTAAATATTACTGAAGATACCTTCCTTTGTTGGTAGAGGGAAAACCTTCAAAAGGAAGTCGGTCTTTTGGAATAAGACCGAGTAGTGTGGAACCCTGGTGGTCACCACCAGTACATGGAGAGAAGCCCCAGATCCTCTTAGGAGATCGCTACTGAGCTCCGTATACAACGTATGTAAGCATCCGCCTTTTGTCCAGATCAGTCAGTCAAATAAAGAAAGCTAGTCGCACTTTCCAAAGCGAATATATCAGTAAATGTAATCAGTTCCAAAATAAAAGTTACCCTCGTGTTGAAATCAGTAATTCATACGATCATAATTATATTGTTAAAGACATTTTATTATAAGTATTTCTTTTTTTTGTGTAAAGCCACTGAACATCGCTAGGAATTTACACATTACCGAGGTTCCGTTTCCGTTTAACTCACATGCATAAATACCAAGAAGAGAAGAGTTTAGAGCGAGAATCAAACCCGCGACACGAATATATCAATACAAATTTCTCTCTACTGTCACCTAACACCCCATCATTGTCGTCGTTTGTTACAAGCGACCATTAAAAATATACATTTTTGTAATGGCCATAGAAACGCAACCACAGAATTACATTAGTACCAAAGGTATAAAACAGGCGATTGTGTAAAATATACTTTCCACTCGCGTATATTTAAATTGAAAGCCTAAACGTAATAATTTGCTAAACAATTTGAAGCGGGAAAAACAGGCGAACAATATCATGAGCGCTTTCGTCGATCGTTTTGACTACCAGTACATAATAATAATAATAAGCCCCCTGAAATCTATCCACACGTCCCGATCGAACACCAGATCACGTGGGGGGCGGGCAACGCAAAAATAATGTTACTGGGCGGCTAACGTGGCAATAGTAACCCATCGAAAACATGGAGACGAGAGCAAAGAAAAAGTTACGTTTAGGATCGCTGCCCGGGGGCGATCGCCGGGGCACGCCTGGAGCCGATGCTGGGCGTTCCAGCATACGAACCATCGGTGGTAGCGAGTTGAGTCAGCGGGCTCCTACCGGGTCACCCGAACAATGTTACAGCCGACCATCTTCTTCTACATCTCTATTTCCTTCACTTGCTTCTTCACCTCTATCTTGTCTAAACTGTAATACTGACTATTCTTCTATTCCATCACCTAACTCTACCAACTCTGCAGCCGTGGATGTTGCACAGGAGGCAGATGCCCACAACCCTGTGCCCACCACTGGCCAAGCTCGCGCGCGACTATAATGGACGAGAGAGATGAATGAGTTCATTTGGCGCACCTACCTTCAAGTTACAGATTTAGATTCTAAAATCAGAGGTTACTTAGACCCTCTATACACTAAATTCACCGAAAAATTCCCTGAAGTTACAGTATCTAAGCAACGGTTAGGAGATCAAAAACGGGCTATTTTAAGAAATAAATTGATTCCTGTAACCACTTTAGAGTCCATAAAAAATGAAGTACAGCTTAGTCTCAAAAAAAGTGCTCAAAATCAGAACACATCCACTTTTACACAACCCCTAGCAGCTTTAACACAACAATCCTCACACACAAGTACTCGTTTAAGATGGACCGATGATATAAATGAGGCTATTATAAGAGAATACTACAAAATAACACATTTAGAAACTAACAAGACTGCTTATCGGAAACAACTACACACTATTATAACACAAACATTTCCCACTATTGCACATGTCTCCGAACAACGCATCGCTGATCAGCGTAGAGTAATTATTAATAATAAGCTTATTTCAGACGATACATTAGAAGAAATAAAACAAGAAGTAAGAAATAGTCTTAACATACAAATACCACCTACACAATATGATGACACAATAGCAAATATTACAAGAACAGATCCCAACAATTTATATTATACAAGCGAACTTACTGAAACATATTCTCAGGACACAAACGATAATACACATCCACACACAGATACAACAGCTCAGGAAGAAACAATAAATGCTCCGTTCGTTAACGAAACCCTAGACGCAAAAATAGCGAAAACTTTCGATGAAGCTTATAATAAATATTTATCCACAGATCCCATAAAAAGACCATTTATACCCAAGCAAAAAACATCAAAAAAATTTGCGCACATAATCACATATTTAAATAACACAGTTTTACCAAGGTATTCCCAAGGTCCAATGAAGACAACTTTTTAAAAACTCATACTCTTATTTACTGCACTGCTTACACTGCTGCTATCTGTAACGGATCGAAAATCAAAGAGCATAATCAAGTAACAACCACACAACAACGCAACACTGTGATAGACAAGAGACCCAACTGGCTAAAACGATTAGATAACAAAATACTTATAATACGCAAAGAAATAGGCAGAATGACACAATACATTAATGGTAATAGGCACTTAGCTTTGATCGCACACATAAATAAAATAAAACATAAATACCAAAAACACTCAAGTTACGAGGAATCCAACTCAACAAACGAGCAATTCATGGACAGTTTAAAACAGAAGCTTACAGCTATAACAAGTCGTCGACGTAGGTATGTCAATTGTACAAAACGGAAATATCAGAACACTCGATTTTTCAACAACGAAAGACAGTTTTATAGAAATCTTACCACCGACACAAACAATACACAAAATAGACAACAGACGGATAATTACACTAACCCTTCCCCTGAACAATTGCATACCTATTGGTCAAACATTTGGTCAAACACATCGGAACATAATCAATCTGCTACATGGATACAAAAAGATAAACAAAATTTAGAAAATGTGACAGAAATGTCGCTTGATACTATCCCATTAGAGGTGTTTGTTGACGTCATAAAAAAAGCACATAACTGGAAATCTCCAGGCACAGACCATATCCACAACTACTACTACAAGAAATTAACTTTCCTCCACCCGTCAGTCTATAGACATATAAATGATTTCATTAACCCGGCGAGGATGTGGAGGGGTCAATTTGACCCTGACAATTTTTAGTCGTGTGTAGTTTTTTTTCCCGCGACCATAGGGTTTTGGGCGTCTTAGTAGCTGTTGCTAAAGAACCCGCGCATGCGCCACGCACCGATATTCAGTCGGCCGCCGCCTGAAACGGGAGCAACACGTGCGCGGAGTCGAGAAGGGTAAATATGACCCCGCCACAACCGCGGCGTTACATTTTTTTGCGATGTTTCAAAAATGTTTTTTACCTAATATTATTATATTTTCAGGTGTTTTTATACAAAATGAGTAACCCGGAGCTTGAGGATGAGCCCATACGTCATATTTTAATGCAATCCGACAGTGAAGACGACTTGTTATCCGACGGTAGCGAAAATGAAGATCATGTGTGTACACGCAGTCAGGACAGTGATACTGTGCAAACTACAAGCAGTGAATTTGACAGCGACGACGAGAACCTGAACCTGAAGCACCTGTCAGAGTTCCAGGTGTACGTAAAAGGTGCCAAATATGTCCGTACGCTCGCCATCGCAAGACAGCAAATGTTTGTGACGAATGCCATATATATATTTGTCCCGAACACACCGTTTCGTTCTGCCAGAATTGTGCTGCAATGACAGACAATGATAACATGTAGTTTATAAGTGATTTTAAGACGGTAATTGAAACTGATTGATCTCTACTACATATGTACCAAATTAAAGGTTATTTATAAAAGAAGTTTTCAAATTTTTGTTATTTTAGTTTTACTTGAGTAATTTTATGAAAAAATTGATCATTTTGTAGTACTTTGCCAAAACTGATTTAATTATAATATTTTGTATTATTATAATTATGCGTGTTTTATTTATCAAGTCATAAAAATAGTATTTAATTTACATAATACTTATTGAAACGTTGGTTAAAAATAAAAGAAAAGCTATTTTAGACCCAATGACATACAGGGTCAAAAAGACCCTCGACAACCTCCACGTAACTATTTTCACCACACCCTCGCCGGGTTAAATACCCGCAAAATATTCCAGAATTCATTACTCAAGGTCTAACGTACATGATTCCTAAAGACGCTGACTACACAAATCCAGCCAAATACAGACCTATTACTTGCCTTCAAACCATTTACAAATTAACTACCGGTTGCATTTCAGAAATCATTTATAAACATATTACAAAGTACAATATCCTAGAGGATGAACAAAAGGGTTGCCGCAAATATAGTCAGGGATGCAAAGAACAGTTAACAATAGATTCCATAGCCATGAAACACAATGTTAAATTAAAAAATGATATTTGCTCAATGTATATAGACTACCAAAAAGCTTTTGATTCTGTCCCCCACAGTTGGTTGCTGTATATATTAAAACACTATAAAATCCATCCCACAATAATACATTTCTTGACAGAAACAATGAAACACTGGAACACAAAACTAAAACTAAGTAAAACAGTAGAGACAGATCCCACACCTATCAGACGGGGAATTTTTCAGGGAGACGCTTTAAGTCCCCTCTGGTTCTGCCTGGCCCTTAACCCTCTATCCAATATCCTCAATTCTTCTGACAATGGTCTCACTCTAAAGGATACGGACACTCCGGAAACTTTAAAGTTAACCCATTTATTGTTCATGGATGACATTAAACTCTACAGCAATAGCATATCAGGACTACACTCACTAGCCGACTTCACACAAACATTCTCATTCGATATCAAAATGACATTTGGTATTGATAAATGTAAAACGTTCACACTCCGAAAAGGTCAGCACATTGAAAATAACCCATACACACTAGGCACTGATCAAATTATAGACCCAATGACACAAAATTGCACATATAAATACTTAGGATTTGAACAATCACACCAAATTGACCAAAAATACACTAAAAACAAAATAACCACTAAATATAAACATAGGCTTAACATGCTCATACGTTCACAACTAACATCCCGTAATTTAATAAAATCAATAAACTCATTCGCCATTCCTACACTCACATATTCTTTTGGTATTATAAACTGGACGAAAACAGATCTTTCAAAATTACAACGGTTAGTAAATACATATCTGTCCACAAACAGAAAGCACCACCCACGATCCTGTGTACAACGACTTACACTACCGAGGGATGAAGGAGGACGTGGTCTCATAGATTTAAATAATTTACACAACCAGCAGATTGCAAATTTAAGAAAATTCTTCACGCAGAAAGCCCAACAATCATCCCTTCACTTAGCAATCACACAGATAGATAAAAAGTACACCCCACTTAATTTACACTCTACCGAACTACAGGCCAATGAACACATAACCACCAAAATTCAAAAACTTGCAGCTTGGGAACGTAAATCCCTTCACGGAAGACATCGTCTCGACTTGCAGCAACCTCATGTCGATATTAAAGCATCGAACGCATGGCTGCGGCGAGGTGAACTCTTCCCTGAAACTGAGGGCTTTATGATTGCCATCCAAGATCAGGTCATAGATACAGCCAACTACCAGAAATATATAATCCGCAGACCCAACTATAACGATTCCTGTAGCATTACTGGTGCATGTAGAGCCATAGCCCAAACAGATTACAAACACCGTCACGACCAAGTAGCTGCAATAATACATCAAACTCTAGCCATCCAAACGAGATTAGTTACAGATGAAGTACCATACTATAAATATAAACCTCAGGCAGTATTAGAAAACGAAAATTTCAAGTTATATTGGGACAGGACCATAATTACTGACAAAACCATATACAATAATAGACCAGATATAACAATGTTAGATAAACAGAAGAAATTAGTTTATATAATAGATATTGCAGTATGCAACACCCATAACCTTCTAAGCACATACACAGAGAAAATAGCAAAATATACAGATTTATCCATAGAACTCAAAACTCAATGGAACGTTACTCATACAAAAATCATCCCCATCATATTGTCCAGTACTGGAGTCATACTAAAAACCCTTCATAATAGCTTAAATTCATTAAATATTAGCCCAACTACTTACCTCCTACTGCAAAAAGCAGTCATTTTAAATACATGCCGCTTAACTCGAAAATTCTTAAACACCTAAATTTAATATACAAATGCACTTGGCTCCGGCCCGTGCCTATAATCCCCACAGAGATGGGAGAAATGCAAAGCATAAAGAGAAATAATAATAATAATGTTTATTTATTTTCTTCCACAAATAAAACTTATGCACTAATACAAAAAAAAAATGGTAAAGATAACATAACTACTTATTTACAATGTTTATTTGTGGGAGACTGGTGCCTAAACTAAGCCGTGACTTGTATTTCAGGACACCAGGGACTCCCCCCTAAAGGAATTTATTACATTTTAAGTTTACAAATAAGTTTATATAATATTGGAAAAAAAAAATAATAAAAATAAATGAAAGTAAATTTTATATCCTACTTACAATCAATTTTACCAGAACATTAACACAATAACTAATAAGTAAAATTTTAAAACTAATAAAAATAAGTAAATAATATGAGCATTTCTAATACTAAATTTGGATATTGTTCAAGGTGTACTATGTGAACAATGTGTTTGTATTGTATGTGTGTATGTGCGTGTGTGCTTGTCGGGATATGTATACACTTGTATGTGTGAGTGTTCCCATTCCTTTTTTTATTTCAAGTAGCTCTTCAGTTTTTGTATAGTTAATTTTTAGTAGCCAGTTTGTTAGTACTAATTTACATTTGGTTTTATTATGATTAAAAATTCAAAATTCTTTATTTGCTTTATTGTAGAGTTCAGGTCCCCGGAAAGTATAAAATTTTTGGGCAAATCTTGTCTTGGATTTAAAGGTGCTACAAATTGCATACTGCCTCCTCGTGGCTAATTTCGAAATATTGAAAGAGGATGGATCTGAGTGTTGTCGCAAGATAGTAAAAAGGATGTAAATTTGTCTTACAGTTAAGACCTCAGCTTCCTGATACAGTGTAGCAGTGGGGAAGACTCGAGGTTTAGAGAGTCCAACTTTTAGAATCAGCCTTTGGGCTCTTTCTATTTCTAACATTTTTGTTTTTCCGGCACCACCCCAAGTTGTTACACAATATATCAGTATAGATTGAACAAGGGCAAAATACACCATTCGAAGTGTTTCACCATCAGCAACCTGTCTAAGCTGTTTGAAAATATAAGTGAGTTTCCGTACTCTTTTACATAAGTTTTGAATGTGCTCATCAAAAGACAGTCCTTTATCAATGATTATACCCAAATAGCGAACACTTTGTGTCGGCTGAATAGTTGAGCAGCTGCATCGATTTATAGGAGGAAATGAATACTGATGAACATATAGGGTAGGTTTATCTTGAAAAAAGGTTTCTGAGCTCCTTATTGCAAATGGAATATATTTTATTTTACCTGCGTTAAGTGTGAGTGAGTTTGCAGCGAGCCAGTGGCAGACCGTGTTTAGACCGGATTGAGCTAATGAATATACTTCATTCCAAGAATCGCCCTTAAAAGTAAGAGTGGTGTCATCTGCGTAAGATATTATTTTGCAGTTTTCAAGATTAAGTTGACATAGCTCATTTATGTAACACAGAAACAAACAGAGGGCCAAGAATACTTCCCTGAGGGATTCCATGCTTGACAGGAAGTTCCTCACTCAAGTGATCCCCGATTCTAACACGCTGAGTACGGTCGGATAAATAACTAGACATTAATTGTAATTCTTTTCCCCGTACTCCCATGTCATTTAATTTATGAATTAGGGTGGGGATAGAGACTGTGTCAAAAGCTTTGGCAAGATCAAGAAAGATTGTTAGGCATTTTTTGTTTTCGTCTATATTTCTTACAACGAAATCAAAAAAAAAAATGTGAACAGCCTCATCAGTGGATCTGCGTGCTCTGAATCCATATTGTGTTTCAGCAAGAATTTTATTTGACTCTAAGAATTTTATTAGCCTATGATTGATAGTACGTTCAAAAACTTTTGACAGTGAAGAAAGGATAGAGATGGGCCTATAGTTGTTGACACAGCCTGTATCCCCTGCCTTATACATGAATGACTGTAACATGGTACATGTACGGATTCATCTGGAATTACGGGTACTATTGTAATTATTTTATGTTCTTATTTATTTTTTGTGTGTGTCTTATAATTTGTAATTGTAACATGTTGACTTTTGAATAAAATGAATTGAATTGAAAAGTCGATCAACTTGATCAACCATTTTCACCCCGTCAAATCAACATTGCTGGTTTTCTTTTCCTTTCCGTAAAACTCAGGATCAGCTGAGACAGCAACTCGGTACAGCGACAGATCGCGAAGGAGAAGGCGGAATAAACTGGATGGCTGTGTGAATATAATATGGATATGGAAGTATGGATTTATAATATACTAGCTTCTGCCCGCGACTTCGTACGCGTGGGAAGGTTTTCCCGCGCAAATCCCGATCCCGTGGGAATTTCGGGTTAAAAAGTAGCTTATGTGTTTTTCCAGGATATCAACTGTCTCCTTACCAAATGTCATTGATATCCGTTCAATAGTTTTTGCGTAAAAGAGCAACAAAGATACAATTCGTAAACTATCCCACGGGAACGTTATATCGGGATAAAAACTATCCTATGTCCTTTCCAGGGTCCTGAACTATTCCCATGCCAAATTGTATGTAAATTCAGCTGTTAAGGCGTGAAAATGTAACAGACAGATAGACAGAGTTACTTTCGCATTTATAAGATTAATATGGATTATTTAATTGGTCAAATGTTTAACCATGTTTTATTTCAATCTTTTCCCGACTATATTTCGGTCGGCTTCCAGTCAATCTAGATATAACTGAGTACTTGTGTTTTAAATGAATCGATCGCCTATCCAACATCCGCAACCCAGAAGCTAGGTAACATGATACCCCTCGGCAATATGGCGTCAGACTTGACTTCTGGCTACCCGAAATAACTTTCAAAGATGTACAAATGACAGCCAGTACCAACGACTTTTTGTGCTGTCTGTGGCATGGAAAAATCTGGATATGTTCAAATGCTTATCCCTCTACAGGCTGACCTTTTTTTTTATTATTATTATGATCAAAATCTCAGTATACATACATATCGTTCTTATACAAAAAACCATAAAAGCCCTTACTGGCTTATATATGGCTAGTGAGTTCGGATAAATTAGTTTATAAGTATTTTAGATAATAAGTGAATTTGTAAGTTTTACATTTAAAGATGTTAGTAAATAAGCTTAACTAAACTAGTACATTCTGTTGCAAAAAATGCTTTTTTAATTTACATTTTGATTTTTTAGGGTTGCAGAGGTATTCAAGCATTGCCTTGAAGATTGACCCCCTGTTATCATTTAGCTAAACGCTCTTCTTGATCATTCCTCCCGATCATTATATCACTCAGGGCTTAAAATCTACTAACAGACTCAATACAAACACTCAATTACAACACACAACAACAATTCCACGTATTTCGGCCGATTCATTCGTGCCCCTAAGCCAGATATTTCCCTAATCACATAACGTGTACCCTCGGATAGCACTCCAAATCACGCATTCCCTTTACTTGTATGTAAGCCTAGTAGTCGCTACCTATATATTGTCCCCAACCCCTTTGAATATTAACTATGTATCTCTATTTAGCGCTAACTAAATTATTCAGGGGTATGCATATTGTCCGTCGGAATACCAAATGCACTGGCCACCAAAGTTAGAAGAACTTCCTTGCCCTCTTTGCTGAAGGGAAATTGCTTCTGTGAAAGGTGTGGGGACGTATTTCAAAGGTGTAAAGTTACGATGGTCAATGTATTATTAATTTTATTTGAGATTTGATGTTGACAATGCTTCGTGATTTGGGGTCTTGATTTAAACACTCATACATACACACGTGTTTCACTTACTGATTTTCAATGTTGTTTTGGTAGATTGTAATGCTTAAGTTTTTGATAATAGCTGTGTAGGCTTATAGCGATTGATTTTGTGCAAAATAATAACAGCTGCACGGGTCAGGTTAAGAAAGCCTATGGTTCCGACTGTCATTCGGACACTTTTCAGTCAGATGCCAGAATATCTGACTCAAGACTCTGCCAATGGATTCATGTTAATTAGTTTCAAGGTTTTAGCGATAAGATAGACAATTGCTACATGATAAAAGTTACTGGTACTAATCCAGTTATACCGTTAGTTAAAACATCGGAAGATATCTTGCGCAAATTTAGCGTATATTTTGTCACAGTTTTTTACTGTATGCGTCATATTTGGTGAAAATATAACCTCATTCTATCTTCTTATTTCTATGACCAGTTGAAACGAAAACTGCAAGTCAAGATAATCAATCTCATCCTAGAAAATTCGCCGACATAAAATCCCCGAAATTCAGTAATGAACTACCAACCCGTAAATGAATCAAACTTAAACCGAATACCTGATAGTGCAACTTTTAGTGCTTAATTCTGGTACACTAATAGTCTTCTACTGTGGGTCTGCTAAGTGCGGGAGGGGGGTAAGTGGAGGGGGAGGGGTAAAGCGTGAATAATGTGACATAATCGAGTTGAGCTTACGTCGTGTCGTCAATGCTCCATGATTGAGTTCATAACGACATTACCGTCAGACACTGATGAACTTTGCTGGTTTGAGGAGCCAAGAGAGGAGAAGTAGCGGGTTGGCACGATACTGAAATTTATATCTGTCTGTTACCTTTTCACGCCTAAACCACGTAACCAATTTAGATGAAAAATGGCATGGGTATAGTTTAGGACCCTAGGAAGGACCTAGAATAGTTTTTCACGCGGGAAAAACCTCCCACGCGAACGAAATCGGGGGCAAAAGCTAGTTAACTATAAAAAATGGCAAAAACTCAGGTCTGTTGTATGGGAACCGCGCTTAAATATTTATTTAATTCTGTTTTTAGGGTTCCGTAGCCGAATGGCAAAAAACGGAACCCTTATAGTTTCGACATGTCTGTCCGTCTGTCTGTCTGTCCGTCCGTCCGTATGTCACAGCCATTTTATTCTGAAACTATTAGGACTATACATGTAAAACTTGGTAGGTAGATGTATTCTGTGAACCGCTTTCCGATTTTAAGAGAAAATTTAAAAAATATTTAAAATAAAGGGGGCTCCCCATACATGGAACTGAAACTGAAAATATTTTCTTTCATGAAACCTATACGTGTGTGGTATCTATAGACAGGTCTTTAAAAATAATATTAAGGTTTCTAAAATGACTTTTTCATAAAATTAATCGTTTAAAAGATATACGCTTCCAAAGTTGTAAAATGTGTGTGTCCCCCCTCTAACTTCTATAATAACGAAGAGAAAAATCTAAAAAAATCATATGTTGTAGATCTTAATGTATACTTTCAACCAAAATTGTATGTGTAGTATGTATAGTTTGAATGAGATCGAGTCAGCAGTTTTTGAGATACAGTATATTTTCTAAAACCGCAAATATAACTTTGTAATTCATACAAATACTATGAAAAACAAAGTTATTTGGCGTAGTTGTAAAAATTGTAAATAATCTAGTTTTAAGAAATTTGTAAGGTTTTTTGTTTTTTTTTTCAAATAAATATATTAAGTATATTATATTTATTATAGTTACTACGGAACCCTTCATGTGCGAGTCCGACTCGCACTTGGCCAATTTTTAGTATTTGTTGTTATAGCGACAATAGAAATACAATATCTGTGAAAATTTCTAGCTATCACGGAACATTAAATACAGCCTGATGATAGACAGACGGACAGTGTAGTCTTAGTACCAGGATTCCGTTTTTAACCTTTGGCTACGAAAACCTAAAAAGATATCAGCTATCTGCAACATAAGATTTTTCTTGTAGCAATCGTCGTGTTAAAGGGTAAAATATCAAAACGCTACAATCCTCTCGCCTGCACCTCACCCCATTACGCTCAATGTTGAAACGACACCGTCTGGAAAGTACGGACAAAGGTGAATTTGTTAGCCAGGATCGAGGCGCTACAATCATTCTATTATTGGAACTTTAAATGCTGAAACGCTATTAACATACACTAATTGCACCTTGTCTCTTGAGGAGACCATTTTGGATAGAGAACGTTTTGCGTTCTAATAGAATAAAGTAAGGTTTTAATGTAACTAAACCGTCTATCGAGTTTCTACTACTTACATATAAGCTGCGCTATGTTTAATATAACCTTTTTTCGGGTTGAGTGGAGTGGAAGACTTACATATTTTGTATATAAACGGTTGTTACTTGATTTGCATACATTATTTAAATCTAAGTACTAATATAAATTTTATATTATAGTACTTAGATTTAAAAAGTTTAATTTTTTTATTGAAGATATATACAACGTGTAACGGAAACCCCATATCTATCCAAAAGGGCTGAAGACAACATCTGGTATGGAGTCTCTATGCACAGTTTCAGCACAAAATAACTGACTCAAAGAATTGATACCAAATTATTGGTTCCATATATTTCTTGAATACCAATCATAACAAAGTTGTCACAGCACTACGAGGGTCAATAACTTTCCACGTCACTTGCCAATAACACGATAATTCTTTACGATCTTCTTAATTTGAAAAATTCGGTCTCTGGTATCAGTGTATTGGAATTTGTAATAAGTTCTACACACGAAGACTTAGGATTACAAAACCCTTGCCATATCGTTTGTTATCATCCAAAGAAGCCATGCACTTGGTATATATATATATATGTATATATACCTATATATGTATGTATATAACCCTTTAAATTACACGTTGTATATACCTACTGACTACTATCATACAAGTGAAAGGTAGTTTGTTTGTCACAATTTGGTTTGTGATAAAATGTCGTATAAACACAAATCGTATCTTAAAGACGGTCATTGGCTACTTATTGCAGAAAATAAAATCTATATTAACGCAAGTAAACCCACAGACCCAAGTGATTATTCCTTATAAGCCATCCTAGAATATCATAGCAGTTTATCAACTTAAAAACCCGCAAAACTATCCAACTATAAAAAACCAATCCTCAGGTTATCGCAGGAAACGGTACAAATTCACATCTGTTCTCGTAATGCAATATGGAGGAGGGCGTTTATTTTATTTTTATGGCTCTAAATCTCCTTAAAAAGGCTCTCGTCCCCATATCAACTGGCGGGGTTTTACTATCGTCTCTATAGTGTTATTGTTACTGCCCAATTGCGTTTGTTTCAGATGTGTTTGAAGTAATGGAGCTTTTGATAGACTTCTTATACTTAAGTTTTATACCAGTGAATGTGTGTGCAAAGTGAATGCTGTCATCTGTAGCGTGGCAAAAGTTTTTGTCAAAACGTCAAAATAAGATGGACAGATGGAAATAGGATGGCCAAACGCTATCGAAACGTCGCGTAATCAATTTTATCTTAATTCTTACTAATATTATAAATGCGAAAGTTTGTGAGGCTGGATGTATACAGGCCGCTAGTTGAACGGCGCTGTTTAGTTAGGAGGCTAGGCGGTTGATTGAACGGCTAATTAAGCTAGTTCGCTGTGACATATATATATGGATGTGTAAATGCAATTCAGGAAGATAATGTACCAAAGCAATGTATGTCCTAAACAGTTCTATAAAAAATCCGATACAGCATATGTCTACCTTTTAAGATTGACTCACTACTATAACCTTTTCAACCGACGACAAAAAGAGGAGGTTATCAATTCGACGCGTATATTTTTTTTTATTTTTTTTTTATGTATGATCACAGATTACTCGAAGACGGCTGAACCGATTTGGAAAATTCTTTTTCGTTTGAAAGGGTATACTTTGAAATTAGTCCCATTGTCACCAGGTCAGGATCTGATGATGGGATCCTGGAGAAATCGAGGGAACTCTTCAAATATTATAGGCACACCTATGGCGTTTTGGGTATTTCTTATAGTATCTTGTGCAGTTGCTCTCGAAAAGCATGATTTGGGGAAATGGAACTGATAATGTAGACCTCAAAAGGCCCCCGAAACTACTCAATAATAAGTATTTCGTCGATTACGATTAGATTACTTGAATATAAATGTTAAGCACTTTGTGCTCGTCACAGTGCATATGGTGAAGTAGAGCTGATGGTGATGTACCAGGAGAACTCCTCAAAAATTAACGACTCTGCACCGGGAAAAGCAATATTTTGTAAAAGGTGATAAGTATTGACATTTTGTCTTTTGTAACTAGATAAATTACAAACCGACCCACTAAAAAGCGTGAAAAAAAAACTTTTTAGCAAAAAAATGACACCGACCACCGAAATTAAAGTTATTTTTGCCTTTGTAGTGTTTTTATATAAAAGTCGCTTTTATTTTTTGCTAAAAACATTTTTTTGTGTTAATAAAATTTGTTCTAAAATAAATGCATTATTTTAGAATATTTGTGAAGGTCTTTTAATAATAATAAGTATGATATTAATATTTATCCAAATAAATACATTATTCATCAAGCACTTCTTTTTAACAGACTTCAAAAAAGAAAGGAGGTTCTCAGTTCGTCTTGAACTTTTTTTTTATATATATGTTACCTCATAACTCGAAGACGGCTAGACAGATTTGGAAAATTCTTTTGTTGTTTGAAAGGGTATACTTTCTAGTTGGTCTCATTGTCATCACGTTAGTATCTGATGATGGGATCATGGAGAAATTGAGGGAACTCTTCAAATATTATAGGCACACCTATAGCGTTTTGGTTATTTCTTATTGTACCTTGTGCAGTTGCTCTCTAAAAGCATAATTTTGGGAAGTGGAACTGATAATGAAGACCACAGATGGCCACCGAAACAACTCAATAATAAGTATTTCGTGGATTGCGATTCGATTACTTGAATATAGATGTTAAGCACTTTATGCTCGTCACAATGCATATGGTGAAGTAGAGCTGATGGTGAAGTACCAGGAGAACTCGTCAAGAGTTAACGGCTCTGCATCGGGAAAAGAAATATTTTGTAAAAGGTGATAATTAGTTGACATTTTAGCTTTTGTAACTAGATAAATTACAAACCGATCCACTAAAAAGCGTGAAAAAAAACTTTTTAGCTAAAAATAAAACCGACTTTCAAATCAAGTATCAAAACACTACAAAGTCAAAAATTACTTTAATTTCGGAAGGCGCTGTCAAAAAAAAGAAAATACAAAACCAATAACACCGACTACCGAAATTAAAGTATGTTTTTGGCTTTGTAGTGATTTGATATGGTTGTCGCTTTTATTTTTTGTTAAATTGTTTTCTGAACAAAATTTCCATTGACATCACTTAATTTGAATAAAATGTCTTAGATGTCATAGTTTTAAAATAATGCTCAAGTACTAGGCACAATGGCCGACCGCTGCTGGTAGCTCAGCAAGGTAACACAGCTAGCTTCTTAAAGTTACGCACAAATTAATAATCTTAAAGTAATGGAACATATAATTTTTGTAAGATTTTCCTCAAATTAATGCGTGTGAAACAACGGGACACAGCTATTCTATTATATTTTGGAATTTCGACAAAGGTGACTCTGATAAACTAGCATTTTTAGGGTTCCGTAGCCGAGTGGCAAAAAACGGAGGTCTGTCCGTCCGTATGTCACAGCCATTTTATTCCGAAACTATTACGATAACACATGTGAAACTTGGTATGATGTATTCTGTGAGCAGCTTTCCGATTTTTAGACAAAATTTAAAAAAAAAATTAAGGGGCTCCCCATACGTGGAACTATGGAAAATTATATAATTTAACGTAAAGTATAAAACATTTCTACATTCATATTTTGTCACTTCACAATGGCACAGTTTCAAATGCAATACAAAACCTTTATTTCCTTTGAACCGCTGATGGTGTAGTTTTGAAAACTTGCTTTTAGAGCGCAACGCAAAAATATCTGGAAATTTATACTAATCTAAGGTTAATCGAATAACCGTACATTTTATTATGTCATAATCCGCAACTGTTTAACAGATTTGAAGAGGTTGTTTACCTACTCAATCGTAATTGCTTTATTTAGTCGCCCATTCGGCCCAGGTTTCTATCACGACTTTTTATCAAATGAATAAAGAATAGTTTCCTTAAGATTCTACAGCGAACATTGAAGGTTGTTGTTTTTAACCGACTTCAAAAAAAGGAGGTTTACAATTCGTCTTGAACTTTTTTTTTTACCTCATAACTCGGAGATGGCTGGCCCGATTTGTAAAATTCTTTTTTTGTTTGAAAGGGTATACTTTCTAGTTGGTCCCATTGTCGTCACGTTTGGATCTGATGATGGGATCATGGAGAAATCGAGGGAACTCTTCAAATATTATAGGTACACCTATAGCGTTTTGGGTATTTCTTATAGTACCTTGTGCAGTTGCTCTCGAAAAGCACTATTTGAGGAAGTGGAACTGATGATGAAGACCCCAGATGGCCACCGAAACTACTCAATAATAAGTATTTCGTTGATTGCGATTAGATTACTTGAATATGGATGTTAAGCACTTTATGCTCGTCACAATGCATATGGTGTAGTAGAGCTGATGGTGATGTACCAGGAAAACTCCTCAAAAGTTAACGGCTCTGCACCGGGAAAAGCAATATTTTGTAAAAGGTGATAAGTAGTTGACATTTTAGCTTTTGTAACTAGATAAATTACAAACCGACCCACTAAAAGCGTGAAAAAAAATTTTTTAGCAAAAAATAGAACCGACTTCCATATAAAAACACTACAAATGCAAATGCGGAAGGCGGTGTCTTTAGTTTTGTATATATTTTAGTTTTTGACATCGCCTTCCGAAATTAAAGTTATTTTTGCCTTTGTAGTGTTTTTATATGGAAGTCGGTTCTAATTTTCGCTAAAAAGTTTTTTTTATTTTCTAAACTCATTTGAGGTATATAGTTAGATAGATCTCGCAAAAGTGTCTCGCTGGCCGTACGGCGTACCCATTGAGGACAGCATGACCGCTGAATTGTTCTGATATTCCCCGCCTGATAGTATAGTGGAAATGATATCAGACCTGAAATAGTAGAAATGTAAAATTTTAACTCCCTCTTTTTAGACATTACTTCCCTAAATATAGGTTACTAGCGACCCGGCCCGGCTTCGCTCGGGTAATAAAGTTTATATTTGCTTATATATGATTTTGCTTAATTAATTTCTCGTCCGGTAATTTGCCACACTCATATATCGGCGATAACTCATAAGATGTTAATTTTAAAAAGCAATTTTGATCTGCATTAAATCCTCAACATTTCTGACGTATTTAATTGAATAATACTGTACTGTTAAAAAAAGATTATAGAAGATAGACATATGCTATCACGGACTTTTTGTAGATCTATAAAAGAGAAACAATCCCGCCATACATTGTATTTTTATAACTCAAAAGGTTTTGGCAGCGTTTTCGATTAAAGCTCCCGGTGGGCTTAACTTTTTTCAACATGTTGAAGTAATATCGTCGTATTACATTCAATCTACACAAAACCTTAAATTATTATACACTAAAACCTTTCTCAGGAATCACTCTATCTACACACATCAAAAGTGTCTAGGGATCAACATATATTTTTGCAATAACTTTTCTCCTGATTGATATTAATTAAAATTTTCTTTAAGGATTCATCAAATAAAGTGTTTTCGTTTGTCACAGTAACGATAAACCAAGTCACCTTTGCATTAATAAATAAATTTGCCATTTTCCTAATAAAGGGATTTTTGACATTTGAACCACTAACATTAAAGTTCGAAAAAAAGACTGAAATAACAGTTTTCTTTAAAATTTTATTGGGTAACTTAAACAATTAATAACCCGTGTTTCTACCGCGAACACTAACAACACAAGAACATCGGTTAGGCATACTCAAAATGAGTTCATCCAAATCACGCTGTGGAATGGCCGCCCATGTTCGTTGCAACAACAAAAAAAGGTCTTCTTGCGACTGGATACCCTCCATATTCGGCAGAGCTCTTCTCTGTAGCATATCCCATGCATGCTCAATCGCGTTCAAGTCTGGCGACTGAGCAGGCCAGAGCAGGACATTGATGTTAGCTGCGGCGAGAGTCTGTCTTACAACTCTTGCGGTGTGCGGTCGTGCATTATCATGCATTAACTGAAATAAGGGACCGATTTGCACTTGTAGAGGAACGATGACGTCAGATACAATCGTCTCAGCATAAATTTGAGCGTTGAGGTTGCCTCTGATCCAAATCAACTCAGTTCTTCCGCCGATCCAAATACCCGCCCATACCATGATGGTTCCACCACTATAAGGATGGACTTCCTGGCAGGATTTTAATCGCTGTTGGCGTCCAGGGGTTCTCCAGTGTCGTATACGTCTTGTATCCGGTCTCATACCAAAACGAGACTCATCAGAAAAGCACACGAAACGCCATTGTTCTTCTGCCCAATTTCTGTGTTCAAGAGCCCATTGATATCGAATCCTACGATTGTGCATTGCTATAGGTGGTACCCGTAGCGGTCTTCGGGAATGAAGGTTCACTTCATGCAAGCGGTTTCTGACTGTTTGGTTGCTAATTAAGTTCCCTAAAGAGTGATGAAGCCTCACGGCTAACATCATGGCGGTTATTGTTGGAGCTCTTCGAGTTAAGATTTGAATGTATCGGTCTTGTCTCCGTGTGATGCAGCGATACCGTCCTCCATGGCGCTCAGCCACGGTACCAGTGCTTCGGTAACGTGTCCAAAGTCGACTGATAACACTCTGACTTGTATTCAGAGCTAAAGCCACAGTACGTTGCCGGGAACCAGCTTCTATCATTCCCACGGCTCTGAGCATTTCTTCCCTGCTTAAATGACGTCGCTGCTCCATAATAACGTTGGTTTTAATCAGTAGTAGGGAAACAGTAGCACTAATAATGTCTTCAATGCGTTGTATGTTTTTATAGGGAAAATATTGACAGCTGATTTTCATCTTTTACTCGAATTTGATTAACAGTTCCTGTTTCAAATTATGAAGTGCACCAAAAAGGATCCATATAAATTTATAAAATCATAAATTTATTACAAAGCCACATCTGAATCTCAAGAAATCCGCATAAAAATGCTTGATCCCTAGACACTTTTGATGTGTGTATTAAAAAAGCCCGCATCAAATTTCGTTGCGGAGTTTTTAAGATCTAAGCATACATAGGGACAGACAGACAGGGAAGCGACTTTGTTTTATACATACTATGTAGCGATTTTAAATTTTTAAGAGAAAAATGAATTCTTATTTTAATTACAAGGGAAAATATTGAAGAGCTCCACCACTCTGCTAGCACACCAGAATCGCCACGCCCTGAGGGAGCAGGCGGAGGTATAAGTTAAGTTCTACTAAAATACGTATGTGATATTACAGTTGAGACTAACCCCTTAACAAATTGATGAAATTTTTTACGGAGATAGATTATACTCTGATTAGACCATAGGATACTCTTTCGCCGAAAATTAACTTTTCGGGCGAGTGAAGCCGTGGGCAGGTTGTAGTAATAGTTGCTCGACATCAACTCAAAATGCAACATTTACAAAATTGTTGATGTAAGTTGTGTTATTACTGACTAATAATTTTTATGGCACAGCTATCCCCTAGCAGCCGGCACTAGACGACGATGCATAGTGGCTTGATTATCCTGTTTACTAAAAACATTTATTAAATCTTAAATTAATCACAGGATTCTAAATGACGAAATGTCTATAAAATAAATATACATGTAGTTACATAGTCCAATAAAAAATTAAAGGCGTAGCATATACCCAAATTAAAGATGTTTCATAGACAAAGAATTTTATTGACCATCTTCACATTCGCTATATTGTTATTATAATTGTTAATTATTTATGTTAATACTGGATAACTCAACTATTGTTTAGCATCAAATGCATAAAATAACTTGGCATGGCCATGGTGTGGTGCCATTTCATTGGCTCTCACTGTACTGTACTTCCTTAGACAGACAGTGTCTCGATAATGTCTCATCCCGCTTCAGGTGATCGCTACAAAACGTAAATATTTTATTATGCCACAGGGAGTCTAGTGGGTATAGGTAGGTTTGAGCACACGGCATCCGATGCACATTATGTCACCTCACAACTGGCGAGCAGCCTAAGGAGCGCCTAAAGCCGCAGCAAGTAAGTTCATCTTTTCCACGTGCCCATTCGTTCCACCAGCTAAGAATCTACCACGTGGACATTTTTATTTATTTATTTATTTTTATTTTATTTAAATAGGTTCACCAACAATTGCTTACACTAGTTTTATGACTAACACAACATGTTTAAAAGCAGACTAAAGTGTAACAATCACTTAAAGGACATGAACTGCCATTACTGATCAGGAAGTCTAAATAGACCCAGGTTGGTGTGTAAAATTTGTAAAGGTGCAGATTTCTTGTCCTGCGTGTGCCGTCAACTATTCACTGCAGTACTTAATTGTGCTTCCGACTGTGCCAAACTTGTTGCTCAGTTCTGGTCAGACTCAATTTGGTAATTTTCCATCGACACGTTAACAAGAAGATTGAACGTGCGTTCGAAGTGCGGTTATATGTTGCAGCCACGAGTCCCTTCAAAATATAAAAACGATATGAATCTGTAAGAATAATATTAAATGCTAGTGTTTTCTATATAACATTAATCAACAATAGCTAAAAAAATATCTAAACAAAACAATCCAATCTGCAATATGTTTCCATACATTTAACACTGTTATAAAAATTGATTTAAATCCTTTGAGATAAACAAAACGAATTTAAACAACAAAATTGATCAACCTGTGCAAAACAAATAAATTGAATGCTGGCAATATTTTGGATGGCAATATTTTTGCGTTTTCACTATGCAATTTTATGACCTGTCCTCGACCGATAGTAATAGACGATTTATGACACTATTATTGTAAAACCTTGTATCATATTGGATATGTTTGGTTGTCCATCAGTAAATATAGACATTGCCTTTGTCCTTCCAAAGGTTGTCTGGAATTATAGTTAAGTTAAAAATAGTTACAATGGCGGTCTTATCACTGAGAGCAATATCTGCTCTCAGCGATAACATCACCATTGTAATCAAATTTTTATACTGTTATTTAAGTGTGTTTCAATTTTTGGTGTACAATAAAGTGTATTCTATCTATGGTTTCACGAATCACCATGAAAATCTAATATTTTCACGTAGATTTCAAGACTAATCCTTTTTCAGGAGGAGGAACTTGTGGCTACATAATAACAACCACATGGGTCGATCTTCACGGTTGTTAACTCAAATTAACATATTTTTATCGATAGACGTAATATTGACTTTCATAATTTACTCATATTTTATCTATGATTTGTATCGAGACTTTATTCATTGCTTGCAACATTAGTGCAATATTTTTTTTGTATATATTAACAAAAGGAACGCGGGGGCAGCGGTCAAGATTCAAGAAGTTCATACTGCACAGTTCGTAGTTAAATTCACGGAATAGATGAATAAGGTTGGAATGGTAATGTGGGCGTGGCGAGCGCACCACATTTATGATACGACAATCATAGCGCGACCGATTAATTCATTCACCGCGTTTAGTGCACTTCGCATTACTTCGGAACACAGAGCTCTGCTTTAAAATGCCGTGTTGTGCAATTATAACCTGTAAAACAAAAAGTCAGACCGCAAGTACAGAGCGAGGAGGGATATCTTTCCATCGGTAAGTCGAAAATAACATTTAATTACAATTTTATTTGTAAAAAACATAAAACTATTCTGATCACTATGAAATTCCGAACAACAACAAGTTACAAAAAGTATACATTGCCCGTTGTGTACTCGCTTAATCAACGCAATGACCAAGTCTGCTTACAATGTACTACATGCGCCAGACTTCAACCATTGACGTTTTGTCCTTTGCCCTGATTGGCCGTGATTCACGGCGCAAAGTGAGTTACAATCAGTAGCAAGCTCTCGATTTAAGTGTGTGTATTTTATTCGTGTGCATAATTCGCATACGTAACAGGCTTCTTGCTTGTCGTAGAACTAAAGAGTGGGGAGAAAAGCGGCGACACGCGTTCTCATAATAATCAGGAACTATTTCCTTTCTAACCTCTTTTATCTGTTCTGTGGTTAAATTCAATCATAGTAATTAATCAATGTGGAACATTTATCCCAACTAAGATAATATGGTCAATTCTTATAGTGAATACAATTTATAAAACTCAACCAAGTTTTCATTCCGCCACCGATGTTCACATCAATCACATTCCGGCTACATTTCGAACCCGCCGCCCGGAGTGAACAACGGTTCAGTAACGGTTTTCGAGGTCAGTCTGTGGCCATCCACAGATGATAAGTATGTGATGATAGATATATAACATATCGAGATTTATCTGTGCTTTTGAAAGCACGTTAAACTATTGATGCGGGCTGTTATTTGTCAAAGATATCCCGTAGTATGACTAGTGTCACACACAAGTCTTACCAAGGGATATCGTGTTACCCAGCTTCTAAGTTGTGGTGCTCCATTAGATGGGTCCCGTTAGATGGGAATAGTTGGGAAAAAGGCAAAGTATGTATACTTAGTCTTTTCTACAGCCGTGCCATCAAATTATATAATTTTGCGATATAGTAACACATTAGGTTGGAGTCCGTACAACATTATGTATTCGATAATCACATATTTTTTAAGCCCCTATCTGCATAAGTTGCTAAGTGACAAAACAGGACCAGAAGGCCAATTTTCTGTACTCGTATTGGTATTATTATATTTTGAAATCCACGTGAAACGACTCTTCATTGATCATGAGATTGGCCATTTTCTGACATGGTAATGAAGCGTATTGTTCTGGGCACTTCTGGAAGTTCTTATCCTGCACCCCTTATTATAGCAAAAAAAAAAAATAGACCAACTTAAAAGAGTGAAATAAAAACTTTTTAACAAAAAATTAAACCGACTCCCAAAAACACTGCAAAGTGAAAAATAACTTTAATTTCGGTAGTCGGTGTCTTTAGTTTTGTATTTTCGTTTTTGGCACCGACTTCCGAAATTAAAGTTATTTTTCACTTTGCAGTGTTTTTGGGAGTCGGTTTAATTTTTTGTTAAAAAGTATTTATTTCACTCTTTTTAGTTGGATGATTTTTAATTTACCTAGTTACAAGAGCCTAAATGTCAACTAATTATAACCTTTTACAAAATATTGCTTTTCCCAATGCTGGGCCGTTAATTGTTGAGGAGTTCTCCTGGTACTTCACCATCAGCTCAACATCACCATATGCATTGTGACGAGCATAAAGTGCTTAACATCCATATTCAAGTAATCGAATCACAATCCACTCAATACTTATTATTGAGTAGTTTCGGCGGCCATCTGTGGTCTTCATCATCAGTTCCACTTCCTCAAATGGTACTTTTTGAGAGCAACTGCACAAGTTACTATAAGAAATACCCAAAACGCCGTAGGTGTGCCTATAATATTTGAAGAGTTCCCTCGGTTTCTCCACGATCCCATCATCAGATCCTGACTTTGGTGATAATGGGACCAATTTCAAAGTATACCCATTTGAACAAAAAAAGAATTTTCCAAATCGGTTCAGCCGTCTTCGAGTACTCGATGATCATACATAAAAAATATATATATATATACGCGTCGAATTGATAACCTCCTCTTTTTGTCGTCGGTTGAAAAATTAAACGAAATTGGATGTGCAGATATCCCGCCAGTTCGAGCGCGAGGCAAACACTGCCGTACCATCCTTGTCTGGAACCATTTCGGCGTATTTTCATGTCCCTATTTAAGGAAGTCTGGATAGGTTGAGAACGCTGAAATTATCATCATCTAGTAAACTATAAGCATAAACGTGAACCACAATATTTCATTTTTGCATCTTATTTATTTCCCAAATTATACAAACGCAAATTGTGCTAATTCGACACTCACTGATTCACTGACTCACTGACCATCAAAATAGAACTAGTACTTCCCGTAAGCCCAGAGAGCTGACATTTGGCGTAAAGGTAGGGTTTAGTGCCCACATAAAGGGAAAACTATCAAAACTAGGATCATGGAAAGATATGGAGTACTTGATGACCCTGAGAAGAAACCGTAACGGACCAGCCAAACTATTAAAGTTATTGACATGCTGTGTTCACAAATTTTATTAAGCGTGGTTAGCCCTTTCCTTTCATATTAAAAAATGGAAAGTCTGGAGTATCTAATGAAGAATCCTAAGCTCAGCTGAACTATGGGAGATATGGAAATGCGCCTTGACAAAAGTCATTCAGTTTGATGAGCCCCTTCTATTGATGTATATGGAACTGGAGTCTGAAGTATTTAATGTCTTAGAAAAAATCTTTCATTATTATGTTTTATTATTAGACATCGGTCTAATAAGAAATCATAATAATAAAAGGTCTGGAGTGTATAACTAAGGAACTATTCAAGTAAAAGATAGCTTTCTGCAAAAAGAAGTGAAATCTCACCAAAACATCCTGTAATAAAAACTTTTTTTGCAAAAAACAAAACCGACTTCCATATCAAAACACTCCAAAGCCAAAAATAATTTTAATTTCGGTAGTCGGTGTTATTGGTTTTGTATTTTCTTTTTTTTTTCACACCGCCTTCCGAAATTAAAATTATTTTTGGCTTTGGAGTGTTTTGATATGGAAGTCGGTTTTGTTTTTTGCAAAAAAAGTTTTTATTTTCGCGCTTTTTAGTGGGTCAGTGAATTTTGCAAATCGATTCGTAAATGACGGAGTTATGCGCGAACAAAAAACGCAATGCAGAGTAAACGAAAAGATCATCAAGGTAAATTATTTTTTTCGACTTTTTTTGATTTTTCAGAAACGGCTCGTCCGATTTCGATAAAATTTTAATGGGACCATTTGGGAAGTATACCCTTTCCAACAAAAAAAGAATTTTTCAAATCGGTTGGCAAGCGACGGAGTTATGCGTGGACAAACATAAAAAAAAAAAAAAAAAAAAAAAAAAAAATACAAACATCCGAATTGAGAACCTCCTCCTTTTTTAGAAGTCGGTTAAAAAACTAGCCAAGTCTCGATGGAGCTGCTTGTTTGTCTATAAAAAGTAATGAAGCAAAGCCAAGCCAAGTCTAAGGTTCTTTACTGCGATTTCTTTATTAATATTGTTAAATTTTATGGGACTTGGCCGTTGATTTGGATGTGTCAACAAGTAAATGTGCATAAAGAATGTTCAACGGCTGGTCATGATCGAGACTTGGCTAGTTTTTTACAGGATGTTTTGGTGGTATTAATACTTACACTAATATTAAATTGAAGTGACGTAAGCGATGATGTGATGGAAGATTAAGCACGCTCGTGTTTCTTGTAGTCCGATGATGGAACGGGCTTGGTGGAATTAGATTGTGCAAATCCATGAATTTTTCGGCACTTGTTAAACTCTCTCTATCTCTCTATATAGGCAATGATCGGCAGCCAGAACACTGGCATTCTATTCATTGTTATTGTTCGACCCCAAGCCCAGCCAACGGTAACTGGTATGTCGAACTGTCCGCGATTACGCGGAGCCCTACGTTGTGGTAGGCTCTTAGGCCTTATTTCAATAAACAAAATGTACCACTAACCTGAGTGCTGGGGACGCCAAGTTCGACCTTCCAAGGTCACGCTCCAAGTGTGGTTTGTATGTGATATGAGGTGAGTAATTGTAACGTGTGATGTAAGTTACGGGTTCTAGGACGGTCCCAAGGCGTCGATCTTCAGATGGCGCCGTCCTGACCAGCATCACACCCAACTCGTTTCCAGCAAGCGCGCGCTACGCGTGGTAGACCATAAGGCGATGTGTTCCGAGAAATATCACTGGATTCTTGTTAATCCGAGACTACAAAGTTCAATCACTCACTGAACACAATTAATCTGTTCATATCTCGTGAGATCCAATACGATTTACAGCAAATTCCGCGTGCCGGCCGACCGACGACAAGGCGGCGTATAATTCAACAAAATCCCGGGGTTTTCAACAAATGGGGAATACACTTCAACCAACAAATAATTCGCGACCCAATTATCGGTCTCAACAGGCGAATTCAACAATATTTTACCAATTACAATCAAATCAAAGTCCCAAACGTGCGGACATTTTTCCAACAAGCAAAGTCAATCTGGTAAGTCAAGAGAGGTTATGTCAAGTGCAACGTCAAAGACAATAGAATGTTGCCACACCAAAAAGAGCGTTCAAAATTACATTTGGGACGCAACATCTACCCCCCCCGGACGGGCCTACCCGTCCGCTAATCAATTGGAAGTCTTGACAAGGTTGCAAATTCAACACAGCTTCAATGCGGCCAAATACCGTAGCTAGTTCATTAAAGGTGAGAACGGTGTCTCCCAACAATCTCCGCCAGCGTCCCTTTGCCGCTTTCACCGCGGCCCCAAAAATACCCCCCCAATGGGGGGCAGGCTGGCGGGTCAAACAACCAAGTGACCCCTCGGCGGGCCAAACTATTACCAATATCAACCTGGCTCTCATTAAGGAAGGCGTATAGCTCCTTCAAATAGTTACTTGTACCCTTGTAATTCGTACCGCAATCAGACCTAATCAACGAAGGTAACCCACGGCGAGACACAAATCTTTCCCAAGTCGCCTCAAAGGCCTCTGTCGAGAGGGAGGTTACCAGCTCCAAATGTACTGCCTTGGTTGACAGGCAGACAAACACACAAATAAGCCCCAACAATCTTGCTATTACGAAGGGTGGACGTCTTCAACAAAGGGGGACCAACAAAATCCGTTACGACGCCAGCAAAGGGCCTCGCCTCATTGACGCGATCAGCCGACAAAATCCAAAATTCTCGCTGCAGAATGGCCAACAGCGCATTGCAACCGGCATGCGAGTTCTTAGTGTGACGATCAGTCACCAACAATTGTACCAAGTTCAGTTACAACAAGGGCAGGAGCACCAATTTTAGGGTAAGGACAACTCACAAGGGTGACCTCAAACCAGGTCCTTCCCTCAACAGTGGTGTCAGCCGGTTCGCAAATTCCCCAAATCTTGCCTGAAAGGTCGTTCACCTTCAGGCCAACCTGTCCCGCTAACCAAGAAGACAAAGGCAACCCCGGACTCCCGTCTCCAAAATGGCACAGACCACAATCGAGTCACCCAAGGGTCCCCAGACCGTGACCGAGGCCGTTGGCAACAAAACCGTCTTGATCGGGGGGTTCCTTTAGCGGGGCAGGCGTCAATCTCTTAGTGATGTCTGGGCGGCGACCGATCGCCGCTTCCAGGCTGCCTTCGTTCACGACGAGGCCAACAATCAAACCATTCGTCCGCGCGGTGTCCCAAGCCGCTCGCCATCACTGGAGGGGCATATCCCACCGAATGCCCGAATGGCGGAGGCCGCGACTCCAGCGGGGGACGTTCCGCCAACGGAGGGGAAAGGCAGCGGCGCCGACCCGGCCACTGCTGCCTAGCAGCCAATGCGCGTTCTCCCTGACGAGGGAAGACCAAATGGCGCTCGTGGGGCTCCCGTTCAACTTGCGCGGGGGGTGGAGAGCGGCGTACGGAATCGCGGGTCTCAGCCCGGTGCTCGTCTCCGGGGTACCCCCCCCTGCGCGAACCCCCCTCAGAAGCTGGTCTGCTGGAGCGGTTCGCGTTGGCGCACAAAATCTCCAAGTGGGACCCATCACAAATTCTACACGGGCGGGGGTCGGGGCAGTCCCGATGGAAGTGGGCCCCCAAGCACGAAAAGCACAAACGGCGTGCGTTGACAATGCGGCGGCGGGAACTTACGTGCAAATTCAAAAAATCCGGGCAACGCGCCATGACATGCCCCGTTGCCTTACAAAAGTCACAATGATGAGGACTCCGGGCACCATCAAAACGGGGGGCGGGGCGAACATCAACAGGCCCCCTAGCCCGAGGACTCCGGGCGCCAGCCAAACGGGGGGCGGGGCGATCATCAACAGGCCCCCTAGCCCGAGGACTCCGGGCGCCAGCAAAACGGGGGGCGGGGCGATCATCAACAGGCCCCCTAGCCCGAGGACTCCGGGCGCCAGCAAAACGGGGGGCGGGGGGAACATCAACAGGCCCCCGGGCCCTAGTCCGTCCCTGGTCTCTGGGCCGAGAAGGTAGTGGGGGTGTCCCCGTGGCGCCACGAGTGTTATCCGCAAACCGACACTCGTCTTCCAAAAATTTGAGGAGGTCGTCAAAGGGGGGAAGATGGGTGGCACTATCCCCACCATACTTCTGCTCAAAACGTGACCTCAACTCCGCGGGGAGCAACTGCAGCACTATGTGCACCAACAAGTAGGACCAATGTTCTACCGGTAACTCCAAGCGTCTCAAAGCGTTGGTCGCTGAAACCAACGGGTTCAGCAAGTCAGTGCGCAACGTCGACGTGCTGACAATGGCCGGTAGCCCCAAAATTTGGTCGATGTGCACCTCAGCCAGGCAGCGCTTGTTCTGATACCGTCGGGAGAGAAGCTCCAGAGCGGTCGGGTAAGAGGAATCCGTCACCGGCAAGTGCTGCACCAAGGCTCTGGCTTCGCCCTCCAGGACAGACAACAAATAGGCCAGCTTCTGGGCAGGTCCGAGGTCCAAACGTGCATCGACAAGACTCTCAAAGAGATCTAGGAAGCCCAGCCAGTGGTCCAAGCGACCGTCAAAACGTGGCAGCTCCAGGGTGGGCAGCCTACTCAATAGTCCAGGGCCTGCAACAACAGGGGTCTGCGGCTTGGCCGCATCAGGCACCCGGCTCTTCAAAATTTCCCGCGCTCGCAGACATATGACATCCCCCAGGTGGATAATCTGGTCATAGTCACCCAAAATCCTATCGCGGGCCGTCTGATCCATCACCCCCAAATCCACGTCCATGATGTACTCGTTGAAGCGCGTGAGCGCAGCATCAGCTGACTTGATCCTCTCAATCACTTGCCCATACCGAGCAAGGGTGAGCTCTTCCAATTCCACACGCTCAACAGTTGCAG
Source organism: Tholera decimalis (assembly GCA_943138885.2). Lineage (NCBI taxonomy): Eukaryota > Metazoa > Arthropoda > Insecta > Lepidoptera > Noctuidae > Tholera > Tholera decimalis. The sequence continues at coordinate 6,788,184 of OW964565.2, read as the reverse complement.
CTGCCGATGTGAACCATCTCAACTGTGAGGTCAATCCCGCAGCAGCCTCCCTGACTGCCCTTAATGAGGCCATTGCAACAATCAAATATTAATACAAAACAACAATCAACAACCAACAATCAAATATTAAACAAACAGCAATGACTTGTTAGCCGACCAAATAGTTTCAACAAAATAAAAATTCAAATTCAATTATTTCAAGTCCCAATCCGACCCTGTACTTATTCCAAGTATGAATCTAGCTTGCTAAGGATGGCTAGTTACAAATAAATAACAATTGAATGTATAATACAATGCTGGATCAACCTCAAATTAAACATCAATAAGCACAACAATTGTCTGTATAATATTGAGCCGGAGAATGTCTATCAACAATCCAATAATTACTATAAATGCAATAACCAATACACACAATTCAAGTCCTATTATGTTAGACTATGTGTAATTATTATTTAGATAACCTTTCAAATTCAGATCAATGACATTCAATTATTAATTGCCACAAATACCAAACAACTTTTACAACAATATACCAACTTATGTACCAAATTATGTACCAATTATACCAAATTATACCAATAATTCCTAATTTCACAAATAAATCCTACCTGTCAATGCAATGAAAGAGGCTACAATACAAATTACAAATACAACTTCAAATAGATAGCCCGGATGACATGGTAATATATTCAAAACTTATCAAGTTATAAGTTGTGTTAAGTAATTAAACTCAAGTTTTAAGTTTTCAACAATATTCAAAACTTCCAATTAAACCAGTGGATCTTATATTATAAGAGCCGCGCTTCTGCTACCAATTTTATATTAAACCACGCTCTGCATACCAAGTTGTTCGACCCCAAGCCCAGCCAACGGTAACTGGTATGTCGAACTGTCCGCGATTACGCGGAGCCCTACGTTGTGGTAGGCTCTTAGGCCTTATTTCAATAAACAAAATGTACCACTAACCTGAGTGCTGGGGACGCCAAGTTCGACCTTCCAAGGTCACGCTCCAAGTGTGGTTTGTATGTGATATGAGGTGAGTAATTGTAACGTGTGATGTAAGTTACGGGTTCTAGGACGGTCCCAAGGCGTCGATCTTCAGATGGCGCCGTCCTGACCAGCATCACACCCAACTCGTTTCCAGCAAGCGCGCGCTACGCGTGGTAGACCATAAGGCGATGTGTTCCGAGAAATATCACTGGATTCTTGTTAATCCGAGACTACAAAGTTCAATCACTCACTGAACACAATTAATCTGTTCATATCTCGTGAGATCCAATACGATTTACAGCAAATTCCGCGTGCCGGCCGACCGACGACAAGGCGGCGTATAATTCAACAAAATCCCGGGGTTTTCAACAAATGGGGAATACACTTCAACCAACAAATAATTCGCGACCCAATTATCGGTCTCAACAGGCGAATTCAACAATATTTTACCAATTACAATCAAATCAAAGTCCCAAACGTGCGGACATTTTTCCAACAAGCAAAGTCAATCTGGTAAGTCAAGAGAGGTTATGTCAAGTGCAACGTCAAAGACAATAGAATGTTGCCACACCAAAAAGAGCGTTCAAAATTACATTTGGGACGCAACAGTTATACTACTAATATTTCTAATAAACTTTTATTAGGAATGATATTAACAAACACAAAATGTGAAATATACGTACATAAAAACACATCATTTCCCCAATACATAATTTTCAGTAAACGGCGTCATTTTAATTCAAAATCAAATAATTTTTATCCGCACGAAACCAGGGTGACACTCTAGTCTCTCTTTAAAATGGGTTATAAACCGCTTCAATATTCATAGAATTCATAAAAGTAATATGCAGATTATGGTAATTCAGAGCTTTTGGCGAAAGCGATGCTTTGAATTGATAGATTAATATTTTGACGTCATTTTCAATCAGTTTTATGAACATTACATTTTATAACATATTATAGAGATTTCCCAGTCGATATTCGATTAAAATTCATTTATTTGCTATGTAAGACTTTCCTACAGCTGAACAAAACGGAACAAGAGGGTATGTGATTTAAAGTTTAGGTTTAAAGAGCAATGCTGAGTGTCCATAGTAACTTTGGCTCAATATAAAATTCTCACGTCCAGTGATGAAAATAATTTGAGTGTGTGTAGTTCAATACTGAGAACTGTTTCTTAGTATTTAATATTGTATAGAAGCTCTAACAAAAAAATATTAGCATAAATACAAATATGGAATTTTGAGGTTATTACAATTTGACGATCTCTATACATGTTTGTACACGCTAACATTTAGCACTAAAGTAATTACTTCTGTCTAATTAAATAAAAGTACTTTACTTCGAGAATAGAGGTCCACTGCTGTAACAATGAACGAACTTCTTCGCATTCTACTAAATACCTCCGCATTCGGAAAACATTCAATCCACAATTAGTGCAACGTTGTTGGTTAGACATGGTCACAATAATGGATGTACTTCAACACTTCGAAAAGCAAAAGAGTCTCAAAAAACAGAGGAGGAAACGTAAACGCATGCACTTCGCAATATCACCGACAACAACAACTCAAAGAGAATGTAATACACTATGTTTTACAACAACTGTTTGTGTTTGTAATGTCAATCAATTCCCTTTGTGTCACTTTTGACACTTGTTCGAGTTTTTATTTGGCAGAATAGTCAACATCGCCTTTGCTTGCCATGTATAAAAATAGAATAGAGTTTTTATTCTCAATAATTAAAATATTATTTCAGATTTTTTATGTAATAAAATGAGATTATTGTTCACCACATATTGTTACTATTTTTAGTATAAGAAAAGAATACATAAAACAATAAAGAATTTGAAATAAAAACTGATTAATAAGTTTAATTTCAGCATATTGACAACTCAACCTTTTTTCGACAACTTCCGGTCAGCTATTTGTTTATTAATAAATCAATTCTAATGAAGAAGTTCTCGAAAGAAATTAAATACAAACTTATAGTTTAGATTTTATTGTATAGATTCTTATACATTAAAGATAAATGGCCGAGCCATTTTAAATTTAAAAGTTGTGTAGGCCAGGATCCGTCTTTGTTCTTTGATTATATAAAATCAATAAAGTTTTGAAAACATGACTTTTCAGGTTCTTCTCCATAGGAAACAATCACTGCAAACTGTGCGCTTGACATTTTATAAGTGCTCAATTAGGCTTATCTATCTTCTATCTAAATATATATAACTCAAAGGTGACTGACTGACTGACATAGTGATCTATCAACGCACAGCCCAAACCACTGGACGGATCGGGTTGAAATTTGGCATGACGTAGGCATCCGCTAAGAAAGGATTTTGCGAAATTCCCACGGGATCGGGATTTACATGGGAAAAACTTCCCACGCGGGCGAAGCCGCTGGCGCAAGCTAGTGTGATATAAAATATTAACATTTTTATTTTGACTCCTACATAATTAAACATTAACTGTACTTACATACTCCTCCGCCCGTGTGATATTCGTATAAAGAGGTACAAAGTTTTTACTTCACTATACTAATATTACATAGATAAAATGTTTCAAAGGCAAGATAGATAAATATATATTCTACTTCTATATACGTATATACATATTTGGTTATTGTATCTTTATAATTTATGTTATTAGCTAAGTATGTTTTAATTTACGTAATTAGTATTTATACACACTGTATCTATCATCATCATCAACCCTCCTGTCGCAGGTCTGCTGGAAGTTTTTTAAAATAAGCAGCACCTTTGTGCTCTTTTATCTATATTTGTCTTTTATTTTTCAGGTTACATTTTTGTCGGACCTAGGAATCGAAGACCCAAACTCAATAGACGCGCGAAAACATAGCACGCGGGGAGAACTAGTTAAGTTCATCTGACAATATCTTAACGGCGTGGGTGCGGCCGCAATTAATTTCAGTTGGGCTTGCGGTCTCCTCCAGACGTGGTTACGTTGGTAGATTCCACTTGGAACCTTGACTAGGGATCTATCCGGTTTGCCTGAGGGTGAAATAGAACACAACAAAACTCTTGGTACCCTATTATGCGTGGTACACGCACACACACATAAGCAGTATAAAGCTAATTAACATTCGTAGTAAGTCCTCGCTATATTAGGTCAAGTTGAAAACCAGTGTCAGGCGTTGTCTGCGGTTGTCTGACATTTTGCAGAACTTGGCCTGTTTGGCACAGCTATGAGGCATCCCGGCCAAGTGCGTGTCGGACCATGCGCAGTTTAAGGTTCCGTAGTTTACTACAACGCTGTCGCAGTCGACTTCGGAACCCGAAAAATGTATCATCATTTACTGCAAAGTGAGTCATATGACTATATACTAACGATGTATAAGTAAATTGAATATAATGTTATTTTTTTATATTACGGATGAGCCCGTTTTTGACCTCGATCTCGCCTGATGTTAAGCGATAGATGAGGTCTACGATGTGGCGAGCGAGCCCAGAAGATGCCTACTCACTCTTGCTTTAAAGGCTTTAAAGGGAAATAAACATATTTATACCTTTTTTCCAATACGGGATTAACCTTCAAAAGGCGCCTAGATTTTCAGGGGAAAGACGTGGTAGATTGGGATTTTCACCTCACTAAAGATACCCTTGTAGTTACCATGAACACAAAGAAGAGGTACGTCTTAAAATATCATTCCGGAGCCTGTATAGGGGTCTTCCCTAAGCTTGACTGTGCACGGCCTTGATTACTGTTCTGCCATCTTTCCTGTGGTCAATCAATTGGCGGGCGTAGACCCCACTATGAACGCCCGCGACTCCAAAGTCTCTCCTGCCTCATATAAAGTAGACGGGGAAGATTTTTACCTAATTCATTGGATTTATACAAAAGCCGAGTATGGAATGAACTCCTAACACAGAGACACAAATGTGTAGCGCCGATACAAATGGCGAATCGACCGCAGCAATCAATTATAAAACGGAATTGTTCCGAATCGCACGCGCAACCAGCGCCTTTGTTCCCTAATGTATTGGTGTCGATAATTTAAATTTTAGTTGGGGCTGTGCTATAGATATTATTACGTAGCTATTTTTGTGTGTTGAACGAGGTTTTGTACTCATAGCGTTACTGTTAAGATAAAATGATTTATTTCATGTCTGATTAAAAATTTTTGGTGTGAAAAAATAAGAGTCGATTTTTAAGGTTAAGTAATACTTGCTGAGGTTGGTTATAAGATTGGTGAAAATGCATTGCATGCCCAGACTCTCCCGTACCCAGGAAAGCGTGTTAAGCAGACGGTCCTGGTGGTCATTATACATAGTTGATACGACCGAGGGGCTTTCCTTTAAACTGCGTATATTAGGTACCATTTTCAAGCTTTGTACTAAAAATCAATTAAATAGGAGAAGTAGTTTAGTCGCAAATGATTTTGATGATATGCACCTTAAAGCGATAAATCTCACCAAGACAAGAGATAACACACGCCGCGCTACGTTGCCACTTTGTTACCTAGGTAGTTAAGGTCAGTCACATTTATTTACAAAGGGTGGTTGCGTTTTACTCTGATTTGAAAGTTATTTAGTAAGTTACAAAAAATTTTTTTTGGCTCTTTTTATTTTTTAACTGTATCGAATTAACACTAAACACGTATAGTATACGTAGTGTAATTTAATGGCCTCTCTGTCGTATCAACTCTGTATAGATCTTTTGCGGTCGTACCTTTACTAATGTTACTCAATTCCTAAATTGTAAGCAGTAGTTCAAGTACTGTTATTGTAGGATCTATTTAGACCTGAAGCCGACCCATCTTAGGATATACCTTGACTAGAGTTGCTTGACACTGAGACCACCATTAATAGGGGTCAACCGTATGGCATTACTACACACAAGGCTCTCAAATTCCTTACATTTTAATTTAAAATTATCAAGCTTTGCACATCACACTAATTTAGCACAAACAACTTTTTTTTAATTAGTCAATTTATTTACTGCCAGACAAATTGATTTTCTTTGATGATTTAAGACAACTGCAAACAAATCTCGTCTTGGGTAGTATTTTAAGGGGTGTAGTATGAGGCAAATAAGTTTAATTTAAACTTGAATATTTATGGTAATTCACATCAGGGTTTCTCACACTTCGCCGCCGTCACTACAGTATTTACAAACACAAGTTCCTTCTAAAAACTTAAGAGACATAATCTTATTAAAGTTCTCCCCTTAATAACACTGAAAATGTAATTATATTCGTATAATTAATTAAGATGCGAACAGGTGCTCCGTTGAGTTTGGTTCTCGCGATGCTTAGTTATGTGACAGACGAGCAACTTTTTGCTGCAAACTATACTGATGTTTAGCATCGTCCACAGACAGGCCACACTTTCAACACACACCTGAACTTTCAGGATCCATTTCACCAGAAGGCAAACGCTGCACTTTTGTGTAGATATGGCAAAGAACTCTAAACAGGTTGGTGATTAGGTCTTCGTAACTTGCCAAAATCAGGTTTTTCAAGCTTTACTAATCCTCCTTTATACATTAGTTTTACATTTCATTTTGAAGTGCTGTTGGTGTACAGTTTTTTACAAAAAGTAATAATTCTATAGACCATATTATGCATACTGGTTAATTTATTCGTTGTATATGCGTAAATGATATATGTACTCGCACCGTGTTTAACATAGATGCCTAGCAACTTTCATATCGCGTAGATATTTACTTTAAGTTGCCCGTCAGTTACCCAACTTAAGTGCCTGCAAGATCTTCAACCCTGTGAATGGAGATTTGCAAGTCTTATGTCGTGTTTCGGCAGTCTAGAGGGGGATAAGTTCTGAACATTCTTAGGGTAAAGTCTGGTTAGCTTGGTGAGAAGCGAAGATTAGGTGTGCTTCGGAAATTATTGATAGTACTTAACTGTGGCTTTATACATCTATGTATTCCTTGAAACGCTGTATTGTTAAGTATAATAACACCACGACACCGTTCTCGTATGTATACCACACCGTTAAGAAAGAAAAACTATAATAAAAAGGGGGTAAATAAAAAGAACAATTGAACACAAGTTAGCGTTTTTGTTTTAATATATTTGCTATTTTCCTCTCTGTTTTTCTATTCGTTTGTATATTCTATATTTTTGTATGTCTCTGAAGCTTCAGAACAGAGTAATTTTATTTTATATCTCTATTTCCGATATGAATTATTATATCGGAAATAGAGATATAAAATAAAATTACTCTGTTCATCTCTGAAACTATTAGAAAATCGATCTCTCATTACAGTTTGCTTACAATATTTAGATATGTAAGCAGGCAGGACAAGGTAACACTTAATATCACGCAGACAAAAGTAGCGGGCACAGGTTTAGTATTTACAAGGCGACGAGTAAATATTTAATATAACTTAACGCCCGTATTCATCAAAGGGTTACCTGTAACGGTGTGTACCTATGATATAATGATGTGCTCGTGGCTAAAAAAAAGAGCCGCTGGGACCGTCTTCTGTGTTAAGAAACACTAATTGTCAAGCTCAATTTATGAATGGTTGACCATGTTAACTTGTTACAACATGCTAACATTCTAAGCGACAATAGCCGGTAAGGTGTAAGGGTTACCTGTAACGGTGTGTACCTATGATATAATGATGTGCTCGTGGCTAAAAAAAAAGAGCCGCTGGGACCGTCTTCTGTGTTAAGAAACACTAATTGTCAAGCTCAATTTATGAATGGTTGACCATGTTAACTTGTTACAACATGCTAACATTCTAAGCGACAATAGCCGGTAAGGTGTAAGGGTTACCTGTAACGGTGTGTACCTATGATATAATGATGTGCTCGTGGCTAAAAAAAAGAGCCGCTGGGACCGTCTTCTGTGTTAAGAAACACTAATTGTCAAGCTCAATTTATGAATGGTTGACCATGTTAACTTGTTACAACATGCTAACATTCTAAGCAACAATAGCCGGTAAGGTGTAAGGGTTACCTGTAACGGTGTGTACCTATGATATAATGATGTGCTCGTGGCTAAAAAAAAGAGCCGCTTGGACCGTCTTCTGTGTTAAGAAACACTAATTGTCAAGCTCAATTTATGAATGGTTGACCATGTTAACTTGTTACAACATGCTAACATTCTAAGCGACAATAGCCGGTAAGGTGTCGGCTTTGTGATTGAGAGGTCGTGAACCCACTCCCAACACAAGCATAATTAGCTTAGTTGAACGGGTTAACAAGATTGCTAGTAATGTAAATTCTAGTCCCATTGCTAATTTAATAGTGACGCTTAAAATAAAAATAAATAAGGTCGAATTTCACTCTTAAGTACGACTACTAGTACGTACCTATATAAAATGTGTAACGGAAACCCCATATCTATACAAAAGGGCTGAAGACAACATCTGGTATGGAGTTTCTATGCACAGTTTCAGATGCACACCAAAACGTGATAATTACGGGAGATCTTAACATTAATCTTATTCCCAGAAAAAATAACTGACTCAAAGAATTGATACCAAATTATCGGTTTCATATATTTCTTGAATACCAATCATAACAAACGTGTCACAGCACTACGAGGGTCAATAACTTTCCACGACACTTGCCAATAACACGATAATTCTCTTCGTTCTTCTTAATTTGAAAAATTCGGTCGCTGGTATCAGTGTATTGGTATTTGTAATAAGTTCTACACACGTAGACTTAGGATTACAAAACCCTTGCCATATCGTTTGTTATCATCCAAAGAATGTATTTATACCCTTTAAATTACAAGTTGTATAGATCTTTTGCGGTCGTACCTTTACTAATGTTACCCAATTCCTAAATTGTCGGCAGTAGTTCAAGTACTGTTATTGTAGGATCTATTTTGACCTGAAGCCGACCCATCTTAGAAAATACCTTGACTAGAGTTGCTTGACACTGAGACCACCATTAATAGGGGTCAACCGTATGGCATTATACGTAGACTTAGGATTACAAAACCCTTGCCATATCGTTTGTTATCATCCAAAGAAGTCATGCACTTGGTATGTATATACCCTTTAAATTACACGTTGTATAGATCAGCACCCACGCCAAATATAAAGATCAATAAACACACCAGCTACTCCCCAAAGCCTTCAAACGCGTAAAACTTAAAACTCTGAAGATGGGAGTTATGTTTCGGCGGTCGGGATTTTAGTTAAAAAAAAATATTTATTTATTACAATATTAATTTAATTATAAAAAATACAGGATATTAAGCCGGTGGCTGATACAAGACTGAATATAATGCAAAGTACAATAATTCTATCGAATTTCCGGTAAATGCATAGTAGCAATACGACGCATGCTGACGGCGACTGCATACTCAGCGTAAACGCATGTTACGATGAGTTAACTCCTCCCTCCATAAGATAGAAGCAGCTCTTGCTTCTGGCGGCGTCCGCGCTGCCCTTGATGTCCTCCGGGATTTTCTTGGTTTTCCATTGATACAGCTTCCAAGATGCTGCAGCGACCAGCAGGACATATAGGATGATTGTATTCCAGCTAGGTGTAGTTGCTATGATTGTCCAATGGTCTTCTTCTGGCATGGATATGTCGCCTGCCCTATTGATCAGTTCGTGGATGCTGTCTAGTGATATGTCTTCTAATTGGAGTTCATATTGTATTGATTGTTCTGGGACTTGATGCTGCTCAGGTAATGGTATGACCTCATTGATGACGATCGTATCAGTGTGTGATCGCAGTGTCTTGTTCATGATGTTCATCTGGCAGTCTTCTGTTAGTGTAACGAGATGAATTCCAGCTAGCTTCTTGTAGTCTGTCTTGGTGTTACATTGTGTTTTGGTGACTTCATCTTCTTTGAGGACTAGTAGCCAGGTGTTGTCTCCGATCTTCTGGACCTTTCCTCTTCTTAAGTTCATCTTAGCGTGGGTGCAGGTAGCTGGGCGGTGCTGAATGAGTGATAGTATGCAGTCATCTGTGTCTTCGATTCTTCTGGTGTCGAGGAGCTTGCAGAGCTGGGTGTTGTCGGTCAGTGGCTGGCAGTCTTCTTCCAGGTAAGCGTACTCATCGTTACCAAGTGCTAGGTATTTGGATTTGGGGATGATAGTAAGGTTATTTTTATTAGGGACGGAATAAAGATGGATAAGGTCGTATGTTTTTGGGGTAATTGACGGGATTTCGAGGATAAAATTAACCGAGTGTTCTGTGCAGTAAGCTTTAACTTTTATTGACTTTTCTATCTTATGTATGTTACTAATACTAATACTAGCTACTGGTTTAAATGAATAAGTGTTTTCTAAGTTTCTTAGTTCTTCTATTAGATTCTGAGGGCTTATAATACTAGGATGCATGGTGCCCATCTGAGCAAAAGTCATAGCGTCTTCTAATAACATTAACCTATCTAAAATTATCTGTAAACTAAAATCTATCTGTACGTAAATATCTAGGAAATGTAAATGGTTAGATAAGTCGTTGGAATTATTAGTAATATTTTGTAATAAATTAGCCAAATGTTTCTGATTATTGTCTAATTTTGTTAACTGTTTACTGAACTCATCTATTGTATTATGTGCTAATACTAAGGATTTTCTTTGAGAATCCTGAACGTTTTTAACTCTGTTTTTAATATTTGAGATTTCTTCTTCGAACTTAGCTGCATCTTCATGGTCTAGATTGCCAGTGATAGACTTAACGACAGTACCTAATCCATCTATAAGACCGCGTCGCTTTCTAACTTGCGGCGTTAAAAACTTAATTTTCTTACCTATAATACTAAGGCTATATTCTATTTGATTCCTATACGTTTTATGTAACTCTCCAGATGCTGTGTTCTCCGCGTTTTTCGTGCTTGAGTATAGAGACATTAGTTCGATGGATATAAAGTGTAGGTTGGTAATGTTGTAAACGCAAGCAAGGCTAAAGTAGTTGTCCTGTTTAAGGAGTTGACCTTGTTTTAGGAGGAGGATCCCATTATCATTATCTACCTGGGTAATGGTTACGGTTGCTGTTGTGTTGAGCACGACGGCTCCTGCGATGACGGTCCTGCAACAAGATGAGGCCTCCGTAGTAGCTTGAAGTGAACCCTGATGGATTTAGAATTTGGGTGGTTACCTATTATTTCGGCCACGTTATTTGGGTGAAGGTGTATAATCTTGTATGGTCCTTTGAAGACTGGCTTCGTCTTGTCGCTGCGTGCTGACTTCGCTACCTGTTTATAGACGGTTTCACCTACCTTGAATTTCGTTTCTTCTGCTTCTTGGTTGCGTTTAGCAATCACCTGCTCCTTGTTTTTGGACATGTGTGCGGCGATGCACTCTTGAACGGCCTCTGCATTGGCGCGATGCTTAATGACATAGTCCTGGTAAAATTCTTTTGGGTAATATAACTCTAATGGGTTTCTAGATGCTGTGTGTCCGAATAATAACTCATGGGGTGTATAATCTGTTGCCGAATGTATAGCGTTATTGTATGCTATTATAGAGTACTTCATTATTAGCTGTATAGGGTCATCTTTGTTGGTCATTCTTTGTATCCTAATCATTTCAGCTAGGGTAGAGTGCAAACGTTCAATAGGGGAGTTAGAATTAGGATTATAAGGCGTGGTAAAATGTATGTGAATGTTATGTAGTGCACATATTTCTTTAATAACATCGTTGTCGAATTTGGTATCTGAATCTGTGGTTATTTTGTCCGGTAAACCTAACACTGAGAAAATGTTTAGTAATGCCTCAGCTATATGGACACTACTGCATGCTGTTAGTTGAACTGCTTGGGCGTATTTAGAGAAGTTATCAATGACTGTAAGGAACGTTGCGCCTCCTGTTGAATATAAGTCCATAAATATATGTTCCATTGGTTTTCGAGGTGTATCGGTTATAGCTAGGGGTGGTTTAAGAGGGTTGCGTTCGTATTTAGATTTTAAACAAGTGTCACATTGGTTAACAAAGGTTTGAATGGTAAGGAGCATATTTGCCCAATGATAGTTCCTGTGCAAGTGCTTGTATGTCTCCTGAATACCCCGGTGAACAGTCTTACCTTCATGATATTTCTTAATCAATTCTTGTTGTTCAGGTTTATTTTCTACTAGAGTTACGCGTGTTGTGCATTTAAGTAGCTTAGGACCCCTGTCGTTAAATATTGTTGTGTAAACTCTAGAAAAGGCATGGTATAATTCTTCATCATAAAAGTAACAATGGAATACACGGTCAGCGATGGTGTGTTCTTTAAGGAATCTTATTATTTCAGGCTCTGTATTATTTACTGGGATAAAAACATCTTTTATAACTACTTTTGAGTTGGTGGATCTGTTATCTACTCTATACGTAGATCCGGGCGTTGACCTAACGTGAAACTGTTTCAACTGCCTATCGATAGCGTCTGTGATTATGGGTATGCCTCTAGTTTCATTATCAGGCTGTGTGTGTCTCGTAGACACCAATTCAGGTTCGGCTGAGACTATACTCATACTATCTGTACCTATGTGAGATTCGGGGATGCTTGGGTTTTGTGATCGTATATGTTCGTCGAGTGCTACTGTGTCTATTTGATTTTCGGCTTCCCTACGTGCATTTTCGAATATTCTATTAATTATCTCATCGTCTTCGTTATCATCTAGATTGACAGCTAGAGAGTCGACACTGCCGTGGAAGATTTTGATACGTGATAGAGCATCTGCGTTAGTGTTCTGACGGCCTTTCTTGTATACAACCTTATAATCATATTCCGAGAGTTTTAAGCGCCATCTAGTCAATTTAGAATTAGGATCTTTTAATGACATCAGCCAAGTGAGAGGCCTGTGGTCTGTGTAGATGATAAACTTTCTACCGTAAAGATAGGGTCTAAAGTATTTAATTGCCCATACTATGGCGAGTAGCTCCTTTTCTATTGTAGAGTAACGAGATTCGGTATCTGATAGTGTCCGAGATGCGAATGCCACTGGTTTGTCGGATCCTACTATTCCCTGGGATAATACCGCACCTAATGCTACATCTGAAGCATCGGTAGTGAGGATGAACGGCTCATCAAAATTCGGGTACTGCAGTATTGGGGCGTTAGTTAAGATTTGTTTGCATTTATTGAAAGCTTCTAAGAAATCCGGTGAGTGTATAACTCTACTATTTTTCTTGAGGCAAAGGGTCATTGGTTTCGTAAGTCTGGCGAAATCTTTTATGAATTTCCTGTAATAACCGACCAAACCTAGGAAGGCTTTTATTTCTTTCTGAGACTTAGGTAAGGGGAAGTTAAGTACGGCTTTTATCTTGTCTTTGTTTGGTTTTAAACCTTCATCTGTTAGTTCGTGTCCTAAGAAGTTAACTTGTTTTTGTAGGAACTGTGATTTATCTAATTGGATCTTTAAATTATGAGTTTTGAATCGATCGAATACTTGCTTCAATTTTTCTACGTGTTGCTGCAGTGACGTAGATATTATTATTACGTCATCTAAATATGTGTAAACATTATCTATACCTCTCAATATATGATCCATTAGTCTTTGAAATGTACTTGGTGCATTTTTGAGTCCGAAAGGCATTCTAAGGAACTCATAGTGTCCTCGTTCAGTGGTAAATGCGGTTTTTTCAATATCATTAGGGTGCATTTCCACTTGGTGGAAACCGCTAGCAAGGTCTAGGGTTGTGAAGTATTGCGCTCGTCCTAATCTATCTAGTATGTCGTGTATGTTGGGTAAGGGGTATTTATCTTCGATGATGCGATCGTTCAGTCGTCTGTAATCAATTACAAGTCTCCATTTGACGTTGCCTGCGGAATCGGGTTTTTTGGGTACGATATGCACGGGGCAAGACCAAGGAGATATGCTCTCTCGCACGATACCTTGCTGAAGGAGCTTATCTACCTGTTTACGGATTTCTTCGCGTTGTTGGGGAGCTTGTCTGTAACTACGTACGAAAACTGGTGTATTATCGCTTAATCTGAGCTCGTGTTTCACAGCGTGTGTAAAAGTGAGTGGTATATCTTCTGCATAGAACAAATCCCTATACTGATAACATAACCGGGTTATTTCACGCTTTTCTTCTTCGTTCAAATGATCTGTACGGATTTTTTGAAGGTTTTCCTTTAGTATTTGTTCAATGTTAGTTTTAACCTGTATAGTGTTAATATCGTGATTATTATTTTTGCTGACTGTGGCAAGTTTCTCTAATTCGATTGGCGGGTTAAACGAGATACACTTTTTTTGATCACTATGATTAATTACCGATGTTTTAAAAGAACCATTTGTAACGCTCACTAAAGCTGCCGGGGACATTAAACCATCTGACCAGATTAAGTCGTCGTGGAGGTATTGTCCGTCTAAGTAGTTGGTTTTTACTTGAACTATCTTTTCGCATCTTGGTTCGATACTTATCTTTTGGGGTGGAGAACTAAAGTGTATTGGTATTTCCGCTGTAGATGTACGTAAAACATTATTATTTAGATCAATGTTACTCTTAAGTTTTTGCAGAAGGTCGATTCCGATAAGACCTTTATATTTAGGGTCGAAGTCAAATATTAAAAATTTATGTGTTATATCGCTATTAAATGCGGGAGGTAAGGGAAGGTAAACTACCTTGTCGTGAACTGATGAACTGTGTGCCGTATTAATTTGAAAGGGTTCTGTTTCTACACAGTACTCAAATATGGTGCCTGCAATTACGTCGGTTGCTATAGTTGAATGACTGGCCCCTGTGTCTAATAGAAACTTACCGTCAAACTCTGGTAGTATTATGTGTGGTAAGTATTTCTTGCTCTGGAAATTAATTGAGACTACGTCTGGTGGTCTCGGTTGAGGTCCAAGGTAAAATCCTGGTCACCACCTACCTCTTGTTCGACCATGGTTGCATCTGGTTCGACCGATTTGCCGTTACCATCTGTGACATCGTTATAGAACCCCATATCACTAGGTCCTGGTTGTTCTTGAGCGGCCATCTGAATCGGTATGTAGAACAACTGCTGAGCAAACTGTGGTTTTTCTGGCTTACCTGCCGTACGCATTGTGACGTCCGATGATACTGGTGTGGGAACCGGTGGTTTTGGAATGTTAGGTTGATTCCTATAGTTATTTGAACCATTTGGCCTAAAATTACCTGATGCTGGTTTGGCCTTCCAGGGCAATACGGATTGTAGCCATTGTTGACGCTGTTCGGGGGTCATATTATTTTGTTGAGGTACAAAGTTTTGTGGGTGAATAATAAAGCCAGGTGCAAATGGGTTTACTGTATTACGGATGGGATTATTATTATTGCCTGCTTGTTTAGATAGCTCCCTTGGCTTTGCTTGCGAGGTTGAAGGATTATTATTAATGTAGTTAGCTCTATTATACGAAATCCTAGCCTCTTCTTGTCTGGCCGCTATAATAGCTGCTTCGAATGTGTCCGGCTTGGCGATTCGAACGCCCAACGAGACGTGAAAGTCTAACTGGTTTATATACTGCTCGATAACCATCTTTTCGTAATACGATTTACTACCGTGCTCTCCTACGGAATACAGAGTATCCAACAACTCACGGAGGCGTTTGCCGAAGCTTTCAGCGTCTTCTGACTTAGACTTACGCACTCGTGTTAGCTCCTGCATTACTTGGATTTCGTTTCGTGGTTCGCCAAGGCGCCTAGTTAACGCGTTTTTAATTGATAGCCATGAGTCTAAATGGCCTTCGTACGCTATTGCATCTACCGCGGGGCCGCTGAGCCTACTTTTAATTAAGCATAGGAATGCCGGGTGCGAACGATCTGCCTCAGACGTTAACTGTAATAAGTTTTCAACTTCCCTAATATAATAGTTTAGTAATTTAGGATTGCCATCATATCTTGGCATTAAATCCGCGATTAGTTTGTAGGGTTTGTAATTGGCATCATAATCCCTGAGCGACATTGTTTTTCTGTAACTTCCCTGTCCAGTGGCGCTTGCCGTAAAACAATAGCGGTGTCAAATTAAACGCTTGGAATTTACTCGTGGGATACTTAACGCTACTTATTTTAATTTTATGGTTGCCTAATGCGATTTTAGCTTATAGACAGACACACATAGATTAATATAAAAATACACAAATTAGAATAAGGCAGGAAATAGAGCAAGGACACTTGGTAAATAAGAGCACTTACCAAAGCAGCCACTGCATCTCCTGTCGAGTCGAGTCTCGGCCAGCGCAGCTTCCTCCAATTCTCCGGAGCGCTATCCCGATGACCGTAGAGGTGTCCGACCGCGCGATAGGTTCTTTGTAGATCACGAAGGAACGATTTGAGAACCGTCGCTCTTAAGATGAAGAGTTTGATTCGATCTTAGAACGTCGCGATCCTACCGACTGCGCCAGTTATGTTTCGGCGGTCGGGATTTTAGTTAAAAAAAAATATTTATTTATTACAATATTAATTTAATTATAAAAAATACAGGATATTAAGCCGGTGGCTGATACAAGACTGAATATAATGCAAAGTACAATAATTCTATCGAATTTCCGGTAAATGCATAGTAGCAATACGACGCATGCTGACGGCGACTGCATACTCAGCGTAAACGCATGTTACGATGAGTTAACTTGGGCCGTCATAATTTTCTGTAAAAGCCTCCTTCAGTGCGCCCCAATGAATCCACAGTGACAGCTTAATGAGAGGAGAGGGAGGGCGGAATATTGGGTGCTTTATTTTCTTTACTCTTTTGGAATTATGAAAGGGTTGAAGCGAAAGAAAAATGTATTTAAGCGAAAGAATACTCTGTTACTCACCCTCATCATAATTTGCTGTCTTGTCACACTTACTATTTTACGGTCGGTTTCTAGTCTAAACTGCCTATCTGACCTCTTTAACCCAGTAACTGGGTCACACGATAATGCTTGGTAAGATTAGTGTTAGGTTTTCTGGGTTCTGACTTCTGACTATTACTGTTTCTTAACCTGGGGGTTAAGAAACAGTAATAGTAATTATATTAAAAAAGTGTTAAACAGTAAAAAAAGTTTAATATATTATTTAGTGATCATGATTCTGCTCTGTTCTGCTTTATGTGCTTATTATGACTTTTTTTTAAGTATTTCGTTGTCAGTACCTATAATAGACTTTTTCAACAAACCTCTGTCAGAAGCCATAATCTATCTTTCTCTTTGTATGGTTATAAAAATCAAAATACCATATTATGATCATTCTATTCCTGCTGCCACTGGTAACACATTACAAAAATTGTCATGTCGTGTTTGCGTACAAAATAATTTTGGTATTTTGTACTTTAAAACTTTTCACGATTCAAAATACTTAACCGAACAACCTCCTGCGCTTGATGGAAATTGTGGTGGCTCCTTCACAAACGCCACTTAACACGAGTTGAAGTTGACCATATTATGACGTTTCTCATCAAACCTGGCTTTCACCCGGGATACTCTGTTTTGATTCCCAGTACAGGAAAAGGTTTATTAAGCTATTACATAGCTTTTATCGCGGGCTTTGAGTGCGGCGACCGAATCAAGAAATTCCGTAACGAAAATAAACCTAACACCCCCCACTCCGCCCGATACAGCGGTGCGGCGTTGAAAGCCGTGCATCGTCTAACGTCATTTCAGTTCGGCAGACTTCGGTACGGTGTTTGTGTGCCTGCGACTAGACGTGTGCGTGTAGACTATCTGCTAATAAACCTATAGTTTCAGTGATAAAAATTCCTGAATAACCTACATGTATTGCAAGATAATAAAATATTTTAAAGAATATTAACTTCTCATTTATTCAATTAAAGAAAAAAATATTTGTTTTCTTATCGGTCACCACGCTCAAAAAGTGTAACTTGAATTAATATGAATGAAAAAAAATACTGCATCAATAAATAAATAATTATAATTGCAAAAGTTTTATAAAAAATGCTTTACCGCGGCAGTCCCCGAGTGCAACACTCATTTTTTTTATTATTATTCTTTCATTGCAGTTTTCATGCTACAGCCAAATCATCTCAGCATCTACTATCAAAGTAAATATGGACAACTGGACGTAGCAACCATAAACATGACAATATATCAAGGAAATACTTTTAACATTGAAGCAGCTAAGCACTGGAAGATACTACCAGTATCTGTTTCTCCAGATTAGTGTTATTTGGTAGTGGATTATAACCCATTCCGTCTCATGGTGTAGAAGACTGTCCCATCGGTTGGAGCGTTATAAGCTGATAACAGTGAATCTAAAAAATAGTTTTTCAGAATTAATAACAAAATCGATTACTACATTTCTGTCGCCATGTCAAACTTAAACTCAAAATGTTTTATTTCACATAGGCCAGGCCTATATGGGCACTTACAAAACGTCAGCAGTTAGGGCACGGTTCGAAATTGGTTGTTTTATATGGAGAAGAACCGGCAAGAAACTCCACAGTTACCCTTTTAATTTTTTTTACAATGTATCCATAATACATGTTAATTAGGTATGAGAGGCAGGAATTAGGCATGTAATAATTAAGTCCAATTTCTTGTTCCAATTAAAAGTTTTTACAAGCGATTGCAAATCAGCAGTCACTACCATAACGAATACTGAAAGTCACAGCAGCAACGCAAACGCATCAGTACAAACCGCACACTAATAGACTCCTTGGTAGGTAATATGGACGCTTCGCTAAGTTTGATGGCAATATTCCTAATGCGCAAGTCTATAGGCGCTGTCTTATATTACCTTATTGTAAAGTGTCGTAGTGTGTATCTAATTACTCCTTTTAGTCACTAACTTTGTGAATTTATAAGTATTATAATTAAGTAAGCATACAACGTGTAACGGAAACCCCATATCAATCCAAAAGGGCTGAAGACAACATCTGGTATGGAGTCTCTATGCCCAGTTTCAGCACAAAATAAGTGACTCGAAGAATTGATACGAAATTATTGGTTTCATATGTTTCTTGAATATCAATCATAACAAACGTGTTACAGCACTACGAGGGTCAATAACTTTCCACGTCACTTGCCTATAACACGATAATTCTCTTCGTTCTTCTTAATTTGAAAAATTCAGTCTCTGGTATCTATGTATTGAAATATCTAATTAGTTCCACACATGAAGACTTAGGATTACCAAACCCTTGTCATATCGTTTGTTATCATCCAAAGAAGCCGTGCACTTGGTATGTATATACCCTTTAAATTACACGTCGTATAAGTATTATAATGAAATTTTGTTTAAAGATTCTCTAGAACAAAAAGACTGCCTCGTTGGTCTAGTGGTCGCAAGTACAACTGCTGAACATGAGATCTCAGATTCGATTCCCGGGTCTTGCAAAAAGTCTATAAGAAATTTTTCAGTAATAGCGTGGAGTTTGGAAGTTAGCGGTGTGATACCTCCGTGCCTTAAAAACACGTTAAGCCCAACGGCTTATTATTATTATTAAGACGTTTATTTCAGACTTTGCATCCATTATAGTGTTAGTAACATAAACTTACAATCTAGTGTTAGTACTTAACAGTCTATTAATAAAATGGCTCAGAATTGGCGAGTTAAAGCTACCCGCCACCGTTTGCAGCATGCTGTTGGGACTCTCTCTCACCCGCCTTAGCAAAGATGCTGTCATTTTGCGCAGAATCACATGGAAGCAATCGGTGCGGGCTTGCGCGAACATCTCTGATGCGGTGCAATAGCGAGGTAGTCCCAACAACATCCTGAAACTATTATTATATTGTACACGCAGGGCATCTAGCGAACCTTTGGAGTACTTGGTCCATCACAGAAATCTTAATAATAAGGTTAAGATTTCTGTGTGGTCCATAGATTACTCGTGTTCATACTCTGACAGTACGACTTAACGTGCTTTACAAGAACACTAACTAGTCTGGCGAAGGGGTATCGTGTTACCAAGATATCGAGTTGTGGGTTTTTTTTACTCAGCTGTATCCAGATAGACTGGAAGCCGACCCGAGCATAGCTGGCATAAGGCTAAGCTAATGATTCTTTAGATGAAAATACTGGTCACGTGTGTTGCTTTTTACATAAGTACTCATAAAATATAAATGATCTTTATTTTGCAAATTGGTTATTAAGTAACACTTTTACACGTCATTTTTTTCGTAAATATTAACTAGATGAGGCCGGTGTTTCCTAACTAGCTACCCTGAGAAGAAACACCGAAACAAACTCAGGGGTCCGTCTCTTTTAAAGTCCATACAATCTATACTGGTTTAATTATATGGGAACCTTGTAGGTTTTAGTCTGAGGCGATTTTTTTGAAGAAAGATGCTCACAGATTTGAGTGGGCCTGTCCATACAGTGCAAGCATTTGTCAAATGACGTACAGCTCAACTTAGAACAAGGAGATTAACGATTTGACGAACAATACCAAGGTAAGGACGTTTGGGTAGGCCGCAAAAGCACTCAAACTGCCAGACAATCATGTTTAACTGGAATAAAATAACCTACATAGTTCACCATGTGAACTATGTAGGTTATTTTACATAATCTTCATTAACGATTGTGAATATGTCATATTCACAATCGTTTATGTAGATTAGTCTAAAAAATGGCCTTTTGAGGAAAGAACCACACATATCTTATCGTACTTCTTACTCTTACTAATCCTTACTAATATTATAAATGCGAAAGTAACTCTGTCTGTCTGTGTGTTACGCAATAACGCCTAAACTACTGAAACGATTTTAATGAAATTTGGTACGGACATAGTCTAGAGCCTGAGAAAGGACATAGCATTTTTTTTAAGGCGAAAAGAAGGTTGTAAGGGGTTGAAATAGGGGATGAAAGTTTGTATGGAAATTAGGTCATTTTTAAAGCTAGAAGATTGAATCTTATTTTTTAGACTTTTGATTAATAAATACGACATTTAAATTATGTATGAGTTTTATTTAAAAAATAATTAGTCTAAAAAATTAAAAATGCTGCCGAAAGTGTCTATTCCGCGCGGACGAAGTCGCGGGCACAACTAGTATTATAAATGCGAGTTTGTGAGGATGGATGGATGTTTGTTACTCTTTCACGCAAAAACCACTAAACGGATCTGAATGAAATTCGGTACGTAGATAGTTGACATCCTGTAATAACACATGGGCTAGCTTTTATCCCGGAATTCCCACGGAATCGGGATTTACGCGGGAAAAACCTCCCACGCGGAATGAAGTGGGGCAGAATCTAGTAATATATAAAACTAGCTATTTCACGATTTAGTCCCCGTAGATATTGTTTTATGTAAACTGAAAGATTATTCTAAGTATTTGAATTACTAAGGGCTAGGTGGTACAAAGTTTGCAAAAAAACCTGTCCTGAGGTTCACCACAAAAGCGTAGGTAACAGACATATAGATAGATAGTAATTTTACATTCATGATTATTATAAGTGTGGATAAGGTATTGTATACTTAGTAAGATAATCTAACATTATCCTGATAGAAACAAGTCTGCAATAATATAAAGATACCACATCTATGAGCTATCACGCCTTGGTACTGTCAATAATAAACGACGGTGAAGTTCTTAAAAGCAGCTCCGAACAACAACGCGTTCATTTGTTAACCCTAACGCTGACTGACTTTGATTTTATGGGTTTTTCGACAATAACCAGTGTTGATGGCTGCTGGAAATTCTTTGACGTGGCATTATAAAGGTTTGGTTTCTAAATTATGCTGATTTTTCTGAGTCAAAGTGTTTCCTGTATCAGTTAATACATATCATATTGCTGATAGAAAGACTTCGCGGTTCAAAAGTCACACTCGTACTGATCGATCTTTAAAGTTAAGCAACGCTTTCCCAAGTCAGTAACTGGATGGGTAGGTTAAGCCATTGATTCCGGCTATCATTTGTATATCTTTGACAGTCGTAACGGATAGCTAGAAGCCACAAAATCTGATACGGGTCATGTCAAGTGATATTGGTTACCCAGCTGCTAGGCAGAAGAGGTCAGATAAGCAGTTGTTTCAGCAATGTAATTATTTCTCCCACGGCACACATGTATATGGTATATTCCACTTTGTTCACATTATTAAAAAAAATTAAAAAGAAATGAGTGTGGCACTCGGGGACTGCCGCGGTAAAGCTATTGCATAGCATTTTTTATCAACTTATGCAATTTCACTCGTGGACTCAGTTATGAGCAGTTAGCAGCTAGTCTACACGCATAGGTCTAGTCGCACGCACACAAACACCGTGCCGAGGTCTGCCGAACTGAAACGACGGACGATGCACGGCTTTCAACGCCGCATCGCTGTGCCGGTCGGAGTGGGGCGTGTTAGGTTTATTTTCGTTATGGAATTTCTTGATTCGGTCCCCGCACTCAAAGCCAAAAAAGCCATGCAATAGCTTAAAAACATTTATTTTCAGACACAGTCCATAGATTAAATTAAAATTAATTTGATTCATAAAAATTAAAAACAAAAATTTAAATTAGTTTTTAATTTTAATAAAATAAATGCTGCTCTCCAAAATCAGATGATAACAGTTATTTGGATTTAGAACTTCAAAGATTTTTACATTTATCTTTATTTTATTGATTTTAGTCTCGCGTTTGACCACCATCTCACCTGATGGTTAGCGATGATGTGGTCGAAGATGAAGCACGCTTCACTAGAAGTAACGTAGTATGTCATTCACTTTTGACTTAAAAAAGAACCCCAGGTTACATCTATCAGGTATCAAAGACTATGGCAGGAAATTCCATTCCCCAATTGTAAACACAATGAAAGTATCTCCAAATAGTTTTGTGTGCATGCACAGCTGGGTAAAGGTTTTCTCCACAAAGATTTTCATTCTTCCTAGTGTGTTTCTCTGTCTGACCTACCCGTCATGAACACCTCTAATTCGTCACGTCGGTGCTTTTTAGGCCTGGTGATGACGCCCGTCCTATAGTTCCCACTACGTAATGACTAGCAAATCTAACCTGATGCATCCTACATACATGACCCACTCAATCCCCCTTAAATCTGGCTACCCTGTTGCCCATGACGTCGATTGTTTTGTAACGCTGTGTTTTATCGTCCATTGGCGAACCTTATAATCAAACATATAAATTAAAATAATTTGCACTATATGTAAGTAAAAACCTTTATTTTAAGTGTCATTCAAAACTCGCCGTTAAAGCCCAGTGAATAAAATACAATTCAGATTATTTCCACTCCACTACACTTTTGGCCAGACAGAATCGCCCCTTCACAAATAACGTAAGTCAAATCTCAAAATAATAGACTGTAAGCTCCTTATAGGGGTGCAACTGCACGCCGGTGTTCACCTGGAGTATTCCGGTTTAAAATATTGCCCGTCATATTTTTAAGACAACGTCTACCAGTCTCTTTTCACTGTAAAAACACAGGTGAAATGAATTGTCAATTCATCTTATGACGGTGGAATGACAGGTTATCTCTTGGTCATTTCACCTTTGTTGTCTCGATGATATACAAAAAACCCAAGATGCACAGTCTCGAATAAAAGTAACACTTGAAAATGTCGCCAATTATACCTTCGTAGTAATAGCTATGCTATAAGCATATGTTTTTGTAATTATATCAATGATTAAGCCACAGTATTATGTGACAGTTTCTTTAGAGAACTTATCATGCTAACATAGAGTTTGAAAATAATGATATGAGTATGATTAACGAATGATGTTAATCATCATTTATAGTTGTATAAAAATAATTAATAAATAATAAAATAAAATATTATGAAATCATTTAATTCATTTTAACTTTTACAAACTTAATACACCATACCTACAATGTGAAGTCGTGTATACCAACTCTAGAACCTATTCTCGAGTATACATGACTTCATATTGCAGGTATGGTAACCACAGACGATACAAAGTGTAAGAGCGCAATACCTCAGACACCCCAATTAGATTATTAAATTAAAAGTCTAAAACAACATCCGTAACTAAATAAATTGAAACTAAACCTAGACATTTTTAACCGACTTCAAAAAAAGGAGGTTTACAATTCGTCTTGAACTTTTTTTTATTTAAAAATATTTATCCTTACTAAATGCAAAACGTATGTGCGTCATACAATATCCTTACGCAGACGCATACACTCATTACACTCATGCAATATTAGCGGCCGACATACACACGAGCGCATTTCCTTGAATTAAGGATTGTATTAATTTGTCATGATACTGTGTTTCCATTTCAAGTTAAATGAAAGTTTTTTCCGTCAAAATTTAACACCTATTTTTTATGACGGAAACCAACTACTTTCATGAATTGCGTATATTCTGTTACACGTTGTATTCATTGCTTAAAAAACATTACCTTTTTATTTGAAGAAGGGAAAGTTAACATTTACACAATTACCTGAATAATAGTGTAAACAATTATCATGATATTTACAAAATTCTACAAATCATCTAATGACTCCTCCCGCTCTGAGAGGAGCGGAAGGGAATCTCAGACTTCTACTGGCTAAAAGGTTAAGGTTGTCTGTCCTTATATCTACAGACGTTATGTACTATTTACTTGTATCTAAAACGTCTGTTGACTTAGACAATGAAGATGAAACTCAACTCCGACCTGTGAGTTTTCTTATGCATTCTCCACAATAAACTCACAATATTCCTTTTGCTCTTTAAAATATTCAAGGCAAATGTGAATAGACGTAATACAAACTCAAAGAAGTTTGTAGCAGATCAAATATGCTTTGTGTTCGCGGAACAAAGGGGTGAAAATGATGTTTTTCCTCACAAAGGCAAATTGTATAAGTTATTTGTCTTTTTGCATTCGGAAAAGACGCCATGTTTTTGAAGTTATTATGAATTGACTTTTGTACTAATGTGTTCACGATTTTCAGGTTCAGAAACCCGCGAAGACAATGGTAGTTGTCGTTGATGCTTAAATCACTTATTTTATCAGCGATAACATAATATTGTCAGCCGATAACATTCCTACTGTTAGCATTCAGGCCACATCTCTACGAGCTATAAGAAAGGAAATGGGCCGTCCACCACTTAGGTCCAGCTCAGTTTAGTCCACGAATTTTTGGTCCTAAGACGGTTTCCGTACGATGTTTTTCTTCACTGTTAGATAGATAGATAGATATACTCTTTATTGTACACCATAACAGAATTCAATAAGGACTTAAAAACTACAAAGGGTGTTACAATGGGCGGTCTTATCGCTAAAAGCGATTTTTTACAGACAACCTTTAGATGGATTTGACACAGCAGGAGAAAATAAATTCGCGGGTAGTCCATGATGTACTATTTACTTATATACAATAAATAAGTAATAACCTACATACTCAATACACATATACATATACATACATAAAAATAACAAAGCTGAGATATATAAAAAATAAAATAAAAATAGTAACATATTAAAGAGAGAGATAGAGATCTTTTACCATGTTTTTGAAAGAAGGAAGGGTTTGTGCTTGTCTTACTGACACGGGAAGAGTATTCCACAGTCGTACTGCTTGAGCTACGAACGACTTACCAAAGAAATTGGTGGAGTGACTCGGTACCTCTAGCCTCAAGTTTTCCGATGACCTCAGAAATTTGGCATGTGTGTCACGGAGGAACTTAAAACGTTCTTTAAGATAAAAGGGGGTCTTAGGATTGAACAGAATACTGTAAAGCAGAGACAATATGTGTAAGTTCCGGCGAAGACGTATAGGAAGCCACTTGAGTTTCGTACGAAATTCAGATACGTGATCATATTTGCGCAAACCAAATATAAATCTTATGCAAAAATTTTGAAGTCGCTCAAGTTTATCAAGTTGTGCCTCTGTGAGATCAAGATAACTGACATCAGCGTAGTCTAGGATGGGATGCAAAAGAGACTGTGCTAGCGCAATTTTAGTGGCAGTTGGCAGAAAGTTACGCAACCGTCTTAGGGAACTGGCAGAAGCAAATAATTTGCGACTCACCTCTTGTAATTGGGGACCCCACGAAAGATATTTGTCCAACCAGACCCCAAGGTTCTTAACTTTCTCGCTTAGTGGAATAGCTGTGCCGTTGAAAATAACCTGAGGAAGCTGAGACCAGTTTACCTTAGATGCTAACCTAGAGCTGCCGACTACAATGACCTGAGTCTTTAACGGGTTAACCTGCAAACCATGTGCCTCACTCCATTCGCAAACTGAAGCCAAGTCCTGGTTTATCATATTTATTGTAGCATCTAAATCAGTATGAGGCGCTTGTCTGTAAATTTGCAAGTCATCAGCATAAAGGTGGTAGGAGGATTGAAGTTTTTTGGAAATGGAATTTATGAAAATTGCGAAAAGTAAAGTAGATAACACGCCACCCTGAGGAACACCGGCTACAGTACTACACCAAGAAGAGCAGGACTCATCTATGCAAATACGTTGCCGGCGGCCATACAGGTAACTACGAAACCAGTCAATCGCTGTTGGAGATATGTTAATAGAGTGAAGTATGCTGAGCAGAATATCGAAATCGACGGTATTAAAAGCGTTACTAAAATCAAGCAAGCAGAGAACCGTCATATTTCCTTTATCCATGCCCATCCGTATGTCATCAGATACATTAACTAACGCGGTAGTAGTACTGTGTCCAGGACGAAATCCGGATTGGAAAGGATTCAGCAGACTATTCTTGCAAAGAAAAGCACTTAGCTGATTGTGGACAAGGCGTTCAAGGACTTTAGAGAGAAAAGGTAGGATGGAAATAGGTCGATATTCTGAAAAAGAGGCAGGATTTGATTTTTTGGGTAAAGGAGTAATTTTGGCCTCTTTCCATACCGATGGAAAGACACCATTGGAAATAGAATAGTTAAGGATATAGGTCAGGATAGGAAGGATTTCATTGAGGACAGGAAGTATCATCTTCCGACTGACACAGTCGCTGCCAACCGCGTTAGATGTAATTGAAAGTAAGCTCTTCTTAACATCACAATCAGAAAATTGACTAAAATTAAATGCGGAGTGATCCGGAGTTGGAAGGTTAGAAAGATAATTTATAGTAGCTGCCTTCAAAAAAAGTGGATGGGACCTGAGACCTTACGGGATGATCAGAAATAGATTGTTGAAAATCAATACATTTTTATTTATTTCGTCATATGCATAATAGGTTGAATGTTGAGGTTAACCCAACTAGCACACTAGTGCAAACAGCAGCCTATTTTGCAACTTTTAGCTGTATAGTAGCGCTTTAGGGGTTTAGAAAGTGGTTTTAAGTTCTACTATTGCTTCCGTAACTGCTCATAGCTGTAAATTTCACTAGGGGTAGCAGAAACTGAACCAAATGCCACTCTAGGCTTTATAAGAGTTAATTTTACAACCCATTGCTGTCTATAGCTTTAAAAGAAAGTTTTTTTTTTTTTTTTTCCTTATTTTAAGAGAGTTAAAACATGTATGTTACAGCTTAAAGCTGCTAAAATTTTTCTAATGCCGCTGCTGTATACTTCAGAACTGCATAAAGACTTTAATTGCAGACTTTTTAACGGAACTGTAGAAAAGATATATTTATCACTGTTTTACCACTGAAAGTTTCATTGTAGAAGTGATTTGTACTTTTGCACTGACTTAATTAACAATTTGATGGACTGTTTTACTAATAGTGACATTAAGGCTTTACAATAGAAGCAGGAGCGTAATTGACATTGCCCACTCATTTGGATACATTCTGCTATTTTTATTTGAGAAATCACATTTTATATCACATTTGAGCCAGTTTAAAAGAAATATAGAACTGAAAGCATGGAAGTTCAAACAAAGAACTGGTCGTTATCGCAAGAAAGTACGGAGACTTTATCAGAATATGCAGAAATTAAAAAAGACAACTGTGTGTGAGAATTCTGTAATTAAAACATTAGTTGAATCTTCTATTTTACATATTTTTTTACTTTTTTGTTCGGCCAGTGTAACACTCCATGGTTTTCCCACGAAGATGGGCAGATGCAAAGTTCTTGTTTATTTTGTTGTTCATTATGAGTTTGAATTACTTTGAAAGGCATTCTGAAAACACGGTAAAACATAGTAAGGGTTAAACAATTGAAAGAACGAAAAATATAGAAGCAGCTACAAACGATCATCGTATTTTAGGGTTTCCAACGAGTTCTCCGGATCTCTAAACAAATAACCATTAGTGTGGTTCGATACCTGCAGTAAGTACGTGTTGAAGGTTGTATTCAATTGAGCTGCTGGCTAGAAAGATTGTCTATTGACGTGACAAAGTCACTTTTGAAGATGATTGTTTTTTTCGGAGTATGAATATGATATAATGAAAAGTCCTTACGTAAAATAAACGTATTTAATTTTGATCTCAAGTAATCTTTGATTCTAGTTGCACACTCTGCGTTACAGAAGCGTAGCCTTCTAACAGTACGAAACAAAAGTGATTGTAAAGACTTGAACTGCATTAGTGGTACAGGTATTACTTGAACCTCAGAAGTGTGAAACTTAACGCTTTGATGCGCAGAGAGGAAGTATTAAAGTTGAAGTTGCAAGTTAAAGCTGATTCTCATTGACGTCAATACGCCATGTTTATAAGACAATTATTTATCACTAGCTTTTGCCCGCGACTTCGTCCGCGTGGAATAGTTACTTTGGGCTAACGTTAAATTTAACCCCGATTTTGAAGCATTCTTCATTAGCGCTCCGCTCCTATTGGCCTTAGCGTAATGATATATAACCTATAGCCTTTCTCTATAAATTGACTATTAAATTAAAAAATAATTTTTCAATTCGAACCAGTAGTTCCTGAGATTATCACGTTCAAACAAACCCTTCAGCCTTATATTATTAGTATAGATAGCTGTGGCCCGCGACTTCATCCACGTTTCCGTCGTTTTTCGTAAAAAAAAGTAGTCTATGTCCTTCCTCACGGTTCAGTGATTTTGATGTAACAGACAGATTGACTTTCGTAATTCAGTAGGGAAATATAATATGTCAATCTATAATACTGTTGAAAAATATCGCAATACGGAACCGCACAATATTATTGTTAATAGCTGTGCCCGCGACTCCGTGAGCGTAAGTTAATGTATGGTAATATTGTTTAGATTACGTTTACATGAGGCTTAAGTACCTATAGAACGAAATTTTATACCATCGGACGCGAGACGCGTCGAGCGCGGTGACCGATTCTCAAAAATAATCCTTATAGCATGATTCAGTATTCACGCGCGATGGCTTATAATTAGCGTATTTCATGTATAACTTTGGTGTTTCTATACCGATTTATATGATTCTTTTTTATGGAAAGGTTAATAATGTTAACTTTTTCAATTAGGGGTGACAGAGAGTGTTATAAACGTAAATATTACAATAAGAAAGCTTCGAACTGCTAAGCTATCAGGAGTTACACGTGTTATTGTGAGTCAACCATAAAAAATAGACATATGCTATTGTGGGATATTTTTTATATAATTTTAAGGAGAACATTTCCGTCATGAAATGATTTCTGTGTAGCTTTAACCATTAAGGTTGCACACGCGACGGATGCTTAAAAAATGGAGTAACTTCTCCCGTTTTCCCAACATTTCCCTTCACTGCTCTGCTCCTATTAATTGTAGCGTGATGAAAAGTATACTATAACCAGCTCTGGAGTATGAAGAATAATTGTACCAAGTTTCGTTAAAATCTGTCGAGTAGTTTTTGTTTCTTTAACGGTTATACAGACAGACAGACAAAAATTTTACTGATAACATTTTTGGCATCAGTATCGATCCCTAATCACCCCCTGATAGTTATTTTGGTAATATATTTCATGTACAGAATTTACCTCTCTACAGATTTATTATAAGTATAGATTACTTGAGAAACGTATAGGTTTTTATCACAATTTGTAGTAAAATATAACTAAATATAGAACCAGCAACTTACCTACTAAATAAAAATGTATTTAAGTATGTAATTTAAATATCGTGTAGGTATGTGATATAATATTTTTATATGATAATATTTTACATATTTTACGATCTTGTGAGGTAATTATTGAGGCGCGTTAAAAATACTCCAATAATATTAACTATATGCACGATAAACTGATCTGCGTTTTTAGCCACTTGCATATAGTACAAAATATAGCTCAAAAATACTTGCCTTCACTTCGCTTATATTTATTTGTATTCAGAATGTCTGACTCAGGAACAACAGATGTATTTAATAATTGAGAGATAAGGTGAATAATCAGTGATCCTTTATTCGTTCAGTTAAACCTGTTATTCATTCAAAAAGTGCCACAAGAGCTTTATTGACCTGTTAATTATTAGTTGCAACTTCTGTAGCCCTTTAATGCCACTATTATGAAGTTCTAATGGAACTGTAGGTTGCAAAAAGTTGTGCCCCTTTGGCTGCAAAGCGGCTGCATAAGGTCTGCAGTGGACGCTCTGGCGCTTTAGCTTGGCGCCTTTGGAAATAATCGGATTAGCTCCAAAGCTCTTATGCAACTAGTTTGTGCTAGTTGGGGAGCTACGTTTACCGAGATCGGAACCAAGGTGTAACAAATTAAGCGCAATACCTCAGACACCCCAATTAGAATATTAAATTATAAATCTAAAACAACATCCGTAACTAAACAAATTGAAACCAAACTTAGATTTTTTTTTAAAATAGTTATCCTTACTAAACGCAAAACGTATGTGCGTCATACAATATCCTTACGCAGACGCATACCTACACTTATGCAACGTTAGCGGCCGACACGCACACGAGCGCATTTCCTTGAATTAAGGATTGTATTAACTTGTCATGATACTGTGTTTCCATTTTAAGTTAAATGAAAGATTTTCCCGTTAAAACTTAATACCTATTTTTTTTATAGTTGATTGGCTTGCGTTTGACCATAATCTCACCTGATTTTAAGCGATGATGTGGTCGAAGATGAAGCACGCTTGCCTAGAAGTAACCTATTCACTCTTGACTTAAAAACTCCCAGGTTATAACTATCAGGAAACACAGACTCCGGCAGGGAATTCTACTCCTTAGCCGTATGCACAATGAAAGTATTCCCAAAACGTTTCGTGCGTATGGGTGGGATGTCCACCATGTAACGATGGCGCATCGCCGTTAGTTTTGTAGTCCGATGATGGAACGGGCTTGGCGGAATAAGACTGTGCAATTCCATCGCACACTCGCCGAAATGTAACCGATAGAAAACTGACAGGCTTGCAACACGTCGCCAATGTTCTAGGATCTGGAGCCTTGTCTCGACCAGTTTCTCGTTGCCGATGAGCCTTTTGGCCCATTTCTCTATAGACTCAAGTGCATCGAGCTGGTATTTGGCAGATCCGTCCCAGAGATGAGAGCAGTACTCCATACACGACTGAACTTGCGCTTGATAGAGGTTGAGCAGCTTTTTTCAGCTTCAAGTTTTATGACGGAAATCGATTCAGAAGCCGATTTTGAACCAACTACTTTCAGGAATTGCGTTTATTCGTTGTATAAGTACCCAGTTTCCTCTGACCTCAGTAAAATCACATTAAGCCGTTGGTCCTCAAGTCCTCGAGTCACTACTGGTAGTCAAAAGCCAGAAGATCCGAAACTAATCTCTCTGCAATTAAAGCGTCAATATCCGAATGGCTAACACGGGACTTGTGATCGACAGGTCGCAGATTTGAACTCCACCCATTACCCTATTTCCATGAACCCACTGCAGACAGAAGCATAATTTAGCTCAGTTGGAGGGTATAAGACTGCTAGTAATGTGAATTCTACTCACATTGCTAGTTCTCTTTATGAAAAAAAAATCTTACTAGAAGTAGGTATGGTAGTAGGTATATTTAACATCCTGCGGGTTTTGGGTTTCTAGAATGTTCTAACGAGATACCGCAGCCCCGGATCGGGGTAGAACGGAAGGGCGTGGCAAACTCTTACTGACTGTTCCATCCGTTGTCTTTGCGAGACTTATTAGAACTTTCCCACAACTCAGGGAGTTTGAAAATTAAGTTGAGTAAAACTGTTGTTGGTACCTACGTACTTAGGTGAAAATTCTCGGCCACGTTATAAATGAATAAATTATTAATAAATTTTATACCTATGCAGATATAAAAGTGTACATGTATAATTGTATTAAATTATTAAACGTAATTGGTAATGTTATCCACTTACTAAGTTGTGGACGTCAGATAGGCTTTATAAAATTCTGCTTCTGCTATTTAGTTTATCCCAAATACTGGCTGAATCTGGATAGGCTGGAAGCAGAGCTATTAGCCTTACTTTACTCGACACTCAATTTTTATTTGCATTCTACAATGTGTACTCTATCAAACCTGCTATAATATTCCCGCTTTGATGTCAGGTCTCCACTGGTATTGGTCAGTATAGCCCAAAATCCATTAGAACTGTTACTAAAATAAAAAAAAACTTGAGAGGTGTCCCGGTCTATCCGGGTGTCCCTTGACACCTCTCAGCTCTCGAAGTTCCTTTCGATTAATTAGTGAAGGAATTGTAATATTTTTTTTTTTTAATTATAATAATATTTTTTTATTATTAACAAAGACGAAAGAAAGAAAGAAAATAAAAAAAATGGATGAAAGACGAAACGAAAATATTGCTGGCTTGCTTTCTATAAGAGAGAGAGAGAGACAGACAGAGAAACATGCGCACACCGCACGGCTTACAATAGCTTACTATAGCAATAAAAACTTTTTACCAAAAAATTAAACCGACTCCCAAAAAACACTGCAAAGTGAAAAATAACTAATTTCGGTAGTCGGTGTCTTTAGTTTTGTATTTTCGTTTTTGGCACCGACTTCCGAAATTAGTTATTTTTCACTTTGCAGTGTTTTTTGGGAGTCGGTTTAATTTTTTGGTAAAAAGTTTTTATTTCACTCTTTTTAGTTGGTCTATTTTTAATTTACCTAGTTACAAGAGCCTAATTATCAACTACTTATAACCTTTTACAAAATATTGCTTTTCCCATTGCTGGGCCGTTAATTGTTGAGGAGTTCTCCTGGTACTTCACCATCAGCTCTACATCACCATATGCATTGTGACGAGCATAAAGTGTGTAACATCCATATTCAAGTAATCGAATCGCAATCCACTCAATACTTATTATTGAGTAGTTTCGGCGGCCATCTGTGGTCTTCATCATCAGTTCCACTTCCTCAAATGGTACTTTTTGAGAGCAACTGCACAAGTTACTATAATAAATACCCAAAACGACATAGGTGTGCCTATAATATTTGAAGAGTTCCTTCGATTTCTCCAGGATCCCATCATCAGATCCTGACGTTTATGAAAATGGGACCAATATCAAAGTATACCCTTTCAATCAAAAAAAGAATTTTCCAAATCGGTTCAGCCGTCTTCGAGTAATCGATGATCATACATTAAAAAAAAAAAAAAAAAAAAAAAAAAAATACGCGTCGAATTGATAACCTCCTCTTTTTGTCGTCGGTTGAAAAGTGTCGTTACAACTTTTCGTCTTAATTTTTTCCGTCTAGCCTCCTTTCGCAACGTGCGATAAGGAACTTCGTTCCAAATGGTTAGCTTCTGTTTACTATCTAAATTAAAGTCTTTACACAAAACAAAAACAACTCGAACATTATTGGCAACCCGGGCGTCAGCGAGCTGATCTCCAGCCAACCTAGGCGCGGGCTTGCGAACAACGAGCAGGAGTAGCTCACCGTCCGGTAACGTCTGGTAGACCCGGATCGTTGGTGTTTCATGTTCACCTTAAAAAGCAGTCAGCAGCAATGACGGGACCTGATTGGGCGATTGCCTGCCCGGGTTTTGGAAACGTATTATTGAGATACTGCGGCCTCTGAATGTAAGGGCAACTGAAGGTACAGATAAGGATTGAAGTCAGTAGAAGTCTGATACTCTCTTCAACTTAAAAAAAAAACATTATTGGTATCTCGCTTGCTCATGCAAATTGGTTTCCCAAGTTTTTCAACCGCAGCAAGTAATTGAGAACTATACAACTCGTAAATGAAACCGAGAAAATTAACATGAAGCACGATCAAAAAGTTGTAGAAACGCAAGCGGTGCTAGGACAACAAACTATCATTCAAATCATATTACTGAAGTCATTTAAAGTGTTGAGCAATTCAAATACTTGAAATAAACTTGGGTGTCATCTGCATTGCAAATGTGTCGTCTGACATTGCCCGAGGTTTTCAAAATACTAAGCGCCGTCGTTCAAAATAAGATTTTGTGTTTATTTTGTTGAAATTATTTTATTAAGTTTTGGTTATTTGATTTTGTTTTAAATTAAGTTACGAGATTGCTATAGGTCCTAGCTTTGAAAAACTTGAGTATTTTGTATATTTTTATGCTCTTGATTCTTTCACAATTAGAAATATTCTTACAGTATAATTTCTTTTTTCATTGATTGTTGATGACATTACCATTATAGTTGGGATACTTCAAGCTTTTCAGAACTGATGCACTGTATTAGCAGGTATACCCGTACCTAACTCTGGCAACTTTTCCGCTTTACAACCGCTTTTAAACCACACACTTACCTAACCTAAACGACTATAAAGCCACTTAATTTCAACGCCAGATATAACCAAAGAAAACCGTCAGTATTAACAAAGTAACACCAGCAAAAGTGGGAAATAAACTGAAACGGTAGGCCTATGGCATGCCGCTTGTTTTGCATAATACCCACATTTCTATGCCCGTTTTGTGCACACGTATGAAAGTACGGGTGACGTCAGCGGTGTACAGTTGCGTGCGAAATGGTTTTCTTTTTTGTTGACGTTGTTGATTTTTTTTACGTCAAATGTTTTGAGCTAGCCTGTGAGCTAATAAGCTATGACGTTTTGGCAATTTACGGTTGAATAAAGTAGGTAGTTGCTTAGTTAAATAGTTCTATTGAAAGTCTAGAGAAAGAAATATTTGAAAAAGTCATAAATAAGTAAATATTTTACTTTGTTGGTGACTTTGATCGAGCATCTGCCCTGGTTATATTTGCTGCTTTTTAACGAATTTCAAAGTTCTTCTGAACCATGTCAATAAGTGTCTGACCCCTGCCCACTAAACACCTACTCTATTCCATCGATTGCACTTGCTTTCAGTGGCCGCGGTATGTCGTTTCATCAGTAATAAATCGGACACCACAAGCAAAGCATTAAAATTGAAATAAAATAGGTAGGTATTTAATAAAATCTATTAATTATTTCTTTAAACGCAAAATATTTAAGTCTTTTCTACCTGTGTATACTTTTACTAGCTCGTTCATGTAACGTCAAAGTACACTCGCATACAGTAAAGGCAAGACGAT
Organism: Tholera decimalis; assembly: GCA_943138885.2. NCBI lineage: Eukaryota > Metazoa > Arthropoda > Insecta > Lepidoptera > Noctuidae > Tholera > Tholera decimalis. The sequence goes on along the minus strand of OW964565.2, from coordinate 6,753,176 downwards.
GATGCAAAAAATATTTCCTTCATTCGTGAAGGAGGACGAGAGGAAACAATTTTCTAAATTTGAATTGATTTATAGTACTATGGTTATTGCAGCAAGTTACGTAATTGTGATTATGATAACAAGATCTTGTAGATTGTTTAAAATTCGAAAGACTGTTCAAAATTAATTTAAAAACTGGTGGCATTGCCACGCTGTATGGCAATGCTTAACCGCTGTCCAAGGTAAAAGCCAGCCTTTGGGTCACGTGAAGTGTCAACTAGGCGCCTGGATAGTTGTTTAAATAATTTGTGAGCACTCGGACCTCACGATCCCAAGGTCTCCACCCCAAACGGCTCGAAAATATAGTCTCCAACAAGGTTATTATATTTCCGCCGCTTGAGGTTCTCAGCGGCTGCAGCGGCAGCGCCAGCACAGCAAGACGAGCTAGGAAGATGGGATGGTGCAAGAGTATCGACAGAAGTTGCGTACCACACTAAAGCCCTACTCATCTTCCAAGGAAATAAAGACATGTCATCCGGTCTTTTGCCATCATCACGTGCCAGGCCATTGGGTTCTAATACAGCCGGAACACCGACGGTTACAAGAGCTCGTCGGATAATGTCGTTAATATTCGCATGCCGTGCTATGTGACTCGCGCTACGGCCACATAAAAGGCCGTGGTGACCGAGGCTGTTGACAACTTCGCCACAGTGGCAGCGATGAGCAGAACAACAGGGAGCACCTAATCAAAGGGAAGCAGCGAGGCGGAAAGTAGTATCATCGAACAAGGTGCCTATGTTCGACGACGGTAGTGCATGAAGCCAGAGACCCGACTCTCATTCACTCACAGCCAGCAAGCGCGCACGCTCTGCAGCTGAAGCAGATGTGGCAACAAGGTCACTCTGAACTGCTTTACAGAGCGGCTCATCCCGCCGCCTCTGAGATGATGGGTTGTCGGGTGGATTTAGACTCGGTGTAGCACGGCACATTGAAATCAACCAGTGACGGAGCTAGAATAATCCTGATTAATTTCTCAGTACCGTGGACCGAAGATATAAAAGCCGGGAGACTAATGCTAGAAATTTTGCGGACGCCGAGACCTCCCATACGAATGGGAAGAGTAGTAGCTTTTGCTCAAGTTCGGTCGTCCTTAGCCACATTTAAAATTGCTGTCAGAGTATGGTGGGGATGATGCCAAAGATGCGAAGCACGAACAAAGTTCGTTAATTTAGGTCCAAAACAACAGTAACGAATTAAGGTGATAGCCGAATGCATGTTAATTAGGTGTAATCTGTCCGAAATGTCGTTAATTTTTTTATGTTTTCCTCGACAAAATCGGGAAAGGAATTCTCATAAATTGGAGACCCAAGAAGACGAAGAGAACTTTTTTCCACAATTTGGATATCTGGGGCTATTGCGTTGAATTTTGAAAGTGTCAGTTGTCTGTCAGTACTGTCGGATATGAATAGTTTACACTTCGAAAGGTTGAGATCCAATCCTATAGTATGGAGTTGATTTCTTAAAAACTGTAGATCATCTAAAACTGTGTCTACATCGCCTCCCAGGGTTCCATCATCGAGATACCAAACATTGAATTTTGAATTTCGTTGTCGAATAATTGGGTGAATAGCTAAACTAAATATCGCTGGCCCGAGGGGATCACCTTGACAGCCACCTTTGTTGACAGCCAACAGCTGATTCCAAAAGGTTTTCCGCCAGTCTTTTGGGCACATTACCAGTGGACAGCGATGCGCACGAATTTCTGGACGCCATATTTTAGTTTATTTTTGGATGTATAAATGTAGTTTAGGGTTTTTGTTTAAGTGTATACCTATTCCATTATTTATTTGCAAAATAGAAAAAGTACTTGGTTAAATTTAAAAAAGAAACAAAATATTTATAAGGTGTACGATAAAGTATATAATAAAAAATTGGACAAATGCGAGTCGGACTTGTTCCGTAGTAACTATAATAAATATAACATACTTAATATATTTATTTGAAAAAAATAAAAAGAAACAAAAAACCTTACAAATTTCTTAAAACTAGCTTATTCACAATTTTTACAACTACGCCAAACAACTTTGTATTAGCGGTTTGTATTACAAACATATATTTGCGGTTTTAAAAAATATACTGTATCTCAAAAACTGCTGGCTCGATCTCGTTCAAACCAATTTTGATTGAAAGTTTACATTAAGATCTACAACATAAGACCAACTAAAAAGAGTGAAATAAAAACTTTTTCGGTTTAATCTGTTTAATTTTTAGCTTAATTGGTTTAATTTTTTGGTAAAAAGTTTTTGTCTCAATAAATAACTCTGGGAAGTGGTGGCAGGCGGTCATCTTTATTTTTAGGGTTCCGTAGCCAAATGGCAAAAAACGGAACCCTTATAGTTTCGACATGTCTGTCCATTTGTCTGTCTGTCTGTCTGTCTGTCTGTCCGTCTGTCCGTATGTCACAGCCATTTTATGCCTAAACTATTTGGACTATACATGTAAAACTTGGTAGGTAGATGTATTCTGTGAATAGCTTTCCGATTTTAAGAGAAAATTTAAAAAATATTTAAAATAAAGGGGGCTCCCCATGCATGGAACTGAAACTGAAAATATTTTCTTTCTTGAAACCTATACGTGTGTGGTATTTATAGACAGGTCTTTAAAAATTACATTAAGGTTTCTAAAATGACTTCTTCATAAAGTTAATCGTTTAAAAGATATACGCTTCCAAAGTGGTAAAATGTGTCCCCCCCCTCTAACTTCTATAATAATAGAGTGAAAAACCTAAAAAAAAACCATATGTTGTAGATCTTAATGTAAACTTTCAACCAAAATTGGTTTGAACGAGATCGAGTCAGCAGTTTTTGAGATACAGTATATTTTCTAAAACCGCAAATATAACTTTGTAATTCATACAAATACTATGAAAAATAAAGTTATTTGGCGTAGTTGTAAAAATTGTATATAAGCTAGTTTTAAGAAATTTGTAAGGTTTTTTGTTTTTTTTTTTTCATATAAATATATTAAGTATGTTATATTTATTATAGTTACTACGGAACCCTTCATGGGCGAGTCCGACTCGCACTTGGCCAATTTTTAACTATTTATAAATGTTGATATTCAAGTGTCCTATTAATAATGGTAATTGAAATAAAGAAATTGACAGTGACTTTATAATATCATTTTACAAAGTTGGTCTGATATCTATAGACAGGTCTTTAAAAATGATATAAGGGTTTCTAAAACCACTTTTTCATAAAGTTAATCGTTTAAAAGATATAAGCTTCCAAAGTGGTAAAATGTGTCCCCCCCCTCTAACTTCTATAATAATAGAGTGAAAAATCTAAAGAAAATAGGTATCTGTAGATATTAATGTAAACTTTCAACCAAAATTCGTTTGAACGAAATCGGGTCAGCAGTTTTTGAGATACGGCATATTTTCTAAAACCGCAAATATAACTTTGTAATTCATACAAACACTATGAAAAACAAATTTATTTAGCTTAGTTGTAAAAATGTAAATAAGGTAGTTTTAAGAAATTTTTAAAGTTTTTTTTTTATTTGTCAAATAAATATATATATTATATCATATTATTATAGTTACTACGGAACCCTTCATGGGCGAGTCTGACTCGCACTTGGCCAATTTTTTTTATTTTAAATTCAAAGAAAAGTTGTCCTTGTTTCTAAACTTAGGCTCGCGCGGGTTTTAACGTGCCTCTCTCCCTAAAGGTGACAGCTGTTGTTCACTTAAATAAGTATGACTATAGTTTTAAGTATAACTATGTACTCATGGTTGACCGAGCGCCCTTCAGTAGTCCCCTCGGCTACCAGATGTCGTCAAGTCAACTGGAGCCAACTGTAATTGATCGAAAAATCGTTGGCTCGAAAAGATCTTGAAAAAGGCTGCCCTGGGAAAAGATAAGGGTAAGTTTATTTATTCAAATACTTAGCTAACATAATTAGGTTTAGGACAGTTTCAAATTTATTTATTTTTTGTATTTATGATGAGATCTCAAAGGAAATACGAGAAAATTTTTAAAAAAGTTGCCCCATATTGTGGTTTACTTCTGTACCGTGGAAGCGTCTAAAAATGTTTAAATTCAGTTGATCACGTACCTACCCAGACTATTTTCCGGTCAAAAAACATCAAATGACTTATAAGCCAACCTGTAAAGCTTGCCTGCTGACTCGTTTGCCTTGTATCACTTGTTGTAAGTAATACAGATATTGAAAGTTTGTGTCCGTGGCTTAGGCCCCCAGTGGTCAAGGCACGTGTGGCCGACGCCCCCGTTCGATTAATTTAATATCTTATTTTTGTGCTTTTTCACTTAGTACAGTAAATGAGAAAAGTGTTTCACCATAATAATAAAGTATTTTTCTTGCTACACAAAAGTTATCTATCAAATAGCAGAGAAAATAGGTCACCACTTAACCTTATCCTTACACACCTTTTCCCTCATTAAAAACATATTTATTATATACAAACATCCAAAAAATCAAAAAGACTTTATATAAAATGTTAGAGAATGTTGTTAATATACATTCATAATAAATTACCATAATCATGGAAAATTTATCTTTCAACTTCAACCAACTCGTCAACTGTGTCAAACCAGTTATGGGTAACAATAAAAATTACCGACTAAAAACCCACCCTGTTCCTTCGGTTACTATTACATTCCGAGGCCACGGTATCTCTTTAGAACATTCCCACACCATCGGACAGGTACCCAGACCTGGAAGAACTATCTGTAGGTTATTCCGACGAACAAACAAATATACAAACCCACGACACGCAGAGCAGCAGCCAATCGTCAACTACTGAGTCAGCCGTCTCGTCAGTGTCAGCTAAAATTGTCAGCCTATAATATTTGTATTGCTCTTCTTCATTGTTATACATATGTTATTTATGTGTAGGTACATTAATTTGTTAAATAAACATTATTTTCCTCATGTTGTTATATTTAAAATCAAATTATATCTATTCGTTAGTCTCAATAAAACTCGATTGAATATGCCTATATAGACCGATTTAATTAAATATTAATATATTATGTTCTTTTTCATGCCGGGAAAGTTAACAAGATGAGAAACACGACGTCTATCCATGGAGCACCTAATCATAACTACAGCATTATCATCTGCCTAATATTTTCCCAAAAATGGACTCCCAGACGCACGGCTGGGTACCACCCACACTTGGTTCATATACCGTCTTGTCGCACCAAGCGCTTCTTCTCCACATTTATTGTGCGCACAGCCAAGCTGTGGAACTCTCTGCCGGCTTCTGTGTTCCCTGCCACTTATGACCTTTCAGCCTTTAAATCACGAGTAAATAGGCATCTTCTGGGCTCGCTCGTCCCATCTTATACCATCTATCGCTTACCATAAGGCGAGATCGAGGGCGCATTAGTAAAAAAAAAAATATCTGGGTCAGCTTCCAGTTTAACCAGCAGCAGCCGAGTACTCTTGTTTGCCATTGAGACTACCTATTTGACCTCCATAACCCAGTAGCTGGATGCCGCGATACCAAGCCGGAAAGACCAGTGTCGGATTTTCTAGCTTCTGACTACCTGTAACAAAGATGGTGGTATTGTTCGTCAAAACGTTGAGCTCCTTAAGTTCTTAGTTGAGCTACACGATCACTTCAACTGATAAATGTTTGCACTGTCTAAACGGCTGCACTCAAATCTGTATGCTTCTTTCCACAAAGAATGACGACTGATACAGACATGGTTCTCATAATTATGATTTGTTCAGTACGAATTGTATGGAATTTATTACAAACGTTGACCTCTGAGTTTGTTTTAGTTATTCTTCTCATAGTAGTCAGTAAGAAAACATAGGCCTGATCTACTTTAACTTAAAATGAAAAAAAAAAATAGTTTAAAAAACACTAGAAAAACACGCTTTTATAAATGCACGTAAAAACAAAAAAGATCGTGTTCAGAGTCCATTACGTGGCCTTTCTCACAAGTGCAAACACGACTATGATACGATATTACATCATGGAATGCCAGTGCCTATCTTCCGGCTTCATCATCGGACCTTGAAAACTAATCGTGGTCAAAGTTCATTACAAGACTTTTCTAAGAAATCCAAAACAGCTACGATACGATTTTCCATCATGAATTTCCAGTTCATATCTTCCAGCTCCATCATCAGATCAGTTCGACAATACCATATTATTGTATTGTCATCAGAACTACATACAGCTGCCAATTTTCATTACGCTACGACCCTTGGAAGATGGTTAAATTAGTTACCTTAGATTCCACTACATAGTTAGTTACATACAGGTTGACCTAATAAAAGCGTGTTATAAAGGCTTGTAAAAGTGATATTTGTACAAACTTTTAAAATAAAATATTATTTCATTTTTACAAATATTAGCCGACCAACGGCTTAACGTGCGCTCCAAGATACGGAGGAATCTCGATGTTTTAAGGTGGGCAAGCCTTGCTTAACCTTGAAGAAACCTTTGCCGGTCAGTCTAGCTAAAAATATAAACTTAATTATAAAACCTCTTTTTACCCGACTGCAAAGGAAGGGTTATGTTTTTCGCGCGTAACTTGTATGTATGTATGTACGTTTGTAATATTCTTTATTACCTCATATCTCCAGAACCACTGAACGGATTCACATGATTGAGGTATCGTTAGATTTGTCTTCACAGCCCAAGTGTTCTTAGATAGGTAATATTTGAAAAAATCAAATATGGCGGCTGTGCGAAGTCATTATACATAGTGAAAAAAAAATTTTTTTTTCGTATACCACAATATGGGTATCAAATTAAAGGGCTTATCACAAGGATTTCAAAAAGGTATATCATATTTATCATTAGTGTAATACTAGCAAAAATAATACAAAGAGAAAGTTTAAAAATATGGACTTGAGCTATTTCACTTTCTGAAGCCAATGTGACACGACCAGGAAAATTAAAAATTGTTGATTAATATTTTAACTGAAAAGTTGAAAAAAAAAGTTATTTAAAAAATCTAAAAAACCCGACTGCTCAACTGAAATGCAAGGAACAAGCACATTTTTATTTTAAAAAGTGACAAGCAGGCGGACCCGTCAAATTTAAAAAAAAAAAAACGTTCAATTGGGTCCCGCCTGCTTGTCACTTTTTAAAATAAAAATGTGCTTGTTCCTTGCATTTCAGTTGAGCAGTCGGGTTTTTTAGATTTTTTAAATAACTTTTTTTTTATAAAACATTTTATTCGTTACACTAGTACTCACGCGGGGCTGCGCTCCCATGGATTCTATCACGGTAAAAACATAACTATCCTTATTGCAGTCGCGTAAAAAGTAGCCTATAACCTTCCTCAAGCTTCAAGCTACTTCCATACCAAATTGCATCCAAATCCACCCAGTACTTTCGAAGATTAGCGCGTTCAAGCAAACAAACAAACAAACAAACTTTTCCGCTTGATAATCTATACTAATATTATAAAGCGGAAAAGTTTGTTAGTTTGTTTGTTTGTTTGTTTGTTTGCTTGAACGCGCTAATCTTCGAAAGTACTGGGTGGATTTGGATGAAATTTGGTATGGAAGTAGCTTGAAGCTTGAGGAAGGTTATAGGCTACTTTTTACCCGACTGCAAAAAAGGAGAGTTATGTTTTTATCGTGATAGAATCCACGGGAGCGAAGCCCCGCGAGAGTACTAGTATTAGTATAGATTAACCCTACAAATTAAACAAACTAATTGTGGGCAATAAAAATTTCCCTGATCCTTATTTTCGCTTGTTGTTGAGCTTTATAACCCTTAAATATCGACACCAAATACGGAATAACCCTTCTCCTTAAAACATTACAAGCAACTTTAATGACACTTCAGAAAGTAAGGGGTTAAAATACGCCAATAATATGGCAGCCCTCTAGGGTTGTCACAGAATAGACGATTAGAGGCAGATGGGGTTCCAAGCACCCCTACAAAAGAAAATCGTTGGGGACATGCTAACATCGTTTTTTGAACACTCTTCCTGTGTATGTGTGGATACTTAAACTTTGGATATAGCAAATTAAATCTTGACTGGATTTTAAACAGTTAGATTTTTTTTTTATTTATCTCGATATATCATGGATACATTAACAAGTATTTTGAGTTTGTCTTGCTCTCAACTCTTTGTAAACAAAATAAATATTAGTTCCCCACCCACTATGATCACTTATTTAACGGATCTTCTTTTAACTTAGGAAAAAAAGAATCGTAGGAAAATTTAAACTTAGACTTAATCTAAGCCTTTGTCTATATTCTTCCAGATGTTGTCCACACTGTCAACTTACTTTGGGTAAAAGGTATTTTACTGAAATAATTAATAACGTAAAACAACGCACAGGACCGGTTGAAAAAACTGTACAATATGTACCTAATATTTAGTGAAGTCTAAATATTTTGTAGTCTGTCAAATCGAATAGTGAGAATAGTTCCCTGTTCCCGCTATAGTAGATGGCATTGCAGAATAGCCGTCGCAGCTCAGAATAGATTCGCCAACATAATGAATGCACTGAGCACTCTTTGTGTTAAGACGTGGGTATTGCCGTAAAATTTTGTTAAGGCGCTCTCATTATTTTCGCGTTTGGGGTGCGTTTTCATTGCTTATGTAATGGTACAGAATAAGAATGAAAGGAATCCAATGAATACTCTTATTTGATTATTTAGAATAAGATTTTTCGTCAGCTCTGCTCTATAGCAGTAGTACTCTATAGTAGGTTTTTTTTTTTTTTTTTTTGTCTTATGCAGTTTATTTTTTAATTGTAAATTGTGAAAAAAGAACACCACTCTTGACCTCGATCTCGCCTATTATAGAACATTTATCATGAAATGGGATGTTGAATGTCGTGGTTTTGTGCGCTGTATGCTGTTTTCTCTTTGTTTATTAAGTAACTAGCGACCCGGCCCGGCTTCGCTCGGGTAATAAAGTATATTTATTTGCTTATATAAGATTTTGCTTAATCAATTTCTCGTCCGGTAATTTGCCACATACATATATCAGTGATAACTCATAAGATATTCATTTTATTGATATAGTGTAAAAAGCAATTTTGATCTACATTAATTCCTCAACATATCTGACATATTTAATTGGATAAGGAATAATACTGTACTGTTAAAAAAAGATTCGTAAGTAACCCATCATTTTAATGTAATTTGTAAAAGAAAAAAATGGGTATTGTGGGTTATTCTTGGGAGATAGACATATGCTGTTTAGTACCAAATGTTTCCGAACGCACCCTTTTGACATAAGGAAATTTGATCTTGACATTACTTGACTTTGACAGATAGACTTTGCTTGGAAAAAAATGTCCGCGGCGGACCTGTTGAGTTAATTATAATTGGTAAAATATCGTTGGAATCGCCTGTTGAGACCGATAATTGGGTCGCGATTATCAATTGTTCGAAATTGTAATCCCATTAATTGAAAACCCCGGGATATTTTTGGATCATACGCCGTATTGTCGTCAGTCGGGCTGACACGCGGAATTTGTTGGAAATCGAATTGGATCTCACGAGATATGAGCAGATTGATTGTGAACAGTGTTTAATTGAACTTTGTAATCCCGGATTGACGAGAATCCAGGGATATTTCTCGGAACACATCGCCTTATTGCCTCACCGCGTAGCACGCGCTTGCTGGAAACGAGTTAGGTGTGATGCTGATCTGGACCGCGCCATTTGGAGATTGACGCCTTGTGAACGTCCTAGAACACGTAACTTACATCACACGTTTCAATTACTCACCTCATATTACATACATACCACACTTTGGACGTGATCAAACAGATCCGGGTTGCCGTCTACAGCTCAGGTGAGTGTTATTTGTAACTATTTATATACATGGTTGTAGGCCGAAGAGCCTTTTGTAAGTACTTTGTTGTTGAAAGCAACGTTTATAGCTCCACGAACCGTGGACAAGTTCAGACCGTCCAGTTACCGTTGCACTGGCCAATTGCAGTCTTGAACATATGCCATCGCGGACTTTTTTGTAGATCTATTAAAGAGAAAGAATCTCGGCATACATTGTATTTTTATACTTAACTCAAAAGGTTTTGGCAGCGTTATCGATTAAAGCTCCCGATAGGCTTGATTATTTCCAACATGTTGAAGTAATATTGTCGTATTTCATTCAATCTACACAAGACCTTAACATATTATACACTAAAACCTTCCTCAGGAATCACTCTATCTATTAAAAACCCGCATCAAAATCCGTTGCGGAGTTTTTAAGATGTATGCCTAGATACATAGGGACAGACAGACAGGGAAGCGACTTTGTTTTATACTACGTAGTGATTAATCTTAATTAAGGACGTCAAAATGTAAAATTTTATTTGGTTTATTTATTCATTCACAATCTTTTTTCTTTTTTTAACTCTGGAACACTGGAACCCGACTACAAAATAATTGAGAATAGGCTAAGTAGATGATTATGAATATTTCTTGAAATTAAAGTTAACTCCTCTATTATTTGCTACAACAAACTCTTACAACATCCTACCACACAACAAAACATACAAACGGACAAAGTCACCTTCCCCAGTGCACAATACCAACAGTTTACGACGAGCCAGCAGTTACACTGGCTGTAACAAAACTAACAATACTACACTTACGAGCATTGTTAATTGTGTCGCCAACTTAAATTAAACTTGGTTGTAAAACTCATCGAGGTTGTAAAGTGGACTGTTACATTGTAGGAATAAAATTTGTAGGTCCTTTATTAAAAAAAAAAATAATAATAATAATAATAACGGATTAACCAACAACCGCGGCCCAGAAGACAAGATATTGGAACGCCTAACCGATGAACTGATTACCGACCGACAGCCCAATGAGATAGATCTATATAATTTTTATTGTACACTATAAGAGAATCAAATAACAACTTTTTTAAAAGTATATTCATATTATGTAAATAAGTATAATAAGTATTACATAAATATTACAGAAACAATTCCAGAACACTAGCTTTACTCTCATGTTAATTTTATTATTTTACTGTACGCCACCTGCTCGACGTCCGTAGGTACGACTACTGGGATCCAGCAGAATACCAGCGTCAGGTATATTTGACTGGCACATGCTGAGCTGGACTCCCATTTGGTGCAATTCGGAGACACACACCACACCAATGTTCCGTGTTACATTTTAAGCATATTTTTCGTTGTATACGTTTGTTCTGTTCTTATGTTTTCTGTAATTTATGTGTTATAATTATGTTCATGTCCTTTTGTGTATTGTGTCTTATTTAATAAAAGTTTTATCTATCTATCTAATAATTATTTATCTTATCGCTAAAACCTATATTTTACAGACAACCTTTGGATGGATGTTACAAAGAAGGCGAAAATAAATACGCGGGTAGTCCCACTGTAAAAGTTCTCCTATATTGTAGGTGTATTTACAAACATTTAAATTCACTTTCACAAACATTTAGATAAGGAACAACTATATGTGTTTTTTCGGTGCTGAATCAAACCCGTGACTAGCAGCGCAGCAATGCACTCGACCACTGCGCTAACCGAGTCGAGTTTCGAGATTTATAAGCCCACAAATGTATGACGTTTTCATATCCGGCTTCATCCAGCTACTGCAGATAAAAAATCAGACGGCTGTAGCCACTTTTCACTTGTGGGTTTGACCACAGAAAGACGGTACACAAAGTAGAATAGAATAGAGGGGGGAAATCTATTGTCTCCTCCCATTCTAGGTAGTCGAATGGCCCCTCCGTTATCAATGTTAGACTTCTACTGACTAAAAATTCACCCTGATCCATCATTTGCCCTTGCGTGCTTGGGCCGTATGTTAGTTGACAGGCACGTTGGTATAGTGGTCAGTGGCCCTGACTGCTATGCGCAAGGTCGTGGGTTCGATTCCCACCTAGGACAAATGTTTGTGTGATGAGCACGACCATTTGTTCTTTGTCTGGGTGTAATTTATCTATAATATGTATGTATTTAGAAATATATATGTATGTTTATCAGTGGTCTAGTACTCATGCCACAAGCTCTGCTTAGTTTGGGACTAGATGGCGTTGTGTGAAAGTTGTGGAATATTATTATATTATTATTATTATATTATTAGTTAGAACATTCCTGCAACGGTACGGAATGTGCCTATCGGGCCGAATCAATTTTCCAAATGACTCTCTGATCTGATTTGACTGCTAGCCTAAATTTGCCTATCTCTTCCAAATACGCCAGTTTTTAACCGACTTCAAAAAAAGGAGGTTCTTTATTCGACCAGTATATATCTATATAATAAAAATGAATCGCTAAATGTGTTGCTAAGCGCAAAACACGAAAACGGCTGGACCGATTTGGCTGATTCTTTTTTTGTTGTGTTTGGTTTTGTCAGGAGAAGGTTCTTATGAAAAAAAAATGTAGGAAAGGTCTCAAGGGTAGGGCTAGAGTACGGTACGGTAGGGTAGGGGAGGGGTAGGGTAGGGGAGTGGTAGGGTACGGTAGGGTAGGGTAGGGGTAGTGTAGGGTTTGGGTAGGGTAGGGGTAGAGTAAGGTATGGGTAGGGTATCGGTAGGATAGGGGTAGTGGTATCGGTTGGGTAGGGGTAGGATACCACGCGAACGAAGTCGTGGCAGGTCAGCTAGTGTATGAATATATGTATGACATAATTATGTATGTTTCATATTTTCTCAAAAACTACTGATCCGATTTTGATCGCGTTATCGTTGTCTGAAAGTATATTTTACAAGGAAGGTTTTAGTATATAACACATTAGGTTCTAATGAAGATCTTCGGATATAAGTGATAGAACTCTTCAAATATAAACAGCAAGTCTCCCGCGATCGCTACTCTCGTATATCTATGTACTGTTTAGCATAATCTACCTATATTTATAGGTAGATTATGAAACGGAATTAGACATCCAATGAAACAATATATTTTTTTTTTTCACAACTTTCCACACAACGCCATCTAGTCCCAAACTAAGCATAGCTTGTGGTATGGGTACCAGATAACTGATAAACATACATATATATTTCTAAATACATACATATTATAGATAAATTACACCCAGACAAAGAACAAATGACCGTGCTCATCACACAAACATTTGTCCTAGGTGGGAATCGAACCCTCGACCTTGCGCATAGCAGTCAGGGCCACTGACCACTATACCAACGGGCCTGTCTATTATGAGGTTATTTTTCGCTTTGCAGTGCAGAAGTGGTTTTGTATGTTTTGAAGTCGGTTCAATTTTTTGTAAAAAAATTTTTTGATATGGTGGGCAATGTATGAGGTATTTTTCAAAAAAACCCAACGTCTAATTTCCATACCTCATTGGCCCCAATATTGTCCTAACAAAACTAGTATAAGCCAATAATTTCCAACAACGGGGGAACGAAACTCGACAACTGTTGTTACTATAGTAAACTGTTAGTTAAACTTGTTGCCCTCGGGAGCGGAACAGAGCGAGCGGAGCGAAACTGCTAACTATTCTATATGGAGTTCATAAAATATTTCTTTGGATAAAAATGCGAATTTAAACTGGGTATCGCGGTCAAGGGAATTAAAGTTTGTTATTTTATTAAAATGGTTTTTATTTATGTATTATTTTAAAAATGGTCACTAGGAACACATTGGTGTGATAATAAGACAAATCGTGTTTATTTCGGTTGCTACTGGTACGGTTTCTAACTAATTCCGACTCCCTAATTCCGCTAGTCCCTGCGCAGCAAAAGTACATATTTTATAAGTAGTTGTATGACGTTGTTGTAAAGTAGTAGGTTCCACGGAAAGGGGTTGGTTAAATACCTAATCTAAACTTTTTCAACAAGAAGCATAGACATATTTTGAAATGGGCGTGGAAATATCGTACTTTTTTGTGATGAAAAGTAGTCTATTTGTTATTACAGACTATAATCCATATCTAGACCAAACTTCCAGATGCGTACACACACATAAATCAATTTTTTTTTGTATTTATTATACTTGTCAACATACTGGTATTATTAATGCGAAAGAGCGTTTGTTTGTTTGCTCTTCTTTCGCGTCAAAACACAGCAGAGTAAAGATAGGAGAAAGGCTGGAGAGTGACATATGGTAAGTACTTTATTTATGCTACTTTACATACTAAAATACTTAAAATACAAACTAGAATAAAGCATAAAAAACATTGATCCTCAACGCTGTCGGCTGGCAACGTACCCAAGATACTGGCGGCATTGCCTCGTTGTATGGCAATGCTTATCCGTTGACCAAAGAAATAGCCAGTAGCCTATTTTCAACCGACGATAAAAAAAGGAGGAGGTTATCAATTCGACGCGTATATTTTTTTTATTTTTATTTATGATCACCGATTACTCGAAGACGACTAAACTGATTTGAAAAATTCTTTTCTTTGGAAGGGTATACTTCGGAATTGGTTCCATTGTCACCAAGTCAGGATCTGATGATGGAATCCTGGAGAAATCGAGGGAACTCTTCAAATATTATAGGCACACCTCTAGTGATTTGAGTATTTTTATAGTAACTTGTGTAGTTGCATTCAAAAGCACCGTTTGTGAAGTGGACCTGATGATGAAAACCACAGATGGCCACTGGAACTACTCAATATATAAGTAGGAATAATAAATATTTTATATGTTCCGCTTCGATTACTTGAATATGGTTATTAAGCACAATATGCTCGTCACAATGCATATGGTGAAGTGAAGCTGATGGTGAAGTACCAGGAGAACTCCTCAACAATTAACGGCCTAACATTGGCAAAAACAATATTTTGTAAATGAATATAACTACTTGACATTCAGTCTCTTGTAACTAGGTAAATTAAAAATCGATCAACTTAAACGAGTGAAATAAAAACTATTTACCAAAAAAATTAAACTGACTTCCAAAAACCACTGCAAAGTGAAAAGTAACTTTAGTTTCGGAAGTCAGTGCCAAAAACGAATATACAAAACTAAAGACACCGACTACCGAAATTAAAGTTATTTTTCACTTTGCAGTGTTTTTTGGAGTCGGTTTAATTTTTTGGTAAAAAGTTTTTATTATGTATATTTGCTAAAATATATGAGGACATGTTTGCTACTAGCCCATCTCTGTCTACAATAGTTGGGTACAACTTTTTTTCGAGAAGGAAAATCATCAAATGACTCCTCCACACTGGATGGAGCAGAAGGGAGTGTCAGACTTCTACTGACTAAAAACCCACCCAGTTCCTTCAGCTGCCTTTACGTTTCGGGGCCATGGTATCTCATTAAAACATTCCCGCAACCCCGGACTACAGTTACAGCTCATAATAAAGTTCAGTAAAGATACACAACAGTACCCACTTAAAAGAAAACTCTCCTAGTTCCTTTGAATACTTTAAAATATTTTCACAAAGATCGATTCCAGTCACATTTCCCAGGACCAAATGCTAAGTAAACTATGTTTTGCATTTCTTAGCCAAGATATACGGACAAAGTGAATACTTATTATGCTTGTGTCTCGACCCAGGTGCAAAGTACCGCAGTCACGCTAAGGATAAACAATTCTAGTAAGGGAGGTAGGGCGCTTTCTTTGTAGTTCGTTTTGTGGAAACTACTTTCGTATTTTCGAGAGCATATAGATTTTTTTTCATTCGGAAATTTCACACATTTTTCACGGGATAAAAAATTGTCTATCTGCTATTCTGGACCATAATTATGATAAATACTGGTCAGTATAAGAATTAAACTATAATGTAAGAAATCAAAAAGTTTAAATATAACTAATTGTTTTCATTCTGTAACAAAATTATGCTGTTATTCAAGTCAATTTCCCTAGACACACGTTTACTGGCTCAAGACGAAAATCTGTTATCAGTGCGTGATCCCACTGCAAGGCTAGTCACCTAAATAGCAATGAAAAGGGTTTATCTCAATATCTTTCTTCAGCTATCGGAATCTTTACACACATATAAATAAAATTAAAGTGTCAATCTGCTTTCAAAATATCTGTGTTTTCTCAAGTGCTTAAATAAGCACTTGAGAAAACACAGTTGCTTGCCTTTCAGTATCGTATAAATATACGATACTGAAAGGCAAGCAATTTATTTTTGTTGTAAAACTTGTCTGTCTCTCTTTTTGTTTGTCCGAGCTAAGCTCTGGAACAGCTAAACTGATTTAATGGAATTTTCACTAGAAATAAATTAATAGTTTAAAAATCACTAGATAAACACGCTTTTATAAAAGCACGTGGAAACAAAAATAATGTTCCCGCTTTTCCTTTTTTTTGTAGTCTCCGTTTTCTTTGTGTTGCTGTTTCTTTTTTGTAGTTTTTGACATATAACTCCCACGAGTAGTGAACAATTAAACGGTCGATCACCCCAGAGGATTTTAAAGTGACATCTATAAAAAATAAATCTATGGATTAAGGCGGTAATTCAAAAAGGTAAAGAAAACCGATAACGGATTTTCTTTAGGTATGTTATAACCTTGAAACCTGATCGTGTTCAATGTCCATTACGTGGCTTTTCTCACAAGTGCAAACACGACTATGATACGATATTCCATCATAGAATGCCAGTGCCTATCTTCCGGCTTCATCATCAGACCATGACACCTAATTGTGGTCAAAGTTCATTACAAGACTTTTCTAAGAAATCCAAAACGGCTATGATATGATTTTTCATCATGAAGTTCCGGTTCATATCTTCCGGCTCCATCATCAGATCAGTTCGACAGTACCATATTATTGTATTGTCATCAGAACTACATACAGCTGCTAATTTTCATTACGCTACGACCCTTGGAAGATGGTTAAATTAGTTACCTTAGATTCCATTACATAGTTACATACAGGTCGACCTAATAAAAGCGTGTTAAAAATAAGAGGTTATAGAGGAACATTTTTTTTGGATGGGAAACTCATGAACGGCTTCTCCCGCTCTGCATAG
Source organism: Tholera decimalis (assembly GCA_943138885.2). Taxonomy (NCBI): domain Eukaryota; kingdom Metazoa; phylum Arthropoda; class Insecta; order Lepidoptera; family Noctuidae; genus Tholera; species Tholera decimalis. The sequence continues at coordinate 6,736,306 of OW964565.2, read as the reverse complement.
AGCGGAAGGGTGTCAGACTTCTACTGACTACAAGCCCATCCTGTTCTTTTAGCTGCCCTTACGTGCCGGGGCTGCGGTATCTCGTTAGAACTTTAGAACATTCCCGCAACCCCAGGGACTTTTATATGCTAGAAGCATTATATATCGATTCTACGACAAGAAAGACAGATAACTAACTAACTTTATTGTACACCATAACAGAATTAAATGAGGACTTAAAAACTACAAAGGGTGTTACAACGGGTGGTCTTATCGCTAAAAGCGATCTTTTACAGACAACCTTTTGATGGATTTGACACAGCACACACACAGACAAGAGATAGATGGTAGAATTGATAACCTAGCAGTAGGCAAGGCAGATACACAGACTCCTTTTTATTATAAATATTATTAAATATTTATTGCCAATACACCTACTTATTAAAATTGCAATTTCTTAACTCCTGAACTAGTTCTATACTTTAAAACAGGAGTCAGTGCATTCCTATTAGTAACGTACAAAAATCAATAAACAAATCACAACTATACAAAAAGAAAGCAATCCAATTCAATCAATTTCAGTCCGGTCTATTGGTTCTCGACGGCGCAGCGTGGAAAGCTTGCCAGAGAATAGAATGGTGACCTGACAGAGTCCGCAGGTATCTGCCGATATGGTGAGGTGGAAGTCGCGTCTCCTGTCCTATCCACCATAAGGCAGCACGTGAAAGTTACATGAACTAGCAAATCCACACGGCCAGTACCTAACTTTAAAAGTGTTAAACAACAACTTTTATAGAACAACGCTGTTTATAGCCCTCAGTTTTATATGCTGTAAAGTTTTAGTTTTACACGGATCTACGAAACTACGCGTTTTGAAACTATAACGTGAGTCATATTAGAATGGGGTTAGACTAGAAGTTGGGAAAGGCCAAGCAGATGATGTGATAAAATCATCTATTGACTTCTTCCACTCTGAGTGGAGCAGAGACGAGTGTCTGACTAAGAGACTTGTATTGACTAAAAACCCACCCTGTTCCTTCAGTTACTTTTGCGTTCCGGGGCCGTAGTAAATCGTTACTGTCACAGAACAGACAAAAGAGGTTAGAAAGGAAATAGTTCCTGATTTGTATGAGAACGCGTGTCGCCGCTTGTCTCCCCACTCTTTAGCTCCACTACAAGCAAGAGGCCCGTTACGTATACGAATTACGCACACAAATAAATCACTTAAATCGAGAGCTTGCTACTGATTGTAACTCACTGTCGATAAACATGCGCCGTGCATCACGGCCAATCAGGGCAAAGGACGAAACATCAATGGTTGAAGTGTGGCGCATGCAGTGCATTGTAAGCGGACTTGGTCATTGCGTTGATTAAGCGAGTACACATCGGGCAATATATACTTTTTGTAATTTGTTGCAATAATGTTGTTAATGTTCGGATTTCATAGTGATCAGAATATTTTTATGTTTTTTACAAAAAAGCTTTTTACCAAAAAATTAAACCGACTCCCAAAAACACTGCAAAGTGAAAAATAACTTTAATTTCGGTAGTCGGTGTCTTTAGTTTTGTAGTTTCGTTTTTGGCACCGACTTCCGAAATTAAAGTTATTTTTACAGCCTAAATGTCAACTACTTATAACCTTTTACAAAATATTGCTTTTCCCAATGCTGGGCCGTTAATTTTTGAGGAGTTCTCCTGGTACTACACCATCAGCTCTACATCACCATATGCATTGTGACGAACATAAAGTGCTTAACATCCATATTCAAGTATTCGAATCGCAATCCACGAAATACTTATTATTGAGTAGTTTCGGCGGCCATCTGTGGTCTTCATCATCAGTTCCACTTCCCCAAATGGTATTTTTTGAGAACAACTGCACAAGTTACTATAAGAAATACCCAAAACGCCATAGGTGTGCCTATAATATTTGAAGAGTTCCCTCGATTTCTCCAGGATCCCATCATCAGATCCTGACTTGATGATAAATGGTACCAATTTCGAAGTATACCCTTTCAAACAAAAAAAGAATTTTCCAAATCGGTTCAGCCGTCTTCGAGTAATCGGTGATCATAAATAAAAAAAAAAACAAAAAAAGATAAAAAAAAAAATATACGCGTCGAATTGATAACCTCCTCTTTTGGTCGTCGGTTGATAAAATTGTAATTAAATGTTATTTTCGACTTACCGATGGAAAGATGTACCTCCTCGCTCTATACTTGCGGTCTGACTTTTTGTTTTACAGGTTATAATTGCACAACACGGCATTTTAAAGCAGAGCTCTGTAATCCGAAGCTCACTAAACACGGTGAATGAATTAATCTGTCGCGCTATGATTTTCGTTTCATAAATATGGCGCGCTCACCACGCCCATATTACCATTCCTACCTTATTCATTTATTCCGTGGTTACAGTATTACCGCAACTCCGGCAGCCAATGGCCCTATCAGTTCTCGTCATTAGTGATGACAACTCTTTGAGCCGGGAATGCAAATCGGGACGTGGGTCATAACCTTGACACTCTCTTTCGCTTCTCTCAGGGGTCTCGTGCTACCCAGCTACTGAGTGGTGGAAATCAGATAGCTAGTCCCTCCATATACTATTCAGCTGTATTCAGTAAGACTGGTTAAGTAGATGATGATTTTAGCTGCGAGCAGGGATGCCAGTGGTTACAGGCACGACATACGTGCTATAAGTCGTGGGTTAGAACTCAGATGGGCTTTTTAAAGGATGGAAAATCATCCAATAACTGCCTTCTGATCTGGGCGAAGCGGAAGGGTGTGTCAGACTTTTACTGAGTAAAACCCATCCGTGTTCCGTCATATGCCCTTCGTGTTCCGAGGCTGCAGTAACTCTTGCGAACAATTCCGCAACAACGGTTGTGTTTACATCACCAGCACTGCTCTGAAATTAGGGAAGGAAAACATCGCATGGAAACTGGCATGTCTTAAGACCGTATAATCCGAAGACATGTACGCATCTACCAACCCGCACTATCATAAAGCATTCAATTCAATTGGGTTTCGCTCAGGCAAATCCACTTCTGACGCAGTTCATGAGTTAACAGATTATGTGGTTAAAAACTTGGATAGTGGGGATAAAGTAGTAGCCATATTCCTCGATTTCGCCAAGGCTTTCGACACGGTTTCTGTCCCTATTCTTGTATGTAAGATGGAAAGCTTGGGAATCAGGGGACTTCCACTGGAGCTCTTTACAGACTACCTGAGTGGACGTACCAAGAGAGTTAAAATAGACGAATTCATCAGTGATGAACAAATAATTAACTACGGAACACCACAAGGTAGTGTCCTCGGGTCCTCACTATTCCTCATCTATATTAACGATCTGGGTACGCTCCCTATCCCCAATGGTAAAATAATTAATTTTGCGGATGATACTGCCCTCTTGTTCAGTGCGAGCTCGTGAGAAAACGTATTTGAGCGTGCACAGTATGGTTTTAATAAAGTACCTATGTGACTGGTTACGCCACAACCTGTTGACCCTGAATACAACCAAAACCAATTACGTGACATTTTGTATAAAAAACAATGCATCGTCTGAAACGTCTCTTAACATTATCGTAGCTCACTCTTGCACAAACCCACTCACCCGTAGATGTAACTGAGAACCTATCACCAAGGCTGAGAATGTAAAATACCTGGGAATAACAATCGACAAAAACCTAAGATTTCATGATCACATAAATACTCTCAGTAACAGATTATGAAAACTAATATATGTATTCAAAACGCTGAGACTAGTTGTTGACAAAAATATTATGAAATCAGTCTACTATGCTCTAGGGCAATCTATAATATGCTACTGCATCACCTCTTAGCGTGGAGCTTCGAAAACGATACTGATAGAGATTGAAAGAGCCCAAAGAGCTATACTGAAAGTGTCATCTTTTAGACCTCATCGTTACCCCACTGAGCAACTTTACAGAGAAAGTCAAGTCCTGACAGTGCGCCAACTGTTTGTTCTGCACACTCTGTTGAAACAACATACTTGCCTGAAATATAATCCTGCTCTGTTCAGAGGTAAAAGACGTTACGACCCAGTGGAGCGCAGCTATACACGTCACAAAACTGCTTTCGCAAAGCGTTTCTTTTGCTACCTAGGTGGCTACTTATATAATAAGACTCATAAGGTATTACATATATTTAATCTCACAAAAAATGCATGCAAAAAGAAGGTTACAGACTGGCTGTTAAATTTAAACTATAACGCTACTGAAAACTTACTCATATAAACCCAAACACATAATCACGCACTCTCACACACCCACATCAAGATACTCAAACACTCACACATTCACACATACTTCACATGTACTAACATTCATCTCGATTCTCGCATAATAGCAAAATAAAAAAAAAATAAAAAAAATGTATATTATAGTGTTATTGTCTACGCGCTTAGTACATAAATATAATATTGAAATGTAAAAGGGGTGGGATCCTGGTGTCCTATAACACAGGCCTCAAGCCTAGCTTAGGCACCAGTCTCTCACAATATAACTAGATACTTACCTAAGTTATGTATCATAATTTGGCAAAACTGTGTAATGCAATTTATGTATATTGTGGAGAGAAAAATAAACTTATTACTTACTAATTAATTTTAATTTAATTCCAAAATTATGTATGATTCATTGTATTTCAAGTAGACTCGCATACCATATTTGTACGCCTCCTGGCATAACACAGCGCTCTTTAATTAACATAACACCTGTACATATGCTTTACCTATGTTAACAAATAAATAATTTGAATTTGAATTCTTTTTAAAAAGATAACTAGCAATGTGACTTGATGTGATTTTCCAATTTGATGAGTATTAGTAGTACACTAAATTAGCTAATAGAACTTAATATAAAATTATAATTTAGAAAATTATTTGGAAAATAACTAGAAAAGGTTCAAAAGAATGGTGAAGGAGCATTACCTCTCCCTATAACTTTTCCCCTTCGCTCTCAATGATGCATGCAATATTTATTAGTATATGATTTTGGTATTGTATGTATTTTTAACCGACTTCAATAAAAAGGAGGAGGTTCTCAATTCGTCTTGAACATTTTTATTTTTATGTATGTTACCTCATAACTCGGAGATGGCTGGACCGATTTGGAAAATTCTTTTTTTGTTTGAAAAGGTACACTTTCTAGTTGGTCTCATTGTCATTACGTTTGAATCTGATGATGGAATCATGGAGAAATCGAGGGAACTCTTCAAATATTATAGGCACACCTATAGCGTTTTGGGTATTTCTTGTAGTAACTTGTGCATTTGCTTTTGATAAGCAACATTTGAAGAAGTGGAACTGATGAAGACCCCAGATGGCCACTGAAACTACTCAATAATAAGTATTTCGTGGATTGTGATTAGATTACTTGAATATGGATGTTAAGCACTTTATGCTCGTCATAATGCATATGGTGAAGTAGAACTGATGGTGATGTACCAGGAGAACTCCTCAAAAATTAACGGCTCTGCACTGGGAAAAGCAATATTTTGTAAAAGGTGATAAGTTGTTGACATTATTGCTTTTGTAACTAGATAAATTACAAACCGACCCACTAAAAAGCGAGAATTTTTTTTTACCAAAAATTAGCACCGATTTCCATATCAAAACTCTACAAAACCAAAAATAACTTTAATTTCGGAAGGCGGTGTCAAAAAAAAAAGCCAATACAAAAATAATTGTTCAATTAATATTATGATGTTTGTACACTGCATGACAGACTTTAATCTGCCTCCTTTAAGTTTGTCTATCCAAAGGTTGTCTGTAAGAGATTGCCCTGTGCGATAAGACCGCCCATTGTACACTAGTTTAATTTTTTTGTATCCATAGAAATATTTGTAAGGTGTACAATAAAGTAACTATATAATAAATAAATATCGCTCTCAGGGATAAGACCGCCATTACAACCATAGTTTAAGCAATATTGTGAAATAGGTGTGTTTCAATTTTGGTGTATCTAAATATATATGATTCAAAGGTGACTGACTGACTGACTGACATAGTGATCTATCAACGCATAGCCCAAACCACTGAACGGATCGGGCTGAAATTTGGCATGCAGGTAGATGTTATGACGTAGGCATCCGCTTAGAAAGGATTTTGCGAAATTCCCACAGGATCGGAATTTACATGGGAAAAACTTCCCACGCAGGCGAAGCCGCTGGCACAAGCTAGTGTACAATAAAGTATATTCTATCTACCTATTTAGCCCGTTTAGAGATTTCCTCTCGTGGAGAGGAGGCTTTTGTCCAGTGGGAACATTATAAGCAGATTATGTCTTATATTATGTAGTTTTGGCTGGAAAAAAAAACATTATGCTTGTAAGCATAACAAATAATCTCACAAAACCTCACCCTGAAGTCACCAGTAAACAGAACTTAATTTATAATTATGTCAAATTACGTTCCAAAACAGCGTCCCGTTTCTAACATTACTATAACCAACATATCAACGTCTCCTACCATAAATAACGACCTATTTAAACTAAGACCTCCTTCGTCACGGGTCCGGAAGTCTCTTGGTTCCATAGACTATAAATAGGAACCTATATAGAACATGCTACAGTCAACCTAAGAGATTAGTTTGCAGGCAAAAAATAGACTCCCTTTCAGGTAATTTGACTTACCTACTTGTTGGACCGGAGACTCTAGACTAAATGTGATTCTATGTACCAGCGAATGAGAGTGTCAAAATGTCACAATAAACATACATAATCAAGCATTATATTATTCAATCCCATACATTTTTGACATTTAAAGAATCGGTACTACTCTCTGACTTATTTTAAGTTATCTGTGGGTACTACTTACAAAATGTCACATGTCTAAAGTACTTATTATTTTTTCTTCGACTCAATGGTTTGATGTAATGCCCTTTTCTGAAAGATGTTGCAGCAATGTGAAATAGTGTATGTATTTGTTATGTGTCAAATAAACATTTTAATTTAAATTGTTTTAAAGTACAATGGCGCACTATGATCGCTTACCTTTTGGCATCATGAAATCAAAACATCCTACGAGCTAATAGCTTCATTAGCAAAGTGTCATAGCCTTGACTATTCTTCTCCGAAGAACACGAACTATTCAATCAGTTTTCAAAGCCTGCACACGTATCTCTTTCGCTGACAGTACAAGACAACAGTTGCCAACTTCACCATTGTGCCGTTAATTTACAAGACATTGCTTTATGAGAGTTTGTCAAGTTTCCCGAGTGTGTGCAAGAAATATTTGCATGATAGAAGACGTGTGATACATTGGGGCTTATAGGAAGTAATATGAAAATGAAGTTCTGGTTAGTATTTATGTAGAGGAAACACTCACGTTTACACAATCATTCTATTATATTCAACGACACTGAACAGCCAAGGTGTGGAACTTTCTGCTGTTCCCTGCCATATATGACCTGTCTGCTTTTAAAGCAAGAGTGAACAGGCATCTTCTCAGCTCGTTCGTTCCATGTCTTCCAGTCTTAATATGTCAATCAATTAGTTAAGTCAGTCAGTCATATTGACCACCGTAGACTAAAATCTACGATGGTATCTACGTAGCTTTCCTACCATCAGGCGTGATCGAAGAAAAGAGCGGGCTCTTCCGTAAACATAATATTTACGAGAAATATGAGCATATTTTACGAAGCGATTTTATGCAATACAGCATTAATCCTTTTCCAATTAAGTACCATAAATACATTGTGCATTTAATATAAATCAATATTGCCCTTTACAGAATATAATTTAAATAAATAGTTTCGAAGATATTACACATTTAAAATGCAAGGACATAGCGGTTGCGGCGCGGTGCCGGCGGAGGCACGGCGCGCGTGCCTATGTTGCTTAGATTTGAGCGTTGAATGTGTTTCTCATGGTAAATTATGTGTCGCACTTTCAAGAGTAATTACTAAAGAGAACATGTATGTCGAATGAGAAAAAGGCTGTCAACGATGTATATAAAGACATTCTCTAGTATATTTAATATAAACATTGCACCCGTGCGAAGCCGGGGCGGGTCGCTAGTAATAATTATAATATAATAACAATAGTTGTTAACACATTTTTCAAATAAATAATGAAAGTTGACTCATATCGTTGGCACGTTTACCATTATTTAAATTAACATGCACAGACACTTAAACCCAGAATATTTACATTTTGAATTGATCTTTGTGGGAATCGAACCCGTGACACGCAGAGCAGCAGCCAATCGCTTGTATATGATATCTACATATACTTATATAATAAAGAGGAAAGTTTTGTTTGTAATGGATAAAATCATACTTCTAGTTCAATACTTCTATCTCTTACAAAATTATTTAGCCACTAGCTTCACTAGCTTGTACAAAATATTGTTGTCATTTTTAATACACTTCTTGTAAATCAGTATGAGACACTATTATAACCGCTGAGATTTTAAGAGCTACTGAGTCTTCACTTATACAAAACGTTTTGAACTTCGAGAGCCATTTGCGAACTTGTATTGTGAATGCTTTCTTCAGTTCCACATTAAAGCCTACAACTGCAGTTGTAGAAACTCCTGTAACTGATACTGTTTCGTGTAATTTTGGTAGTTTCTTGCATATGACATAACTCGTTTTATTGTGTCATGGTTGCTCTGAATGACTTATCCTTGCTCATTTCAACTTGATTCGAGATAAGAAATATACTTACTCATCATATTTGTTCTGTTCAGTTAATTTATACATATACCTACCTGTATATTTATACGTGAAGCAAAAACTTAGTACCCTTTATACAAATATTACGCACACGAAGGAGTATTAAATTTGGCACAGCTAAAGTTTATATAGTGTAGGAAAGCAGAAAGCTAATATTTCTATATAAATACATTTGAAATAATTAAAATTATGGTAGACCATTACACGCAAAAGTGTGGGTTTGAGATTCCAAAATAACCGTGTCTTATCTAGTAATTTGTAGTTCTTCAAACGATACTAAAACACGCACAACTTTGTTTTACCTTTGTCTACCAGTAACTACTAAAGTCTAACATCCCCGGAATTATAAGACCCGGTATGGCGAGTGCTGAGACTTTGGAGGAAAAACGAATGAACCGATGTAATTGAAACCTGTTCTTAAAAAATATTCCTCATAAAAACCACAATAGAAATCCTAAAGTGTCTCCGTTCAATATATTTCTCTATAGAATGCGCTCTCTCAGGAAATCAGAACGGCAACCAACCGATTAGCAGTCAAAGTTAAAGATCGCAAGGACATTTGTAAGAAGTTCGCAGTTATATTATTTTTAAGTTTACAACGTGTAATTTAAAGGGTATATACATACCAAGTGCATGGCTTCTTTGGATGATAACAAACGATATGGCAAGGGTTTTGTAATCCTAAGTCTACGTATGTAGAACTTATTACTAATACCAATACACTGATACCAGAAACCGAATTTTTCAAATTAAGAACAGCGAAGAGAATTATCGTGTTATTGGCAAGTGACGTGGAAAGTTATTGACCCTCGTAGTGCACGTTTGTTATCATTGGTATTCAAGAAATATATGAAACCGATAATTTGGTATCAATTCTTTGAGTCAGTTATTTTGAGCTGAAACTGTGCATAGAGACTCCATACCAGATGTTGTCTTCAGCCCTTTGGATAGATATGGGGTTTCCGTTACACATTGTATAATTACAAATACCTTTGTATATTAGTTAAGTCATTTGAAAATTAATAGTAATTAGTACTGATAAGTATGGACTGTATTTATAGTTTCCTAGCTGTACCCGGCATTATTTACGATACCACGTAAAGTAATAGTGTTTGTTTTTTGTCAATGAAGTTTTGGTTCAGTAACCCTCACGCGCCTCCTCAGAACATTTAGGCTAAATTCCATTTCAATCTGACAAATGGTTTTGGAACGCATAGAGATAAAACATACAACCATTTGATTTTATTCGTAACTAGCAGTCGTTCGGGGTTTTGCTCCCGTGGACCTTATCACGTTAAAACATAACCCACCTTGTTTTGCACTCGGATAAAACGCATCCTTCCTCAAGCTTCTTACTATTTCCTATCAAATTTCAACCAAATCCACCAAGTACTTTCGAAGATTAGCGACTTTAAACAAACAAACTTATCCGCTTTATAATATGTAAGTATATAATATTTGTATTAAATTGCACCTAGCTTTCTAAAGATATGATCCAGCCTGTTCCTAGCTGCCCTCCCCCTGCGACGCCCTAGGCCGAGGTCCGTACCCCACAGGGGCTGCCCTTAGCGTGTAGTCGCCTAGTTTGTAAGTCTTATAATAAGCCCTGGCTGGAGACTTTAATTAATTTATTAGTTAAGGCAACCACAGGCAAGCCTGGTTAAGCAGCCGACAACCTCGTAGGTTGACCTGCGAGATGCCACTCACAAAAAGACTATCTTTCTAAAAAAAATTAGATACAACAAAAGTAAGAAATAAAAGAAATGCGTAATTTTTATTTATCGAAAATAAATCCTTATCTGGCTGTCACAATACTCTTTCATTCAACATGGATAGTCACTTCCACTCCCAATCACACCCTTTGTCCCGAGGCGGCGATATTGAAACATTTCCACGTAAGAAACGAAAATCACCTAGATTTGCATGTTTATTGCGTCCGTCGTTAGTAGTTCCGGTGAAAAACGGGTTTTGAGAACAAAATGGAAGGATAAGTCAGAAAAACCACGTGAACTACTTATATGGAAATATTATCAGTCCCCTAAGATACGTGCACCGAGCAAGGACGTATGGCACAAAAAGTGAAAGGTTAAACTCAGTAGATAAAGATGTATTTGGTACTAGTACTTTGCCTGCACCATCGTCTGTGGGCATTATGAAACAATTTATAACATAAGTATTATAATACATATTAATACCATTTTTTTTTTAAATTGGATTATTATTTAATATACAAATAATTTACCTCTTTATAATATTAATAGTTTAGATAAAAAAAGTAATTAAAAAATTAAAAAATCCGACTACAACCTTATACTAAAACTAACTGAAAAGCTAATAAAAACAAGCCCATTTTAAATTAAATAAAAGTTGGAAGCAGGCGGGGCCCATACCATTATTATAGTTTCAAACTCAAATGAGTCCTTTTCCCTCGATTTAGTTCTTGATACGTGTTTTTAACGATTTGTCACTTTGAATTACTTTTAACCATATAAGTTGCATATATGTTTGTAATCACCTTTTAAAACCCTTTATTTTGATACCCCACACGATAGGTTTTGAGAAAAAAAAAATTTTTTTTGAAGGCATAATATGGCGCCAAAAATCCGCCATTTTGTTTTTTTTTATTTTGATATACCCAGTGTCACTTTCACAGTCAATACGAATCTAACGATACCTCTCAAGCTAAAATCCGTCGAGCCATTCAGGCCACAGAGCGTGCCAAACAATTATACATACATACATACATACTCTCGAAAAACATAACCCTCCTTCTGGCGCAGTCGGGTAACAAGAAATTGAGATGCAGCCATAAAAGAAACAAATACAGAAACCAATAAAAACTTTTAAACCATTAATTTTATGAAGAAGTGGTTTTAAAAACCTCAATACCATTTTTAAAGACCTGTCTATAGATACACACGCACAGGTTTCATGAAAAAAAAATATTTTCAGTTTCAGTTCCATGTACGTAAAAAAAAAAAACATTTATTATTAAGTTGGACTCCCCTTAATAATAAATATTTTTTTTCTTTATATTGGTAAGCGGTTCTCAGAATACATCTACCTACCAAGTTTCACATGTATAGTCTTAATAGTTTCGGAATAAAATGGCAGTGACATACGGACGAACGGACAGACAGACAGACATGACGAAACTCCAAGGGTTCCGTTTTTTGCCATTCGGCTACGGAACCCTAAAAACGCTTGCCATTTCCAAAAATATCCTTTTTAATAAAACATTATTCAAAATCAACATAAAAAATATACATATATTTTTTTGTAATCTAAAAACTAACAACTATGTTCATAAAAACAAAAACCTGACCGTATTAACAGATTATTTATTCGAATTCTCTCAAAGAGAATTTGAATTTAGTACCTATCTGCTAAACTAGAACATTTTTGTACAAATAAGCTTTTATGTATGTACAGCAAATCCATTTCAAAAATATGTCAGACAGATTAATTCTGTCTAAAGTTTTATAAATATATAATATATCGAAAAAATAATAGAACGAAGAGAATATTACACAGCTTAGTTGCTATGTACATAGACTCAAAGAAACATCGTAGAGCTCCTTAAGTTCGAAGTTGAGCTACACGATAACTGATGATTGCATACACTGTCTGGACAGTTCCGCTCAAATCTATGTGCTTCTTTTCTCAGCGCACCACAGACACGAACCTACATACTTCTAATGTGATTTAACCTATACGAAATGTATGGACTTTAACGTGTCTTACGTTGACCTTTGAGTTTGTTTCGGTGTTTCTTCTCAGAGTAGCCAGTTAGGAAACACCGTCCTCATCTAGCTTAACTTAAAACGCAAAAAATTACATGTAAAAATGTTATTTATAACCAATTTACTAAATAAATATTTTATTTTATCATCAAAAATAACCCTTCTCTTTCCTCTACTCTGTGCAAGTACCAAAGAATAATGCCATTCCTCTTCGAGAAGACTATTAGCTGCTCAATTTCGGATAGACTTGTTTGATATCTGAACCGGAATTACGTTAACCCAAATAGATTGGGGGGATCGAGACCCTATTAAATCGTATTTTGGAGTGGTTTACAGTAAGGGTGTCCTGCCATGTGATGCTAAGATATGCTAGGCTATATGTATAGCGCCGCAGTGTTAAATGTGTAATTGTTTTCAACAAAACAATGAAAGGATTTTGCGCGTTGCGGAGATACGCACATTGTACTTAAAATAAATTAATAGTTTAAAAAACACTAGAAAAACACGGTTTTATAAATGCACGTTAAAACAAAACGAGTAGTGAACAATTAAACGGTCGATCCCCCAGAGGATTTGAAAGTGACATGTGTGAGTGATTACGCGGTAATTCAAAAAAAAACTTTTTAACAAAAAATTAAACCGACTCCCAAAAAACACTGCAAAGTGAAAAATAACTTTAATTTCGGTAGTCGATGTCTTTAGTTTTGTTTTTTCGTTTTTGGCACCGACTTCCGAAATTAAAGTTATTTTTCACTTTGCAGTGTTTTTTGGGAGTCGGTTTAATTTTTTGTTAAAAAGTTTTTTTTTTCACTCTTTTTAGTTGGATGATTTTTAATTTACCTAGTTACAAGAGCCTAAATGTCAACTACTTATAACCTTTTACAAAATATTGCTTTTCCCAATGCTGGGCCGTTAATTGTTGAGGAGTTCTCCTGGTACTTCACCATCAGCTCTACATCACCATATGCATTGTGACGAGCATAAAGTGCTTAACATCCATATTCAAGTAATCGAATCGCAATCCTATTGAGTAGTTTCGGCGGCCATCTGTGGTCTTCATCATCAGTTCCACTTCCCCAAATGGTAATTTTTGAGAGCAACTGCACAAGTTACTATAAGAAATACCCAAAACGCCATAGGTGTGCCTATAATATTTGAAGAGTTCCCTCGATTTCTCCAGGATCCCATCATCAGATCCTGACTTTGGTGATAGTGGTACCAATTTCGAAGTATACCCATTCGAACAAAAAAAGAATTTTCCAAATCGGTTCAGCCGTCTTCGAGTACTCGATGATCAAACATAAAAAAAAAAAAAATATACGCGTCGAATTGATAACCTCCTCTTTTTGTCGTCGGTTGAAAAGATTAAGAAAACCGATAACAGATTTTCTAGGTTTTTTAGGTTTGTTATAACCTTGAAACCTGATCGTGTTCAAAGTCCATTATGTGGCCTTTCTAACAAGTGCAAACACGACTATGATACGATATTCCATCATGGAATTCCAGTGCCTATCTTCCAGTTTCATCATCAGACCTTGAAACCTAATCGTGGTCAAAGTTTAAAGAAAGAAGAAGAGAAGAAAAAAGAAAGAAAAAGACTTTTCTAAGAAATCCAAAACAGTTATGATACGATTTTCCATCATGAAGTTCCAGTTCATATCTTCCGGCTCCATCATCAGATCAGTTTGACAGTACCATATTATTGTATTGTCATCAGAACTACATACAGCTGCCAATTTTCATTACGCTACGACCCTTAGAAGATGGTTAAATTAGTTACCTTAGATTTCATTACATAGTTAGTTACATACAGGTCGACCTAATAAAAGCGTGTTAAAAACTTTGCCCCACACTAAGAATTTTTCGTCTATTTTGGGTGCATGCACAAACATTTAAACTCACATGATGCACCCAATACCCAAACCCAGAATCACTATCTGTAGTACATAAAATCAGTTGTTCCATTCAAAAATCGGACTTGCAACTTGGGGCGAACAAGGCCAATCGATAGAGAGGTATTGAAGAAAGAAACGACGAGTGGCTGAGTGATTTGGAGTGGACTCGGTGGGTATGTTAAAGTGGAGTGAGTGAAGGTGGTGGAATCTTCCTAAACATCTGCCGCTTGTATGCTAGATACATGTGCTGTCAGCTGTTATAAAAAAATGATACAATATTTCAATAACGATTTTATTGAAATGTTCTCATTAATAGATTTTACTAGCCCGCGTCGCTTAGCTTCCACGTCCACCTCTTGTGAAGAAGCATCCTTATTAGGTTTGTTTGTATCACGCTTTGTTGGATGCGATACGGTTGTTATGACAGAGAGAGGGTTGATAGATCTCTACTTTGCTAGTTTAATGGTAACAGATTAATAAATGATGTCTAAGCGCCAGAAGGTTAAACTAAATTAAAATAAAATAGTGAGGCCCTCTTAAATTATGCTAGCCCGATACCATCTGGTAATTTACACTTAAACCTTTGTGATGAAAGAAAACCGCATGAAAATCTGACCTGTAGTGTTGAGTTTATCCCGAAAACTAACAACCAGACGCAGTGCGAAACTCTGTAAAAGGATAAGAAATATTGGAGGTATACCCTGAAATAAAAACAATGAGTATAAACTTGAAATATTCATCATCGCTTACCATTAGGTGAAATGGTGGTCAAACGCGAGCATATTATCAGAAAAAATACAAACATACGTAAATTACAATACAATTTAACATAACAAGATAAGAAGAACATCTAACATGTGGTGATGACGACTGGAGTCAGGCGTACGTGATTCAGAGATTAAACTTCTAAATGTTCCAAACGATTGATGTTATCAAAAGTATAAATAAGACGGCAATTCCCGTCTATTAACTCATGAATTCTCAGTGTCAGCCACAACAATAACAAGAACAAGACGACGCAAAAAATAACAAAAGGTGGTTATTTTTTTTTTTTTGGAAAATTTTATTAACAAAACATACCTACCTACTATTGTGGTTTAAAAGGTAATTAGTATCTCTATACATTATCGTATCGTCATAATTATGTGAAATTCAATCGGCCGTATCACGCGTAGGTAATTGATGTATGAAATCTGTTTCTTTAATTTCTGAACAGATACAAAAAGAGTAATAAAATCATCCAGACCGTATTTATTGTTTTAGTATTTAAATTAATTTAGCAAAAAAGTTGTCAATATTTTTATAAATTTGGCCAAGGGAATTAAAGAGTCTATCGAATTCCCCCCTTATTTTTATGACAGTTGGACAGACTAGACTTTCACTTAAAATATTCCTTTGTCTAATAAATCAGGCTATAACGTTTCCTAAAATGTGTTAGTAATTATGGGTATAATTAACAACAATAACGATCAAACACTTGTTTATGGAAAAGTACTCCATCAGTTTACCATCAAAAGCTACGGGAACATTATAAGTTACTTTAAACGCAGATAGAACGAACTGTTAAAAGCTTTACCATGTAATACCTACTGTTAATGAATTAAGTTGTACGTACTAGAAATAGGGGTGAGTATGAGCAATCAATGATTAAAGACGCCTCTAATCCCCTAACTAGTTTATTATTACACAGGTTTACAGTAAAAAGATATTCGTTGTTGCTCGAGTATTATTTATTATTCACTACAACTTTGCCCGCGACATTATCTCAGATTTTGAAATAATTTATAACCTATAGCACTTACCAATAATATACCTTACTATCGATTAAATTTATTTTAGAATCGGATCATTATTTCCGAGGATTACCCCTTACATACAAACTTACAAACAAATTTTATCTCTTTATAATATTAATTATAGAGTATAGATTTATTTCTTTTACACAGCTTCTAGAAGTCCATTATCTTTTAGAAGTATGGTGTTAATTAATTATTTGTTTTGACATTAAAAAAAAATATTGTTAAGTACCTAATCCTAACCGAGTATTAAAAAGCTTTCATGTAAATCAAATCAGTGGTATTACATTAAAATAATACAAACTGAACCACAAACAAAAACTATTTTCCCGTACCGGGAATCGAACCCGAGCCTCCTGGGTGAAAGCCAGGTATCCTAGCCACTAGACCATACGGGATATAGTAACAATAGTTGCTTTTAAGAATCGTTTTCATAAGTAAATAACTTTAATTTCGGTAGTCGGTGTCTTAAGTTTTGTATTTTCGTTTTTGGCAGCGACTTCCGAAATTAAAGTTATTTTACACTTTGCAGTGTTTTTGGGAGTCGGTTTAATTTTTTGGTAAAAAGTTTTTATTTCACTCTTTTTAGTTGGTCGATTTTTAATTTACCTAGTTACAAGAGCCTAAATGTCAACTACTTATAAACTTTTACAAAATATTGCTGTTCCCAATGCTGGGCCGGTAATTTTTGAGGAGTTCTCCTGGTACTTCACCATCAGCTCTACATCACCATATGCATTGTGACGAACATACAGTGCTTAACATCCATATTCAAGTATTCGAATCGCAATCCACGAAATACTTATTATTGAGTAGGTTCGGCGGCCATCTGTGGTCTTCATCATCAGTTCCACTTCCCCAAATGGTATTTTTTGAGAGCAACTGCACAAGTTTAAAACTAAACTTTTAAACAAATTGCCATATTTGTCAACTAATGGTGACCCGAACAAACATTATAATGATTTTTTTAACATGTACTGTAAACAATTTGATACCACATTTATTCCCAGGTCTTTACCAGTAAATAATAACACTTCCTTTAGCGACTGGGCCACCGTTGGTATCCATAAAAGTAGAAAACGGCTTTATGAACTGTATGAGGAACGGACTTATATCAACACAGTAGAATTTAATTTATATGTTAAGAATTATTCAAAATTATTAAAAAAAGTGTGCTATATTGCCAAATCACGTTACTTGAGTTCAAAAATTAAGAATAGTAGTAATGTAATAAAAATGACTTGGAATATTATTAAAAGTGAAACGGGCAGGTCTTGCAAACGAAATAACGATTACAGCCTTGCTATTGATGATAAAATAATTAAATTAGATTCGCAAGTTGCCGTGGCTTTTGAATCGTTCTTTGCTGAGATTCCCATATTGACAACCAGATCTCTGAATGCGTCACCCATTGCTGCAGAAACTTTACTCAAAGAAAATGTACCAGTTTGTGGCACTGAATTTCAATTTCAATATGTAACTTGTAATGATAATATAATAAAAACTTTCAAATCTCTGAATGTTAAAAAGACTGCAGACCTATGGGGTAATTCAGTTGATGTTACCAAGTCTATTATAAACATTGTAGCACCTACATTAGCTGTTATTTTTAATATATGTATTGATCATGGTGAGTTTCCTGATCTAATGAAATATAGTAAAATACTACCATTATTTAAATCAGGTAGCACTTCAGACCACACAAATTATAGACCTATATCAGTGCTACCTACTTTTAGTAAAATTTTTGAAAAAATTATCTTAAATCAAATGCAGAGGTATTTTAATAAGCACAAGTTACTACATCACAAACAATTTGGTTTTACGGTTTTAGGGGTCGTTCAACAACTGATGCCGATGTTGAACTTTTAAGTCATATTTACAGTGCATGGGAAGATAAGTGAACGATTTTGTAGCTGTAATGATGTGAATAGTATGGTCGCGGAGTTTTACAATATTCTTGGAACTGTCATTGAAAAGTTAGTCCCTAAAACATCAACTGTTAGAGCTAAATTCCCTTCGTGGTTTAGTAATTCGTTGATTAAACTTATATCTGAGAAGGAAAAAATTCGAAAAAGATATAAGAGATTTGGTAATCCTAGAGACGAAATCGAGTATCAATTGCTACGCTCTCGCTCTCACAAGCTATATGATGAATGCTATTCGAGATACAAAAACATAATAGAGAACAATATTCCTAAAAACCCAAAAGCTTTTTGGAACTTTATTAATGGAAAACGCGGTGGTAAATCATCGATTCCTGCCAGAATGATGCTAGGAGACACAATCGCTAAAACTGGCCCTGAAATCGCTAACCTATTTGCAACTCAATTTTCATCCGTATACACGGCAGATACCTCGCAGTCCGCACACTCACACACTCATTATTCGCAAGCGTTTAGCTGTGAATCACAATATGAGACTTCAAAATATATTTCAAGCTTAAAATTTGATGAATCCGATGTTTTCAGGGCAATCAGAAAAATTGATTCGACAAAGGGTGCTGGACCTGACCTGATCCCGCCAGTATTTGTTAAAAGATGTAGTTCTGCTCTTGCGCTTCCGTTAATGCTGATATTCAACCGGTCCTTGAAGGAAGGCAAATTCCCTGAAGAATGGAAGAAAGCTCGTATAGTACCCATATTTAAGAAGGGTGATCCGGTTAGCGCAGTTAATTACCGTCCCATTTCGATCCTTTCATGTTTTTCCAAGCTGTTTGAATCAATGTTATGCCCCATTATCTCACAAATGGTGGATTCGAGCATGTCGGATTATCAGCATGGCTTCAGACGTGGGCGTTCAACAGTGACTAATCTCGTACCCTTTGTCTCACGTGAAGTATCACGTGAGGTTGACCAGGGAATGCAGACAGACGCGATATACACCGACTTTAGCAGCGCCTTTGACAAAGTAAATCACCCCATACTTGTCGAAAAACTGAGATGGTTTGGTATCGGTGGTGAATTGCTAGACTGGTTCAAATCATATTTGTCAAAAAGACCTCAATATGTAGTGATAGGTAGTTTTAAATCTGAGGTATATTACGCGCACTCGGGAGTTCCACAGGGATCTCACTTGGGGCCACTGTTATTCCTTGTCTTTATCAACGACATAACTAATTACATACGACATAGTAGAATGTCTCTATTTGCTGACGATCTAAAAATATTTAAAGTGATAAACTCTCGAACAGACGCAGATTTAATTCAAGCTGACTTGAATAATATTCAGCGCTGGTGTCACGTTAACGGTATGAGTTTAAATGCTAAAATATGTCATCACATATCATTCACAAGGAAAAAAACACCAGTTCCTACTAAGTATGACATTGGTGGCGTAATACTGGACCAAGTGAATGAAATTCGAGATTTGAGAGAGACAGTAAGCTAAAGTTTACCTCACACATTGATAAGGCAGTGACAAAATCCGCCCAGATGCTTGGATTTCTGAGGCGCAACTCCAGAGGTTTTAAACTCGATAAGACCAAAGTGCTACTTTATAATGCCCTAGTACGCAGCAATCTCGAGTATGCAAGCAGTGTGTGGAACCCTTTTTATGCAGTCCACTCACAACGTGTGGAAAGTATACAACGAGCTTTCACGAGACACCTTGCATTCTCTACAAATGGTTTTTCACACAGAAAATCCTACTCGGAACGTTTGAACAAATTTAAAATGATTACCCTTCGCGATCGTAGACGTCTTTTGGACTTATGCTTCCTCCATAAAGTCATTAATGGAAATATTCAGTGCAGTTGCCTTTTACAGAGCGTTTCCTTAACAGTTCCAAGAATCTACCCACGAGCTAAAAAAATTATAAAGGTTTTTGACACGTCATGTATCAAGATCAACCTAGGCTTGCAGTCTCCCATTGTAAGAATGTGTAATGAATATAATACTGCAGTCTTGAACATGCCTGAATTGGACATTTCCAATGACACCCTGCAGCGGTTTCGAAAAAAAAATCACATTATCCTTACCAGGTTATTCTTAGAATTTTGTTAATTATATTTTAAATTACATTTATATTTTTCTGTGTTTTTACCGATTTCAATTTAACTTATTTTATTCAAATGTGTTGAACTTATTTTAATTGATTCGATTTTATTTTTATATTATTAAAATCTATTGACAAGTTTTAATTTTTTTTTTTTTAATTAATGCTTTTGACATGATATTAATTCCGTTTTTATTTTTTATTTACGCTATTAACATGTTGTTTATTCAGTTTATTTTAATATTTATTCTATTGACATTGTTACCCAATTGTTGTAATTGTAATAATAATTATTAATGTGTATAATTTATTCCGTTATTGTATATTAACTTTTTGCAACATAAAAAATGTATTTTATTTTAAGTAGTGAGCTTATGTTAAATATTAGTTTTAAGTATTTTTTTTAAGGCAGCATTATTGTTCTGGTGAGCGCTATGTACGCCTTAATTGTCATGTGCATTAGTTATTTTGTAAGTAAGATTTTTTTAAATTGTGCAATGTATGTGATGTGGCTGTACTTAATATAAATAAATAAATAAATAAATAAGTGCGATGCGTTGGGCACATTTTGTGATTTTTCGAAGGCGTTCGATTGTGTTCTCCATGAAACATTGATCAGGATACTACACTACTACGGAATCCGGGATACCTCTCTGGATCTTCTTACTTCATATTTAAGTGATAGGATTCAAAGAGTTGATGTGAACGGTAAAACATCTCCCGGATCTATAGTCAAAATGGGGGTCCCCCAGGGCTCAATTTTAGGTCCTTTTCTATTTCTTATTTATATTAATGACTTGCCATTCCTCATAAAGGATAATCATGATATAGTGTTGTTTGCTGATGATACTTCACTTTTATTTAAATTTAAACGTCAGCAGATGGTTACTGACGATGTTAATAGTACCCTCGCAACGGTAGTGAATTGGTTTAATGTCAATAATCTTATGCTTAACGAGAAAAAGACTAAGTGCATAAAGTTTACATTACCGCATGTGAAACAAGTAAACACAAGTGTGTCAATAAAGAGCGAAAGCTTAAAACCCGAAGACACCACAGTGTTCTTAGGCATTACTTTAGATGCGAAGCTTCAGTGGGGCCCCCATATAGATAAATTGTCCAAAAAACTTAGCTCTGCAGCATTTGCCGTTCGAAAAATTCGTGGCCTAACTGATTTAGAGACGGCCCGTTTAGTGTATTTTAGTTATTTTCATAGTGTAATGTCATACGGCATTTTACTATGGGGGAATGCCGCCGATATAAATACAATTTTTGTGTTACAAAAAAGAGCCATTCGTGCTATTTATAAATTAAATCCACGGCACTCCCTCAGAGATAAATTTAAAGAAATTAATATAATGACTATGCCTTCTCAGTATATTTATGAGAATCTCTTGTATGCACATAAAAATATTAATCTCTTTAAAAAACACAGTGATATCCATAACGTAAATACTAGAAACAAACACAACTTTGTCATTCCAAAAACAAGGCTCAAGAAAATAGGTGGTTCTTTTAAATTCCAGTGCATACGTTTTTATAATAAACTACCTTGCCATTTGCAAGAACTGAGCCACAACAAATTTAAATTAGTCATAAGACGCAAGCTTTGCCAGAAGGCTTTTTACACAGTTAAAGACTATGTTGAGGATAAAAAGGCTTGGGGATGAGCTGCTACAATGATATACAGGGAGTACTAGTGTTGTTTACAATCACAATTTCTTGTATTTTATTTTTATACAAATTGACATTTTTTTGTTTTTCAACCGACGACCAAAAGAGGAGGTTATCAATTCGACGCGTATATATTTTTTTTTTAATGTATGATCACCGAGTACTCGAAGACGGCTGAACCGATTTGGAAAATTCTTTTTTTTTGATAGGGTATACTTTGAAATTGGTACCATTTGTCACCAAGTCAGGATCTGATGATGGGATCCTGGAGAAATCGAGGGAACTCTTCAAATATTATAGGAACACCTATGGCGTTTTGGGTATTTCTTATTGTAACTTGTGCAGTTGCTCTCAAAAAGAACCATTTGGGGAAGTGTAACTGATGATGAAGACCACAGATGGCCGCCGAAACTACTCAATAATAAGTATTTCGTGGATTGCGATTCGATTGATTGAATATGGATATTAAGCACTTGGTGCTCGTCACAATGCATATGGTGATGTATAGCTGATGGTGAAGTACCATGAGAACTCCTCAAAAATTAACGGCCCAGCATTGGGAAAAGCAATATTTTGTAAAATGTTATAAGTAGTTGATATTTAGGCTCTTGTAACTAGGTAAATTAAAAATCAACCAACTAAAAAGAGTGAAATAAAAACTTTTTACCAAAAAATTAAACCGACTCCCAAAAAACACTGCAAAGTGAAAAATAACTTTAATTTCGGAAGTCGGTGCCAAAAACAAAAATACATAACTAAAGACACCGACTACCGAAATTAAAGTTATTTTTCACTTTGCAGTGTTTTTTGGGAGTCGGTTTAATTTTTTGGTAAAAAGTTTTTATTAATTTTTATTTTGACTTTTATTTTACTTTTTAAAGTATAATATTTTATTTTATTTTGACATGAATATTTACTTTGTAAAGTATAATATATGTATTTTTTTGAGTATTTACTTAATTATGTACTTAAATGCGAGGATTATGTGGTTTTTTTTATTTTTTCTTAAATTTCCATATTTTTTTTTCTCTCCCTTTTTATTACCACGTTGTCTGACAGTTTGAGTATTTTAGTGACCTACTCAAATGTACCGTCTTTGGCATTGTTCGTCAGGTTGTTGAGCTCCTTAGTAGTCCAAAGTTGAGCTTACAGACTAACTGACAAAGGATTGCACTGACGGGACGGGTCTACTCAAATCTGTTTGGTCTTTCCTCAAAAGGCCATTTCAGACTAATCTACATAATCCTCATAAACGATTGTGAATATGTGCACTATGTAGATTCTTTTTTTTATTTTTTATTCGAGTTTAACATAATAAATTGTCTGGCAGTTTGAGTGCTTTTTGCGGCCTACCCAACCCAACTTGGTATTGTTCGTCAAATCGTTAAGCTCCTTGTTCTAAGTTGAGCTATACGTCATTTGACAAATGCTTGCACTGTATGGACAGGCCCACCCAAATCTGTGAGCATCTTTCTTCAAAAGACCGCCTCAGACTGAAAC
Source organism: Tholera decimalis (assembly GCA_943138885.2). Taxonomy (NCBI): domain Eukaryota; kingdom Metazoa; phylum Arthropoda; class Insecta; order Lepidoptera; family Noctuidae; genus Tholera; species Tholera decimalis. The sequence continues at coordinate 6,713,029 of OW964565.2, read as the reverse complement.
CTACAAGGTTCCCATATAATTAAATCAGTGTAGATTGTATGGACTTTAAAAGAGACGGACCCCTGAGTTTGTTTCGGTGTTTCTTCTCAGGGTAGTCAGTTAGGAAACACCGGCCTCATCTAGTTAATATTTACGGAAAAAAATGACGTGTAAAAGTGTTATTTAATAACCAATTTGCAAAATAAAGATCATTTATCATTTAGTTACTATAAGAAATACCCAAAACGCCATAGGTGTGCCTATAATATTTGAAGAGTTCCCTCGATTTCTCCAGGATCCCATCATCAGATCCTGACCTGGTGACAATGGGACCAATTTCAAAGTATACCCTTTCAAACAAAAAAAGAAGTTTCCAAATCGGTTTAGCCGTCTTCGAGTAATCGGTGATCATACATTAAAATATATATATATATATACGCGTCTAAAATACGTGGAATTGACAAACGCTATCACAATGTCACGTGATTTTTCCGTTATGATAAGACATTTTACAACTGGACACACTTGCACAAACTTGGCACACAATGGTGTTTGTTATTTTGTTGAATTATTAATTATATTTATCATTTTGACAATCACATACACTGATGGAGTAGCATTTCGTTTCCTTTTCCTGAGTAGGTAACGTTACATAAAGAAACAGCTGTAGCAATAAATGAAAAAAATTGGTCAAATGTGAGCCAGATTCACCTATGAAGAGTTCCGTAGTAACTACGCCAAACGACTTTGTTTTTCATTGTGTTTGTATGAATTACAAAGTTATATTTGCGGTTTTAGAAAATATGCTGTAAGTATCTCAAAAACTGCTGACCCGATCTCATTCAAACTTTTTTGTTTGAAACTGTTCATTAAGGTCTACAGCATATATTTATTTTAAATTTTTCACTGTATTATTATAGAAGTTAGAGGGGGGACATTTTACCATTTTGAAAGCGTATATCTTTTAAACGATTAACTTTATGAAAAGTAGTTTTTGAAACCACAATGCCATTTTTAAAGACCTGTCGATAGATACCACACCCGCATAGGTTTCAAGAAAAAATAAAAAAAATCAGTTTCAGTTCCATGTATCGGGAGCTCCCCTTTATTTTAAATATTTTTTAATTTTTTTCTTAAAATCGGAAAGCGGTTTATAGAATACATCTACCTACTAAGTTTCACATGTATAGTCCTAAAAGTTTCGGAATAAAATGGCTGTGACATACGGACGGACGGACGGACAGACAGACATGACGAAACTATAAGGGTTACATTTTTTGCCATTCGGCTATGGAACCCTAAAAATGTGTGTATTTTGCAAATGGGTTATAAACGACACTTTAACTCGTCTTTTGTGAGGCCAGTTTTTCCTAGCTGTCCACCCTGAGAAGAAAAACCAAAGTAAATTCAAAAGTTAACATCTCTTGAAATCTGTACCTATCCCTAATCCGTAGGTGCTGATCATATAGGTAGTAGTAGTGCTTCTTTAAGGAAAAAGATACAGATTTAAGCAGACCTATCGAAACAGTACAAGCATTTGTCAGTTATAGCGAAGCTCAACTTAAATCCTTAAGGAGCTCGAACGATTTGATGGACAATACCAAAGTAAGGACATTTTGATAGGCCGCATAATCTACTCAAATACCCCTTTTTTTTTTTTTTTTTTTTTTTTTTTTTTAGCGTGGTAAAATTATCAAATAAGTCCTCCCACTCCGGGCAGGGTGGGAGGGACTGTCAGACTTTTACTGACTAAAATCCACGGTGTTCCTTCAATAACCCTTTACATACCGGGGCCACGGTAACGGGATGAGTCCCACGACCCCGGCGGGCTTCGGCCCTCTGCAGAGGGGGCCTCGTCATGTTGCTGACGCTCTTTGAGGCGCGCGTGGAACACGACGCGCCGTCGACCCGGGCATGGTCCATGGTCGGACAGCGAGTTGCCCTTTACTCGCTGTCCGCATGCCCGCGCCTACGGTGGCCGGAGATCGTCGGCCGACGTCCGACGCCGTGGGCGTCTACCACTGCGGCTGGGCTGGAGGGAGGACGCCATCCTCTCCCTCACGCGGCCCGCCTCCTCCTTCGGAAGCATGACTGCTTCGCAGAAGGAGGCGACCGCTTCCCACTCCCTCTCGCCCCGCAGCATGGCCTCGACCAAGGCCGGGCGCGAGAGGTCTCCGCCTATTGTCGCCGTGAGGACACGTCGGTGCTCTGCCCAAGCTGGGCAGTCCTGCACCGTGTGCTCGACTGTGTCCTCAGGGCGACCCTCGCAGTGACTCAAATACCCCTACAGTGCTTTATTCAATTTCCTTATATTCGTTATTTTCCCACATTGTCCTCACATTAACCGTATAGAAAGAAGCACACTGGTTCGACAACCGCATTTTCTGATAGAATAGTCGGAGTACCTACATAAAGAAACAGCTTTAAATACCTATAATTTTATTGATAATAGGTTCGCGTTTGTCCACCATCTCACCTGATGATAAGTGATGATGTGATGTGGTCGAAGATGGAGCACGATTACCTAGAAGTAACCTATTCACTCTTGACTTGAAGACCCCTAGGATATAGCTATCGGGAAACACAGACTCCGGCAGGGAATTCCACTCCTTAGCCGTACGCACAATGAAAGTATTCCCAAAACGTTTTGTGCGTCATCTATTAAAATTTATTACAGAAAAATCCACCCTCAGTCGAACATGTATTGTGATTGACCACGAGACTGACATGTAAGTACTGCCGGAATGTCATGTGGTGTGGTCTAACATTTAGGACTTCTAACAATGGTTTTCGCTCATAAAATGAAACTTCGTTTGGAGCCCATTTTCAGTTCATTTAATTACTAGTCTCTTGCTTAAGGCACACTCGAATACACAAGAAGTTTTTAATACCTGAAATAAACTATAATTACCGATTTCGCTCAACAGTCTGTCAGTTTTCGCTTTCAGTTATAAAAATTTAACTAACATAGTTTTTTTTTTGTTTCTCTTACTGAACGATAAATAACATCACTTATTTAAAACAAAAAATGCTAGTTTATATAGTACCCTAGCTTCATCCATAGACCAGAATGCCATTACATTCTCCAACATCGTAATTATGATCCTTACAATAAACGACTTACACAACAAAATAAGAATCATCCAATTCGGTGCAGTCAAATGACTGAGAATACATATATTTCGGCGATTCATTTTTATTTATATGCTTTTTAGGGTTCCGTACCCAAAGGATAAAACGGGACCCTATTACTAAGACTCCACTGTCCGTCCGTCTGTCTGTCCGTCGGTCACCAGACTGTATCTCATGAATCGTGATAGACAGTTGAAATTTTCACAGATGATGAATTTCTATTGCCGCTATAACAAAAAATACTAAAAAACTGAATAAAATAAATATTTAAGGGGGCTCCCATACAACAGACATGATTTTTTGCCGTTTTTATAGATAATGGTACGAAACCCTTCGTTCGCGAGTCCGACTCGCACTTGGCCGGTTTTTTTATAGATGATCTGTTCCCATGGACCAACTGTGAAAACGATTTAACGATTTGTTTGGAGTGTTGCGTACAATTTGAATGTTCGTCCATTGATAGGGTACTTCAAACTTGATAAATCATATCCCGTATGGTCTAGTGGCTAGGATACCTGGCTTTCACCCAGGAGGCTCGGGTTCGATTCCCGGTACGGGAAAATCTTTTTTGTGTAAAATCTTTTAAATACTTAGTTATAGATGTCATATACGACTATCTACTAAACATTTGTCATTTATGCCTTCACATTATTAATATTATTATTTTTTTTACACATTTACAGACATTATTACCAACAAATGATCAATACATAATTCATATATTTTTCAACCGACGAAAAAAACGGAAGAGGTTATCAAGTCAACGCGTATATTTTTTTTTAATAGCCTAATGTAGATAGATATACTCTTTATTGTACACCATAACAGAATTAAATAAGGACTTATAAACTACAAAGGGTGTTACAATGGGCGGTCTTATCGCTAAAAGCGATCTTTTACAGACAACCTTTAGATGGATTTGACACAGCAGGAGAAAATAAATTCGCGGGTAGTCCATGGTGTACTATTTACTTATATACAATAAATAAGTAATAACCTACATACTCAATACACATATACATATACATACATAAAATAACAAAGCTGAGATATATATAAGGTGTTGGACTTGTGATCGAGAGGTCACGAGTTCGAACCCCAGTCATTACACTATTGCCGTGAAACCACTCCAGACACAAGCATGTTTAGCTTAGTTGGAGGGGTTAACAAGATTGCTAGTAACGTGAATTCTACCCACATTGATAGTTAGCTTTAAAAAAAAAAATTGGCCAAGTGCAAGTCGGACTCGCCCATGAAGGGTTCCGTAGTAACTATAATAAATATAATATACAAAATAAATTTATTTGAAAAAAAAAACAAAAAACCTTACAAATTTCTTAAAACTAGCTTATTTACAATTTTTACAACTACGCCAAATAACTTTGTTTTTCATAGTATTTGTATGAATTACAAAGTTATATTTGCGGTTTTTGAAAATATACTGTATCTCAAAAACTGCTGACTCGATCTCGTTCAAACCAATTTTGGTTAAAAGTTTACATTAAGATCTACAACATATGGTTTTTTTAGATTTTTCACTTCATTATTATAGAAGTTAGAAGGGGGGGGGGACACATTTTACCACTTTGGAAGCGTATATCTTTTAAACGATTAACTTTATGAAAATGTCATTATAGAAACCATAAATTTAACCGTACATTTTCTCTTAAAATCGGAAAGCGGTTTACAGAATACATCTATCTACCAAGTTTTACATGTATATTCCTAATAGTTTCGGAACAAAATGGCTGTGACATACGGACGGACGGACAGACATGTCGAAACTATAAGGATTCCGTTTTTTGCCATTCGGCTACGGAACCCTAAAAATGTATGGTCACCGATTACTCGAAGATGGCTGAACCGATTTTGAAAATTCTTTTTTGTTTGAAAGGGTATACTTCTAAATTGGTCCCATTGACACCAAGTCAGGATGTGCTGATGGGATCCTGGAGAAATCGAGGGAACTCTTCAAATATTATAGGCACACCTATAGTGATTTGAGTATTTTTTATAGTAACTTGTGTAGTTGCATTTGAAAAGCACCATTTGTGAAGTGGACCTGATGATGAAGACCACAGATGGCTGGAACTACTCAATATATAAGTAGGAATAATAAGTATTTCATGGGTTCCGCTTCGATTACTTGAATATGGTTATTAAGCACAATATGCTCGTCACAATGCATATGGTGAAGTGAAGCTGATGGTGAAGTACCAAGAGAACTCCTCAACAATTAACGGCCCAAAATAATAAAAAAAAAACAAAAATAAAAATGTTTATTTGCAAGAAATACATTGTTTATAAGGAAAGATCTTATATCTTAAAAGTCACTGTATTCTGCCTGCAAGCAAGCGTGCCAATTATTTATATTTATGTCATTAAATTATTATTAGTAAGCATTGGGAAAAACAATATTTTGTTGAAGGTTATACGTAGTTGAGATTTAGACTTTTGTAACTGGGTAAATTATAAATCGACCAACTAAAAAGAGTGAAATAAAAACTTGTTACCAAAAAATTAAATCGACTTCCAAAAAACACTGCAAAGTGAAAAATAACTTTAGTTTCGGTAGTCGCTGTCTTTAGTCCACTACTGCCTCACAGGTCTTTAAAGTGAGGAACGCGTGGCCAGTGCGGGTTGATAAATATCACTACATGTCTTAGATTTTTTATCCTACGTCACGCTGATATTTTCACGCCTGGGCTCGAACCCACAATCTACAGTTCGTTAGCCGTGCCTGTAGGTAATCACTGGGCCATCACACGCAAAACTATCATTAAAAAAATTGGCCAAGTGCGAGTCGGACTCGCCCATGAAGGGTTCCGTAGTAACTATAATAGTATAATATAACTAGTATTTGCGTGCTGCGCGAGGTGCAAGCACCTCGCGTGCTTGTGAAAGAAACTAAAGCATTGCCCCTCTAAATCAAGTATTTGCGTGTTGCGCGAGGTGCAAGCACCTCGCGTGCTTGTGAAAAAAAAAAAAAAGTGGGGGGGGGGGGCGATGGGGGGAGATGGGGGGGTTTAGTATTTGCGTGTTGCGCGAGGTGCAAGCACCTCGCGTGCTTGTGAAAAAAACTAAAGCATTGCCCCTCTAAATCAAGTATTTGCGTGTTGCGCGAGGTGCAAGCACCTCGCGTGCTTGTGACAAAAAAAAAAGGGGGGGGTGATGGGGGAGATGGGGGGGGGTTTAGTATTTGAGTGTTGCGCGAGGTGCAAGCACCTCGCGTGCTTGTGAAAAAAAAAAAAAAAGGGGGGGAGATGGGGGGGGGGTTGCAGAAGTATTTTGACTAAAGCATTGCCCCTCTAAGTGAATCAGAAAAGAAAAATGTTCCAAGTCTCTTAATTTCCGAGATCCGCCTAAAGGGGGTTAAAAGGGGGGCGGGGGGGGGACAACTGAAAAAGGTTTTTACTTTACCGAGCTTCCTCTATACGAATCCGTAAAAAACAAAAAAAAAGGGTCTCGTAGTTTCCGAGATACGATAGGGAGGGGGGAGAAAGGGGGTGAAAAGGGGAGGTTTGGCACTTTTCCCGTAGGTTTGAGAGTTACTTGTTTACGAATCTGTCAAAATATACTCACCTCCCCATCCACCATCTGGGAGAACAATTATGTCAATGAGTCAGTCAGTCAGTGAGTGAGTGAGTGAGTGGTAATTTAGCTTTATATAATATAACTAGTATTTGCGTGTTGCGCGAGGTGCAAGCACCTCGCGAGCTTGTGAAAAAAAAAAATAGGGGGGGTAATGGGAGGGATGGGGGGGGTTTAGTATTTGCGTGTTGCGCGAGGTGCAAGCACCTCGCGTGCTTGTGAAAAAAACTAAAGCAATGCCCCTCTAAATCAAGTATTTGCGTGTTGCGCGAGGTGCAAGCACCTCGCGTGCTTGTGAAAAAAAAAAGGGGGGGGTGATGGGGGAGGGGGGGGGTTGCACAAGTATTTCGACTAAAGCATTGCCCCTCTAAGTGAATCAGAAAAAAAAAATGTTCCAAGTCTCTTAATTTCCGAGATCCGCCTAAAGGGGGTGAAAAGGGGGGCGGGGGGGGGGCGACTGAAAAATGGTTTTTAATTTACCGGGCTTCCTCTATACGAATCCGTAAAAAACAAAAAATACGGGTCTCGTAGTTTCCGAGATACGATAGGGAGGGGGGAGAAGGGGTGTGAAAAGGGGAGGTTTGGCACTTTTCCCGTAGGTTTGCGAGTTACTTGCTTACGAATCTGTCAAAATATACCCACCTCCCCATCCACCATCTGGGAGAACAATTATGTCAATGAGTCAGTCAGTCAGTGAGTGAGTGAGTGAGTGGTAATTTAGCTTTATATAATATAATATAACTAGTATTTGCGTGTTGCGCGAGGTGCAAGCACCTCGCGTGCTTGTGAAAAAAAAAAAAAAAAAAAAAAGGGGGGGTGATGGGGGGTTTAGTATTTGCGTGTTGCGCGAGGTGCAAGCACCTCGCGTGCTTGTGAAAAAAAAAAAAAAAAAAGAGGGGGGGGACGATGGGGGGGGTTGCACAAGTATTTCGACTAAAGCATTGCCCCTCTAAATGAATCTGAAAAAAAAAATGTTCCAAGTCTTAGATTCCGAGATCCGCCTAAAGGCCCGAGAAGGGGGGCGGGGAGGGGGGGACTTTGAAAAATGGTTTTTACTTTACCGAGCCTCCTCTATACGAATCCGTAAAAAACAAAAAATACTGGTCTCGTAGTTTCCGAGATACGATAGGGAGGGGGGAGAAGGGGGGTGAAAAGGGGAGGTTTGGCACTTTTCCCGTAGGTTTGAGTGTTACTTGTTTACGAATCTGTCAAAATATACCCAACTCCCCATCCACCATCTGGGAGAACAATTATGTCAATGAGTGAGTCAGTCAGTCAGTCAGTGAGTGGTAATTTAGCTTTATATAATATAACTAGTATTTGGTGTTGCGCGAGGTGCAAGCACCTCGCGTGCTTGTGAAAAAAAAAAAAGGGGGGGGGGTGATGGGGGTGATGGGGGGGGTTTAGTATTTGGGTGTTGCGCGAGGTGCAAGCACCTCGCGTGCTTGTGAAAAATAAAAAAATAAAAAAGGGGTGGGGGTGATGGGGGGGGTTGCAGAAGTATTTCGACTATGCATTGCCCCTCTAAAGGAATCTGAAAAAAAAAATGTTCCAAGTCTCTTAATTTCCGAGATCCGCCTAAAGGGGGGGAGAAGGGGGGCGGGGGGGGGGGGACTTTGAAAAATGGTTTTTACTTTACCGAGCCTCCTCTATACGAATCCGTAAAAAGAAAAAAATACGGGTCTCGTAGTTTCCGAGATACGATAGGGGGGGGGGAGAAGGGGGCGGAAAAGGGGGGGTTTGGCACTTTTCCCGTAGGTTTGAGAGTTACTTGTTTACGAATCTGTCAAAATATACCCACCTCCCCATCCACCATCTGGGAGAACAATTATGTCAATGAGTCAGTGAGTGAGTGAGTGGTAATTTAGCTTTATATAGTATAACTAGTATTTGCGTGTTGCGCGAGGTGCAAGCACCTCGCGTGCTTGTGGAAAAAAAAAAAAAAAAAAAGGGGGGGGCGGTGATGGGGGGGGGGGTTGCAGAAGTATTTTGACTAAAGCAGTGCCCCTCTAAATGAATCTGAAAAAAAAATGTTCCAAGTCTCTTAGATTCCGTGATCCGCCTAAAGAGGGGGAGAAGGGGGGCGGGGGGGGGGACTTTGAAAAATGGTTTTTACTTTACCGAGCCTCCTCTATACGAATCCGTAAAAAGAAAAAAATACGGGTCTCGTAGTTTCCGAGATACGATAGGGGGGGGGGAGAAGGGGGGGAAAAGGGTAGGTTTGGCACTTTTCCCGTAGGTTTGAGAGTTACTTGTTTACGAATCTGTCAAAATATACCCACCTCCCCATCCACCATCTGGGAGAACAATTATGTCAATGAGTGAGTCAGTCAGTCAGTCAGTCAGTCAGTGGTAATTTAGCTTTATATAGTATAATAACTAGTATTTGCGTGTTGCGCGAGGTGCAAGCACCTCGCGTGCTTGTGAAAAAAAAAAAAACAAAAAAAAAGGGGGGGGTGATGGGGGGGTTTAGTATTTGCGTGTTGCGCGAGGTGCAAGCACCTCGCGTGCCTGTCAAAAAAAAAAATGGGAGGGGTGATGGGGGGGTTTAGTATTTGCGTGTTGCGCGAGGTGCAAGCACCTCGCGTGCTTGTGAAAAAAAGAAAGTGGGGGGGGGTGATGGGGGGAGATGGGGGGTTTAGTATTTGCGTGTTGCGCGAGGTGCAAGCACCTCGCGTGCTTGTGAAAAAAAAATGGGGGGTGAGATGGGAGGGGTTTAGTATTTGCGTGTTGCGCGAGGTGCAAGCACCTCGCGTGCTTGTGAAAAAAACTAAAGCATTGCCCCTCTAAATCAAGTATTTGCGTGTTGCGCGAGGTGCAAGCTTCTCGCGTGCCTGTGAAAAAAAAAAAAAAAAAAGGGGGGGGTGATGGGGGTTTAGTATTTGCGTGTTGCGCGAGGTGCAAGCACCTAGCGAGCTTGTGAAAAAAAAAAAAAAAAGAGGGGGGGTGATGGGGGGGGGGGGGTTGCACAAGTATTTCGACTAAAGCATTGCCCCTCTAAATGAATCTGAAAAAAAAAATGTTCCAAGTCTCTTAGATTCCGAGATCCGCCTAAAGGGGGGGAGAAGGGGGCGGGGGGGGGACTTTGAAAAATGGTTTTTACTTTACCGAGCCTCCACTATACGAATCCGTAAAAAACAAAAAATACGGGTCTCGTAGTTTCCGAGATACGATAGGGGGGGGGGAGAAGGGGGGGGAAAAGCGGAGGTTTGGCACTTTTCCCGTAGGTTTGAGAGTGACTTGTTTACGAATCTGTCAAAATATACCCACCTCCCCATCCACCATCTGGGAGAACAATTATGTCAATGAGTCAGTCAGTCAGTGAGTGAGTGAGTGAGTGGTAATTTAGCTTTATATAATATAACTAGTATTTGCGTGTTGCGCGAGGTGCAAGCACCTCGCGAGCTTGTGAAAAAAAAAGAAATAGGGGGGGTAATGGGAGGGATGGGGGGGGTTTAGTATTTGCGTGTTGCGCGAGGTGCAAGCACCTCGCGTGCTTGTGAAAAAAACTAAAGCAATGCCCCTCTAAATCAAGTATTTGCGTGTTGCGCGAGGTGCAAGCACCTCGCGTGCTTGTGAAAAAAAAAAAGGGGGGGGGTGATGGGGGAGGGGGGGGGTTGCACAAGTATTTCGACTAAAGCATTGCCCCTCTAAGTGAATCAGAAAAAAAAAATGTTCCAAGTCTCTTAATTTCCGAGATCCGCCTAAAGGGGGTGAAAAGGGGGGCGGGGGGGGGGGCGACTGAAAAATAGTTTTTAATTTACCGGGCTTCCTCTATACGAATCCGTAAAAAGAAAAAAATACGGGTCTCGTAGTTTCCGAGATACGATAGGGGGGGGGGGAGAAGGGAGCGGAAAAGGGGGGGCTTGGCACTTTTCCCGTAGGTTTGAGAGTTACTTGTTTACGAATCTGTCAAAATATACCCACCTCCCCATCCACCATCTGGGAGAACAATTATGTCAATGAGTCAGTGAGTGAGTGAGTGGTAATTTAGCTTTATATAGTATAACTAGTATTTGCGTGTTGCGCGAGGTGCAAGCACCTCGCGTGCTTGTGAAAAAAAGAAAGTGGGGGGGGGTGATGGGGGGAGATGGGGGGTTTAGTATTTGCGTGTTGCGCGAGGTGCAAGCACCTCGCGTGCTTGTGAAAAAAAAATGGGGGGTGAGATGGGAGGGGTTTAGTATTTGCGTGTTGCGCGAGGTGCAAGCACCTCGCGTGCTTGTGAAAAAAACTAAAGCATTGCCCCTCTAAATCAAGTATTTGCGTGTTGCGCGAGGTGCAAGCACCTCGCGTGCCTGTGAAAAAAAAAAAAAAAAAAGGGGGGGGTGATGGGGGTTTAGTATTTGCGTGTTGCGCGAGGTGCAAGCACCTAGCGAGCTTGTGAAAAAAAAAAAAAAAAGAGGGGGGGTGATGGGGGGGGGGGGTTGCACAAGTATTTCGACTAAAGCATTGCCCCTCTAAATGAATCTGAAAAAAAAAATGTTCCAAGTCTCTTAGATTCCGAGATCCGCCTAAAGGGGGGGAGAAGGGGGCGGGGGGGGGACTTTGAAAAATGGTTTTTACTTTACCGAGCCTCCACTATACGAATCCGTAAAAAACAAAAAATACGGGTCTCGTAGTTTCCGAGATACGATAGGGGGGGGGGGGAGAAGGGGGGGGAAAAGCGGAGGTTTGGCACTTTTCCCGTAGGTTTGAGAGTGACTTGTTTACGAATCTGTCAAAATATACCCACCTCCCCATCCACCATCTGGTAGAACAATTATGTCAATGAGTCAGTCAGTCAGTGAGTGAGTGAGTGAGTGGTAATTTAGCTTTATATAATATAACTAGTATTTGCGTGTTGCGCGAGGTGCAAGCACCTCGCGAGCTTGTGAAAAAAAAAAAATAGGGGGGGTAATGGGAGGGATGGGGGGGGTTTAGTATTTGCGTGTTGCGCGAGGTGCAAGCACCTCGCGTGCTTGTGAAAAAAACTAAAGCAATGCCCCTCTAAATCAAGTATTTGCGTGTTGCGCGAGGTGCAAGCACCTCGCGTGCTTGTGAAAAAAAAAAAGGGGGGGGGTGATGGGGGAGGGGGGGGTTGCACAAGTATTTCGACTAAAGCATTGCCCCTCTAAGTGAATCAGAAAAAAAAAATGTTCCAAGTCTCTTAATTTCCGAGATCCGCCTAAAGGGGGTGAAAAGGGGGGCGGGGGGGGGGGCGACTGAAAAATGGTTTTTAATTTACCGGGCTTCTTCTATACGAATCCGTAAAAAGAAAAAAATACGGGTCTCGTAGTTTCCGAGATACGATAGGGGGGGGGGGAGAAGGGAGCGGAAAAGGGGGGGCTTGGCACTTTTCCCGTAGGTTTGAGAGTTACTTGTTTACGAATCTGTCAAAATATACCCACCTCCCCATCCACCATCTGGGAGAACAATTATGTCAATGAGTCAGTGAGTGAGTGAGTGGTAATTTAGCTTTATATAGTATAACTAGTATTTGCGTGTTGCGCGAGGTGCAAGCACCTCGCGTGCTTGTGAAAAAAAAAAAAAAAAAGGGGGGTGGCGGTGATGGGGGGGGGGGGTTGCAGAAGTATTTTGACTAAAGCAGTGCCCCTCTAAATGAATCTGAAAAAAAAAATGTTCCAAGTCTCTTAGATTCCGAGATCCGCCTAAAGAGGGGGAGAAGGGGGGCGGGGGGGGGACTTTGAAAAATGGTTTTTACTTTACCGAGCCTCCTCTATACGAATCCGTAAAAAGAAAAAAATACGGGTCTCGTAGTTTCCGAGATACGATAGGGGGGGGGGGAGAAGGGGGGGAAAAGGGGAGGTTTGGCACTTTTCCCGTAGGTTTGAGAGTTACTTGTTTACGAATCTGTCAAAATATACCCACCTCCCCATCCACCATCTGGGAGAACAATTATGTCAATGAGTGAGTCAGTCAGTCAGTCAGTCAGTCAGTGGTAATTTAGCTTTATATAGTATAACTAGTATTTGCGTGTTGCGCGAGGTGCAAGCACCTCGCGTGCTTGTGAAAAAAACTAAAGCATTGCCCCTCTAAATCAAGTATTTGCGTGTTGCGCGAGGTGCAAGCACCTCGCGTGCTTGTGAAAAAAAAAAGTATTTGGGTGTTGCGCGAGGTGCAAGCACCTCGCGTGCTTGTGAAAAAAAGAAGTATTTGCGTGTTGCGCGAGGTGCAAGCACCTCGCGAGCTTGTGAAATAAAAAAAAAATAAAAAAAGAGGGGGGGGTGATGGGGGGGGGGGGGTAGCACAAGTATTTCGACTAAAGCATTGCTCCTCTAAATGAATCTGAAAAAAAAAATGTTCCAAGTCTCTTAGATTCCGAGATCCGCCTAAAGGGGGGGAGAAGGGGGGCGGTGGGCGGGACTTTGAAAAATGGTTTTTACTTTACCGAGCCTCCTCTATACGAATCCGTAAAAAACAAAAAATACGGGTCTCGTAGTTTCCGAGATACGATAGGGAGGGGAGAGAAGGGGGGTGAAAAGGGGGGGTTTGGCACTTTTCCCGTAGGTTTGAGAGTAACTTGTTTACGAATCTGTCAAAATATACCCACCTCCCCATCCACCATCTGGGAGAACAATTATGTCAATGAGTGAGTCAGTGAGTGGTAATTTAGCTTTATATAGTATAACTAGTATTTGCGTGTTGCGCGAGGTGCAAGCACCTCGCGTGCTTGTGAAAAAAACTAAAGCATTGCCCCTCTAAATCAAGTATTTGCGTGTTGCGCGAGGTGCAAGCACCTCGCGTGCTTGTGAAAAAAAAAAAGTGGGAGGGAGGGTGATGGGGGGAGATGGGGTGGTTTAGTATTTGCGTGTTGCGCGAGGTGCAAGCACCTCGCGTGTTTGTGAAAAAAAAAAAAAGGGGGGAGATGGGGGGTTTTAGTATTTGCGTGTTGCGCGAGGTGCAAGCACCTCGCGTGCTTGTGAAAAAAACTAAAGAATTGCCCCTCTAAATCAAGTATTTGCGTGTTGCGCGAGGTGCAAGCACCTCGCGTGCTTGTGAAAAAAACTAAAGCATTGCCCCTCTAAATCAAGTATTTGCGTGTTGCGCGAGATGCAAGCACCTCGCGTGCTTGTGAAAAAAAAAAAGTGGGAGGGGGGGTGATGGGGTGGTTTAGTATTTGCGTGTTGCGCGAGGTGCAAGCACCTCGCGTGCTTGTGAAAAAGAAAAAATGGGGGGGGTGATGGGGGGAGATGGGGGGGGCTTAGTATTTGCGTGTTGCGCGAGGTGCAAGCACCTCGCGTGCTTGTGAAAAAAAAGAGGGGGGGGTGATGGGGGGGGGGGGGTTGCACAAGTATTTCGACTAAAGCATTGCCCCTCTAAATGAATCTGAAAAAAAAAATGTTCCAAGTCTCTTAGATTCCGAGATCCGCCTAAAGGGGGGAGAAGGGGGGCGGGGGGGGGGACTTTGAAAAATGGTTTTTACTTTACCGAGCCTCCTCTATACGAATCCGTAAAAAGAAAAAAATACGGGTCTCGTAGTTTCCGAGATACGATAGGGGGGGGGAGAAGGGGGGGGAAAAGGGGAGGTTTGGCACTTTTCCCGTAGGTTTGAGAGTTACTTGTTTACGAATCTGTCAAAATATACCCACCTCCCCATCCACCATCTGGGAGAACAATTCTGTCAATGAGTGAGTCAGTCAGTCAGTGAGTGGTAATCTAGCTTTATATAGTATAACTAGTATTTGCGTGTTGCGCGAGGTGCAAGCACCTCGCGTGCTTGTGAAAAAAAAAAGGGGGGGGTGATGGGGGGGTTTAGTATTTGCGTGTTGCGCGAGGTGCAAGCACCTCGCGTGCTTGTGAAAAAAAAAATGGGGGGGGGTGATGGGGGGAGATGGGGGGGTTTAGTATTTGCGTGTTGCGCGAGGTGCAAGCACCTCGCGTGCTTGTGAAAAAAAAAAAAGTGGGGGGGGGTGATGGGGGGTTTAGTATTTGCGTGTTGCGCGAGGTGCAAGCACCTCGCGTGCTTGTGAAAAAAAAATGGGGGGGTTTAGTATTTGCGTGTTGCGCGAGGTGCAAGCACCTCGCGTGCTTGTGAAAAAAACTAAAGCATTGCCCCTCTAAATCAAGTATTTGCGTGTAGCGCGAGGTGCAAGCACCTCGCGTGCTTGTGAAAAAAGAAATTGGTATTTGCGTGTTGCGCGAGGTGCAAGCACCTCGCGAGCTTGTGAAAAAAAAAAAAAAAGAGGGAGGGGGGTGATGGGGGGGGGGTTGCACAAGTATTTCGACTAAAGCATTGCCCCTCTAAATGAATCTGAAAAAAAAATGTTCCAAGTCTCTTAGATTCCGAGATCCGCCTAAAGGGGGGGAGAAGGGGGGCGGGGGGGGGGACTTTGAAAAATGGTTTTTACTTTACCGAGCCTCCTCTATACGAATCCGTAAAAAAACAAAAAATACGGGTCTCGTAGTTTCCGAGATACGATAGGGAGGGGGGAGAAGGGGGGTGAAAAGGGGAGGTTTGGCACTTTTCCCGTAGGTTTGAGAGTTACTTGTTTACGAATCTGTCAAAATATACCCACCTCCCCATCCACCATCTGGGAGAACAATTATGTCAATGAGTGAGTCAGTGAGTGGTAATCTAGCTTTATATAATATAATAATTATATAGTATAATAACTAGTATTTGCGTGTTGCGCGAGGTGCAAGCACCTCGCGTGCTTGTGAAAAAAAAAAAACAAAAAAAAAAGGGGGGGGTGATGGGGGGGTTTAGTATTTGCGTGTTGCGCGAGGTGCAAGCACCTCGCGTGCCTGTCAAAAAAAAAAATGGGAGGGGTGATGGGGGGGTTTAGTATTTGCGTGTTGCGCGAGGTGCAAGCACCTCGCGTGCTTGTGAAAAAAAGAAAGTGGGGGGGGGTGATGGGGGGAGATGGGGGGTTTAGTATTTGCGTGTTGCGCGAGGTGCAAGCACCTCGCGTGCTTGTGAAAAAAAAATGGGGGGTGAGATGGGAGGGGTTTAGTATTTGCGTGTTGCGCGAGGTGCAAGCACCTCGCGTGCTTGTGAAAAAAACTAAAGCATTGCCCCTCTAAATCAAGTATTTGCGTGTTGCGCGAGGTGCAAGCACCTCGCGTGCCTGTGAAAAAAAAAAAAAAAAGGGGGGGGTGATGGGGGTTTAGTATTTGCGTGTTGCGCGAGGTGCAAGCACCTAACGAGCTTGTGAAAAAAAAAAAAAAGAGGGGGGGGTGATGGGGGGGGGGGGGTTGCACAAGTATTTCGACTAAAGCATTGCCCCTCTAAATGAATCTGAAAAAAAAAATGTTCCAAGTCTCTTAGATTCCGAGATCCGCCTAAAGGGGGGGAGAAGGGGGCGGGGGGGGGACTTTGAAAAATGGTTTTTACTTTACCGAGCCTCCACTATACGAATCCGTAAAAAACAAAAAATACGGGTCTCGTAGTTTCCGAGATACGATAGGGGGGGGGGGGAGAAGGGGGGGGAAAAGCGGAGGTTTGGCACTTTTCCCGTAGGTTTGAGAGTGACTTGTTTACGAATCTGTCAAAATATACCCACCTCCCCATCCACCATCTGGGAGAACAATTATGTCAATGAGTGAGTGAGTCAGTCAGTGGTAATCTAGCTTTATATAGTATAACTAGTATTTGCGTGTTGCGCGAGGTGCAAGCACCTCGCGTGCTTGTGAAAAAAAACTAAAGCATTGCCCCTCTAAATCAAGTATTTGCGTGTTGCGCGAGGTGCAAGCACCTCGCGTGCTTGTGAAACAAAAAGAAGTGGGGGAAGCGGGGGTGATGGGGGGGGGGTTTAGTATTTGCGTGTTGCGCGAGGTGCAAGCACCTCGCGTGCTTATGAAAAAAAAAATGGGGGGGTGATGGGGGGAGATGGGGGGGGTTCAGTAGTTGCGTGTTGCGCGAGGTGCAAGCACCTCGCCTGCTTGTGAAAAAATAAAAAGGGGGGCCCGGTGATGGGGGGGGTTTAGTATTTGCGTGTTGCGCGAGGTGCAAGCAACTCGTGTGCTTGTGAAAAAAAACATGGAGGGGGTGATGGAGGGGATTTAGTATTTGCGTGTTGCGCGAGGTGCAAGCACCTCGCGTGCTTGTGAAAAAAAAAAAAAAAAAGGGGGAGTTTAGTATTTGCGTGTTGCGCGAGGTGCAAGCACCTCGCGTGCTTGTGAAAAAAAAAAAAAAAGGGTGGGGGGGCGGGGAAATGGGGGGGGGGGTTGCACAATTATTTCGACTAAAGCATTGCCCCTCTAAATGAATCTGAAAAAAAAAATGTTCCAAGTCTCTTAGATTCCGAGATCCGCCTAAAGGGAAGGAGAAGGGGGGCGGGGGGGGGACTTTGAAAAATGGTTTTTACTTTACCGAGCCTCCTCTATCCGAATCCGTAAAAAGAAAAAAATACGGGTCTCGTAGTTTCCGAGATACGATAGGGGGGGGGGGGAGAAGGGGGGGGGAAAGGGGAGGTTTGGCACTTTTCCCGTAGGTGTGAGAGTTACTTGTTTACGAATCTGTCAAAATATACCCACCTCCCCATCCACCATCTGGGAGAACAATTATGTCAATGAGTGAGTGAGTCAGTCAGTCAGTGAGTGGTAATTTAGCTTTATATAATATAACTAGTATTTGCGTGTTGCGCGAGGTGCAAGCACCTCGCGTGCTTGTGAAAAAAACTAAAGCATGGCCCCTCTAAATCAAGTATTTGCGTGTTGCGCGAGGTGCAAGCACCACGCGTGCTTGTGAAAAAAAAAAAAGTGGGGGGGGCGAGGGTGATGGGGGTGGGGTTTAGTATTTGCGCGTTGCGCGAGGTGCAAGCACCTAGCGTGCTTGTGAAAAAAACTAAAGCATTGCCCCTCTAAATCAAGTATTTGCGTGTTGCGCGAGGTGCAAGCACCTCGCGTGCTTGTGAAAAAAACTAAAGCATTGCCCCTCTAAATCAAGTATTTGCGTGTTGCGCGAGGTGCAAGCACCTCGCGTGCTTCTGAAAAAAAAAAAAAAAGAGGGGGGGTGATGGGGGGGGGGTTGCACAAGTATTTCGACTAAAGCATTGCCCCTCTAAATGAATCTGAAAAAAAAAAATGTTCCAAGTCTCTTAGATTCCGAGATCCGCCTAAAGGGGGGGAGAAGGGGGGCGGGGGGGACTTTGAAAAATGGTTTTTACTTTACCGAGCCTCCTCTATACGAATCCGTAAAAAGAAAAAAATACGGGTCTCGTAGTTTCCGAGATACGATAGGGGGGGGGGAGAAGGGGGCGGAAAAGGGGGGGTTTGGCACTTTTCCCGTAGGTTTGAGAGTTACTTGTTTACGAATCTGTCAAAATATACCCACCTCCCCATCCACCATCTGGGAGAACAATTATGTCAATGAGTGAGTCAGTCAGTCAGTCAGTCAGTGAGTGGTAATTTAGCTTTATATAATATAACTAGTATTTGCGTGTTGCGCGAGGTGCAAGCACCTCGCGTGCTTGTGAAAAAAACTAAAGCATGGCCCCTCTAAATCAAGTATTTGCGTGTTGCGCGAGGTGCAAGCACCACGCGTGCTTGTGAAAAAAAAAAAAAGTGGGGGGGGCGAGGGTGATGGGGGTGGGGTTTAGTATTTGCGCGTTGCGCGAGGTGCAAGCACCTAGCGTGCTTGTGAAAAAAACTAAAGCATTGCCCCTCTAAATCAAGTATTTGCGTGTTGCGCGAGGTGCAAGCACCTCGCGTGCTTGTGAAAAAAACTAAAGCATTGCCCCTCTAAATCAAGTATTTGCGTGTTGCGCGAGGTGCAAGCACCTCGCGTGCTTGTGAAACAAAAAAAAAAAAAAGGGGGGGCGGGTGATGGGGGGGGGGGTTGCACAAGTATTTCGACTAAAGCATTGCCCCTCTAAATGAATCTGAAAAAAAAAATGTTCCAAGTCTCTTAGATTCCGAGATCCGCCTAAAGGGGGGGAGAAGGGGGGCGGGGGGGGGGACTTTGAAAAATGGTTGTTACTTTACCGAGCCTCCTCTATACGAATACGTAAAAAGAAAAAAATACGGGTCTCGTAGTTTCCGAGATACGATAGGGGGGGGGAGAAGGGGGGGGAAAAGGGGGGGTTTGGCACTTTTCCCGTAGGTTTGAGAGTTACTTGTTTACGAATCTGTCAAAATATACCCACCTCCCCATCCACCATCTGGGAGAACAATTATGTCAGTGAGTGAGTCAGTGAGTGGTAATCTAGCTTTATATAATATAACTAGTATTTGCGTGTTGCCAGAGGTGCAAGCACCTCGCGTGCTTGTGAAAAAAAAAAATTGGTGCGGGGTGATGCGGGGGTTTAGTATTTGCGTGTTGCGCGAGGTGCAAGCACCTCGCGTGCTTGTGAAAAAAACTAAAGCATTGCCCCTCTAAATCAAGTATTTGCGTGTTGCGCGAGGTGCAAGCACCTCGCGTGTTCGTGAAAAAAAAAAAAATGGGGGAGGGGTGATGGGGGGAGATGGGGGGGGTTTAGTATTTGCGTGTTGCGCGAGGTGCAAGCACCTCGCGTGCTTGTGAAAAAAACTAAAGCATTGCCCCTCTAAATCAAGTATTTGCGTGTTGCGCGAGGTGCAAGCACCTCGCGAGCTTGTGAAAAAAAAAAAAAAAAAAAAAGAGGGGGGGGGTGATGGGGGGGGGGGGTTGCACAAGTATTTCGACTAAAGCATTGCCCCTCTAAATGAATCTGAAAAAAAAAATGTTCCAAGTCTCTTAGATTCCGAGATCCGCCTAAAGGGGGGGAGAAGGGGGCGGTGCTTGTGAAAAAAGAAATTGGTATTGGCGTGTTGCGCGAGGTGCAAGCACCTCGCGAGCTTGTGAAAAAAAAAAAAAAAAAAGAGGGGGGGGTGATGGGGGGGGGGTTGCACAAGTATTTCGACTAAAGCATTGCCCCTCTAAATGAATCTGAAAAAAAAAATGTTCCAAGTCTCTTAGATTCCGAGATCCGCCTAAAGGGGGGGAGAAGGGGGCGGGGGGGGACTTTGAAAAATGGTTTTTACTTTACCGAGCCTCCTCTATACGAATCCGTAAAAAAAAAAAATACGGGTCTCGTAGTTTCCGAGATACGATAGGGAGGGGGGAGAAGGGGGGGGGAAAGGGGAGGTTTGGCACTTTTCCCGTAGGTTTCAGAGTTACTTGTTTACGAATCTGTCAAAATATACCCACCTCCCCATCCACCATCTGGGAGAACAATTATGTCAGTGAGTCAGTGAGTGGTAATTTAGCTTTATATAGTATAATAACTAGTATTTGCGTGTTGCGCGAGGTGCAAGCACCTCGCGTGCTTGTGAAAGAAAAAAAAGGGAGGGGGGGGTGATGGGGGAGATGAGGGGGGTTTAGTATTTGCGTGTTGCGCGAGGTGCAAGCACCTCGCGTGCTAGTGAAAAAAAAAAAAAAGGGGGGGGTGATGGGGGGGGGGGGGTTGCAGAAGTATTTCGACTAAAGCATTGCCCCTCTAAATGAATCTGAAAAAAAAATGTTCCAAGTCTCTTAGATTCCGAGATCCGCCTAAGGGGGGGAGAAGGGGGGCGGGGGGGGGACTTTGAGAAATGGTTTTTACTTTACCGGGCCTCCTCTATACGAATCCGTAAAAAGAAAAAAATACGGGTCTCGTAGTTTCCGAGATACGATAGGGGGGGGGAAAAGGGGAGGTTTGGCACTTTTCCCGTAGGTTTGAGAGTTACTTGTTTACGAATCTGTCAAAATATTCCCACCTCCCCATCCACCATCTGGGAGAACAATTATGTCAATGAGTGAGTCAGTCAGTCAGTCAGTGAGTGGTAATCTAGCTTTATATAGTATAACTAGTATTTGCGTGTTGCGCGAGGTGCAAGCACCTCGCGTGCTTGTGAAAAAAAAAAGGGGGGGTGGTGGTGATGGGGGGAGATGGGCGGGTTTAGTATTTGCGTGTTGCGCGAGGTGCAAGCACCTCGCGTGCTTGTGAAAAAAACTAAAGCATTGCCCCTCTAAATCAAGTATTTGCGTGTTGCGCGAGGTGCAAGCACCTCGCGTGCTTGTGAAAAAAAAAAAAAATTGGGGGAGGAGGTGGTTAGGGGGGGGGCTGCACAATTTTTTGGACTAAAGCATTGCCCCTCTAAATGAATCTGAAAAAAAAAATGTTCCAAGTCTCTTAATTTCCGATTTCCGCCTAAAGGGGGTGAAAAGGGGGGCGGGGGGGGGGACTTTGAAAAATGGTTTTTACTTTACCGAGCCTCCTCTACACGAATCCGTAAAAAAAATAAAATACGGGTCTCGTAGTTTCCGAGATACGATAGGGAGGGGGGAGAAGGGGGGGGAAAAGGGGAGGTTTGGCACTTTTCCCGTAGGTTTCAGTGTTACTTGTTTACGAATCTGTCAAAATATACCCACCTCCCCATCCACCATCTGGGAGAACAATTATGTCAATGAGTGAGTGGTAATCTAGCTTTATATAGTATAACTAGTATTTGCGTGTTGCGCGAGGTGCAAGCACCTCGCGTGCTTGTGAAAAATGAAAAAAAGGGAGGGGGAGATGGGGGGGTTTAGTATTTGCGTGTTGCGCGAGGTGCAAGCACCTCGCGTGCTTGTGAAAAAAAAAAAGTATTTGCGTGTTGCGCGAGGAGCAAGCACCTCGCGTGCTTTTGAAAAAAAAAAAAAAAAAAAGGGGGGTGATGGGGGGGTTTAGTATTTGCGTGTTGCGCGAGGTGCAAGCACCTCGCGTGCTTGAGAAAAAAAAAAAAAAAGGAGGGGGGGTGATGGGGGGGGGGTTGCAGAGGTATTTTAACTAAAGCATTGCCCCTCTAAATGAATCTGAAAAAAAAAATGTTCCAAGTCTCTTAGATTCCGAGATCTGCCTAAAGGGGGGCGGGGGGGGGGGACTTTGAAAAATGGTTTTTACTTTACCGAGCCTCCTCTATACGAATCCGTAAAAAGAAAAAAATACGGGTCTCGTAGTTTCCGAGATACGATATGGGGGGAGGCGAGAAGGGGGGGGAAAAGGGGAGGTTTGGCACTTTTCCCGTAGGTTTGAGAGTTACTTGTTTACGAATCTGTCAAAATATACCCACCTCCCCATCCACCATCTGGGCGAACAATTATGTCAATGAGTGAGTCAGTCAGTCAGTCAGTGGTAATTTAGCTTTATATAGTATAATAACTAGTATTTGCGTGTTGCGCGAGGTGCAAGCACCTCGTTTGCTTGTGAAAAAAACTAAAGCATTGCCCCTCTAAATCAAGTATTTGCGTGTTGCGCGAGGTGCAAGCACCTCGCGTGCTTGTGAAAAAAAAAAGGGGGGGGGGTGATGGGGGAGATGGGGGGTTTAGTATTTGCGTGGTGCGCGAGGAGCAAGCACCTCGCGTGCTTGTGAAAAAAAAAAAAAAAAAAAAGGGGGGGGGGATTTGGGGGGGGGGGTGCACAATTATTTCGACTAAAGCATTGCCCCTCTAAATGAATCTGAAAAAAAAAATGTTCCAAGTCTCTTAGATTCCGAGATCCGCCTAAAGGGGGGGAGAAGGGGGGCGGGGGGGGGACTTTGAAAAATGGTTTTTACTTTACCGAGCCTCCTCTATACGAATCCGTAAAAAGAAAAAAATACGGGTCTCGTAGTTTCCGAGATACGATAGGGGGGGGGGGGAAAGGGGGGGTTTGGCACTTTTCCCGTAGGTTTGAGAGTTACTTGTTTACGAATCTGTCAAAATATACCCACCTCCCCATCCACCATCTGGGAGAACAATTATGTCAGTGAGTGAGTGGTAATTTAGCTTTATATAATATAATAATATAATATGTATATTTATTTCACATATAAAAAAAAAACCTTACAAATTTCTTAAAACTAGCTTATTTACAATTTTTAGAACTACGCCAAATAACTTTGTTTTTCATAGTATTTGTATGAATTACAAAGTTATATTTGCGGTTTTAGAAAATATAGTGTATCTCAAAAACTGCTGACTCGATCTCGTACAAACCAATTTTGGTTGAAAGTTTATATTAAGATCTACACCATATGGTTGTTTTTAGATTTTTCACTTCATCAGTATAGAAGTTAGAGGGGGGGGGCACACATTTTACCACTTTGGAAGCGTATATCTTTTAAACGATTAACTTTATGAAAAAGTCATTTTTGAAACCTTAATGTCAATTTTAAAGACCTGTTTACAGATACCACACACGTGTAGGTTTCTTGAAAAAAAATATTTTCGGTTTCAGTTCCATGTATGGGAAGCTCCCTTTATTTTAAATATTTTTAAATTTTCTCTTAAAATCGGAAAGCGGTTTACAGAATACATCTACTTACCAAGTTTTACATGTATAGTCCTAATAGTTTCGGAATAAAATGGCTGTGACATAGGTACGGACGGACAGACAGACAGACAGACGGACAGACATGTCGAAACTATAAGGGTTCCGTTTTTTGCCATTCGGCTACGGAACCCTAAAAAAGTTCACTATATGAAAATAAAACCTAAATCCAAAAGATATTTTTAAATAAGTCTACGAATCATACTAATCATGACTACCAAAATAAGATGACATCATAAAATAAATAAGTAGTTATTCTTAATCGCAGAGGTGTTCTTGAATTAATTAGAAGCACTTATCTACTAGCCAAGCGTATAGTTTTTTTCGGAACAATTAATATGGAAGTACTTTTAGTTAATTGTTAATTTGTAAAATAACGTATGTTTGTCTGTCCGTCCGTATGCCACCTTGCCTTTTTATTCAGAAACTTTTAGTACTACACAGTTGAAATTTTTTACGTGGATGTGTTCTGTGAACCAGGTTCCTACAACCACTTTTTTAAGTTAATTAGACTCTTTCAAATGTGACATGGGTACGATTGACACATAAATTATGCATAGGTAAATTACCGAAAAAATGTGGTTATTTTCTTCACCAACTAAATGCTTAATTAAAACTAAAATAATTATCACACATAAACATTAGGGTACATTCACGAAAATCTCATTATAAAAGCAGCAATTGACTAACATACTCGACTTTTATTTCAACCCCCTATTGTGAGGGGTGTCCTAGGTTCCCTAGGGAAAGGGTCACAACAATGGAAAACAACCCCTTTTGAGCGAATAATGGTACCTACCTTTGTTCATCGCGAGAGGGCAATAAATCGATGGGGTTTGTGATAAAATAGAGATATTTGATTTTCAAGGCTACGCACTGAATATTCTAATCAAATATCTCTATTTACCCGACCTTTTTACCCGACTGCAAAGGAAGGGTTATGTTTTTCGCGCGTATCTTGTATGTATGTATATAATTATGTATGTACGTAATATTCTGTATTACCTCATATCCCCAGAACCGCAGAATGGACGCAAGACGCGAAACGCGAAACGTGAAACGCAAAGCACAAAACGCCAGATGCAAGAGACGCAAGACGCAAGAGACGCAGGACGCGAGCCGCGAAACCCGAAACGCAAAACGCAAAACGCAGAGCGCAAAACGCAAGATGCAAGACGCAAGACGCAAGACACGAAACGCGAAACGCAACGCGCAAAACGCAAAACGCAAGATGCAAGACGCAAGACGCAAGACGCAAGACGCAAGACGCTAAACGCGAAACGCAAAACGCAAAATGCATAGCGCAAAACGCAAAACGCAAGACGCAAGAAACGCAAGACGCAAGAGACGCAAAAGACGCAAGACGCAAGATGCAAGACGCGAAACGCAAAACGCGAAACGCGAAATGCGAAATGCGAAACGCGACATGCGTTTTAACGCAATACGCAAGAGACGCAAGACGCAAGGGACGCAAGACGCAAGGGACGCGTGTCGCAAGACGCAAGACGCAAGAGACACAAGACACAAGACGCAAGACTCAAGGGACGCAAGACGCAAAGGACGCGAGATTCAAGACGCAAGAAAGGCAAGACGCAAGAGCCGCAAAAGACGCAAGACGCAAGAGACGCGTGACGCAATACGCAAGACGCAAGAGACACAAGACACAAGACGCAAGACTCAAGACGCAAAACGCAAGAGACGCAAGACGCAGGAGACGCAAGACGCAAAACACAAACAGCAAGACGCAAAACGCGAAAGGCGCATGAGACGCAAGACGCGAAACGCGAATCTCAAAATGCAAAGCGCTAAACGCAAAACACTAAACGCAAGACGCAATACGCAAAACGCAAGACGCAAGACGCAAAACGCAAGACGCAAGAGACGCAAGACGCCAGGGACGCAAGACGCAAAGGACGCAAGACGCAAGAGACGCAAGACGCAGGAGACGCAAGACGCAAAACACAAATCGCAAGACGCAAAACGCGAAAGACGCGTCTTGCGTTTTGCGTTTTGCCTTTCGCGTTTCGCGTCTTGCGTCTTGCGTTTTGCGTCTTGCGTCTTGCGTTTTGCGTTTTGCGTCTCGCGTTTTGCGTTTTGCGTCTTGCGTCTCGCGTCTTGCGTCTCGCGTCTTGCGTTTTGCGTTTTGCGTCTTGCGTTTTGCGTTCCGCGTTTCGCGTCTTGCGTCTTGCGTCTTGCGTTTTGCGTTTTGCTATTTGCGTCTCGCGTTTTGCGTTTTGCGTCTTGCGTCTCGCGTCTTGCGTCTCGCGTCTTGCGTTTTGCGTTTTGCGTCTTGCGATTTGCGTTTTTGCTTTTCGCGTTTTGCGTTTTGCGTCTTGTCTTGCGGGGTCAGGCGGGGCAAGCGCGCCGACGGGGTAAGGGCACCTACCATAAAAATATCGAAAACTACAGATATAATACACTGCCGCCATAAGGAAACTTTTTGCGTCTTTACGCATCTAACATTTTTTTCGAAATTGAGTTATCTATATATATAGATTTTTTTTCTGATTAAGAATATTCTTAATCAGAAAAAAAATGGCATCTGCCAGTATTTTTATATTTCGCATAAATTAAGCAGAACCCTATAAATCTCACTGTTAAATAAGACGTATCTACCATATTAATTAAATATTACTAAATAGAAAAGACATTTCTGACGTACACTAAGTTGAAAAGACGCATTTCAGTAGAAACGTCTTAATTTTTTACAAAATATTTAATTCTTCATACAATTAAAAGACACTTCTGCATAGTCATAAGAAGAAAAGACTGTTCTGCGTAGATGTGACTTTTTAACGTAGTATTACGAAAAATAAGCAGGCGCAAGTGGCAATTGTGCCCTTTCTACTTAGTATTGCTAGTTATATGGGGTGAAGTGGGGCTCGCGGTTAGAATACCGCCCTTCAGTTGCGTCCAGGCAGTCAGAGAAACGCGCGCGGCCCTTCGTGCTTTAATAAATAAATAATCTTTTATTTCAGACGTTAGATCCATTTGGGTTATTATACAAACAAATCTTAGAAGCTACCAGAAACATAAAATAAAATACTTAACAACTACACCACATCGGCATGTAGGTGTACCCAATGTCCCAAAAAAGGGCTGTCTTATCTGTCTGCTACCGAATTTAGAATGCTGTTGGGGCTGACATGTACCCTGCGCATGATGGAAGTGCATCGTTGACGCATGATAGCATAAAAATCGTCTATTCCCGCGTTGGCGAACATGCCCGAGGCACTGCAGTAGCGCGGCAACCCCATCAACACCTTGAACGTATTATTATACTGTACCCGCAGGAAATTGTATGCCTCCTGAGTGTAGATAACTCACAGACTGCATATGTAGAAAGAATGGCAATACACTGTAAACAGCGTAGTCCTAACGAACAGACAACGCCCTACGCTCACACTCAATGTCCAGACCGACTTTTAGGTCTTCAGAAACCCAGTGGCCCGGATACATGAAAGCAGTGACTTGCTTTGATTGCAGCAGTGAATTGTTTTAACTGAGGCACAATCGGATAGAACTTGTGCCTGCCTTACAAGACTAGTAGCTCACTCACTCTTTTTCGCGTTGTATCGAAGCCCATGGATCTCCGCGTGCCTTTCACACATCGAAAGCACACTTCTCATCGCATTGATCGAAAGGCTCAGCAGCACCATATCATCAGCATAACTAATATTTTTAACGCTGGTTCCGTCCACGTGACAACCCTGATAAGTGCTACAGAGCTCAACGATCAATCGGTTCATGTCAAGCCACCTTGGCTCACTCCGCAATTCAGCCTGTATTCATCCGACAACGATCCTGCCCATCTGACACAATTTTTACCATTTTTTGATTACCATTGATTGTTTTACCAGAACCGAAGTATTGATATGACTTCCTTATCCACGGACGTATCATTCATAAGCTTCTGCCACAGCAAATCATACGACACTAGATCAAACGCCTTGGAAAGGTCTAGAAAACACGCGTTAACAGGCGTTTTTCTAGACGTGTAGTACTGGACAGTCTGCTTAAGCGACAGTATGGCAGTTTCTGTAGATAGACCAGGTTTTTACCCAAACTGTGCATCATGCAATTCGATACGAGTCGCCATATATCTATCAAGAAAATTATCTAGTACCTTGGCCAAGACTGATCTGATGCTTCCCCGGTCTTATCTTTCACAACGGGTACAACTATCGTTTTCATTAAGTTGGTGGGCAGATGAGAGTGATTAAAAGAGAGTGAGTAAAACATCGCCAGCACTCTTGGCAGAGGTAGTCATACCCTGGAGATTTGCCCCTTACCATGCTTTTTATTACAGTAGCGACACTTTTCGCTGAGAATCTCAAATTTAATTCCATCACAAAATCCTCAGTATCCAATATCTGCGATGTTGGATTATAAGTAGAATCAATTTTAAAATGTTTTACAAACAAGTTAGCTACGGGAGCAGATTCATGTTGCCCGGCTACACTCACAGGGATGCCCGGTCCTGGATTCAATTTATCTGTATTAAATCTTTAGATTTGTGATGCTCGGCTAAGATGTCCATTTTCATTTTATTTTGGTTATTCTGGCACCATCTTAGTTTTGATTTAAATGTCTTCCTCTTCACACAAACAAACAAACAACAAACAAATAATATCATACGGATCCCTAACATTTTTGAAAATATTCTATCGCATATGTTCATCAGGGATAATGAAAAATTGTAATGGAAAAAGAATTTTTGAAATTGGTCCAGTAGTTTCGGAGCCAATTCAATGCAAACAATCAAATTTTTCCTTTTGCTTTTCTTTCCTCTTTATAATACAAATATGCATACAAAGCTCTGATTACTGTGTTAACGTTCAAACTTGTTTCATGAAAAAAATTCATGAAATATTATAAGGCGTAGTGTTAGTTTGATCTCACTCAAGTTAATGTCGAAAATTTATTCATTTTAAGAGATTCCTTACAAAGCTGTGATAATTATTAATAATGTTATTAATGTGTACTATAATTAATACAAATTTAGGTAGTTTTATTTATACTTAAACATTAATTTTTTAAGAGTTTAAAACTTAATGTTGGGAAAGGTGTGTAATTGTTATTTTTTATAAAGAATATAAGTCAGTTTCTCATACTTTGTGTTTCATTTAACACAAGATAATTATCGTGTTAAAATGTACTTCAGTTTATAACATAAGATGTTTTGTTAGGGATCCCACAAGGGGCAGGTAGTTTTTAAGTTAAATGAGTATGAGTATTACTAAGTTGAAAAGCAGCAAATGGCTATTAGCGTCTTTTTTATCAACCGACGACAAAAAGAGGAGGTTATCAATTCGACGCATATATATTTTTTTTTTTTTTTATGTGTTTATTATTATCCTATATTTATTACTAATTTTTTTAACAAAGTTTTGTTGATGCTGAGTTCGGTAGTTTAAATTACTTATAAATAATTTAAAATGTGCAAGCGAAATCAACAGAAATAATGGACTAGGTATGTTTATATGTTAAAATCTCGTTTTTCTTGGTAATATATTCTCAAGAACAACAAAGCGTCTCAAGCATTGTCGGATATAATAATTTGTCCGATTTCGATATTGGGTCACCCAGTATCGGAATTGTAATATCGGAACTTTCGTTCCGAGATTCCGATATTGCGATATTCCGAGATTCCGATATTCATGCCCTAGTCCCGAAGCTGCCTTTTAGTGAATTATTAGTAACTTTTTTTTTTGTTGAAAAGCATTAAGTCACCAAATTCACTGTACATAATTCTTTAAAAGGCCGTTTATTCATTGAGCTGCCTTTTTAAAAAGTATTAAAAATAAAAATCCTCTTTGAAAAACTTCTAACAAAGACGTTAGAGTCCAATAACTGCCTTTTAATATAGTTTTGCAGCAAACTACTTTCTTAAAAATCTTTTTTAGTATAGCATCTAAGGAAATCATTAAAAAGCAGCCAAAAATTCTCAACTGCAGGTTGCTGTTTTTTAAACAATTATCTTACTTACTTATGTAATTCTTTTAACTGAGCTTGGATAAGCAGCAGTCAAGGGTAATTGAGTTTTAAATTAGAGGAAAAAAGAATAGTAAAATCAAAATTGTATTAATTGGCAGGATACAAAAATCAGTACAAAACTTAAAACTATCGTTACGACTCATACATTAGTCACCATATGACGTCACGTACACACACGTTACAAGAATATGCACTATATAGAGAATAATTGTATCTTTCACTTAAAGTAATTTGTATACTTACGTGCATAAATAAGTGAAGATATGTCTATTAAATAGAAACAATTATAACTTCAGTCGAACTTTACGTTGTGTAAAGGCTTTGTAACTCCAATTATGGGCGATCACAAACTGATTAATTTTATTAGATCGCTATTGTACCTCTACATACTTACAATATTACTTATTAGGAACTTTATTCATTCTTAAGATAACTAATAGGCACTTAAACAAGAGATCAACAGTTTCAGTAGATACGGATAGTAATACATATAAAATAATAAACTATATGGCACATTGAAAACAACTTTAGTCACGTCAAACGTGTTTAAATTATTATTGTCACAATTAATTATAAAATATAGTTATGAATTAAGATAACGTAACATAGGTTTTTTTAAGTCTCATAACAGTCTTCGGTTTTATTCCTATAATCAAATTTTAATGCTTAACAGTCTTGTAATCCTATTCGTAGCATAAACATTAATTTACACCATAGCTAAAAATAAAAGGCTAAAAAATGGATAATGTAAAATATAAAGTAGGTATCAAAAATTTTTGCACGCGTCTCTTAGAAACATTATCAC
This sequence comes from Tholera decimalis, assembly GCA_943138885.2. Classification (NCBI taxonomy): domain Eukaryota; kingdom Metazoa; phylum Arthropoda; class Insecta; order Lepidoptera; family Noctuidae; genus Tholera; species Tholera decimalis. Next base: position 6,683,299 of record OW964565.2, on the reverse strand, counting down.
GAACATCGAAAAAATTTGGCAGAGACATTTCTTTCACAAACACCCTTTTGGAACAAGCCTGTGACACTGCATTGCAAAAATCAACAAAATCATAGATCTTCCCCATCTTCTTCATAAAGAGTTCCACTTGATGATGAAAGTACTCATAAAAGTATGACCGGGTTCGAAGTAGTGAAATGTTATCTTCTCAGTACTTAATAGGTCAGAATTTACGAGGTGAACCATTAGGTAATACAGTAACCAATTCTTATTCTGACCGGTGCAGTTGTCCATCCAAATGTTAATGTTTCACTAAGATCAGTGAACTTCGTGGGGAAGAAATCAACAGCTACTATTGGAGCTTAAATTGGAACGAACGGCGTATATTTATACAAAGTTACTCTGCTACTGCAACCCCTTTAATTTCGGTAGTCGGTGTCTTTAGTTTTGTATTTTCGTTTTTGGCACCGACTTCCGAAATTAAAGTTATTTTTCACTTTGCAGTGTTTTTTGGGAGTCGGTTTAATTTTTTGGTAAAAAGTTTTTATGTAAAGAGTTATACAAGACTTTATCATTTTTTTTATTAAAACCTAGCGTTGTTAAAAAGAACACTTTCAAACTCTTTTCAGTTGGTTTATTTTTAATTTACCTAGTTACAAGAGCCTAAATGTCAACTACTTATAACCTTTTACAAAATATTGCTTTTCCCAATGCTGGGCCGTTAATTGTTGAGGAGTTCTAAAAGTACTTCACCATCAGCTCTACATCACCATATGCATTGTGACGAGCATAAAGTGCTTAACATCCATATTCAAGTAATCGAAACGCAATCCACTCAATACTTATTATTGAGTAGTTTCAGCGTCCATCTGTGGTCTTTATCATCAGTTCCACTTCCCCAAATGGTACTTTTTGAGAGCAACTGCACAAGTTACTATAAGAAATACCCAAAACGCCATAGGTGTGCCTATAATATTTGAAGAGTTCCCTCGATTTCTCCAGGATCCCATCATCAGATCCTGACTTTGGTGATAATGGTACCAATTTCGAAGTATACCCATTCGAAAAAAAAAGAATTTTCCAAATCGGTTCAGCCGTCTTCGAGTACTCGATGATCATAGATAAAAAAAAATATATATATATATACTCGTCGAATTGATAACCTCCTCTTTTTGTCGTCGGTTGAAAATGACTACAATGAAGTATGACAGCTGGTATATAAACAGATTTAAATAAAAGCGTCAATTGTAACTGTAACAAGTTTATTGGTTTTTAGGGTTCCGTAGCCAAATGGCAAAAAACGGAACCCTTATAGTATCGTGTTGTCTGTCCGTATGTCACAGCTATTTTATTCCGAAACGATTAAGACTACACATGTGAAATTTGGTATTCTGTTGAATTCTGTAAACCGCTTTCAGATTTTAAGAAAAAAAAATTAAAAAATATTTCAAATAATGGGGGGTTCCCATACATGGAACTGAAACTGACAATATATTTTTTTTCATGAAACCTATGCATATGTGGTATCTATAGACAGGTCTTTAAAAATGACATTGAAGTTTCTAAAATCACTTTTTCATAAAGTCAATCGTTTAACAGATATACGCTTCCAAAATGGTTAAATGTCCCCCCCCCTCTAACTTCTATAATAATGGATTGAAAATTAAAAAATATATACATGCTGTGATGCTGATCTTAATGTAAACTTTCAATGAAAATTGGCTTGAATGAGGTCAGGTCAGCAGCTTTTAAGATACAGCATATTTTCTAAAACCGCAAATATAACTTTGTAATTCATATAAACACTGAAAAACAAAGTTATTTGGCGTAATTATTACGGAACCCTTCATGGGCGAGTCTGACTCGCACTTGGCCAATTTTTTAACTTCTGTCTAAAGCTATTTTAAATCTATACTTATATTATATTATATTATATAAAGCTAAATTACCACTCACTGACTGACTGACTCACTCATTGACATAATTGTTCTCCCAGATGGTGGATGGGGAGGTGGGTATATTTTGACAGATTCGTAAACAAGTAACTCTCAAACCTACGGGAAAAGTGCCAAACCTCCCCTTTTCACCCCCCTTCTCCCCCCTCCCTATCGTATCTCGGAAACTACGAGACCCGTATTTTTTGTTTTTTACGGATTCGTATAGAGAAGGCTCGTTAAAGTAAAAACCATTTTTCAAAGTCCCCCCCCCAGCCCCCCTTCTCCCCCCCTTTAGGCGGATCTCGGAATCTAAGAGACTTGGAACATTTTTTTTTCAGATTCATTTAGAGGGGCAGTGCTTTAGTCGAAATACTTGTGCAACCCCCCCCCCCATCACGCCCCCCCCTCATTTTTTTTTTTTTTTTCACAAACTCGCGAGGTGCTTGCACCTCGCGCAACACGCAAATACCAATTTCTTTTTTCACAAGCACGCGAGGTGCTTGCACCTCGCGCAACACGCAAATACTTGATTTAGAGGGGCAATGCTTTAGTTTTTTTCACAAGCACGCGAGGTGCTTGCACCTCGCGCAACACGCAAATACTAGTTATATTATATAAAGCTAAATTACCACTGACTGACTCACTCACTCATTGACATAATTGTTCTCCCAGATGGTGGATGGGGAGGTGGGTATATTTTGACAGATTCGTAAACAAGTAACTCTCAAACCTACGGGAAAAGTGCCAAACCTCCCCTTTTCCCCCCCCTTCTCACCCCTCCCTATCGTATCTCGGAAACTACGAGACCCGTATTTTTTTTTTTACGGATTCGTGTAGCGGAGGCTCGGTAAAGTAAAAACCATTTTTCAAAGTCCTCCCCCGCGCCCCCCTTTTCACCCCCTTTAGGCGGATCTCGGAAATTAAGAGACTTGGAACATTTTTTTTTTCAGATTCATTTAGAGGGGCAATGCATTAGTCGAAATACTTGTGCAACCCCCCCCACATCTCCCCCCCATCAAACCCCCTTTTTTTTTTTTCACAAGCACGCGAGGTGCTTGCACGTCGCGCAACACGCAAATACTAAACCCCCCCCATCTACCCCCATCACCCCCCCCTTTTTTTTTTCACAAGCACGCGAGATTCTTGCACCTCGCGCACCACGCAAATACTAAACCCCCCATCTCCCCCACCAACCCCCCACTTTTTTTTTTTTTTTCTCATGCACGCGAGGTGCTTGCGCCTCGCGCAACACACAAATACTAAACCCCCCCATCACCCCCCCCCTTTTTTTTGTTTTCACAAGCACGCGAGGTGCTTGCACCTCGCGCAACACGCAATTACTAGTAATATTATAAAGCGGAAACGTTTGTTTATTTGTTTGTTTGCTTGAACGCGCTAATCTTCGAAAGTACTGGGTGGATTTGGATGCAATTTGGTATGGAAGTAGCTTGAAGCTTGAGGAAGGTTATAGGCTACTTTTTACGCGACTGCAAAAAATGAGAGTTATGTTTTTACCGTGATAGAATCCACGGGAGCGAAGCCCCGCGTGAGTACTAGTGGAGTATATAATGGTTGTTATAAAGCAACATTCATAATAATATTAACATAACCAGGCTGTAACGTTCCCATTACTGGGATTCAGGCCTCCTTTCTATGAGAAGATGGGCCGTAATCCATCACGAGGGCCCTCACAGCTATACTATTGCTGAACGAGAACAGGTAACATTTACAGAATCTTAAATTGTATTTAAAACTAACATCATTTACCTCTGTAAAATGATATGATAACCACTTACCCTTCCTTTGCGTCGCACAGTCGAGTAAAAAGCAGTATTCTAGCTTGGTCCAAAGACCAGAATGATGTTACATTCTCAAACATCTTATTTATGAAAGCTAAGTAAATTGAACTGCATCATTTCGACCAAACGTGAATGATTACACGCATTTTTTTTAAGATTTACATGCATCCATACTAATTTTATTATAAATGCGAAAGTAACTCCGTCTGTCTATTATCTTTTCACGCCTAAACCGCTGAACCGATTTTGATGCAATTTAGCATGGGAATAGTTTAAGATAGGGTCTTAAGTCGGAAAGGTAAAAGTCGGAAGGACATAGCATACTTTTTATGCCGGAATCCCGACGGGTTCGTGATTTACGCGAGAAAAACCTCCCACGCGAACGAAGTCGCGGGCAAAAGCTAGTTTCTCATATTGTTAAAACATAATAGCCTTCGATGGACCAACCGTAAACACAGTTTCTTTATATTGCGTAGATTATTTATAATAAACTATTCGAACGGAACCTGATTTATACCGCACTTCTATATTACCTATATAACCATCTCCCGTATGGTCTAGTGGCTAGGATACCTGGCTTTCACCCAGGAGGCTCGGGTTCGATTCCCGGTACGGGAAAACTTTTTGTTTTTGACATTATTTTTAAAAATGTTATAAATGTCATGCACAACTATCTGTCAGTGATTATGCCATCATATTATATAACTTCATTACCTAAAGTATTTTAAATGTTTATTATCAGCAAACGATCAATATTTCATTAAGTAGCTTTTGCTTTTACGTAGCCTGTTTGTCATCACTTTACTTATGTATATTCCCAGGGCAGTCTTTACCTAACCTGTTGCTCCCGAGGCACAATAGAATAATTTGCAGCACGTGTGACTTTGTAATTAGCGTTACTTTGAAAGAGTAGGAACTCAAAGGTACAAAGGAAGATGGGCCTGCCTGTACTGTAGCTGGGATACAGACCTCCCTTCTATAAAAAGGCCATAACCAACCACGCAGGCCCAATGGGGATACGATGCTGGTGTCTTCTCGAGGTACTCTATCGCCACTTTCAGAGCCAGCCGTACAAATAAAACTCCATAAAACAATTTGAATAAAGAAAATTCTTTATTCCAATTCTTGATTGCAACCAGTATTTTAAATACCAACCAGTATTTTATTCGCATTAAACAATTTAATTTATATATGTATTACTTGTGAGATATATTGTTTTCATGCGATGGCTGAGTCAATCCATTTATTTAAAACGTTAAAGATTTTTAATATTGAGATGATTTTAGGTTAAATTATTACGTAACAACTTAAGACAGAAGGTCCCTTAAATAGAGACTGAATAAATTAATAAACGACTTGGTATTAAATGGATCTCACAACTTTTTACGGTAGAAGAACCGAGTTGCGAGATTTGTTTTTTTTTTGACAAGTATTGTTTTTTATGGGATTAATTGTATTTCACAGGATCAAAAGAAAAGTTTTTAATAGATGTTGCATTTATATTTGATGCAAAGTAATGCGATCATCTCATGACAGTGAGTTTTAGATAATGAAGAACAAGTTTTAACTAGTTACATATTGAGTGTTATAAGTTGATATATAAAAAAAAAATTTCTTCCTTTATTCTTAAAACTTAAATCATCACGTAATAGGTTGTTTCATTAATTATTTTTGTTGTAAGTTTGTAATGTGTGAAGAAGATTTTATTATAAATAAAGCACAGTTTAAAATAAAATGACACTTTTATTTCGATTATCTAATAAGTGTTGAGTAAGTACCTATCTGCTGTCTTATATTTATCTAACAAAATTATAACTTTGAAATAAAATGTTTTGCATTCCTGCTTCTACGAGCCCCTTTTGTCTAATGCTATTTTAAATAGTCTGCGTCATACTAGTCACATTTCGTAATACTATGTAATAGCTTCTTTTCTGAAAATTTATTATTTTTGTGGTATAAATGACACCGCGCTTTAAAAAGTAAAATCAAAATTAAATGAAAAATCAATTAATACTAGGATCTTTAATTTGACAAAGAAAATGCATCTTGCAATTTAAAAAGATTTATTGGCTACGATGGTTAAACAAATATTTCCTAAAAATATTCTTTCTCTCTCATTGTGTAAAAACATACATTTTGTATAATCTGTTCCAACGGACCAACTGCGCAAACTTTACGCAAAAATTATTAAGGCATTATGTAATTAATAAAAGATAATTTGGAACTAATTACCACTGATACGAAACTTCACATGTAAGATACCATCTCCCGTATGGTCTAGTGGCTAGGATACCTGGCTTTCACCCAGGAGGCTCGGGTTCGATTCCCGGTACGGGAAAATCTTTTTGAGATTATGGTTATCTTTACTGTCAACTATCTAATTTAACAGACATGCTGTTCAAGAAAATCACTTTAAAGCTCTTGTTTTTTATTGACGTATTTTTTGCGCATTTTTGACGAATTTATTATATAGTTCAATTGATGACATATTTTTCATTTTCAGTCGCAGCGCGAGCGCCAGTACAAGGTGATGAACTGGGAAGATGGCATGGTGCAATATTATCGACTATCGACATAAGTTAGATTTAGAGCATTTATTCTTATAAGATCGATACATTGGTTCACTTATAATGAGATACAAAGTAATTGCTTGTAACTAAATAGCTACATATTAGGACGTGTAATGGTGAGGTCATACAAATAATTATAATAATTTAATGTAGTTGCTAATATTCTTGTAACAGATACCTACCTAATTTCCATTTGAATCTGTTTAGTGTTTATATTATTAGAATCTTTTATTTTATTAGGTAGGTTATTAAACAACTTTGTTTCTTCAAACAATATGGTTTTTTTGCCGCATTTAGTCCGACCTTATTTTCGTTGTAGTTTCTTGTTATATCTTAGGTTGTGCGATATTTAGTTGCATCCTACACCTACCCATCCTTCAAGGAAACAGTGACAGGCCATCCAGTCTTTTGCTATCGTCACATACCAAGCCATTGGGTTCCCATACGGCAGTAACGCCAACGGTGACAAGAGCTCGTCGGTCGTGTTACATATGGCAACACTGCCGCCCGTCACTTGCCCCTACGACGAACAACGCTGGCTTGTAAGTCTTGTACAGAACACAGTCTATTAAATCTCATAATATCAATGTAATCTTTCAATATATGAAACCTGCTCCTACTCCATCACGAAGCCCAGATTCCCGAACCCAATAATACCACAGGTCGATGTCACTAAAATTGTCGTGCCGCGCAAAATGACTAGCATAACTGCATGGGAGGCCATGGTACTCAAGGCTATTAACCACCAGCCTAATCTATTTTACATTTACGAAAAAAATGACACGTAAAAGTTTTATTTATAACTTACTTGTTAAATAACATTTTTATTTCACTTCACCACAGTGACAGCGATGAAGAAAACAAGTGATTACCTTAAAAATAAAATGAGTATTTAGATTATAATTGATAACATAGCTTATTGATACCCACATTCAAAGCCTAATTTTTATTGACAAAGCTAACTTGGAAAATTACCTACGAATCATAATATACTCACATACTGAAGGAATATTAATGACATAACTTGCAATGCACAAGAATGACAAATGAGCCAGGGGAATGATCGCATTAATTAACTCATATAACATGGCCCCTTATTGAATGGGGGAAACTGGGTATTAGGTACATAAGCGTAAGCATGTATGAACATATACGTTGAGTTGCTAGCCTGTCGGTTTTATATAAATAAGGCTGTTCCGTCCGAAAAGAATATCTGCCCGCATATTTTTGGTATGGCAATATTCTATTGTCTATAACTTTTTTCACTTTGACGTTTCCGTTCTTTGTAAAAACTAACTGCTTGCTTGTTGAGATCGATTTATTGGTTTTTGTTAACAATCGTGTTGAATCTGCGCAGTTAAAGACAGATTAATCGTGATCAGTGATTAATTGAACTCTAGAATCCCGAATTGAGTGGAAACCTGGGATACTTTGGAACATAACGCCGTATTGTCGTCAGCCTGTCTGACACGCGGGATTGCTAAAAGTGATTGTGCTGTGATGCTATCTGGACCGCGCCATCTGGAGACCGGCGCCTTGTGAACGTCCATCCACACGTGACTTTCACTACACTTTTCAATTACTCATTTCATACTTATACACACACTTTGGACGTGGCCTCAGGAAGGTCGAAGCTTGGCGTCCCCAGCACAGAAGGTAAGTGTTAGTATTAGGTATTGATAAAGCCTAAGAGGCTATTATTGTGGTCTTAAAGTCAAGAGAGTTAATTCTAGTAATGCGTGTACTATGGTCGACCACATAATCAGATCTCCTCTCACGTGATCCAGATGTCAGGTGGGGCGTAGTCAAACGCAAGCCTTTCAATAATTTATACTAATGTTTGTTTAAACGCGCTAATCTTCGAAAGTACTGTGTGAATTTGGATGAAATTTGGCATGGAAGTAGCGTGATGCTTGAGGAAGGTTAACGCTATACCCAAGTGCAAAAAAGAAGGGTAATATTTTAATTGTGATAAGCTCCACGGGAGAGAAGCCCTGCACGACTGCTAGTAAATATATAAAATATTTTTACCAAAAAATTAAACCGACTCCCAAAAAACACTGAAAAGTGAAAAATAACTTTAATTTCGGTAGTCGGTGTCTTTAGTTTTGTATTTTCGTTTTTGGGTGAATTTCAACAAATGCCATTTTTTTTATCATATCGGTGAACTTTTTCGATTATATTTTTTTTGTATATTTTTCAGGTTTTATGTAATCTTTAGGATATCAAATATCCCCAAATTTAATATCATCAACGTATCATTTAAGACCAAGGAGAAAATTCAGTTTGAATTCTGGTTTCCACCGATATGACAAACCGGCACCGATTATTTTTTCTGTACACCGATATGATAAGTTTATCCACTGAAATGATGTACATATCCAGCGATATGATAATCTATCCACCTTTGAACATCAAAAAGGAAATAGTTAGTAGGTACCTATATATTTTTACAAGGGTGACTTAGAACTGAAGACCTTTCTAGAGAAACCTTCAATGCGTTCAATTGCTCCACCTCACCATCATCATCTCAGCCTATAGATGTACATTACCGAATACAGACCTCCCCTAATAATACATTTATACAGCTTCTACTACCCAGTGGTATCGTGGTAATGATTTTGGCAGTCTATGTAGGTAAGTATGTATGTGTCTGTATGTTTGTATGTTCCATTGTTTTTTTGTAAACTTAACGAAATGACATGGGTGGGATCTACCGATATGATAAAATGACTCACCGAGATGATAAAATGATCTACCGATATGATAAAGCAATCCACCGATGTGACAAATCTGTGCGTTGATCATGAATCAAAACACCGATATTAGATATAAGACACCGATTGTTTTTTTCTTATCATTTCGGTGTAAATTATCACATCGGTGGTAATAAAGACCACCGATTACAGCGATATGAGAACAGCGACGTGAGAAATAACACACTTTTTAGAAAATTAGAAAAAATGCATAATATCTACGATAAATTCAATAACAGATAATGAAGCTAATTCACTTACTACCTCTGGTAGAACCAAACAACAATAATAAAACCACTCATTACACTAGAAAAATGCAACCACCGATAATATAAAATAATTGTCCGGGAGCAACTTAAATGGCGTACTTATGTTATTGGCGGGAATATGCAGCGATTTCACACACGTCCATCCTGACTACGTACTAGCACACACCAACGAGGGAAAAACAATTGGGGTAGAGACGCTGTCGGACTCGTCGATGTAAGGTTAGATTTAAATTACTTTTGTCCAGCGATATGAGAACATTTTTCAGGACCAATACGTTTGTGCCTCTCAGTAATAATAATCGTTAATTATGTATTAAAATATGCTATATATTAATAACAAAACTAATATTCTATGAAATAGAATAAGTTATATACTTAACTTACTTATTTTTATTAGTGTATAAGCTGTTTTGTTTGTTAAAAAAGTAGAGGGACAGCACCGATTTGAAAAAAATAGAGGTTTATGTATTTAATTTAAACCTTTGTAATAGTCCTAGGCAAATTATATTTTTGCCACAACACAATAACTACCTATTGATTACAAAAAAAAAATAATTCAGAACAATATTCTTTTTTTCAATTACTAATTTCACCGAAGACAAAAAAATAACTCATTTGGGAAATTCACCCTTTTACCATCCTGCTTACCTTATTCTAATAGGCTCTTTATTATTGTAAAGCAATATTATAGAATGATAAAAGACACTTTAGATATAATACAAAATGTGAATATTTTTAAAACAATGTGTTTACTTGAGAATTAGATGAATTAGAGAACGAAATCGCGGGCATCAACTGTTATTATTATGTTATTTGTTTTTAGGGTTGATGGCAAAAAACAGAACCCTTATAGTTTCGCCATATCTGTCTGTCTGTCTGTCCGTCCGTATGTCACAGCCATTTTATTCCGAAACCATTAGGACTACACATGGGAAACTTGGTAGGTAGATGTGGTAATATGGGCGTCCCCCCCTTCCCCTAACTTCTACAATAATAAAGTGAAAATTCAAAATAAAATATATGCTGTAGATCTTAATAAAAACTTTTAACGAAAATTAATTTGAAGGAGACAGAGTCAGTAGTTTTTGAGATATAACACTTTTTCTAAAACCGCAAATGTAACTTTGTATTTCATACAAACACTATGAAAAACAAATTTATTTTGCGTAGTTACTACGGAACCCTCATGGGCGAGTTTGACTCGCACTTGGCTATTTTTTTTTCTATTTTGGGTCGGCTTCCAATCTAACTGAAGCTATCTGAGTACTAGTATGTGACATGGGTGACTGCTTAACTGACCTCCACAACTCATTACTGGGTTTCCCTCCCTTGTTTCTGACTTCTGCTACCCGTACAAACGCCAGCCGGGACCAACTGCTTAAGGGTGATATACACCGTGTCGCGACCGGTCCGGGCCTCGGCCGGAGCACGCCCACCGTGTGCCGGCCGAGCCAGTCATTCATGTTACACGGGGCTGTTTGGGTGTATTATTTGCACAACTATATCTGTGTTACGTGGTTTTTATCAGCTAGCGATTTCATCTGTTGATAGACTTGACGCTTAACACGTTCGCTGACATTACGTCGTTAGGTGGGAAATTAAAATAGTGTGTTATGACTTATGACAGTACGTTGAGGAACGGGCCACTTAATTTTAAGAGTACGTCGTAATTCTACTGTCGTAATGTGGTGTCAGGGTAAGTGCTCACTGTCAGCGAACGTGTGAAGTAAATATGCAATTTTCACAATTTGAATTGACGAAGTATTGGAAAAACGAAGCGAAACTACTAAAAGAAGATGGGGTGTACATCCAACCTGGAGAAAGCGAGAAGCAGAAGGAGAATTTGCTTTACTTTACAAAGAATTCGTAGATGACGAGAGCAAGTTTTATGGTTATTTTAGAATGTCTAAAGAATGCTTTACTTCGGCCGGATCGTGCCGGAGCCGGGACACAATACCCACCGACATTTTAATGCCATGCCCTGGCTGAGTCCCTGCGGCGCACGGCCCGGTTGCGACACGGTGTAGCGTGAATCATTCTTTGACGTGCTTTATGAGGCATGGATATGCTAAGACTTTCACCCATCTAAGGACCGTCCTCGGCGTCATCTGAACTTGAAGATCAATACGTTCGTATTATTCAGCCATGTGCTGTTATCGTTCAGCATATGGGCAACAGCTAGTCTTCAATATATATAAAAATCAATAAGTTATCGTTAGTCTCGCTAAACTCGAAAACGTCTGGTGTCGTATTCATTCAATCTTTCTGTAATATGTTCCTTCTCATACAGGAACAAGGTTTAAAAGGTAAGAAAGATAACGTCTGTTGAGTAAGCTAATAAAAAATAAAAATAATACGTACTTTCCGAAGCAACTTTCATAATTTGTCTATCATCATATTAAGATATACAGCAATAATTCTGTAGACAAACTTCTCCTTGTTTGTCGCACAGACAGCCGGTGAGTAAAGTTTGTCGCGCCCCCCACACCCCATTCTACTCCCCTTGTTATCCCCCCGGTACATGATACCAATAATTTAGCGACATCGCAACCCTAAGTTTGGTATCAACACAAGGTGCGCTGTGGAGTGTGCCTCGAGATGAAAGAGAGACTTTTATTTATTTATTATTTATTTATTATATACTTTATTGTACACCTCACAATATTTACTACTTTTAGTACCCGTTCGACTTAGTTTTGTGAATTGTTAATATATTTTAAGCGTTAATCCTAATGGCTATGGTGTCGGACTTGTGACCTAGAGGTCACGGGTTCGAACACCACCCATTACACTATTGCGAGAGCCCACTCCAGACACAAGCATATTTAGCTTAGTTGGAGGCGCTAACAACATAACTAGTAATGTAAATTCTACCAAGATTATTAGTTATTTGGAAATAGCCTTAATGTGACAAAAAAGGACATTGTTAATGGTATTGGCACCCTCCTTAAATTAAAATTAGGCAAATTAATTTTATGTGCATTGCCTTATTCTAATAATTTGACATGTATAGAAAATGAATATATTTTTAGCCTTAATAATTTGATGCATATGTTAGTATGCCGTCATAGTGACCATTTATTGTATTTTGATACTAACAATTTTGTTAGAGATTTTGTTTTGATTCGGGAATATATGTATCTTCCCAAAAAAAGTCGACATTTATTGGCTACTTTGTTAGCATATAATATACACTCATTTATTGATAATTTTACTGATCCTAGGTTAAGTGAATATTCAGTATTATCTAGGGTATCTAATAATACTGAAATTAATTATTGCAGTGACAGTTTACATAACTCAACCAATTGCTTGGTTGCAAACAATTTTACTACTGAGAATTTAAATTAGAAATTTTGACAACAGAGGGAATCTCTAGCAGTAATGAACTTTTAAACTGCAAAGAGGACACAAATATAGTTTTAAAATCAATAAATACTATTAACCTGGTACATCAAAATATTCAAGGATTTTTAAACAAAGAGTTAGAAGTTGAGTTTTTTCTTAATTTTAACCATATTGATATTCTTTGCCTAACTGAACATTGGCTTCAAAGCCATCAATTTATTTCCAATTATAATAATTACCAGGTTGGTAGTTCTTTCAGCAGAGTAAATGCTATACATGGTGGCTCTTTAATTTTAATAAGTAATAATCTTAAATTCAAGAACAGAATGGATATTGTGAGCCTCTCTGTTGAACGATCTATTGAAATAGCCTGTATTGAATTGGAGCAGTTTATTATATTAAGTGTGTACAGACCACCTTCAGGATTGTACGATTGCTTTGAAAAAGTAATGGATGAAGTTTTGCATAAAATCTGTAACTCAAGTAAATATGTCATTGTTTGTGGTGATTTTAATGTTAATTTATTAGTAAATTCTGGTTTGAGCTCTAACATTATTAGTTTATTCCAATCATACAATCTTGTAAACCTATTTATGGAGCCTACTAGAATAACTCCGACTAGTGCCACTTGCTTAGATAATATTTTTACGGATGTTGTACCGACTCACAAAAAAATAATTAATTTAATAGACTCTGATCATTGTGGGCAATTAATTACTTTACCAAAAAAGGTCAATAAAATGTTAAAAAAGAATATCACTGTAAATCCAAAAACTAAATATCGCCTGGAAGCATTCAAAACTAAACTCTTAAATAAAATGCCCTGTTTATTAACTAATGATGACCCTAATAAACATTATAATGATTTTTTCAAAATATATTGCCAACAATTTGATAACACATTTATTCCCAAAATTGCTTCAGTAAATAGTAACACTTCTTTCAGTGACTGGGCCACTGCTGGTATTTATAAAAGTAGAAATCGGCTTTATGAACTCTATGAGGAGCGGACTTACACTAACTCGGTAGAATTTAATTTATATGTCTAGAACTACTCTAAATTATTTAAAAAAGTCTGTTATATTGCCAAGTCTCGCTACTTGAGTTCTAAAATTAAAAATAGTAGTAATGTAATTAAAACGACTTGGGATATTATAAAAAGCGAAACGGGAAGGTCTTGCAACCGAAATAGTGATTACACCCTCACTATTGATGATAATATAATAACATTAGATTCGCAAGTCGCCACAGAATTTGAAAATTTTTTCACTGATTTTCCCGTATCGACAACCAAGTCGCTAAAATCATGTCCCATTGCTGCAGAAACATTACTTAAAAAAAATGTTCCAGTTTGTAGTTCAGAGTTTAAATTCCAATATGTTACTTCTAATGACATCATTAAAACTTTTAATTCTTTGAATATGAAAAAGACTGCAGACCTGTGGGGTAATTCTGTTGAAGTTACTAAGTCAACTATACACATTATTGCTCCTACATTAGCTGTTATATTTAATAATTGTATTGATTGCGGTGAGTTTCCTGATCTAATGAAATATAGTAAAATAATCCCACTATTTAAATCGGGTAGTACATCTGACCCTACTAATTACAGACCTATTTCTGTACTGCCCACTTTTAGTAAAATTTTTGAAAAAATTATTCTAATGCAGATGCAATGATATTTTAATAAACACAAATCTCAATCCAAGGCTCAATTTCAGGTCCCTTTTTGTTTCTTATTTATATAAATGATTTGCCGTACCTGATCAAAAATCATGACATAGTGTTATTCGCTGACGATACTTCTCTTTTATTTAAAATTAAACGTCAACAGCAGGTTATTGAAGAAGTAAATAGAGCCCTCGCAACTGTAGTTAGCTGGTTTAATGTTAATAATCTTCTTCTTAATGAGAAAAAAACCAAATGCCTAAAATTTACATTACCTCATGTTAGACAAGTGAATACTAGTGTATCAATAAAGGGCGAAATATTGAAACCCGAAGATACCACAGTATTCTTGGGCATAACTTTGGATGCGAAGCTTCAGTGGGGCCCCCATATAGATAAATTGTCAAAAAAGTTAAGTTCTGCAGCATATGCCGTTAGAAAAATACGTGGATTAACTGATATCGAAACAGCACGTTTAGTCTACTTTAGTTACTTTCACAGTGTGATGTCATACGGCATTTTACTTTGGGGAAATGCAGCCGACATTCACACAATATTTGTATTACAAAAAAGGGTCATTCGTGCAATTTATAAATTAAGTCCCAAGCACTCCTTAAGAGACAAATTTAAAGAGATTAATATTATGACTGTGCCATCTCAGTATATTTATGAGAATCTCTTGTATGCACACAAAAATATTAATCTGTTTAAAAAATACAGTGATATTCATAGTGTAAATACAAGGAACAAAGACACATATGTCATTCCTAAAACAAGGTTAAAAAAAATAGGTGGTTCGTTTAGATGCCAATGTATACGTTTTTATAATAAAATTCCTAGCCATATTCAAGAACTAAGTATTAATAAATTCAAATTATTTATAAAACGTAAGCTATGTCAGAAAGCGTTTTACACTGTTAAAGATTATATTGAGGACAAGAAGGCTTGGGAATGAGCTGCTCCAGTGATATACGTGAGCATTTTTTATTTTTAAAATTTTGATAGTTGATTTATTTTTTATTGATTAAAATATTTGTTTTGTTAAGTATTGTATATACCTATTTATTTTGTTTTTTTTTAACATAATTATTTCATTATTGTTAATGTGAGGACAATGTAGGTTATTCTTTCTTCTTGTTTTTACTTTGACTATAATTTATTTAATGATGTCAAGCAGTTTGAGTACTTGTGTGGCCTACCCAAATGTCCGTTGGTATTTTTTGTCAAATTGTTGAGCTCCTTAAGTTCTAAGTTGAGCTACACGATAACTGACAAATGCTTGCACTGTCTGGACAGGTCCGCTCAAATTTGCGTGGTTATTTCCTCAAAAGAATACCACAGACATGAATCTACATGCTTCTCATATAAAAATACAAATTGTCTGGACTTTAAAAGAGACTATGACCTCTGAGTTTGTTTCGGTGTTTCTTCTCAGAGTAGTCAGTTAGGAAATACCGGCCTCATCTAGCTAAACTTAACACGCAAAAAAACATGACGTGTAAAAGTGTTATTTATAACCAATTTACAAAATAAATATTTCATTTCATTTTCATTTCATTTCATTTCATTTCATTTCATTTCAGTTCTCTTTAAAAAAAAATCCGGGTTGCACTCCGGGAGTGCCGGCAGAAGTGAAAACTTGAATATTAACGTTGTGCATTTTTGATATTTTGGAATGGTTAGGGAATAATTTTCCACGAATTGCTTTAATTATCAGTACCTATAAAGGTACTATCATTTATGTGGTAGAATACAATATTTATTTATTGCGCTATCGTACACAAACATGACAATTTATATTACATTAAAAAGTTTATCTCTTAGAAAAATCAACTTTCATGTTAACACACACGAACATTCGCGCAAGCGTCCTGCGCCGCCTAAACGAAACAGCAGGTGCAGGCATACATTTTCGCCGCGCCGTAGAAAGAGAGGGGGATACTTCCTCTCCTACGCCGCGCCGGCTGTCTACTCTCCGTCCATCTTACGAATTTTCGATCAGGTCACGTGTCCTGACGCGAGTTTAACATTTTTTACCCATTACAAAAAAAGTGCACAACGCCGCTAAAGAAGTTTTCACTTCAAAAATCCATGATCAACGGAAGACGTCACTGTTGGCACAATGGTTGAACAATGGGCTGTTCTTCTGCTTGTCACGGGTTCGATTCCCACACCGGAACGACTGTTTGTATGGCCCGAGTTACGAATTAAATATACATATATGTTTTTCCCGTTGTCTGGTGTAGTACGGAGAATACAATGTATTAAAGCATCTAACTAACTAACAGAAAATTAATGAAAATGTAACGTTACACAATTTAATAAGTTTCATTATGGGGATTGTGCTTTCGAAGAAGAAAGAAAGAAAAAACGTTTATTAACACATGCCACAAGTATACACACAGCAAAAAAAAAAAAAATAAACAACATCTTATTATTATTAAAAAAATATATATTAAAAAATAGAATTGATGATATCTAGGACTATTAATAATACTGAGTGACTCACGGCTGCGCCAAATAGGCCCAGTTCAGCAAACTAGTGCCCAATGCTGGTTTTCAACTGGACCTAACGTTGAGTGTACGGATGTCATCATTAGACTGTAAAACGTACAGGTGTGTGATACGCCATCCGTAAATAATGGACCGACCCATACGCATGAAACTTTTTGGGAATACTGTCCTGGTGCGTATAGTTAAGGAATAAAATTCGTCTGTGTGAAATTAATTTGTGTTTTGCACCTCTGATTTTAGCTTCAACCTCCAGGTTGAATGAAGCTCTTTTACCTCAAAATTGTATGTTACTTCAAAATAACGGTGCTTCTTTTTCCTGTTCCTGAACCTCATCGTCATCTACTTAGTCTTTTCCAAAATATGTCAAGGTCAGGCTTATCAGTTGCAGCTGTGTTTTATCTGCGTAACCCAGTAGTTGGGTAACACAATACAAAAACCCTAAACCCAATACCCTTTGGCAAGACTTGTCAAAACCTTTCAAATTAATAAAAAAGCCATCATTGTATCAACCATACATATTTAAAAGGCACACCTCTGAGGATTCAAAAGATATACAGAATTTACAACTTTGTAATTTTAGTACTTAAACGCTCCAAGTTAAACGTGAGTCATAAAATAGTTCAGTTTTATAATCCAGTTAAATGTTTCAGCCGTTTGATGTTCCGAACTTTTGAACAGTTTACGTCCGAACGTTCGGTTTGATGATTTTAGAATATTTTATGGCATACGTGAGTTGTGCCAGGAGTTGTGTGAAGGTGATGTGGTATTTACTTGGATGCTTCATCCTGGGGTAAGCAAAGGGGTCTGTCAAAGTTTTATAATATAATTTCTATGATTCCGTAGCCGAATGGCATAAAACAGAACCCCTATAGATTCGTTATGCCTGTCTGTCTGCAGATGTATTCTGTAAACCACTTTCCGATTTTTATACAGTAGTTAATTATTTAACAAAAAATTTCAAGTAAGTTATTTTGTGTATTTACTACGAAATCCTTCATGGGCGAGTCTGACTCGCACTTGGCCAATTTTTTAATGTAAATGTGCTTGTTTCTTGAAGTTCAGCTGAGCATTCGGGTTTTTAGGGTTCCGTAGCCAAATGGCAAAAAACGGAACCCTTATAGTTTCGACATGTCGCACCCTTCCTGGAAGAGTCGCGTAACTCAACTTGCGTCATATTTTTTTAATTATTGCAAAAAATTGAACGTATTCTAATACACCTTCTCACAAATTTTCATGAAGCTAGCGCCAAAAATAAGGGTATTGTCACAAAAAATGTGAATTTTTGCGACAAAAAATAAAATGGTTTTCAATTCTTATATAGATGTAAACATACATACATTTATTTATTTTACAAATTTCCCTGGGTATAAAGCCATAAACACACATACCCATAACTAACACGAAGAATTAACATAACTTTATAAAAGTAAATAAATATAGGTATTTGTTCTTGAATACTATTGCGAAGGCGTGTCTTGCAAGTCCACTTACTTACTTATTGCACGAAACTTGTTGCGGGATTGTTTTGCGTTACTATCGTTACGTAGTTTCTCCAAGCAGTTGTCATAAATACCTGACGCGTAGCTGCACTTTCTTCTTTACGCGCACGACACGCCTGTTTCGCCTTTCGCTAGAGACTGGAAAGGTGCCGAAAGCATGAAAGCTGGCTAACGTACAGCCTGTACCCAAAAAGGGCAGTCGTGCTGACCCGGCCAACTACAGACCTATTTCAGTCACGTCCATACTCTGTAAGAGTATAAGAGCTTACTATTAAGTACACGCTCCATACTCTTACAGAGTATGGTGCGTGTACTTAATAGTAAGCTCTTGGCATACCTAGAAGCCAACGACATCCTCAGCGACCGACCATACGGCTTTCGCAAAAACCGGTCAACTGGGGACCTTCTAGCGTATGCCATTCATACCTGTAGTGAGGCCATTGAGAAGCAATGGGAAGCACTTGCTGTTTCCCTTGACATCTCCAAAGCCTTTGACAGGGTCTGGCACGATAGCCTTATTGCTAAGCTTCCTTCCTTCGGTTTACCCACTCAACTTTGCGTTTGGATTGAAGACGATGGCTGCTCGTTTGGCCAATTGGCAATTAATGCCGGGGTCCTTCGGGGGTCTGTTCTCTCAGCAACTTTATTTTTGCTGCACATTAACGATCTGCTGATTCCCGGTACCTTTGGGTATACAGACGACAGCACAGTTTCTGAGAGATATGTGACCAGCGCGCGAGCTGGTGGGTCACAGATCCAGGCTGGAGAGACTGGATCTGTGACCCACCAGCTCGCTTCACAAGTTCAAGCGCCTAACCATGTAGGTTAGAGAAAAATATAGTATGTAAGTATATCACATCAGGTTCTGATGAAGATCTTCGAAGATAAGCGATGGAACTCTTCAACTAAGAACAGCAAATCTCTCACGATTGCTGCCCTCGTACATTACATAGATGTTTTAGCATAATCAGCCTAGTTATTAATATCACCACAGCTGAGGCACAGACCTTTTGAATCACGTCTGAAATATGGTTTAAGTGGGTGAAAAAGAGGTGTACAGCAAACTCTCTTTTAAAAAATTAAGTGCATACGGTATATAGGTATCTCAAGTTAAGTAAACAATGATACACTAAAAAGCATAAATGAAACGGTTTTCTGCTCATCTGGCCTATTGGCAATGAATACCAGGGTCCCTCAGGGGTCTGTTCTCTCAGCAACTTTGTTTTTGCTGCACATTAAAGATCTGCTGATTCCCGGTACCTTTGGGTATGCAGACAACAGCACACTTGCTGAGAGATATGTGTCCAGCGAGCGAGCTGGTGGGTCACAGATCCAGTCTCTCCGTGAGGACATGGTTGGGTGCTTGAATTTGTCCTTGAAGGCTGTCTCTGAATGGAGCGATGCCAACTTGGTCAAGTTTAATGCAGCTAAGACCCAGGCGTGTCTCTTCTCCTCAAAAAAGAGTCAAATCGAACCGGCTCCTACTTTCCGGGGTGTAACCGTGCCGATAACCGACCGTATCGAGCTTCTGGGGGTAACACTAACTTCTACCCTCAATTTTGGCCCGTTTATCGAGGCTAAGGCTCAACTAGCATCAAAAAAGTTGGGAATCCTAGCAAAGGTGAGACGGTACTTCACACTCGAATCTCTATCAAGCCCAGGTTCGGTCGTGTATGGAGTACTGCTCTCATCTTTGGGATGGATCTGCTAAATACCAACTGGACGCGCTTGAGTCTATCGAGAAGTGGGCCAAGTTTTTTACATGGTGGACATCCCACCCATACGCACACAACGTTTTGGGAATACCTTCATTGTGCGTACGGCTAAGGAGTGGAATTCCCTGCCGGAGTCTGTGTTTCCCGATAGCTATAACCTAGGAGTCTTTAAATCAAGAGTGAATAGGTTACTTTTAGGTAAGCGTGCTCCATCTTCGACCACATCATCACTTACCATCAGGTGAGATGGTGGTCAAACGCGAACTTATTATTTAATGAAAAAGAAAAACAATGAGGCGAGCATGTTGGAACTATATGCCCAACACGTAGGAGTAACAAGATAAATTAACAAGCTGCTTGTAGATTCAAGAAGCTAGTCATGTCACAACAACATGTCAAGCATGTTGAAACAACAAGGCGAGCATGTTGGAACTATATGCCCAGCACGTAAGAGTAACAAGATAAATTAACAAGCTGCTTGTAGATTGAACAAGCTAGTCATGTCACAACAACGTGCTGAGCATGTTAAATCTACTTGCTAAACTTGTAAAAACAATTTGAAAATGTTAACGTAAATTCGGCCTGATGTAACGTAGAAATAACATGATACGTAGCTTGTAGGATCAACAAGTTACACTTTACCGTGCATCCACACCGCAGTTAACTTTTGTGGAGCAACAAAATGCAACACGGTAACATTAGGTAACTATCTGTAACTTATGTGGCTCCTTGTTACTATTTGATGATTGTTACTTACGCGTCCATACCGCCAACAACATAAATTAACAAAATATAACAAAGAATACCTTTCGACACTAATCGACAGTGATATTTTTTGTTGCATTTTTGAGGTAACATTATCTAACAATGTTATCGATTGTAGAGCAACGTTGCTTGACTTATACTAAAACAGCAACACATATTAACGATAAATAACTTTTTGCTGTCGGATGTTGCTGAGTAACACTTGGAAACGTTGATCTACAAAAAGTAACAGCGGTGTTGATGCACGGTTACAAGATCAAACTTGTAGTTTCAACCAAACAGCATGTAGGCGCTATTTTAACACGAAAACTTGTTAAAGCAACGTGAAATCTGGTTGTTTTTTTTTTCTCAGTGTAGAGTCAAAATGTTTTAACATTAACAAAGGTAATTTTTTCTGTGTTTGAGTAATTGATAGAAGGTTTCCGATTTTTTAACTTTTGGCCACTTCATTTTACATACTTCTACACTTCTACAGCATGTTTTTTCTTAGCACACATACAAACATAATCTAAATCGATTAATATGATTGAAACACAGCAATTTAACTTTTTCTTTAATTACTATAAATCTATATAGTATTGACATACAATTTTTGTACATGACAAGCTGTGAACAGTAAAATAGAAGTTTACGATGATACACTTCATTATTTGAATATTTTTCCAATAAATAAACAAGTTTATTCAGAAGCTCCAGCAAAACGTAGATACTTTCGCATGCATAAAGTATGTATTTCTGTTTACTTAAATGAATTTTTCGTGTAAAAACTACGTAATTCATACTTACACTTTCAGACTAGCCTAAAATTGTAACATGAATAATGGAATAACTACACTTAACGCAGCCGATGCGGTACACCAAAAATCATAACAAAGCAATATTCATTTTTACACCGCCATCTTTTGTAACAGTTTCGGGGATTATTTAGGTAACCGTATAATTCAATCTTATCTCACTGTATACATAAAACTATGAAAAATCTGAAACTCTATCATTTCGCCGCTGCTAAATGCCATCTTTTGTTCTTTATAAGGTACTCCTGGGATTTTTTTAACAAAGTTGGGCACTATTTTTTAAGCTCCTGAAAAGTTGTCCGAATTCACTTACTGCTTTCTTACAGGAAGGGTGCGAATGTCTGTCCGTCTGTCTGTCTGTCCGTCCGTCCGTATGTCACAGCCATTTTATTCCGAAACTATTAAGACTATACATGTAAAACTTGATACGTAGATGTATTCTGTAAACCGCTTTCTGATTTTAAGAGAAAAATTAAAAAATATTTAAAATAAAGGGAGCTCCCCATACATGGAACTGAAACTGAAAATATTTTTTTTCATGAAACCTATACGTGTGTGGTATCTATAGACAGGTATTTAAAAATGACATTATGGTTTCTAAAATTACTTTTTCATAAAGTTAATCATTTAAAAGATATACACTTCCAAAGTGGTAAAATGTGTGTGTCCCCCCTCTAACTTCTATAATAATGAAGTGAAAAATCTAAATAAAAACTTTTTACCAAAAAATTAAACCGACTCCCAAAAAACACTGCAAAGTGAAAAATAACTTTAATTTCGGTAGTCGGTGTCTTTAGTTTTGTATTTTCGTTTTTGGCACCGACTTCCGAAATTAAAGTTATTTTTCACTTTGCAGTGTTTTTTGGGAGTCGGTTTAATTTTTTGGTAAAAAGTTTTTATTTCACTCTTTTTAGTTGGTTGATTTTTAATTTACCTAGTTACAAGAGCCTAAATGTCAACTACTTATAACATTTTATAAAATATTGCTTTTCCCAATGCTGGGCCGTTAATTTTTGAGGAGTTCTCCTAGTACTTCACCATCAGCTATATATCACCATATGCATTGTGACGAGCATAAAGTGCTTAATATCCATATTCAAGTAATCGAATCGCAATCCACGAAATACTTATTATTGAGCAGTTTCGGCGGTCATCTGTGGTCTTCATCATCAGTTCCACTTCCCCAAATGGTACTTTTTGAGAGCAACTGCACAAGTTACTGTAAGAAATATCCAAAACGTCATAGGTGTGCCTATAATATTTGAAGAGTTCCCTCGATTTCTCCTGGATCCCATCATCAGATCCTGACTTGCTGACAAATGGTACCAATTTCGAAGTATACCCTATCAAACAAAAAAAGAATTTTACAAATCGGTTCAGCCGTCTTCGAGTACTCGATGATCATACATTAAAAAAAAAAAAAAAATATACGCGTCGAATTGATAACCTCCTCCTTTTTTGTCGTCGGTTGAAAAACTATATGTTGTAGATCTTAATGTAAACTTTCAACTAAAATTGGTTTGAACGAGATCGAGTCAGCAGTTTTTGAGATACAGTATATTTTCGAAAACCGCAAATATAACTTTGTAATTCATACAAATACTATGAAAAACAAAGTTATTTGGCGTAGTTGTAAAAATTGTAAATAAGCTAGTTTTAAGAAATTTGTAAGGTTTTTTGTTTTTTTTTTTTTTATCAAATAAATATATTCAGTTTGTTATATTTATTATAGTTACTACGGAACTCTTCATGGGCGAGTCCGACTCGCACTTCGCCAATTTTTTGATTTTTAGATTACTTTTTTTTATTTTCAGTTTAAATACTAATTAAACTAATTATTTACTATATAAGTTTCCTAACTATACTAAGGCGGGGTTTTACAAAGAATTTCAGCCATCTGACCACGTTCCAGTAATTACATAACGTCGTGTTCGTATAAATCTACGATTATACATACGTCATACAAATTTTACGTAAATAATGAAGGGATCTTTGTTAAGACCATTGCAATGGCTTTATGATTCTGGATGCGATTTGGTACACAGCTTAATTTATATTATGGAATCATTATGCAAAAGCACATAAGCTGCTTTCTATTTGGGGATAACTATATACTATAACTATACTATACTGCTATACTACTACTACTACTACTATACTACTACTACTATACTATAACTAAGCATCAGGTAGCCGATGATACATGCCAAATTTTATTAACACTGAACATATTGTTCTATTCATTCTAGCCAGTTCATTATGATGGCTATGCCATCGTAGCTGCGGAAAACCTCAGAGTTCGCAATAATAGTAACCTCACTGTTATGATATTTTCAGGCCTTTGTGGTCAAAACTTTCGGAACGTAGAACCCTTGTGCACACAGCCTTTTTAAAGAAATTTGTGACACTTCCCGTGACCCAAGGCCAATGATGACAAAGCATTGCCATACAAAAATTGATTGAATTGATTGAGGAAGTATTTTAGTTTGTAGATACATAATGTAGTTTATAAAATGTAATTTTTCAACTCTTTTTCGAAGAAATTCTCTACTTACCTTTTAGTCCTCAGCATTTTGCGGATTCATCTCAAGTTTAATTAAATCGAATTAAGACTAATAAGGACTAACTATCGACTCTTTGTAAGATATCGACGTTAATTATCAGCTCTTAAACTAGAGTATAATTGAAAACACAAAGTCTGTTTAGAGAAACGTAGTCTTTACCAGAAAAAAAAATAGTTTTAATCCAGCTACAGGATTGCGCAAAATACCTAAGTCAACCATTTCAATTTCCGGGGTTGCGGGAATGTTCTAACAAGATATCGCGGCCCCGGAACTTAAGGGCATCTAAAGGAACAAGGTGGGTTTTTAGTCAGTAGAAATCTGACACTCCTTTCCGCTCCACCCAGAGCGGGAGAAGTTATTCGATGATTTTCCCACCAAAAAAACTATTTCAATTTGGTTAAAACATATCTGGGACACAGCCGTCCTCTCTATAAGAATGAAGAATGGGCCGTATCGAGAAGCGGGCCAAGAGAGTCATTGGCAATGATGCACTGGTCGAGTCAAAGCTCCAGAGCCTTGAACATCGACGACGAGTTGCAAGTCTACCGGTTTTCTATCGGTTACATTACGGTGAGTGTGCGATGGAATTACACAGTCTAATTCCGCCAAGCCCGTTCCATCATCGGATTACGAGACAAACCGCGAAGCGCCATCGTTACATGGTGGACATCCCACCTATACGCACTAAACGTTTTGGGAATACCTTCATTGTGCGTACGGCTAAGGAGTGGAATTCCCTGCCGGAGTCTGTGTTTCCCGATAGCTATAACCTAGGAGTCTTTAAGTCAAGAGTGAATAGGTTACTTTTAGGTACGCGTGCTCCATCTTCGACCACATCATCACTTACCATCAGGTGAGATGGAGGTCAAACGCGAACCTATTTTTATTAGAAAAAAAAACACCACGTTGGCCGAAAACGGGTTAGAGGACGTCACATATCTTTTGATTTTCGGTCCTAGGACTTCCCGCCGCAAAGCGGTCAAGGAAACATCGTGTTTTCCTTATACGCTTAATCGTGTACCTACCTACGATTACTGAGAAATGCTTGCCAGTATTCGGACAGGTCCATTAAGAGATACTTTTACCTTTTTTTTTTTATCGTGGTATAATTATCAAATAAGTCCTCCCACCCCGGGCAGGGTGGGAGGGACTGTCAGACTTTTACTGACTAAAATCCACGGTGTTCCTTCAATAACCCTTTACGTACCGGGGTCACGGTAACGGGATGAGTACCACGACCCCGGCAGGCTTCGGCCCTCTACGGGGGGCCTCGTCATATTGCTGACGCTCTTTGAGGCGCGCGTGGAACACGACGCGCCGTCGACCCGGGCATGGTCCATGGTCGGACAGCGAGTTGCCCTTTACTCGCTGTCCGCATGCCCGCGCCTACGGTGGCCGGAGATCGTCGGCCGACGTCCGACGCCGTGGGCGTCTACCACTGCGGCTGGGCTGGAGGGAGGACGCCATCCTCTCCCTCACGCGGCCCGCCTCCTCCTTCGGAAGCATGACTGCTTCGCAGAAGGAGGCGACCGCTTCCCACTCCCTCTCGCCCCGCAGCATGGCCTCGACCAATGCCGGGCGCGAGAGGTCTCCGCCGATTGCCGCCGTGAGGACACGTCGGTGCTCTGCCCAAGCTGGGCAGTCCTGCACCGTGTGCTCGACTGTGTCCTCAGGGCGACCCTCGCAGTGGTGACACCCAGGCGTTTCCTCCTTTCCCATCAGACACAGATACCTCCCTAAACTTCCGTGTCCGGTGAGGACCTGCGTCATGCGGTAGGTCAGGACGCCGTGACGCCGATCTAGCCACTCCTCAAGGAGTTGGTTTCAGTCTTTCTTATCAGGATAGTCAACATGGAAATCTTTTATCATTTTGTTAAAATTTGCGAAAAACGAATGACGTGTGAAAGTGTTATTTATTACCAACTTATTGCAATGCCACGTAAAGTAATAAATTATTTGATTTTATCTGATCAAAATGTGTGCACGTTCCAATCCTCTCTTTTTGTTAGAAACTTGTTTAAACCCAGAAGCCTTCCCTTGCGTCATCTGACCATTCTCTAAGAACACAGAGGACAAACGTACAAACAGTGATTTATGATATCTGGGGGCACGGCAGTGCCCCCGCCAAGTCGGGCAAAAAAGCGGCACGGCCGTACCATTCTTTTCTCGAAGCAATTCAGGCCATTTTCGACCCCCTATAACTTCGTTGTGGATAAAACTAGAAGCCTGAATTTTCAGTAACCAAACAGGCATTGTATAAACACGGTATATTTTCAAATTTCATTCAATTTGAACCAGTAGTTTAAGAATTATAACGAGTCAAAGTTCCTTAATTTTGTAAATTTTGTCACTCACTGACTGACCGATCATCAAAAGTCTTAAGCACTTCTAGCAGACATAGAAGCATCAAATTTAGAATACAATTAGTGTTTAGTATATGAATCAAGGAAAAACTATAATATTTTTCAATTTCGTTCCAGTTTTCTAGATACATCAACTGCATAAATAACTTTGTAATCCCATATAAATATATAGGATTACAAAGTTACATTTGCAGTTAATTTATCAGTGTACCTGTATAATATAATGAAATAAAAGATGTAGATGGGTACTTTTTTTTCTTGGTGAAAAATATCATCGAATGACTTCTTCCGCTCGGGTGTATCAGAATTCTACTGACTAAAAACCCACTCTGTTCCTTCGTAAGCCCTAAGGTTCCGGGGCCGCGGTATCTCGATAGAACTTTCCCATAAACCCCGACAGGCAATGGCCCTATGAGGCCCCGTCACTGGTATTAACAGCTTTTTGAGGCGCGCGTGGAACACAACGCGCCGCCGACCCAGGCCTGGTCCTTACCGGACGGTGAGCGACCCCTGTTCGCCATCCGCAGGCCCGCGCCTACGGTGGCCCGAAATCGACTCGCGATCCACGACGCCCGGGGCGTCTCCCCCGGCGACTGGGGCGCGAGGAAGAGAGTTGCCTCTCCCTCGCACGTTAGGTTTTATGGGATTTATATTTCAATTTAATATACCGGTGCGATAAAATGTTACAGAGCAATAATTTAATTGTGAAAACAACAAATAAAGTTACTACGAACTGAAATCAAGCAGGATACTGTTTGCTTTTGTGTATCGTACTATATTCACGATATACCCACAAGGGAGCATGCAGAATAGCGAGTGCAACACTGTCAGTTCTATCTTGCACGACGTGTCAAACTTTGTTCATGTCTGGTTACTTATTCAACATGTTTTCCGAATGTATTTGTTTGTGTTTTAAACAGGCAAAATGCTTGGTGTGTTTCAAAGTATAACTTTTAATAAATATTCTAGGTTGATATTTTTTTATCACCAAAAAAAATAATTTAAATTGTAAAAAGAACAGACAAACCGAGAGTATTTATTCTTGTTTAAATGTATTTTCATTGACATTTTAAAAATACGGAACCATTTTTTATTAATTTGACCTTTCAATTTAATAAATGCCAAGGTGATTTAACGACACTGGCGCAGTGGTTGAGCGATTGACAGACGTGCTGGGTGCTGCGTTTCAATTCTGCACCGGAATTTTTTTTTAGTTCTTATTTTTCTCAGTGATATCATTCACTTGTTGACTTTTATCATATCAAAGTAAAAATCGATATGATATGGCAAATCTTTATGATTTATATTATTATATCGACTGGAATTACCCACCTTCTAATCTGTGGCAATCAACTTGAAATGCCTGAAAGGTGTAATTAGTGAGTCATTAAATAAAACATTATAACTTTGCAATGTATTTAAATGAATAAACTATGTATTTGTTTGTTCACATGTTTGAACCGAACTTTATGCGTCATTAGTGACGTAAACCTATTGTAAGTATATATTTATTTACAACTAGCTGTCTTTTTTTCTGGGTGGTCAAATTACTCTTCCAGCTGTAGCTGTGGAGCGGAGTGTCAGACTTCTACTGACTAAAAATCCACCCTGCTCCTTTAGTTGCATTTGCGTTCCGGGCCGTGGTATCTCGTTAGAACATTCCCGCAACCCCGATATTTACAACTAGCTCGTGCTCGTGACTTCTTTCATGTCAGAACTTAACAATATGTTTTTTCAATGCACTGAAGATACCGCCAAATTCAGCAACCTCATAAAAAAGGACGAGATTTATAGTCGACGCAAATAATCGTACTAATATTATAAATGCAGAAGTTTGTGAAGATGTATGTATGTTTGATGCTCTTTCACGCAAAAACTACTGAACGGCTCGCAATGAAATTTGGTAAGTAGATAGTTGACATCCTGGAATAGCACGTAGGCTATTTTATATCCCGGAAATTCCCACAAGATCGGGATTGACGATGCGCTTCAGGGAAGCGCATCGTCAATCCCGATCTTGTATATGCGTCATTAGTGACGTAAACCTATTGTAAGTATATATTTATTTACAACTAGCTGTCTTTTTTTCTGGGTGGTCAAATTACTCTTCCAGCTGTAGCTGTGGAGCGGAGTGTCAGACTTCTACTGACTAAAAATCCACCCTGCTCCTTTAGTTGCATTTGCGTTCCGGGCCGTGGTATCTCGTTAGAACATTCCCGCAACCCCGATATTTACAACTAGCTCGTGCTCGTGACTTCTTTCATGTCAGAACTTAACAATATGTTTTTTCAATGCACTGAAGATACCGCCAAATTCAGCAACCTCATAAAAAAGGACGAGATTTATAGTCGACGCAAATAATCGTACTAATATTATAAATGCAGAAGTTTGTGAAGATGTATGTATGTTTGATGCTCTTTCACGCAAAAACTACTGAACGGCTCGCAATGAAATTTGGTAAGTAGATAGTTGACATCCTGGAATAGCACGTAGGCTATTTTATATCCCGGAAATTCCCACAAGATCGGGATTGACGATGCGCTTCCCTGGTGCGCCGGGTGCGGGCCAGCCCCAACATAATCCTTCGTTGTGTGGCGAGCAGGCTCGACTGTGTGTTCGTGAATCGCTGCTGCAAGCTCTCCACGTCGGTGTTGAGCTTGTAGCTTCGATTCGCGAACCAACCTTGTAATTTAAGTTAAGTACTAACATAGGATTAAGGAATTTTGTTACTAACCAATTGAGTTTTGTTACTTGGAAATAAATGAAATGAAATGAAATGATATGCGAATAAAGAAAATTTTATAGGTATGTACAGATAAAGTTCCGTTGTTGGATCACATGGATGTTACACGCAGCGCAGTAGCCTATTGTTGCCAAACGTGTTGTCGAGTCTTTTCATCAGCTTATCCTTTTCCCAACCATATTGGGAACAACTCTCAGCCTAACTGGATGCGGAACGTCTACCTATCTGACATTAAGGCTGCGTTTCCACCAGAGATGGGCGAGGACGCGTAGAGAGGGATGTGTTTGTAAAGAACCAATAGAATCGCTTCATTTACCTCGCCTCGGTCAGCACAGCTCTGGTGGAAACGGCTCAGGGGAGCTAGATTTTTGCGCATACAAAACAAGCGAGGGATGTGTGCGAGAGATGTGTTGCGAGGGATGTGTTGCGAGGAATGTGTGTTGAGAAGGATGTGTTGCGAGGTTTGCGCATCCTCGCACATTATATATAATGCGCATTTTCACAGCTCCGCTACACATCCTCGTAGGCACATTTTCATCGCACAGCTTTGGTGGAAACGCCCACACATTTTCACAGCACAGCTAGACATCCTCGCACGACACATTTCCATCGCACATCTCTGGTGGAAACGCACCCTAATAACCCAATAGCTGTGTAACACGATACACTATGGCAAGACGTGTATAAGATTTTCTGTTTCCTGACTACTTGGAACGACTGTCGAAAATAAACAAATGACTGCCGGAACCTTTCCTAGGCTTGGAGGAATTTATTTATTGAAACTTTATGCAACACAAAATGTACAGAGGCGGATTTAGTTCCATTTTTTTTTGCATTCTCTATCTAATTTCGATATGTTAAGGTATAACCTTAAAGATATCTTCCCATGCCGCTGTCCCTCCTCCTCCATCTACCTCCGTGGTCAAGTGGTTTAGGCGTTTGCCTTGTGACTCGGTGGTCGTGGGTTCGATTCCCGCGGGAAGCATACTTTGTAAAGTTGTTTCCAGTATGGCTAGGACATTGCAGGCCTGAATCACCTGATTGTCTGATAAAAATATTGTTCCGTGCTTCGAAAGGCACGTATAAGCCGGTGGTCCGTCAAAATAGACTACGTCAGAGGCCCTTGAGGCGGTCTAGAAACTCTGACACTAGGGTGTATGGGGTCGTTAGACCTTACTACCCACACGATAAGAAGAAGATGCCGCTGTTATTATTTAGCCAAAGTCAGCCTAATTAAATTGCTGTAACTGCATACCAACACACAAAATAAACCCCTGAATGAACTGACGTGTAACTTTACGTCTGGTAAACCTCAGTGCAAACTGATGTGGTCCCAAGGGACAGTAGTACCAGCTTATTTGTACAACGGGGCGAACAACTTTGTTCATATTAGTTTGTTTGCCAAATAGCTGGGAGGTAGCGCTGAATTTTTTTATGTATTATTGTGTTTGTTGGATAATGGATGGGCGCTGCTTCTGTTTGCGCTAACTAAAGTGCTGTATTGTTTTTGGAAAGCTTCGCAAAGCCAAGGTTGTTAGGCCGGTGGATGTTTTTTCGTTCGTTTGTTCTAGTAGGTATTTAGTCATATTTGGCTACTTTCAATTAGGTAAGTATTAAGATAAGAATAAGAGAATAAGAATATTTATTTTCGTCAAACATAGGTCTTAATATAATTACATAGATCATTCATGTTTCGCCATTTATTGGCATACAAATATTTGAACAATATTTTTTTTTATTTTATATACTTAACTGTTCATACACATACTTACTTAATATAAATTCTGTAATTAATTGTTTTTGATATTGTTTTTTAATAAATGGTAAACTAAATATTACTAGACTATATAGATAATCAGCAATAAATTTAAAAAAAATATTAATGAAAAGCTTGTTATTCTATAACAAATCAGCATAGTATCTACCATAACGCAATAAGAATATTGTAGTAAGATTTCGATAATCAGATTTTTCAGTTTTTTCAGTACGTTAAGCCAGGCGCGGTGCGAAGGGAGGGGTCACAGTGAACATGACCCCCCCCCCCCCCAAATCGTACACCCCAAATAGAAAATCTTCTAAAATTTTGCAAAATAAGACGTTCCAAATATAATCACCCGATTTGTCAATAAAAATAGAAGACCTCCATTTGTTTTATAATGTATGCGGTAAAATTTGTATTGTGCAATAAATAAAATTCGTTTACGCGACATATTTTATTGTTAGTGACCCCCCCCCCCCCCCAATTCTAGGCTGCGACCGTACCTGGTTAAGCGTGTTGGTCCCGGCTGTCACTTGTATATCTTAAGCCTGCCAATACATGTTAGCCAAGCTTTGTCGAGTGAAGGTGACCAACATGTAGACAGTATATTTGCCTTGTCTTGCTATCGCTCGGTTTCACTTGCCTAGTTGGCCAAGTGAAAGCCAGTGCCAAGGTGTATAGAGCTCATTTGGTCCAACTTGTCTTCGTTCGCCGTTGCTCGTGATCACTTGCCTCACTTCGGATCGGTGTCGGTTTTTGGTCACAAATCAAGGGCGCTCGCTTGCGCTCGGTCAACGTGTGGGCAGCTGCTGCTCTACAGACCCTCTTCTACATTGGTCGTCTGCATTGGCGTTCGACGAACTTGTCGAACGTGTGGACATTATTTCTTGCCTTGTACCTTTTTGCCAACACTCGCGTTGGCCTACGCTCGGCCAACATGTATTGCAGGCTTTAG
Source organism: Tholera decimalis (assembly GCA_943138885.2). Lineage (NCBI taxonomy): Eukaryota > Metazoa > Arthropoda > Insecta > Lepidoptera > Noctuidae > Tholera > Tholera decimalis. Next base: position 6,651,302 of record OW964565.2, on the reverse strand, counting down.
ACAGTCGTAACGGGTAAGCAAATCCGGAAACAAAAGCACATGCCTGCTTGCCTTGCCTCTTTAAGATTTGACTCAACTCATCATCAGCTTCAAAATGCAAATTCAAACGCATCAAGAAAATATATTGTAATCCATAAGAGATCAACCAATATATCAATTATTTATTTTAATTACCGTATCTACTATGTATGGTTACAGGTAGTATAATGATAAAATCATGATTTTGCACTATGTTTCGCACATAATTTTTTTTTTCCGTATGGGATAATCGTGGGATGATTTCTCCCGCTCTGGGTGGAGCGGAAGGGAGTGTCAGACTTCTACTGACTAAAACTACTCTTAAGTACTGGGGCCACGGTATCTCATTAGAACATTCCCGCAACCCCGGCAGGCAATGGCCCTATGGGGCCCCGTCACTAGTGCTGACGTTTCTTTGAAGCGCGCGTGGAACACGACGCGCCGCATTCGTACCTCCGTTTATCAGTAATAAACTCTGAGATGGAATAGTAGGTACTCCATGCATTTTATGGCATAAACAGCTGTTTCAGCGTACCGTTATTTTTTTTTTGGTTTGGTTTTAGCCGATACATAAGTAGAACAAAAAAAATTGTTTTGTATTTTCTTTTTTTATGACACCGCCTTCCGAAATTAAAGTTATTTTTGCCTATGTAGTGTTTTTATATGGAAGTCGGTTTAATTTTTTTGCAAAAAATTTTTTTTTCTCTTTTTAGTGGGTCGGTTTGTAATTTATCTAGTTACAAAAGCCATAATGTCAACAACTTATCACGTTTTACAAAATATTGCTTTTCCAGATGCATAGCCGTTAATTTTTGAGGAGTTCTCCTGGTACTTGACCACCAGCTCTACATCACCATATGTACATATTGTGACGAGCATAAAGTGTTCAACATCCGTACTCAAGTAATCGAATCGCAATCCACGAAATACTTATTATTGAGGAGTTTCAGTGGCCATCTGTGGTCTTCATCATCAGTTCAACTTCCCCAAATGGTACATTTTGGAAGCAACTGCTCAAGGTACTATAAGAAATACCCAAAACGCTATAGGTGTGCCTATAATATTTGAAGAGTTCCTTCGATTTCTCCAGGATCCCATCATCAGATCCTGATTTCGTAACAATGGGACCAATTAGAAAGTATACCCATTCAAACGCAAACATATTTTTTTAAATCAGTTCAGTCGTCTCCGAGTTATGAGGTAACACACATAAAAAAAAAAGTTCAAGACGAATTGAGAACCTCCTTTTTTTGAAGTCGGTTAAAAATGAGAGCGGTGTTTAAATAAATAGTGGTAAGTTCAACCAAAACATATATTTTAAACACGCAAAGCTTCTCGATCAATCTATGTACTTTAAACCTCAACATTTTATATCCAACAAAACTAATACCTAAGTCACGTCCTGTAAGAAATATAGAGGTCTTAATCGAAATAAATTCACACCTACGAATAAAAAAATATCTAACACATGTAAATCACGGACTAATATCCAATTTTCCGTCTATCTGAGACCCTTATAACTCAACAGGATGCCGGGAACGCGCTTCTCTAGTGACAAAAACTGTCCGGGCAGAATGGGACGAGGATAGAGCTATAAATCTCCGGGATTGATTCCCGCGATTCCGTGTTAGGATGTCCGCAGGTCAAGCAGTATTATTCATTGAGGCATTCGGTGTGAAGGGTTATTTTCATTATTTTAACCTCTGACAATCGGTTCGAATGACAGGCACGAGATGCTCTTCTGACCAAACCTAACATTTATTAGTCACTTCAAACTTAACCTAAATAATATTTTATTTCACATAGGCTTGCAGGGACATTTCCAAAACGTCAGAGGCTAGAGAATAGTTCGAATTGGTCGTTTTCTATGGAGAAAATCCCGGTATGGTTTCTCCTTCACAATGTCTCCATACTACAGTTTTTACAGGTATTAGACGACAGTATATTAATAGGTACCAATTATAAATTACTAGCTGTTGCCCGCGACTTCGTTCGCGTTGGAGGGTTTTCCCGTGTAAATTCAGATCCCGCAGGAAATTACAAAAATTCTTTCTTAGTGCTCCCCTGCACACCCCAAGGAACATACACGCCAAATTTCAGCTTCTTGTGCCCAGTATTTTCGGCTGTGCGTTCTCTGTCAGTCAGTCAGTAACGGAAGTGTTTTATATATATTGATTAACGTAGTACAATGTAATAACTAATCAGAAACGAATCTAAGACTGGCATTGTAAATGAACTTCATACACGGACCAGAATTTTTTGTTCCGTGATTTCATACATCATTCACATTAAAAATGAACTTTATACAACGTGTAACGGAAACCCTATATCTATCCACAAGGGCTGAAGACAACATCTGGTATAGAGACTCTATGCACAGTTTCAGCGCAAAATAAGTGACTCAAAAAATTGATACCAAATTATCGGTTTCATAATGTTTCTTGAATGCCAATCATAACAGACCTGTCACAGCACTACGAGGGTTAATAACTATCCACGTGACTTGGCAATAACACGATAATTCTCTTCGTTCTTCTTAATTTGAAAGTTTCGGTCTCTGGTATCAATGTATTGAAATTTCTAATAAGTTCCACACATGTAGACATAGGATTACAAAACCCTTGCCATATCATTTGTTATCATCCAAAGAAGCTGTGCACTTGATATGTATATACCGTTTTAGTAACACGTTGTATAATGACAAGAAAATAAAGCAAAGCTAAGCAATGTGAAAGTCTGCTAAATTTCCATTGCTGAAAACAAAATTTGGCAACTTGTGACTTGTAATGCGTATTTTACAATTTGAGTACATTATTTATTAACTGCTGAGAAGTCTGAGAAGTGACAAGTAGACTCAGCAGTCATGAGAGTCCTTATGCCAGTTCTGGTAAGATTGTGCGTCAGTCTATGCTGTATCCGAGAGTGGGTCTTTCATAACTGCATACCTTTCATATGTTCTTTTTTGTAACGTCTTTACTGACACAGTTTTATAAGATATAATGCGTAACTAAAGATCATGGACTCCGTCTATGTTTCTATAGAAAAGAAAGTGCAGAAAGTAAATATATGAATAATAGTCGAATGTCAACCACTGAACGACCACTGGTCATATTAAAATGCCAAGGACTTATAAATAATAATTGCTAGCTTTTAAGTTGATTAGAAATCTACATTTACCATAAAGTACGTAAATATTTCTTGTAGTTTTAATCAACAAACGAGACAGAGGTCACCACCATTTGCATACCCAACATAAACTTGCCTACCACAGCTCTCAAAGATAATAAGCTTGAGCATACATATTCGTGGAACAACAGTAAGTCTTTACTGTACCAACATATTTTATTTACGATAGCAATAATCTTAAGTGTGGGGCTTTCAGTGCAATAGCGTGGAATGCTCCGATGCAGGCGAACGGTATGTAAAAACTATGCAATTGTGCTAATGGGTGTGTAATATGTGTATGTGTGATAAAGTTCAACGAGTATTATTTTATTATTATTTTTTAATTTTTATTATTTATTTGTTATTAAAACATGTTACATTAACATCTTAAAAATAAGCCAATGTCCCACAAAACCGTTTACACGGTTTGTCTGTGAGTACAGATATTGAAAAAACTAGATATACATTTCGTATGACATACACATTATAGAAACATACACATACATATTTAAATAACTATAACATAAAAGTAAAAGAGAGAATGACATCACATTAATTATATTTCACAAAAGGTATATAGGTAAGTACATAATTATGTATTCTCGCCAAACTGTAAAGACTGGCGAGTAAAAATAACTGTAGAAAACAAAAATAAAAAATACTTGAAAATATTGAATAAAAACAAAATTAAAAAATTATAAATGACTAATATACCACTTCTTGAGTGCTTTTGCAGATCTAGGTACTCTTTTTATTCTGATTTAAGATATCTGCAGGCAATGTATTGAGTAGGTAAGGTACTCGCTTATCTATTGTTCTATCACCAAAGTAATTATTTACTCTAGGTACATTAAATTTGTTTTGTTTGAGTTTGTGGGGATTAGTTCTTATAGTTCTTGTGTTTAGTTGTAGCTTTAGGGAGTGATATGAAAATTCGAAAGACACTATTGCGACGCACGCTATTTCGAAAAAAATTAAGAGTGGTACACCAATTCGAATACACATTAAGTCGTAAACCGCTATATCGAATGACGTTGTCGCGAACACGCTGATTCGAAAACTGTTTGAATGGTACGCTAGTACGAAATGCCAAGAGCATTGAAATCCACTGTTGCGAATAGCATAGTCCAATCTGAATTTATCTGGGGTTCGAATTCGTGACCCACTGATTACCAAGAACTACCTACGCTACGATGATAAAACTGACACTGAGCTAGTTGTCTATACTACTACTAAGTATAAATGAATAATATTAGTACTTATTATGGTTTAGCTATGTATCCCTATCATGCTTCCCGTTTTGATAAGACTTTATCAGGGTCGCGAGTTCGAACCCCAGACAAATTCAGATTGGAATATACTATTCGAAACAATAGATTTCAATGCCAAGACTTTCGAACTAGCGTATCATTCAAACAGTTTTTCGAATCAGCGTGTTCGCGACAACGTCATTCGATATAGCGGTTTTCGACTTTCTCTTAATTTTTTTATTGTGTGGCTTTATGGGAGGAGGTCGTGGCTAAATAATAACAGCTGCATGGATTTATTATCATGTTGCTGAAGTACCGACTTTACTAAGTTGCCTCCACATATTAAGATCATTCTCGTTCCCATCTACGGACCGCCGTGGATGGGTGACTATCTTATCATAACAAGATTTCTCCCGGCTTCGGAAAGTATGTTAAACCTCCTTACATCTTTGACAGTCGGTACCGGTAGTCAGGCCAGAAAATCTGACAACTTACAGTAGCCTCGTGAAGAACATCTATAATTTTCTAGTTCAATACTATTAAAGAGCTTAGGTCATTCTTAATTTAAAAGACTATTTATGCGAGTGAGCATGAATAAATAATGGCTCTTCGACAATAGGCCACAATTTCTGGTCGAAACATCCGTATCCGGAAGATTGTTTGTTTATTTAAACGCGCTAATCTTCGGAAGTACTGGGCGGATTTAGATGCATTCGGTATAGAAATAGCATGCAGCTTGAGAAAGGTTATTTTACTCCACTGCAAAAAAGAGAGTTATGTTTTTTATTGTAATAAAGTCCACAGGATTGAAATCCCGTCTTCAAATTTATTTATTCTAGCTCTACGTAGCTGTACTATCTCATTGACAGCAAACTGAAGTCGTCCGATACAATTTGCCTCTTCATTCCTTCCGGCGAATGTTGAAGTTTGAACAATCGAAGATCCCCGAAGGCGGGGATTTAGTTCACTCTTTTACTTGTTTGCTAAAAGAATGGATTTTGAGTTTTGTTCGAAATTGGTGGTTATTTTATGATTGGGTCTTGTTGTGGTATTCTGTGATGAAAATAAATAAACAGACAGATATGTACTTTTTATATTTCGCAGCCACAATCAAGACCATTCAAATAATTAAAAGAACAGAATGACAATATCAATGAAAATATTTATTTTCTGTTATCGAACTAACTTTAAAAACACTACCACTGCTTTTATATATTTTTTTAAATATCTTTTGCCAGTTGGCATGTCAAGAAAGGAACATAATTATTTGCAACCGACTTCAGTTTAGATAAACAATATTTTTAAATCCGGAACTGTCTGTTTGTGTTTTAAACCGTTCCATTGCTTAAAATGCATTGACACTAAAACATAGTGTATTACATACACTTTGATTGACACCAAAGAGAATGTAATACACTATGTTTTAATTGATACTGGCGTTTATTTTTAAATACGGACACTTTTGAAAGGTGCATCGAGAAAACCAAAGAGAATGCAATACACTATGTTTTAGAGAAAACTAACAAAACAACCGACCTCCGTTTAGAATAAACAATATATTTAGAACCATACATAATCTGTTTCCACTAAACGGTAACACTATATGGCATTATAATATAGACTAACATGAGGATGTGATCGGCGGCATTAACGATGTATAAAGTATTTTGTGCTACCCTATAGCTGGATTAAAAGATTGTCTCTTGAACCCTTTTTTCGTGGGGAAAATCCACAAATGATGAACCCTTCCCGCTCTGGATGGAGCCGAACAGAGTGTCAGACTCGAACCGACTAAAAACCAACCCTGTTTCATCTTTGCCTGTTGTTCTGGAACCGAGATATCTCGTTAGAACATTCCCGCAAACTGGCAGAAAGTTTCAAGGACTCTTGAAACTTTCTGCCACCTCAACCAATCAAAACTCAATTCATGAATAAAGCTTGAAAAAAGTGTTTGCAAATTCCCATCGCAATTATACACTGCCAAACACAGCTGTAATGTGTAATGTCCCAACATTATGAAAAGTGATTTTAGTTTTGCCTTTGTCGTTGCTGAGATGATATTGAAACTGTAATGTTGATTGCTTTTTTAGGGTTTCGTAGCCAAATGGCAAAAAATGGAACCCTTAAAGTTTCGATATGTCTGTCCGTCTGTCTGTCTGTCCGTCCGTCCGTATGTCACAGCCATTTTATTCCGAAACTATTAGGACTATACATGTAAAACTTGGTACGTAAATGTATACTGTGAACCGCTTTCCGATTTTAAGAGAATATTAAAAAAAATATTTAAAATAAAGGGGGCTCCCCATACATGGAACTGAAACTGAAAATATTTTTTTTCAAGAAACCTATACGTGTATGGTACCTATAGACAGGTATTTAAAAATGACATTAAGGTTTCTAAAATAACTTTTTCATAAAAATAATCGTTTAAAAGATATACGCTTCCAAAGTGGTAAAATGTGTCCCCCCCTCTAACTTCTATAATAATGAAGTGAAAAATCAAAAAAAAAAACATTAGTTGTAGATCTTAATGTAAACTTTCAACCATAAAAACTTTTTAACAAAAAATTAAACCGACTCCCAAAAAACACTGCAAAGTGAAAAATAACTTTAATTTCGGTAGTCGGTGTCTTTAGTTTTGTTTTTTCGTTTTTGGCACCGACTTCCGAAATTAAAGTTATTTTTCACTTTGCAGTGTTTTTTGGGAGTCGGTTTAATTTTTTGTTAAAAAGTTTTTATTTCACTCTTTTTAGTTGGATGATTTTTAATTTACCTAGTTACAAGAGCCTAAATGTCAACTACTTATAACCTTTTACAAAATATTGCTTTTCCCAATGCTGGGCCGTTAATTGTTGAGGAGTTCTCCTGGTACTTCACCATCAGTTCTACATCACCATATGCATTGTGACGAGCATAAAGTGCTTAACATCCATATTCAAGTAATCGAATCGCAATCCACTCAATACTTATTATTGAGTAGTTTTGGTGGCCATCTGTGGTCTTCATCATCAGTTCCACTTCCCCAAATGGTACTTTTTGTGAGCAACTGCACAAGTTACAATAAGAAATACCCAAAACGTCATAGGTGTGCCTATCATATTTGAAGAGTTCCCTCGATTTCTCCAGGATCCCATCATCAGATTCTGACTTTGGTGATAATGGGACCAATTTCGAAGTATACCCATTCGAACAAAAAAAAAATTTTCCAAATCGGTTCAGCCGTCTTCGAGTACTCAATGATCATACATAAAAAAAAAAAAATATATACGCGTCGAATTGATAACCTCCTCTGTTTGTCGTCGGTTGAAAATTGGTTTGAACGAGATTAAGTCAGCAGTTTTTGAGGTAGGTTACTTGAATAGGTTACTTCTAGGCAAGCGTGCTCCATCTTCGACCACATGATCACTTACCATCAGGTGAGATAGTGGTCAAACGCGAGCCTATTCTGAATTAAAAAAGAGCATTGCCACAATCCCGGCAGGCACTATAACTGCCCTAACAAACCCCATCAATATTGCCGTCGATTCGGGTTCCTGAGCCATGTGCAAGATGTGGTTAAATGTGCTTGTAACATAGGTAATTCCTTTGTGCAAATTAATTCAAAAACATTAAATGGTTGTGGCGCTGCTGAAAAATTAAAAGGCTCATCATACTTGAAATCAGTAAGTTCATTAGAATTATAATAAGAGTTTATTAAACCAATCGCATTATTTCATTCACTTGAGACTTGGTAACTAATCCTTTAAACAGAATTTTCAAAAAGATGACTCTCAACAAATAGGGCTCATCCCGAAGACCCTTTACTTTACAATAAAAGCGCTATCTAACAGATTATTGCGATATTATTTTCTGCAATACTGGTATCTTTAATATAAACTTGCTTTTTCAGTGGCTTTGTCCGTGCTATTGTCAGATATTGCACTTTTTTATGATTCTGGCTTCTTCGATGCTCCTTTAACAGTTTCAAGAAACACGTGTTAGTTAACGGGAAGAAAGTAGGTATACTCATTGTCAGTTTGTAAATTTTATAAAAAAATCTTTCGATTTTTATCTACAGTCTATGCGTCACTCAAAGTCCTGCGTTTTAAATGTACGTATATATCTATTGTTTACGAGTGCTAACATATGCATAAATTTCAAAACGTATTAGGTTATACCTATGCCTTTTTTCCGTTTATTTTTTTTTAACACGCCTCATGCTCAAAAATAATAGTTATAACCTCTTTTTTTCTATGTATGTAGACGTTTCTTGTGATTGAGATCATACATACAAAACTAAGATTATAATAAATTTCCTGATTGACATGGACACTTTAAAATTTTGCGATTTGAACAACATGAAGCTTCTTCAAATAACTGGTTATTTTTTTTTTATGTGGAATATATTTCGCTTTTCATAACAAAACATACAAACATTCACTTTTGTGATAATAGTAATATACTGTTTAGTAACCTCGATTCAGCATTATTGCATTTTTTCCAATATAGTCGGCTTATCTTTTCTGGTTAATTCGTTGGAAAATTGCTATCGATCTACCCGCAGTTTAGTTTTTATTGTTAGTATTCGAAGATTCCGGTATCAATTTGTGAATGGGACAGATTCCCCTTTGCCTTATCCTCCTTTGATTATGTATTCGGATTTTCTTTCAGAGTATGATAACTAGAGGATTTAAGTGCATTAGTCACGCCTCGTGTACCCGTTTATTCCTTTCTTTAATGGAAAATGGGAATGATTCCGTGGGTTCAATAAAATGTAATGCAATTTGTATTGTGTTTTATAACTTCAGTCAGCAAAAGTCACTACTCTCTGATAAGTTGCTTAAGAAGTATTTCTTAGGCCACGCTTATTTATAAGATTTCGTAGATCATAATGTTTTCGTTCGTACAACAACTGTTGGAGTAACAAACCATTTCATAAAGCAGGTAGGTATTTTGTCTACAAATCTGATCACCATTATCTTTTAGATTCTCAGAGATTTAGCCTCAATTTTGGAACATCTATCTATAGGGGTCGTTGCTTAACCCATATGAGAAAGACGATTCACCAAAACACAAGGCAAAATATGTACTCTGCCAAAATTTTCGCGTTTTGCTATTCCATGCATTCGCTAAGAGACGTGCATAACTGACAGTTAAGTGTTAGTTGGGAAAGTATTTAGTTCATTTGCAAAACTATAGTATTTAAAATCGGGGTGTGTATACCACTGAGGCATCTATGCCTACATTAATTCAAAATGAATTAAGGTTCCTTTATTGTGCACATGGACAAGGTTTGGAACTCTTTGCTGGCTCATGACCCATCTGCCTTCAAAGAGTGAACAGGCATCTTCTGGGCTCGCTCGTCCCATCGTAGAACTCATCTATGCTTACCATCAGGCGTAATCGACATTAAGAATGAACTCATCAGTTTAAAAAAAAAATGTTTAGATAGTTTTCCTATTAAAGTAGTAAACGTTGGATCTTTGCGCCAAAACCTTTACCTTTATAATTTTTCGACATCTGCATTAATTTAAGTTATAATTACTTTTTCGCCATTTCAAGCCACAAACTGTATAAAAGTAAAAATATTAAATTAATAATTAATTAATTCACGGAACGACCAGCTTATACAAACTCAATTAACTAAGTAAGGCCCCAAGAAAAATCTGCAGATGACAAGTCCAATTTGCAAGGTGCTGGTAATTAGTGACTTTTGGATTTTTAGTTCTAGCTAAGACTTTGAAAGCCAGTGGATTTCATTAATTAAAAATATTTTAACTTTAATTGTTATTATGGGTATTGTTTTGACGGCTCTGTTTATTAATTAGCTGATATCTATTTATATCTGTTTTATTTAGTCGCTAATTTTGTCCTTAATTCCGGAATGTTATTCCATCGTTATGGCTATCCATTTAAGTAGAGAAGAGGAAGTTGTTTGTATCGGAAGGTAATCATGTTATTGTAAAAGGCTGAGTTGAGTGGCAAAAAAGACTTTATTTGCCTTCTTAATGTCTTTAGATATAAATAAATCTCTGAGTCTCTGCTACTTCTTCTAATCACAGCACGGAAGGTGTACAAGGAACTTTCAAGAAATAATATAATTTCCACCGGTGTTAAGCCGAGGAATCTCATGCATAGTGTGCAGTAATTCTATGTATGTATCTTAAACAAAGGCGTGAACTTATTCAAAAATAACCTATTAATACAACTCAACGTGAAGAAACTAAATAACGTAATCATATATAATACCTACTTAACAAGTACCTACTTACTTTTTATGTATAATAAATAAATAATTAACATAAAACAAAAATACACACATCAAAAGTGTCTAGGGATCAAGCATTTTTATGCGGATTTCTTGAGATTGAGATGTGGCTTTGTAATAAATTTATGATTTTATAAATTTATATGGATCCTTTTTGGTGCATTTCATAATTTGAAACAGGAACTGTTAATCAAATTCGAGTAAAAGATGAAAATCAGCTGTCAATATTTTCCCTATAAAAACATACAACGCATTGAAGACATTATTAGTGCTACTGTTTCCCTACTACTGATTAAAACCAACGTTATTATGGAGCGGCGACGTCATTTAAGCAGGGAAGAAATGCTCAGAGCCGTGGGAATGATAGAAGCTGGTTCCCGGCAACGTACTGTGGCTTTAGCTCTGAATAAAAGTCAGAGTGTTATCAGTCGACTTTGGACACGTTACCGAAGCACTGGTACCGTGGCTGGCGCCATGGAGGACGGTATCTCTGCACCACCCGGAGACAAGACCGATACATTCAAATCTTAACTCGAAGAGCTCCAACAATAACCGTCATGATGTTAGCCGTGAGGCTTCATCACTCTTCAGGGAACTTAATTAGCGACCAAACAGTCAGAAACCGCTTGCATGAAGTGAACCTTCATTCCCGAAGACCGCTACGGGTACCACCTATAGCAATGCACAATCGTAGGATTCGATATCAATGGGCTCTTGAACACAGAAATTGGGCAGAAGAACAATGGCGTTTCGTGTGCTTTTCTGATGAGTCTCGTTTTGGTATGAGACCGGATACAAGACGTATACGACACTGGAGAACCCCTGGACGCCAACAGCGATTAAAATCCTGCCAGGAAGTCCATCCTTATAGTGGTGGAACCATCATGGTATGGGCGGGTATTTGGATCGGCGGAAGAACTGAGTTGATTTGGATCAGAGGCAACCTCAACGCTCAAATTTATGCTGAGACGATTGTATCTGACGTCATCGTTCCTCTACAAGTGCAAATCGGTCCCTTATTTCAGTTAATGCATGATAATGCACGACCGCACACCGCAAGAGTTGTAAGACAGACTCTCGCCGCAGCTAACATCAATGTCCTGCTCTGGCCTGCTCAGTCGCCAGACTTGAACCCGATTGAGCATGCATGGGATATGCTACAGAGAAGAGCTCTGCCGAATATGGAGGGTATCCAGTCGCAAGAAGATCTTTTTTTGTTGTTGCAACGAACATGGGCGGCCATTCCACAGCGTGATTTGGATGAACTCATTTTGAGTATGCCAAACCGATGTTCTTGTGTTGTTAGTGTTCGCGGTAGAAACACGGATTATTAGTTGTTTAAGTTACCCAATAAAATTTTAAAGAAAACTGTTATTTCAGTCTTTTTTTCGAACTTTAATGTTAGTGGTTCAAATGTCAAAAATCCCTTTATTAGGAAAATGGCAAATTTCTTTATTAATGCAAAGGTGACTTGGTTTATCGTTACTGTGACAAACGAAAACACTTTATTTGATGAATCCTTAAAGAAAATTTTAATTAATATCAATCAGGAGAAAAGTTATTGCAAAAATATATGTTGATCCCTAGACACTTTTGATGTGTGTAGTTCCATCTAGCGATGTCATGAATATCTAGATTATATTAATTGCTATCAACAAAATGGACTGTCTAAATGTCTAATGACTAAAGTGACATTGATGAAATTAAATTAAATATTTATTTTATAAATTGGTTATGAATCACAGTTTTACACGTCATGTTTTTGCGTGTTATTTTGAGCTAGATGAGGTCGGTGTTTCCTAACTCCAGAGTAGTCTCTGAGAAAAAAAAACCGATAATAGTCAACACAAAGGTAGCAAGGTATATCAGTAGCACGATTAACGTGGTTAATTCCTTTCATAAATTGAACAATTTTATCGTTTTCCTGATAACATTTAACAATGTAGAAGGCATGAGATTCGTGCCACTAGCCTACATAAATGTAGGTAAATCGCGCGTAGGTGCCATTAACGTGGTTCATTAAAAATGGTTAATCTCTTACTTACATTCAACAATCTTATCGTTGTAACTGATAACATTTTACCAATGTAGAAAGTACAAGTCATTACAAACCTCCAAAGTATTTCGAAGATTTGATTACAATTGATCATTCCGATCTTGGTCATAAATCAAAACTCGCGATGGATTTAATAGCCATCAAGCTTGTGACAGATGGCTTCAATTCGCCCACCTTGCTACACTTCATAAATCATAACTAGAACCTTATCACGTGAGTAGTAAGGTGCACTATCGGAGGACAGGTTTTATTTAGATTGTCATCTAGGTTTCTATGATGGATACGTTCCGAATGCTATCGATTTCCCCGTTTTTGATAAATTTTAATGGCTTTGTTTCTTGTAGCTGCAGTTCGGACAAATTGGTACACAAAATTTCGTTCATAAATTTTTAACAAATTTACCAGTTACCTTTTACCAGCTGACCGGAGAGTGGTTGTATTTTTGACTTTTTAAATCATTCCTGTATACAAAAAGAATTGATGAAATTTTCCAGCAGTTCTCGAGTTTTAGCGAGACTAACGAACAGCAATTCATTTTTGTGAAATTTGTATATAAACTAGCAGTCACGAGGGCTTTGCCCCCGTAGACTTCAACATCAATATCGCTTTTAGCGATAAGACCGCCGTTGTAACCATAGATTTAAGAAATAATGTTAAATAGGTATGTTTAAATTTTGGTGTACAATAAAGTATATTCTATTCTATTCTAACCCTCATTTTTTAGTCGAGTAACCTGTAGCGACATCTATCTCGCAACATACAAACTATCCTGTATCGCGCAAGCAGAGTTTACCGCACAACTAGCATACATACAAATCACCCGATCACAAACATGGGGCAGTTGCCCACCAGACAAAAACACCTGTCTGGTCGGAGGATCCTCCCTTTTCAATGGGAATGCGGGACTTTACACCCTGTTCCGCATATCCCCAAACTGGTGACCCCGGGCATGAACATCTGCACAGCCTTCGTGCAGAGCTAGTTCAGCGTGACGTCATCATCACTTCCTTCGAGCTTTCGAGCAGCGAGTCATACAGCCAGCCAGCACCCTCGGCTTCTACGGGTATCCTGACCACCAGCATGCAGCGGACGCGCATACCTGGTCATCACCCCCAGCCTCTTCAGCAACCTTGGCACAGCACCCTGCACTTCGGCCGGTCAGCAAGCAGAGACGCACTTCTCTCCTGGTCGACGCAGCAGCCACTACGCAGCACTGCACCACTCCGACCCACTGGAGATCATGCAGCATCACTCCGACCCACTGGAGTATCACCCCGACTACTCCGACCCACTGGAGTATCATCCCGAGTCACTGGGATATCACCCCGACTCAAAGGGGGCAGCACCGCAGACAGTTCCGACTCACCGCGAACTATGCGACTTCCGGTTCCGACTCACTGGAACCTACCTTCCACTGGCCCGGCAAGCATCACAAGATGTATGGACGACTCATCCTGCTACGACCTCTGGTCTCGGAGGGGAGTGATGTAGCGACATCTATCTCGCAACATACAAACTATCCTGTATCGCGCAAGCAGAGTTTACCGCACAACTAGCATACATACAAATCACCCGATCACAAACATCGGGCAGTTGCCCACCAGGCAAAAACACCTGTCTGGTCGGAGGATCCTCCCTTTTCAATGGGAATGCGGGACTTTACACCATGTTCCGCATATCCCCAAAAACCTATAACCTTCCTCAAACTTCAAACATCTCAGTTCACCCAGTACTTTTGAAGATTAGCGCGTTCTAACAAACAAACAAACTTTTCCGCTTTATAGTATTAGCATAGAGAACAAATTCACAAAGTTCTTATAATAAGATTTATAACCTCAAGTAGCGCATGTGGTTTTAGCCTGTAATTAATTGTTGCACTTATAAATAAATAAAATAAAATAAATGCAGCTTTTCAGGTAAAACACCCATATACAAAATAAAAACAGTGAGAACAAAATTTAAAAGAATAAAACTAGAATCTAAAACTTTGAGGTATGTATAGGTACCCATAGTCATAAAATACATCATATTGCATAGAAATTGCATATTCATCCTAATTCCTAATTATTACGTCATTTTTTGTTCTCGTTCAGGTGAACATAAATGTAATATGACTGTTTCATACAAATGTGTAGTGTAAACAATTGTAGGTTAACCTCAATAAATAAATAATACATGATGTTCAGTTGAATATAAAAGATAGTGCGTAGTGTAAAGATTCTGTCTGAATAAAAAAATCCGTCAATATCGCTGTCAATGCCAAAAGTGCTTAGAACTATGGCAGATTTTCCATGTTCAATAGAAAAGACCACTTTTCAAAATTTTACGCTTTGACGCTAAGGATGAAGATTGGTAAATATTATTCAATAAGTTTCAATCTCTTTAGTTATTTAAATCATTTTGATTCTTTCCTGAAGTAAGTTTTGAAACTTTTATAATTTTTCCACTTTTTCGCCCCATTTTCAGAATGTTAATGGAAAATTACATTTCACGTTCATTTTTGGGTTATTTGTTCAAATACATTACCAAGTTTGAAATAAATAGGTTGCAGTCACAGAAATAGTTATAGTTAAAAAGCCAATGATTTTATATATAACTGTTCCTCATTTTTAATTTTTATGTATTTTCACGATTTGTATAGTTAGTAAATAACACTGGCCAGCTAGAAACCAATCTAACCTAGATTGGTTTCTAGCTGGCCAGTGTTGTGATAAGAAATCTTAGATTCGGATGTATTTAATTTTTTATTTACACTTTATGTACAATAGTGTTACATGGGCGGACTTAATGCAACAAGGTATTCTCTACCAGTCAACCTTTGGGTTAAAGCAAAACTACTACTTTACTATATATGTTTTACTGTTGTTTTTTCTTCTTCTAATGTTTGAATTAAAATTATGTTTATTTATTTATTACTATATGCTTCGTCATTAGACTGCGATTGTTGTTCTAATTTTAAATCTGATACTTACGTGAAGTGAAGTGTACAATGTTCTTTAAAAAAAATAAAGATTTTGAAACTTCAGAACGAAACCCTGCAAAATCGAAAACCTTCATAATATCTTTTTTATTCTTGTGTTTAAATTAAAACGTATTTTATTGGGCTCATAATAATAATATTGTTATAGTCCGTATGGTATACTAGATGAGATGCTATCGAATATACGTGTACTTACGTATTTCCCTTCCGTTCAACTATACTGTAGTTGAGTAAAAAGGATTGGTTTTGGTACCATACTCTTCACAGAAATAATAATATGACTGTTTTGCATTCCAACAAAACAGGTATTATGTGTTGAATAAGACACACAGCGTTGAGATGAAGAAAGCTGATGTAAATTCGCCCTAAATTGTTTATCTATGGTTAAAAACTTACCAAATTGTCCATGGTTTTATACCTGTCTCTCTCTTTCACCAGCGTGCGTCCTCTTCTTTTAGAGAAGGACGCTTGACACAAAGCTGTCAATGTCATAGAGTCTTCAGCGCACCAGCAAGAGACTTGCTGCAACGCTGTGTGTCTTATTCAACACATAATACCTGTTTTGTTGGAATGCAAAACAGTCATATTATGTGCTTTTCTAAGACACACAGCGTTGAGATGAAGACCTGTTTGGTATCTGCTGGTGATAAAACACAAACGCTATGATGAATTAATTATAATACTGTTCTAGAATATAAATCAGTTTTATTATAACACACTATAGGTAACAACAATTTTAACACTCCTTACTTTGTTTGTAACTTCAAAAATCAACAATATAATCATTAGAGATAATATAATACAATAATAATACTGTTTTTAACTTCAAGAATCAACAATATAGTCATTAGAGATCATATAAGACAATAATAATAAAATTCTTAATCAAAACCTTTATCAAGGAACATGTTATTTGAATCTTAATAAGTATTTTTTTCAAAAAGATATACACTCTTTATCTAATCAATATTAGAAAAATTTAATTCCAATAAATCAACATTTGAGTTATTATTGTCCTTTTTGTTTACTGGACGACAATAAAATTTCTGAAAAGTTTTAATACTCTTCCAGTTTCCTCTGTCGAGTATTTCTTGAACAGGTCTATTATCCAACCAACTTCTGGAGGCAACAGCTGACCTGATACTGCCTGGTGGGGCATTAATATTAGCTTCTTTAAAAATACTACATATCCACCCTGCAATCATTGTTCTTGAAGCAGGTTTTAATATCCCTGATAGAGAGATAAATAAACTTGTGACAGTCCTGTCTGTGCTTCTTCTATCTTCAGATTTTGCTATAAAGTTATGGATGTGTCTAATAGGACAGACACGATGGTCTGGGTGTTTCCGCAACAACCAACCTGACTGTCTGTGTGTCTTTGAATCTGTTTTTGAACCAAACTTTGGCCAAAGACTAATCTCATCTCCGGTAGAAATAAGATTATCAGGGCTGTTCTCTAATAATGTGAGATCATGGATTCTACGACCTGAGGCTAGCAATAGTATTAATGCCGTTCGCCTAGCTATTTCAAACAGGGACCCTGAGTTTACTGATGTCTTTAGCCAGTTAAATAGTATTGCAGTGTCCCATATTGGTAGTTTTTGCACTGCTGGCTTAGCAAGCGAAATGGCTTTTAGAACTTGATGAATGAAAAAATGTTTTGAAATATCTACTTCTGAAGTTGCACAGTAAGTTGAAACAGCTGATTTATGAAGGAGAATAGTTCTATAAGCTAGTTTGTCAACTAAAAATAGTTTTGCCAAAAATCTAGCAACTTGTACACCCTCAGGTGCTTTAGGATTAATCTTATTAATGTTACACCAAGATAACCATCTTTTAATTGGGGCTTTATATGTTGTTAAAGTAGATGTCCGCCAACTACTTTTTAACAAGTTTTGTTCCTCTACAGTCCAGTTAGAGACTTGGTCAGCCCACCCCCAATTTTCCAGGCAAGGAGGGTCAACTTGTCCACTTGCGCTGGGCAGTTGCCTGTGCTCCGATCTATTAAGACCTTCCGCAGGTTCTTTATCGGAAGCGGCTCTGCTATGGCTCTGGCTCGCAGGTCGGGTAGCCAAAAGCATTTGGTCCATTGAGGCGTTATTAGGATGTACGTTCCTCTTGCACTGTTTAAATGAGTTAGTACTCTTGGTATTAAGCTGGGTGGGGGGAATGCCCAGCCCAGCTGATAGTCCCATTGTCGGCTGAAAGCGTCGCAGAACTCTGCGTAACAGTCTCTGGAATCTAATGTTACGTACTTTGGTACGACAGCCGCTTCTCTTGACGCGAACAGGTCGACGTCTGGGATACCCCACACTCTGAATATAGCCTCCGTGGCTTGGGGTAGAAGATGCCACTCTGGTACTTTGCGGCCCCTTGATAGGCGATCCGCAATTCCATTTAGACTCCCCGGGAGATAAGTGGCTGAGAGAGTTAAATGTAACTGATCTGCAAGTTTTAGGAGCCTGGTTGTCAGCCTTAGTAGTGCAAGGGAATGTGTCCCCCCCTCGTTTCTGAGGTATGCAACAAGAGTCCTGTTGTCGGACTGAATGAGTATGTGTGCACCTTCTAGAGTCATCCGCTGACTGTTTATGGCCGCAAATACAGCATACATTTCTTTTACATTTGAATGCCACGGTTTTTGGAACGGAGTCCATCTTCCCGATAGATAAATGCTGTTTAACTGGGCTCCCCACCCTGAGTCTGCTGCATCTGTAGTCAAGAAGTGAGTCACACTTTTCTTGACTATTGGTACTGAACTGTGATCTATGGCTTTCAACCACCATTTTAGGTCTTGCTGAACAGGATGAGGAAGAATTCTTTTTTCTCGTAGTCTGTTTTGGTTGAATAATCTTAGAAGGAGTTGCATTCTGCGACAATGTAGTCGACCTCCTGACACTGCGTAATTTGCAAAGTTCAGCAGACCTAATAAACTCTGAACTTCTCGCAGAGAACAGTTTCCATTGCTCAACATCTTGGAAATGATTAATTTGATTTTTATTATCTTTTTGGAAGGAAGTTTTACCCAGTTTTGCTGAGTGTTCCATACTAGGCCAAGATATTCTATCTCCTGAGAGGGTTCCAGAGCAGACTTGTGATAATTTATGTGCCATCCCAAGGTTTCCAATGTTCTCAGCGTTTCCGCAACCTGAGAAACCAGTACTGTACGATCCTGGTTGACCAGACAAAAATCGTCCAGATAGACAATTATGCGGAAACCTTGCGCTCGTAGGATTTCCGCAATCCAGTTGGTTACTGTGGCAAACATTTTTGGGGCCGATGATAGGCCAAATGGTAAGGCTGTTAACTGCAGCACTTCCTTGTTGTAAATCACACGGAGGAACCTCCTGTGTGTTTCTGCAATTGGTAAGTGAAAGTAGGCCTGGTGAATGTCTATTTTCACTAACCAATCGTTTGTCTGCAAAAAATTGGCTACATCTGTTTGTGAAATTAACTGGAAATGTTTCACTGACACATACGAGTTGAGACCCCTGAGGTCGAAGATGGGACGTTGTCCTCCGTCTGATTTTTTTACTAAAAACATTCGACATAGAAAACCCGGATTTGAGAGAGAATTGGTGGTGTCTCTAATATTTTCTTTTGTTTTAATTGAAGGATCATGTCTGTCATGTCCTTTGTTGTCCGGGTTGCAAACTTTTTTAAAATGTGATTGTCTAGATACCGAAGGGGAGGTTTCTTTATAAATGGAATACGGCCACCTGTTATTAACTTCAAAATATACTTGTTTGCTCCCCGTTGTTGCCATGAATGTGCATGGTCCTTTAGACAACCCCCACTGAAAGTTTTGGTTTGATAGTCACAAGTGTTTATTATTGGTCTTGGGGGGTGTGTTATTTGTTGTGTAATCTTTACGAAAGGGCTGATTCTTCTTAAATTTTTTCTTTTCTGTCTTGTAATCTTTACTCTGAGTTTTGTAATGTCCATGATGTTTTTTGTTTTGAACATAAGAAGAGCTAAGAGCTTTTTTCTCTCTAATGTAAGCTGGAGTATTAAGCCAAACCTGAGATCCACCTAAAGAAGCTATGATAGGGTGCAAAGCTTCTCGGCTAAATAGGTATTCCTGACTCGGTGGAACATTTTGTAATGTAGCTTTCAAATTTGGATTTGCAATTTCTTTTAAAATACGGCCCCGCCTTACTTCAATGCACTCTGCTCTCTTACCACACACAATCTGCATTGCAGTTTCTGAATTTTTATATGACGGGGACCCTGGACCAAAAGTACTAGAAACCTTTTCATACAATGTGTTAATATTTAAATTTTTAGGGTTTGCCGATGCCCAGTCAAGTAAATCCTGTAATCCTAACTTTAATAGATGTCTCTGTTCTAAAATGTTGTTAGACAAACCAGCTAATAACTGTTCAGTTGGGGCTAAAAAATCTTTAGTCTTATTAAAATGACACAACTCTTCGTTAACTTTAAGACCTACAAAACCTGGACTAGCAATGCAAGATTGTAACGCTTTTTTGTAACGAATGCCCTTCCAAGAAGGGGTATCAAACTTCTGAAGGTTAACCAACACTTGTAAACGTTCTTTGTCAGCATGTGGAATAATTGTTTTTTCGTCAAACTCTGTACCAAGTTCACCTAAAGAAAGCTTACACATTGAAGCTGTCGGATTTCTCAAAAAATTTGATGTGGATGGAGTCAAATCGTTTTCCTGTTGTTCAGGCAATTGTTCTAACTGACTAGGATTAGTCGGTAGAAGAGGCAGGCTAGTTAAATAACTAGATATGAATCCCACTTGTTGAATAAGTGTCTCGACACGCGGGTCCGAACATGTTTGAACTTGTCTGTACTTACGTGAAATTTTTCGTCTTTTGTTGGGTGGAGGTGAAGCTATGCCCTCCTCATCCTCCGAGGATGAAGATGATGATGATGACGACGAATCATCAGGTCTCCTCTTGCTCGAATGCTGATCTCCATCCGGAGCATCAACACTAGAACTTTGTTCACCTCCGACACTCACCTGCGTAATTTCGTCCGGATTCATCACGAAAACCACGAATCACTTAGAATAAACACTCTTACAACTTAAGGGGCAGATATTCGATTTTCGATGATTTTTAATCCAAGATCACATCTAAACGGCTAGTCGGTATGCTTTGAAAAAAAATAATGATAAACTAGACTATTTCCTTAATAATTTGATATATGAATATTTAAATATTTTTTTGTAAAACATTGTGTAATTTATTTTTAAAAGTACGTCTAACCCGGGCATAAAAGCGAAGATCAGGCAACAACCATTGGGTGTATTTTTATGAAACTTTCACAGTCTAAAAGATAATTTAATTGCCAATCTTTTAGTATACGGCTTTTCTTCATATTGTGTTTGGTAAAGTCATGGTGTATTATTATTCGAATAATCTAGGTGCGCAATGAATCGGGGGCTCTTGCGGGCGACGGGCGGCAGTGCATCGCTGACCACTGTCACGAGTAGACGCTAACGCTCCGCGCAAAAAATACAAAATGATTTTATTCGCATAGAAGTTTAACGCCAAAATGGTTGGTAAACCCAAAACACTAAAAAAGAAACGCCTTACAATGTTAAAAATAGATTAATGAAGTAACAAATTTTAATTATTTATATAATTTACTGCCGCCATGGTCGAGTGGTTTAGGGGTTTAACTTGTGTGTGGTCGTGGGTTCGATTCTGCGGGACGCATACTTTGTAAATTTGTTTCCACTTTGGCTAGGACATTGCAGGCCTGAATCACCTGATTGTCTGATAAAAAGATGGTTCCGTGCTTCGGAAGACACATATAAGCCGGTCGTCCCGGTCGCCAAATGGCGGTCGTCAGAATAGACCACGTCAGAGGCTCTTGAGGCAGTCTAGAAACTCTGACACTAGGGTGTATGGGGTCATTAGACATTACTACCCACACGATAAGTAGAAGATTATTTATATAATCTCTATCAATAGTTTAAATTAGCATACTGGAATAAAATAAATGTGATTTAAATGTAGTAAACAAACTTTTATTTTATTGAAATAATTATGTTATTTCCTTTTAGGAGAACACCAAATAGTAAAGATTCTTGAGTCAAAAATGTAGAGACAGGGTGAGTATTGAAATGTAATTTACGAGTAGGTAACCATATTGGAGCGTAGTAAGGACAGTTCGATTAGAGTTTCAAAAAATACTTGAGTGTTGCTGATATTGGAATAGTTGTAGGTATAGCTCTTGATACGTAAGTAGCATGACCTTTTACCAAATTATTTTTATTTTATTCAAATTATGTTTTTTTTTTGGAGTATATCAAATAACTTAGATTCTCGCCGCGAAAATGCAGAGACGAGGTAAATATTGCAATGTATAACCATACTACAGCGTAGGTACTAAGGACAGTCCGGATTAGAGTATCAAAAAATACTTGAGAGCTGATATTGACACGAGTTGTAGGTATAGGTCTAGGGTAGGTACTTATGTAGCATGACCTTGAATGCGGAGATCTAATGTTTAGTAATTTTTTATTTCATTGAAATAATAGTGTTTTTTTTTGTGGTGAGTACGAGGTGAGTATTTAACTATAATGTAACCATACTACAGCGTAGTAAGGACAGTCCAGATTAGTTTAAAAAATACTTCAGTGCGGTTTTTGACATAGTTGTATATACTTATAGCTAGCTATGGTACAAAAGTACCATGACCTTGAATGCGGAGATCTCATGTTTTGTTTACGCACAACTCTCCAATATTCCAACTTTCGCCCATATGGTCAATCCTACTTTCGCGCCCGTGCCTATACTTACCTAAATTTAATTTTTATTATATAACTCGCTTTATATTATATAGATCGCATCGAACTTCTTGAGGTTACGTTGACATCCACCCTTAATTTTGGTCCGTTTATCGAGGCTAAGGCTCAATTGGCTGCCAAAAAGTTGGGAATCCTAGTAATTACACCCTAACTATTGATGATAATATAATAACATTAGATTCACAAGTCGCCACAGAATTTGAAAATTTTTTCACTGACATACCCGTATCGACAATCAAGTCGCTAAAATCATCTGCCATTGCTGCAGACACATTACTTAAAAAAAATGTTCCAGTCTGTAGTTCAGAGTTTAAATTCCAATATGTTACTTCTAATGACATCATCAAAACTTTTAATTCTTTGAATGTTAAAAAGGCTGCAGATCTGTGGGGTAATTCTGTTCATGTTACTAAGTCCATTATACACATTATAGCTCCTACATTAGCTGTTATATTTACTAATTGTATTGATTGCGGTGAGATTCCTGATTTAATGAAATATTGTAAAATAATCCCACTATTTAAATCAGTTAGTACATCTGACCCTACTAATTATAGACCTATTTCTGTATTGCCCACTTTCAGTAAAATTTTTGAGAAAATTATTTTAATGCAGATGCAAAGATATTTTAATAAACACAAATTGCTACATAATAAACAATTAGGTTTTACAAAAGGACGTTCAACAACTGATGGCCGGTGTTGAACTTTTAGGACACATTTATAATGCATGGGAAGATAAGTGTTGGTAAGTGTTGGGCATTTTTTGCGATTTTTCAAAGGTATTTGACTGTGTTCCCTATGAGACATTAATCAGGAAACTGCACCACTACGGATTCCGGGGCGCCTCTCTGAATCTTCAGACCTCATACTTGAGTGAAAGGATTCAGAGAGTCGACTTGAACGGCAAAAGATCGCCGGGATCTGTGACGTCAAGATGGGGGTCCCCAAGGCTCAATTTTAGGTCCCTTTTTGTTTCTTATTTATATAAATGATTTACCGTACCTGATCAAAAATCATGACATAGTGTTATTCGCTGACGATACTTATCTTTTATTTAAAATCAACGTTAACAGCAGGTTACTGAAGAAGTAAACAGTGCCTTTGCAACTGTAGTTAGCTGGTTTAATGTTAATAATCTTCTTGTTAATGAGAAAAATACCAAATGCCTAAAATTTACGTTACTTCATGTTAGACAAGTGAATACAAGTGTATCAATAATCTTTTATTTAAAATCAAAGTTAACAGCAGGTTACTGAAGAAGTAAATAGTGCCCTTGCAACTGTAGTTAGCTGGTTTAATGTTAATAATCTTCTTGTTAATGAGAAAAAAACCAAACCCCTAAAATTTACGTTACCTCATGTTAGACAAGTGAATACAAGTGTATCAATAAAGAGCGAAATATTGAAACCCGAAGATACCACAGTTTTCTTGGGCATAAATTTCGGTGCGAAGCTTCAGTGGGGCCCCCATATAAATTGTCAAAATAGCCAAGTTCTGCAGCATATGCCGTTAGAAAAATACGTGGATTAACTGATATCGAAACAGCACGTTTAGTCTACTTTAGTTACTTTCACAGAGTGATCTCATACGGCATTATACTTTGGGGAAACGCCGCCGACATTCATACAATATTTGTATTACAAAAATGGGCCATTCGTGCAATTTATAAATTAAGTCCTAAGCACTCCTTAAGAGACAAATTTAAAGAGATTAATATTATGACTCTGAATGACTCTGACTATGAATATTAATCTCAGTATATTTATGAGAATCTCTTGTATGCACACAAAAATATTAATCTTTTTAAAAAATACAGTGATATTCATAGTGTAAATACAAGGAACAAAGACACATATGTCATTCCTAAAACAAGGGAAAAAGATTGGTGGATCGTTTAGATGCCAATGTATACGTTTTTATAATAAAATTCCTAGCCATATTCAAGAACTAAGTATTAATAAATTCAAATTATTTATAAAACGTAAGCTATGTCAGAAAGCTTTTTACACAGTTACAGATTATATTGAGGACAAGAAGCCCTGGGAATGAGATGCTCCAGTGATATACGTGTGCCTTTTCTATTTAGTTTTAAAATTTTGATTGATGATTTATTTTTGATTGATTAGAATATTTGCGTTCTCAAGTATTGTATATCCTTATAATCAATAAAGAGAAAAAAAAAGTATTGTATATACCTATTAATTTTGTTTTTGTTTATTGTTTTTTTTTATGTACAACGTGTAACGGAAACCCCATATCTATCCAAAAGGGCTGAAGACAATATCTGGTATGGAGTCTCTATGCACAGTTTCAGCACAAAATAACTGACTCAAAGAATTGATACCAAATTATTGGTTTCATATATTTCTTGAATACCAATCATAAAAAACGTGTCACAGCACTACGAGGGTCAATAACTTTCCACGTCACTTGCCAATAACACGATAATTCTTTACGTTCTTCTTAATTTGAAAAATTCGGTCTCTGGTATCAGTGTATTGTAATTTATAATAAGTTCTACACACGTAGACTTAGGATTGCTAAACCCTTGCCATATCGTTTGTTATTATCCAAAGAAGCCATGCACTTGGTATGTATATACCCTTTAAATTACACGTTGTATATAAATACAATTATTTCATTATTGTACTTGTGAGGACAATGTAGGTTATTCTATCTTCGTAGTTTTTACTTTCACTATAATTTCTTTAATGATGTCAAGCACTTTGAGTACTTGTGTGGCCTACCCAAATGGCCTTACTTTGGTATTGTTCGTCAAATTGTTGAGCTCCTTAAATTCTAAGTTGAGCTACACGATAACTGACAAATGCTTGCACTGACTGGACAGGTCCGCTCAAATTTGCTTGGTTATTTCCTCAAAAAATACCACAGACATGAACTTACATGCTTCTCATATACAAATACAAAGTGTCTGGACTTTAAAAGAGACTTTGACCTCTGATTTTGTTTCGGTGTTTCTTCTCAGAGTAGTCAGTTAGAAATACCGGCCTCATCTAGCTAAACTAAACACGCAAAAAAACATGACGTGTAAAAGTGTTATTTATAACCAATTTACAAAATAAATATTTCATTTCATTTCATTTCAAAAGTGAGACGGTACTTCACACCGGAACAGCTGCTCAACCTCTATCAAGCGCAAGTTCGGTCGTGTATGGAGTGCTGCTCTCATCTTTGGGACGGATCTGCCAAATACCAGCTTAATGCACTTGAGTCTATAGACAAACGGGCCAAAAGGCTCATCGGCAACGAGAAACTGGTCGAGACAAAGGTCCAAAGCCTAGAGCATCGGCGACGTGTTGCAAGCCTATCAGTTTTCTATCGGTTACATTTCGGGGAGTGTGCGATGGAATTGCAGTCTTATTCCTCCAAGCCCGTTCCATCATAGGACTACAAGACAAACGGTGATGCGCCATCGTTACATGGTGGACATCCCACCCATACGCATGAAACGTTTTGAGATTACTTTAATTATGGGTACGGCTAAGGAGTAGAATTCCCTGCTGGAGTCTGTTTCCTGATAGTTATAACCTGGAAGTCTTTAAGTCAAGAGTGAATAGATTACTTCTAGGCAAGCGTGCTTCATCTTCGACCACATCATCGCTTAACATCAGGTTAGATTATGGTCAAACGCAAGCCTATAAACTATTAAAAAAAAATTCAGCTCTGGCTGTATACAAAAGGGAAAAACTCAACTCAGCATGTCGAAAATGAGGACATGATTGCTGACAAGTAAATTCATACTTATTTCAATATTCCGATTTCAATGTTATTAAAACTTAATTATTTACGAGTATCAAATGAGTCTAAGTAGCGTAGCCACATAGTCATTTTTATATATATAGATAGATAGATTTACTTGTCTAAATACACATAGTAGTTTTCAATGACCAGACAATTAAAGTCCAGAAAAAATTTGGATGGTGATAATAAATCAGGCAGTACAGTCTTTACTATTTGAAACGTATGGTTACCTTACGAAATTTCGAGCTTGCGTTGCGGGGGTGCATTGCGCGGTCGCGGGGAGTGACGCAAGCTTCTCCCCAGTCGCTCAAGGTCGCTGCCATATAATGTCGCCTTAAATAAAAACGCTGTGTGCTTGTCTAATATAATAAATTATTGTAATTTAACAATTTGGAAAATTTTGCGATCTTATCGCGGCAAAATTTACAAACGCTATGACATTGACAGCTTTGTGTCAAGCGTCCTTCTCTAAAAGAAGAGGACGCACGCTGGTGAAAGAGAGAGACAGGTATAAAACCATGGACAATTTGGTAAGTTTTTAACCATAGATAAACAATTTAGGGCGAATTTACATCAGCTTTCTTCATCTCAACGCTGTGTGTCTTAGAAAAGCACATAATATGAATGCCAGGTTTTTCAGGGAAGGCGCGGGCTTGCGGATGGCGAGCAGGTGTAGCTCACCCAGTAAGGACCGGGTCGGCGGCGCGCCGTGTTCCACGCGTTCCTCCGCTCCACCCAAAGCGGGTGGGAAAGTCATTCGATGATTTTCCCACCCAGAAAAAAAGGTTTTTCAGGGAATTATTTACTGCATGGCAGCTTTTATAATATTCAGTTTGCAATTGCCGTTAATCAAAAGGTTTATTGTGCAGAGGTTTATTAGAAAAAAACTAGTACTCACACGGGGCTTCGCTCCCGTGGATTCTATCACGCTCAAAACATAACTCTTCTTTTTGCAGTCGCGTAAAAAGTAGTCTATAACCTTCCTCAAGCTTCAAGCTACTTCCATAACAAATTGCATCCAAATCCACCCAGTACTTTCGAAGATAAGCGCGTTCAAGCAAACAAACAAACAAACTTTTCCGCTTTATAATATTAGTATAGATATATCGCTGTGTTAAAAAAATATTTGGAGGATAAGTCGTTAGTATCGTTGTACCTCATTATTATGGCAGGATATGCTGGAACCAATAATACACCAATTGTGCCATCTATACTATCTATATCAATATTATAAAGCAAAAAGTTTGCTTGTTTGTATGTTTGTTTGAAGTGCTAATCTTCGAAAGTATTGGGTGGATTTGGATGAAATTTGGTATGTTGATCGAATACGAAAGAAGCTTGAAGCTTGATGAGGGTTATAAGCTACTTTTTACCCGACAGCAAAGGTCATCTTTTTGCCGCAATATAATCCACGGGAGCAACGCCCTGCATGACTGTTAGTTTACGAATAAAGAAACTTATTTGATTCGATCACCTACAAAAAGTTTACCAAATTGTAAAGTACCTACACCAGACAACCGCACTCGATCATTGTGTTTCCAAGAAGCATTTACATCCTGCTATCCTGCTTCGCCTAAAGGTCAAAGAGACAAATAGAGGTGTACCACGTCTTATTTCCCCGGGGTGCACCTCTCATAAGTCGCCGGCTTACCGCTCTGTTTACAGAAGAGGTGTCTCTTTCTTAAGGAAACATGCGTCTTGGACGCAACTTAAATCAATTGAGGTTTCACACGATGCTGGGCGGAAAATTGATAATTCTTGCTATATTTTCGGGTTTATCGTTATGGAAGAGTATCTCCTTCAAGGTATCATCAAAACTTTATTCATATACCGTCTTATCGAACAAAGCTAAACACTAATCCTTCACATTTATTGTGCGCACAGCCAAGATGTGGAACATTCTGTCGGTTATTAAATTCCCTATCACATATGACACGTCAGCCTTTAATGCAAGAGTGAACAGGCATCTTCTAAACGCTCTCGTTTCATAGTATATCTCAACAATCTCTTGCCATCAAGCATGATCACTTAAAACAGGCGCATCCAAAATACTTTAAAAAAAAACTTTGTCTAACTGTTTTATAGTCTGCTAATTTTAAAAACAATTAAACAAGGTCCTTCTTGATGCTCTTGAAAAGTTTTCTAAGTCACATGGATGCATATTGCTACTCACTTTTGATAGGCGCGCACCCATAATTGCCGAGTTTTTCACGGCCACACTGTTATTTTTTTTCCTTTATTTCAGGCAATTAGACCCATATAAAAACAATTTACAAATAATTATATTAATATAAAATAACTAAAAATAGCTAGGTATATAATATCTTAACAAATAGGTATGTAACACACAGTGATGGCGTCGTATTGCAGCGTATGCGCTGCGAAGGGTCTTGTAATCAGCCGCGAAAACGTCAATGAATGGCACCCTTTTTCTCGGTGGGAAAATCATTAAAATACATCTCCCGTTCTATGTGGAGCTAAGGGAGTGTCGTACTTCTACTGACTAAAAACTCACCCTGTTCCTTCAGGTGCCCTTGCGTTCTGAAGCCGTGGTATCTCGTCAGAACATTCTTGTGACCTAGCCAGATAGATCATTGTTAAGGGCTGGCATGTCACACTCATAGACAGAGCAGGGGTGGATGGTGGTGGGGTTATGGGGTCATGACTACAAACCCCATACTATTGGGTAAAATATAACTAACGAACACAACGCGATTGGTATTAGTTCATAACGTAGTAACTGATTTTCCTGAACACCGCCGCTGTCAGAATTTTGCATATTAATATGAGCATCGAGCATTATGCAAACTAAACTCAATTATATTTGCGCATTTTAATGTTGCGGTATTATTGCCGATCAGCGTAAAATGCAATGTTTTTATGATGTTGGAGGCCTATGTTCCAGCAGTGGGAACATTTTAAACTAGTTGGTTTTACGATTTATTCCTAGTAGTCCCATTTTATCACTATAAAAACATAACCCTCCTCTCTCAAGCTTCAAGCTACTTTCATGCCAAATTTTATCCAAATCCACTCAGGAATTTCGAATATTAGCACGTTTAAACACACAAACAAACTTTTCAGCTTTACAATATTAGTACTTAACAATCTAGCTGTAGCCCACGCCTTCAATCGCATGGTAACCTATGTATGAAATAGCCTATATGCTATTTCAGACTATATTCTTACTCTGTGCCTAAATTTATTTAGATTCGTTCAGCCATTTTGCCGTGATTGAGTAACAAACAGGCTTACATCAATTCATATCTTTCTTGCCATTTCTGGTATTTTTATATAGCGTTAATTTTTGTCAAACGTACTTTCAAAAACAACTTCAAATTACTGATATTTTGAATTGAATTTGTACGCTTCTTTCAGAACTTTCTTCATCAACATCATCAGCGTGTTGCAGACCATTGCTGAACATAAGCCTCCCCAATTAATTTCCAACGTGACCGGTCCAATGCCACCTGCATCCAACATCTCCCTGCAATCTTGACAAGGTCGTTGAATTTACATATTTAAGATAGTGACCTTTTTTTTATCAAAAACCAAAGTCATAACCCGCAATTAAAAAAACTCTCAAACAAAAGGCTATTTGACAAAGCCGCCATGTTGGATTTCACCTACGTGTTTCGGCGGGCTTTTCATTTTTAGAACAACGATTATTTTGACGTCACGAACGCTTGGGGATCCATTCGTAAATGTTTAATGCAATTTTTAAGAGGTCCTCGAGTTCCGTACGAAGTATTCCGGCATTGTTCAAACATTTTATAGGCGCCATTTGCTTTTTGAATATTTGAATGGCATAAGAATTCCAGGTTGTACTTACCTACTGTTTGATGTTGTAGGTAAGTGTCTGCAGGGTCGTAAAGTTTTCTTCTGTGGGTGCTTAATGTTTCATGTGAAATATTTAGTTTTAAATAAAAATAAAGTAAAATAAGGATTATTATTTGTTTATTGTAACGGCACTCCACCGAATGGTGCACATGTAACACAAAGATTCATTTCATTCGTTCATTCTTTTGTTTTAATTACATTTCGTAGTAAGATCCAAGACACCTAAATATATTAGCTTCTCCAGGACTAATCATTCGGGCTTCATTGACTTGGCTTTTTTTTTGTCGCTACTGTTGATTCTGACTCGCAGAAGTCGCATTGGTTGGGAATAATTGGTGGGCTAGCCAACAAAAACACTAAGAAATGGATTGCTTACAAAAAAAAAATATTTATTAAAATTTATAAGATATAATATAAAACGGAATGGATTGCTTACCAAAAAAATATTTATTAAAATTAATAAGGTATAATATAAAACAAATATTCAATGATGGAATAGGATACGATTTTTTTTATTATTGGTAATTGGCTCGCGTTTGACCACCTTCTCAGTTGATGGTAAGCGATGATGTAGTCGAAGATGGAGCACACTTACCTGGAAGTAGAACCCCAGTTTATAGCGATCGGGAAATACAGACTCAGGCAGGGCATTCCACTTCTTAGCCGTTGTATGCACTACGAAAGTATTTCCAACACGTTTTGTGCGTATGGGTGGGATGTCCACCATGTAACGATGGCGCATCGCCGTTTGTCTCGCAGTCCGATGATGGAACGGGCTTGGCGGAATCGGATTGTGTAATTCCATCATACACTCCAGAAATGTAACCGTTAGAAAACCGATAGACTTGCAACTCGTCGTCGATGTTCAAGGCTCTGGAGCTTTGACTCGACCAGTGCATCGTTGCCAATGACTCTCTTGGCCCGCTTCTCGATAGACTCAAGCGCATCTAGTTAGTATTTGGCATCCATCCCAAAAATGAGAGCAGTACTCCATACATGACTGAACCTGGGCTCAATCTGCTGCTGCTGCTTGAGATTCCGAAAGAACCGAAAGAAGGAAGCTTAGCAATAAGGCTATCGTGCCAGACCCTATCAAAGGCCTTGGAGATATCAAGGGAAACAGCAAGTACTTCCTGTGCTTCTCAATAGCCTCACTCCAGATATGAATGGCATACACTAGAAGATCCCAGTAGACCAGTTTTTGCGGAAGCCGTATTGTCACTGAGGATATCGTTGGCTTCTAGGTATGCCAGGAATTTTCTATTAAGTACACGCTCCATACTCTTACAGAGTATGGATGTGACTGAGTTGGCCGGGTTGGTACGACTGCCCTTTTACACAATACTTAATCCATGTGAGAAGAAGTCCGTACCGTCTGGATTGGTAGGTATTAAATTTTAAACACGATTTTCCAACTTTTTTACGGACCTCACTTAAATTACTCTGTTTCTCGGAATAAAACAGTTAGACAAAAAACTTTTCACGTTTCACTAACAACCTCAAAAGACACTAAATCCGATTCCTGTCTTGAATAAAAATGCACATATTAAAAAATGACGTAGCGGTTTAAATAAATAAATTCAATGGGCAACGGAATTCACGCCGCCATGATTGATGACGTATTTACAGGCTCTCTGATTGGCTGATTTGATTTTCGGAAAGACGTATTCCACTCCCAAATTCAACGTTGGCATGACGAAAATTTTGATTTGTGAATTGAGAGCTCATTAAGATTTTGTTAAGAAAATATGTGAAAAGAATTTCTGTCTTTGAATTTTGTGTTTTGTGAGGTAAATTGAATGAATGGTGGGATATTTCGTTATTCTACTGTTGTAATGAAGATGGGAAATATTGCCTTGGTTTTTTATTATTAACATTTTTACGTTACGATTTTCATCTAAGGTACCTACTATCTAAAGGTTTGTGTCCGTTAAATCTTTTAAAGTTTTGCTTTGACTTTTTATAGGGTTCTTTTTATTTAAATGTGAGTTTGTATGGAACAATTTTAGTCTTTTTCATATTGAAACTCTTCCTTGCCTCGGAAAATACGTTAAGCCGTTAGTCTCGATTGACATTTGTAAATCTTTAACAGTCTTCACGAGTAATTAAAATTCATCTGAAACCAGACTTTCCAAGGGACATCGTGTTACCCAGTTACTTGTTTGTGGAAGTCAGGCCCGATTAAATGAGCTAAAGCTTTTCTTGTGAATCAAGTCACAGGGAGAAAGCGGTGAACTCTCATGCCCGGCGAGGGAGAATAGGATGCAGTCACCTCCTTTTGCGATGTAGTCATGCTAGCAAAGAAGGTAGATGAACGCGTTATAGAAAGACAACTCTATTCCTCATACCCCAGCCGCCGCGGAAGATGCTTCGGGCGTTGGAGATCGTGCGCCGATCTCTGGCCACCGTAAACGTGGACCTGCAGATGGTGAGCAGGGGTACCTCTAAAGATTTCCCGAGGCCCCGGAACGCATAGATAATTGAATAAACAGAGACAGTTTTTAGTTAGTAAGAGCTTGACTTTCCCTTCAGCCCCACCCAGAGTAAAAGGAGTTATTTGATAATTTACTAACCGAAAAAAAGGCTGAAAATAGTATACTATTATGGAAAAGGGTTTATGTTACAACTCAACTATACTTTCTGATAATCCGTTATATTTTTTTTAAATTACTGATCATTTTATCGATTACAATAAAACCAGGGCTACAAGGCTACAACACTATTCTACTTTCCAAAAGGCTGCGATAAATATTTTCTTTTGTAGGATTTGAAGGAGAATTTACGACTTTCTGTCTTAAAGACTCGTATGGTAAAGCGTAGTAGGATCTGGAGCTAAGCCCTCGGCACTCAACGTTCATTTCGTGAAAATAAACAAATATAATATTGAACGGAGTAATCTACAAACGATCGTGAATCCACCACTGGGTGGAAACAATGCTTTTAGAGTATGGCTTCGAAACTAACGGGAGAAAATTATAAGCGCAACTAAAAATATAATAAATACAAACATTTCGATGAAATAGGTTCCGTAGCCGAATGGCAAAAAACGGAACCCTTATAGTTTCGTCATGTCTGTCTGTCCGTCCGTATGTCACGGTCATTATATTCTGAAACTACTAAGACAACACATGTGAAACTTGGTAGCTAGATGTATTATATGAACCGTTTTCCGATTTTTAGACAAAAATATATAAAACTAAGGAAGGCATACATTTTTTTTCATCAAACGTATACATTAGGGTGTCCCGTTCATGTATGGGGGAAAAAAAATGAGCTACGGCTACGCAAGAGGTATCAAAAGTTGCGTTTTGACACATATATTACGATTATTATAAAATTTAATTAGATATCCGGCATCTTGAGGCCTCTATCAGTCCTTGAAGTTTTTCAAATTTGCTATTTTTAGGGGTTCCTAAACATTTAAATGGTTTTTAATAAATTTAAGGGTACAACAATGAGTTAAAGCAAAGTTTAAAATAGTTGAAAGACTAAATAATCAATGGCAACTTTAAAAACGGAACTGGTTTTTGTGACCAAAATTAGGCATTTCTGAGCGAGATTTTAATCTGTTCCTAATAAAACCATTCCGAGCTGTAGCGTCCGTGACGCTTTGAGAAGCCTCCATCACTAGTTTTACACATCTTTCCACTGACTGTGTGTGGCAGGGAAAGTCAATAATGTCGAGGATGTGTTCTTTAGCCTTAATTCTAAGTTCATCGTTGGAGACGTGTCGCAAAATTGGTGGAGCTGATATTTCACACCCTTGCCAAAATATTATATCAGTGTAGTCTCGCGCACAGAAGTTAAGCTTTGGTGCTTTAAATACCCTGCGAGAGTTGCTCTTTTCTGCTTCTCTGGCCTTTAATATTTTGCGAGATGCAAGCTCTCGAATATGCTCTCTATCGTCGAATAACATGGCAATAAGCAAGTTTTCTGGGTGCGCAAAAAAAGCGTTTCTTTCGATCACCGAATTTACAATAGATCTCTGACTATCAGGCAAAAATCGAGAGTATATAACCATTTGAAAAATATGCTTGGCTCCATCTTTAAATGATGAGTTTTGCTTGATTAGGAACCAAACAGGAGCGTAAACTTTGACCACGTAGTTCACAAGCAGCTGCAAATTATTTGACGGCGAAACAGTACTTACGTAAAGTCTGAGTATGCGATTGGCAGTAGTGAGCCATCTCGAATACGCCATTTTTCCAGGTTGGCGGTTCGCTAGCTCAAGGGAATAGGAACCAGCCATCACAACATGACACATTTCGTACAGATACTTTTGATCCGTGCTTAGTTCCTTCACAATATTATCAGGTAATACTAGCAAATTGCCAGATACTGCACAAAAAGACGCTAGAGGTTTACTTTCACAAGCAGCTAGCTGTTTTCCAATAGGTCCTGAATATTCTTTTGGCCCAGATGTGCTACCATCCAGAGACATGAACAAATGACGAAGCGGTAATTCATTCGCGTGAAGCATACAAACACACCATTGCAACGGTCTCTTTAAATAGTTTTCCAGGTATTGAATGACACCTCCCTTCCAACCTGTATTCGTAGCAGTACCATCGCACCCCACACAGATCACCTCTTCCAAGTTCAACCCTTGATTTTCTAACAAAGATATGATAGAAGAGACGATCCCTTTGGCAGTGCCACGACTTGGCATCATATGTCCCAAATAAATAGATCCCGGCTCTGTGAGAACTGAAATGTGTTCTTGCAAGACTTCTCTGCGGTGGTACCGATCGCCTATTTTCTCGTTTATGAGTGTTTTGTCCTTTCGTCCATCAAAGTAGATACTTTTTATTACAATCGTATCAATGTCTTTGCTGGCCTTGGTCCGTGCTTTTGAAACAGCTCTATGAATTTTATTCTTATCAATAACAAGACCTAGATCTTCGGAAGATACCAATCCTACGTCAGCTAAGACCGCCGAAGCGACCGCAGCCGCAGATCGCGTCGATAGTCCATACCGATCACATACCTTAGCTACTGTTGGCAGCGCCAGAATGTTCCGATTCAACGAAGTAGATGGAGTCTCATTTACAGGCACGTCACTATTCGCAGAAAGCTCTATTACAGGCGACTGCGGTCGAGGCGGCAACTCGCGCACCGGAACAGGATTGATTTTTAGTGATGCACTGGGAAAACATGCGTGCTCTGACTCTTTCCGATTCAAATTTTCTTGTCTCTGATGTTTCTTTAAAAGTCTTGCTGTTTCTTTTGTGTCTATACCGCTTATTGCCATGTTTCTATCACTTCTTTGATCCAGTAAAAAGTCTCTTTCAGAAATAGGAACTTTCTTAGGTTTTATGCAGGAACAAATGTCAAACGAAGTGCACTTACAAGCAGCAATATCGAAGAGCTTGTTCGACGATTCCAAAAAGCACTTCACTTTGCTTTCGTAACTATCATTTCTTTTATTTTTGGGATATCTTATCAATGACAGGTATTTGTCGAAATATGATTTCAGCAATTGGGTAACTCGTACGTTGGAAACGATAGGAATCGAAGCTTTGGTCCAAATCGTATCAAGTTTTCCAGAAACGATTGAAAAAACTTCTGTGTTAGAAGGATCTTTCCCATTCTTCTGTAGTTTTAGTTCATTTTTAGTAAACAAAATGAATTTGATAACGTCACTTATCACTGGTAACTGGCGATCGTCAAGTTCTTTATATGATCCCAAAATAGCACAAGTAGTCTCACTTCGTCTTGAACCCATTATTATATATAACAAAAACACGTATTTTATCACAAGGAAGTGCAGAGCGACACCTTACAGCAATAAAACCGCAATAGAAATGAGACGAACTGCCTCACAGTAGAAGTAGAGAATTTAAGAAAAACAAGTCAAAACATGAATTTCGCGAGTTTGTTCCAAACCAATTCCTAACAGAAAAAATCCTGTCGTTGCCTGCAAATCATAACTTAGGGTTTCACTATTAATGAAATAAAAAATAAAATGGGAATAATGTACATAAAATAGAATAGACGACATTGACTGGAGGGTTATTTAAGTGTTAAAAAAATAAAATAAAATGCCGGTAGAACCCTCAAGATATTTTTTTATGTTTTTTTTTATTATTTTTACGGTAATCTAAAACTAGTAATGCAACTTTTGAGGGGGCTTGAGTAGCGAAAAGCGAAAAAAAAATTTTTCGGGACTCCCTACTATACATGTGTAGTATATAGGTACTACGCGGGTCTTTAAAAATGACTTTTTCTTAAAGTCAATCGTTTAAAAGATATATGCTTCCAAAGTGGTACAATGTGCCCCCGCCCCCCTTCTAAATTTTATAATAATAGAGTTATAAATCTAAAAAAAATATATGCTGTAGATCTATACAAAAGCTTCCAACGAAAATCGGTATAATACCACTTTGTATTTCATACAAACACTATGAAAAATAAAGTTACGGAATCCTTCATGGGCGGGTCTTACTCGTACTTGACCAACTTTTTGTGATGATAGGCTCGCGTTTGCCAATTATCTTACCTGAATGTGGTTGAAGATAAAGCATCTAGAAGTAACCTAGTCACACTCGAGTTGAAAAAAGAGTTTTTTTTTTATTGGTAAGTAATAGGCTCGCGTTTGACCACCATCTCACCTGATGGTAAGTGATGATGTGGTCGAAGACGGAGCACGCTTACCTAAAAGTAACCTATTCACTCTTGACTTATAGACCCCCCGAGGTTATAGTTATCGGGAAAATAAACCACATACGCCGTTAAATATTTATAAAAAAATAATTGTTTGTAATATGTAACACTTTCATTTCAATACTTTTGATCAGTTTTTTGTACATTTTGTGTTGCATAAAGTTTTAATAAACAAATAAAGAAACTAGATGAAACCCATGTTTCCCAACCAGTTCTGCTTAAAGTCAATCGTTTAAAAGATATACGCTTCCAAAGTGGTAAAATGTGTGTCCTCAAAGTTCTATAATAATGGAGTGAAAAATCTAAAAGAAATATATGCTATAAAATAAAAACTTTTAAAGAAAATTGGTTTAAACGAGATCGGGTCAGTAGTTTTTGTGATATACAAACACTATGAAAAACAATGTTATTGGGCGTAGTTACTACGGGACCCTTCATGGGTAAGTCTGACTCGCACTTAGCCAATTTTTTTAAGTTGGTTAAGAAAGAGAGTTTGCTGAATAGGTACGTCTTTTTTTTCCACTAAAACCGTATTTCAGGATGGAAAGGTGTAAACAATACTCGAGGAGCACGATGTCGTAAACGATTTAGCGCGTTCAGCCACGATTTGATGAGTTAAGCCGTGTTTAGTCCCTGCTGCATCTACAGTCATTAGCACCCACTAATTCGCATTGGGATTGCTTAGTGGGTTCTGTCTAGCCCATTTTCTTAACGTACCTACGGTGTTTATCCGTAAAGGTCAGACTCAGCAGTGATGATATTAATAATACATTTTGGTTTCGTTAGTTAATAAAATGGCACAGATTGAATTTAACCAAATTATCTTAGCAGAAATAGCAGATATCAAGGTTACGTATACTTATTTCAATTAATCACAATCAATCTTATTTCATTAATCTCTTATTAATCACATAAATCATGATGCATTGTCCATGCGGCTTTGTGATTTGCATTCATCCATTTCCCATCAGACATGCATTGTCCCATGGGAATTCCACAAAAGTATACCAAACACAGTCACATACATAAAGTACAGTCTCCATATTATACATCTAAATCTTATCATCATCTTTATCTCCTATACATATGAACATACATTGTATAAGTAGTGGAAAAATTCCTAGCGTAGGGCAAAATGAATGAATTCAATATATAATTGTATTTACTCACTCGAATACAGTTACTTACACGACACTAAGGCAATACAACTTTTTAACTGTCAGTCTGTCTATTTGGGCTAATCTCTGGAACTTCTGAACCAATTTTAAAGAAACTTTCACTAGAAGACAGAGAAGGTTATTGGGTAACATTACGTATGTATAAGATTTAATTCCACATGTATAGGTTTTACACGAGAAAACCCGCGAAGGAAACACCCACGGCAACTAATCTACGAGTACATCTAGTTGTTATATAAAATCGCTGATCCGCTTCTGTCATGGCCCCCACCTAGAGAGGAAGTTCACTTTGAATCGAGTTAAGTGAGCACCATGCGTTGCGAACATTAAACTTTTTGTTGCGCCCACAGACGCTGTCAAATTGGGCGTGAATTGCGTAAGCGAAGGGATATAGATTGAAACGGGTGTAGATAGGACTAAATTGCAGCCATGTCTCATTCCACTACAAGAGTTTGCAATTAAACAGAGCACAAGATACAACCAACACTTTGGATTCAGTACCTTTTTCTTTATTAATAATTTTTCTTTATTTTCTTTCGTTGTAAAAGGCGTTATGACAATTTCTTACTAATTAAAACACATATCCAGATAAAAAATAAAAGAACTTCTAAACACGAAAATAGAATGATCAAATTTGAAAAATGAAATGCACTAAAATGTAAAAAACCGGCCAAGTGCGAGTCGGACTCGCGCACGAAGGGTTCTGTACCATTATACAACGTGTAACATAAAGGGTATCTACATAACAATCGCATGCCTTCTTTGGATGATAACAAATAATATGGCAAGGTTTTTGTAATCCTATATCTACATGTGTGGAACTTATTAGAAATTTCAATACATTGATACCAGAGGCTGAATTTTTCAAATTAAGAAGAATGAAGAGCATTATCGTTTTATTGACAAGAGACGTGGAAAGTGATGACCCTCATAGTGCTGTGACACGTTTGTTATTACTGGTATTCAAGACATATATGAAATCAATAA
Source organism: Tholera decimalis (assembly GCA_943138885.2). Classification (NCBI taxonomy): domain Eukaryota; kingdom Metazoa; phylum Arthropoda; class Insecta; order Lepidoptera; family Noctuidae; genus Tholera; species Tholera decimalis. The sequence goes on along the minus strand of OW964565.2, from coordinate 6,612,370 downwards.
TTTGGGGACAATTTTGTGAGTCACTTATTTTGAGCTGAAATTTTGTATAGAGACTCCATACCAGATGTTGTCTTCAGTCCTTTTGGATAGATATGGGGTTTCCGTTACACGTTGTATAAAAAACAGCAAAAAAAAAACAGTCTGTTATATGGAAGCCCTCTTTAAATACTTGTTTTATTTTAATTTAATTATTTATTTTTAAAGTGAATATATAACTAAATATTCTGTGAATATTTCAAGCATCTACATGTTGCCGAGCAAAAACGGGCCAGAAAAATCACGTTTGTTGTACGGGAGCCCCCTTAAATATTTATTTTATTCTATTTTTTTAGTATTTTTTGTTACAGCTGCAACAGAAATAAGTACATCATCTGTGAAAATTTCAACTGTCTATCATGGTTCATGTATGTATGTATGTCGGGCAGGTATTCGCAACTCCACGACCATGCGCGTATTTTGCATAAGGGTAAGATTTCTCGTCACTCAATCCATGCCAGTTCCTCCCGGAAGGCGAGCAACGCCTTTGTTTTGCTTACCATTTCTCGGAGGGTACCTGGGTTACCGAAGTATTTAGTCCTGTAATCCGCGACTACAAGGCAGCTTAGTAGCAGGTGTGCTGCTGTTTCGTCCTCCTCCATGCAGGCTCTGCACAGTGGGCTGTCTGTGACTCAAATTACATAGAGGTGTTTATTAAATGATCCATGACCGGTAAGGGCGGCTGTCATCAGCCGCAATTGCGGTTTAGATAGTCTAAGGACCTGTTTCGACAAGTGGCCATCAAGGGTCGGGAGAGCCTCTTTGGCCTGCCTGCACTCACTCAGAGAACTACACCACAAACTATGGGAGGACCATGGTCCTCCCATAGTTTGTGGTGTAGTTCTCTGGTGCGTTTCCTTACCAGGTGACGCAGATAACCGAAGGGGAGTGGTGCAATGGGTTCGGGTCCCATAATCGCCATACTCGAAGCCCTTCTAGCGAGTTCGTCCGCTGTATCGTTGCCTCGGGAGTCGCTGTGTCCTTTGATCCATTGAATGGTTATATTGTTGTGTCTACCAACATGGTTGAGGAGACTGTGACACTCCAAGATCAGCCCGGAGTTAACTGTGTTTCTGTTCAGTGCTTGCAGGACTGCCATGCTGTTCGAAAGTATACGTATTGAGTGGTCCACAACTTCCCTGCTTATGATGGCTGAAGCTGCCAGTGAGATCCCCAGGCATTCGGCCTGAAACACTGTGTTGTAGACCCCCAATGGTCTGGCTATACGAATGTTGAGATCCTCCGAAAAGACTCCTGCACCCGTACCAGTACCTGTTTTGGAACCATCAGTGAAGACACGCACCTCGGAGGGACACAGCCCCTCGCAGCGGTGATCCTCTTACAGTTGGATTCTGTATTTTTTGTCAAAGACGATTTGTTTGGGCACCCGGTCATTAACTGCCTTCGTTATGGGGAGCTCGTTGTTGAGTTCCTCAAGCAGAGCAGTGTGCTGTGTTTCTCTCTTACCCCAGAGGTCCAGTGTTTTAAGACGCACTGCTGCCATCGTCGCTTCCTGTATCATGGATCATGAGATACATCCTTGTGACAAACGGACAGACAGACAGGCGTAGGTGGACGGACAGCGGAGTCTTAGTAATAGGGTCCCGTTTTACCCTTTGGGTACGGAACCCTAAAAACGGTCACTCATCGACAGGATTGCTCACAAATCGAAACAAATGCTGAGTTCGTAACCCTTTCGGTGGGACATTCCCAGCGCAATTTTTGTTGTTATTTTGATAATGTTGCACTTTCCATCATAGTTACCATGTGCCTGTATTCGAATTTATTTAGTTAGTTGCCATTCTATTATATTCTATTCTCAAGGCAATTGTTACTTATCCTGGAAGATCATTCAGCTCCAAGCTCCTTCAGAATCAAAATATATTCAAATAAAATCCCACATAAGTACACAATTTCAAACCTAATAAGATAGAAAATAATAAAAAGATATTTAACATAAATAAGTTTGCAATGGCTTTGGTACGTTTCACACGAGCCATTACTTTGTATCTTCAGATGTCCCAAGAATTGGAATCTTTTGAATTATATGTACTTACGTGTGTGAAATCACTTTCTTTGACAATATTTCTGGAATTCGTTAAGTAATGGTGCGAGTGTGGTGCATCGTAATGGTGCTGATGCTTATTCAGAAATAAATATTATACAGAGAAAATGTATATATAAGTATGTAGGTAAATATGAATAAAATTGAAGAGTCGTCTGTGATTTCAACATAACTATCTTCTCTAGTGTTTAAAATTTGTTAACTCGATGCAAACACAAACTTTTTGAAATGTTTGTCTGTCTGTCTTTCTGGTTTTCAGAAAAAAAATCGCACACGAACGTGTAGTTGCTAGCACAGTAAGTTTTTTAAATGTGTGTGCTATTTACATTACTAGATATCTTGTTAACTCCTCCATCTAAGCTAAATATGCTTGTGTGTGGAGTGGGTTCACGGCTACAGTGTGTTAGCAACATAAACTTACTTAAACTTTCCCAATGTAAAATATTAAAGATAATTATCTTTAATATTTTACATTGGGAAAGTTTAAGTAACTATAGAATACTACGATTATAATCGTAGTATTCTATAGTACATACGAATGCCATGCCCACAAGAGTACCAACCCAATAGTGATCGCCGTAACACGTCAACCAATCACAGAGCGTGATTTAAAAAGTTAAAGCGAATGACAGAAGGTTGTAATCTTAGGTTTTTTGGGCATGGCTGTCGTGTGAAAAACTCTGAACTTGATCGTTGATATGGCATGAAAAATACTAGAAAATTAACTGAGTTGTAATTGATATTACGTAGCGGTAAAAATAGAATGTGTGACCTACATATTTTTCTACTCTGTAAGCATTGGGGAAATATAATAAGTGTACCTGTGTACCTGTGAATCTGTCTATTATTTCTACTTGCTACCTTTTATTCCAAGGGGCGCCATGAACGTAGTTTTTCTTAATACCGAAATTGGTGGATTCCGTGCAGGAGTTTACAAGTGTAAGTGGCAAAAGTGGGAGAAGTTCGAACACGTGACCGCTCGATCACTAGTCGGACACCTTAGCAATAAGGCTATTGACGCTTTAGATTACTGACACCGTTTTCCAAGAGCAGTTTTGATGATGGAAATTACACAAACTAATGTGCCTGGATGTATTTAAATCCATGACCTACAACTTGAAAGTCGTACCTGTACGCACTGGCCCACCATGCATTGCTTCTCCTCTCGCACAAATGATAAATGATCTTTATTTTGCAAATTAGTTATTAAATAACACTATTACACGTCATTTTTTTTTCGTTTATGTTAACTAGAGGCCGGTGTTTCCTAACTGACTACCCTGAGAAGAAACACCGAAACAAACTCAGGGGTCCGTCTCTTTTAAAGTCCATACAATCTATACTGGTTTAATTATATGGGAACCTTGTAGGTTTTAGTCTGAGGCGATCTTTTGAAGAAAGATGCTCACAGATTTGAGTGGGCCTGTCCATACAGTGCAAGCATTTGTCAAATGACGTATAGCTCAACTTAGAACAAGGAGCTTAAAAAAGGACATTAAAAGCACTTTTAAATTTTTATTTATTTAATTTCTCTTAGTTTTTTTTTTTTATTATCTAATTATATTGCTTCAAATAGAAGTACCTAAGTGAAAATCCATTCGCAATTTCAACTTTAACGTAGACATAACTCGGAGATATTTACGACTTCAAGTGCTAGATAATTAAATTCTACAACAATTCGCTTCAGAAATGCTATTATCTTTTATTTGTGTATTTTATTACTGTTTCTAAGTCTTTAGATAGAACTAAGTTATTTATTTGGAGAAAATTATACGTATAAGCCAGCGTATTATTTTTTTTGTCATATAGTCGTTTAAATTATTTACAATACTATGTAGTTATAATATTTTAATCGTCGAAGCAATCCATAGGTTAGTTTACTTCCAACTTGTTGAATTCCATGTTGGTTGACGCTTATTTGATTGACAACCTACATTTATTTTCCAAGTGGGCCTTAGCTTCGTCAAACAAATGCTGCACTTTTGCTGAAGTCAAATAAAACATGGCGACGCGACTGTAACGAGCATGATTGGCTCGCTTCCACGATAGCCGAACCTGACGTTCGATGTTTGAATGTCAATTTGAAAAACGAAGATTTTATTGGTAAAGGTCTTCAGAAGCTATAGACAAGTGACGATCTGTCATCAGTAGCATGATGAAGGTTAGTCAAAATGTGAAAATTGTATTGATTGACAAACACTGTCGAAATGTCACGTGATATTTTCATCATAATTTAGTTTTTCAATAAAAATATTCAACTTGATACTAATTAGAGTGGCTGCAACCTTCATATGCCTAGCTTTTCCGAACTAAGTTGGGATCGTCTTCTAGTGTCACTGGGTAGTACCAGCCTTTTGTATGGAATGACTGCCTATCTGATCTTTGCAACCCAGCAACTGGCTAACTGAACTGGGTACTTGAAGGACGGCAACGTCACAATTTATTTATGAATGCGTAAGCGTGTACAGAGTGTTTCTTTTACGTATCAATTTAACATTTTTAGTGAGCATGTATGGATGCTCTACTATTACGGGTTAACATACTGTATATCGCGTACACGCCGATGATGCGAGCCTTGCGGGCACTCAACACTGTTGCCTCACGTATTGATTTATTTTCCTGTTCGATAAGCGAGTTCACAAAAGCCATATATTTTGTGTTAAATTACCATGATTTGTAAATATAGTAAAGGAATGTTGAGAGATCTTAATTGTGTTTATATAATGTACAATTTTAACTTATCTGTCGCATTGGGTGCAACATGTATTGGTAGATTTAAGTTTGAAATGAAAATAAATATCTCATAAAAAACAATACTTGTCAAAAAACCAAGCCTCGCAACTTAGTTGTTCTACCGTAACAAGTTCTGAGATCCATGTAATACCAAGTCGGTTATTAATTTATTCAGTCCCTACTTAAGGGACCTTCTGTCTTAAGTTGTTACGTAATTATCTAAGCTAACGATATCTTATAGTGACCATATCAATATTAAAAATCTTTACCGTTTTAAATAAATAGATTGACTCGGCCATCGCATGAAAACACAATATATCTCACAAGTAATACATATCATATAAATTAAATTGTTTATTGCGATTGCCAAGTCAATCTATTTATTTAAAACCTATCTACACTGGAAGACACGGTGGAGATTATGGTCGAGGTGTGCCCTGCATGGGTGGAGCACCGTCGTATCCTCATAGAGGCGATCGGCGGCGGCGACTTCTCGCGCCCTGCTCTGGTTTAGACCATGGTGCGAAGCGAGAGGGAATGGGATACAGTCACCTCCTGCTGCGAAGCAGTCATGCTAGCGAAGGAGGAGGCCTAACGTGCGAGGGAGAGGCAACTCTCTTCCTCGCGCCATAGCCGCCGGGGGAGACGCCCCGGGCGTCGTGGATCGCGTGTCGATTTCGGGCCACCCGTAGGCGCGGGCCTGCGGATGGCGAACAGGGGTCACTCACCGTCCGGTAAGGACCAGGCCCGGGTCGGCGACGCGTTGTGTTCCACGCGCGCCTCAAAAAGCAGTTAATACCAGTGACGGGGCCTCATAGGGCCATTGCCTGTCGGGGTTTGCGGGAAAGTAAGTATTTATCACCAAGAAAAAAAAAAAGTTCCCATCTACATCTATTATTTCATTATATTATACAGGTACACTGATTAATTAACTGCAAATATAACTTTGTAATCCTATATATTTATATGGGATTACAAAGTTATTTATGCAGTTGATGTATCTAGAAAACTGGAACGAAATTGAAAAATATTATAGTTTTTCCTTGATTCATATACTAAACACTAGTTGTATTCTAAATTTGAAGCTTCTATGTCTGCTAGAAGTGCCTTAGACTTTTGATGATCGGTCAGTTAGTGAGTGACAAAATTAACAAAATTAAGGAACTTTGACTCGTTATAATTCTTAAACTACTGGTTCAAAATGAATGAAATTTGAAATATACCGTGTTTATACAATGCCTGTTTGGTTACTGAAAATTCAGGCTTCTAGTTTTATCCACAACGAAGTTATAGGGGGTCGAAAATGGCCAGTGTTGCTTCGAGAAAAGAATGGTACGGCCGTGCCGCTTTTTTGCTCGACTTGGCGGGGGCACTGCCGTGGTGGCCAGATATTATAATAAACGTTAAGATGGAAAGACCTACTGATCTACTTTGGCATGCATTGCTTAACCCCGAACATCAATTCGCAATTCGCACGGCTATGACACTATTTCGTCACCGAACTTTTTGAAGATTAAATAAAAGTAATTAAATGGCTATATTTAATTTTAGAGTTACAGACTTTTTACAGATAATAAATTGCGTCTCTATTTTTCATTGAAACGAGCTGTTGCTATATTGGTGCAATACTACAAAACGCGGGAGGACTAAACGTAAAAGCTTTCTCTTTTCCTCCGTGGTGCGATGTTCGTGCTAATTCGGAAACATTAAGGCTGCTCTCTCGAAAAAAGCTTGAAAAAAGCATTCAGATGAAGCAACTTTTCGTCGGCAATTACAGAGAAATTACATCTGAAAAAAATTGTTAGTAATCTACATGATATGAACCGTAATTTGGTTTAGCCACAATTTTTCTATCGGTATCACATAATAAGAAAAAAAAATGCCAAATCACCTCCAAATTATTGAGATGAAACCATTTTACTCCTTAATTTCTTATCAAAAGAGTACAAAAAAATATACTACTGCTTTGCAATACAAATGAAAATAATTTGGTTTTGTTACTTTTTACAAATATGTATTATTTTTATTACAATAAATTAAAAATGCGTCCAATTAAAGACTGCGTTTACATCACCCCCGCACTCGTCCACAAATTCAGTGCGGGGCGCATCGTGTTGCTAGGTGGACGTACGTCGCGTTGCGAGAGCTCAAGCCCTACGAAATAATATCGTAAAATATTACTGCAAAAATTAATTTTGTAAATAGTGGAATAGCTTTTTAACCGACTTTAGAAAAAGGAGGAGGTTCTCAATTCGTCTTGAACTTTTTTTTATGATGTTACTTCATTACTCGCAGATGGCTGGACCGATTTGGAAAATTCTTTTTTTGTTTGAAAGAATATACATTCTAGTTAGTTCTATTGTCGTCACGTTTGGATCTGATGATGAAATCATGGAGAAATCGAGGGAACTCTTCAAATATTATAGGCATAACTATAGCGTTTTGGGTATTTCTTATAGTACCTTGTTTAGTTTCTCTCGAAAAGCACCATTTGAGGAAGTGGAACTGATGACGAAGACCCCAGATGGCCATCGAAACTACTCAATAATAAGTATTTCGTGGATTGCGATTAGATTACTTGAATATAGATGTTAAGCACTTTATGCTCGTCACAATGCATATGGTGAAGTAGAGCTGATAGTGATGTACCAGGAGAACTCCTCAAAAATTAACGGCTCTGCACCGGGAAAAGCAATATTTTGTAAAAGGTGATAAGTAGTTGACATTTTGGCTTTTGTAACTAGATAAATAAAGAATTACAAACCGACCCACTAAAAAGCGTGAAATAAAACTTATTATCAAAAAATAGAACCGACTTTCGATTCGTCAAAAAGTTTTATTTCTGATTCTTGTTTATAAGTTAAAGAGTATTCTATGTATCTATAAGTAGTGTTAGTGTTATAAACTCATAGTATTTTACAGTTTTAGTAGTGTTAATGGGAATAAGCAGAAACGAATGAAGAGAGGTTTAAAAAAATATTACAAACAAAAGGGTATACATTTATTATCAAGGTAAGTTTAAAGTTTTATCTACATATTTCATTATAAACTATCGCTTTACTTACCTCGCATAAAAATAGATAGCACAGAGTAAACGGACAGAGGGTAAGCTTCATACAACTGCGCTATGATAGGTACACTACTACAAGCAAGGCGCGTGTGTGCGCTTCGTCTGAGCGAGGCCTGGCTTGAGCCGATATGCACCGGTTTATCTTCGTACGGACGAAGCCGCCAGTTGAGATAGAGAGATAGAGTTAAGATAATGTACAAGAGAAAGAAGAAAACGACAAAGAGAAGGCCGTACTATGCAGTGCACTCTGACAGAATCGAGAGCGTTCAAAGAAAGTGTTTAAAATGGGTCTCGTACCGGTTTGGCTTCGCAAGAACACTACAAACTTATTTGGATCGCCTTAGTAAGTTTAATCTGATGCCTTTGCATGTTCGTCGCAAGCAGCAAGATTTAATAAGCCTTCATAAGATCCTACACTCCACACTGGACTCATCCACCCTGCTGTCCTCTATTAATATTAATACTAGGTATACCTCCAGAATGCCAAGAACTTTTTCACTTCTGGTATATAGAAATAACACCTCTTATTATAACCCTATCGTTAGAATGTGTCGCCTTTATAATGAAATATCGAAAGATACCAGAATTAGTTTTGACATCTTCGATGCTCGTACCACAGCTTTTAAAAGACTTGTAAGTGCTCTTACTCTCTGTTAATGTTAATGTTTTAATATATATGCTTAACATTGTTTTACACTAATTTAGTTTTTAAACACTTTTTCTGTAACCTAATGCTTGTAGTTAAATTTATATTTCTTTTTTGTTGTTGTTGTCATGTTGTGCGATTACGCTTTGGGTCACAATCAGCCCAAAACATATTATGTGTATTTGTTATAATAAGTGGATTGTAACCTGTTGTAATTTCCTTGAGAATAAATAAATAAATAAATAGAACTAAGGAAAGAAAAATAGATTGATGAGAAAAATGAAGAAAACGAGAACGAAGAAGGACGAAAATAAAACATAGAACAATATTTTATATGGCTAGCAAAATTTCTAAAAATAAATATATATGAACACGGAGAAATAAATGAGGATGAAGAAGTTCAACCAACCAAAAGAATAAAAATACTTGGTGAAAGAAAGTTAAATTTCAGTGAATTTTAGTTATAATCTATTTGTTTATAAAAAATGTAACAAATAATATGACATACACTAGTAATAATTATACTACTTATCTACCTTACTCTAAGTTCCTACCTACATACCTACCTTACCTACCTACCTACCATTTTTCTCTTAATAGAAACCTTCCTCAGACTATAACGAATATTCGAAAAAAAATCCGTATTGGTCCAGCCATTCCTGAGTTTTGCGCTTAGCAACACATTTAGCCATTAATTTTTATTTATATATAATTAAGTTAAAAAGATACATCAAGTTGTTTACCTCATGTTTCGAGCCAGGCTGATCTATAATAGGGGTATAGTTTCTACAGTACATACTCAAAGTGCATCTATATCAATAGATAATAAATAAAAACAAAATTTGACCACTTTTGATGCGGTACAAATAAAAATGAATTTAACTTTCACGATGACTTGACCTTCTGTGATTTCGATACTCTGTGCCGAGACTAGGCGAAGCGACGACGCATGCTGGCGGCGCAAGCGCGGGCCGAGCGCGCCTCTCTTTTCTGTTGCATGCGGGTAGCGGAGAGCTGCGCGGAGTGACGCGCGGAGAGGGGTCGTTAGCTCCGCCCAAATGGTCAAGGTTATTGGTATGAATACAAGCCTTAACATTACCGAAACGCGAATATTTAATGGTTTACTTGTACCTACTACCAACCAGTATTGGCTCCTACCAAAACGTGATGAGAAATAATAATCGTTACAAATATACTATACTAATCTGGCTCACTTTAATGGGGTTTTAATTAACTTGAGTTTGTGTAAAATTTTCACACACACAAGAATTAAAAAAAAACCTTGAAAATTATAATTCAATATCATCACCAGTAGAACCAGATGCAACTGAGTATTAGCCTTTTACATGGAGCGATTGCCTATACAGGGTTGCAGGGACATCGACGAATAAACGCTTACCATGGATTCAGCACAGATTCTGGACCCCATACGTTGAAATTTTTCATTGGCTTTTTCTTAATTTAATATAATTAAGAAAAAGCCGATGGGCTACCTGATCAGCTGTGTTGACCTCGCAAATGAACTCTAGCAAAACAGCTGATCAGGTAGCCCTTTGGAGTTTTATTTACATTGCTGTTTTAAGTGAAACAAGTGAATTTTATTTTTTAATTAATACAATGATTTTATACAGTTTTCAGTAAAAAAATTGCAGAAAAACCCTGAAAAATTTATAAAAAGCCGACGAAAAATTCAACCCAAAATCATGTACTGAATCCATGGTAAGCGTTTGTGCGTCGATGTCCCTGCCACCCTGTATAACATAGCCCAGTAGCTGAATAAAATGACACCAAACAGCAAGACTGATGTTAGATTTACTGGCTTCTAACTACCCTTAACAACTGTCTTAGACTTATAAATCTCGGACCAATGGCTTAATGTGCTTTCCAAACCATGAAAGAATCTCTATAATTATGATAAGATGTTCACCCATTCATGGGCTGAGCTCGGCAAGCGTTGCTTAACCTTCAAGATCGTCCCATAAGGCTGTTATTATTCAGCCATGGGATCACAAAAAAGAAACCTAGTGCAAGTCGAACTCGCTCATGAAGAGTTCCGTAGTAACAAGCATACATTACCATTAGCATGTTTTTCATGGTGTTTGTATAAATGACAAAGTTATATTTGCGGTTTTTGAAAATGTGCTATATTTCAAAAACTGCTGACTGTATTTCATTTAAACTAATTTTCGTTGAAATCGTTTATTATTTATTTATTTATTAAGGTTAACCTACAATTGTTTACACTTTACATTGGTATAAAATAGTCATTTTACATTTATAAGTGCAACAATTACTTACGGGCTAACACCACATGCACTACTTTTTTTTTAGCGTGGTAATAATTATCAGATAAGTCGTCCCACCCCGGGCAGGGTGGGAGAGACTGTCAGACTTTTACTGACTAAAATCCACGGTGTTCCTTCAATAACCCTTTACGTACCGGGGTCACGGTAATAGGATAAGTCCCACGACCCCGGCAGGCTTCGGCCCTCTGCAGGGGGGGCCTCGTCATGTTGCTGACGCTCTTTGAGGCGCGCGTGGAACACAACGCGCCGTCGACCCGGGCATGGTCCATGGTCGGACAGCGAGTTGCCCTTTACTCGCTGTCCGCATGCCCGCGCCTAAGGTGGCCGGAGATCGTCGGCCGACGTCCGACGCCGTGGGCGTCTACCACTGCGGCTGTGCTGGAGGGAGGACGCCATCCTCTCCCTCACGCGGCCCGCCTCCTCCTTCGGAAGTATGACTGCTTCGCAGAAGGAGGCGACCGCTTCCCACTCCCTCTCGCCCCGCAGCATGGCCTCGACCAATGCCGGGCGCGAGAGGTCTCCGCCTATCGCCGCCGTGAGGACACGTCGGTGCTCTGCCCTGGCGGGGCAGTCTTGCACCGTGTGCTCTACGGTGTCCTCAGGGCGACCCTCGCAGTAGTGACACCCAGGCGTTTCTTCCTTTCCCATCAGACACAGGTACCTCCCGAAACTTCCATGTCCGGTGAGGACCTGCGTCATGCGGTAGGTCAGGACGCCGTGACGCCGATCTAGCCACTCCTCAAAGAGGGGTCTTACCGCCGCAATTGCGGCGTGCCCGGCCGTCGGTTACGACAGTCGTTCCCTCCATACTGCCCTGAGATCGCGCCGGAGCTCTTCCCGCCGCGCCTCGACTTCTCGAGGCAGCGGGGATACGCCCCGCGGCGCTGCGCCTCCACGCGCCATTCATAGACGCGCTGGAGGGCGACTGCCTCCAGATCCCAGGGCAGACCACATGCACTACTTAAGGTTAGAAATAATTTTTTTTTTGTTTGTTTTACATGATTTATATTATTAACATAATTATATAATTCTAAACATAAATGAGTCAGATCAAATGACAATTATTATAATTAGAAGTATAAACAAATTAATTGCACTAAAATCTTTTTAGCAAAAAATAGAACCGACTTCCATATAAAAACACTACAAAGGCAAAAATAACTTTAATTTCGGAAGGCGGTGTCAAAAACGAAAATATATACAAAACTAAAGACACCGCCTTCCGAAATTAAAGTTATTTTTGCCTTTGTAGTGTTTTTATATGAGAGTCGGTTCTATTTTTTGCTAAAAAGATTTTTTCACGCTTTTTAGTGGGTCGGTTTGTAATTTATCTAGTTACAAAAGCCAAAATGTCAACTACTTATCACTTTTTACAAAATATTGCTTTTCTCGGTGCAGAGCCGTTAATTTTTGAGGAGTTCTTCTGGTACTTGACCATCAGCTCGACATCACCATATGTATTGTGACGAGCATAAAGTGTTTAACATCCATATTCAAGTAATCTAATCGCAATCAACGAAATACTTATTATTGAGTAGTTTCGGTGGCCTTCTGGGGTCTTCGTCATCAGTTCTACTTCCTCAAATGGTGCTTTTCGAGAGCAACTGCACAAGGTACTATAAGAAATACCCAAAACGATATAGGTGTGCCTATAATATTTGAAGAGTTCCCTCGATTTCTCCATGATCCCATCATCAGATCCTGATTTCGTAACAATGGGACCAACTAGAAACTATACCCATTCAAATGCAAAAATAATTTTTCAAATCGGTCCAGCCGTCTCCGAGATATGAGGTAACATACATAAAAAAAAAAAAAAAAAAAAAAAGTTCAAGACGAATTGTAAACCTCCTTTTTTTGAAGTCGGTAAAAAACAGAAGAAACACAGTCAGTTATTTAGATTAAAAGATAAATTATAAATTAAAAAAAAAAACATTACATAACTATTTAGAACAACATTAATCAATATAAATTAATCGAAATATAATACAAAATCGCATATTTAAATTTAATTACATTACATCACATACATTTTTACATTTATTGAATACAACGATTATTGCTAAGAGAAAAGTGCTCGATAACCATTCTACAAAATTTCCCTATACTGTCATGGTGAACATCAATTAAGTCACTGCAGCTGTTTAGGACTTTACTGAGTCGGGGTATTGGTGAGTTTGCACCTAGGACAGTTCGGGTGGGCATAACAGTGTGATTGGATTGCGAGGATATCGGGCTGGGGCACGGAACTTTAGGAGACACAGTAGGTTAGGGCAGTTAATTTTATTTCCGAGTAATATAATCTATTATATATTTTAGATTTTTTACTCTCTTATTTTGAAAGGTAGAGGGGGCGAAACGTTTTATCACTTTGGAAGTGTCTATCTTTAAAAGGTATGAGTAAGAGTTAAAATGATTTTGGAAACCTTGATATCATTTTTAACCGACTTCATAAAAAGGAGGAGGTTCTCAGCTCGTCTTGAACTTTTTTTATTTATGTTACCTCATAACTCGGAGACGGCTGGACCGATTTGGAAAATTCTTTTTGCCTTTGAAAGGGTATACTTTTTAATTGGTTTCATTGTTACAAAATTAGGATCTGATGATGGGATCTTGGAGAAATCGAGGGAACTGTTCAAATATTATAGGCACACCTATAGCGTTTTGGGTATTTCTTATAGTACCTTGAGCAGTTGCTTTTGAAAGGTACCATTTGGGGAAGTTGAGCTGATGATGAAGACCACAGATGGTCACTGAAAATACTCAATAATAAGTATTTCGTGGATTGCAATTCGATTACTGGAGTACGGATGTTAAGCACTTTATGCTCGTCAAAATGCATATGGTGATGTAGAGCTGATGATGATAGCACCAGCAGAACTCCTCAAAAATTAACGGCTATGCATCGGGAAAAGCAATATTTTGTAATGTGATAAGTTGTTGACATTATGGCTTTTGTAACTGGATAAATTACAAACCGACCCACTAAATAGCAAAAAATAGAACCGACATCTAAATTTTTTTTTAAAACCTGTTTAAAGACACTCCATATGAATGGAAAGATACGATACTTTTTTTTAGTTTCAGGGAAGGGGATTTTCCCATCTCCTCTCTTAATGTCTAACTTTATAACTGACAAAGTTACCTACAAATTTCCAAGCACGAATTATTCAAGCTTTCTGTTAGGAAACTGACGTTTAACAATGGACGCCAGTACAAATAGTAAAGGTTATCGACAGTTTGGTGTCAACAAAGGATGCAATTTGTCAAATCAAACAGTCCTCTTGAACAGAATACGGATGTGAATTATGTACTATCCTGCTTCGCGTAGCCGATCCAATGTAGAATTCAAACCCAAATCATTTATTTAGATTAAATCATTTACAGTTTAGTACTATTGAATTGGTAAGGTGTTAGTCATTTACAATGATAAAATTTGCACTTATTTGTTCATGTTAGTCTCGCGTTTGACCACCAACTCACTCGATGGTAAGCGATGATGTGGACGAAGATGAAGCACGCTTCCCTAGAAGTAACCTATTCACTCTCGACTTAAAGACCCCAGGTTATAGCTATCAGGAAACAGACTCCGGCTGGGAATTTCACTCCTTAGCCGTATGCATAATGAAAGTATTCCCGAAACGTTTCGACAGGCCCGTTGGTATAGTGGTCAGTGACTGCTATGCAAGGCTGCTGCAAGGTCGTGGGTTCGATTCCCACCTAGGAGAAATGTTTGTGTGATGAGCACGATCATTTGTTCTTTGTCTGGGTGTAATTTATCTATAATATGTATGTATTTAGAAATATATATGTATGTTTATCAGTGGTCTAGTACTCATACCACAAGCTCTGCTTAGTTTGGGACTAGATGGCGTTGTGTGAAAGTTGTGGAATATTATAGTATATTATATCCTGTAAAGATGTGTAGTACCGTATCACGATTGTTAGCTTTACTTTACTCTCGTTTTTGCGATATTTGAGTGTTTTTTTTAACCGTTGTTTCTTTTTTCACGATGAACCGGGAGAACCTAATGCATTAAGTCCGCCTTTGTAAATTTTGTGTTGCATGAAATTTAAATAAATAAATGAGTAATATGTGTTTTAGAATTTCAATAAATACCTACGTAGAAAAATAATTAGGTCTTACCCTCTTCATTGCACATTGAATCAACTTTCTATAGTTTTCTGTTAGGTAATGAAATTTGGAAGGTTGGAACTGCAAATTTAGTTTTCATAAATCTCCATTGTAAGTAAAAAAAAACCGGCCAAGTGCGAGTCGGACTCGCGTATCAAAGGTCCGTCCGTACCATTGTCTATAACAACGGCAAAAAAATCACGTTTGTTGTCTGGAAGCCCCCTTAAATATTTATTTTATTTTAATCATTTATTTTTAAAGTGAATATGTAACTTGATATTCTGTGGATATTTCAAGTGTCTACCTATTGCTATTATCAATATCGAGCAAAACTTTTATTATATTTATTTTTGTTATAGCGGCAACAAAAATACATGATCTGTGATAATTTCAACTGTCTAAGTGTCACGGTTCATAAGATACAGCCAGGTTACTGACGTAACAAGTGACAGTCTAAAGCTTTGGTTTCCTAGGATAGCGGTGCCGTCAAATAGCGGCCGTAATATAGCGGTGAATGACGTCACTAGAACGTTGTCTATGTAAAAAAATGGCGCGATTTCCTAGAGAGCGGTAACTGACACCGTAACGTCAAAAAGCGGTGCCGCTATTTGCATGACGGCCGTCTTGTCGGTGTCAGAATGTTTCGTGAACGTTTCCAAAGAGAATGTAATACACTAGATAGCGATGAAGCAGACAGTGTGATAAAACGGCCGTGGAACTTTCCACATGTCGTCACCGTAAAGACGGCCGCCTTTTTGCGTCCGTAATATTACGGCCGCTATATGACGGCACCGCTTTCCTAGGAAAACAAAGCTTAAGTAATAAGGTCCTGTTTTACCCTTTGGGTAAGGAACCCTAAAAACCAACCTAACAGTGTTATACCTACTACTCGGGAAAAACATAAAACGAACTATATTGAATCTCAGATACTACAAAGCATCTTATATTTCCCATTAGCTGTAGCAGAAACTTAACAATCCACTTAGATCTGCAGTTATTTGCAAGCGACAAATCTCTATGGAAATAAACGGAATACTCTGTCTTTGTGCGCGATTGCAGTGGTTTGTGCAGTTTTGTAATATTCTATTGTATTGTTAAATAAATAAAATGTCCAGTTATCTATAGGAATAGCCACCAGGTGCTTTAAGCAGATCAAAAAAAATTACGTCACTCGATTTCAGGTTTAAAGAATCTTTATTTATCAAAAAAAAAAACTTAAGATGGAAGTCTGATTTATTTTTAGTTAAAGTAATTTTATCGCGCTATTTAGTGGGTCGGTTTGTCATTTATCTACTTACAAAAGCCCAAATGTCAACTACTTATCACCTTTTACAAAATATTGGTTTTCCCGATACAGAACCGTTAGTTGTTGAGGAGTTCTCCTGGTACCTACTTCACCATCAGCTCTACTTCACCATATGCATTGTGACGAGCATAAAGTGCTTAACAACCATATTCAAGTAATTGAATCGCAATCTACGAAATACTTATTATTGAGTATTTCCGGTGATCATCTGTGGTCTTCATCATCAGTTCCACTTCACCAAATGGTGCTTTTCAAGAGCAACTGCACAAAGTGCTATAAAAAATATCCAAATCGCTATAGGGGTCCCTATAATATATGAAGAGATCCCTCAATTTCTCCATGAATCCATCATCAGATCCGGAACGACGAACGGAATGGAACGTTGCAGAACGACGGTTAATAAAAACTTTTTTGCAAAAAATAAAACCGGTATCCATATCAAAACACTACAAAGCTAAAAATAATTTTAATTTCGGTAGTCGGTGTTATTGGTTTTGTATTTTCTTTTTCTATTTCGTTTTTATTTTCGAGCTTTTTAGTGGGTCAGTTTGTAATTAATCTAGTTACAAAAGCCAAAATGCCAACTACTTATCATCTTCACCAGCAGAGTAAACGAAAAGGTCGTCAATGTAAATATTTTTTTCAGACTTTTGTCTATTTTTCAGAAACGGCTTGTCTGATTTCGATAAAATTTTCATGGGACCATTTGGAAAGTATACCCTTTCTAACAAAAAAATATGTTTTTAAATCGGTTCGAAAGCGACGGAGCTATGCCCGAACAAACATAAAAAAAAACAAACATCCGAATTGAGAACCTCCTCCTTTTTTAGAAGTCGCTTAAAAAGAACATTGTCCAGTTCACTTATATGGGATATTAAATTAGAACGATAATTGAATTACATTAATCCCCTTCACTCCTTGTCACAGCTGATCAATTTTGTTTGACTCCCCTCTCCATAGTATTTATAACGTTACAAGATATATTTTGCAGTTGGCCTAGTGGCCTTAAGCGCGACTGCTGAGGTCTTGGGTGCGATTCCCAAGTCGGGCTAAAGTTTCATTAGGTTTTTCTACAAGAAATTTCTCATTAGCAGCCCAGAGTTAAGAAGTTGACGGTGTAATACCCCCGTGCCTCAGAATGCACGTTGGTGCCGGCTATCATTTGAGCAACTTTGGAAGTCGTTACGGGTTGTCAGAAGCCAGAAAGTCTGTCAGTGGTCTAGTTAAGGGGTATCGTGTTACCCAGCTACTTGTTGTGGAGGTCAGATAGGCAGTCGTTCCATGTAAAACACTAATACTTAGCTGCATCCGGTTAGACTGGAACCCGACTCCAAAATATACAGTATGTTAACTAACAGAGGGCGTTCCCGTTAACCCGCAATAGTATAGCCCCGTCAGCGTAGCGGGAGTGCACGAACCGAGCGAGATCACCGCTTTGTTTTCCCGACATTTCAGAGTGGACTCTCCGCTAGGACGAGAGTGGCAGGTGCCCGATGCTGAGGAAGGTAGTGAGCGTAGTGTTCATTTTACTGCCAAAGAAGTGGGCGCGGTGATCAAAGGCATGGTGAGGGGTAAATCCCCGGGTCACGATAGCCTTAGCATCGAGCACCTGCAGCACGCAGGTGTGCACTTACCCAGAGTGCTTTCTATGTTTTTTACCTTGTGTTTAGGCCACTCACATCTGCCTGATAACCTTATGCGTACTATAGTTGTACCTATCATCAAAAATAAAACTGGTGATGCATCAGATGTCAACAACTATACAAGCTCTGCTTAGTTTGGGACTAAATGGCGTTGTGTGAATTATTATTATTATTATTATTTATCGAAAGCTTTCGACCTTGTATCGTATGATATTTTATGGGGTAAATTAAGGGATGAAACTGGTGTTCCTCGGGAAATTGTGCTATTATTTATGCAATGGTACAATAATCAAAAGAACTCTGTAAGATGGGCAGGCTCGCTCTCGGAGGAGTACGGGCTGGAGTGCGGAGTGAGGCAGGGGGGGCTGACCTCGCCCACGCTCTTTAACCTGTACATCAACTGGCTGATCGACGAGCTCAGCAGCACCAGTATCGGATGCCATATCGATGGAGTTTGTGTGAATAACATCAGCTACGCTGACGATATGGTGCTGCTGAGCCCCTCGATCGGTGCGTTACGAAAACTCCTGAAAATTTGTGAGTCCTACGCGGTGACACATGGGCTCAAATACAATTCAAAGAAGAGTGAAATAATGTTTTTCAAACCGGACACCCAGCGCTACACATTCGTCCCGAATTTCACTTTATGTGGTATAGCTCTACAAATAGTCGAGCAATTTAAGTATTTGGGTTACTGGGTCACTGGGGACCTTAAGGACAGTAGAGATATAGAAAGGGAGCGCAGGTCGCTGTCTGTCCGATGCAACATGTTGGCCCGCAGGTTTTCACGGTGTACGAGGACTGTCAAAGTTACGCTTTTTAAAGCATACTGTCAGTCCTTTTACACCTGCAGCCTGTGGGTTAACTATACGCAGCGGACATACAGCGACATGCGTGTTCAATACAATAACGCGTTCCGGTTGCTGATGGGGCTGCCGCGCTACTGCAGCGCCTCCGCGATGTTTGCGGCGGCTGGCACAGACGGCTTTGCGGCCATTATGCGTAAGCGGTGCGCATCTATCTTGCTTATCTTATCCGAAGGCGCGGCAGTCCCAACACCATCCTGTGAACGCTGGTGGACCGGTGGGACTCCCCGATGCTGGCTCACTGGATAAGACTGCATGCAGTCATATAATGATTGTCACCATCATCGGGGATTCCACCCGGGCATTGAGATGCCGGGCGTTGAAAATTACACAACTAACTGAGGTTAGTTGTGTAATTTTATTAATAATTAAGTTAGTAGTAGTAATAATTTATACCTATTTAATTAATTTAATTTATTATGTTTAACTCTTTTTTTTATAGTCGATGTATTTTTATTATTTTTGAATTATGTTATTTAGAATAGAATTAATGTAAATATTATTAGCTTTTATATGGGCCTGCGTGCCTGCAATAAATTAATTTTATTTATTTATTTATTTATAGCATCCATACATGCTAAAAAAAATATTACCATTCAAAAACAATTTTATTTTTTATTTTTTTAATATTAATATATTCACTAAAAATGTTAAATTGATACGTAAAAGAAACACTCTGTACACGCGTACTTGAAGGACGGCAACGTCACAATTTATTTATGAATATAAATATATAAATAAATAATATATATATATTGCTTGCAATTGCTTGGTAATATAATACTGCTTGTTATTCTCATATTTTTTCACAGGCTCTATTTAGCTACTGTGCTTCAACGCAGGGTCAAATATCCTGCATTTAAGCACAAAAAACTCTAACACCATGAAGGTTTTAAGTCAATTCAAAGCATCTTTCACTATTAAACAGCAATTTCATACTTTTACCCGTATTATTTAGATTATCTGAACATCACATCATCATCACATTTTATTTTATTGTCACTATGGTTTCCTTGGGATTAGTATAGTTGGTATTTTAATTTATAGCCGTATCATATTCCCCAACTTGTATTAGATATTGAATTTTTGGGAGTCCTACCAACCATGGTCACACCTCGTCGACCTTCTCCCCACCTAAACGTATGAAAAGGGTTATAGATCCCCTTTAGTAATAATAGCCCCATCAATGCTACTGACTGCTCTTTGAGGCGCGCGTATGTGTAGCTGAACTTTTTTACATAAGTTTTAGGGAACCCTCGGTACGCAAGAGTAACTCGCATATAGCCGTCTTTTTTTTTAATTACTGGCTTCTAGAGGAAATAAACGCAGTCAAATTACATTAATATGCATTAAATTACTATAAAGATAAAAGCAAAAAAATTGCTGATCATTAAATATTCCTATGAATCTCACTCAAGCCTTCAAGGATGAAGGAAGGAAAACTTATTATATCATATAAAAACATTTTATACAAAAAAATTAAACCGACTTCAAAACTTACAAAAAAGACTTGCACTACAATGAGAGAAATAACCTTAAATATTGTTTTATTGGATGTTTAATTCCGTTAAAAATAAGGGCTAGGTATCTACTCACATGGCTGAAGTCGGTACCAAGATAAATGAATAGGTTTCATCACCTCGGGTGTGCCCCAGACGATACATACTGATCGAATACAGAACTTCTTTTTTTGAAGTCGGTTAAAAACAATGTCTCCCACCGCGTCTGTCTGTCTGTCTATTTGCGATAAACTCAAAAATTATTACCAAATTTTCATCACTGGACAGAAGGATTAATGAGGGAGGTTTTAGTGTATAATTTATGCAGATTTGAATTCGTAGAACGAGACCATGCAAGGCCGGGTCACTAGTTTTATTATAAACGTTACCAATAATCTAGTATTTACAGTGACGGTAATAACGTTAAATGTTATAGTAAGTTGTGTTCCTAATTAAATTCAACGTACGCCACTATGGACCCGATGCCAATTATAATAGTTTTGCTAGTTTCTAACTACTAGCGTTTTCTGTGATTGCTTGGTTCTAGGTACGGTTGATGCATTAGACCAAAAATTGCTCACAGTTATAAATAAAAGAATTGAGTACTGTTATATGGGTTTTAATAGAGTTTTTTTTTTTTAATACAACATTCAATAATCTTTTCGACAAAGATCAAAATCAAATTATCTTAATATTAAGAAGATTATTTTAAACTAGCTTTTGCCCGCGACTTCGTCCGCGTGGAATAGTTACTTTGGGCTAACGTTAAATTTAACCCCGATTTTGAAGCATTCTTTATTGGCGCTCCGCTTCTATTGGCCTTAGCGTAATGATATATAGCCTTTCTCTATAAATAGACTAATTAATTAAAAAAATATTTTTCAATTCGAACCAGTAGTTCCTGAGATTATCGCGTTCAAACAAACAAACAAACTCTTCAGCCTCTTATTATTAGTATAGATAGCTGTTGCCCGCGACTTCGTACGCGTTTCCGTCGTTTTTCGTAAAAAAAAAGTAACCTATGTCCTTCCTCACGGTTCAGTGATTTTGATGTAACAGACAGATTAACTTTCGTAATTCAGTAGGGAAATATAATATGTCAATCTATAATACCGAACCGCACAATATTATTGTTAATAGCTGTGCCCGCGACTCCGTCAGCGTGTAACTCCTTGTGTGTTATTAAGTTAATGTATTGGTAATATTGTTTAGATCACGTTCACATGAGGCTTAAGTACCTATAGAACGAAATTTTATACCTTCGGGCGAGAGACGCATCGAGCGCGGCGACCGATTCTCAAAAATAATCCTTATAGCATGATTCAGTATTCACGCGCGATGGCTTATTATTAGCGTATTTCATGTATAACTTTGGTGTTTCTATACCGATTTATATGATTCTTTTTTTATGGAATAGTTAATAATGTTAACTTTTCCAATTAGGGGTGACTGAGAGTGTTATAAACGTAAGAGTAGACAAATATTATAATCAGAAAGCTTCGAACTGCTAAGCTATCGGGAGTTACACGTGTTATTGTGAGTCAACCATAAAAGATAGACATATGCTGTCGTGGGATATTTTTTATATAATTTTAAGGAGAACATTTCCGTCATGAAATGATTTGTGTAGCTTTAACCATTAAGGTTGCACACGCGACGGAAGCTTAAAAAATGGAGTAACTTCTCCCGTTTTCCCAACATTTCCCTTCACTGCTCTGCTCCTATTGATTGTAGCGTGATGAAAAGTATAACCAGCTCAGGAGTATGAAAAATAATTGTACCAAGTTTCGTTAAAATCCGTCGAGTAGTTTTTGCTTCTATAACGGTTATACAGACAGACAGACAGACAGACAGACAGACAGACAGACAAAAATTTTACTGATTGCATTTTTGGCATCAGTATCGATCCCTAATCACCCCCTGATAGTTATTTTGGAAATATATTTCATGTACAGAATTGACCTCTCTACAGATTTATTATAAGTATAGAAGATGTACATCGTATTCATAATAAATTATTGAACTGATTTAGATTAAATTTGGTACAGAGATAGATCTGTTACTTTCGGCCCACAACTCATCGATGATAAGTTAATATCTAGCCACCTAAAGGTAATTAAAAAATAAGCTATTCAGCAGTCAGCATCATTGAAGGGGCCCAAAGGGCACCTTCCGCTCAACTCAGGGCGGGTGAAGTCTATTTATGATTTCACCTAAAAAAAAAGTTGGACTCACCCATGAAGGGTTCCGTAGTAGCAAATATAGATTAGTAATAATTAACTTTGCTTTTCTGGGTGTCGTGTTATATCTCAAAAACTGCTGCCTGGATTTCTTCCAAACCAATTTTCGACGAAAGGGTTTATTTTTTTAATAAATAAAAGTTGGAGGGGTTCACATTTTACTACTTTAGAAGTGGTAAAATGTCATCTTTAAAACGATTAAAATTATTTATTAAATTATCATTAAAAAAACTGGCGAACAACCTCAATTTCATTTTAAAGACTTGTCTACATATATATAGACACCACACACGTATAGGTTTGATGAAAAAAATATTTTCAGTTTCAGGTCCATGTATGGGGGGGCTCCCCATTTCATTTCCCCTTCATTTCATTTTATTTTTATTTAGATAGATATGACGAATCTATAAGGGTTCCGTTTTTTGCAATTCAGCTACGGAACCCTAAAAAGGGCAATGGCAAATGTACGAAATATTGTCAAATAAAAGTTAGTAATAATAATACTAGTCCTCCTAACCGCTAGTAAATTGTTACGCGAATATCAAAATCCACCTACAGTACAAGGAGTGCCCACAAGGCCAGTCAGAGGGGAGGGCCTGAGGAGCGTGCGTCACAAGTTCGCCACGATCCCCAGGTGCGACGGTTATTAATAAACTGCCCCAAACGGACAAACTGTCAGTTAATACCATTAACTAAATGTTTGAACTGTTAAATTAATTAATGCGCTAACTATTGGATTGTTAATTTGACTTGTGCAATTGATTCCCCGATTGGATTTTGTGAACTTGGAAATTGGATTTGGGACTTGCTGCCCAAACTAGAAGACTTAACGTTATGTATTAACTGTTTACTTACATACATGTTTGATGGCGTGACTATTCTCACGCAATAGTCATCAAGAAAGCCGATAAAACATTTCCCTTGAAATAAAATATTTTGCAGTATTTACCTTTTCTTTTTAAGAATGGAAGATCATCCAATGACTGCCTTCCGATCTGGGTGAAGCGGGAGGGTGTGTCAGACTTTTACTGACTAAAACCCATCCGTGTTCCGTCGTCAATAAAACTACTAAGGAACCCGAGCCTCATTAGTGGTATGAACAAAACAAAATACAGTAAACCCGGTTGACGGTAAAATCCGACGCCAAGTCATGGTGTAGGACATGGAAAATATCTGTTATCACGAACAAAACACCACAGAGATAAGCCGAAAAAAACCTATTTTTTCAATTACAACTCGTATTTTAGCTAAAATAGCGAACGTGAAACACGAAAAAACAGTTTAAACCTTATCTCCTTGTTTACCGTTTCATTTTTACGAGAACTCGTAAAGTTAATACCGCCTTTTGTCCCCCCAACCCTTTCTGTGCGAAAAGTTTCTTTTGCCCAACCCTAAACCTCTGTGTTTTGTTGTGGTAAAAGGTAGACTATGACACAACTTAGAAGTTACATTGTTAAATTCATCAAACGCTTTTATTATCCACGAATTGCTGATAAACCTAGTCTAAGATCTACATTCTACTTACATATTTTATGTATTTACATTATGGAATCAGACATTCATTTATACTAATATTATAAATGCGAAAATTTGGATGTTTAGATGGATGGATGTATAGTTGGATGTTTGTTATTCAATCACACCAAAACTGCTAAACAGATCTTATTGAAATTTGGTTAATAGATAGTTGACATTCTGGAATAACACATATGCCATTTTTGTCTCAGAATTCCTTTGGGATAAAAATGTGAATGATGAGAAGGGATTTATGCGAGAAAACTCTCCTACGCGAACGAAGTCGCAGGCAGAATCTATGCCTTAACATTCATCTACTTTCACGGTAACTTTGAAAGAAACTTCCTTCGTTTCAATTGAATTAGTCGCTATAATTATATGATATTTTCACTAATCAAAAGGGTTTTGAGGTGTAAAGAACCTCCTTGATTAGTGAAAATATCACAATAAAACGAGAACATAGATTGGTCAAATCTTACATAGTTATTTTATTACTCGTACTCACGCGGGGCTTCGCTCCCGTGGATTCTATCACGGTAAAAACATAACTCTCCTTTTTTGCAGTCGGGTAAAAAGTAGCCTATAACCTTCCTCAAGCTTCAAGCTACTTCCATACCAAATTGCATCCAAATCCACCCAGTACTTTCGAAGATTAGCGCGTTCAAGCAAACAAACAAACAAACAAACTTTTCCGCTTTATAATATTAGTATAGATATTGTATTAGCCATAAAACTAGTGTAAGCAATTATTGTTGGTGAACCTTTTTAAATTAAATAAATAAATTAATCTTCTAATAAATTTTCATGTAACGTGCCATTAATGGAACACCATTGCAACCTTTAACTTTGGTCATGTTATACGGGGATGTACATTTTTTATTTGTCCTTTTTATAGTGTTTTGGTCTGAGATCAGATGGTCAAAGGTTTGTTAAGGGGTGCAGTGTAGGTGTATTGTTACTGTCTAAATAGATGTGAAGATGTAGGAAGGATTTTCATAAACCAGGATCACTTTTAGGTTTAAGCAGCGCTTGTCGAGACCGCATGGATAGGTCATGGTGATCATTATATATATGTATATTTTCTTCACACTTGCATACCTACCTCGAAATAACCACATTTCGAGGTGTTTTTAGATTTTGGGGGCTTACCGACAGGTAGTGAAACACGAGTCAATCATATTTTATTTCAATGCATGATAAGATTTAAGTTTAACTGCAAAGCGTTATTTTTTTTTTAATCGTGATATTTAAGCTCTCGTTTGACCACTATCTCACCTGTTGGTAATCGATGATGTGGCTGAAGATGAAGCACGCTTGCCTAGAAGTAACCTATTCAGTCTTGACTTAAAGGGCCCCAGGTATAAGAAAACACAGACACCGGCAGGAATTTCCACTCCTTATTTTGAAGCTTTTGTAGTAAAATCATGCTACCCGATCATAAACTCGAAACGGAGTATCTTCAGGAGATTTTGACTCATTGACCGCTCTCCTGAGGATTGCATGAGGCAATACCTCATCGGGTGGGAGGGTGTTACAGCGGGTTCATCTATTTTAAAGGGGTTCACACCTTTTTGTATGGAAGCTGGCATATCGACCAGCGGCGTCGCCGCCATTTTGAGTTTTCTTTTTAAATCGCGGCGCACGATGAAAGTTGTGTATGTGGATAGAGGACACAGATGAACAAAAAATGACATGCAACATGGTACCCCAGAGTGTCATCGTGAGCCGCGATTTCGAAAACAACTCAAATGGCGGCGGGTCGATATGCCAGATCGGTTCTCTCCCATTTATAGAAAAAAATACGTGTAAAAGTGTTATATAATAACCAACTTGCAAAATAAAGATAATTTATCAGAACAGCTAGTTTTTAGCGGATTAACACTTTAAATTTACCTATATTTAATTCTTTACCTAACAACAAAATACAATAATACATAGGTAACGCCCGGCAGTCCAAATTCTACAATTTAAAATTATTTAAAATATTTTTACTAAAATAGTCATAAAATTTATATTTGGTTCTAATACAGCTGGAACGCCGACAGTGACAAGAGCTCGTCGGATAATGTCGTTAATATTCGCGTGCCGTGCTATGCGACCCGCACTGCGGCCGCATGAAAGGCCGTGGTGACCGAGGCTGTTGACAACTTCACCGCAGTGGCAACGATGAGCAGAACAACAAGGAGCACCTAATCGAAGGGAAGCAGCGAGGCGGAAAGTAGTATCATCGAAAAAGGTGCCTATGTTCGACGATGGTAGTGCATGAAGCCAGAGACCCGACTCCCATTCACTCACAGCCAGTAAGCGCGCACGCTCTGCAGCCGAAGCAGATGTGGCAATAAGGTCACTCTGAACTGCTTTACAGAGCGGCTCATCCCACCGCCTCTGAGATGATGGGTTGTCGGGTGGATTTAGATTCGGGCAAGCGATTCTCCAAGTGTCCATAGCCTCGGTGAAGCACGGCACATTGAAATCAACCAGTGACGGAGCTAGAATATTCCTGATTAATTTCTCAGTACCGTGGATCGAAGATATAAAAGCCGGGAGACTAATGCTAGAAATTTTGCGGACGCCGAGACCTCGCATACGAATGGGAAGAGTAGCTTGTGCCCAAGTTCGGTCGTCCATAGCCACATTTAAAATTGCTGTCAGAGTATGCTGGATAATTTGGTCCATTTTTTCCAAAAGGTGAGGATGATGCCAAAGATGCGAAGCACGAAGAAAGTACGTTAATTTAGGTCCAAAGCAACAGTAACGAATTAAGGTGATAGCCGAATGCATGTTAATTTGGTGTAATCTGTCCGAAATGTCGTTAAAATTTTGTATTTTTTCCTCGACAAAATCGGGAAAGGAATTCTCAAAAATTGGAGACCCAAGAAGACGAAGAGAACTTTTATCCACAATTTGGATTTCTGGGGCTAATGCGTGGAATTTGGAAAGTATCAGTTGTCTGTCAGTACTGTCGGATATGAATAGTTCATACTTCGAAAGGTTGAGATCCAATCCTATGGTATGGAGTTGATTTCCTAAAAACTGTAGATCATCTAAAACTGTGTCTACATCACCTCCCAGGGTTCCATCATCGAGATACCAAACATTGAATTTAGAATTTAGTTGTCGAATAATTGGGTGAATAGCTAAACTAAAGATCGCTGGCCCGAGGGGATCACCTTGTTGACAGCCAACAGCTGATTCCAAAAGGTTTTCCTTATAAAGTAATTTAGTGGGATGTCTGTAACATTGCCAAAGAAAACTAAAAAATTGTGGTACTTCTTTTTTAGTTTCTGCTAACAAAGTGTCCCTATTGACTGAATTAAAAGCATTTTTAATGTCAACCTTCAAGATGACCTCTCCTTTACCAGAATTTAAATAGGTCGACAAGGCGTGTACGGCAGCCTCACAACCCCCTTTGGAGCCGTAACCCAGTTGTAGGGGCTGAAATTTGGTCGAAATATCCTCACCAAAAAATTTAGAGCAAATCTTGGCTGCCATACGACGGTAGTTAGTTCCCACGGCAATGGGGCGAATGCCGCCATCCCTTTTGCGTAGGGCACATAGATTGGCCCCGTACAAAATATCGGTGACGGCTTCGTTCACCTGGCCCGAGAGCATAAGGTTAATCAGAGCCGTTAGCTCCTTCAAAAGCAACTCACCAGCCTCCCCAGCGCCTGAGCAGAGTAGGTCCTTCAGGTGCTGTGGACTCAGACCATCGAGGCCGCCAGCAGAGCCGCTTCGAAAGGAACAAACGGCAGTGACCACCTCTTGACCTGTAACGGTGAGGGTGTTTATTTCCTGATCGGGGGGGTCGGAAAAGGAAAGACCATCCGCTGGGGCAGGGTGTTTGCTCTCCAGAGCTGCGAGAGTATCTGGAGAGTACGGGGCCACCATATCGCTACTGAAAAGTATCCAGGCAGCTCCGCTAATATCACCTTCCCCTAATTTAGTTTCGACTAGGTGGGATACACTTCTTGTGGAAGTAACCCTCTGTGTCGATAATTTTGCATCCAGATTATGGGCCGAAATATTACAGTTATCTTTAATTTGTGCAGTTAGGGTCTTTTTGGTTGCCAAATTCTTTTGAACATGTAAAATTCTATACGGGAAGGTGAGAAGATATTCCCAAGCACTTTGGGAGTTCTCCCGAGTGGCAAGGCGAACGCATCCTGCTAGGTTTTGCGCCACTATAGGTCTGGCACCGCGGGGAACTCTCTTTAAAACCGAAACAGAATTTTTAAATTTAGAGATTGTTTTCCAAAACGGATCCAAAGTGGAAGAAGTTGGTGTAAGTGTTGTAGAAATTACGGGGACAGAAGAAGATACATAGGGTGGTTTGTGTACCTTCCCAATATGGACTTTCAGACCCCGCTTACCTTTAAAAAACCGTGCCTGGGTACACAGAGGACACCTCTCCAGGATATTTTGTGATGTCGAAGGTTGACCGGCACTATCACTCAACACATCACTGCTGCCATTAAACATTGGTCTGATTACGTTATAAAAATTATACTTATTAACTAACTTTTAATTACTAAAATAACTTAAAAAAACTAACAAAAACACTGAATAGAAAAAAAACGTCAATCGTTGACACTTCGCGTCAGAAATTAGCGCAGTCGCGGTGTGGTGATGGTGACATAGGGCGCCGCGAGGCCAAAGAAGACATTTCGGCGGTGGCGGCGGCGCCCTGGAACATTGCCGGGAGACACGCAGCTGGTCACATCTTCGGTGTCATCTCATCCATATTGTACAGCGAAAACGTCCTTGATTGCTTTTCCTTTATTCACGATAAAACCGAGCAACGGATCGATGTGAGTTTTGGTGTTGAGATGGTCAAGAGGCTGGAAAGCGGCGTGAGCAAAATTCTTAGAGAGCTAGCGGTCGCGGGTGGAAAAGACTTCCGAGGAACAATAAAATAATTCAGAAGAGGACCCTCTTTGCCACACCTGACGAATTTTCTTTTTGAAAGATTGTATTTCTATTGTATTTTATTTTATTTATCAAGAAAATTGTATTTAAACAAAAGTTGGGTGTCTATAATTAAAATGTCACTGTCGGCGTTCCAGCTGTATTAGAACCCAATGGCCTGGCACGCGACGATGGCAAAAGACCGGACTGCATGTCTTTATTTCCTTGGAAGATGGGTAGGCCTTTAGTGTGGGACGCAACTTGTGTCGATACTCTTGCGCCATCCCATCTTCCTAGCTCGTCTTGTTGTGCTGGCGCTGCCGCTGCGGCTGCTGAAAACCTCAAGCGGCGGAAATATAATAACCTTGTTGGCAGTTATATTTTCGAGCCGTTTGGGGTTGAAACCTTGGGGTCGTGGGGTCCGAGTGCTCACAGATTATTTAAAGATCTATCCAAGCGCCTAGTTGACACTTCGCGTGACCCAAAGGCTGGCTTTAACCTTGGACAGCGGTTAAGCATTGCCATACAGCGTGGCAATGCCGCCAGTCTTTTGGGCACATTACCAGTGGACAGCGATGCGCACGAATTTCTGGACGCCATATTTTAGTTTATTTTTAGATGTATATGATTATGTAGTTTAGGGTTTTTATTTAAGTGTATATTCCATTATTGTTTAAAATAAATTGTTTCATTTTCTTGAAAATCATGGTTAAATTTATATTTACTTTCTATGCTTTTTCTCCATATAAACTTAACTGGCTTTGTTCCACATATTAATTGCTATATAGATATGTGTATTGTATACGGCAATCATCGGGTTAAGTTATTTAACAACAAATGACTGCGTTATCAGTGGTTTTATCAGTACATAATTAAATTTCATTACGCGTTTAACATAACAGGTCGAGACTTATCAAATTTTACCGATTAGTGAACGATATTTGTTATCATAAAGTATCGTGTGTAATTTTACTTACAGAGTTACATAATAACACTAAATATAAATTCGCTTAAATCGTTTCTAAACTCCAACATAACCAGTGCTTTCATAATTGGCGTTGCAGTCGACGCAGTGGTAAAGTGATTGGCTGCTACGTTGCGTATAGCGGGTTCGAATAATGATTGCACCGCGCCGCCGCCGGGACTATAAAAGAGTTGTTCGGGGTCTAGAAGGTTTTATAAATGCACTGACACTTATTTACCGGAACCCCTTTCGGAAGAATGAGTTAAGATTAATGAAAACAATTGAACAGCTATGTATTTTTACCATCTGGTGGAAATATTAAAAATGTAGAGGATTAAATTTTTATAATTGAAAATTGACAAATGTAGTCGAATAGACATATCATGTAATCGCAAACGCTTAATACAAGTGATTTTTTTATAGAGCATGTTATTTCGTGGTACTTCTGCAGCAGTGTTTAAGCCAAGGCGATAGGCAAATCAACGCCGTCTTTTTGTACTAAGTACTAAGTATTTTTTTAATGTTTATAATCTTTTATATTTATATATTTCAATTAATTTTGTATCTGTTCATTGTTTTGTCTTGGACGTGGTTGCCTGAAATAAAGGATATATTATACTAGCACTTGCTCACGACTTCGTTCGCGTGGAAAGTTTTTCTCGTATAAATTCCGATCCCGTGGGAATTTCGCAAAATCCCGTCTTAGCGAGCATCTACGTACTAAACCCCCATGCAAAATTTGAGAGCCTACTACTTGTAGTTTCTGAGATTTCGTGATTAATCAGTGAGTGGTATTTCGCTTTTATATATATAGATAGATTAAACCGACGGATTGATAAACATAATATCTAAAAAAATTTTTAGGAAAAAAATAGAACCGACTTCCATATCAAAACACTACAAAGCCAAAAATAACTTTAATTTCGGAAGGCGGTGTCAAAAACGAAAACATATACAAAACTAAAGACACCGCCTTCCGAAATTAAAGTTATTTTTGGCTTTGTAGTGTTTTGATATGGAAGTCGGTTCTATTTTTTTCCTAAAAATTTTTTTTTCACGCTTTTTAGTGGGTTGGTTTGTAATTTATCTAGTTACAAAAGCCACAATGTCAACAACTTATCATCTTTTACAAAATATTGCTTTTCCCTGTACATAGCCGTTAATTTTTGAGGAGTTCTCCTGATATTTGACCATCAGCTCTACATCACCATATGTATTGTGACGAGCATAAAGTGCTTAACATCCGTAGTCAAGTAATCGAATCGCAATCCACAAAATACTTATTATTGAGGAGTTTCAGTGGCCATCTGTGGTCTTCATCATCAGTTCAACTTCCCCAAATGGTACTTTTCGGAAGCAACTGCTCAAGGTACTATAAGAAATACCCAAAACGCTATAGGTGTGCCTATAATATTTGAAGAGTTCCCTCGATTTCTCCAAGATCCCATCATCAGATTCTGATTTCGTAACAATCGGACCAACTAGAAAGTATACCCATTCAAACGCAAAAAGAATTATTCAAATCGGTCCAGCCGTCTCCGAGTTATGAGGTAACATACATAAAAAAAAAAAAAGTTCAAGACGAATTGTAAACCTCCTTTTTTTGAAGTCGGTTAAAAATATGTGACAGAATGGTATTTCATATAGAGTTCCATGCGACAAATGACGTCATCGGTGGTACGAATACATAAATAAATAAAATTGAAGTATCTATCTATCTATGATTTGAAAATAACTACATTTTTAACCGACTTCAAAAAAAAGGAGGAGGTTCTCAGTTCATCTGAAAACTTTTTTGTTTTTAATGTATGTTACCTCATAACTCGGAGATGGCTAGACCGATTTGGAAATTTCTTTTTTAGTTTGAAAGGGTATACTTTCTAGTTGGTCCCATTGTTATCACGTTAGGATCTGATGATGGAATCATGGAGAAATCGAGGGAACTCTTCAAATATTATAGGCACACCTATAGCGAATTGGGTATTTCTTATCGTAGCTTGTGCAGATGCTCTCGCAAAGCACCATTTGGGAAGTGAAACTGATGATGAAGACCACAGATGGTCGCCGAAACTATTCAATAATAAGTATTTCGTGGATTGCGATTCGATTACTTGAATATGGATGTTAAGCACTTTATGCTCATCACAATGCATTTATGGTGAAGTAACAGGAGGACTCTTCAAAAATTAACGGCTCTGCATCGGGAAAAGCAATATTTTGTAAAAGGTGATAAGTAGTTGACATTTTGGCTTTTGTAACTAGATAAATTACAAGCGGACCCATTAAAAAGCGTCAAAAAAAATCTTTTTAGCAAAAAATAAAACCGACTTCCATATGGAAACAGTACAAAACCAAAAAAACCTTAAATTCGGATGGCCCTAGACGGTGCCAAAAAATAAAGAAAATGCAAAGGCTACACCGACTACCGAAGTTAAAGTTATTTTTTGGCTTTGTAGCGTTTTGATATTGAAGTCGGTTTTATTTTTTATAGCGTTTGCATGTAACTAGTTATTTACACGATACTAAAACACAAAAATTTGCATGTTTTGTTTGTCTATTTTTCTGTTCACCCGAGCTAATCTCTGCAACAGCTGAACTGATTTTAATAGGACCTTCACTGAAATATAGAGGACGTTATAAGATAACATAATATAATAGGCTTTTTATTACGGAATTCTTACAGATACTACAGATTCACATTCGTGGGAATAAACCTCCCACACGAACAAAGTCGCGGTCACACCTAGTCTTTAATAGAATGACAATTTGACTTGAGGTTAAAGGTCTCAAAGAAGTCATAATACGTAAAAATGGAACGGGAAATAACTTTTTCTTGCATAAACAAATGCGATAATTTTCCTCATAGTCAGTTCTTCCCCTCAGTATGTATCCAAGAAGTATAAATAACGTATGAGACTTAGTAAGTCACCAGTACATATTTGAATCTTTGTAAGAAGACATCAATCTGCCATTATGAAGACTGTTCTTGTATTTCTGGCTGTGGCTTGCAGTGTGATGATGGTGCAGGGTCAAGGCTTCCCTATAGGTACGTGTTTTTATAACTTGCCAAACAGTTGGCGCAGTGTTTGAACGATCGGCTACTGTGCTGCGTGTCGTGAGTTCGAATTAGGAAAAAAATGTTTGTATGGCCTACGTATACTGGTTCTGGGTTTGGGTGTCATACTCAACGTATTAGATACATTACCAACTGACAGCCTTGATCTTTGAATGCGCAAATGTAAGTCCTTTTTGCGCAGTATGCAAGCTCCAACGCTGTCCTGGCAATGATTTCGGGGAGGCTTGATTGTCCATATTTGAGGCACTGTTGTGATGTTGCTTATATAAAAAAAGTAACTTGACATTTTTTATTTCACATTTGTTAAATTCTAAATCAAATGTCGATTAAATTTGTCAAATACAAACATTAAATAAAAATGTGACGTCTACCTACCAAGTTTCCACGGTGTAGTTCTAATAGTTTCGGAATAAAGTGGCTGTGATATACGGACGGACAGACAGACAAATATGAGGAATCTATGAGTGTTCTATTTTTTGCCATTTGGCTTCGGAACTCTAAAAATCAATTGATTTATCAAGTAATTTGTTGTATGCCTGATTTTATCCAACATCTAAAAATCTCGTAGATCATGACTGTACCTACTAGGCCACCATGCACCCATTTAATTGTTGATATTTAATTTTCTTTTTTTTTTAGCCAACTGTCCTCCCGGCGAGCACTCAGTCCTGTACTGTCCGCAAAAAGCAGAGCCCTCTTGCGACAATCCGACGGTCCATGACTTGGATAGACCTGCAGCATGCGACATCCCACAGTGCTTCTGCAACACACCAACTATAAGAAACACCAAAACTGGCAAATGTGTGAAGCCCAAGGACTGTTAAAAAGAAAAAAAATGCCTGTTCCAAATTAAAAAACACTAATCATTTTTATTTACAGGCAATTTTGAACTGTTACCGTCTACTGTTAAAAAAAGTTACGAATAACCATGTAGACATTTTTTTTTATTAATAAACATTATACTATGTTAATATACATATAACTACAGGATATTTTTTTAACACAAATCATCATCCGTAAGGGTTAGATACCTTTTATAACTATAATAATAACATATTTAGGTTAGATGGAGGGATTAGTAGATTGCAAGTAACTGTAGTTCCACATTGCAAATTCTCGAAAACGAATTCCACAATGTCATTCAAATAGGAAACTAAATGCATTACTTCGTATGTTTATGTTTAAAAAATCTTCCACATGACTACGTAAAATAACGTTACAATGTCAAAATATATGATATTATATCATAATGTCACAATATACATCAAAATGATTTTTGTATTATGAAATTAGCTGCATCCAACGTATTGATTAAGCTGTACTTATTAACTAGTTTCTGCGCGGCTTCACTAACGTGAAGTTTTTAATTTTAGACGAAAATATTGTTACATTATTTAGTAGAGATAATTACATAAGTGTGTCTTTTAGTTTGTCATTTGTCCTGTCTTTCTCGTCAAAACGGAATCACGTTTCGATGTGTTTTCTGGTGTGGAAGGTAGATGAAGTGTTAGATAGTGTGAGCCTGCTTTGTCTCACTCCTCGGCAAAGGTCTCCCTTTACTCTTTCTATTTCTCTAGCTGACTGAAGTCGGTGCCAAGCCAATGAGTAGTTTTGATAGGCTAAGTACGCCGCATTCTGGACCCGCCCTATCAAGCCTATTAATTTATCGAATAACATTGACGGGTTTGGACATGTTATTAAACAATGGTTAAGGTTATTTTTCGCTTTGTAGTGCAGTAGGGTTTTTTTAGGGTTTTGGTTGAAAGTTTACATTAAGATCTACAACATATGGTTTTTTAAGATTTTTCACTTCATTATTATAGAAGTTAGAGGGGGAGGGACACACATTTTACCACTTTGGAAGCGTATATCTTTTAAACGATTAACTTTATGAAAAAGTCATTATAGAAACCTTAATGTCATTTTTAAAGACCTGTCTATAGACACCACATATGTATAGGTTTGATGAAAGAAAATATTTTCAGTTTCAGTTCCATGTATGAGGAGCCCCCTTTATTTTAAATATTTTTTATATTTCCTCTTACAATCGGAAAGTGATTCACAGAATACATCTATTTACCAAGTTTTACATGTATAGTCCTAATAGTTTCGGAATAAATTGGCTGTGACATACGGACGGACGTACAGACAGACATGTCGAAACTATAAAGGTTCCGTTTTTTGCCATTCGGCTACGGAACCCTAAAAAGAAGAGAAACAGAATATTTTAATTTACAGCGTTAAGGTTAAGGTGTTGGACTTGTGATTAAGAGGTTACGGGTTCGAACCCCACCCATTACAATATTGCCATGAACACACTCCAGACACAAGCATATTTATCTTAGTTGGGGGGGGGGGGGGGGGTTACCAAGATCTCTAGTTATGTGAACTGTACATTACATAAGGAAAAAGTTATTACAAAATAATCAATTTATTGTGTTTAGTATCGAGTAGTGTAATTGCAGAATTTAATCACGGAAACGAAGGGAACTCTCTGTAATCCTATATCAATTATCATAAGAAATGGTTAATGGTAACCAAAAGTAACGCTATTAGCGGGCCTCATTAGTGAATAATTCAACCGGATACAAAATTATATCATCGGGCGGTTGCAATGTGGTGGTAACTCCAAGTTACAAGCTTTTGCGTTAGGTATAAAAAAATAAATATGCTTAAAAAACGCTTACAATTCATACGACTCACTTGTCACGTCGGTAAAAATCTAACTAATTTTCAATATTACTAAATATAACTGTTAATTACGTTGTTAGATGCGATTAAATGATTTTTGGAAAACGAAAGGATGCAGTTGTTACGCTGTTTATTTACCCACATTTAAAATACCTATATGTATGTATGGAGCAAGGACGTACGAATGCATGCTACCATCCTTCGTAAGCGACTTGCCTGTAATTAATAAATCTACCTTGTAAGGCTCGGTTTCCCTACACACCAGCTAACCAAGGGTAGACCTGAAAATGAGACTCATGGGATGAGTTCTAGCGCATGATGGGGATACAGTAGAAATAAAACATAAGACAGGTTTGGTTGGTCATATCATTAAATATATTGAATGTTCCTCAAACACGTGTTGGTTGTTTTTTCATCTCCGTCTTTTAAACTGTTTAAATTAAATAATAAAGTACACTTACAGTATGGGGCTTTTTTAATTACCCTGAACAATAAATTTCAGTTCATTAAACCATGGTATGGGTTCCGCCAGCAGTATCGCAACCTGTTGGTGTGCTTAATCAAAACGCGTGGCGTTCATTCTCCGGAACCGAATCGCTATTGCATCATACCTTCTACGACGTACTTGGTGAAGAACTCCCTTCATATATCTTCACAATATGACCATTTCTTCTTTAAGTTTAGTTAAAATATTTATTTTAAGTCTAATATGCGACCCTAAAACGAAAGAATTGTCGCGTTAGCACAAAATGGACGCCGGTAAAATCTGTCATTGTCCATAGCAAAAGACAATTACTAATTGGATTACCCCAACATACAATTTTATTAAATTACTTGCACATATTCTATGCATAAGGAGAACACCTTATTTTAATTTTCCTTTATTATTATGTTTAAACATTATTATTTACATAAATTCTAACACTGGATATATATATATACCACGCCATATATGGTATCTTCTAAGAGTTACTCAGTTACTATCTCGTGTACGGCTACTGCTTATCATTACCACCTGTAGATGGCGCTCGTATATTGCTTTTCTATAATTTACCTACATAATTGAAGATTCTATAAACAGCATTTTAATTGTCTGTGGATTGGCGCGCAATTCAAAATTCAAATAAATTTTATTCGAAAGCCGTGTTCATCTGCCGCCAAGTCGAGCAAAAATCGGCACGGCCGTACCATACTTTTCTCGAAGCAATTTAGACCCTGGGTCCTTAGCCAAAGTAACATTGCTTCGTAGCGAGACGATATCTACATTCATCGTCGTCTCTGATTGTCGCGATCGTTGTGTCGAACACAGTGTCGAATTGTTTAGTGATGTGCCAACCCGGAATAAACACAACTCGAGTTAACTCGAGTTGAAATTCACGTAACTCGAGTTCAACTCGAGTTAACTGGGTGAAATGAAACTGAGTAAATGATTTTTCGTAACAATATTTAAACAAAATTGAACAAATTCAGCATAAATATGTCCATACATTATAATGGTCCCCATGGACCATTATAATTAAAGTAGGTAGAATTCAAATAAAAAAGAAATGTATTTATTTATGCTTTATGTATTTAGGATTACATTTTCATAACATAAATAAATTAAGTATTTCTATTAATTAACAACAAAACTATATTTGTATGAATCTGAAAACTGTTTGCACTTAGCATGTCCATTCACTGGCGATTCAAATAAATGCCAAACAACAGATTTCCTTTTAGGTCCCGGCATTTTTTCTATACAGTACCTAATAATTCGAAAAATTAACAACAATAACAACCGGTACTCCAAAATAACCTCAAATCTGCAACAATGCAATGTTGTGTTGTTGTGACATTGACATAATTGACATTTGTAGCGAATTAAATGAATGAAAAAAAAAAGTTATTTAAAAAATCTAAAAAACCCAACTGCTCAACTGAAATGCAAGGAACAAGCACATTTTTATTTTAAAAAGTGACAAGCAGGCGGGACCCAAAAGATCGTTTTTTTTTTTAAATTTGACGGGTCCG
Source organism: Tholera decimalis (assembly GCA_943138885.2). Taxonomy (NCBI): domain Eukaryota; kingdom Metazoa; phylum Arthropoda; class Insecta; order Lepidoptera; family Noctuidae; genus Tholera; species Tholera decimalis. Next base: position 6,574,661 of record OW964565.2, on the reverse strand, counting down.
CCTGCTTGTCACTTTTTAAAATAAAAATGTGCTTGTTCCTTGCATTTCAGTTGAGCAGCCGGGTTTTTTAGATTTTTTAAATAACTTTTTTTTTCAGCTTTTCAGTTAAAATATTAATTAACATTTTTTTAATTTTCTCGGTCGTGTCACATTGGCACCCCACCGGATTCAGATAGTGAAAGAGCTCAAGTCCATATTTTAAACTTTCTCTTTGTATTATTTTTGCTACTATTACACTAATGATAAATATGATATACCTTTTTGATATCCTTGTGGTAAGCCCTTTAATTTGATACCCATATTGTGGTATTCGAAAAAAAAAATTTTTTATCACTATGTATAATGACTTCGCACAGCCGCCATGTTTGATTTTTTCAAATGTCACCTATCTAAGAACATTTGGGCTGCTAAGACAAATCTAACGATACTTAAATTATGTGATTCCGTTCAGTGGTTCTGGAGATATGAGGGAATAAAGAATATTACAAACATACATACATACATACATGCAAGATACGCGCAAAAAACATAACCCTTCCTTTGCAGTTGGGTAAATAGTCATAAATGATCGGCAAACCTCGCATTAACCTCGCGTATTCAAATCGACTAAATCGAGTTAAAGAGAATTCAACTCGAGAATTCGACTCGATCTAAGCCCAACTCGAATTAGTAAATCAAGTTGACACAGTGTCAGTGTCTGTCAAGAAGTGTCAAATCGGATCAAAAATCAAAATCATCAAACCCATAGAGTACTATAATACTGATCAAACCCGTGAACTTTTTATTTGTTGTTGCTTTTAATGATAAGAATAATTATATAGTGAGTGTTGCGTTTAATCTTGTTCAAATTATAATAAAAACAATATTTTGACAGTGGTAAGTGAATAGAGTGTTATTACTTTTAGATCGTCTCCAAAACTTAATGGTATTCAAAATAAAACGATGTTGGAGGAATCTGTATTTTAATTTTTAGTGATAAAACATGAAATCAAGAGTGCGAGCAAGTCCCGAACAATTGTCAACGCTGCTTGAGTATATGGAAACGTAAGTAAATCCAAGTTTTATTCATGAGTATGTAATGTAAACAATGACGCGATCTTATCAATGAAATACTTATATTGAATCTTTGTTTGTTTATGTTACAGTCATGGTGACCTGGCGAGGCCTCTTGCTGGATCACAAGGTCGGGTAAGGTCAGACCGATTATGGTCTGAACTTACCAACATTTTGAATGCTGTTGGCGGTGGTGTCAGCAAGACTACAGATAAGTGGAAAAAAGTAAGGTCCTAATGAACATTTTTGGATAAACTGGTGTGATGCTAGCAATCCTAGCTATGTTTTCAAGGGTTTTGGACAAGTAGACACACCCTTGCGGTTATGAAGGTTGGCTTGTCATTGATTCTCTGTTATTACTAGACTGGGGATTTTCGACATGATTATGATCAGTCTCTGACACCCATAGTTCAAGCTATGCTTTGGGGTCCGATGGCCATATGAGAACATGCCCCGGATGTTTATTTACTTTTCAATTAATTTCAAAAGTACTTACCAAATTTTTAGCTTTTTAATCTCATTTACACTTATAACATACTTATGACTATGACTGATCTAGGCAGATTGGAAGTCCAAGACGAAAAAAAGGCATTGACCATAAGGCAATCATGCAAGAGGGACTGGAGGTGGGCTAGCAAGCAGGCAAACCTTGTCAGCTAGTGATGAAAGAGCGCTGGCTATAATGGGTGCTTTAGCAGTGGACGGGCAAGTCTCTGTAGAAGAGCTAGGATTTAATGTAAGTATTTTACATCTTCAAGGCTCATGCTCAATAATGAGTTATTTTTCTCTAGTAGGCAGATGTTTTATAAAATATTCAAATTTCTATTAACAATGGTCAATCAACAATAAAAATAAATGATGTTAGTTAATGGCAACAAAAGTTACTTAGTTAACATGAAAGACACCATTTCATTTTTATTTTTTTATTATTTAGTTTAAATTGGTTTAAGTGGTTATTAATTAGTATTTGTAAATATTATATATATAACTGAAAAAATGTTGTCATAATTTTTACATAACTACATCCTAAAATAAATATTTTTTTCAGTAATATATAATTTCATTAATATATATACATTATTTTAATAAATCTACCACAACCAATCTTTTTCAGGGACCTCAAAGTTCTGCACAAGATGATCCCGGCGCCCAAGATGATACAGTATATTTTGGAAATTGTAGATGGTAAGTCTAGATTTAAAATATCATAATATTTTTTATAGTGAATTTTTATTATGTAAGTACATAATGTAAAATCCCTCCCCAAAAAGGAAACCTCAGTTTTGCTATTTATATTCTATATCTGTGTGGGTCAATTTTCATCCAAATTTGTTCAGCCGTTTTTGCATGATTGACTAAGAAACAAACAAATATCCAAACCTTCACATTTTACAATATTAGCAGGATTTGATTTAAGAAAACATTTTCAACAAACAAAGGAGGTATCCATAAATTGTCCAAAGTAACACTCATTTTCTTTTGCAGAAACTCCACAACTGACATCTTCACCACAACCTTCCACTTCACAGCCATCAAATAATTGGCTTCTGCCTTCCTCATCCCAGATGCAAACACCACCACCCCTCCCGCTCGTGCGCACTCCACCTTCGGCTCAAGGACGGGAGCCTGGCTTGGACATGACGTCGTGTGTACATCTCTTCCTGGGATCCTGGTTCAGCATTTGATATAGGTGTCATCAACCAGAACCGCTGTGAATAGCCAGAATCTCCTAAAAAAAATATTTTTTTGTTAATAGACTACTCCAGTTCTAATAAAGAATTGTATAATCGTTGTTTATTTGTAGTTATGCTCACTTAAATATAGTAAATTACTACTTGGAGTATAAGGCCATTTCAGATGTCTTGCCCATGCATATATGTGCCCACGTGACTCGCAGACCATATGTGGGAGTCATGTGCAGCACCACCAAATTTTGCATTAACATTTGTTATGTGTAAGTCATAATCACACATCTGAAAAGAAAATGAAATAAAACTATAGGTAGGTATTGTTTGGTTTCCACAAAGAACCAAATTGCATTGGAGAGAAGGGATTTAATTGAGTGCTGATAAATAAAGTTACTTAATCTGATATATCATATGCTTATTTCTTTACATGATAAGACATATAATAGATATAATAATAATAGCCCTTAATTATTAGAATTAAGGTACCTACTTACAAAACAAGTCATTTTATAGATTTTACAATAATATGTCCCTTTATTTCGCTATGCTGCTTGGCATAGGCTTCCTCTAACATTCTTCATTGAGTTCATATGATAAATAAGGGATATTTTATATTTATAAATACATAGTTATATACATAGTTTCGATGAAGTTTGTTAACCACATAGTTTTATATTATGATTAGAATTTAATCATATCCTTTTCTATTAAAAAACATGTTCTTCCTCAACCGGTCTTGTGATAGCAATATTAGGTACAGTCAATGCACCCATCACACCAGGAAAATTATGTGTCCTTTGAAATCTGTAAATTATTTTACAACAAATACCAAAAAGTTGCTATTGAGGTATGTAGGAACCTAAGAAAAAAATTTAATTAGGGTTTTGAGCTATTAAAAAAAAAATTACGTACTTATCTTTAATTAAGGATCTCTCGTGTGGCGTTTGTGGATACACTATCCACCTGCTGACCATCTAATTGTGATTAAGGGCGTTCACAAATCACAACCTCCCTGATGCAGCGACTTGTTGTCCGCTGCGTCAAATACTGGCCCACACCCACAATTTTTTTGTACAACCCTGTAGCTAATAAGCTAAGAGCACACAGCACCTGAAAAATGCAATAATACATAGGTAGGTACCTATTTGGGTTGATGTGATTTTATTTTAATTTACAGCAGTTAATAAAGTATTGTGCGCATTGTGCGGTACCACAAAATTATTGTTGTATAGTATAAACTAAAGCCGGCTCTTCACGTTGGCCAACGCAGTGGTGAATGTAGTGGCCAATGCCTATTGGCCAACGTGTAGATGGGGTGTTTGTGTACCCAAGATGAACAAACACCATAAGAAGACGAAGATGCTTTAACCCAAGTTATAAAGTGCAACAACTAACAACTTATGTAGGTACCTAGATGCCTGCATTACCTATAATTAAATTGGTTTATTAATGTAAAATTTCTTACCTTTATTTCCAGGGGAATTTCAGGGGAACCTTTTAATCCAGCATGACCTTTTAGGTCGTTACATAACTTCCTAAATGCTTTTTTATTAAGCCTGAAATGTTGAATAAACAACAATTCTGGCATATCCTCAATTGTTTCCAATTGCCGTCGCTGTCTTAATCGCTTTTGGCGCCTCACCCAGGTGTTCTCGTTATTGTTTCATATTGAATACGACACGCACTTGGCTGTTATAAAACCTACGGAACCCTACACTGCGCGTGGCCCGACACGCACTTGACCGGTTTTTTGGTTACTTACCGATGATAGGTGACGTTAGGTAATGTGTTTAGTTTTACCCTTCCTTTATAATTTCGGCACAGTTTAATAGCGCATACCATCATTTTATCACTGTTATTTGTTTATTACTTAGCGCGCATAATACGTAGTGACACCAAAGCGACACGATCGGCACTAATCACTAATAGGCGGGTAAGAACTTATAAGCCAACAGCTGGCTGATATTTTTTGACACATTTGCGCGCATTTGATGCTCCATCTAGAGATTATATGATCTAAGGATTATAAACGAAGAAATAAAAACGCATTAACCACTTAGTGTCAAAAATCAGCTGTTGAATGAAATCCGGCCAAATTGTTTCAATTACTACAACGTTTTAACATTCGTTTCGTTATCTTACTTATCACGATCGAAGCGAAGGCGAACACTGAAAGCGCTGCTTGTCTACGCGTAGTACGCATTTGTATGGGATAAACACGATAACGATTCGTTGCGAATTTATAACATTGTCTACCAACTTGCGATAACGATGTCGACTGACCACGTGACTTATGTCAATCCCATACATTTCAGTCTTTTCTAACTTCGTTATCGTTTTAAATTGTTACTTTGGCTAAGCCCCCAGGCCGTTTTCGACCTCGTATAACTTCGTTGTGGATAAAACTAGAAGCCTGAATCGCAAAAACAATGTAATTTATATATGTATGTATTACTTGTGAGATATATTGTGTTTCCATGCGATGGCCGAGTCAATCTATTTATTTAAAACGTTAAAGATTTTTAATATTCATATGGTCACTATAAAATGTTGTTAGGTTAGATAATTACGTAACAACTTAAAACAGAAGGTCCCTTAAGTAGGGATTGAATAATCGAATAACCGACTTGGTATTACATGAATCTCACAACTTTTTACGGTAGAAGAACTGAGTTGCGAGACTTGGTGTTTTGACAAGTATTGTTTTTATGGGATCTAATTGTTTTAACGTAAAATTTTCGAATATAAGTTCCTACGTGAAAATACCGCTGTACAAATAACACAAAACATTAATGACGTATACGGGCCGAACACTGCTTGCATAAACACGGTCCATTATTAGTTCAATCGTCTGGAAATTTCGAGTTAAAGAACGAGCCTCGCGGTCGGCCGTTACCCGTTGTCGACAACGACGAATTGAAAGCGTTAGTGGAAGCGCATCAAACTCAATCTATGGCTGAGCTTATTGCGTGCCTTGAAGTTAGTTTCAAAACAACATTGAAGCACTTACGTCAAATCGGAAAGATAAAAAGCTTACATAAATAAGTGCCACATGAACTAAGCGACCAACAGCGAGACATACGTGTCAAAGCATGCATAGCACTACCGAATTGGAATAGGGAATTCTTAATTGAATTTTGGATCTGCGGTGAAAAGTGGATCCTGTACAACAACCGTAAGCATTCGTCTCAGTTGGTGGACCTGGGTTCAGCACCTTAATCAGTGCAGTAAAAAAAAGATTGATATATTCTTTATTGTACACCATAACAGTAAAACAAACAAATACAAGTTGGCCAAGTGCGAGTCAGACTTGCCCATGAAGGGTTCCATAGTAACTATAATAATATAATATGTATATTTAATTGAAAAAAAAAACAGTTTCGGAATAAAATGGCTGTGACATACGGACGGACGGATGGACGGACAGACAGACATACAGACAGACGGACAGGCATGACGAAACTATAAGGGTTCCGTTTTTTGCCATTCGGTTACACAACCCTAATAACTGACATCAATTAATAAAATAAAATCAGCGTAGTCTAGGATAGAGAAAGAGACTGTGCTAGCGCAATTTTAGTAGCAGTTGTATTACTCATAGGAAGATGATGGTGACTGTCTGGTGGATCAGTGCCGGACTTGTACATCAGTGCTTCTTATCGAATGGCACCACAGTCACGGCAGATGTCTATTGAAAAAAATACAAACCATGATGAAGAAGCTCGCAATTCAACAAGCAAGACTGGTCGATCGCACTTCCCATTGCATCTCTACGACAACGCGTGACTTCACGACAGACCATCGCAAAGCTACAAGAGTAACAAGTTAGAAAATAGAAACTCTCCGTCACCCGGCCACCTTACTCATCGGACCTCGCCCCAACAGATTTTTACTTTATCAAAATTCAGTAATTTTTTTAAGTGGGAACAAAATTAAAACCCGAGTTGCAGTACAAAATGCTTTCACTGACTTCATCGCCTCCTTTCCTGCAGACTACAGTAAAGAGATAAACAAACTGCCATCAAAATGGTAAAATTGTATAGATAATTTGGGCCAATACTTTGATTAGCTGAAATAAAAAAATACCAAAATTTTTATATTTTAATATTTTCATACAATTTCCAATTTCATAGGTAAAGGCCAATATTATTACGTACGTTTGAAATACTTTGCTTATTTATGAGGTTTGTGAGCGCTCACGAATCGTGGTCCTCAACGCACACACACACCATCAACCTGTAGAAAGAAATAAATTTAAAGTAGTTTTCAATAAAATTCACATGACACTTTAAAAATATGTTCAATAACCGATAATACTAAAATTTTGTAATCATAAAATGTAGAAGTGGTAAAACGGGTCCTACCCCTTGTTAAATACTGTCACACTTCATTGACCTCCCTAAACGTGTGACGTAATTTATGGATGACCTCTTATGGTAAATGGGAAAAAATGCTCCAGTTAATTTACTAATAACGTTGATAAAAGAAATCATTAAAATTTTTACACCATATTGTTTTTATATTATGTTATATTTTTTTCCTGTTCATAATAATTGCAATCTATTTAAGTCAATTAACACTTACATTCATTTCATCGACTGATTTAGTAGGAACACAAGCTTTTTTTTGTTATTCGTGACTTTAATCCTACTTGGAATAAATCAAAGAATTAAAAGTGCATCAAATGAAACTGTGCAAGTAAAATCCGCTATGCCCGATAATGGTTCTAGTGTGTCTGATGAAGAAAGTGATGCAAATGAAGAGTTGTATTATCTCAAAACTAATTGGGACTTAATAACAAGAGTTAACGATATTGCTCAATATACTCTATTGACGCTGACATTCGTTGTTTTTTCAATCGGAGTGATATCCTGGTGCTTCATAAAGAAGTTTCAAAAGTACAGAAACTATGTGTACTTGAATGCGATTTTTACTAACTTCCTCCATATCGTTGTAAAAATCGCGATCCCTTATAGCATGGTAAAATTTGACAATGCCTTGATTCACAAATTTATGTTCTGTCTAAATGTTTATCTGACTTCTGTAAAGAACCATTGGTTATTAGTAATATCTCATTTGTTTTACATTGACTTTGTTATTGTTTTCCACGGAAATATTCAAAGGAGGTACATAAAAAGTACTTTGTTTGCTTGGGGTTTGTCTTTTATAACAAGTTCCATATTCATAATTGTGTTTTATGTCTTATTGTATAATGTACGTAATGTGGTGTTATTCAATCGTACTATTAGTGTGATTTTACTATTTACTAGAGGCAGTTCAATTTTAGCTTTGATAACAATTGTTGTTTATACATTTTAATTGTACTTTCAATTTTCCGTAGTAGCAATACAAGCGCACATACGGCTACCAGCACGTGGCGTCGTTTGTACATCTCCACTTTGATATTTATTATGAGCGATGTCATCATGTTGTCTGAATACATCATTTCTATGTTTCGCCCAATCAATTTCACCACAACATTAGTTCTTCTAGAAATATTATTAATGCATTTTAATGCATTCGTTTTGTCAATGTTTTTTGTTCTTGTTAAGAGTAATAGAGAAATATGGTACGATTTTTATGTACATAAATTGAAACGGAGATCAGAAAGGCTTAAGAATCAAGATATTAAGATGCATAAAAGAATAAATTGTAGACCTGATGATTTCCGCCCGACGAGTAATGAGGTTTAATTTGTATAAATCAAAAAACATTAGAATAGCACACAAACGTAACATTGTTTATTAAGTAAATATAGTTCTGTTATCACATCGTACATATTGATCTTAAGTATCCTATAATATAGGAAACTATGTGTCTATCAGGCAACGAATTAGGAATGCTATCAGGTATATATTTTGAGTAATCTGTTGATAAAGTCCTAGAATTTCATCATTGTAATGAGTTACCTGTGTGATTGGAGATTCTATAACCTGCATTTTCAGATTTCATTATCCGTGGATTGGCGCGCAATTCGAAATTAAATTTTTTGCCTAAACCTGGAAAGCAAAAGCTGGAAGCATTTAAGAGGAAAGTAATATCATTTTTAGCTGGTAATGCTTATGATGTCAATGTTTTTAATGGAATCGTTTAAATTGACATAAATTGCCGTTTATAAATTTATTTAATTTTAAATATATTCTAAGGTAATAATGATTTTTGAATAAATATTTTCTTTTTGCCAACACTGACTTTATACTATTGTTTTATTTTTATAATACTTTAACGTTTGACTATGTTCTACTGTAACTTAAAATTTTTTTTTTTCTATGGTGTAGGTACTATTTATTTAATACAATACATTATTCATTCTTTGGGATTTAAAACATAAAATTTTAAAAACACTATTAAAACTAACTATGTTCATAAAAAAAAACTAAGGTCGTCCGGAAATGTGGCCAGAAGACTGGCAACATTGCCACGCTGTTTGGCAATGCTTATGCTTTGGGCAAAGAACGAGCCAGCCCTCTGGTTACGCAAGGAATCGATTAGCCGGTGACACAATTCCTTATAAAGGAGACGCGCACTCGAGCCCCATGACCCAAGCGTTTCGACCCCAAAAGGCACAAAACTGTGATTACTAAAAAAGTATTTGCGCCGTTTGAGGGCCTCTGCAGTCGCGGCTGCTGAACCAGCACAGCTCATGGTACTTGGAATATGAGATGGCGCAAGAGTGTCGACACAAGTTGCGTCCCACACTAGAGGCCGACCCATCTTCCAAGGCACCAACGTCATACCATCTGGTTTCTTTCCATCGTCACGTACTAAGCCGCTTGGTTAAAATTTAATGTTTTAAATCCCAATAAATGAATAATGTATTATATAACATATAATTAATTTGTAATTTATGGATATCATTTAATCTGTTTATTTATGTCAGAAATGTCAATTTTAAGGAATGGTCTAATTTTTTTTTTTTTTTTTTATATTATTAACTTATGTTTATAATTGCACACCATGATAATACAGCACACGTCCATATAGGTACTTGTAATACCTTTTATGATTTTTCGTTTTTAGGGTTCCGCATCCAAAGGGTAAAAATGGGACCCTATTACTAAGGCTCCGCTGTTTGACTGTCTGTCACCAAACTATCTCATGAACCATGATAGCTACACAGTTGTTTTCGCAGATGATAGTATTTGTGTTTCCGCTATAACAAGAAATACTAATAACAGAATAAGATAAATATTTAAGGGGCTCCCGTACAACAAACGTGTTTTTTTTGCCGTCTTTTATAGATAATGGTACGGAAAGCTGCATGCGCGAGTCTATCTCGCACTTGGCCGGTTTTTACTATAAAATTATATATACACTCATATTTGAGCAAATAAAGTTATTGAATATGACACTTATAACAAATAAAAATACAGTTGAATTGAGAACCTCCTCCTTTTCTTGAAGTCGGTTAAAAAACATACGAAAAGAAACACGAACACAGTTCCTCACTTGCACCATTTCCTCCTTTGGGAAATTACAGTTTCGACCAATTAGACAACGTTTGGATAAATTTCCACCTAACACTGGGTTATATTTTTTAATTATGCCGTGTAACTGAGCAGCAATTTGATTTTAATTACAGTAATCATTCACTTTCAACCTTTGGGGAAAACTGGTTTCTCGCTTTAGGAAAGTATTCTATTTGAAAATTTGCTGAAGCGCTGAGTAAGGCAATGTTAGTTTTTAGGGTCCCGTACCTCAAAAGAAAAAAACAGAACCCTTGTAGGATCACTTTCTTGTCTGTCTGTCTGTGCGGTCTCTTATACTCAGGTCTACAGTCTCTTGCAACTCAAAATTTCTCGACTAACGCAAAAGAATTTTGACACTCTCAAATCTCAACAAGTACCCTCGATGGGTTATTCCGACTCACACTCGTCTAGTTTTTAGGGTTCCGTAGCACAATGTCACAGCCATTTTATTCTGAAACTATAAAGACTACACATATGAAACTTGGTAGTTAAATATACAACGTGTAATTTAAAGGGTATATACATACCAAGTGCACGGCTTCTTTGGATGATAATAAACGATATGGCAAGAGTTTTCTAATCCTATGTGTACATGTGTGGAACTTATTAGAAATTTCTATTGTAATTGTATTCCTTTAGTACTGAATAAAGATTACTGAGAAAGATTACTGAGATTACTGAGAGACCGAATTTTTCAAATTAAGAAGAACTAAGAGAATTATCGTTTTATTGGCAAGTGACGTGGAAATTTATTGACCCTCGTAGTGCTGTGACACGTTTGTTATGATTTGACAGGCCTGTTGGTATAGTGGTCAGTGGCCCTGACTGCTATGCGCAAGGTCGTGGGTTCGATTCCCACCTAGGACAAATGTTTGTGTGATGAGCACGATCATTTGTTCTTTGTATGGGTGTAATTTATCTATAATATGTATGTATTTAGAAATATATATGTATGTTTATCAGTTGTCTAGTACTCATACCACAAGCTCTGCTTAGTTTGGGACTAGATGGCGTTGTGTGAAAGTTGTGGAATATTATATTATTATTATTATTATATGATATATGCCTATAACACGATAATTCTCTTCAATCTTCTTAATTTGAAAAATTCAGTCTCTGGTATCAATGTATTGAAATTTCTAGTTAGTTCCACACATGAAGACATAGGATTACCAAACACTTGTCATATCGTTTGTTATCATCCAAAGAAGCCGTGCACTTGGTATGTATATACCCTTTAAATTACACATTGTAGATTTGGTGAAAAATATAATAATTTCAGTTCCATGCATAAAAATCGGAAAGTGATTCACTTAATAATATAAGTATTGTGCTAATACTTTCGGAATAAAATAGCTGTGACTTACAGACAGATAGACACACATGACGAATCAATAAGGGTTTTGTTTTTTGCCACTCGGCTATGGAACCCTAAAAGGTCACCCGAGCACACATAAACAATTGTTAATTGCAGTTATCACTTTGAATTAATCATCAATGACAACAGTTTTACCATTTATGCATAATACTCACCATTCTAGTTACATAAATGAGACTATCGACATACACTGCATGCTTTTCGAATGTTCCACGAAAAGTACTGACTTTGGATACAGTATTTCACGTACACAACACACAAATAATATCTAACGCCACTCGGCGAAGTGTGTGTGAGAGGGTGGAACATATTTTATGCAGGTCTACATGGAAACCTGCTAAACCGAATATATTCAGCATAAAGAGGTGGAGGAAACGGTTTTACAGGACACGACACGACTATCGTGTGTCGAAACTAGTGATGTGCCGGATCGTCAAAATGTACATCCTCGGATACGGATCCGAATAGAGATTTTTGATACAAATAGGGATAATCGCTTATCATCCTATCAATTAAAAATAAATAAGGTAAAAGATCCGCGAGAAAGATGTTGGATACGGATACGGATATGAATATCCGGAGCATCACTAGTCGATACGTGGCCTCACTAAAAATACCATCATACTACCTTGTGTGTGAAAGGGATCGTGTTTAAGTTCCGTATGCCACCCTCTCGCCAGCTCTCGCAATCACCTGTGCGCCTGTGGTTTTACTTACAAACAACTAACCAAAGCAGTGTACGCGTGCTATTCAGTTTTTAGTAGGCGCGTGAACCCATAATTGCTAAGCCTATACTGGCCTGATTTCACCACAGGCCAAGGTAGGGCTCCGTCTGAAAAGGTAAAAGCCACCACTCGCTGGGATAAGGATAAGGTATTAAAGGTTGTAGCGTTCCGAATGATGAAATAACTCCTCTCTGCTGTGCCAATCATATCCAGTTCTGTACCTCTACTGAACCTGAAATCTCCTCTAATGTCCTCAAAAGTCGTACGCTATAAAAAGGCTTCGCAACAACACTTGGCCACTGGACGCAAGAAATGTGCCGTATATAATATCTTATGATAATATATTTTGCAGCATGGCTTTGCGATTACCGTGCCTACTGTAGCTATTTATATATTTTTATTTATTGTCGCGGTATTTGATAAGTATATGTCTACGGAAAAAGGAAGAAATAAAAATGAATGAGTAATATAGGTGGAAGGACTAACGTGACTAAAATATTAATATCCACATGGGTCGGTCTTTAACAGATTTTCAAACCAACTTTTTGTTGAACCTTGCTTTCCGGGGGTGGGGACAGTATTACGTTAGAATATTCCCGTAGCCCCGGCAGGCAGTGGCCCTATGAGATCCAGTCTATGCTGCTGACTGCTTTTTGAGGCAATCGTGGAACACCACGCTCCGTCGACCCGGGCGTGTTTCAAACCACTTGTAAAGTTTTTGCTGATGAATATTAGTTAACTTGGTAAACAATCGCAGTAAATAAGCACACAATAGAAGTATTAGCCCAATGGAAACAGTCAGAACTTACAGGTCGTAATTTTGAATCTAAGGAAAATTACTTTGTGTAATTTTCATTATTACCACTGTTCTCAATAATTTTAAGAAAAAAATTGTGAGGAACCGGGCATGTTCTAGGACTGAAAATGCGAAGACAATGGAACTGGTGGATCATGGCCCATTTTCTCTCATAGAGTGGAAGCCAAAACGTAATCCTAAAACGTTTTGGCTTCCGCTCATCGTCATATTTTGTCAGCCCAGAACTTCACCACTTCCACGGAACCATCGGTGGCGACGCAGAGAATACTTTGGCAGCATGTTGTTAGGCTGAGAGTACAAAATAGGAGGTGAAGCATAGTTTGCAGCGCAGCTCCACACCCACACCCTGCTGATTGGTCCAGCTAGCCCCAACTGCCAACCTGGTCAGGTAAGACATCTTCGTACTTGTGTTTGGAGGCGGTTTATTGATTTCCAGATGGACCACAGAACGATTGTAACTCATAACCTACGTGTCTCAGACAACGTGTCAGATACGTGTTCAGTAGTCTGAAGCTTGAAAATCTGACACCAGTCTTGCAAGTGGGTATCGTGTTACCCAGTTTCTGGGTTTTGGAAGTCGAATAGAAAGTTGCTACATAGGTATAATATAAAGTACTTGTACGTAGCTAGATCCAGCTTGAAGTCGACTCTAATATGGTTACTCAAAAGTTAAGCAAGTGTTGATGTATATAGGGCTGCCATCCGTCCGGGTTTCCCCGGATTTGTCCTAGTTTGGATAGTGTCCGGGGCGTCCGGGGGTTTTTCCCTATAAGCGTCCGGGTAAAACCCGGACACATATTGGTCTTATGGGCACCAAAAAGCACGATCTCTGTATTTCATCTCATTGTTTCTGTTACGTTGATTAATTAAAAAGAAAGCCTATTAATCAATAAAAACCATAATTATTCAACGGTGTCCGGGGAAAAATTGCGATTGTACCCAAATGTCCGGGGTTTATGAAGTCTTTGTCTGGGGCCGGCAATTTTGTCGATGGCAGCCCTAGATGTAGGTATACGAAGTTAGAGAACGATAGATATTGTTTTAAAGCGTTAACTATTATGATATTTAATATCAGACATCTACGGTCCATAGATAAATACTTTACAAACTAACATACATACATTCCAATAATACATATTAAGGTAGTAAATAGATCCCATGTAAAACATAAATGTGAAATGAGAGCCAAGTTCAATATTATCATAAATGTCTTGGTTGTTGACTTCAACGACAACAGAAGTGAAATCTAAATGGGTGCCAAGTTCAATGGTCAGTCCTGAAATTTATTTATAACAACATAAAATATCATTTATTCTTATAACTTAGGAGAATATATCGTAGCCTAAGGTTTGACCTGGCTAGTTCTTATATACGAATATTTTATGTTGTTATAAATAAATTTCAGGACTGACCATTGAACTTGGCACCCATTTAGATTTCACTTCTTTTGTCGTTGAAGTCAACAACCAAGACATTTATGATAATATTGAACTTGGCTCTCATTTCACATTTATGTTTTTCATGGGATATCATTACTTTTTGTACATAAATTAGTAGTAGGTACTTACTTATAACAAATTAATACTAAATGGTTTTTTGTTAAACTGCTGGATTTTCCTACGTTTACGGGGTATAATTGTCTTTTTTGTGTTATTTTCTATATTTTATTGTACCTTTGAAATGTTCGAATGAATTGCCCATTCAGTATCCGGAATTGTTTTTACGCGTTTTGCCTCCATGGTGTAGTGACCCTCTAAGATAATAGGTGGCGCTAGTGGTTGTAGAATACGGTTAGTTACGCGTAATAAATACGAAAATTTACTATATTCTTATTTATAAGTACAAAAACGGAAATATGTGGATTAAAAAAAGTTAAGGGTGGCATTTAACTCGTTATATATTCACGTAAAGATCTTAAAATCCACATATAGATATTTACAGGCACTAATTATAATTTAGGTGAAAATTATAATAAAATGATAAATAATTACGAGTTTCTGATTTTTTCCTTTGTATGCACCTAATTACCTATCTTCATGCCAAATTTGAACTTTCTAGGTCATCTGGAACTGGGTTATAGTTTTGATCTATAGGTCAGTCATAAAAATGACAATTTTTGACGTTAATATCTAAATAACAGTTCGAGGTATGTTTATAAAATTTGGAACACATATGTATCTTGCCAGTCTCAATATATGAGCCAAATTTGACAAGTTTAGGTGGAATAGTTTTTGAGTTATGAAGGGCTCAAAAGTGGCTCCAAATGGTTCGTGTAATATTACACACGGTGAGCTGCGCGCCAGTTCTTGGCTTGACACGCTCCCGCGTGTCTAGAAACTTAAACCTATGTTAGTAACACTTCACATAAACACTTAATCATAGTTCGCCCATAGTGTTAGTACCCGCACCACAAAAGCCTTGAACAGCCACTCTAAACTCGAACTTTGATCTTTATGTGGCATTCACTTTTATGTAATGATTTGATCTTTTTATGTACTATATACCTACCTAGTTCAGAGACGACTGATCAGATTACGACAAACGAGATAGCAATTGATTTATATTTACAGTAAAATTGGCTTTGAAAAAAATTAACACAATTATATGGCTGACAAAATGTGAAAGAGGGAACTAACATATTTCTTCACTATTTTCTAACTTATGTCGAATTAGTCAAATCATTATTTCTTCATGAAAAAGACACCGTAAACTTTTTTATACATAAGTTACTTCAAGATTAATTAATTTTGATTTCGATTTCTAGTTAAGCATGAAGGAGTTTATTTTGATAAAATTTGGCTTTTGCACCTGCAAGATAACTTTTCGGTTTTCTTGCAAGTTCAGAAGCCAGCTGGAACAAAAAAAAACAGTATGTGTTGATTGTAAATGTAAAAATATATTTATTTCTTTCATTACAATATTGTGTTACGTAAAATAAAGTTATATGTACAGAAAAAACATTGTATGCAATCAGACCATTAATATAATGACATAACTATCGACGACACAATAATAATTATCGAGCCCATAATCCGCATGGTGGAAACTCGCCTTAGCAAGATGAGAACATCGAGAGAATCGAATCAAAATAATTTGTTTCACATAAGCCTACATGGGCACTTATGTAACGTCCGAAGCTAGGTGCACGATTCTTATTGGTTGTTCTATGGAGAAGACGACGAGAAACTCCACGATTACCTACTCTTATAAAAATAATTGGCTTTTACAATGTTTCAAACTCGTGGTATGGGAGGACAGTGTAGGCCTGTCAACAAGTACCAGGAACTTATTAAAATAGAAAATGGTCTACAAATCTACAGTCTACAAGGCCTACAAAGTTCTCACATTCACATAATATCAGAGAATTAGAATTTAAGATAAATAAAATTTACAACCACAAATCGATGGGTCCTATGTATATGGGCCAAAATGCAAAATTACAACTTTACAGGAGAGGCTTCCAAAGTTTCTATTTACTATAACTTCAGATTGATAAAACCGAAGTTTACGAATCTTTGCTTGTTTACTAAGACAACTATCCTCCTCATTTGTACTATAGTATTTTAAACTAGCTTTTGCCCGCGACTTCGTCCGCGTGGAATAGTTACCTTGGGCTTACGTTAAATTTAACCCCGATTTTGAAGCATTCTTCATTGGCGCTCCGCTCCTATTGGCCTTAGCGTAATGATACAATACAGCAGTGCCCGCGACTCCGTCAGCGTAAGTTAATGTATTGGTAATATTGTTTAGATCACGTTCACATGAGGCTTAAGTACCTAGAGAACGCTTCGACCGCGAGACGCGTCGAGCGCAGCGACCGATTCTCAAAAATAATCCTTATAGCATGATTCAGTATTCACGCGCGATGGCTTATTATTATAAGCGTATTTCATGTATAACTTTGGTGTTTCTATACCGATTTATATGATTCTTTTTACGGTTTCGTAGCCGAATGGCAAAAAACGGAATCTTTATAGTTTCGACATGTCTGTCCGTCTGTCTGTCTGTCTGTCTGTCCTTCCGTCCGTCCGTCTGTCACAGCAATTTTATTCCGAAACTATTAGGACTATACATGTGAAACTTGATAGGTAGATGTATTCTGTGAACCGCTTTCCGATTTTGAGAAAAAAATTAAAAAAAAATTTAAAATAAAGGGGGGCTCCCCATACATGGAACTAAACCTGAAAATATATTTTTTCATGAAATCGATGCATGTGTGATATCTATAGACAGTTCTTTAAAAACGACATCGGGGTTTCTAAAACCACTTTTCCATAAAGTCAATCGTTTATAAGATATAAGCTTCCAAAGTGGTAAAATGTGTGTGTGGCGGACACAACCTCTAACTTCTATAATAATGGAGTGAAAAATCTAAAAAAAATATATGTCTGTAGATCTTAATATAAACTTTCAACCAAAATTAGTTTGAACGAAATTAGTTCAGCAGTTTTTGAGATACAGCATATTTTCTAAAACCGCAAATATAACTTTGTAATTCATACAAACACTATGAAAAACAAATTTATTCGGCGCAGTTGTAAAAAATGTAAAAAAGCCAGTTTTAAGAAATTTGTACGGGGCTGACATGTTCATAGAATAAAAGTCCCTAAAACAAAAGCTAAAAAAAAAAAAAAGAAATTTGTAAAGTTTTTTTTTCAAAACCAATTTATTTGGCGCAGTTGTAAAAAATGTAAATAAGCTAGTTTTAAGAAATTTGTAAGGTTTTTTTTTCGTCAAATAAATTTGCATATTATATTATAGTTACTACGGAACCCTTCATGGGCGAGGCTGACTCGCACTTGGCCAATTTTTTTATGGAATAGTTAATAATGTTAACTTCTTCAATTAGGGGTGACTGAGAGTGTTATAAACGTAAGAGTAGACAAATATTATAATCAGAAAGCTTCGAACTGCTAAGCTATCGGGAGTTACACGTGTTATTGTGAGTCAACCATAAAAGTTAGACATATGCTGTCGTGGGATATTTTTTATATAATTTTAAGGAGAACATTTCCGTCCTGAAATGCTTTGTGTAGCTTTAACCATTTAGGTTGCATACGCGACGGAAGCTTAAAAAATGGAGTAACTTCTCCCGTTTTCCCAACATTTCCCTTCACTGCTCTGCTCCTATTGATTATAGAGCGATGAAAAGTATACTATAACCCGCTCAGGAGTATGAAAAATAATTCAGAAAACAGACAGAAAGACAGACAGACAGACAAAAATTTAACTGATTGCATTTTTGGCATGAGTATCGATCCTTAATCACCCCCTGATAGTTATTTTGGAAATATATTTCATGTACAGAATTGACCTCTCTACAGATTTATTATAAGTATAGATATACATATATCGGTTTTTTTTTTACGTCACATTGGCCCTTCTACGTTAGTTTTTGTTAAAATTATTTTTCTCTAAAAACACTTTAAAAGGGCCAATGTGTCATATTGGCCATTATACGCGTATTACGTTAATTAGCATACTTTATATATTTTTATATTTTTTACTCATAAAATCAAGTAACAATTGAAGTAGTTGATAATTCATTAATTAGAATATAAGCTATTTAGATATTTAGTCATTTATGTCACATTGACACTTATACGTTTTACAATCGGCTTACCTACTAACTCAGTTTTCAGTTAGATCATTTCAATAATTAAAAAACACGCAATAGTTTTATTCATTAATTGAAATAAAAATTAAAGTAGCCTTAAAACTACACTTATGAAAAAAAAAACAAAAAAATAATAAGTAAGAACGAAACTTTTACTGAAGATCTTAGTTTGTTTAACAAAATAATGTACCTACTTCACATTATTATTTTCTCAATAAAATTACAAAAAAAATAACAAAATTAAAAACCTATCTTGTGTAAAAAAACTAAAAAAATCTCTGTAGTATAATTAAGTAATGAAATCAACAAAATCAACATTAGTATTATTTTTTTTTTGTTAATTGGTTCGCGTTTGACCACCATCTCACCTGATGGTAAGTGATGATGTGGTCGAAGATAGAGCACGCTTACCTAAAAGTAACCTATTCACTCTTGACTTAAATTATAAAACTAACATAATTATAAAACATAATTTTAAAACTAAAATATTTCTATATAACAGTTTGATTAGGAGTAGGCTAGAATACTGTAGTGTGGTTTGGCGACCACACTATGCGGTACATAACTTGCGAATTGAGCGAGTTCAAAAGCGATTCCTCTGGCACTTGGCATTCTCAAGTGGCATAGCTAAAAGAAAACAATCCTACAAAGAAAGATTAAAGCACTTTGCTATGGATAGTTTAGATAAACGGAGGCGATTTAATGACGCTTTGTTTATGTGCAAAATTTTGAATAATAGCATTCAGTGCCCTAGGCTGCTTGCAATTTGTAACTTTCGCGCTCCGTCAAGAATCCCACGCCACTCCATCACTCCGCTGTGTCCTCCATTTAGAAGAACCGTCTTAGGTTCTAATTCTCCTTATGCTAGATTTTGTAAGGTCATAAATAGTTCTAGCGATCTCATCGACTTACATTATGATTCCATGGCAAAGCTCAAATCAATTATCATAAAATCCTTACCCGATCCATGATAACCAGGATGTATTTTATTTTATTGGAGTTATATTATTTTTAAAGATGTAGTTAATTTTTATTGTGTTATAAAAGACAAATGTTAAGGTTAGATTACTGAAATAAGATTTATATGTACATGTGGTGTTTACCTTTAAGTGGTTGTTACACTATTACTCTTGGATATCCATCGTTTTTAAGAATTATTATCAGTGTAAACAGTCGTTGGTGAACCTAATAAATAAATAAATAAATAAATAAAGATCCCTAAGTTATAGCTATCGGGAAACACAGACTCCGGCAGGTAATTCCACTCCTTAACTGTACGCACAACGAAGGCATTCCCAAAACGTTTAGTGCGTATGGGTGGAATGTCGACCATGTAACGATGACGCATCACCGTTTGTCTTATAGTCCGATGATGGAACGGGCTTGGCGGAATTCGATTGTGTAATTCCATCACACCCTCCCCGAAATGTAACCGATAGAAAACCGATAGACTTGCAACTCGTCGTCGATGTTCAAGGCTCTGGAGCTTTGACTTGACTAGTGCATCGTTGCCAATGAGTCTCTTGGCCCGCTTCTCGATTGACTCAAGCGCGTCCAGTTGGTATTTAGCAGATCCATCCCAAAGATGAGAGCAGTACTCCATACACGACCGAACCTGGGCTTGATAGAGATTGAGCAACTGTTCGGGTGTGAAGTACCGTCTCACCTTTGCTAAGATTCCCAACGTTTTTGATGCTAGTTGAGCCTTAGCCTCGATAAATGGACCAAAATTGAGGGTGGAAGTTAGTGTAACCCCAAGAAGCTCAATATGATCGGTTATCCGCACGATTACATCACAGAAAGTAGGAGCCGGTTCGAATTGGCTCCTTTTTGAGGAGAAGAGACAAGCCTGAGACCGATCTCTCGGGAAGTCTTCAATTAAAGCGCAAAGTTGAGTGGGTAAACCGAAAGAAGGAAGCTTAGCAATAAGGCTATCGTGCCAGACCCTGTCAAAAGCCTTGGAGATGCCAAAGGAAACAGCAAGTGCTTCCCCGTGCTAATTCTTAAAAAGTCTTTATTAATTTTCTTCATTATCGCTTTCATTAATTGACGCAATGTCATTAGATGCTACTAAATTTTCATAATAACTGTGATATGCAGGTGGGATAATATTTTTTCTTACACTAAATTCCAACTTCTAGACAACTTAGCGCGATAATTGGATGTCATCTTTTACTTAATAAACTAAATTGTAACCCAAAAACACAACAATTACAATTTGTATTCATCACAGTGCGGCCGTTGCTCCGTTCAATGTATTGTCAAATCAGCTGATTGGTCCAAACAATAAATAAACGCGCGACAACTCCCCGCGTATAAGTCTCTAACTACTATTAGGACCTTGTACGTTTAAATTCATGTCACATACGCCGTTATACTGCAATAAAAAATCGTGTTTCTATGCAGAAACCTTTCATTTTTAATAGCTCACATAATTCTTTACATCGATAAGATGCGTTTACCATAAAAAAGTCAAAATGGCCAAATTGTTAGTTTGGCCCATATACATAGGACCCATCGAAATAAAGAGTAGAAATTAGAATTATAGGTATTTATTTATTATATACTTTATTGTACACCTTACAATATTTCATTTGATACAATAAATTAAAACTTGTGTACAATGGGCGATCTTATCACTCAGGGCGATCTCTTACAGACAACCTTTGGATGGACAAAAACTAAAGAAGACAGATTTAGGGCTGTCAGTGTACAAACATCATAAATAATATTCATTGAAGCACAATGATATCAAATACATATAATAAAATACAAAAATATGTTATATATACTAATAAATATTACATGCACAGTTGAGAATGAAGGGGAAAAGCTACAGGGAAAGATAATGCTCCTTCACTATTCTTTTGAATGTTTGTAGCGTTTGAGCACGCCTCGCTTCTATGTGTAATGAATTCCACAAACGAGCTGCTTGAATAGTAAAAGATTTGTCAAAGAAAGAAGTGGAATGCATACGAATACTTAACTTTAAATTTTCTGATGATCTCAATGATCTAGAATGTGTCACAGAGGAATTGAAAACGTTCCTTAAGATAAAAAGGAGTAAAACGATTAAAGAGCACATTATAAAGCAGAGAAAGTAAGTGAAGATTCCGGCGAAAGCGAATAGGAAGGCAGCATTTGAGCTGTGCACGGAAATCAGAAACGTGGTCATACTTGCGCAAGCCAAATATAAACCTGATACAGAGATTTTGAAGTCACTCTAGCTTGTCCAGTTGGTCTTGGATCAAGTCGAGATAGCTGGCATCAGCATAGTCCAGAAAAGGAAGAAGCAGAGTTTGTGCAATTGCAATTTTAGTGGAGATGGGAAGAAAATTACGAAGGCGTCTCAAGGTACCTGCAGAAGCAAAAACTTTACGATTAACTTCCTGTAATTGCTTAATCCAGGAAAGGGTAGCGTCAATGTGTATCCCCAGGTTCTTAACAGTGTGACAAAATGTATGAAAGTGTTATTGAAAGAAACCTGGGGAAGTGTCGTCCAATCGATCCTGGAGATAGTACGAAAACTACCAACAACAATTACCTGAGTCTTAGCAGGATTGATTTTCAGCCCAAACTCAGCGCTCCAGTCACCAATTCGAGCGAGGTCCATATTAATCATTCCAATGGCATCAGCTAACTCTACGAGTGGAGCTTGGGTGTAAATTTGAAGATCATCAGCATACAAGTGGTAGAAAGAAGATAGTCGTTGAGTGATAGCATTAATAAAAAGCACGAAAAGTAAAGGAGATAAAACGCCACCCTGCGGCACACCGGCAGGGGTGTCACACCAAGAAGAGAAAGAATCCTCAGTGCAAATACGCTGCCGGCGACCAAACAGGTAACTACGAAACCAGTCAATTACCGATGGAGATATGTTAAAAGAGCACAGAATGCCGAGCAAAAGGTGAAGTCAACTGTGTTAAACGCGTTGCTAAAGTCTAGTAGTGCAAGTACAGTTAACTTCTAACATCTCCATGCCAGATCTTATATCGAAAATTATTAGAAATATTAGAAAGGATCTAGCTGAGTTGTTGGTGGACAAGCTTTTCAAGGACTTTGAAAAGGAATGGGAGAATAGAAATGGGTCGGTAGTCAGAAAAAGATGCAGGACGAATTTTTTTAGGTGAAGGGATAATTTGGGCGTCTTTCCAGGCTTGTGGAAAGACACTACTGGAAACCGAGAAATTAAGGATATACAACGTGTAACGGAAACCCCATATCTATCCAAAAGTCTGAAGACAAAATCTGGTATGGAGTCTCTATGCAAAGTTTCAGCTCTAAATAAGTGACTCGCAGAATTGACCCCAAATTGTTGATTTCGTATGTTTCTTGGATACCAATAATAACAAACGTGTCACATCACTATGAGGGTCATCACTTTCCACGTCATTAGCCAATAAAACTATAATTCTCTTCGTTCTTCTTAATTTGTAAAATTCGGTCTCTGGTATCGATGTATTGAAATTTCTAATAAGTTCCACACATGTACACATAGGATTAGAAAACCCTTGCCATATCGTTTATTATCATCCAAAGAAGCCGTGCACTTGGTATGTATATATCTACCCTTTAAATTACACGTTGTATAGAATGACCGGAAGAATGTTATCAAGGATGGGAATGATCATCTTACGGCTGACACTGTCACTACCCACAGCGTTAGACGTAATCGACACAATACTCTTTTTAACATCACAAGCAGTAAATTGACTTATGACAAAAGGAGAATAATCAGATATCGGAAGGTTAGAAAGATAACTTAGAGTAGCAGCTTTAGTAGCCCCATCAATTAGAGGCGAAGTAGAAAAATGACTATTAAGAGAGTTAAAGTCAATGTCTTTATGAATCTTTTCATGAGACTTTTTCCCGATACTTAGTGATTTGAGAAATTTCCAGACCTTAGCTTCAATGAAAAGATGTTCACCATTTTGAACCGAATTATGGATATGTTGTCGTTTTGCATTTCTACACACCTTGCTGCAGTGATTTCTAATTGAGATGAATTTCTACGTGTTGATGTAATTGGGTGTAACTTTAAACTTAAAGGGTTTAGTCGTCCTTCCATAGGCAAACTGCCCCCGATAGGAACCTATATCGTAACTTATGTTATATTGTAGAGGATACTAATAGTAGTTCATCAAGTAGATATTAGCTCTATATCTTAGTTAAATGTAGAGCTATTTGAAAAAAGTGTTCGGAGACGACTTTTTTTCAAAGTGATATATCTCTGTTAATTTAAAAGCTAGAAAAATAAAATAAATTCCAGTGTTTATGGTATACTTTACAGTTTATTTTATATAAATTTCCCAAGCCCGAGCCAAGCCAAAATAAAAATATTAAAAAAATGCAAATTAAATTTTTTATTTATTTATTTCTATCAGATCGAATTGAATTACCACTTTGAAAAAAATATGTTATAATTGTCTATACCTTGCCTAACGGCATGCCAAGTTTCATTAAAATCCACAAGGTGCAACGTGTTGAAAAAAAAAAATGAAAGTAAGTGGACCACCTTATGACTACTTAGTTGACGCTTTTAACCTTAAATTTTTTAATAATATAGTACTTAATTAAATTGTATTACATATTAGATTTTTCAATGTTGGGCATGAAAGATTTAAAAGTAACACTTAAATCAATATTAATAAAAAAAATAGCTTTTATTAGTCATCGTCACTATTTTCATTCATTACAACGTGATCGTTATTTATAGAAAAAACACTGGATAATATATATAACTCAAAGGTGACTGACTGACTGACTGACTGACATAGTGATCTATCAACGCACAGCCCAAACCATTGGACGGATCGGGCTGAAATTTAGCATGCAGGTAGATGTTATGACGTAGGCATCTGCTAAGAAAGGATTTTGCGAAATTCACACGGGATCAGGATTTACACGGGAAAAACTTCCCACGCGGGTCAAGCCGCTGGCACAAGCTAGTATAAAATAAACTGTAAAGTGTACCATAAACACTGGAATTTGTTTTATTTTTCTAGCTTTTAAATCAACGGAGATATATCACTTTGAAAAAAAATCATCTCCGAACACTTTTTTTCAAATAGCTCCTTAATTAACTAAGATATAGAGCTAATATCTACTCGATGAACTACTATTAGTACCGTCTACAATATAACATAGGTTACGATATAGGTTCCTATCGGGGGCAGTTTGCCTATGGAAGGAGGGCTTAACCCTTTTGCCGCTGCTTTTTTATGTATTAAAAGTTTAATTTCATCCGTCAGCCAAGGCGCCGGAAGATGCTTAGCCCTCACAGCTCGAATAGGTGCATGTCTGTCGTACAGCTGAATTAGTGCAGAAGTCAGAAAATCAACCTGCTCGTCGACCGATGAAAATGCAACCAGAGGTGTCCAGTCAATGTTGTTGGCATCCTCTCGAAGGCAATCAATGTCCATCCCATCAAAATTGCGAAGCAGAATAGTTTTGGACTTATGCTTAGGGGGGGCGAATTTTATAGGATGTAAGAATTAGATCATGATAGGAAAAGGCGTCTGCTGAAGATTGACCATGCTTAGCGACGTGATCAAGAGATGAGACAAAAATAAGATCAAGTAGTGAAGGAACAGAGTTAGGAAAATGGTGAGTGGCAGCAAGATCGAGAATGGAGAGATTGGTTGACTTTACTATGTGAGAAAGAGAATTGGAACGAGTGTCATTTTCAACCGACGATAAAAAGAGGAGGTTATCAATTCGACGCGTATATATTTTTTTTTTTTTATGTATGGTCATCGAGTACTCGATGACGGCTGAACCGATTTGGAAAATTCCTTTTTTGTTCGAATGGGTATACTTCGAAATTGGTACCATTATCACCAAAGTCAGGATCTGATGATGGGATCCTGGAGAAATCGAGGGAACTCTTCAAATATTATAGGCACACCTATGGCGTTTTGGGTATTTCTTATAGTAACTTGTGCAGTTGCTCTCAAAAAGTACCATTTGGGGAAGTGGAACTGGTGATGAAGACCACAGATGGCCGCCGAAACTACTCAATAATAAGTATTGAGTGGATTGCGATTCGATTACTTGAATATGGATGTTAAGCACTTTATGCTCGTCACAATGCATATGGTGATGTAGAGCTGATGGTGAAGTACCAGGAGAACTCCTCAAAAATTAACGGCCCAGCATTGGGAAAAGCAATATGTTGTAAAATGTTATAAGTAGTTGACATTTAGGCTCTTGTAACTAGGTAAATTAAAAATCAACCAACTAAAAAGAGTGAAATAAAAACTTTTTAACAAAAAATTAAACCGACTCCAAAAAAAACACTGCAAAGTGAAAAATAACTTTAATTTCGGAAGTCGGTGCCAAAAACGAAAAAACAAAACTAAAGACACCGACTACCGAAATTAAAGTTATTTTTCACTTTGCAGTGTTTTTTTTGGAGTCGGTTTAATTTTTTGTTAAAAAGTTTTT
The DNA here is from genome assembly GCA_943138885.2 of Tholera decimalis. Lineage (NCBI taxonomy): Eukaryota > Metazoa > Arthropoda > Insecta > Lepidoptera > Noctuidae > Tholera > Tholera decimalis. Next base: position 6,548,468 of record OW964565.2, on the reverse strand, counting down.
AAGGAGGCATGTATTAAAGTCACCCATTATTATACTATGACTGTAAGAGGGAATTAAGGTTTCTAAAATACGCTCCAAGGAAGAAAAGAAATTAATTCGAAGAGAAGGGCTGTAGTAAATTCCAAGGAGAATTTTAGAGTGATGAAGTTCAACTTCAATGAAAAGATGTTCACCAGCGTTCGGAGGGGGCGGCTATGCGGACATGTTAATAATAGGAAAGGAAATATAATTACGAAGATAAATGGCCACCACGCCACCACCACCGACTGCGCGGTCATTCCTGATAAGTTGGAAACCTGGAAGACAGTAAGAAGAAGAGGGAAGGCAAGGTTTTAACCATGATTCGGAAACTAGGATAGCATGAATATACTTACAGTCAAAACAGGCCAGCATTTCGGAGAAATGAACCGGAATACTTTGGGCGTTAATGTGGACCACATTAAAGTTCTTGGACACATCGGAAAAAAATAGACACCAGTGTTTCGCATAGAGAAGGAACACTTACGAAGCTTTCATCATTACTGTCTAGAGAATAAAAAGTATCAGAATCACTGCTGCAGCCAGGGCTGAGCATAGATATATGAATTAAAAAAAAAAACTTAAAAACAATAATTAACGCGGTTAGCTATTAAACGTCCACCTGCCAGTTGTGTATAACACGAGAGTAAAAATAAAAATAACTTGAAAAAAAATTTAGATTATGTAGTCCAGGCACATAATATCATATTAGATACAATTTCACTAACAAAAGTAAAGAAACAAATAACAAATATCAAAAAGTAGGAGCGTGCAACGGAGCTAAATTATAACAATTGTTTCAGATATATAAATATTTAGTGCGCAGACATGGAACGCAAAGAAATATTTAAAAAGTGACAGATTCAACTTCAAGTAATTGACAATGACATTCCATGACATATGTGCAAGGAGTAAAGTAATATACAGGGAAAAGAGAGCCCTCTTACGTGATAAAAATGCAAACCTATTTGACAATACGCCATCTGTAAATTGGCCCCAAACTAATCACACACACACACACACACATAGCTATTTGTATGTATGTTAACATGTATAATATAACGTTTCGTCTTATCTCTGTATCATGTTCTAGTAGAACATGCTACAGAAATAGGACGAAACAAAATAATCCCAAGGGAATGTAGATAGTAAAAGGTAGAAAGAAGACAAAGAATTGTTACGAGCTGGGGTTCGGGATAGAAATAATTAACGCCAATTAGACCAAAATTAACACTTTAATTAAATAAACACAAAACAAAAATTAACACAGTTATTCATTCGTCTATATCGCACAGAAAAAAGCGTCTATATCGCACAGTAAAATACAACAATTTCGGTGTAAGGTCCCAATAGTAAGGGGGAGGAACATAAGGCTTTGCACAAGGCTCACCTCGACGCACTAATTAATTAATTATACTTATAGTACACACTACGAAACACAACAATACGGATCGGGAATTACAAAACGCACATACGCAGAACATTTAAATATATAATATGCAACAAACCGCCATTTGTGACTATTTATTTTCAAATTTCATTTGTCGGTTCAAGAACTGTCACTTTATAAATCCTAAAAAGAATCGGGCACCAGGTATTTTTAAAAAAGGTTGATATTTGTGCTTTATCAAATTGTATTTCATTTTTATGTCTATTTGAATTCGTAAGAAGATTCTAATATTTTTGTCAAACTTATCTCCAATTAATATTACATCAATAATTTTATTTCAAATAAATATTTTTGATTATGATATATCGCCATCTGTTGACAATTTAACGTACCCGGTAGACAGTAAATAGTACTGGGGCCAATTTATAGCTGTCAAAATGTACGGAGTGTCCCAAAGAGTATAATAATGAGTGTCCTCCCCCTGCATATGTGATATGATTATGACGTTTCACAGCATTTCACATTATAAATACGATTACGAACTAAGGTCTAAACGTAAAACAAATAAGAAACCGGAAATTAAATGTAGAGATTGTTCTGGGGAGAAGGTTCAGGATAATGTAAAATGTATCAAGTGCTAAACTACCTACTTGATAACAATAAAAAATCACTAGTGCCTGGACTATTTGGAAGATTATTTTCTCGCTACAGCTCTTATGGTTTTAATAGCGACATTTCCCGCTGCCACCGGCAGAACAACGACGCTGGGCTCCGACTGTACTGAGACCTGCTCCGGCTGGGTGGCCATGGGCTCCGACTGCAGCGCGATCTTATTGAGTTCCGCCATGGAAGTTACTCGATGCCGGGTTCCTTTAGAGTCCAGGATGAACACGGTGCCCTCAGTAGTCCAGCATTGGGTTACACCAAAACTATCTCGCGCTGCCATGAAAACGTTGTGTCTAGATTTCGTGAGGAACTCGACATTGTGATACCAGAACCCTTCAGTTTAGTTTTAGCAAACCAGATTTTGTCACGGAGAACTACATCATGCAGCTTGAATAATATTGGTCGAGGCTTGTGAGAAGAGCTGCGCCCCTTCCTGTGACACCGTTTGATGCCAGACACTGACAAGTCAAGCTTAAGATATTGTTTGATCACTTGTGTTACCAACTGTGCCGTCTGCTTCTCTTGCTCCTCGGGCACTCCATGCAGCAGCAAAATTTTACGCCTCCCACGCATCTCCATATTATCTAGGCTCTGGGCAAGCAAACCAACCTGCTTTTGGAAAGTACCGAGCGCTTGTACAATGAAAGTCCTGAAGGAAGTAAATTCTGTTGCCAAACCTGAAGTGGTGGTTGCAGTAGTGTTTGGACTTTTCTGTAACTCCTTCTCAAACTCTGCCATCCTTTCATTAAACAGGTTGCTCATGTCAGTAATAGTGCGGTTGATTGCTTCCATGTTGTAATGACTGTGATGAAGTTATAAATAATTTGTGTTCTGGAGCTGAAAACACTTCACTGGCAGGTAGAAACTGTTAATTATCAATATGTAACATAAATTTATGAAACTAATAAATATTTCTACTTCTAAAACGATTTTTTACAGCAGAGAATTTTTTTTGTTGTTACACTATTAAATAATGAGAAAATTATGTCAAAGAAGTATGTTATAAAATAAACATCGTAATTTGGGAGCAGTACACCTTTAAAAACTAATAATGATTACAAAATGGGATTATCCAAATATTCATGTAAATTATAATAACATTTATCAATTACTAGCTTGTGCCAGCGGCTTCGCCCGCGTGGGAAGTTTTTCCCGTGTAAATCCCGATCCCGTGGGAATATCGCAAAATCCTTTCTTAGCGGATGCCTACGTCATAACATCTACCTGCATGCCAAATTTCAGCCCGATCCCAAAGAGTATGTAATCCGATCCGTCCAGTGGTTTGGGCCAAAGAGTATGTAATACACTATGGTTTGGGCTGTGCGTTGATAGATCACTATGTCAGTCAGTCAATCAGTCAGTCAGTCACCTTTCTTGCCTTTGAGTTATATACATGTAGTGTATGTAGATATCAATATATCACACTACAAATCGATAACAACGATACAACGTTATAACGTTGATATAACGTTGCCTCGGGCGCATACGTCGCTAGGTTATAAATACCGGTCCGCGTGGTGGGGAAGTGAGTTGGAAGCCGGCGCTGACGTGTTCTACGATGCGGTGGACTTGTTGGATGTATCCAACAAGTCCACCGCATCGTAGAACACGTCAGCGCCGGCTTCCAACGGGGCGCAATAACGGGAGCCTTATTCTTCGACATAGCGAAAGCGTTCGACAAAGTCTGGCACAATGGCTTAATCTATAAGCTATACCAACTCGGCGTGCCTGACCGTCTCGTGCTCATCCTACGGGACTTTTTATCGAATCGCACCTTTCGTTACCGAATTGAGGGGGAGCTCTCCTCCCCCCATCCCATTCGCGCAGGAGTTCCTCAAGGCTCCGTACTATCCCCCCTCGTTTTCACGCTATTCACTAGCGATATCCCCAAGCATAAAAATACTCAGCTAGCCCTATTTGCCGACGATACGGCTATCTATTATACCGGTCTTAAACCCGATGCTATCGCTCGCACTCTCCAAACTTCCGCAAACACTCTGGCCAAGTGGTTCCGGAAATGGAGAATCGAAGTCAATCCAGACAAAAGCCAGGCAGTCCTCTTTTCTAAGCCGCGGATAAACCCACCCTCCCCCCGTCCGATTACCATGTACGGCAAGCCGATCCCCTGGGAAAAGCAAGCCAAATACTTAGGCGTGGTCCTCGATAAACACCTTTCCTTCGCTGAGCACATAAAGCAGGCACGTTCGCGCGCCGCTTTCGCTCTAGGTAGGCTCCACTTCATTCTTAGCTCCCGCAGCAAGTTATCACTCAGGTGCAAGCTGCGTATTTTCACCGCGGTCATCCGTCCCATCATGACCTACGCCTGCGTTGTTTTCGCACACGCAAAGCCCTACCTCCTCCACAAGATGCAGACCCTTCAAAACCGATTCCTCCGTAGAGTCACGGGAGCCCCCTTTTATGTTCGAAATGAGCTTCTTCACGTAGACCTCAAGATGCCCACCATCCAGCAGTTCATGAAACGTGTCTCCAATCGTTTCTTTGATACTGCAATCCAACATAGGAATCCCCTTATCGTATCGGCCGCCCAATACGAACCCTCGCGTATCTCTAAGATTCGCCGACCAAGGCATACCCTTGTCACTCCCGATGACGCAATCACCCTGCTCCAAGAGAGCCGTAGGGAAACAAGTACAGTGGCACACAAAAACAAAAACCGACCGTCCTTCCGTCCTCGCCGCCGAGGCACGCCGCGACGTCCCCGTAATAGTCCGCCCCGACCCTTGCCAGAGCCAGCCCGCGACGCTGAGCCAGTAGCTTTAAATTCCTTTATCTATACTAATATTATAAAGCGGAAAAGTTTGTTTGTTTGAACGCGCTAATCTTCGAAAGTACTGGGTGGATTTGGATGCAATTTAGTATGGAAGTAGCTTGAAGCTTGAGGAAGGTTATAGGCTACTTTTTACGCGACTGCAAAAAAGGAGAGTTATGTTTTTACTGTGATAGAATCCAAGGGAGCGAAGCCCCGCGTGAGTCCTAGTTAATAATAAAAATGATATGATCCAGCCTGTCCCCAGCTGCCCTCCCACTGCGACGCCCTAAGCCGAGGTCCGTACCCCACAGGGGGTGCCCTTAGCGTGTAGTCGCCTAGTTTGTAAGTTTTCTAATAAGCCCTGGCTGGAGGCTTTAATTAATTTATTAATTAAGGCAACCACAGGCAAGCCCGGTTAAGCAGCCGACAATCTCAGAGGTTGACCTGCGAGATGCCACACACAAAAAAAAAAAAAAAAAAAAAAACGGGGAAGTGCGTCGTTGTCGGACTGTCTTCCTGTGCGCGGTGGTGCGTTGGCGAGTCAACTATGGACTATGGATATGTGTCTACTATGGACTATGGAAATGTGTCTACTATGGACTATGGATATGTGTCAACTATGGATATAAATAAATCAGCATATTCTACAATACATATATATAGATTAACAATAAAATGTCTTAATTTTTACAGATTTTACAGATTATATAATGCTATAAAGCCTTGTGTGACAGATGAACCAACATAATGGGCTTAGTAATAATTCCATTGACACCCTTTCAGTATGGAACCCTATTAAAATATTAATTTACTTTTTAGGGTTCCGTAGCCGAATGGCAAAAACGGAACCCTTATAGTTTCGATATGTCTGTCTGTCTGTCTGTCCGTCCGTCCATATGTCACAGCCATTTTATTCCGAAACTATTAGGATTATACATGTAAAACTTGGTAGGTAGATGTATTCTGTGAAACGCTTTCCGATTTTAAGAGAAAATTTAAAATAAAGGGGGCTCCCCATACATGGAACTGAAACTGAAAATATATTTTTTCATGAAACCTATACGTGTGTGGTATCTATAGACAGGTATTTAAAAATTACATTAAGGTTTCTAAAATGACTTTTTAATATATGTCTGTAGATCTTAATGTTAACTTTCAACCAAAATTAGTTTGGACGAAATCGGGTCAGCAGTTTTTGAGATACAACCTATTTTCTAAAATCGCAAATATAACTTTGTAATTCATACAAACACTATGAAAAACAAAGTTAATTAGTGTAGTTGTAAAAATGTAAATAAGCTAGTTTTAAGAATTTTTAAGGTATTTTTTTATTCGTCAAATAAATATACATATTATATTATATTATTATAGTTACTACGGAACCCTTCATGAGCGAGTCTGACTGGCACTTGGCCAATTTTTTGACTTTTCTGGTTACCTTCACTTGTAACCACGCTCTGCTACCATGATAAAACTATTTTTTCATTATATAACTTTAATTTCGGAAGTCGGTGTTATTGGTTTTGACTTTTCTTTTTTTTCACACCGCCTTCCGAAATTAAAGTTATTTTTGGCTTTGTAGTGTTTTGATATGGAAGTCGGTTCTATTTTTTGCAAAAAAAAATTTGTTCACGCTTTTTAGTGGGTTGGTTTGTAATTTATCTAGTTACAAAAGCCATAATGTCAACAACTTATGACCTTTTACAAAATATTGCTTTTCCTGATGCATAGCCATTAATTTTTGAGGAGTTCTACTGGTACTTGACCATCAGCTCTACATCACCATATGTATTGTGACGAGCATAAAGTGTTTAACATCCGTACTCAAGTAATCGAATTGCAATCCACGAAATACTTATTATTGAGAAATTTCAGTGGTCTTCATCATCAGTTCAACTTCCCCAAATGGTACTTTTCGGAAGCAACTGCTCAAGGTACTATAAGAAATAGCCAAAACGCTATAGGTGTGCCTATAATATTTGAAGAGTTCCCTCGATTTCTCCAGGATCCCATCATTAGATCCTGATTTCGTAACAATGGGACCAACTAGAAAGTATACTCATTCAAACGCAAAAAGAATTTTTGAAATCGGTCCAGCCGTCTCCGAGTTATGAGGTAACATACATTAAAAAAAAGTTCAAGACGAATTGAGAACCTCCTTTTTTTGAAGTCGGTTAAAAATAAGACTCGTGGTTGTGACATGTAAAAATAGAATATTAGATAATAACTGTGGTTGCTAATAGCAATACATCTGACATAAGTTTAAAAGGTGATCAATAATGGTTCTAGTATAGAATACTCCTTAACAGAAGCACAAATGGCGTCTTTTTATAGGGTTCCGTAGCCAAATGGCTAAAAACGGAACCCTTATAGTTTCGATATGTCTGTCTGTCTGTCTGTCTGTCCTCCGTCCGTATGTCACAGCCATTTTATTCCGAAAATATTAAGACTATACATGTGAAATTTAGTAGGTAGATGTATTCAGTGAACCGCTTTCCGATTTTAAGAAAAAAATGTAACAATATTTAAAATAAAGGGGGGTCCCCATACATGGAACTAGAAATGAAAATATATTTTTTTCATGAAATCTATGCGTGTGTAGTATCTATAGACAGGTCTTTAAAAATGATATGAGGGTTTCTAAAACCACTTTTTCATAAAGTCAATCGTTTAAAAGATATAACCTTCCAAAGTGGAAAAATGTGTGTCCTCTCCCTATATGTCTGTAGATCTTAATGTAAACTTTCAATCAAAATTGGTTTGAACGAAATCGGGTCAGCAGTTTTTGAGATACAGCATATTTTTTAAAACCGCAAATATAACTTTGTAATTCATACAAACACTATGAAAAACAAAGTTATTTAGCGTAGTTGTAAAAATGTAAAAAAGCTAGTTTTAAGAAATTTTTAAGGTTTTTCTTTTATTCGTCAAATAAATATACATATTATATTATATTATTATAGTTCCTACGGAACCCTTCATGGGCGAGTCTGACTCGCACTTGGCCAATTTTTTTACGTTCCGTTTTATCGATTTTGCCGTAGATTTTGCATGATATTTTACACCACAGACAATATATTTGACAGATTTGGTTGTCATTGTTGTCTTAGTTGTTGTCAATCCAGTTTTAGTTCCATTTTCGCTTTTAGCTGATTTGAGGTTAGAAATTATTTTGTAATTTTCTCGAAAAATATGCATTACCTTTTAATAAGAGTGGTAGCGTTATAATGAAAAATAAGGGACGCAAGCCCTTCCAGTTTTACCCCCGAATCCTGCAGCTGGTTTCTAGATCCAAACCCACAAGTTTTTTTTATTATTCGTTACTTTAATCCTACTTGGATTAAATCAAAGAATTAAAAGTGGATCAAATGAAACTGTGCAATTAAAAACCAGCTATGCCCGATAATGGTTCTAGTGTGTCTGATGAAGAAAGTGATGCAAATGAGGAGTTTTATTATCTCAAAACGAATTGGGAATTAATAACAAGAGTTAATCATATTGCTCAATATACTCTATTGACGCTGACATTCGTTATTTTTTCATTCGGAGTGATATCCTGGTGCTTCATAAAGAAGTTTCAAAAGTACAGAAACTATGTGTACTTGAATGCAATTTTTACTAACTTCCTCCATATCGTTGTAAAAATTGCGATCCCTTATAGCATGGTAAAATTTAACAATGTCTTGATTGACAAAATTATGTTCTGTCTAAATGTTTATCTGACTTCTGCAAAGAACCATTGGTTATTAGTAATATCTCATTTGATTTACGTTGACTTTGTTATGGTTTTCCAGGGAAATATTCAAAGGAGGTATTTAAAAAGTACTTTGTTTGCTTGGGGTTTGTCTTTTATAACAAGTTCCATATTCATCATTGTGTTTTATGTCTTATTGTATAATGTACGTAATGTGGTGTTTTTCAATCGTTCTTTTAGTGTGATTTTACTATTTACTAGAGGCAGTTCAATTTTAGCTTTGATAACCAATTGTTGTTTATACATTGTAATTGTGCTTTCAATTTTCCGTAGTAGCAATACAAGCGCACATACGGCTACCAGCACGTGGCATCGTGTGTACATCTCCACTTTGATATTTATTATGAGCGATGTCATCATGTTGACTGAATACATCATTTCTTTGTTTCTCCCAATCAGTTTCACCACAACTTTACTTCTTCTAGAAATATTATTAATGCATTTTAATGCATTAGTTTTGTCAATGTTTTTTGTTCTTGTTAAGAGTAATAGAGAAATATGGTATGATTTTTATGTACATAAATTGAAATGGAGATCAGAAAGGCTTAAGAATCAAGATATTAAGATGCATAAAAGAATAAATTGTAGACCTGATGATATTCACCCGACGAGTAAGGAGGTTTAACAATGATATATATTAAATTTTATTAATTTGTATAGATCAAAAAACTTCAGAATAACACACAAACGTAACATACATATATATATTTTTTTTTTTCTCCTTCTTTGTCAACTGAGCCGGTGTCGATTATTCTGCCAGTGTCATGTTATGATGGCAGCGAGGGTAGGCCGTCGAACTTTGTACTTTGTGGTAGCTGTTAGTTTAGCTGCAAGGACGAACACATGAGTTAAACATATAATCTACTATATACAAGCTACAATGTAATATACTATATATATTATAAAACACAAACTATTATCTACACAATAACTATACACATATTACGCACTAATTACATTTTAATCTCATTATCTGTTATAAATTTAGATAGGAGGTTAATTAATTTAGGAGAGAAGTGGGTAAGAAGGGTATGGAAGCTGGTTGGGTGAGGGATACTGCATTTGGGAAGTTTTTGGTATAAATCAAAGGATCTATTGTTTATGGAGCAGGAGAAGAAAATATGATCCATGGTTCCCTCAGCAAGGCCGCACTCGCACAGGGAGCTGTCACAGACATGTATTTTATGCAAGAATACTGGGCTACAACAATGTCTGAGTTTAAGTCTGCAGAGTGACGAAACAGTCTTCTTCAACAATTTAAAAAACCAAGGTTTCCTCTGTATTTCAGGCTGTATAGCTGCATAGTACTTGCCTGAAGTGGGTAAGAAGGGTATGGAAGCTGGTTGGGAGAGGGATACTGCATTTGGGAAGTTTTTGGTATAAATAAAAGGATCTATTGTTTATGGAGCAGAAGAAAATATGATCCAGGGTACCCTCAGCAAGGCCGCTGTCGCACAGGGAGCTGTCACGGACATTTATTTTATGCAAGAATACTGGGCTTCAACAATGTCCGAGTCTAAGTCTGCAGAGTGACGAAACAGTCTTCTTCGACAATTTAAGAAATTTAAAAAAACAAGGTTGCCCCTGTATTTCAGGCTGTATAGCTGCATAGTACTTGCATACACATTGATCTTAAGTATCCTATAATATAAGAAACTATCCTGTATATATTCTATCATCATAGATAGATAGATAGAATAGAATATTCTTTATTGTACACCAATAATTTAAACATACACTTGATTTACAATACTGCAGAATATCTGTCCTGTCCTGTCTGTGTGTTCAAGAATGTTCATTGTAATGAGTTACCTGTGATTGGAGACCCGCATTTTCAGATTTCATTATCCGTAGACTGGCGCCCAATCTATACTTATAATAAATCTGTAGAGAGGTCAATTCTGTACATGAAATATATTTCCAAAATAACTATCAGGGGGTGATTAAGGATCGATACTCATGCCAAAAATGCAATCAGTTAAATTTTTGTCTGTCTGTCTGTCTGTCTGTCTGTATAACCGTTATAGAAACAAAAACTACTCAACGGATTTTAACGAAACTTGGTACAATTATTTTTCATACTCCTGAGCGGGTTATAGTATACTTTTCATCACGCTACAATCAATAGGAGCAGAGCAGTGAAGGGAAATGTTGGGAAAACGGGAGAAGTTACTCCATTTTTTAAGCTTCCGTCGCGTGTGCAACCTTAATGGTTAAAGCTACACAAATCATTTCATGACGGAAATGTTCTCCTTAAAATTATATAAAAAATATCCCACGACAGCATATGTCTAACTTTTATGGTTGACTCACAATAACACGTGTAACTCCCGATAGCTTAGCAGTTCGAAGCTTTCTGATTATAATATTTGTCTACTCTTACGTTTATAACACTCTCAGTCACCCCTAATTGAAAAAGTTAACATTATTAACTATTCCATAACAAAATTGGCCAAGTGCGAGTCAGACTCGCCCATGAAGGGTTCCGTAGTAACTATAATATAATATGCAAATTTATTTGACGAAAAAAAAACCTTACAAATTTCTTAAAACTAGCTTATTTACATTTTTTACAACTGCGCCAAATAAATTTGTTTTGAAAAAAAAAACCTTACAAATTTCTTAAAACTGGCTTTTTTACATTTTTTACAACTGCGCCGAATAAATTTGTTTTTCATAGTGTTTGTATGAATTACAAAGTTATATTTGCGGTTTTAGAAAATATGCTGTATCTCAAAAACTGCTGAACTGATTTCGTTCAAACTAATTTTGGTTGAAAGTTCATATTAAGATCTACAGACATATATTTTTTTTAGATTTTTCACTCCATTATTATAGAAGTTAGAGGTTGTGTCCGCCACACACACATTTTACCACTTTGGAAGCTTATATCTTTTAAACGATTGACTTTATGGAAAAGTGGTTTTAGAAACCCCGATGTCGTTTTTAAAGAACTGTCTATAGATACCACACATGCATCGATTTCATGAAAAAAAATATTTTCAGGTTTAGTTCCAGGTATGGAGAGATTTTTTACCCCTTTATTTTAAATATTTTTTAATTTTTTTCTCAAAATCGGAAAGCGGTTCACAGAATACATCTACCTATCAAGTTTCACATGTATAGTCCTAATAGTTTCGGAATAAAATTGCTGTGACAGACGGACGGACGGACAGACAGACAGACAGACAGACGGACAGACATGTCGAAACTATAAAGATTCCGTTTATTGCCATTCGGCTACGAAACCGTAAAAAGAATCATATAAATCGGTATAGAAACACCAAAGTTATACATGAAATACGCTTATAATAATAAGCCATCGCGCGTGAATACTGAATCATGCTATACGGATTATTTTTGAGAATCGGTCGCCGCGCTCGACGCGTCTCGCGGTCGAAGCGTTCTCTAGGTACTTAAGCCTCATGTGAACGTGATCTAAACAATATTACCAATACATTAACTTACGCTGACGGAGTCGCGGGCACAGCTATATTGTATCTTTACGCTAAGGCCAATAGGAGCGGAGCGCCAATGAAGAATGCTTCAAAATCGGGGTTAAATTTAACGTTAGCCCAAAGTAACTATTCCACGCGGACGAAGTCGCGGGCAAAAGCTAGTTTGAAATAATTTTTTTTTCCTAAACCTGGAAAGAGCTAAGCACAGAAGCATTTAAGAGGATGTTAAAGTAATTTTTAGCTAGTAATGCGTATTATGATATAAACGTTTTTAATGAATCGTTTAAATTTACATAAATTGCCATTTATAAATTTATTTAATTTTAAATATAAAATATCTGTTGATATAGTCCAAGAAAGTCATTATTGTAATGAGTTACCTGTGATTGGAGACCCGCATTTTCAGATTTCATTATCCGTAGACTGGCGCGCGATCTGAAATTATTTTTTTTTGCCTAAACCTGGAAAGAGCTAAGCACAGAAGCATTTAAGAGGAATTTAAAATAATTTTTAGCTAGTAATGCGTTTTATGATATAAATGTTTTTAATGGATTTACATAAATTGACATTTATAAATTTATTTAATTTTAAATATATTCTAATGTAAAAATGATTTTTGAATAAATATTTTCTTTTTATCAATATTGACTTTATACTATTGTTTTATTTTTTTATAAAATTTTATATAAGACTACTTTCTATTGTAACTTATGTGAAGAGACCTCTTTGATTGTCTCTATTAAATCCATAGATTCCTATCTGTCGGTTGACATATATTTTTGAATATGTGTCAGATTGTAAAATAAGATAACTTCGTATGTTCTTTAATGTGTTTGCTAATTACTAATATATAATATTACGCTTTCCACAACTTCTTTATATTTGGGGATTCGGACCTTTATTTTGGAATACCTCCTCTTCAAACTTAACGTGGTAGCAGAGCAATAAAACCAACTACGTCAGTTGTGGAAATTACCCCACTTGGTAAGGAGAACTAAGGGTGTTTTTAATATCGTGCGGATTTCATCACGCACGCGGGATTGGCCCGCATGCGGAAAATTTCACGCAGCGTGAGACACTAGCCCACGATTTAGTTTTCTGCGGGCTGCCACGCATTGTGGTTGTGTACAATGAACATAGAGGTAATATGTACTACGTACTAGAGGAGCTACCTATCCTAAGCAAAGGATATGTTCTATTTTGGCAAGAGTTTAAACTAAAGTTCGGTGCAGCGCTGAAACAATAATTAGTCGTATAACAAAACAATTAAAATACGCAGCGCTAGAGTGCTTATAACGGCCTGGCCACAGCTTCCGGCGCACGGTGGGCTGAAAAACGGCTTTCATAGACTTAGGCATTTTATTTTGCAAGTGCCAGTTTTTGTGCCGGATATCACTTCTATTTGTTATAACAATATACAAAAATGACACCAGAATTGATTCTGCACAAAAACGAAGGAATTATAATTTTTTTACGAAAATTTTGTATGGAGCTAGTATGAAAAATCAAAATATCTCTGAAACGGCAGCGATAACCGTAATATCCTTATAGGAGGTTTTAGTACTAATTATTTATGATTTTTTGACATACGTTACATAATGGTTGTAGATGCCTTTTTTTTTTTTTAATCGTGAAAATATTTTTATTTATTTTTACATATTAAACGTTCCTTTTAGTGTTTAAGTTGAAGAATTCAGAGCTTTAACAACTCTTAACATAAAATAGCATCACCCCTATAGACCTGAAGGACTAGACAGAGGTGTGTAGTATCTTGTTGATCTTGTAAGATTTTCAACAATACCAAATAGTTGAATATCAGTGTCAAAGTGCCCATGCTGTCGCTTCTTTTAGAAAGATAGGGGAATGAAATTGTTAATTGATCATACCCTAAAAGTATGATTACAACATAACCGGACACATAATAATATCGACACAAAAGGAATTTTAAAACCTTGCATACGTTCAAAATACAAAATAACATATTGTGTAGTCATCTAATGAGTCTGATGACAAGTAATTAAGTAATCAGAATGATGGTTGTAGTCTTCTGATTCTAATGAGCCTATTAAGTGATTAAATGATTTGAAATATCTCGCAACAATACCAACTAAGAACTGCATTCACCTTTTTATAATTAGTGAGCTAATGTGATTTGCTAATGTTGATTAGTTCTACTATGAGTTCTACGAAATGTTTTTGACGATTATAAATTTTTATTATCATATCTTTTATAACTTTAATGAGGGTAGTTAACTAATTATTGACTTTATACAATAAAAGGGCTATAATTTTGTTCCATAATTTAGATTGTTCACAACCGTGTAACTGCTAACACTAAAACTATTTGCTTTGCGACTACAAAATCTTAGAATGGAAAGTTTAATCACCAACTTAGATTTGTTTGTTCTTCTAAAAAGTGAGTGTCCTTCATTTAATCATGAAGTATTGTTTAGTGCAATTGTGTCCCGCATAGGCGATTGCCTTTCTGCCGAAGATCAAGTAACTCTCAAAGAATTTTGCCGGAGATTCACGCGAGCTGCTTTAAACAGGTGGCAGAAATCTAAACGATTCTTTGATAAGTTTAGAAATACGTACGGAGAGTGGTTGCAAGCAAATATTGATTGGCCGAGTTGCGTGCAAACTTTAATAAATCAAGAACCAACTGTTGATGAGATACCAAGAGCACGCTCAGTCTCTCCAGAACCTTCGACATCATCGACTGTTGGAACAATGACAAAAAGGTCCCGAAAACCATTCAAAGATCTGGGAAGCAAACAGAAAAAGAGAAGATCTAGTGAGCACATAGGCGAGGATTCCTGTGAATTGGCATATGCAGCTGCAGCACGTTTAAAAGAAGAAGGTTATGAAGATATCGCATCTGTAATCAATTATATGATCAAAAATCCAGAAGCTGCCGTTAAAATCAAGGAAAGCATTAAGAAAACAGTAATATTTACACCAGAGAAAGCACTTGGATTGCTTCTTTCACTTAAGCTTTCAAAGTGGCAATATATTACGTTGCGAGAGACTGCCATTCGGGAAGGTGCTAAGGATATTTACCCATCCTACTATAAACTGCAACAAACTAAGCTTGCATGCTACCCTCCTAATCAATCAGTATCAGTTACGGATTCATCAGCTAGAATTACACTTCAAGCTTTACTTGACATCACGGTGAAGCGGATTCTTCAAAGTCTTTCTGATAATGTGGAAAATAAGCAGTTAAAGCTGATATCGAAGTGGGGATTTGATGGTGCTTCCAATCAAAGCCGATACAAGCTGAAAATGGACGGCGAGCATGATGATTCAAGCATTTTCATGACCTCCTTGGTGCCACTGAAACTGACAGATGGAGATAATACTATATGGACAAACCCGAAACCATGCTCAACTTTTTATTGTCGTCCGGTTCAGTTCACTTTTGTAAAAGAAAGCCATGCAGTTGTCATTGATAACAAAAGAAAAATGGATGAGGAAATTGAGGCCCTTAACCCCACAGAGTGCATTAATAGTAACAGGGTGACTCATAAACTAATGATGACAATGATCGACGCAAAAGTCTGCACGTACCTTTCTGAAGCTAGATCAAATGCATCATGCTACCTGTGCTTAGCAAAACCAACAGAAATGAACCACTTAGATGCTGTAACATCAAAAACTGTGTGTTCTGACATATATGAATTTGGCCTATCATCCCTACATGCCCGTATAAATTGCATGGAATGTCTGTTACACATTGCGTACAGACTTGACTTCAAACAGTGGGCAGCAAGAAGTAATGAGCATAAAGATATGTTACAAAACAGAAAAAAAAACATTCAAAATAAATTTAAAGAGGAGCTCAATCTGTTAATTGATATAGTAAAACAAGGCTCGGGAACTACCAATGACGGGAATACCGCAAGGAAGTTTTTCGAGTTTCCCAATAAAACTGCAGCTATTACTGGGTTGGATCAAAACCTGATAAAAAGATTTGCTGTTATTTTGCAAGCAATAACATCTGGTGAGAAGATCGATGTCATCAAATTTAAAGATTTTGCTCGCAAAACAGCAGAAAAGTACGTGGAATTATACGACTGGTACTACATGTCATCAACCGTACATAAACTATTAATACACGGAGCTGACATAATCGAAAAAAATGATATTGTCCCGATTGGGACTCTCTCGGAAGAAGCCTCAGAGTCTCGAAACAAAGATTTTAGGAGGTTCCGGGAACATCATTCGCGGAAAAGAAGCAGGCAAGATTCTAATCAAGATATCCTAAATATGCTTGTTGTTTCTTCGGATCCTTTTCTAAGTGCACAAAGGCCGAAGTTAGATGCCAAAAGGAAGACAACCTTTTTTGCTGAAACTCTCGACCTAATACAGTTTCCGGAAACTGAGTTCGAGTTTGTAGGTATATCCGATCTGGATTCTGACTCGGAATTGGAGTCCGACAACGAAAGTTGTAAAGAAAATTTGTAAAATTTAATTATTTTTCTTTATGTTCTTTTGTTATTTATGTTAGTTTATTGTACCAATATGTTTAGTTAATAATTTCATAAATTATAGTTTCAAATATGTATTTTGTATAATTGAATTTATTAGATATTATTTTTGTTACTTCTGTTTTATTTAAATTACCTATCAATAAAAAGTTTATATACAGTCTTTTTTTTTCACATATTCTTAATATTTGGGGAAAAAGCATGCTTCCTAACGATGTTCTTAACTTTGACACAGTTCATGGATCGTTTTGAACAGTTTCATATGTTAAAATAAATAATGTTAGTACTATAATCCCCTATAAGAATATTATTATTATTATGTGTCCGGTTATGTTGTAATCATACTTTTAGGGTATGATCAATTAACAATTTCATTCCCCTATCTTTCAAAAAGAAGCGACAGCATGGGCACTTTGACACTGATATTCAACTATTTGGTATTGTTGGAAATCTTACAAGATCAACAAGACACTACACACCTCTGTCTAGTCCTTCAGGTCTATAGGGGTGATGCTATTTTATGATAAGAGTTGTTAAAGCTCTGAATTCTTCAACTTAAACACTAAAAGGAACGTTTAAATATGTAAAAATAAATAAAAATATTTTGACGATTTTTTTTAAAAAAAGGCATCTACAACCATTATGTAACGTATGTCAAAAAATCATAAATAATTAGTACTATAACCCCCTATAAGGATATTACGGTTATCGCTGCCGTTTTAGAGATATTTCGATTTTTCATACTAGCTCCATACAAAATTTTCGTAAAAAAATTATAATTCCTTCGTTTCTGTGCAGAATCAATTCTGGTGTCATTTTTGTATATTGTTATAACTAATAGAAGTGATATCCGGCAAAAAAACTCGCACTTGCAAAATAAAATGCCTAAGTCTATGAAAGCCGATTTTCAGCCCACCGTGCGGCGGTGCGAATTGCGACGCGTCTTGCGTCGCGGCAGGCGGCGCGAATTGCGTTGGTATGCCACAGCTCGACTAGCTGCGACCGCGGCGGCGACAGCGGTGGACGTATTTAGAGAACGGCTATTTTGGGAGTCGGTTTAATTTTTTGGTCAAAAGTTTTTATTTCACTCTTTTTAGTTGGTCGATTTTTAATTTACCTAGTTACAAGAGCCTAAATGTCAACTACCTACTTATATTCATTTACAAAATATTTTCCCAAAGTTGAGCCGTTAATTGTTGAGGAGTTCTCCTGGTACTTCACCATCAGCTTCACTTCACCATAATATGCATTGTGACGAGCACATTGTGCTTAATAACCAAATTCAAGTAATCGAAGCGGAACACATGAAATACTTATATATTGAGTAGTTCCAGTGGCCATCTGTGGTCTTCATCATCAGGTCCACTTCACAAATAGTGCTTTTCGAATGCAACTACACAAGTTACTATAAAAAACACTCAAATCACTAGGTGTGCCTATAACATTTGAAGAGTTCCCTCGATTTCTCCAGGATCCTATCATCAGATCCTGACTTGGTGGCAATCGGTCCAATTTCAAAGTATACCCTTTCAAACAAAAAAAGAATTTTCTCAATCGGTTCAGCCGTCTTCGAGTACTCGGTGATAATCAATAAATAAAAAAAAATAATATACGCGTCGAATTGATAACTTCCTCTTTTTGTCGTCGGTTGATAAGAGCGCACCCAGTTAACGAGAAAAGGAGAGAACTTGGCGAATTTCACATTCTTTATTATGAAATAGGAAATATCCCAATAAATTTATTTAATACTAGCTTTTGCCTGCGACTTCGTTCGCGTGGGAGGTTTTCCCGCGTTAATCCCGATCCCGAGGAAATTAAGGGATAAAAACTATCCTATGTCCTTCCCAGCGTCCTACACCATTCCTATGCCAAACATGTAAATCGATTCAGCGGTTAAGGTGTGAAAAGGTAACAGACAGACAGATAGACAGACAGAAAGACAGACAGACAGACGGACAGAGTTACTTTCGCGTTTATAATATTAAGTATGGAGTATGGATTTTTTTATTCGTTGCATAAATCATCGAATGACTTCTCCCGCTCTGGGTGGAGCGGAAGGGAGTGTCAGACTTCTACTGACTAAAAACCCACCCTGCTCCTTCAGCTGCCCTTAAGTTCCGGGGCCACGGTATCTCGTTTGAACATTCCCGCAACCCCGGATGGATAGCTTCTGCTCGCAATTTCGTTCGGGTGGAAGATTTTCCCGCGTAAATCCTGATTCTGTGGGAATTAAGGGATAAAAATATCTTATATTATATCCTTCCCTGGGTCCTAAGCTATTCCCATGCCAAATTTCATCTCAATTGGTTAGCGGTTTAGGTGTGAAAAGGTAACAGAAAGACAGACAGACATAGTTTCGCATTTATAATATTAGTACGGATGGAGTATGAAATATTAGCATTATTTCCTTTAGAATGATATTTTAAAATTCATTATATATTTTGAATGGAATGTCCGATTTTAATCATTTAAACTAAACTACCTATTATTCCCACCTAGTTAAGTGAGAGCGACCAGCACCTTGACCCCTGTGAGGCTTGCTATCGCCCCGTTCCTGGCCGATAATACACCGGAGCGCGGGCGGCAGGGAAGCTCGGTTTGCTGAGCGTAAACTGGTCGTGCGCTTGGTCGTTTGACCGAGCTTGACAACAGCTAAAAATCATATTTTTTTTAACGTACACTTTTTTTTTTTAACGTGGTAAAATTATCAAATAAGTCCTCCCACTCCGGGCAGGGTGGAAGGGACTGTCAGACTTTTACTGACTAAAATCCACGGTGTTCCTTCAATAACCCTTTACATACCGGGGCCACGGTAACGGGATGAGTCCCACGACCCCGGCAGGCTTCGGCCCTCTGCAGAGGGGGCCTCGTCATGTTGCTGACGCTCTTTGAGGCGCACGTGGAACACGACGCGCCGTCGACCCGGGCATGGTCCATGGTCGGACAGCGAGTTGCCCTTTACTCGCTGTCCGCATGCCCGCGCCTACGGTGGCCGGAGATCGTCGGCCGACGTCCGACGCCGTGGGCGTCTACCACTGCGGCTGGGCTGGAGAGAGGACGCCATCCTCTCCCTCACGCGGCCCGCCTCCTCCTTCGAAAGCATGACTGCTTCGCAGAAGGAGGCGACCGCTTCCCACTCCCTCTCGCCCCGCAGCATGGCCTCGACCAAAGCCGGGCGCGAGAGGTCTCCGCCTATTGTCGCCGTGAGGACACGTCGGTGCTCTGCCCAAGCTGGGCAGTCCTGCACCGTGTGCTCGACTGTGTCCTCAGGGCGACCCTCGCAGTGGTGACACCCAGGCGTCTCTTCCTTACCCATCAGACACAGGTACCTCCCGAAACTTCCGTGTTCGGTGAGGACCTGCGTCATGCGGTAGGTCAGGACGCCGTGACGCCGATCTAGCCACTCCTCAAAGAGGGGTCTTACCGCCGCAATTGCGGCGTGCTCGGCCGTCGGTTGCGACAGTCGTTCCCTCCATACTGCCCTGAGATCGCGCCGGAGCTCTTCCCGCCGCGCCTCGACTTCTCGAGGCAGCGGGGATACGCCCCGGCGCTGCGCCTCCACGCGCCATTCATAGACGCGCTGGAGGGCAGTCGCCTCCAGATCCCAGGGCAGCAATCCGGCAAGGAGGTTGGCCGATT
Source organism: Tholera decimalis (assembly GCA_943138885.2). Lineage (NCBI taxonomy): Eukaryota > Metazoa > Arthropoda > Insecta > Lepidoptera > Noctuidae > Tholera > Tholera decimalis. Next base: position 6,528,283 of record OW964565.2, on the reverse strand, counting down.
CGCCGGCGATCGTGCGGTATCCCCGGATCATTCGGATAGCCATGACCCTCTGGCATGCGACCAACTTTAGTGGTCGCGTCCGGATGCACAGGGCCCACACTGGGGACCCGTAGAGGGCCATGGACCGCACGACGCCGGCGTACAGCCTTCGGCAGGAGGCGTTTGGCCCGCTGAGATTAGGCAGGAGTCGCCTGAAGGCGGCTGCTGCCCGGTTCAGCTTTGGGGCCAAACTCAGGAAGTGCTCCCTGAAGTTCCACCGGCTGTCGAGGACGAGTCCCAGGTACTTCATCGTCCTCCCGACGCCGATGCGAACCCCCTCCACCGTTATGTGGGACTCGGACCGTGGCGCGTTCCGACCGCCATGAAAGCACATGGCCTCGGTTTTGTGCAGCGCCACGTCGAGTCCCAACTGCCGGATCCTATGAACGACTGTCGCAACCGCTAGCGTCGCCAGGTCGGCCGCCGCCTGGTGCGACTCTCCCTGCGCCAGGACGAGCGTGTCGTCAGCGTAACATACTACGCTGACGCCGTCAGGGAGGTCGCCGCGCAGCACCCAGTCGTATCCGATGTTCCACAGGGGCGGCCCCAAGACCGATCCCTGTGGGACACCGCACGACATCTCTCGCCGGTTCCACTCTCCCCGGTGACCGGGGTAGATGACGGCTCTGTCCGTCAGGTAGTCCTCGACTATGCGACGGAGGTAGGTCGGCACCCGGTGATACCGGAGTGCCTCCCTGATGCAACTCCAGGGCAGGGTGTTAAAGGCGTTGGTGATGTCCAAAGACACCGCCAAGACGACCCTGCCCCGGGATACCGCGTCCCCCGTCGTGAGGGCTCTCACGCGCATGATGGCATCCACCGTCGAGCGCCCCCTGCGGAAGCCAAACTGGCACTCCGCAAGATCCGGGCCCACCCGATTCAGGTGCCCGAAGAGGCGGTCTGCAATTACTCTTTCCAAGAGCTTGCCCGCCTCGTCGAGCAGCACGATGGGCTGGAATGCGGACGGAGAGTCCGCAGGGCGCCCGGATTTCTGGATCAGGACCAGCTTTCCCGTCTTCCAGCGAAGCGGAAACTGGCCCCTCTCCAGGCATGCGCTAAAGAGCCCCCCTAGTCGAGACCCGAGAGTCTCCGAGGCCAGGACCCACGCTTTCCCTGGCAAGCCGTCGGGTCCTGGGGCGGTATTTTTGGCCTTGAGCCGTTGTACCGCCACTCTCAAGTCTACCTCGGTCACCTCTGGAGCGTCGTAGACGTCGTCGTCGCTGTGGTCCGCGTTTGCGCCAGCTTCAGGTTCCGTCGGAGACGGAGCCATGGGCGGGGGAGCGTGCTCCCCTCGCGATGGGAACAGGGCGCTCACCACGTCCTCCAAGAACTGAGGCTGGAGACTCTGCGTCAACGGGGGAGCCCAGGGGCGGAGCTTCTCTCGCACAAATTCTGTATTACTAAGGAAATAAATAAGCTACAAACATGAAATTTTGTGGTTTAAGTGTGTGCTTATAGCTTACTAGATGACTATAATTTCAGCAATCTAAATCTATTCAGAGGTCCTCAAAGTGGGGCATGAAAATACGCCAAAATAAAATAAAAATAAAAAAAAATCAGTGTGGCACTCACGGACTGCCGCGGTAAAGCTATTGCATAGCATTTTTTATCAACAATAAATCGAAATCGATCTTCATAGTCATTTAAAACTTTTTCTCATTTTCATTTTTTTTTTTTTTTATTGTGAAAGGCTTCTAATGAGTTCAGCAGTCATGAATATATACATAAAATGGAATTTGATAACGATTTTGAAAACTAATTTAAACTTATATATGTATTTATATATATCAAGTTGTATAAATGTAGTTGTTTTAATAATAACTAGCTGACCCGCCACGACTTCGTTCGCGTGGTATCCTACCCAACCGATACCCTACCCCTACCCTACCCTACCCCTACCCTACCCCTACCCTTACCCTACCCTACCCCTACCCTACCCTATCCCTACCCTACCCTACCCCTACCCCTACCCAACCCCTACCCTAACCCTACCCCACCCTACCCCTACCCTACCCCTACCCAACCCCTACCATACCCCAACCCTACCCTACCCCTACCCTACCCCTACCCTACCCCTACCCTACCCCTACCCTACCCCTACCCTACCCCTACCCTACCCTACCACTACCCTACCCTACCACTACCCTACCCCTACCCAACCCCCACCCTACCCCTACCCTACCCCTACCCTACCCCTACCCTACCCCTACCCTACCCCTACCCTACCTCTACCCTACCCTACCCCTACCCCTACACTACCCCTACCCTACACCAACCCTACCCCTACCCTACTCTCCATTTCTTCTTCGTTCGCGTGGGATGTTATTCCCGCTTAAATCCCGGCCGAATAAAAATATCCTATATCCGTCTCCTGGTTTTAAGCTACCTCCCTACCAATTTTCAGCCAAATAGGTTCAGCCGTTCTCGAGTTATAAATAGTGTAACTAACACGACTTTCTTTTATATATCGACGGTTGAAAGGCTAATTGATCTAAGCGACATTTTTTGCGATATTGAGTTATATACATATTCGGAATCAGCAAATTTTTCTCCATCGTTTGAGTTAGGTTTCAAATTTTTTTGACTACTTTTTTGGCGCTTAGCACCCACTGCAAAACAGGCCTCATTTCTAAGCTCATTGATCTATACGACACAAAATTAGACGTATTTGAGGACTTGATGACTTAAGCTATTTTGATTTTTCAAACTTTTATAACGTGTGTCGATTAAGGCATTTGGCTTTTTCGCCATGATTGCGATTTTGTCGTTTGGCCTATTTTGCAATAAACCAAAAAAATAAGCTATGTCATTTGGCCCATTTTGCATTCAACTACATTAAAAAATCGTGTTACTTGAACCATTTTGCATTAAGTTATATTAATTAAATATGTCTCTTGATCCATTAAGCGTCTATTAAGGATAAAATCAGTAATGTCACTTCGGCTATTTTGAGTAACACTAACTAATAACAATTTATTTGTTGTTTTATTTGGAAAGTGATACTAAAGTACAATGTATTCCGTGGTGATACTACTACCTTTTTTTTCTGGGTGTGAAAATCATCGATTGACTTCTTCCGCTTTGGGTTAAGCGGAAGGCAGTATCAGACTTCTACTAACTAAAAACCCACCTGTTCCTTCGGCTGCCCTAAAGTTCCGGGGACGCGGTATCTCGATAGAACTTTCCCGCAAACCCCGATAGGCAATTGCCCTATGAGGCCCCGTCACTGGCATTGACAGCTCTTTGAACACGACGTGCCACCGACCCGAGCCTGGTCCTTACCGGACGGTGAGCGACCCTGCTCGCCGTCCGCAGGCCCGTGCCTACGGTGGCCGGAAATCGGCTCGGGATCCCCGACGCCCAGGGCGTCTCCCACGGTGGCTGGGGCGAGAAGGAAGAGGGTTGCCTCTCCCTCGCGCGTTCGGCCTCCTCTTTCGCTAGCATGACTGCTTCGCAGAAGGAGGCGACTGCATCCCATTCCCTCTCGCTCTGCACCATGGTCTGAACCAGAGCAGGGCGCGAGAGGTCTCCGCCGCTGACCGCCTCTACGAGGACACGACGGTGCTTCACCCAAGCAGGGCACACCTCGACCGTATGATCCACCGTGTCCTCCAGGTGGTCCTCACAATGACGACACCCGGGCGTGTCCTCCCACTGTATCCGAAACAAGTATCTCCCGAAACAGCCATGTCCGGTCAGCACCTGCGTCAGGAGGCGTTTGCGGCGTGCCCAGCCTTCGGTTGCGACAGCCGCTCTTTCCATGCTGCCGTGAGATCGCACCGGAGCTCTATCCGCTGAGCCGTGACTTGCCGCGGTAGTGGAGTTTCACCCCGGCTTAGTACATCCACGCGCCAATCATGCACATGCGCGGGAGCTACCGCCTCCAGATCCCACGGCAGCTATCCAGCAAGGAGGTTCGTCGTCTCCCCAGAGATCGTGCGGTATCCCCGGATCATCCGGATAACCATGACCCTCTGAGACCCGACCAGCTGGTGAGCTGATAGCCGCAGCAGATTCAGCGAACACAGAGGGGCCACATAGAGGGCCATGGACCGCACAATCCCCGCATATAGCCTTCGGCAGGAGGCGTTTGGCGTCCCTAGATTGGGTAAGAGCCGCTTGAGTGCAGCCCCCGCCCGATCCAGTCTTGGAGCCAAACGTCGGAAGTGTTCGACGAAGTTCCACCGGCTGTCGAGGACAAGTCCCAAATACTTCATCGTCGTCTCGACGCCGATGCGAACCCCTCCCACCGTTATTTGGGAACCTGAAGGTGGCGCGTTCCGACGGCCATGAAAACACATGGCCTCATACTTGTGCAGAGCCACCTCGAGTCTCAGTTGTCGTATCCTTTCTACGACCGTCGCAACCCCTCGCATCGCCACTTCGGCCGCCGCCTGGTGTGACCTTCTATGCGCCAGGACCAGCGTGTCGTCAACGTAGTCTGACGCCTGTGGGAAGGTTGGCGCGCAACACCCAGTCGTAACTGATGTCTTACAAGGGTGGCCCCAGAACCGATCCCTGTGGGACACCGCATGACATCTCTCGTCGGTTCCACTCTCCTTGGTGACCAGAGTTGATGAAGGCCCTCTCCATCAGGTAGGCCTCAACCACACGACAGAGGTAGGTTGGCATCCGGTGATACCGGAGTGCCTCTCGTATGCAACTCCAGGGCAGGGTGTTAAAGGCATTGGCGGTGTCTGTCGAGAGAGCCCTCACACGCATGATTGTATCCACCGTCGAGCACCCCTTGCGGAAATCAATTTGGCTATCCGCAAGATCCGGCCAACGAGGCGGTTTGCAATAACTGTTTCAAAGATTTTGCCCACTTCGTGGAGCAGCACAATAGGCCGATATGGCACCCCGGGTGCCCCGGTTTCTTGATTAGGACCAGTTTTCCCGTCTTCCAACGAAGCGGGAACTGGTCCCTCTTCAAACATGCATTAAAGAACCCTAACAGTTGAGGCTCGAGAGGCTCCAAAGCCAGGACCCAGGCTTTGCCAGGGAAGCCGTCAGGTCCCGGGGCGGTATTTTTGGCATTCAACCTGCGTACCGCCACTCTGAGGTCTACCTCGGTCACTTCTGGAGCGTTGTCGTCACTGTGGCCCGCGTCGGGCGCTGCAAGTGGCGGAGCCATGGTTGGGGGAGTATGCGTCAGCAGGGGAGCTCAGGTGCGGAGTTTGTCCCGCACCATTTTCTATGGACATTCCCACGGGTCCCGATTAAGAGTCCCTAACATCTCTTTGCGGGCCAGATCTTTGGCCCGCCGGATTTCTTCTTTGAGGACGGTCTTCGCTGCTCTGTACACATTGTACAGCTCCGCCTCTCTGGCTTCCGTAATTGGTGATACTACTACCTAGGCTAAGGATGATATACAACCTTATCTAATACCTTGTTCCAAAACATATTGCATCAACATCTTGAATGATACCTCTACACAAAAATGTTTTGAATTATGATAGCCTAAGCATCAATATGTACTATAATCTAGTAAGGGTTCATTTTGTTTCATCCTGCAGTCCCTCTAATGGGCATCTGCATCAAACTACTTCACTCTGGTGCAACACCATCATGTTGCTTATGCTCATTGGGTATATTCAACTGTCAGTTGACTTGGCACTAAATTCATTTTCTCTCGTTTTATTTTATTCTAGGTTAAAACTTGAGCTAGTTTACTTTCAGCTATTTTATTTACGGTAGGCATTTGAACCATTTTGCCTTTCTCAAAAAATAACTAAATTTGATGCATTTTGGGCTAACCAACATAAATTTTAACCAAAATATAACCTTGAAACCTGATCGTGTTCAAAGTCCATTATATGGCCTTTCTAACAAGTGCAAACACGACTATGATACGATATTCCATCATGGAATGCCAGTGCCTATCTTCCAGCTTCATCATCAGACCTTGAAACCTAATCGTGGTCAAAGTTCATTACAAGACTTTCTTAAGAAATCCAAAACAGTTATGATACGATTTTCCATCATGAAGTTCCAGTTCATATCTTCCGGCTCCATCATCAGATCAGTTCGACAGTACCATATTATTGTATTGTCATCAGAACTACCTACAGCTGCCAATTTTCATTATGCTACGACCTTTGGAAGATGGTTAAATTAGTTACGTTAGATTTCATTACATTGTTAGTTACATACAGGTCGACCTAATAAAAGCGTGTTAAAAATGAAAAATACTGTAACATTAAGCGGGGCTCGCCATACATAGAACTGAAACTAAATTATGTTTTTCTTTAAACCTCTATAGACTGTTCTTTAAAAAATACAATAAGTTTTCAAAAACCATTCTTGCTTAAAGTCTATGGTTTTAAATATATAAATATGCTTCCAAAGCGGTAAAATGTGTCCCTCCTCCTCTAAATTAGTCAGACTCCCCATGAAGGGTTCCGTAGTAACTACGCAAATTAACTTTGTTTTTCGTAGTGTCTGTATGCAATACGAAATTATATGTGCGGTTTTAGAAAATGTGCTATACCTCAAAAAACTGACTCTGTCTCGTTCATGCCAATTTTCGTTGAAAGTTTTCATTAAGATCTACAGCATATATTTTTCACGTCCTTATTAAAAACGGGGGACGCACACATTTTACCACTTTGGAAGTGTCTTTGATCTTTTGAAGGATTGACTATAAGATTTTTTTTTATAGAAACTTCAGTGTATTTTTAAAGACCTTTCTATAAACACCACACACGTATAGATTTGATGAAAAATATAATAATTTAAGTTATAATATTCACCTCGGGCGCGCTAGTCCGACAGGCCCCGAGTGGTCCGCGGTGGGCGCTGAAGCAGCTGGACCGGGAGCTTCTTCTGGAAGCCTCGATCGTGCAGGCCTGGGTGTCTTCACCGGTCAGGCCTGCCGACGTCAACGATGAGGCAGAATGGTTCCGGGAGGCCATGTCCGACATATGCGACGTGGCAATGCCCCGAGTCAAGCCCGGATGTGCTCGACGTCAGATGTACTTGTGGTCGCGTGAGCTGGAAAGCATGCGCAATGCTTGTGTGGCTGCGCGACGCCGGTAAACCAGGTACCGCAGGGTACGCATCCGTCCTTCGAACGCGGAAGCGAGGGCGGCGGAGCCATATGAGGGGTACAGAGCAGCGAAGATCGCCCTCAGGAATGAGATCTGGCGGGCCAAGAGTGAGGCCCGTGAGGAAATGCTGGAGTCCCTGAATGGGGATCCCATATAAACTGGTGCGGGATAAGCTCCGTCCATGGGCTCCCCCCTCACCCAGAGTCTCCGGCCTGAACTGGTGGAGGGCGTAGTAAGCGCTCTGTTTCCCTCGCGAGGGGAGCATTCTCCCCCGCCCATGGCTCCGCCATCTGCGGTTTCTGACACGGACCACGACAGCGACAACAACGACGACGACACTCCAGAAGTGACCGGGATGAACCTGAGGGTGGCGGTAAACAGGCTAAAGGCCAAAAATACCGCCCCAGGACCTGACGCCTACCTGGCAAAGTCTGGGTCCTGGCCTCAGAGACCCTTGGGCCTCTACTAGAGAGGCTCTTTAGCGCATGCATGGAGGGGGGCCAGTTCCCACTTCGATGGAAGATGGGTAAATAGGTCCTCATTAAGAAGCCAGGGCGCCCCGCGGACTCTCCATCCGCGTACCGGCCTATTGTGCTTCTCGACGAGGTCGGCAAGTTCTTTGAAAGAGTAATTGCAGACTGCCTCGTCGGGCACCTGATGGACGTTGGGCCGGACCTAGTGGAGAACCAGTTTGGTTTTCGCAGGAGGCGCTCAACGGTGGACGCCATCATGCGCGTGAGGGCTCTCACGGCGGGGGATGCAGTAGTCTGGGGCAGAGTCATCTTGGCGGTGTCTCTTGACATCGCCAACGCTTTTAACTCCCTGCCCTGGAGCTGCATCATGGAGGCACTCCGGTTTCACCGGGTACCGAATTACCTCCGTCACGTGGTTGGGGCCTACCTAAAGGATAGGGCTGTGATTTATCCCGGTCAACAGGGAGAATGGAACCGGCGAGAGATGTCGTGCGGTGTTCCACAGGGTTCAGTGCAGGGGCCTCACCTGTGGAACATCGGATACGACTGGGTGCTTCGCGCCGACCTCCCCGATGGCGTTAGCGTCGTCTGCTATGCAGACGACACGCTGGTCTTAGTGCAGGGGGGGGCACTTCCGGCGACTGGTGCCCAAGTTGATGGGCGCAGCGGGCGCGCTTTCAACGTTGCTTCCCAACTTGGGGGGCCCGAGCGCCGCCTGTAGGCGGTTGTACGTGGGAATCGTGCGGTCCATGGCCCTGTATGCGGCCCCTGTGTGGGCGCTGGACATGACGGCCGGCACTCTCGCCATTCTGCGCAAACCGCAGAGGGTGATGGCCGTCAGAGTCGTCCGCGGGTACCGCACGATTTCCTACGAGGCGGCTTGCGTCCTGGCCGGATCCCCGCCCTGGGACCTAGAGGCGAAAGTACTCGCGTCGTTGTATCGATGGCGCGAGGAAGAGCGGGCACGGGGCTCGAGGCCGGTGCAGCGGCAGATCGCGCTGCGCCGAGAGGAGCTCCGTCAGGTCTTGGTGGCGGAATGGCGGCAGAGGCTTCTGCGCCCTACCGCCGGCCTCGCTACCGTCGAGGCGATCCGGCCAGTACTCGACGACTGGCTCGGGAGAAGGCACGGCTCCCTGTCGTTTAGAGTGACACAGGTGCTGTCGGGGCACGGCTGCTTCGGCAAGTACCTGTGCCGCATAGACAGAGAGCCGGACGCTCGGTGCCACCACTGCGTCCATTGCGGGGAGGACACGGCGCAACACACGCTTGCCGAGTGTGTAGCTTGGGAGGAGCAGCGCCGTGTCCTCACAAATGAAGTAGGAGGCGATCTGTCGCTGCCGGCCGTAGTGCAGAGTATGGTCGGCAGGGCAGAGTCGTGGGACGCGGTGGTTTCCTTCTGCGAGGACGTGATGTCGCGGAAGGAAACTGCGGAAAGGGAGAGGGAGATCTCCACTCCCTTCCCTGGCCGCAGAAGGCGCACCGGGCGCAGGGGAAGGGCGGATAACGCCCTTTTCCAGCCCCCATGAATGGGTCCAGGGGCGAGGGACTTGGGGAAGTCCCCCGCCCCCTATTCGATGGACCCGAGTCGCAGGCGCGCGCGGGTGTCGGCGCGCGCCTCTGAGGCGATGCACGGGGTAGTTCAACACCTCACTACCCCGTGCAGGAGGCGAGGCCGGGACAGACCTGGCCAGCACTAGTGCGGGGCTGCGGAAGAATTAGGTTTCCCGCGGCCCCCCGCGCACGTGTGAGGAGACACCGGGGTGGTTTTAGCCGGTAAGAATCCGGCACGCCCCTCCGCCATTCCCCAGGCGGAGGTAGTCCATGAGGATTTCCCCCCGTAAAAAAAAAAAAAAAAAAAGGGGGGGGGTCGCACCAAGCAGCGGCTGACTTAGCGACACGCGGGGTTGCGATAGTGGTCGAGAGGATCGGCAGTTGGCCCTCGAGGTGGCCCTGCATAAATCCGAGGCCATGTGTTTCCATGGCCCTCGGAACGCGCCACCGTCGGGATCCCAAATAACGGTGGGAGGAGTTCGCATCAGCGTCAGGTCAACAATGAAGTACCTGGTACTTGTCCTCGATAGCCAGTGGAATTTCGCGGAGCACTTCCGCCGTTTGGCCCCGAAACTGGAAAGGGCTGGGGCTGCCTTTAAGCGGCTCCTGCCCAATCTGAAGGGGCCAAACGCCTCCTGCCGGAGGCTCTACGCGGAGGTCGTGCGGTCGATGGCCCTTTATGGGTCCCCGGTGTGGATGCCTACATTACGGAGGCGCCAAGTTCGGTGGCTAACCAAACCCCAAAGGGTGATGGCCATCCGGATGATCCGGGGATACCGTACGGTCTCCGGTGAGGTGGCGAACCTCCTTGCCGGATTGCCGCCATGGGACCTAGGAGCGAGAGCCCTCACGCTCCTACACGAGGAGCGTGTGGAGGCGCTTCGCCGGGGCGAAACTCTGTTACCGCGACTTGTTGCGGCACGGCGGATGGAGCTCCGGCGCGAGATCATGGCGGCATAGAAAGAACGGCTATCGCAACCCAGCGCTGGGCACGCCACAATAGCGGCGATAAGTCCCCTCTTTGAGGAGTGGCTAAAGAGGCGTCATAGCGTCCTCACCTTCCGCCTGACACAGGTGCTCACCGGACACGGTTGTTTCGGGAGTTACTTGTGTCGGATTCGGCGGGAGGAAACGCCCGGGTGTCATCACTGCGAGAATACCCCTGAGGACACGGTGGAACACACAGTGGAGATTTGCCCTGCTTGGTCAGAGCTCCGCCGTGTCCTCGTAGGGGCGATAGGCGGTGACCTCTCGCTCCTGGCCCTGGTTCAATCCATGGTCCGGAGTGAGGAGGCATGGGAAGCGGTCACTTCTTTCTGCGAAGCAGTTATGCAAGCGAAGGAGGTGGCGGGACGCGCGAGGGAGAGGCGGGTCTCACAGCCCCCGCGCCCCAGCCGCCGCAGGAGACGCACCGGTCGTCGGGAGTCACAGGGTGACTCCCAGCCACCGTAGGCGCAGGCCTTCGGGCAGCGAGCAATGGGTAGCTCGCCGCCCGACCGAAACCAGGCCCGTATAGATGGCGCGTCGTGTTCCACGCGCGTGTTAGATAATAGTAACTGATTATTATAGTATATAATTAATATTATATTTTGCTAAAGATAGTCAAATTAATCTAATAATTTTATTGTATAAAACACTAATTTCTTACTTAGGAACAACCCTTCTTTGTGTGTTGAATCATGTGTCATTGGTTAGCTGTCATTTGCCCATATAAAAGGCCCTTAGCACCGTAGTTTAGCTCAGTCTCTCTCGGACAGCCACAGTGTAAACATCTTAAGGTACGATTTCTATTTATATACAGAATTATGTTTTTGAATCGGTGTACTAATAATATAGTGTAATAATTAAAACATAAAATTATGTGTAGATAAGTAGATATAGCCATATGTTATGAAGTAACCACTTTGTGGTAATACAAGTGACTTCAACTCGCTGTCCGACCATGGACCATGCCCGGGTCGACGGCGCGTCGTGTTCCACGCGCGCCTCAAAGAGCGTCAGCAACATGACGAGGCCTTCTCTGCAGAGGGCCGAAGCCTGCCGGGGTCGTGGGACTCATCCCGTTACCGTGGCCCCGGTATGTAAAGGGTTATTGAAGGAACACCGTGGATTTTAGTCAGTAAAAGTCTGACAGTCCCTCCCACCCTGCCCGGGGTGGGAGGACTTATTTGATAATTTTACCACGTTAAAAAAAATAAAAAAAAATACAAGTGACTTGATAATTATGTGAAAGTGAACGATGTTTTGAAAAGAGTAACTGTGGAGTTTCTTGCCGGTTCCTCTTCATAGATAGCTACCTTTCCGAACCGTGGGGTAAATTAATAAACTGATATTGCTATACAAACTGCTAATTATTTCTATAGAACACCCAGTAATCATGGTAATACCGATTAATAGGTAATTAATCGGTAAATACGTAATAAATGGATATTGATAATTAAGTAATTCTATAACACGACGCCTTACGCCATCTATCAGATTGTATATACAGTACCTGTAGAGTACTAGTGACATCTAACATACGACGTGTGAAGTGTCGTGACGTTAACGAGTTACAAACACATACAAGGATCACATGATGAAGACGCACACTAACGTGTCAAGCCGCCTATATAAGCCCTCACCAAGGAGAAAAGATTCACCGGTTAAGTAGTACATTAGCCGTATAGAGCTAAACTACGAGTGGCCATACCTAAAAAAAAAAAAAAAAAAAGAAAAGATTCACATTCGCAGCTTAGAAGGCACAGTGGTCGATAGCCCCGCAGTCACTACTGTTGTCTTAAGCTTGAACTGAGCGGAGGCCCCGTTGCCCTCAGGAATAGCAAGCTAGGAGGTTAAGGGATAGGATAGCCCCGAAGTCCATCCCTAGGACCACGAATAGACATTACGTCACTCTAACTTTGTTTGATAAAGCCTGTCAAGTGTTTGAGTTAAAGTAAATAAACCCTATCTGTCATCCAACGTCATTGGCGTATCTAGAGATATTTCCCAGGGGGGGCCTGGCCCCCAGTAGTAGAAACGATTGGCCAGATTTTTAAATTTTTCAGCCATAATTATTTGTTAGTAAAAATTCTCGGGTGGGCACTAGACCATTCTAGGGTGGGCACGGCCCACCCGGCTCCCCCCCTTCCTACGCCTATGTCCAACGTTGGTTTTATTCCACCGCCACCATTATAATTCTATAAATAACAAATATTCTCTATATATCTTTATATCTATATATCTACCACTTCTAACACGCTCCTCAAAGAGTGTCAGCAAAATTGTCGGGGCCCATAAGGAGGCCGTTGCCTGCCGGGGTTGCGGAATTGTTCGAAAGAGTTACCGCGGCCTCGGAACACGAAGGGCATAATGATGGAACACGGATGGGTTTTAGTCAGTAAAAGTCTGACACACCCTCCCGTTTCGCTCAGATTGGGAGGCAGTCATAGGATAAATTCCCATCCTTAAAAAAAAATGCATAAAAATCGGAAAGTGATTCACCTAATAATATAAGTAGGTATAGTTCTAATACTTTCGGAATAAAATAGCTGTGACATACAGACAGATAGATAGACATGACAAATCAATAAGGGTTTGGTTTTTTGCCACTCGGCTATGGAACCCTAAAAGGTCACCCGAGCACACAAACAATTGTTGCAGTCATCACTTTGAATTAATCATCAATGACAACAGTTTTACCATTTATGCATAATACTTACCATTCTAGTTACATAAATGAGACTATCAACATACACCGTATGCTTTTCGAATGTTCCACGAGAAGTAGGTACTGACTTTGGATACAGTATTTAACGTACACAACACACAAATAATATCTAACGCCACTCGGCGAAGTGTGTGTGAGAGGGTGGAACATATTTAATGCAGGTCTACATGGAAACCTACTAAACCGAATATATTCAGCATAAAGAGGTGGAGGAAACGGTTTTACAGGACACGACACGACTATCGTGTGACGAAACTAGTAGTTATCATCCTATCAATTAAAAATTAATAAGGTAAAAGATCCGCGAGAAAGGTGTTGGATACGGATACGGATCCTTCTTTTTCCTCGGATATCTGCGGATACAGGTACGGATACGGATATCCGGAGCATCATGTAGTGTGTAAGATAAATGCATGTGTGCTCATGTATTCTAATGTTAAGAATCAATACTTATATTAACGAATGTACTCTATGATGATTAGTAATAAACGAGATTCCAATGAAGGCACTTGTTTAACTCATTATCCCGGACCGACAACCTTACATGGCGACCCTGCCATCTGAGACGGGTGCCGAGTTCGGTCGCGTGACTTAATTAATTGACAATGGTATAAGTGATTTTCTTACGTCAATAAAAGTTTTTTTTTTATGACTAAAATGTGCCGGTCAAATATAGAAAAAGAGGACGTTTTTATATCACAAAGTGCATCGGGAGGTTCAAATTCGGCTTCTATGCAGATCTACCATTTGTCAAACATTAGTATCGTGATGTTTATTATTTGCACCTTACTCGGAATCGCCGGACTTTATGCAGTGTATAAACTTTACCGAAATTGTCATCATTCGTGGATAAGGAATGAGGTTTTTACACAAAACCTATCACGTTCATTCCGTCGACCGATCCCGGAGACTCGTGTCTGTTACGAGTGCCGCCAGCAGCGCCAGGAGACTCGTCAGGAGGCTGGTATCAGAGGCCAGAAACCGCAGTAAGTGATCGAACATAATAATCAGTGAAAAGTGTCGTGAGTTATGATCAATCGTTAAGTGAAACCAACAAACCAGTTTCTATTCTCTTTATGAATTAGCTTACTATTTTTTTAATGTTTATTTTTATGTAATCACAGAATAATTATTGTCCTTATGGATATATCTTTATTAATTTGGTAATGGCAAATGACCTTGGTGTGTTATATGACCAATTAAAAAATATTGAACATAATTTGAAAAAACTAAGTTACCCTAAAAGGACAGAAACTATTCTAAAGCAAAAGTTACAGGAAGCAACATTGTTAAAATGTCAATTTGATGATTGTTTTTTAAAAACCATATCGATACAGATTGATAAGAAACAATTTAGTACTAGTGTTTTACAGGAAATACAATCATACTGTGATTTATTTGAAAAGACTTTTACCCAAAAACAAATTTTTTTGCTCGAAAACAAGTAGTAGTGATTTGCCGGTTCTGGCGCACCAATCCCGTGGCTCACCGGTTCTGGCGCACCACCGCTTCTGGCGCAATCGCGGTCCAGGGCGTTTCAAAACTAAAAAAAAAAAAAAAAAAAAAAAAAAAAAAAAAAGGTTTTGGGGTCCGCTGATCACGATTCTGCAATCCGTTTTCGCGTAGGATGCATGGTTCCGGAGATACAGAAATCAATTAACAACAATCTGTTTCATTTCCGGTGACACCCGAACCCTCATTATCGACTTTCATTGTTCGCCTTTTCTTATCTATTGTCCGTGCGTCCGCCCGCGCACCCTCATTAGGATTGCATTGGCGTTTCTATTGTATACTTTTATTGTTCATAAACGATTGCTTACTTACTATTCGGAATCATCAAAACAGAATCAATAAAACACATTCCTCATTCACAAATAAAGGTTTATATATAAGCGGCTCAAAGATTTTGCCGAAGCAAAGAGTCTAATACCCAATGAGCAGTTCGAATTTAGAACCAAAAACTCATGTATCCAACAAGTCCACCGCATCATAGAACACGTCAGCGCCGGCTTCCAACGGGGCGCAATAACGGGAGCGAAAGCGTTCGACAAAGTCTAGCACAATGGCTTAATCTATAAGCTATACCAACTCTCGTTATCACGCTATTCACTAACGATATCCCCAAGCATAAAAGTACCCAGCAAGCCCTATTTGCCGACGATACAGCTATCTATTATACCGATCTGAAACCCGATGCCATCGCTCGCACTCTCCAAACTTCCGCAAACAGTCTGGCGAAGTGGTTCCGGAAATGGAGAATCGAAGTCAATCCAGACAAAAACCAGGCAATCCTCTTTTCTAAACCGCGGATAAACGTTCGCGCCGCTTTCGCTCTAGGTAGGCTACTTCATTCTTAGCTCCCGCAGCAAATTATCACTCAGGTGTAAGCTGCATATTCACCTCCAAAACCGATTCCTCAGTAGAGTCACTGGAGCCCCCGTTTTATGTTCGAAATGAGCTTCTTCATGTAGACCTCAAGATGCCCACTATCCAGCAGTTCATGAAACGCGTCTCCAAGCGTTTCTTTGAAACTGCAATCCAACATAGGAATCCCCTTATCGTATCGGCCGTTTATTTATACTCCTATGGAATCATACTATCTCACATTCATACATATAAGCACACCGTCACCCGCGCACGCATATACACACACCCACTCACACAAACACATATACACACAAGCCTTTCAGACACTCATAAACACACACACACACAACCTTCTTTTGCTGTTGACAACAGAAATATTGTAACCGAAATGTCACGATCGTATTATTTATTGCCAATGCCGAAATATCTCCGACTCCTAAGATACAGGTCTGCGTACCTAGTTTAGATGCCGGAAATCTGACATTAATTTTTAGATTTTCTGTACAACCTACTGTTTTTCTTTTCACTTATGTATTGCGTGTCTTTTCTCATGTACAAATAAATTTTATCTTATCTTATCTTTCTGGATCCTATCATCATTCCAGTCCCACCTTTTGCAATTCCTTTCTAAGAACTCAAGATGGGATCTTGTAGGTGCTCGACCATAAGAATCAAAATATTGATTGATGCCGTTTGTATCGATATGTAATGCTACCCAGTGTGAGCCTGGTTAATCATTCGTATCCAAATTGCATATTATATACGTTGGTACATGAGTATAAATGGGTAGCCTATTAGCGGCAGAAACATTACTTTCTAGACTAGGGTGAATCTTTTTCAGATACTGTTGTACCTCTAGTGTATTCATGGTCTGCTATTAGTAGATTATTACGATACGAATCTATTCAATGGTCAAGGAATGTTCAATTATAGTGATTTGGAAATATTAAATAACATTCCTTTGCAATGATTTCGTAGGAGTCACAAAGGATCTGTGCATCACGAAGGAATTTGAGATAAGCTTGTTTACTCACAAAGTTACTATCAGTTCCGTAGTACTTAGGAATTTGTTTTAGATAAGAAATACCTTTGTGGGTGCTATATAAGACCAAGCAGTTGCACCACTCAATCCACACTCGTTCGACATCAGCGAACAGTATCTACCAATACTACATTTTGTAATTATTCTTCGCATCAATGACAACGGAGGTAAGTGTTTATTCTATTAATAAACTTACTTTTCTTTCTGTCTATTTTAATTACATGAACTTTTCCTTACGTGTGTGAGGGTGTTTGTGATTAAGTGTAAACTAATTGATATTAATATGATAACTGTGTTGTTACAGAAATCATCCAGTCTTGCATACAACGATGAAAATACCCATAAACACTATTTGGGAATACAAACCTCTGAGCAATATAGTACGTCGTTTATCATGACTGCCATTGTAGACGTTCAAGGCTTTAAAACGGAAGCAAATAAATTTGTGCTGAAAGAAATTGCTATATTGTGTAGTGACAAATTACAGATGTTTTTAATCAAGCCACCATTTCCATTTTATGATTTGACAAAACAAGAAAGACGGCAAGTTGCATGGATTGAACGTAACAGGAAGATATGTTGGGGTGAAGGGTTTATACCTTATTCAAATTATCAATATTTAATTTTAGATTTGTTAAGAGATAAATGTATTTATATTAAAGGTCTTGAAAAAGTGTTATGGTTAAAAAATATTTTAAATAATAATAATGTGATTAATTTAGAAGATAAAGGTTGTCCTAGTTTGCCAAGTCTGTATGATCAATATAAATATTCTGAAGATTTGTATAGTTGTATTTATCATAGCTCTATATGTGCTTTAAAAAATGTATTATGTTTAAAAAAATGGTGCTCTGATAATAAACTTTTTATATAATTTAAAATATGTCATTCATTACAGAAATTTAAAGCAGTGCATAGAAATGGGAGTAAAATTAACTAAAGTTCATAGAGTTTTAAAATTTAAACAATGTCCCTGGTTAAAAATGTACATAGATCTCAATACAAAATTTAGAACGTTAACAAAATCAGATTTTGGAAAAGATTTTTTTAAATTAATGAATAATTCAGTCTTTGGTAAGACTATGGAGAATATTGAAAAAAGGGTTTATACCTTATTCAAATTATCAATATTTAATTTTAGATTTGTTAAGAGATAAATGTATTTATATTAAAGGTCTTGAAAAAGTGTTATGGTTAAAAAATATTTTAAATAATAATAATGTGATTAATTTAGAAGATAAAGGTTGTCCTAGTTTGCCAAGTCTGTAAGATCAATATAAATATTCTGAAGATTTGTATAGTTGTATTTATCATAGCTCTATATGTGCTTTAAAAAATGTATTATGTTTAAAAAAATGGTGCTCTGATAATAAACTTTTTATATAATTTAAAATATGTCATTCATTACAGAAATTTAAAGCAGTGCATAGAAATGGGAGTAAAATTAACTAAAGTTCATAGAGTTTTAAAATTTAAACAATGTCCCTGGTTAAAAATGTACATAGATCTCAATACAAAATTTAGAACGTTAACAAAATCAGATTTTGGAAAAGATTTTTTTAAATTAATGAATAATTCAGTCTTTGGTAAGACTATGGAGAATATTGAAAAAAGGGTTAACGTAAAATTAGTTATACACTGGGAGAACCGTGGTAAAGCTTTAGGTGCTCAAGATCTAATCGCTAAACCACAATTTCATAATCTTTAAATATTTTCATTATAAAAGAATTTGTAGGTTTACGGTCTAAAATGTATGCTTTTGATGTAGAGAATAAGATTATAACGAAGGCAAAAGGGGTAAATAAAAGTGTCACTAAAAAGCTGACAACGAATAGTTATAATTCTTTTCTATTTAATAAAAAAGTGCAATATTGCAGTATGCTTAGGGGTCTCCCTTATTTGACCGAAAGGAATTTGTCATATTTTCACTCCCCAAAAACATTTTTCGCGTAATTTCATTTGCCAAATTATTACTTAGCAAAAAATCTATTCACAAAAAATTGTAACGCAAACCTAATGTTTGGGGAATGAACGTTTAAACTATAACTTGTTTACCAACTAGTACTTTTAACATTTTTTGTTTAATCAAATATTTCAGTTGGAATAACAGTTTTAACGCAAAATCAAATCAGTCAAATCTGTTTTCTATTAATGCAAGTCGTTTCTGGCACTCGCCGGCCGCTACCGCGGCACCACTCGCTTCGCTCGCTCGGCTCGTGCGTAAGAGGTCATAGTTTTAACCTAACCTAACCTACCCATTTTGTTTTTGTCAAAATCTTTTCGGCAAAACTGTTGGATTGTTTCCCTTATTTTTTACTTTCTTTATATTTTGCCATAACAAATTATTTGACCAAACGTTTACTGTCTAAAGATTGTTTGCTGTAACAAATCAAATGTTAAAGACCAAATGCCTAAATGACATTATCCTTCATAATATTCTGCCAAGTAACAATTTGACCAAATGAAAATGTGCGTACTAAAATCATTCCAAACATTGCATTGGTATAAAAAAGGTTGCTAAAATTTGTTTGGGTAGTGAAATTTTGGCAAAATCTTTTCGGCAAAAAGGCAGGATCCCGTATGCTTAGATTTAAATCGATTAAACACACAATTTTTACACAAAAACTAAATAAGACTTGTTTATCATACAATTACACAAAAAGACATATTTTAGACAATAATATTGAAACATTGGCTTGGGGTAATTATAAATTACGCTAAGATATGATACTGTACTTTCGTTTTTAAATTTAGTAATATTGTTATCGTAAATTAAGTCTTCTTACTTTTTTGTGTAATACAAAATTTGTATTGATTGTAAAATTATGATATTACTATACTGTTTCGTGGAGTTCAAAATTTTGTGTTGATTGTAAATAATATTAGTTATGTAATGTTATACTTGCGAGCATACATTTGAGGTGATTGTAAAATTCTGATAAGTACTAATTGTGTTACAATTAATTTACATGTCATTGCTGTTTTATATATTTTTTACTAATCATATATATATATTAAATTTTTTCAACAACACTGTTATTTTTTATTTCATCCCTTTAAGCAGATTAGACGTGTGTAATGTTTCATTTTATTCATCCGTCTTAGGTATTTTTTGTGTAAAAATCTGATGATTCTTTGACCGTATAACATACATATCACCCCTTAAACTTTCATTATGTTTTAAAACTTTTATACTTTTTAATATTCATGTTTCGTGTTATTGGCTTTGTTACTCCTTTTGCTTTTTTTTATTTCTTTTTTCTCAGTTCTTATACAGTATAACTTGGCGTGTAAACCAACAAATTCTGAAATGACTTTTCATTCCATTTCGTGTTTAAAATAGCCGGGTATTTGCATGTTACGTTTAGGCATATAATAAATATTGTTCTCCTCAAAATTACTCGTATCAAAATATTGAATATTTTTTTCATATCCTTATAAAAATCATCAGTTTTTACATAATAAAGAAGATTATCGGTATCTGTATAACACAGTTTTATATTACCTTCATACATATTTTTCATAACAGAGTAATGGAAACTGTATAAATGAGCTTTAGAAATTTCAAGAATAGAAAATCCAACATAAATAGGACGATCTAAAATAATTTTTGTCTTATCTAATTGAATGGCTACTAGATTTTCCGAAAATATTGACAAGTTTTTAAAATTTGGAGTACTTATGTATTTTTCTGCTCCATGCAGTTTGTTTGTTGTATTCGACTTATCTTTCCATAATCACAAATCACAAATAGAAATAATCTTTATTCTCATCATTTAGATCTTTATTTAAAATGTGATGTTCTATTACTATGTGATATTTTTGAAAAAAATCCGAGATATGAGTTTGATTCATTATAATTTGGAACCATGCTTTTATGTTTCATCTCTATAATTAAGTTGGGATGCTATGCTGTTATACACCAAAGTGGAGCTTGAGTTAATATCGGATGTAGATGTGTACCAAATATTGGAAAGTGGAATTCGTGGGGGACTTGCTGAATGTTCAATAAGATATGCGAAAGCTAATAATAAATATCTTTCATCTAACAATGAGATGGAAGCGAGCACGTATCTCATTTATCTGGATTGTGTTAATTTTGTTGTGGATTTGTCATTATGCAAAAATTGCCGATGAATAATTTTAAATTTCTAAGCGAAAACGAAATACTCCATTTCAATATTGTAAAAATGTAAAAAATAAATAGCAAATCATCTATTAAAATAATACATCGATTTGTTATTCATTATATTCATTAACAAGAGTGTTTAAAAATAGTTTGATATTGCTGAAAATACATAGAATACTATAATTTTACCAAGATAACTTTTTAGAGCCTTATATATCTTTGAATACTTCTCTGAGACAAAAAGCTCAATCAAATTTCGAAATAGATTTATTTTTAAAGCAAATTATTTCTATTTTTATTTAGATGAAAGATATTTATTATTAGCTTTCGCATATCTTATTGAACATTCAGCAAGTCCCCCACGAATTCCACTTTCCAATATTTGGTACACATCTACATCCGATATTAACTCAAGCTCCACTTTGGTGTATAACAGCATAGCATCCCAACTTAATTATAGAGATGAAACATAAAAGCATGGTTCCAAATTATAATGAATCAAACTCATATCTCGGATTTTTTTCAAAAATATCACATAGTAATAGAACATCACATTTTAAATAAAGATCTAAATGATGAGAATAAAGATTATTTCTATTTGTGATTTGTGATTATGGAAAGATAAGTCGAATACAACAAACAAACTGCATGGAGCAGAAAAATACATAAGTACTCCAAATTTTAAAAACTTGTCAATATTTTCGGAAAATCTAGTAGCCATTCAATTAGATAAGACAAAAATTATTTTAGATCGTCCTATTTATGTTGGATTTTCTATTCTTGAAATTTCTAAAGCTCATTTATACAGTTTCCATTACTCTGTTATGAAAAATATGTATGAAGGTAATATAAAACTGTGTTATACAGATACCGATAATCTTCTTTATTATGTAAAAACTGATGATTTTTATAAGGATATGAAAAAAATATTCAATATTTTGATACGAGTAATTTTGAGGAGAACAATATTTATTATATGCCTAAACGTAACATGCAAATACCCGGCTATTTTAAACACGAAATGGAATGAAAAGTCATTTCAGAATTTGTTGGTTTACACGCCAAGTTATACTGTATAAGAACTGAGAAAAAAGAAATAAAAAAAGCAAAAGGAGTAACAAAGCCAATAACACGAAACATGAATATTAAAAAGTATAAAAGTTTTAAAACATAATGAAAGTTTAAGGGGTGATATGTATGTTATACGGTCAAAGAATCATCAGATTTTTACACAAAAAATACCTAAGACGGATGAATAAAATGAAACATTACACACGTCTAATCTGCTTAAAGGGATGAAATAAAAAATAACAGTGTTGTTGAAAAAATTTAATATATATATATGATTAGTAAAAAATATATAAAACAGCAATGACATGTAAATTAATTGTAACACAATTAGTACTTATCAGAATTTTACAATCACCTCAAATGTATGCTCGCAAGTATAACATTACATAACTAATATTATTTACAATCAACACAAAATTTTGAACTCCACGAAACAGTATAGTAATATCATAATTTTACAATCAATACAAATTTTGTATTACACAAAAAAGTAAGAAGACTTAATTTACGATAACAATATTACTAAATTTAAAAACGAAAGTACAGTATCATATCTTAGCGTAATTTATAATTACCCCAAGCCAATGTTTCAATATTATTGTCTAAAATATGTCTTTTTGTGTAATTGTATGATAAACAAGTCTTATTTAGTTTTTGTGTAAAAATTGTGTGTTTAATCGATTTAAATCTAAGCATACGGGATCCTGCCTTTTTGCCGAAAAGATTTTGCCAAAATTTCACTACCCAAACAAATTTTAGCAACCTTTTTTATACCAATGCAATGTTTGGAATGATTTTAGTACGCACATTTTCATTTGGTCAAATTGTTACTTGGCAGAATATTATGAAGGATAATGTCATTTAGGCATTTGGTCTTTAACATTTGATTTGTTACAGCAAACAATCTTTAGACAGTAAACGTTTGGTCAAATAATTTGTTATGGCAAAATATAAAGAAAGTAAAAAATAAGGGAAACAATCCAACCGTTTTGCCGAAAAGATTTTGACAAAAACAAAATGGGTAGGTTAGGTTAGGTTAAAACTATGACCTCTTACGCACGAGCCGAGCGAGCGAAGCGAGTGGTGCCGCGGTAGCGGCCGGCGAGTGCCAGAAACGACTTGCATTAATAGAAAACAGATTTGACTGATTTGATTTTGCGTTAAAACTGTTATTCCAACTGAAATATTTGATTAAACAAAAAATGTTAAAAGTACTAGTTGGTAAACAAGTTATAGTTTAAACGTTCATTCCCCAAACATTAGGTTTGCGTTACAATTTTTTGTGAATAGATTTTTTGCTAAGTAATAATTTGGCAAATGAAATTACGCGAAAAATGTTTTTGGGGAGTGAAAATATGACAAATTCCTTTCGGTCAAATAAGGGAGACCCCTAAGCATACTGCAATATTGCACTTTTTTATTAAATAGAAAAGAATTATAACTATTCGTTGTCAGCTTTTTAGTGACACTTTTATTTACCCCTTTTGCCTTCGTTATAATCTTATTCTCTACATCAAAAGCATACATTTTAGACCGTAAACCTACAAATTCTTTTATAATGAAAATATTTAAAGATTATGAAATTGTGGTTTAGCGATTAGATCTTGAGCACCTAAAGCTTTACCACGGTTCTCCCAGTGTATAACTAATTTTACGTTAACCCTTTTTTCAATATTCTCCATAGTCTTACCAAAGACTGAATTATTCATTAATTTAAAAAAATCTTTTCCAAAATCTGATTTTGTTAACGTTCTAAATTTTGTATTGAGATCTATGTACATTTTTAACCAGGGACATTGTTTAAATTTTAAAACTCTATGAACTTTAGTTAATTTTACTCCCATTTCTATGCACTGCTTTAAATTTCTGTAATGAATGACATATTTTAAATTATATAAAAAGTTTATTATCAGAGCACCATTTTTTTAAACATAATACATTTTTTAAAGCACATATAGAGCTATGATAAATACAACTATACAAATCTTCAGAATATTTATATTGATCTTACAGACTTGGCAAACTAGGACAACCTTTATCTTCTAAATTAATCACATTATTATTATTTAAAATATTTTTTAACCATAACACTTTTTCAAGACCTTTAATATAAATACATTTATCTCTTAACAAATCTAAAATTAAATATTGATAATTTGAATAAGGTATAAACCCTTTTTTCAATATTCTCCATAGTCTTACCAAAGACTGAATTATTCATTAATTTAAAAAAATCTTTTCCAAAATCTGATTTTGTTAACGTTCTAAATTTTGTATTGAGATCTATGTACATTTTTAACCAGGGACATTGTTTAAATTTTAAAACTCTATGAACTTTAGTTAATTTTACTCCCATTTCTATGCACTGCTTTAAATTTCTGTAATGAATGACATATTTTAAATTATATAAAAAGTTTATTATCAGAGCACCATTTTTTTAAACATAATACATTTTTTAAAGCACATATAGAGCTATGATAAATACAACTATACAAATCTTCAGAATATTTATATTGATCATACAGACTTGGCAAACTAGGACAACCTTTATCTTCTAAATTAATCACATTATTATTATTTAAAATATTTTTTAACCATAACACTTTTTCAAGACCTTTAATATAAATACATTTATCTCTTAACAAATCTAAAATTAAATATTGATAATTTGAATAAGGTATAAACCCTTCACCCCAACATATCTTCCTGTTACGTTCAATCCATGCAACTTGCCGTCTTTCTTGTTTTGTCAAATCATAAAATGGAAATGGTGGCTTGATTAAAAACATCTGTAATTTGTCACTACACAATATAGCAATTTCTTTCAGCACAAATTTATTTGCTTCCGTTTTAAAGCCTTGAACGTCTACAATGGCAGTCATGATAAACGACGTACTATATTGCTCAGAGGTTTGTATTCCCAAATAGTGTTTATGGGTATTTTCATCGTTGTATGCAAGACTGGATGATTTCTGTAACAACACAGTTATCATATTAATATCAATTAGTTTACACTTAATCACAAACACCCTCACACACGTAAGGAAAAGTTCATGTAATTAAAATAGACAGAAAGAAAAGTAAGTTTATTAATAGAATAAACACTTACCTCCGTTGTCATTGATGCGAAGAATAATTACAAAATGTAGTATTGGTAGATACTGTTCGCTGATGTCGAACGAGTGTGGATTGAGTGGTGCAACTGCTTGGTCTTATATAGCACCCACAAAGGTATTTCTTATCTAAAACAAATTCCTAAGTACTACGGAACTGATAGTAACTTTGTGAGTAAACAAGCTTATCTCAAATTCCTTCGTGATGCACAGATCCTTTGTGACTCCTACGAAATCATTGCAAAGGAATGTTATTTAATATTTCCAAATCACTATAATTGAACATTCCTTGACCATTGAATAGATTCGTATCGTAATAATCTACTAATAGCAGACCATGAATACACTAGAGGTACAACAGTATCTGAAAAAGATTCACCCTAGTCTAGAAAGTAATGTTTCTGCCGCTAATAGGCTACCCATTTATACTCATGTACCAACGTATATAATATGCAATTTGGATACGAATGATTAACCAGGCTCACACTGGGTAGCATTACATATCGATACAAACGGCATCAATCAATATTTTGATTCTTATGGTCGAGCACCTACAAGATCCCATCTTGAGTTCTTAGAAAGGAATTGCAAAAGGTGGGACTGGAATGATGATAGGATCCAGAAAGATAAGATAAGATAAAATTTATTTGTACATGAGAAAAGACACGCAATACATAAGTGAAAAGAAAAACAGTAGGTTGTACAGAAAATCTAAAAATTAATGTCAGATTTCCGGCATCTAAACTAGGTACGCAGACCTGTATCTTAGGAGTCGGAGATATTTCGGCATTGGCAATAAATAATACGATCGTGACATTTCGGTTACAATATTTCTGTTGTCAACAGCAAAAGAAGGTTGTGTGTGTGTGTGTTTATGAGTGTCTGAAAGGCTTGTGTGTATATGTGTTTGTGTGAGTGGGTGTGTGTATATGCGTGCGCGGGTGACGGTGTGCTTATATGTATGAATGTGAGATAGTATGATTCCATAGGAGTATAAATAAACGGCCGATACGATAAGGGGATTCCTATGTTGGATTGCAGTTTCAAAGAAACGCTTGGAGACGCGTTTCATGAACTGCTGGATAGTGGGCATCTTGAGGTCTACATGAAGAAGCTCATTTCGAACATAAAACGGGGGCTCCAGTGACTCTACTGAGGAATCGGTTTTGGAGGTGAATATGCAGCTTACACCTGAGTGATAATTTGCTGCGGGAGCTAAGAATGAAGTAGCCTACCTAGAGCGAAAGCGGCGCGAACGTTTATCCGCGGTTTAGAAAAGAGGATTGCCTGGTTTTTGTCTGGATTGACTTCGATTCTCCATTTCCGGAACCACTTCGCCAGACTGTTTGCGGAAGTTTGGAGAGTGCGAGCGATGGCATCGGGTTTCAGATCGGTATAATAGATAGCTGTATCGTCGGCAAATAGGGCTTGCTGGGTACTTTTATGCTTGGGGATATCGTTAGTGAATAGCGTGATAACGAGAGTTGGTATAGCTTATAGATTAAGCCATTGTGCTAGACTTTGTCGAACGCTTTCGCTCCCGTTATTGCGCCCCGTTGGAAGCCGGCGCTGACGTGTTCTATGATGCGGTGGACTTGTTGGATACATGAGTTTTTGGTTCTAAATTCGAACTGCTCATTGGGTATTAGACTCTTTGCTTCGGCAAAATCTTTGAGCCGCTTATATATAAACCTTTATTTGTGAATGAGGAATGTGTTTTATTGATTCTGTTTTGATGATTCCGAATAGTAAGTAAGCAATCGTTTATGAACAATAAAAGTATACAATAGAAACGCCAATGCAATCCTAATGAGGGTGCGCGGGCGGACGCACGGACAATAGATAAGAAAAGGCGAACAATGAAAGTCGATAATGAGGGTTCGGGTGTCACCGGAAATGAAACAGATTGTTGTTAATTGATTTCTGTATCTCCGGAACCATGCATCCTACGCGAAAACGGATTGCAGAATCGTGATCAGCGGACCCCAAAACCTTTTTTTTTTTTTTTTTTTTTTTTTTTTTTTTTTAGTTTTGAAACGCCCTGGACCGCGATTGCGCCAGAAGCGGTGGTGCGCCAGAACCGGTGAGCCACGGGATTGGTGCGCCAGAACCGGCAAATCACTACTACTAAAACATATTCCCAAACTAGTGCCGAGCGTACGGTCGAAACTAGAACCGAAGTAGACAACATGGAGGCTTTTAATTATAGAACTGCCGTGGCATTATTACCGGTTATGAACGGTGATGAAAATATCACGAAAAGTCTAATTGATACCATAGAGTTATATACACTTCTGGACACATCTATTGGCCCACCTTGTATTTTCAGTTTCGTTTGGTCCTAGCTAAAATTTTATATTAGGTCGAGCAAAAAGTTTTTATGCAGTTTTGAACCTGGCACATTCACAATTTCATTCAATAGTCTTTTTTTGAATTTCGAACACAGAATTTAAAGAAACAAAAGACAATTTGGAGCCTGTTTGTTGATATCAAACAATCGAATACTAAGAAAACTTGGTTTTATTGGTTTACTTGGATTTAATTCTTGAAAAAGTGATTGATATCTTTGCTTTTGCAACAAACATTACTTATTCTTAACATTAAGGTGAGGTTCTATCAATAATCTATGGATACTTCACCTGAAGTCGCCGCCCAAGCTGTGGCACTTATTCAGGCCGGACACAGCCAAAGAAACGTGAGTGCTCAACTTAATTTAAGTCGATCTGCGGTCCGAAATGTTTATCGGAGGTACCTAGAGACTGGCGGCTTTGTTCGTCGCCAAGGAAGGCCACGATCTCGGGTCACAACTGAAAGGCAGGATCGATTCATCGTGACGACCAGCTTGAGAAATCGTCACCTTACCTCCATTGAGATACAAAACCAACTTCGCGACTTCCACGGAGTATCTGTGAGCGCTCGAACTGTTCGGAGAAGGTTAAAAGAACGCGATATGGTACCACACAAGCCAGCTAATGGGCCCAAACTAAAGCGAGCCCACCGAACAGCGCGCCTTCATTTCGCACGCAGTCATTTAAATTGGACACAGCAAGATTGGAGCCGTGTACTCTTTTCTGATGAGTCTAAAATTGTGTTACATGGCAATGATGGAAGGAAGAAGGTCTACCGGCGTAAGGGAGAGCGTTTCGCACAATGCTGCTTTGAAGAGGGGGTTGCTTATGGCGGTGGCTCATGGACTGTCTGGGGCGGTATATCCGCGAGCGGCAAAACTCAACTTGAGGTTGTTACCACCACTGAACGTGACCACGGCTGCCAACATTAAATGCTGAAAGATACATTCGTGAGTGCTTAGAACCTCACGTGATACCATACGCGGACTATGTGGGCCCAAATTTCCTTTTTATGCATGATAATGCAAGAGCCCATGCGGCCGGCATCGTCAGGGAATATCTTCGGAATGTGAACATCACAGTTATGGACTGGCCAGCCAGAAGCCCAGACATGAACCCCATTGAGCACATGTGGGACGAGCTAAAAAGGCGTGATAGGGCTCGTCAGCCAGTTGCCCAGACGATGCAGGAGTTGAAAACTGCCATAGAAGAGGAATGGGAGATGATCCCTCAAAATTTCATAGAGCGGTTGATAAACTCTATGCCTAATCGTATGAGAGCTGTGGTAGATGCCCATGGAGGCAACACGCGTTATTAAATTAAACCTTTATTTGATAAAACATGTTTTTTATTCAAAAATTAATTGCCTTTAACAAGGCGCATATCCGACTTGTTAGGCGTAGGTCCATGTCGTATGGTATTCTGAATTCAAATTTAAAACTATACGATCGAAAAAGATGGTAAAATGTATCAGGTTTAAAACTGCATCAACAGTTTTTGTTCAATCTAGCAATCATATTTCGGTAGGGGCCATCGAAACCTAAACTCTAAGGTGGGCCAATAGATGTGTCCAGAAGTGTAGTTCTTCACTCACCGAAGAAGGCAACAAAATGTTAGTTAAATTTGTATTAAAACCTCTTATGACAGTTGTGAGTCACTTATTATTGAAATGCGCCAACATCTTCTTACAAAGAAGTCAAGTACAGCAATACACAAGGAGTTGACACAAATCAATCAAAACGATTTCTATAGAAAAATATGGGTCTAAGGTCGAGCAGCTTTTTATGGATTTGACGGTCGCGCAAGCAGGTGAGGATCAAACTGCATATAAAATATTACGCCCTCAAAATGAGAAAATTGCGATTAAAAGCTTCATTGACGGCTTGCGTAACCGCGAAATCCGCACTATTTTAGCGGCGCGTAATTATGATACTTTGAAGGATATCATAAGAGCAGTTAAGGATGAGGAATTGTCATGCAGTCGGCACAGTTCAGACGCTTCTGTGTATTTCGGATACCAAGGTAGCTCATTTAGAAATCGCGGATATAGTTATAGTAACAACAGGCGTCCTATACGATCGAATAACAATCGATTTATACAGAGAGGAAATAATAGAGGATCTTTTCATAATTTTAGGAAAAACCAAAAAATCCAACAACAGTTCAGCAACAATCGTGTTAACATGCGGGGTTCATCACGCAGTAGGACTAGAAGAATTTTTACGCGCAGTGGTGATGTGCATACTATTGAAAATAGTATGAATAATATCGATTTAAATGACCGAAATCGAACGCCCCAACATACAGAAAAACACATTTCTGAACCATTACAGTTTTTTCGATAATCATTTTATATTTGCTTCTAACAATAACAGCTCGGTGGAATTCTTAGTACAAGGTACCAAATACGGATTGCTTATAGATACGGGAGCATCACTCTCAGTATTGAAATACGAAACTATAACACGTTGGAATCTTCCAATCCAAACGGAATGCATGTACATAAATGGCATTGGGGGCAGAGTTCTAACACCAGGTTATGTTTATGTTACAATGATCGCAAATGGGCAGGAATTTGTACACAAATTTTACATTATGCGCACATTACCAGGTTTACAACATGGTATAATCGGTAGAGATTTTATGAGTAAATTTAAAGCTATTTTGAATTATGAAAATAATACCATAACTTCAAAGAAGAATGACAATAATTTGACTCTGCCTATGATTAATAGTTCACCAAATAAAACGAGTTTTTTAAGTATACCACCAAGATGTGAGAAAATATTTATGTTAGATAGTAGTTTTAACGAGGACTGTGTAATTTTACCGAATCAATTGTGCGACGGAGTTTTTATAGCCGGAAGTATTTGTAAACCAAAAAAATGGACAAATTAGTATACAAATATTAAATACCCGCGAAACGCAAGTTGATCTTAATTATTTTACACCAGAAATACATTTATTATCACAATATGACATCTGTAATTTAGAACGAGATAGTAAAATTGATGGAGAGAGAGTACGCACTATGTTTTCTCTTTTAAAATTAAGTCATCTAAACGACGAAGAAAGGTCATCAATCGAAAACATATGCGCAAAATTTTCGGATGTATTTCATCTGCCAAATGATAAATTATCTACCACTAACCTTTACGAACAAGGCATACAGTTACGACCAAACGCTGATCCAGTTTATACTAGACAGTATAGATTGCCCTTTTCACAGCGTAAGGAAATTGAAACACAAGTAGAGAAAATGCTGTCTGAAAATATTATAGAACCAGCAAAAAGTGAGTGGTCAAGCCCTATTTTGTTGGTACCCAAAAAATCAGATGATACTTCTAAGAAATGGAGATTGGTAATAGATTTTCGTAAATTAAATACTAGAATTTTAGACGATAAATTTCCACTTCCGAACATAACCGATATTTTGGATTCACTATCCGGTTCAATGTATTTTTCACAATTAGATTTATCACAAGCTTATTATCAGGCAAAATTAAAACCAGATAGCAGAAAGTATACAGCATTTACTACCCCTTCAGGTCAGTATCAAATGACCCGGTTACCTATGGGATTAAAGATTAGCCCAAGTGCATTTTCTCGTTTAATGACTATTGCCATGTCTGGACTTACATATGATAAATTATTTGTTTATTTAGATAATTTAATCTGTTTTGGTCGTAATTTGCAAATTCATAATAAAAATCTAATAGACATTTTAACTAGATTGCGTAAAGTTAACTTAAAACTTAATCCAATGAAATGCGATTTCCTAAGAAAAGAAATGCAGTTATTAGGACATGTCGTCACATCCGAAGGAATTAAACCAGATTTACAGAAAGTAAACATAGTAAAAAATTATCCCGTGCCCAAAAATGCAGACGAAACAAAAAGATTCATAGCGTTTGTCAACTTTTATAGAAAGTTTATACCCGATTTTGCTGCAATATCATTACCGCTTAACAGACTGTGTCGAAAAAACGTTAATTTTGAATGGTCACCTGAGTGTCAGAAATCCTTCGAATCCCTAAAAGAGTCATTAATATCACCACCAGTCTTAGAATATCCCAACTTCGATGAAAACAATACTTTTGTATTACAAACAGACGCGTCCGGTTATGCAATCGGGTCCGTATTATGCAATAGTGATAACAGACCAATTGCTTATGCAAGTCGTAGTCTCAATAAAGCAGAAATAAGGTACCCCACGATAGAAAAAGAGTTACTCGCTATCGTATGGTCAGTAAAGTATTTCCGACCATATCTTTACGGTAGAAAGTTTGTAATCAAAACCGACCACAAACCATTAGTTTACTTATTTAATCAAACAAATCCATCTAGTCGTTTGACTAAGTTTCGTTTAATAATAGAGGAGTACGATTACATAATAGAGTATGTCCGAGGTGCTGACAATGCAGCTGCAGATGCCTTGTCACGTGTCCGAATAACAAGCGATGAATTGAAGGAAATTAATCAGCACGTTGTGTCTGTATTAACCCGAGGTCAGAAAAATCGTATGTGTGAACAAAGTGAACAAGGTGTGCGGAACAACCCTATGGTTGCTAAGCAATGAAATGAAATGAAATGAAATGAAATGAAATATTTATTTTGTAAATTGGTTATAAATAACACTTTTACACGTCATGTTTTTTTTGCGTGTTAAGTTTAGCTAGATGAGGCCGGTATTTCCTAACTGACTACTCTGAGAAGAAACACCGAAACAAACTCAGAGGTCATAGTCTCTTTTAAAGTCCAGACAATTTGTATTTGTATATGAGAAGCATGTAGGTTAATGTCTGTGGTATTTTTTTGAGGAAATAACCACGGAAATTTGAGCGGACCTGTCCAGACAGTGCAAGCATTTGTCAGTTATCATGTAGCTCAACTTAGAATAGCAATCTACAAACGCCTGGTCTAATCACCCAAGAGTTATGGAGTTGCTTAAAAAACGAAAGGATTGCCCTGAGTTAAGGTTTGTGAATGAACAAGAATGGACTAAACAATCAAATATATTATTTAGTTATGATGCATCAAATTGTATACTTAGAGTAAACCAATCTTGCCGATTACAATGCGCACGAGATGCCTTTGTACGGGAGTTGGCTAATTACTGTAAACAATGAAACTTGATACTGTGTACATTGTACAAAGTAATAAAAACATTGATATAATAAGAGATTTAATTCGAAGCATAAATATTACACCTAATTGGTCCGGACCACGTTTATATATTATAAAAGGTGTAAAAGTTATAAATGATCGCGATACAAAACGTATCATATTAAATGACTATCACTTGTTACCAAGTAGCGGCCACGCTGGTATACGACGAATGATAAACAATATAAAACGACGTTATTTTTGGCAAAAATTAGAATATGACGTCACGGAGTTTGTAAATCGCTGCGGCTGCGATAAATGCCAGCGACAGAAACATTTTAGGCACATAAGACAGCCAATGGTCCTGACAGATACAGGACATTCGGCATTTGATAGAGTATTCTTAGATTTAGTTGGGCCCTTAAGTAAGGATAGTGATAATTATAAGAATATACTCACACTACAGTGTGATCTTAGCAAGTATGTAGAAGCTTATCCGCTTATAAATAAGGATACAGTTTCAGTGGCGACGGCTTTCATTAATAATTTTTATTGCGTTATGGCATTCCAAGAAATATTATATCAGATCACGGTACGGAGTTCGTTTCAAAAGTTATGAATGAAGAATGTAAAATACTAAAAATAACACAAAAAACATCAACTGCATACCATCACCAAACAATAGGAGGCTTAGAAAATACACATAAAAATTTACCATCATTCCTTCGCATACAAACAGAGAACCAACCCCAAAATTGGAGTTTATGGCTTCCATATTGTTGCTTTGCTTTTAATACGACTGTACATACAGAAACTAAATACACTCCATATGAACTCGTATTTGGAAAACAAT
Organism: Tholera decimalis; assembly: GCA_943138885.2. NCBI lineage: Eukaryota > Metazoa > Arthropoda > Insecta > Lepidoptera > Noctuidae > Tholera > Tholera decimalis. Next base: position 6,495,433 of record OW964565.2, on the reverse strand, counting down.
GTAATTTACCTAGTCATTTAACTTCAGATATTGAACCGCTATATAACTATGATGATTATCCACAAAAACTCAGATATAGACTTCAAAAATCACAGTATGACGCAAGACAAAATTTAATTATTTGTAAACAGGTCCGAAAAAATTAATATGGTTTGTATACCAACCCTGTTAGGTACGCACAGTACTGGTGATATGATACTACTTAAAAATGAACAAACTGTAAACAAATTTGATCCGCTATATACAGGACCATACGAAGTAATAGAAGATTGTAATCCTAATTTAAAAATATTGTATAAAGGTAAAGAAGTAATAGTACATAAAAATAGAACCAAACCATATGTAAAATGATTTTAAATGTTTGTAAGCAGTTCACATGAATGTAACTTAATTTGATTGTATTGTTATTGTAATCATTCATTTGTGTGTAATGAAATTGTATATTCCATTATTATAATTGTTATTATCTTTCATGAATATATCATTTAAGAAAAATATTCAAAATCAAAAATCAAAATCAAAATTGTTTTATTTTACATAGGCCTAAATGGGCACTCATAAAACGTCAGAAGTTAGCACGGTTCGAAATTGGTCGTTTCCTATGGAGAAGAACCGGCAAGAAACTCCACGGTTACTCTTTTAAAAATATCTTGATTTTCACAATCTTTGCATAATAGATACAATTTTTAATTTATTTTTGGTATGAGAGGACAGTATAGACTAATTGACATAATAAAATGTAATATAACTAATCAGAAATGAATCTCAGAGTCTATAGTGTTCACACATTTACATTAAAAATTAACTTTACAGAACTGCAAATGAACTAAGCAAATGACATAAAAAAAAAAAAATTATATACAAGTAAAATAAAATAAAAATAACAACAAAAAAAACAAAAAATAACAACAACACAAAAAAAAAGTGGGGTTGTTAATAGACCTTTATACAATAACGCAGTCACAATAAGCCAGGGAAGCAAAGTGCAGAAGGAATCATTGCCAAGCAGTCTTATCTTCAATGTAGTCCTTAATCTTATAATATGCTTTTTTCAAAAGGACACGTTTAATATGGGTTTTAAATTTTCCCTCGCTAAGATCTGTCACATACTTTGGCAACTTGTTATAAAAGCGTATGCTGTTTACAAGGAATGACTTGTTTGTCTTGGCTAATCTCCATTTGGGTATAACAATTTCATGTTTGTTGCGCGTGTTTATAGTATGGAAATCGCTTCTAATCTTAAAAAGTCCTATATTTTTGCGTACATACAATATGCTTTCTAATATATAAAGAGAAGGCAGAGTCAGTATATTTACTTCTTTAAATACATTTCTAAGGGATTCGCGGGGACCCATTTTATAAATTGCCCGGATTGCCCTCTTTTGTAGTATGAAGATTGAATCTACGTCAGCTGCGGATCCCCACAGTAGTATACAATAAGACATAATACTGTGGAAATAAGCAAAATAAACTAACCGAGCTGTCGCTATATCAGTCAAGTGCCTAATTTTTCTTACTGCATATGCAGCTGAGCTTAATTTACCTGAAAGAGTCCTAATGTGAGGGCCCCATTGCAACTTTGAGTCAATAGTTACACCCAAAAATACAGTTTCAGTAATAAGATCAATTTGTTTGCCGTCAAGTATCAAACTGAGTCCAGCTTGTGGGACATTAGGTAGTGAAAACTTGAGACATTTTGTCTTATTCGCATTAAGTGCGAGATTATTAGCTGAGAACCATTTCGAGAGAACAGCCAGACTTTCATTGATTTGTAAAACATCTGTATCTCTTCTAGCTATTTTAAAAATGAGTGAAGTATCATCGGCGAAAAGAATTATATTACATAAGTTAGACATCATGAGAGGTAGGTCATTAATGTATACAAGGAAAAGGAAAGGACCTAGAATTGAACCTTGTGGCACGCCCATCTTCACTAAAGATCCTGAAGATATCGCTCCGTTTACATTAACTTTTTGTTGCCTGTCTGATAAATAGGAAAAAACCAGATCAGCAGCTAGACCACGAATTCCGTAATGGTGTAATTTACGTATCAGTGTTTCGTGGTCAACGCAGTCAAAAGCTTTGGAGAGGTCACAGAATATGCCAATTGCATCATGGGATTTCTCCCAAGATTCCAAAATGTGACGGATGAGTGCTACTCCTGCATCAGTTGTTGACCTACCTTTCGTGAAACCAAACTGCTGACTATGTAGAATCCCATTTGAATTAAAATGTGACAGCATCTGGTCCAGCATGATTTTTTCGTAAATTTTACTCAATGCTGGAAGCACAGATATCGGTCTATAATTAGAGGGATCACTCTTACAACCCGACTTGAAAATTGGTACTACTTTACTATGTTTCATTAAGTCTGGGAAAGTACCGCTGTCTATACATTGGTTAAAAATGCCTGTTAGGACGGGAGCAATTGAGTCAATGATATCTCTAAGAACCCTAACAGATATACCCCATAAGTCTTCAGTATTTTTAATGTTAAGACTTGCGAATGTTTTTTTAATTACATCAATAGAAATACGCTTAAATGCAAATGTTGGTATATCCTTCATAAAGTTTTCTTTCAGAAAAGATTCTGCTAATATTGGAGAAGATTGCAACGGTTTTGTAACCTCTATTGGAATGTTGGTGAAGTAATTTTCCAGCGTCTCAGCCACTTTTGACTTATCTGTGATGATATTATTATCAATGTTCAAAATCAATTCATTCCGATCTTGTTGATTTTTGTTTCCAGTTTCTTTGTTTATCACCTTCCAAACAGTTTTTATTTTGTTAGCAGAAGTGCAAATTTTATTACTAATAGATTTTGATTTAGCATGGGCGCAGACTCTTTTAAATATTTTTGAATAATTTCTTACATAATTATGGAAGGATTCATTAGAAGTCAACGATTTTTCATGATATAATTTGTATAAGTTATCTCTGCTTATTCTAATTCCAGCAGTGGCCCATTCATTAAATTTAGATTTATTATTAATTTGAACTCTCTTAACTGGACAAGCCTTGTTAAATTCAAGGCAAAGTGTAGAAAATAATGTATTATAATTTACGTTGGGGTTTTGGGAGTCAAAATTGGCTGTTGAAAGATTACTGAGAATGTTATCATTAAAAGCTTTTAATTTGTTTTTAGTAAGAGGCCTAAAATCAATAGTTTTATTTAAAAGTAACTTTTTAATCAACTCAAAAGATACAAGTTGACCTGTATGGTCAGACCTAACGCCACTAACCAGGGAAGATTCTTTGACAGTAGTACAATTGGTAAAAATATTATCAATGCATGAAGCAGATGTTGCTGTTATTCTCGTTGCTTCATTGAATATACATTTTAAATTGAAAGAACTAAACAATGAAATAAGCTTGCATTTTTCAGGCGAATTAACTAACAAATCAATATTAAAGTCACCACAAACGAAAACTAATTTATTATCTCTTAGAAGGTTAGTTAGTTAGATATTATTATTAGCCATAAACATATAATCGAAAAATAAAAATAAATGTAACCATTATTTTTATTTTATTTTGTCGGTGGGCGTGTAGTGTGTAAGATAAATGCATGTGTGCTCATGTATTCTAATGTTAAGAATCAATACTTATATTAACGAATGTACTCTATGATGATTAGTAATAAACGAGATTCCAATGAAGGCACTTGTTTAACTCATTATCCCGGACCGACAACCTTACAATCACTAGTCGAAACGCGGGCTCACTAAAAAATACCATCATACTACCTTGTGTGTGAAAGGGATCGTGTTTAAGTTCCGTCCGTGAAGTTCTGGTTCAACTACGGCTCTTTCATACGTTATCTGTAGTTTTTAATACACATAAATAATTATAGATGGCTCTGAAACCAAGTCCGGTGCATTTTTCAATACTCTTTAGTTGGTACAACGAATTGAAGTCAAGAGTGTTTCGTGTGCGAGTGCGTGAAAGTGTCGCCGTAATTATGTCGTAAGTACTTTTGTTTTATTGAATATTTCTAATAATGTAATATATTACATTTTTCTAGACAATGTACACGTTACAATGGTGTATAATTATCATACTATTTTATTCTCCATAGTTGATAAATTTAGCAAAAGAAGTTGTCGAGTGCCGTTTGTGTATGTTTACGGTCGGTTTTTGGTTTGTTTACGGACTGTAGAAATTATTTGCAAGAGAAATTACATCCTAATTTCATGAAATAAACTATCTAGAATAATTAGTTATATACAACAAAACAATAACTTTTATATTTTTAACAGATTCAACGAAATGAGTAATAGAATACGCAGCGTTCAAGTGCCTGGCACTGCAGTGACCAATAACGTTTGTAAATGTAAGGTTTGTGCAGACGGGCTATCGGTGTAGGATTTTTGAGTTCAGCTGACGTCTTTCGCTTGCATTTTTTCGTGTTGGTTTATAATTTGCATTATTTTACCTTTTTATTCAAACATTTAGCTATTCTGCACTACACAGATTTTTTACAATTAATAGCTTTACGTTTGACCACCATCTCACCATAATACGGTATTAACACTAGAAGCGCCGAAGATTGAGACCCTAATTTATTAAGAATCTAATTATCGTCAGAGGATTCCAAAGGTTCACCATACTATTTTTGTCCTCCAAAATTTTCAAACAAGCTATAATTTTGTGCTGATTCATTATTTTATGTCGTTTAGTAAAAATAACAATAGCACGAAGGTGCACCCTCATAAAAAACGAAACATGTGCTCTTTACAAAGTGAAAGACCACTGACTATTAGAAACAATATTCAATTGTTTATTGGCCCCAGACATAAACCATTCACCCTGCAACTTCCAAGAACACCAACGGAATGTTTTGTAAAACAATATAGCGGGACAAAAACCAGCGGCAGTTCTAGGTAAATCGTTATTTTTTTCACAAATTATTCTTGATAATTTATCAAAAACATTTTAAATCTGTTACATACGTAAAATAAATAAAAGTCAAAAGTTTCATAGACCTAAGTTAGAGACAATCCAACTTGCGGGTGAGACAAAAATGGGATGGTGGCGCTTCTAGTGTTAACTAGCACATCTTTCCATTTGCACAGCACTAACTACTATTTATCTCTTCGATCAATAATAGTGCTATTGTTGATCGAAGACTTATCTAATTTAAATATAGCGTCATTTGTTGCCATGTATTAATATACATGGCAACAAATGACTGACTGATTGAATGCAGTGAAAATAAGGATATGGATATAATTATCCATATCCTTATTTTCACTGCATTCAAACATTAAAACTGGTGGATTGTAAAACTGGTGGACTGGTGGTTTGTTTTTTTAATCTTTTGTTTTTTTTTTAGTATAAAATAGGAACATTAAGTAAACATAATATATGGCTATGTTTTAGATCAAATGAGCAAGAGAATGCGCTGTCGAGCCCCAGCAGTGGCCAAACCCGTGGTAGAGGAAGAGGGAGAGGTAGAGGTAGAGGGAGGGGGCTATCTGTGGAGGAGTGAGTGTATTTTTATTTATTACAAGTTTATCGGTTGATTCGCCAAAGCGCAACCGACAGAAAGAACGGCTGTTACCTTGAAATTATAATATTATTACAGTTTTTTTTTTTATATTTTTGTAGTGATACGCTGCAAAACATAAGGGTTGCCCGACAAGTCACGCAGAGACATATAGCGGGCCTGTCGGCAGGTGAAAAGAAAAATTTACTGGAGAGGAAGCGAGTGAAGGAACTCGAACGCATCCTCCTTCCGGATGCGCCTCCCCGGAAGAGACGGATGCAGTATGTATTCAATCATTCATTTTCATTATAACATAATTACAGATAAACAAAATTTAGTAATTTTCGCTGATTTTCATAGAAAACAATCGCCCGAGCGGGTGCCATATGAAATGGTGGCTGCACCACTTCCCACCATGTCTGCTCAAACGGATGCGGTGCGGACATTTCCCACGCCACTTCCCTCGACGTCTGCTCAAATAGATGTGGTGCGGACATCTCCCACGCCACTTCCCTCCACGTCTGCTCAAACGGATGCGGTGCCGACTTCTCCGCCAACACCGCCCTTAATTGTTGTGCCGGCGAATGTTGAGCTCGGTAAATATTATATTATCACATTGAGTGTCTTGAAGTAGTAGGTAACAAAAATGACATGTAAGAAATAATTTATGTTATGTTGTTACAGTTTTTGACAACGTGGAAGAAAGGAGTTTATCCGTGGGTACGTCAGATGCGGATACATGCCAAGATGTTGGGAGTGAGGTGGAATTAACTGCAGTCCCAAGTACCAGCCAACCACGAACCAGCCAACCACGTCTTTATTTTTATTTGTTATTTCAGTGTTATTATTATTTTGTGTCACATCTTTTCATAATATATTTTTCTGTTCCTTTTTATAGATTCTTTCCTTTTTCATTTCTTCCTTCATCAGGTGTAATGTTATACAATTATAAATCTTCCTCTTGAATCACTCTTTCAATTGTTGAAAACTGAATTAAAATCCGTTTGCGTTAAGATCTAAGCGAACAGACAGCGAGAGCGCTATGTAAAGATTTAAAAACTTATTTTTTCCATTTTTATTATTAGAAGTAATAATTAATCATAAATAATGTATTTATTTTTTACTCAAATATAACAATAGTAAAAACAAAAATACCATAAAAAGTACAATAATAATATTCAGTACTAAGTAGTCAAAAATAAATCGCTCGTCTGCACGGTCCCGGGCGGCCATATTGCTTGTTGAAACAACTCTCGCGAGTACCGCAGGTCATCCGGCCTTCGGTACTTGAGACTCGAGTAGTCTTGTTTTTAACAATTTATTTTATCTACTTCTCATGAATGTAATACAAATCTTTTGCTATCGACTTGAAGGAAATATAGTCTACTTTATTTACAATTTTTTATAACTGTTCCAGATAGCATATTTTAATCACGAAAAATAAAATTGCCTGGAAATCAGTAAAAAATATTTACTTTTTTAAGTTTAACATTTTTTTAAAGGGTGGACATGTAGATTTAGAGCATATATTTTTATTAAAGTTTATTCTGTATACGCTAACGTACTTAATGATATTATTTATTTTGAAATTGCTGTAATACTTTTCTTTTGGCAAACGTTTTTATCGGGGAAGATCCGCGGCATTTTAGAAGCGCTGGCAATCGGTTGCGCCGCGACGTAAGTCCCACATGACGGCTCGCGAGCGCCGTCGTGCCAGTGGTTAGGCCACCCTCTCGCTGCCGCCGCGCGCCGCCTCTCGCAATGTGTGCGCCTGTGGTTTTACTTACAAGCAACTTACCAAAGGAGTGTACGCGTGCTATTCAGTTTTCAGTAGGCGCTTGAACCCATAATTGCTAAGCCTAAAATACTGGCCTCATTTCACCACAGGCCAAGGTAGGGCTTCCTCTGAAAAGGTAAAAGCCACCACTCGCCGGTCCCTTAGGTACAGGTTGTAGCGTTCCGAATGATGAAATAACTCCTCTCTGCTGTGCCAATCATATCCAGTTCTGTACCTCTACTGAACCTGAAATCTCCTCTAATGTCCTCAAAAATAATATAAAAAGGCTTCGCAACAACACTTGGCCACTGGACGCAAGAAATGTGCCGTATATGATATCTTATGATAATATATTTTGCAGCATGGCTTTGCGATTTCCGTGCCTACTGTAGCTATTTATTTATTTTTTATTTATTGTCGCGGTATTTGATAAGTATATGTCTACGGAAAAAGGAAGAAATATTAAAAAAAATTGGCCAAGTGCGAGTCGGACTCGTTCATGAAGGGTTCCGTAGAACTATAATAAATATAATATACTTAATATATTTATTTGAAAAAAAAAACAAAACCTTACAAATTTCTTAAAACTAGCTTATTTACAATTTTTACAACTACGCCAAATAACTTTGATTTTCATAGTATTTGTATGAATTACAAAGTTATATTTGCGGTTTTAGAAAATATACTGTATCTCAAAAACTGCTGACTCGATCTCGTTCAAACCAATTTTGGTTGAAAGTTTACATTCAGATCTACAACATATGTTTTTTTTTAGATTTTTCGCTTCATTATTATAGAAGTTAGAGGGGGGGACACACATTTTACCAATTTGGAAGCGTATATCTTTGAAACAATTAACTTTATGAAAAAGTCATTTTATAAACCTTAATGTCATTTTTAAATACCTGTCTATAGATACCACACACGTATAGGTTTCATGAAAAAAAAATTTTTCAGTTACAGTTCCATGTATGGGGAGCCCCCTTTATTTTAAATATTTTTAAAATTTTCTCTTAAAATCGGAAAGCGGTTCACAGAATACATCTACCTACCAAGTTTTACATGTATAGTCTTAATAGTTTCGGAATAAAATGGCTGTGACATACGGACGGACGGACAGACATGTCGAAACTATAAGGGTTCCGTTTTTTGCTATTCGGCTACGGAACCCTAAAAATGAATGAGTTATATAGGTGGTAGGGCTAACGTAACTAAAATATTAATATCCACACGGTCGTCGTCGGTCTTAAAGATTTTCAAACCAACTTTTTGTTGAGCCTTGCTTTCCGGGGCTTTTTTTTTTAGCGTGGTAAAATTATCAAATAAGTCCTCCCACCCCGGGCAGGGTGGGAGGGACTATCAGACTTTTACTGACTAAAATCCACGGTGCCTTCCACGGTGTTCCTTCAATAACCCTTTACATACCGGGGCCACGGTAACGGGATGAGTCCCACGACCCCGGCAGGCTTCGGCCCTCTGCAGAGGGGGCCCCGTCATGTTGCTGACGCTCTTTGAGGCGCGCGTGGAACACGACGCGCCGTCGACCCGGGCATGGTCCATGGTCGGACAACGAGTTGCCCTTTACTCGCTGTCCGCATGCCCGCGCCTACGGTGGCCGGAGATCGTCGGCCGACGTCCGACGCCGTGGGCGTCTACCACTGCGGCTGGGCTGGAGGGAGGACGCCATCCTCTCCCTCACGCGGCCCGCCTCCTCCTTCGAAAGCATGACTGCTTCGCAGAAGGAGGCGACCGCTTCCCACTCCCTCTCGCCCCGCAGCATGGCCTCGACCAAGGCCGGGCGCGAGAGGTCTCCGCCTATTGTCGCCGTGAGGACACGTCGGTGCTCTGCCCAAGCTGGGCAGTCCTGCACCGTGTGCTCGACTGTGTCCTCAGGGCGACCCTCGCAGTGGTGACACCCAGGCGTCTCTTCCTTACCCATCAGACACAGGTACCTCCCGAAACTTCCGTGTCCGGTGAGGACCTGCGTCATGCGGTAGGTCAGGACGCCGTGACGCCGATCTAGCCACTCCTCAAAGAGGGGTCTTACCGCCGCAATTGCGGCGTGCCCGTGCTTTCCGGGGCTTGGGACAGTATTACGTTAGAATATACCCGTGGCCCTGGCAGGCAGTGGCCCTATCGGACCCCGTCTATAATGCTGACTGCTTTTTGAGGCGATCGTGGAACACCACGTTCCGTCCACCGGGCGTGTTTCAAACCACCTGTCAAGTTTTTGCTGATGAAAATTAGTTTAACTTAGTAAACATAAGCAGTAAATAAACATACAATGGAAGTGGTAGCCCAGTGGAAACAGACAGAACTTACAGGTCGTAATTTTGAATCTAAGGAAAATTACTTTGTGTAATTTCATTATTACCACTGCTCTCAATAATTTTAAGGAAAAAATTGTGAGGAACCGGGCATGTTCTAGGACTGAAAATGCGAAGACAATGGAACTGGTGGATCATGGCCCATTTTTAACCGACTTCTAAAAAAGGAGGAGGTTCTCAATTCGGATGTTTGTATTTTTTTTTTTTTTTTTTTTTTTATGTTTGTCCACGCATAACTCCGTCGCTTGCCAACCGATTTGAAAAATTCTTTTTTTGTTGGAAAGGGTATACTTTCCAAATGGTCCCATAAAAATTTTATCGAAATCGGACGAGCCGTTTCTGAAAAATCAAAAAAAGTTGAAAAAAATAATTTACCTTGATGATCTTTTCGTTTACTCTGCGTTGCATTGCGTTTTTTGTTCGCGCATAACTCCGTCATTTACGAATCGATTTGGAAAATTCACTGACCCACTAAAAAGCGCGAAAATAAAAACTTTTTTGCAAAAAATAAAACCGACTTCCATATCAAAACACTACAAAGCCAAAAATAATTTTAATTTCGGAAGGCGGTGTGAAAAAAAAAGAAAATACAAAACCAATAACACCGACTACCGAAATTAAAATTATTTTTGGCTTTGTAGTGTTTTGATATGGAAGTCGGTTTTATTTTTTGCAAAAAAGTTTTCTCTCATAGAGTGGAAGCCAAAACGTAATCCTAAAACGTTTTGGCTTCCGCTCATCGTCATATTTTGTCAGCCCAGAACTTCACCACTTCCACGGAACCATCGGTGGCGACGCAGAGAATACTTTGGCAGCATGTTGTTAGGCTGAGAGTACAAAATAGGAGGTGAAGCATAGTTTGCAGCGCAGCTCCACACCCACACCCTGCTGATTGGTCCAGCTAGCCCCAACTGCCAACCTGGTCAGGTAAGGCATCTTCGTACTTGTTTTTGGAGGCGGTTTATTGATTTCCAAATGGACCACAGAACCATTGTAACTCATAACCTACGTGTCTCAGACAACGTGTCAGATACGTGTTCAGTAGTCTGAAGCTTGAAAATCTGACACCAGTCTTGCAAGTGGGTATCGTGTTGCCCAGTTTCTGGGTTGTGGAGGTCGAATAGAAAGTTGCTACATAGGTATAATATAAAGTACTGGTACGTAGCTAAATCCAGCTTGAAGTCGACTCTAATATGGTTACTCAAAAGTTAAGCAAGTGTTGATGTATAAAGGGCTGCCATCCGTCCGGGTTTCCCCGAATTTGTCCTAGTTTGGATAGTGTCCGGGGCGTCCGGGGGTTTTTCCCTATAAGCGTCCGGGTAAAACCCGGACACATATTGGTCTTATGGGCACCAAAAAGCACGATCTCTGTATTTTATCTCATTGTTTCTATTACGTTGATTAATTAAAAAGAAAGCCTATTAATCAATAAAAACCATCATTTTTCAACGGTGTCCGGGGAAAAATTGCGATTGTACCCAAATGTCCGGGGTTTATGAAGTCTTTGTCTGGGGCCGGCAATTTTGTCGATGGCAGCCCTAGATGTAGGTATACGAAGTTAGAGAACGATAGGTATTGTTTTAAAGCGTTAACTAATATTATGATATTATAATAAATCATTTAATATCAGGCATCTATGGTCCATAGATAAATACTTTACAAACTAACATACATACATTCCAATAATACATATTGAGGTAGTAAATCGATGGGTCCTATGTATATGGGCCAAAGTGCAAAATTACAACTTTACAGGAGAGGCTTCCAAAGTTTCTATTTACTATAACTTCAGATTGATAAAACCGAAGTTTACGAATCTTTGCTTGTTTGCTAAGACAACTATTCTCCTCATTTGTACTATAGTATTTTATATATACATATATCTTTTTTTTTTTACGTCACATTGGCCCTTCTACGTTAGTTTTTGTTAAAATTATTTTTCTCGAATAACACTTTAAAAGGGCCAATGTGTCATATTGGCCATTATACGCGTATTACGTTAATTATCATACGTTATATATTTTTATATTTTTTACTCATAAAATCAAGTAACAATTGAAGTAGTTGATAATACATTAATTAGAATATAAGCTATTTAGGTATTTAGTCATTTATGTCACATTGACACTTATACGTTTTACAATCGGCTTACCTACTAACTCAGTTTTCAGTTAGATCATTTCAATAATTAAAAAACACGCAATAGTTTTATTTATTTATTGAAATAAAAATTAAAGTAGCCTTAAAACTACACTTATGAAAAAAAAACAAAAAAAAAATAATAAGTAAAAACGAAACTTTTACTGAAGATCTTAGTTTGATTAACAAAATAATGTACCTACTTCACATTATTATTTTCTCAATAAAATTACAAAAAAAAAATAACAAAATTAAAAACCTATCTTGTGTAAATAAACTAAAAATATCTCTGTAGTATAATTAAATAATAAAATCAACAAAATCAACATTAGTATTATTTTTCTTTGTTAATTGGTTCGCGTTTGACCACCATCTCACCTGATGGTAAGTGATGATGTGGTCGAAGATAGAGCACGCTTACCTAAAAGTAACCTATTCACTCTTGACTTAAAGATCCCTAAGTTATACCTATCGGGAAACACAGACTCCGGCAGGGAATTCCACTCCTTAACTGTACGCACAACGCAGGCATTCCCAAAACGTTTAGTGCGTATGGGTGGAATGTCGACCATGTAACGATGGCGCATCACCGTTTGTCTTATAGTCCGATGATGGAACGGGCTTGGCGGAATTCGATTGTGTAATTCCATCACACCCTCCCCAAATTGTAACCGATAGAAAACCGATAGACTTGCAACTCGTCGTCGATGTTCAAGACTCTGGAGCTTTGACTTGACCAGTGCATCGTTGCCAATGAGTCTCTTGGCCCGTTTCTCAATAGACTCAAGCGCGTCCAAATTTTATTTGGCAGATCTATCCCAAATATGAGAGCAGTAGTAGCTCCATACACGACCGAACCTGGGCTTGATACAGATTGAGCAACTGTTCCGGTGTGAAGTACCGTCTCACCTTTGCTAAGATTCCCAACTTTTTTGATGCTAGTTGAGCCTTAGCCTCGATAAATGGACCAAAATTGAGGGTGGAAGTTAGTGTAACCCCAAGAATCTCAATGTGATCGGTTATCGGCACGATTACATCACAGAAAGTGGGAGCCGGTTCGAATTGGCTCCTTTTTGAGGAGAAAAGACAAGCCTGGGTATTAGCTGTATTAAACTGGACCAAGTTGGCATCACCTCATTCGGAGACAGCCTTCAAGGACAAGTTCAAGCGCCTAACCATGTCCTCATGGAGAGACTGGATCTGACCTACCAGCACGCACGCTGGACACATATCTCTCAGCAACTGTGCTGAGAGAACCAACCCCTGAGGGATCCCGATATTAATAGCCAATTGGCAATTGGCAATTTAACAGTCATCAATGACCACTCAAATGGACCGATCTCTCGGGAAGTCTTCAATCAAAACGCAAAGTTGAGTGGGTAAACCGAAAAAAGGAAGCTTAGCAATAAGGCTATCGTGCCAGACCCTGTCAAAAGCCTTGGAGATGCCAAGGGAAACAGCAAGTGCTTCCCGAAATTGTATAACTGTAATTGTAATACTTACTTATGGATTAACTTTAACCGAGACGTTTGACGAGTGCGGCATTAATTATTACTAACTAATGCAAAAGACGTACGTGCGTATTCATATGTACGTATCAAAGCCTCCGAAAAAAACCCATAGAGACAGGGAGTGGGCTTTGAAAAAAACTTTAGCTGAAGTTCAAGAAGTAGTACCGAAAAATAAAAAAAGGAAGGCTACCTACAAAAAAAAGAAAAGCTCATAAGACAGAGAGAAGGCTTTAAGAAAACTCGTTGTTGGTATACAAGAAGTAGAAGGTACCGGAAAGGAAAAAAGTAGGACTTTCTACAAAAAGCAATGAGATCCCATAAAAAACAATACTTGTCAAAAACCCAAGTCTCGCAACTAAGTTGTTCTACCGTAACAAGTTGTGAGATCCATGTAATACCAAGTCGGTTATTAATTTATTCAGTCCCTACTTAAGGGACCTTCTGTCTTAAGTTGTTACGTAATTATCTAACCTAACGACATCTTATAGTGACCATATCAATATTAAAAATCTTTACCGTTTTTAACCGACTTCAAAAAAAGGAGGTTTACAATTCGTCTTGAACTTTTTTTTTCTTTTTTATGTATGTTACCTCATAACTCGGAGACGGCTGGACCGATTTGGAAAATTCTTTTTGCGTTTGAAAGGGTATACTTTCTAGTTGGTTCCATTGTTACGAAATCAGGATCTGATGATGGGATCCTGGAGAAATCGAGGGAACTCTTCAAATATTATAGGCACACCTATAGCGTTTTGGGTATTTCTTATAGTACCTTAAGCAGTTGCTTTCGAAAAGTACCATTTGGGGAAGTTGAACTGATGATGAAGACCACAGATGGCCACTGAAACTACTCAATAATAAGTATTTCGTGGATTGCGATTCGATTACTTGAGTACGGATGTTAAACACTTTATGCTCGTCGCAATACATACGAGCATGGTGATGTAGAGCTGATGGTCAAGTACCAGGAGAACTCCTCAAAAATTAACGGCTATGCATCGGGAAAAGCAATATTTTGTAAAAGGTGATAAGTAGTTGACATTTTGGCTCTGGTAACTAGATAAATTACAAACCGAACCACTAAAAAGCGTGAAAAAATTTAAAAAAAAAAATGGAAGCGACTTCCATATCAAAACACTACAAAGCCAAAAATAACTTTAATTTCGGAAGGCGGTGTAAAAAAAAGGAAATACAAAACAAATGACACCGACTACCGAAATTAAAGTTATTTTTGGCTTTGTAGTGTTTTGATATGGAAGTCGGTACTATTTTTTTTTTCAAAAAAATGTTTTTAATACATAAGTTACTTCAAGATTAATTAATTTTAATTTTGATTTCTAGTTAAGCATGAAGGAGTTTATCTTATTAGCCATTTTACATGTCAAGGTTCATTATCAAAAATCACTGGTATCGTTAACAGATAATTAATTTTATGTAACATGCTATCTAACTTTATCTAGAGAAGATAATTATTTGAAGAAGTTTTCGACACCGGTCGACATGTTTCGATCAATATTATTCATTTTATTTACAATAAATGTTTTTGCAGATGATGTGAGTGAGAGGATTGTCCAATTGGATATAGGTGGTTTGAGAGGCGAGAAGCACTGGCAAGGAGAGTTCTATGAGTTTTATGGGGTGCCATATGCCTCTGCTCCGAAAGGACGGGATAAGTTTAAGGTAAGTAGTTTTTGTTAATTATTGTTACACACCAACCCGCACTAGGCCTACGTGCGTACCCTCTCATAAATAGGTGTCCCGGCAGAAAGAAAGCACAAATACTGTAACGTTCCCATTACAGTATTTATTTTATATTATTACTAGCTGTCGCGACGGGCCTCGCTCCCGTGGACTTTAACACGACATAAAAACGTTTTACTGGTAAAATTAGAAAAAACCGGCTGTCACAGCTTATGAAGGGATCAATTTGATAGAATTAACGATAAAAAAATCTTTTTACCAAAAAAATTAATCCGACTTCCAAAAAACACTGCAAAGTGAAAAATAACTTTAATTTCGGTAGTCGGTGTCTTTAGTTTTGTATTTTCGTTTTTGGCTCCGACTTCCGAAATTAAAGTTATTTTTCACTTTGCAGTGTTTTTTGGAAGTCGGTTTAAATTTTTTGGTAAAAAGTTTTTATTTCACTCTTTTTAGTTGGTCAATTTATAATTTACCTAGTTACAAAAGCCTAAATCTCAACTACTTATAACCTTTTACAAAATATTGCTTTTCCCAATGCTGGGCTGTTAATTGTTGAGGAGTTCTCCTGGTACTTCACCATCAGCTTCACTTCACCATATGCATTGTGATGAGCACATTGTGCTTAATAACCATATTCAAGTAATCGAAGCGGAATCCATGAAATACTTATTATTCCTACTTATATATTTCTACTTATATAGTTCCAGTGGCCATCTGTGGTCTTCATCATCAGGTCTACTTCACAAATGGTGCTTTTCGAATGCAACTACACAAGTTACTGTAACTATAACTAACTATAATAAATACTTCCAATTTCAAAGTATACCCTTTCAAACAAAAAAGAATTTTCCAAATCGGTTCAGCCGTCTTCGAGTAATCGGTGATCAATGATCATACATAAAAAAAAGAAAAAAAAAATATGCGCGTCGAATTGATAACCTCCTCCGTTTTTCTTAGTCGGTTGAAAAACACAATCTCCTTCTCCTGCAGTCGGGTAAAAAGTAGCCTATAAACTTCCTCAAGCTAATTTCATTCAAATCCACCCAGTAATTTCGAAGATTAGCGCGATCAAACAAACAAACAAACTCTTCCGCTTTATGATATTAGTATAGATATCTTATAACAATGCGCAACGGTGAGATTTTGGTTGCGCTAATATTTACCTACTCGTTGTCTCATAACCATCGTCATTCAATTAACGCTAATATTTACCTACTCGTTGTCTCATAACCATCGTCATTCAATTAAAAATCCTCATAAAAAATCGCAATAAGCAAATTAATTTTGAAATAAATAAAAGAGGGGCCAATCCTATCCAACATTTATTTATAGGTGTGTTTAAAAACAAACAATCATAAATGGGTCATAACTGATAATACTTGTCCCCATTGGAGTACAATTGATAACAGCTCAGTAAAATTGCTGCTACCGTAGTATATACCTATACAACGTGTAAATGAATTACCACGTGGTGGTAAGCACCTACCTAGACGATGCGTCGTGTTCCACGCAAGCCTCAAAGAGTTGTCAGCAATATTGTCGGACAATTCTTTTTATTGATAATAGGCTCGCGTTTGACCTCCATCTCACCTGATGGTAAGTGATGATGTGGCCGAAGATGGAGCACGCTTACCTAAAACTAACCTATTCACTCTTGACTAAAGACTCCTAGGTTATAGCTATCGGGAAACACAGACTCCGGCAGGGAATTCCACTCCTTAGCCGTACGCACAATAAAGGTATTCCCAAAACGTTTTGTGCGTATAGGTGGGATGTCCACCATGTAACGATGGTGCATCGCCGTTATTAGGGCATTAGGGGGCCGCTGCCTGCCAGGGTTGCGGAATTGTTCGAAAGAGTTACCGTGGCCTCAGAATACGTAGGTCAAATAACGGAATACGGATGGGTTTTAGTCAGCAAAAGTCTGACACACCCTCCTGCTTCGCTCAGATCGGGAGGCCGTCATTGGATGATTTCACACCCTTAAAAAATTGGCCAAGTACGAGTCAGACTCGCCTATGAAGGGTTCCGTAGTAACTATGATAATATAATTAGAATGTGTATATTTATTTGACAAAAAAAACCTTACAAATTTCTTAAAACTAGCTTATTTACATTTATTATAACTACGCCAAGTAACTTTGTTTTTCGTAGTGTTTGTATGAATTACAAAGTTATATTTGCGGTTTTAGAAAATATGCTGTATCTCAAAAACTGTTGACCCGATCACGAACAAACCAATTTTCGTTGAAAGTTTACATTGAATTGTAATATACTTTATATTTATTTATTTTGTTTTTAAACAAATATACAATATTATGTACTAAAATACAAACTAGAATAAAGATAAGATAAGATTAAGATCTACAGACATTTTTTTTTCACTGCATTATTATAGAAGTTAGAGGGGGACACATTTTACCACTTTGGAAGCGTATATCTATGAAAACGTGGTTTTAGAAACCTCAATATCATTTTTAAAGAACTCTCTATAGATACCACACACGCAAAGGTTTTATGAAAAAACTTTTTAGCAAAAAATAGAACCGACTTCCATATAAAAACACTACAAAGGCAAAAATAACTTTAATTTCGGAAGGCGGTGTCAAAAACGAAAATATATACAAAACTAAAGACACCGCCTTCCGAAATTAAAGTTATTTTTGCCTTTGTAGTGTTTTGATATGGAAGTCGGTTCTATTTTTTGCTAAAAAGATTTTTTTTCACGCTTTTTAGTGGGTCGGTTTGTAATTTATCTAGTTACAAAAGCCAAAATGTCAACTACTTATCACCTTTTACAAAATATTGCTTTTCCCGGTGCAGAGCCGTTAATTTTTGAGGAGTTCTCCTGGTGCATCACCATCAGCTCTACTTCACCATATGCATTGTGACGAGCATAAAGTGCTTAACATCCATATTCAAGTAATCTAATCGCAATCAACGAAATACTTATTATTGAGTAGTTTCGGTGGCCATCTGGGGTCTTCATCATCAGTTCCACTTCCTCAAATGGTACTTTTTGAGAGCAACTGCACAAGGTACTATAAGAAATACCCAAAACGCTATAGGTGTGCCTATAATATTTGAAGAGTTCCCTCGATTTCTCCATGATCCCATCATCAGATCCAAACGTGACGACAATGGGACCAACTAGAACGTATACCCTTTCAAACGCCAAAATAATTTTTCAAATCGGTCCAGCCGTCTCCGAGTTATGAGGTAACATACATAAAAAAAAAAATATATTTCAAGACGAATTGTAAACCTCCTATTTTTGAAGTCGGTTAAAAAAGAAAAAAAACCAGTTTCAGTTCCATGTACTCATCTTTTTAAATGTTTTTTCTTGAAATCGGAAAGCGGTTCATAGAATACATCGACTTACCAAGTTTCACATGTATAGTTCTAATAGTTTCGGAATAAAATGGCTGTGACATACGGACGGACGGACGGACAGACAGACAGATATGACGAAACTATAAGGTTTCAGTTTTTTGCCATTTGGCTCCGGAACCCTAAAAAAGGCACCTAACTAAATTCTATCAACATATAGGTACACAAAAATATGTTTATTAGGCTCACAGTAAAAGTAATTCATAATGCTGATTACTGTGACACTTTTTACATGTGTTTCTATTGTCATGATTGTCGATTGATCATTGGTTACTATAGTCATATTTTATTTATTTCAGGCTCCTCTACCCGTAGAACCATGGGAAGGCATCATGGATGCTAAAATCCACAATATTGGTTGCGAGCAAGTCTACCTTTTCGAAGACGAAGAAGACGATGAAATCGTTCTTGATGGCGTTGAAGACTGCTTGACCATGAACATTTTTGTACCAGCAATTGCTAGGGAAGATAACTTATTGCCGGTACTCGTTTACATACATAGTGGGGCTTATTCAGGAGGAAGCGGTAATATGGCAAAATTCACGTATGTAGTAAAACATGACGTTGTTGTCGTAAGCTTTAACTACAGACTTGGATTTAAAGGATTTGCCTGTCTTGGCACAGAAGAGATACCTGGTAATGCGGCGTTAAAAGACCAACTAGCTGCTTTGAAATTTATCAACAAATACATAAGCAAGTTTGGTGGAGATCCGAAAAAAATAACGCTTGCTGGCTTCAGCGTTGGTGCCAGCATGGCAGAAATACTAGCGTTAACAAAAGCAACAAATGGTTTAATACACAAACTAATACTAGATAGCGGTTCTGCTTTGTCTCCGTTCGCAATAAACAGGGATCCAATAAATACCGCCAAAAATTTGGCAATATCTATGGGTTATAACAACACAGAAAAGGTTGAGGACTTAAATGAATTCTTATTGAACGCACCGATCAAAGACTTGGCTGTTAAAAGCAAGAATTTCTACTTGACGAACTCCACTTTTGGCTTATCGCCGTGCATCGAGAATGTGATTGGAAATACTGAACCAATTCTGACAGAGTCGCCTTTGATTACTTTCCATAAAGGAGATTATGAGAAAATTCCTGTGTTGACTGGTTTTTCAAACATGGAAGGCATAAGTAGAACTGTTAAGTTCAGCGAATGGAGTGATTTAATGAATGAGAATTTTGCAGATTTCTTACCAGCAGATTTGGCTTTTGAAAACGCCGAATTAAGAGATGATTTCATCAAAGAAATAAAAAAGCAATATTTTAAAGATGAAGAAGTAAGCTATGACGCAGTGCAAGAATACATAGATTACTTCTCTGATTCAATGTTCAAGTATGCCATAATGAAATCAGCAAAAATGCATGCTCTTAAATCTAAAAGACCTGTCTTTCTTTATGAATTTTCTTACGTTGGGAAGTTAAATTTGAAGCATTATTTCATGGATAAAATAAAAGGGGCTAGCCATAGAGATCAGACTGCATACATTTTGGATTTCTTTGAATATACCTCAAAAACTTCGGATTTGGATACCAGAGACCGAATGACAACTATGTGGACTGATTTTGTTAAATATGAGTAAGTATTAATAACAATTTTAAACCAGGTACTTAATGTTGTACTAGGTTGTTTATATACCGCAATGTCCATGTAGGCAATAAGAGCTTTAAGCGTCAGTTTTCAAAAAATATAATTTATTTAATTCAAATAAATCATTTAATCTGAATTCACGTTTCTACATAAACATCGTGAGTGTAATTTTACAAATTAAATTATCATATTTTTCCGCCATACAAATATTTTGGTCCAGTTCGATTACATAGTTACAGTTAATTTTAATTGTTTGTTTTAATTTTACAGAAATCCAACAGCATACGAGAGCTTACTGATAGACGTGAAATGGCCAAAGTATACAAACGATGACCAATTTTATATGGAAATAACAAAAAACTTAAAAATCAAGAAGAACTTGTTCGCAAACCGTTACAAATTCTGGGAAAAAGTGTATGAGAGACACTACTGGAATCCAATGCCTGTTACTACCAAGAAAAATAGTAAATAAACTATACTTAAATTTAATAAATATTTGAGAGTAAAACCCGATTACTCTGAATTCAAGAATATTATTGCATAAGTATAAAAAGGTGACCTATTATGTAAAGTCAGACAGGAGGATTCAAAACTTTGAGTACTTTCTAACGACCGTCAAAGCTCTGAAAAATGAAATTCTTTCCGAGTAACCGACGAATCTCGATATGTTAAGACCCATCCACGGGCAGACTTTGGCAAACATTGCTTAACCTTAAAGATCAACCCGTGTGGCTTTTATTATTCACGAGTTTTATTTGAACAGGAAAAAATGCATGTAATAAATTTCGTTTATATATGAACCTGACGGACCAAATCTATACTTTTAATAAATATGTAGAGAGGTCAATTCTGTACATGAAATATATTTACAAAATAACTATCAGGGGTTGATTAGGGATCGATACTGATGCCAAAAATGCAATCAGTAAATTTTTTGTCTGTCTGTCTGTCTGTCTGTATAACCGTTATAGAAACAAAAACTACTCGACGGATTTTAACGAAACTTGGTACAATTATATTTCATACTCCTGAGCTGGTTATAGTATACTTTTCATCACGCTACAATCAATAGGAGCAGAGCAGTGAAGGGAAATGTTGGCAAAACGGGAGAAGTTACTCCATTTTTTACGCTTCCGTCGCGTGTGCAACCTTAATGGTTAAAGCTACACAGAAATCATTTATGACGGAAATGTTCCCCTTAAAATTATATAAAAAATATCCCACGACAGCATATGTCTATCTTTTATGGTTGACTCACAATAACACGTGTAACTCCCGATAGCTTAGCAGTTCGAAGCTTTCTGATTATTATTCTACTCCGAAATTTAAAACCACCACAACTTTGCAATGGAACTCGGCTAAAAGTAACCCAGTTGCAACAAAATATAATCAAGGCTCAAATTTTAACAGGTTGCAGTGCAGGAGAAACCGTCTTTATTCCCAGAATTCCCATAATACCAAATAATTTTCCATTCCAATTTAAAAGAACGCAATTCCCAGTATCGGTGTGTTATGCAATGACAATTAATAAGGCTCAAGGGCAGACTTTTCATGTTGCTGGAGTAGAACTCGGTGTCAGTTGTTTCTCGCATGGTCAGTTGTACGTCGCTCTTTCCCGGGTTAGCAGTTCTAGAAATCTTTATGTTCACGTGCCGGACGGGTCAACTTTCAACATAGTTTACCCGGAAGCTTTGCGCTGAAGTATTTTCGTTCTATAGGTAATTAAGCCTCATGTAAACGTGATCTAAACAATATTACCAATACATT
The DNA here is from genome assembly GCA_943138885.2 of Tholera decimalis. Lineage (NCBI taxonomy): Eukaryota > Metazoa > Arthropoda > Insecta > Lepidoptera > Noctuidae > Tholera > Tholera decimalis. The sequence continues at coordinate 6,473,739 of OW964565.2, read as the reverse complement.
AACTTAATAACACACAAGGAGTTACCCGCTGACGGAGTCGCGGGCACAGATATTAACAATAATATTGTGCGGTTTGGTATTGCGATATTTTTCAACAGTATTATAGATTGACATATTATATTTCCCTACTAAATTACGAAAGTTAGTCTGTCTGTTACATCAAAATCACTGAACCGTGAGGAAAGACATAGGCTACTTTTTTTACGAAAAACGACGGAAACGTGGACGAAGTCGCGGGCAACAGCTATCTATACTAATAATATAAGGCTGAAGAGTTTGTTTGTTTGTTTGAACGCGATAATCTCAGGAACTACTGGTTCGAATTGAAATATTATTTTTTAATTAAATAGTTAATTTATAGAGAAAGGCTATAGGCTATATATCATTACGCTAAGGCCAATAGGAGCGGAGCGCCAATGAAGAATGCTTCAAAATCGGGGTTAAATTTAACGTTAGCCCAAAGTAACTATTCCACGCGGACGGAGTCGCGGGCAAAAGCTAGTAGAATAATAATTTTACAATATAGGAAAATACCACAGTTGCAATCTAAATCCTTTATCAAATCAAGCAGCTTAACAAAAAATATCAAACCCAAACAAAATTTATTTTGCTTGACAAATTGCATCTAATAGCAAACCACACACATACATTGTATTTTCGTCCCTTCACAGATCTGTAAAAAAATCGTGAAATTCCAATATCAAAGAGGAATGATCACCATTGTTCAACGCTTGAATGTTGGAAGGCTCCCCTTCTGAATCGATGGGTTTTTATACAAAAATTTCTAAACCATACATTTTTCTACCAATATTAACCCCTAACCCTTGTGCAAGTGCTTCCGATGGTCCAATTTAACGGCGGATGATTGCTGTGAACATTTCAAATGATGAGTATATTGCCTAGTATAATCCGTATCGTAAAAATTAAGCTGTGTTTGTCCAATTCCTTTCTTCAAGATGACCTCGCGTTTCAGGAAGCGCATAAGCCGTAGGTCCCGGCCGTCATTAGTAGGTCTCTAATGGTTGAAATGGATAGCCGGAATCGAGGCAATCTGACAAGTCTTGCGAAGGGGTATCATTTTACCAAGTTATTGGGCTGCCCTGCCGGGGTTGCGGGAATGTTCTAACGAGATACTGCGACCCCGGCACGTAGAAGATCCTGAAGAAACAGGGTTTCGCTAGTCTGACGCTCCCGTCTGCCCCATCCAGAGCGGGAGGAGGTATTATTCCATATTCTCCTTAAAAAAGTTAGAAGGCTGCGGCGATTTTTAACCGAATTCAAAAAAAGGAGGTTTACAATTCGTCTTGAACTTTTTTTTTATGTATGTTACCTCATAACTCGGAGATGGCTGGACCGATTTGGAAAATTCTTTTTTTGTTTGAAAGGGTATACTTTCTAGTTGGTCCCATTGTCGTCACGTTTGGATCTGATGATGGGATCATGGAGAAATCGAGGGAACTCTTCAAATATTATAGGCACACTTATAACGTTTTGGGTATTTCTTATAGTATCTTGTGCAGTTGCTCTCGAAAAGCACCATTTGAGGAAGTGGAACTGATGATGAAGACCCCAGATAGCCACCGAAACTACTCAATAATAAGTATTTCGTTTATTGCGATTAGATTACTTGAATATGGATGTAAAGCACTCTATGCTCGTCACAATGCATATGGTGAAGTAGAGCTGATGGTGATGTACCAGGAGAACTCCTCAAAAATTAACGGCTCTGCACCGGGAAAAGCAATATTTTGTAAAAGGTGATAAGTAGTTGACATTTTGGCTTTTGTAACTAGATACATTACAAAGCGAACCACTAAAAAGCTTGAAAAAAAACTTTTTAGCAAAAAATAGAACCGACTTCCATATAAAAACACTACAAAGGCAAAAATAACTTTAATTTCGGAAGGCGGTGTCTTTAGTTTTGTATATATTTTTGTTTTTGACACCGCCTTCCGAAATTAAAGTTATTTTTGCCTTTGTAGTGTTTTTATATGGAAGTCGGTTCTATTTTTCAACCGACGACAAAAAGAGGAGGTTATCAATTCGACGCGTATATTTGTTTTTTTTTTTTTTTTTTTAATGTATGATCATCGATTACTCGAAGACGGCTGAACCGATTTAGAAAATTCTTTTTTTGATTGAAAGGGTATACTTCGATATTGGTCCCATTTTCATAAACGTCAGGATCTGATGATGGGATCCTGGAGAAATCGAGGGAACTCTTCAAATATTATAGGCACACCTATGTTGTTTTGGGTATTTATTACAGTAACTTGTGCAGTTGCTCTCAAAAAGTACCATTTGAGGAAGTGGAACTGATGATGAAGACCACAGATAGCCGCCGAAACTACTCAATAATAAGTATTGAGTGGATTGCGATTCGATTACTTGAATATGGATGTTACGCACTTTATGCTCGTCACAATGCATATGCTGATGTAGAGCTGATGGTGAAGTACCAGGAGAACTCCTCAACAATTAACGGCCCAGCATTGGGAAAAGCAATATTTTGTAAAAGGTTATAAGTAGTTGATAATTAGGCTCTTGTAACTAGGTAAATTAAAAATAGACCAACTAAAAAGAGTGAAATAAAAACTTTTTACCAAAAAATTAAACCGACTCCCAAAAACACTGCAAAGTGAAAAATAACTTTAATTTCGGAAGACGGTGCCAAAAACGAAAATACAAAACTAAAGACACCGACTACCGAAATTAAAGTTATTTTTCACTTTGCAGTGTTTTTGGGAGTCGGTTTAATTTTATGGTAAACAGTTTTTTTGCTAAAAAGTTTTTTGCAATAGGTGATGGTGTCTAAACAAATTGAATTACACAACTATGCTACAATATTTTCAAATTTTGTTTTTAGTATACCTATGACATAAGGCAATGCTTCTGCATAAAACCAAAAATGTTCTAATGTTATTGCTTGTTTTAATGGGGGGTGGGGGGGGAATAAATAAAGTAATAAGAAAGAGAATCTCTTTAGAAAATTCCCTCAACCCTGGCTAGCACTGGCCCTAACAGGCCCTAATAGTTGTGACGTTCGACTGCTCTTTGAGGCGCGCGTGGAACATGACATGCCAATTTTGCGTGATCAAAACATAAACATCAAAATTTTCGCAATCATAATTTTAAGTAGGATTAACACGCTATCTCCTGTAACTTATACAGCTAACCCAGTGTGACTGACACCTCTAAACAGCAGCTCCCCTTCCTTTTTGCAAAATATTTGAACGATTCCAAATGATGCACGCGCTATTGAAATTTTTTCGCGAATACCCCACGGGGGAGTTTTCACCATTCCGAAATTTGCAGTTCATTTTCTATGAAATTGACTGACGGAATAGTGTCGGTCACAGAACCTGTGGTACGTGAGATGAATTTTAACCATTATCTAAACAAAAATCAGGGGAAAGGCGAGTCTTGCTCAAAAGCGTTCGAAAAAACTATAAGTTGTACGTACTATGACGGTTTATTAGAAACACTATATACTTTTTAACCGACTTCAAAAAAAGGAGGTTTTCAATTCGTCTTGAACTTCTTTTTTTTTATGTATGTTACCTCATAACTCGGAGACGGCTGGACCGATTTCGAAAATTCTTTTTGCGTTTGAAAGGGTATACTTTCTAGTTGGTCCCATTGTTACGAAATCAGGATCTGATGATGGGATCCTGGAGAAATCGAGGGAACTCTTCAAATATTATAGGCACACCTATAGCGTTTTGGGTATTTATTATAGTACCTTAAGCAGTTGCTTTCGAAAAGTACCGTTTGGGGAAGTTGAACTGATGACGAAGACCACAGATGGCCACTGAAAGTACTCAATAATAAGTAATTCGTGGATTGCGATTCGATTACTTGTGTACGGATGTTAAACACTTTATGCTCGTTGCAATACATACGAGTATGGTGATCTAGAGCTGATGGTCCACCAAGAGAACTCCTCAAACATTAACTGCTATGTATCGGGAAAAGCAATATTTTGTACAAGGTGATAAGTTGTTGACATTATGGATTTTATAACTAGATAAATTACAAACCGACCCACTAAAAAGCGTGAAAAAATTTCCGAAGGTCTTTAGTTTTGTATATATTTTCATTTTTGACACCGCCTTCCGAAATTAAAGTTATTTTTGGCTTTGTAGTGTTTTGATATGGAAGTCGGTTCTAGTTTTTGTAAAAATTTTTTTTCAATAGAATAAAGTAACAACATCACTCTTTGTACATGAGACTTCTCAAAATTGATGAAATAATAAAAACTTTTTTTTTTAATTCAACTAACTTTTTTTACATTTGATAGGCTTGCGTTTGACCATAATCTCACCTGATGTTAAGCGATGATGTGGTCGAAGATGAAGCACGCTTGCCCAGAAGTAACCTATTCAGTCTTGACTTAAAGACTCCCAGGTTATAACTATCAGGAAACACAGACTCCGGCAGGGAATTCTACTCCTTAAAACTTCAAAACTTACAAAAAAGACTTGCCCTACAATGGGAGAAATAACCTAAATATCGTTTTATTTGATGTCTAATTCCGTTTAAAATAAGGGCTAGGTATCTACTCACATGGCTGATTTCGGTGCCAAGCCAATGAATTGTTTTGATAGGCAAAGTACGCCACATTCTGGGGCACACCCGAGGTGATGAAACATATTCATTTATCTTGGCACTGGCTTCAACCATGTGAGTAGATACCTAGCCCTTATTTTAAATGGAATTAGACATCCAATAAAATTCCTCTGCACGTCATTTCTTTTTTCAAAAGTTTAAACTAGATGAGTCCCGGTGCTTCCTAGCTGACTACTATAAGAAAAACCGAAACAAACTCAGAGGTCAACATCTCTTTTGAATTCCATGCAAGCGGACGGATTTGAGCAAACCCGACAAATACTTGCATTATTATATAGATATTTTACTGTTAGGTTTTAAAGCAGTGTTGGCCCACAGGCACGACTTACGTGTTGTAGATTTAACCCAGGCAGGCACATTACAATAAGAGATATTATGTTTTTAACCGACTTCAAAAAACTTTTTAACAAAAAATTAAACCGACTCCCAAAAAACACTGCAAAGTGAAAAATAACTTTAATTTCGGTAGTCGGTGTCTTTAGTTTTGTTTTTTCGTTTTTGGCACCGACTGAAGAGTTCCCTCGATTTCTCCAGGATCCCATCATCAGATCCTGACTTTGGTGATAATGGTACCAATTCCGAAGTATACCTATTCGAACAAAAAAAGAATTTTCCAAATCGGTTCAGCCGTCTTCGAGTACTCGATGATCATACATTAAAAAACAAAAAATATATATACACACATCAAAAGTGTCTAGGGATCAACATATATTTTTGCAATAACTTTTCTCCTGATTGATATTAATTAAAATTTTCTTTAAGGATTCATCAAATAAAGTGTTTTCGTTTGTCACAGTAACGATAAACCAAGTCACCTTTGCATTAATAAAGAAATTTGCCATTTTCCTAATAAAGGGATTTTTGACATTTGAACCACTAACATTAAAGTTCGAAAAAACGACTGGAATAACAGTTTTCTTTAAAATTTTATTGGGTAACTTAAACAATTAATAATCCGTGTTTCTACCGCGAACACTAACAACACAAGAACATCGGTTTGGCATACTCAAAATGAGTTCATCCAAATCACGCTGTGGAATGGCCGCCCATGTTCGTTGCAACAACAAAAAAAGGTCTTCTTGCGACTGGATACCCTCCATATTCGGCAGAGCTCTTCTCTGTAGCATATCCCATGCATGCTCAATCGGGTTCAAGTCTGGCGACTGAGCAGGCCAGAGCAGGACATTGATGTTAGCTGCGGCGAGAGTCTGTCTTACAACTCTTGCGGTGTGCGCTCGTGCATTATCATGCATTAACTGAAATAAGGGACCGATTTGCACTTGTAGAGGAACGATGACGACAGATACAATCGTCTCAGCATAAATTTGAGCGTTGAGGTTGCCTCTGATCCAAATCAACTCAGTTCTTCCGCCGATCCAAATACCCGCCCAAACCATGATGGTTCCACCACTATAAGGATGGACTTCCTGGCAGGATTTTAATCGCTGTTGGCGTCCAGGGGTTCTCCAGTGTCGTATACGTCTTGTATCCGGTCTCATACCAAAACGAGACTCATCAGAAAAGCACACGAAACGCCATTGTTCTTCTGCCCAATTTCTGTGTTCAAGAGCCCATTGATATCGAATCCTACGATTGTGCATTGCTATAGGTGGTACCCGTAGCGGTCTTCGGGAATGAAGGTTCACTTCATGCAAGCGGTTTCTGACTGTTTGGTCGCTAATTAAGTTCCCTGAAGAGTGATGAAGCCTCACGGCTAACATCATGGCGGTTATTGTTGGAGCTCTTCGAGTTAAGATTTGAATGTATCGGTCTTGTCTCCGTGTGGTGCAGCGATACCGTCCTCCATGGCGCTCAGCCACGGTACCAGTGTTTCGGTAACGTGTCCAAAGTCGACTGATAACACTCTGACTTGTATTCAGAGCTAAAGCCACAGTACGTTGCCGGGAACCAGCTTCTATCATTCCCACGGCTCTGAGCATTTCTTCCCTGCTTAAATGACGTCGCCGCTCCATAATAACGTTGGTTTTAATCAGTAGTAGGGAAACAGTAGCACTAATAATGTCTTCAATGCGTTGTATGTTTTTATAGGGAAAATATTGACAGCTGATTTTCATCTTTTACTCGAATTTGATTAACAGTTCCTGTTTCAAATTATGAAATGCACCAAAAAGGATCCATATAAATTTATAAAATCATAAATTTATTACAAAGCCACATCTCAATCTCAAGAAATCCGCATAAAAATGCTTGATCCCTAGACACTTTTGATGTGTCTAGGGATCAAGGAATATATATATTCGCGTCGAATTGATAACCTCCTCTTTTTGTCGTCGGTTGAAAAAGGAGGTTCTGTATTCGACCAGTATGTATGTATGTATGTATATATGTATGTATGGATATATGTATGAATGTATGTTTGTATATCCGCGATTTTCTCAGAAACTATGGATCCAATTTCGATCGCGTTTTCCTTTGCGTGACATAAAATCACGTCTGAAATATAGGTATGTATAGTTTTAGTGGGTAAAAAAGACGTGTACAGCAGACTTAATAAAACTAAATGCAAACGGTAAGTAAGTACATATTTCAAGTAACACAAACAATGATAAAGTAAAATTGGCCAAGTGCGAGTCAGACTCGCCAATGAAGGGTTCCGTAGTAACTAAGCCAAATAACTTTGTTTTTCATAGTGTTTGTATGAATTACAAAGTTATATTTGCGGTTTTAGAAAATATGCTTTATCTCAAAAACTGCTGACCCGATCTCGTTCAAACCAATTTTTGTTGAAAGTTTATATTAAGATCTACAGCGTATATTTTTTTAGATTTGTTAACTCCATTATTAATTTAATTTTAAATATAGTTTTACCTACCAAGTTTCACATAGTCCTAATAGATTCGGAATAAAATGGCTGTGACATACGGACGGACGGACAGATAGACAGACAGATATGGCGAAACTATAAGGGTTCCGTTTTTTGCCATTCGGCTACGGAACCCTAAAAAATGAAACTGTGGGCTTATAATATCTATCTCGGTCAGATACGCTTTCAAACTCCTAAAAGTGCCTTCTAATATCACAAGAGACGCTATTTGCAACGCGACGAAGACACAAAGACCATAAACCAACTCTAACACGTGACAAGAATGTAAATATGACAATCTTTATCGAATACACTCTATTAACTTTCTAAACATTAAATATACTCCTAACAACTGGCAAACACTTCTAACTTTTGTAAACGATATCCTTTCAATCTGTAAAGAAACATGAATCAAGGGTTGAAAGTTCAAAATGCCTTGTATCTGGTGAATTTAAAAGTATATTTGTGTTTCGTGTCGCGGCACAGGTGACGTAGAGATAAGTAACGCCAATTTATAAGCGTCAAAGTCACGAGGCTCGAGGCGCTGGTGTTTGGATACTTCTTTTACTGCATGAATGATGTCAGAGTTATTGTAAATTAATACTAGATTATTTTTAGAGTTTAAGGAAAGTAAAAGCCATTTGCCAAGTTTTTACTAGTTCTCTCATTCTAGTTTAACCAACAATTTCAAAAAGGCAGGAATAAATTAAAAGGAAATGCCTATAAAATGCTTGAAGTTGATGAAATATGTATAATGACATAATTTTCAAGTTTGTTTAAGTAGGATATAAACATATGGGAATCATTAAAATATTTAACCTGATATCCGTTTAATTCATTCTTATTTTTATTGGAGGTCAGTGTTTATTTGACACTAGTAAGTGGCATTCAGCCAAACAGGAATCGTAAAATAATCCGTAACGAATTATTTTGCAGATTTAGTGCACAGTTATTATTAATTTAATATAATTCGACTTATATATACCATAAATCTAATCAAAATAATATATGCATGTCAATATTAATTAAAATCAATTTTTTTTTAAATAGAAAACGTATCGTAAGCTGTATGAATCAAATCTCGTTTGCTTTGCCTACTGACAAACTGACAGTTTGGCATTACTGCATTTTCGATTGTTTGTTTACTTGATTCTACAATAGCGCTTGCGAATTGAGTTACGTACGGATTGCTTTTTTATGGTATAACAACGACAGTGGTAATTTTTTTAGGGCTTTGATTTTAGTTGTGCTCACGATACCCATTATTGAACAAGGACTTAGGTTGGACCCGTCTAAACGACGACTTGGTATCATTAAACTAGACTTAATCAATATTTCAGAAAATGGTTTGTAACTGACTTCTACCTAGTTTTTTGATAATTATTGTAATTGTAATGGGTTACCTACGATTTGTTGTAACATTTGGCGTATATTTCACTCTTGTTCATTTCAGAGATGGGCATTCCCCTTTCATATTAATTTATTACACCTACTAATTGACACCTATTAATATTTTCACCTTTTAGTCGGGTTCGGCTTCCAGTCTAACCAGATGCAGCTGAGTACCTATTAGTTTTTAACATACCTAAAGCAACTGCCTATCTGACCTGTACAACTCCGAAGCTGAGTAACATAATAGATACCCCTTGGCCCGATCAGAGTCAATTTTTTTTGGCTTATGACTGTCAAAGATGTTGGTGAGGCGTGTAAATAGCCTGTGCGACAGTCGTCCACAGGATCCGGCAGTTGGGACTCGACATGACGCTGCACAAGACAGAGGCCATATGCTTTCATGGCAGTCGGAACGCGCCACGGTCCGAGTCCCACATAATGGTGGAGGGGGTTCGCATCGGCGTCGGGAGGACGATGAAGTACCTGGGACTCGTCCTCGACAGCCGGTAGAACTTTAGGGAGCATTTCCTGAGTTTGGCCCCAAAGCTTAACCGGGCAGCAGCCGCCCTCAGGCGACTCCTGCCTAATCTCAGCGGGCCAAACGCCTCCTGCCGAAGTCTGTACGCCGGCGTCGTGCGGTCCATGGCCCTCTACGGGGCCCCCGTGTGGGCCCTGAGCATCCGGACGCGACCACTAAAGTTGGTCGCATGCCAGAGGGTCATGGCTATCCGAATGATCCGGGGATACCGCACGATCGCCGGCGAATCGGCCAACCTCCTTGCCGGATTGCTGCCCTGGGATCTGGAGGCAGTCGCCCTCCAGCGCGTCTATGAATGGCGCGTGGAGGCGCAGCGCCGGGGCGTATCCCCGCTCCCTCGAGAAGTCGAGGCGCGGCATGAAAAAAGCTCCGGTGCGATCTCAGGGCAGTATGGAGGGAACGACTGTCGCAACCGACGGCCGGGCACGCCGCAATTGCGGCGGTAAGACCCCGCTTTGAGGAGTGGCTAGATCGGTGTCACGGCGTCCTGACCTACCGCATGATGCAGGTCCTCACCGGATAAGGAAGTTTCGGGAGGTACCTGTGTCTGATGGGAAAGGAAGAAACGCCTGGGTGTCACCACTGCGAGGGTCGCCCTGAGGACACAGTAGAGCATACGGTGCAAGACTGCCCCGCCTGGGCAGAGCACCGACGTGTCCTCACGGCGGCGATAGACGGAGACCTCTCGCGCCCGGCATTGGTCGAGGCCATGCTGCGGGGCGAGAGGGAGTAGGAAGCGGTCGCCTCCTTCTGCGAAGCAGTCATGCTTCCGAAGGAGGAGGCGGGCCGTGTGAGGGAGAGGATGGCGTCCTCCCTCCAGCCCAGCCACAGTGGTAGACGCCCACGGCGTCGGACGTCGGCCGACGATCTCCGGCCACCGTAGGCGCGGGCATGCGGACAGCGAGTAAAGGGCAACTCGCTGTCCGACCATGAACCATGCCCGGGTCGACGGCGCGTTGTGTTCCACGCGCGCCTCAAAGAGCGTCAGCAATATGACGAGGCCCCCCCTGTAGAGGGCCGAAGCCTGCCTGGGTCATGGGACTTATCCCATTACCGTGACCCCGGTACGTGAAGGGTTATTGAAGGAACACCGTGGATTTTAGTCAGTAAAAGTCTGACAGTCCCTCCCGCCCTGCCCGGGGTGGGAGGACTTATTTGATAATTTTACCATGTTAAAAAAAAAAAACCTTATTTTGCGTTGTTTTTAAGAACAACAAATATGGCGGTACAAAAAAAATGAAAATTGAATCTCTATTTATGGAATTCCTGATACACCAACATTAATTCAACTATTTGCAGTAAAAAGCCCACGTACCTTGTCTGTTCCTGAGATCGTAATTTAGTCCCAGGAGGATGTTTCCGCGCAGCAGCTACAGCTTGTAACGCTGGTGCGCCGGCCGGTGAGAAGAATCTTGAATAATCCACCGGTGGAACGGTTGAAAATCCAAAAATCAACACTGCACTATAAGTTCACAATTTCTCACAGATACAGGTCAATTTATTTTACGCGAATCCTCAGGTTTACAACAGAAAAAGAATTTTCAAAAGCGGGAATGCAAACACTCATTGTGTCGCGAGCGGTGCAGATACAGTACTATTGTAGTGCGAACGTCCTCTGGTGATCGTTCCAAAGACATTCAGTACCAATGGGCACGGCGGAATCAAATATTGGCGGGAAAAGATCCATCAATAGCTACTCAATAATTATGCAACCTTTTTTACAAAAGATAGGCTAAGTATACAACGTGTAACGGAAATGGTATATACATACCAAGGGCACGGCTTCTTTGGATGATATCAAACGATATTGGAAGGGTTTCAACTCAAAATAAAATACTCTAAAACTTGATAACAAATTTTCGGTTTCGTAAGTTTCTTAAATTGAAATCGTAACAATCGTGTCACCGCACTACGTAGGTCAATAACTTTCCACGTTACTTGCAAATATCACGATAAATCTCTTCCGTAATTCTGTGCGCCTAGTACTTTAGTAGCCTAGCGTAAAGGCGATGTTCTTTTGTCGGCGGGAGAAAGGAGATAGGATTAAAAAACTCTTCCAATATCGTTTGATATCACCCAAAGAAGCTGAGCTGTGCCCTTGGTATGTATATTACGTTGTATAGTAAATTCTACAGAAAAATCCTACTTTATTTTATATGCTATTTTAATTTTAATTAATGTTGAAAGAAGCAATTGACGCTTCACCAGATGTAAAAATGACAGCTGGGATCAACGACTTAACGGGAGAAATTTTAATATGATAAGATGGTCACTCATCCACAGACCAACTCGGTAAGCGTTGCTTGGCCTGGCGACTGTGCGACTGTTCTCTTCCTCCGTTTATGGTCTTCAGGGGACAATTCAGTTTGAAGCATGACAGCCCCAAAAGCACCCTAAACATTACATTAATATTTTCTTTATTGTATTTTTTTTCTTATTGTCTTTTTTTTCAATAAAGTGAACTGTGGGTAGAATTCATATTACTAGCAATCTTATTAACCCCTCCAACTAAGCTAAATAATTATGCGAGTAAGTGGGTTCACGACTATAGTGTAATGGGTGGTGTTTGAACCCGCGACCTCTCGATCACTTGTTCGACACCTTAGCCATTAGGCTGTTGATGCTTTAAAGCCTGCAATACATGTTGGCCGAGCGAAGGCCAACGCGAGCGTTGGCAAATAGGTACAAGGCAAGAAATAATGTCCACATGTTCGACATGTTCGTCGAACGCCAATGCAGACGACCAATGTAGAAGAGGGTCTGTAGAGCTGCCCATACGTTGGCCGAGTGCAGGCGAGCGCCTTTGATTTGTGACCAAAAACCGACACCGATCCGAAGTGAGGCAAGTGATCACGAGCAACGTCAAGCGAAGACAAGTTGCACCAAATGAGCTCTATACACGTTGGCGCTGGCCTACACTCGGCCAACTAGGCAAGTGACACCGAGCGATAGCAAGACAAGGCAAATATACCGTCTACATGTTGGTATTAGCCTTCACTCGACAACGCTCGGCCAACATGTATTGCAGGCTTTAATAGATATAGTCATGCCACCTACTACGACAGTAGGTACAAAGACTCGTTTTGAATTCTATCGCTATACGCTTAATTCTATCAACCTATCTTAAAATCAAACACCTACCAATTCTGTAACACGTTGTGTATTAAGAAAAAAGTTGAGAAACCGTTATATATTATTTACTAAGTTAATGTTTTATGCTCCTGCCAGGTTATCTCTTCACCAGCCATGGTTGACTGGTAAAGAATGTCTAAGGCATTAAGTCCGCCTTTGTATTTTTGTGTTGCATAAAGTTTTAGTAAATAAATAGAACTTGTTTTAGTTTAATTTTAAGTTTTAATGTTATTACAGAATTATTTTCAGCACCCTTCCATATAATATCGTCATCTAGTTTATATTTACGAAAAAAAATCGTGTTAAAACGTTATTTATAATCTATTCGCACAATAAACATCATTATTTAATTATAAACTTTAACTGTGCCAAATTTCATACTGCTCCATCCCCGTTGTTTTCATAAAAGGAGTACAAAGTTTTTAACTTACGCATTTACTTAATAATATTGCATAAAAAAGACCAATGTGACTAGAGGGCTGGCTCGTTCTTTGCCTGAAGAATTGGCATACAACGTGGCAATGCTGCCAGTCTTCTGGACACGTTTGCGGACGACAGCGATGTGGAGGAGTACTTTGACAACTAATTCTATTTTTGTTTTTTTTTTTATGTATATAGTAAGGTTTAGTAGTGTTTTTAAAATTAATGTTTTAAATCCCATTAAACACTTATGTTGCGTCCCAAATGTAATTTTGAACGCTCTTTTTGGTGTGGCAACATTCTATTGTCTTTGATGTTGACACTTGACATTACTTGACAGATAGTTTTTGCTTGAAAAAAATGCCGGTCATCGGGCCCTCTTGAGCTAAATATAATTGGTAAAATATTGTTGGATTCGCCTGTTGAGACCGATAATTGGGTCGCGAATTATCTAATTGTTGAAGTGTATTCCCCATTTGCCGAAAACCCCGGGATATTGTTGGATTGTACGCCGTATTGTTGTCGATCGGCTGGCACGCGGAATTTGTTGGAAATCGAATTGGATCTCACGAGATATGAACAGATTAATTGTGTTCAGTGATTGATTGAACTTTGTAATCTCGGATTAACAAGAATCCAGTGATATTTCTCGGAACACATCGCCTTATTGCCTACCACGCGTAGCGCGCGCTTGCTGGAAACGAGTTAGGTGTGATGCTGGTCAGGACCGCGCCATCTGGAGATCGACGCCTTGTGACCGTCCTAGAACCCGTAACTTACATCACACGTTACAATTACTCACCTCATATCACATACATACACACTTTGGACGTGATCAAACAGATCCGGGTTGCCGTCTACAGCTCAGGTGAGTGTTATTTGTAATTTTGGATCAAATGGTTGTAGGCCGAAGCCTAGTAGAGGTAGGCCATTGTGTAACCTTGTTTATTGAAAGCAACGTATGACTCCACGTATCGTGGACAAGTTCCGGACACGTCCAGTTACCGTTGGCTGGCCTATTGTAGTCCTGAACAACTTATTATATAGCATATTGCATAATAAGTAAAATCCTTGACACAATTTTGTTTAAAAGGAGACTGAAATAATTCCTAATTAGTAAATTTTTCTACTTCACGTCTGCATTCATAGAGGAAAAGAGTTTAGAAAGTGTTATATACATAAATAGGTAATTATATTGTATTGTATTTAGTGTTATTTAAATGTAGTTGAGTTATTTCTAGGTGTGGTGCCAATATTAACATGCGTGGTCCCGAGGGTGAGACAGCACTACACTTGGCAGCTGCGGGAGGGCATTATGAGGTTTTTTAAATTTATATATTTTTATGACTGAGTCTCGATAATCTATGAACGAAATGGCTTCGCAAATATTAATCGTATACAGAAATTTTCACTGAGCCAATTCACTCGTTTACTCTCCTCAATAAAGCTGTGTTCATAAGCATCTTATTGGTATGTATCTGTCACTTGATTAAGTGCAAGGAGAAGACGTTATTCAGAGAGATCGGTTGCGGCATCCTGTCATCCGTGCCTGAGTTGCTCGACGTTCAATACCGACAGACTTCCTTTAGCTACAGTATGTTTTGGATTTACAAAAGATGACGTGTTTATAAGGTTCTGATAATATAGTAGTTGCTACCTACGGCTACCCCCATGTGAACGTTTGAAATTATCATAAAAATAAGTGGCTGCGCCAAAAATGACAGATAATACTGTCTGACATCACGATCGGCCCACTCTAGGAAACTCTCATGCATCGTGAGTGCATTTTTAGAAACACCCAGACCCGGTTAAACTATTTGTAACAGTTGTCCCAGTGCGGAAATCGAATCCGCGCCCGCAGCGTAGTAGTGAGTCGATCAGCCACTGCTCCTGCAGTGTCGTATTAATACTATTTATTAATTCATGTCTTAAAGTATAAGGGTGTCAAGTTTAAACCGAATTCTTCAATGTTCTTCGCGTGAAAGAAAAAAACCCTCACCATAATCGTAACAAGATTATAAATTTTGGTCGGTTTTCGACCATTGGATGACTAATATTCCTTTGAAATATTTCAAGGGCCATCCGATATAATTTTATGCCAAACCAACGTTTTCACAGTCCATTAATTGTGTTTAGTCTACTAAAAAGGGACTTCCTCTTCCCTACATGCCGTCTACAAACTCTTACCTTCATTTTAAAATAACCAAACCTTAATTTTCTTGCTGTCAAAAACATAAAATATGTGGACGATGTTATTAGCTGCATAGTTCAAGGATGCCAGTAGAATGAAATCTCTCTGGCCGCAGCTGGTATGCGACAAGTTGACATCGGTGGTAATTCCGATATACTAGCACTGCCCTTTGTATACAGGATGGAGACGCTTATAATGTTTACTTTTTGAAGCGATCGATTAACTTTTCTTTGCATTTTTTTACAGCTTAACAGTGGAATTCCTTGTTAAAACAAATTCCGTATGACCGTCCTAGATTTAAATCTTGATACTCGTCAAACAGTCTCCTAATTCAGCCCTAATTTTATTGTCTATGTATTAAGTTCGGACACCACAAATCCACGATGTTAGTAGCTAGGTACACACTTAAAACTAATGTTAGCCAATACTTGTATGATTAAGTAGGTTCATTTTGTATAAGGGATGCAAGATATTTAATTGTACATCATCCGTACAAAAATCATTCTTTAATTTCCATCTATTCAAAGGTTGTCTGTAAGACAGCCCATAGTACTCTAGTTTTAACAATACAAAATGTTTTAAGGTGTATAATAAAAAAAAACCTTTCGTTACGAAGTAGGTAATGCATGTTCAAAATGGGAGTAATTTAAAAATCACACATAAAGTCTAAAATTCAATCCGTATTCTCTAGTTTTATTAGGGATTTGAAAATGAAGTTATCATCCCCATTTATCTTTAGTATAAAAATGTCGACGATAACCACGAGTGATTAAACAAAATCAACTTAAAATGACAAACAGCCTGTATCACAAAGTCTTGCTTGCACATTCCTCGAGCGTATCGCTATGCAAACTGGGATCGAACGCGTTCAAGCGGCGACATAACTATCCATATCTCCCGAACAGACGGACAGACCGACAAATTATACAGTTATGGCAGGGGGCTAAGCATGCAGACGTCAATTTAAATGCATAGACCCTGTTGTTTGGGACTAATAGTTGTTAAACAGGTGGTTTAGTATGGCTGTTTTAGTTTTTGTACAAAAGTATTTACGGTTATCGGATGGTTTCTTCTCATGATTGTGCGCATTGCTTTCTGCTCATTTTGATGATTCGAGGTCAGCGATAAGTGCTCAATAGCTTTTGATTCTCATATGAAATCGCGACATTATTGATCACATCTTTTGATCACGTTTTTATACAAATTTAGACTTTTTCACAGCTGGCTAAAAAAGTTCGTAAACGGTAAATCCTAGTATTTGATAGTAACTACAAAAGATATAATATCTCTACGTGTTTCTGACAGACATACGATCAATGAATTAGGGTTCAATTTTTCCTTTGATGGTATGAAACCCTTAAAATTCACGATTCAATTCTCATTTATGTCCAGAAGCTGTCTGTCTAATTCGGCCCGCAACAATAATAATTAGATTTTTAAGGCTATCACTCCTTTAAATACCTGTTGACAGACTACCAACCACTTCCCGCGGCTTCGCTCTTGTGAGAAGGTTTTGTAAGCAAATACAGCTTATGTCACTCAGGAATAATTTTGCTTTGTATTGGTGAAAGAAGTTTCAAATTCGATTCAGGAGATCCAGAGATCACTTCGTACAAACTCCCAAACATTACCTCTTTCTAATATTACGTTTAATTAGAGGTGCAGTATTATTAATTGTTATCTTACCAAACATCAATCATGTTTAGCTGTAACATCTGTTGGTGATTTTTTTAATTTTCTAATGAGATGCCGCGGAACCGGAACGATAGGGCAGCTGAAGGAGCAGGGTAGGTTTTTAGTTAGTGGAAGTCTGACACTCCTTTCCGCTCTGGGTGGAAAGAGTCATTAGATGATTTTCCCACGGAAAGAAAGGTAAAGAAAGGCCTATTGTATAGAGTAGTATTGATGGGCCTTCGCATGTCTACAGCTATAGTTCTGCATTAGTAGACAAGACTAATCAAACTTTACTAATTCATTGAACTGCTTTACAGACACAATTACCTTACACACTCATAAACACTAGATGCTAGTATCTGCTTCAAATCAGAATTTAATCTCGAACCGAATTTTGTTTCGATGTTTCAAATCCCCTCCATAATATTTAAGAAATCAGCAGCAAACCAACTTCCTTAAATAAAAAGTTTACACAAAAAATCTGATAGCAATAAGTCACGTTTTATCTTCGGTAAAATTCTTTTAAAAAGGTCCCGTGGCGTTGCCATAAATCTGTTTCGAAAAAAAAAAACGCTTTTCGACACCCGCGAGTTTCATCCCCCAAGACTTGGCTCGGATGACTGTGCAATTATCAATATCACCACAAACATAGCGGTTGTGCCCCCGGAAAATTCCTATTTCGTAGCTATAAATCAGATTTCCGTTTATTAAAACAGCTCTGGCACCTTCGATCGAATCGCCCCCTTAAGGCAGGGGTGTTCGTATTTGGAAATGTGCCTATAATTTTTATTCTTACCATTTTCTCCTTACAAAAGTGGTAACTTAACTTTACACTTTAAAGTTTGAGATATTGTTGAAAGCGAAACACATGGATCAACGATTAATTTTAATTACTTACACATAGTTCATACATTCACGAACAAAATCAATCATTGAAACACAAATAATATTTTTTTTTGAGATCACGATTTTTTTGCCGGAAAACAAATCAAACAATGCCATCAATTCATGTTTTTGAAACAACGGGTAAATATATCAGTTTTAAAGTATTAAAAAAATCTAAAAAGGGACAACTCGCGATTCAGAAGAAACAACCCTATACTGCACAAGGGGTGTGCTGTATTCTTTTTAATCTGTGCTACCCCTGTGTAATCTGCGTCGGGAAGCGACACCGGGGGCAAACATTGTTTAATGTTGTCTAACGAATACTATTACGAGATAAGAAATAAGGAGTTTAGTAATGGCGGTCTCTAAGCCTGCCGACTTTTTAGGATTCCGTAACCAAATGGCAAAAAACGAAACCCTTATAGATTGTCATGTCTGTCTGTCTATCCGTCCGTATGTCACAGCCATTTAATTCCGAAACCATTTGGACTACACAGTTGAAACTTGGTAGATAACTTAAACTTGTATTCTGTGAATCGCTTTACGATATTGATACATGGAACTGAAACTAAAAAAAATCATCGAACCTATACGTGCTAAGTGTCTATAGCTATCAAACTATCTCTATTCGCCCCAAAACATATACCTACTTGCCTAATTCAAAATCATCCAATTTCTAATCCACTTGAGATATAGATCATAACAATAGAGAGTTAAATTAAATAACGCCTCCACAATAGGCCTTCGGTCGAGGGTCTGGCCCACTCAAAAGCCTTTCAATTACGAAACTGTCATACGCATAAAGATGTGATTGGTACTCAAACCTCTTTCCTGATTGTCACCCTGCATTTGAAATTATTGACGTAATGATTTTGTTGATTTCTTTGAGAGATTTTTAGGACGAGTCCCAACACCTCTGACTGTCCTATCAGCAGTAGCAACGCCGGCCTGATACTGAAAAACTTCTCAAGAAAAACCTGGTAACAGCCTAACCAACTCCGAAATTGATTGAAAAACCACACGCTCAATATTGCATATTATAGTTGACACACGAAGCAGTTAATAGTTTTAGCATTATAGTAACGAATAGGCTGACAAAAAGTCATCAAAAAACACTCTCCGCTATGCTTTAATATCCTGAGTCATCGGTGTGTCATGTTCCAGACGCGCCTCAAAGAGCAGTCAGCACCATTGACGGTGCCCTATAGCCCTATAGGGCCATTGCCTGCTGGGGTTGCACGAACGATCTAACGAGATACCGCGGCTCCGCAACGCAAGTTCTTAGTCAGTAGGAGGTACTCCTTTCCGCTCCACAGAGAGTGGGAGGAGTCATGATTTATGACAGCTGCAATCTTCAATAGTACATACATGTACCTAGCCTTTGCCTCGTTATATCAGAGCCCAGGTACAGGCCAACCACGGTATAGTTGATATTGTTGAATCAACAGAATGTTGTTAAATTTCTTCACTTAGATTTAAAAAAAAATATTTGGCCTAAAATTATTTTACGAAGTTTAAGGTTAAATTATGGTGGGGCTGAGTACCAATAAATAATTAATTAATACTATTGCTGATAATAATTTATTTTAGAATACCTAACGACCGTCTAGTGATCGAATAACATAACAACGATTATTATTATAGGTACTGTGAGTGACTGGTGCCGAAAACAGTAACAGTACTCAGCTGCATTTGGTTAGACTTCAAGCTGACCCCGACATAGTTCAGAAAAGGCTAAGCAGATGATGATGTATCCCTTCATCTTCCAACAGTATTCACACTAGTTATCTAAACTAAGATTATAAATGCACAAGTCTATTTAGCCGTAAGGTTTAGCCGTCGCGGGCATGCGGACAGCGAGTAAAGGGCAACTCGCTGTCCGACCATGGACCATGCCCGGGTCGACGGCGCGTCGTGTTCCACGCGCGCCTCAAAGAGCGTCAGCAACATGACGAGGCCCCCTCTGCAGAGGGCCGAAGCCTGCCGGGGTCGCGGGACTCATCCCGTTACCGTGGCCCCGGTATGTAAAGGGTTATTGAAGGAACACCGTGGATTTTAGTCAGTAAAAGTCTGACAGTCCCTCCCACCCTGCCCGGAGTGGGAGGACTTATTTGATAATTTTACCACGTTAAAAAAAAAAAAGAAAGGTTTTGCCGTGAAAGCACAGCATCGATTTGAACGAAAGGAATGAAAATACTTGAAGACTCAGAGTCAAACACAATCAACCCCTGAAGGGCTCAAATTGGGGATGAAAGTTTGTATGAAAACCTAAACCACTTAACCGATTTTTTTAAAATTGAAAATAGGTTCACGTTTGACTTCTATCACACCTGATGGTAAGTGATGATGTGGTTGAAGATGGAGCACGTTTACCTAAAAGTAACCTATTCACTCTTGACTTAAAGACCCCTAGGTTATAGCTATCGGGAAACACAGACTCTGGCAGGGAATTCCACTCCTTAGCCGTAAGCACAATGAAGGTATTCCCAAAACGTTTTGTGCGTATGGGTGGGATGTCCACCATGTAACGATGGTGCTTCGCCGTTTGTCTCGTAGTCCGATGATGGAACGGGCTTGGCGGAATTAGTTTGTGTAATTCCATCGCACACTCCCCGAAATGTAACCGATAGAAAACCGATAGACTTGCAACTCGTCGGTGTTCAAGGCTCTGAAGCTTTGACTAGACCAGTGCATTGTTGCCAATGAGTCTCTTGGCCCACTTCTCGATAGACTCAACTGCGTCCAGTTGGTATTTCGCAGATCCATCCCAAAGATGAGAGCAGTATTCCATACACGACCGAATCTGGGCTTGATACAAATTGAGCAGCTGTTCCGTCCGGTGTGAAGTACCGTCTTATTTATACTTATTATTTTAATGAATTTTGGTTTTTTCCTCAAATTAACGCGGATGAAACCGCAGGGCACAGCTAGTATTGTAATAGCACAATACTTTACTGTCCTTTGGTTCGTGCAGTTGGTTTAAAATACTAATTTCATTTACAATATATTATAAAAGTACACAAGGGAAATCAAGTAATATTTTGTCGTATCACCTGCCCTCAGTAATTACCAACGAATTAGGAATGTAATTACGCCTTAACAGGGTTGCGACTTCGCCTAATTAAAACCTTATTAATTTCACAAGGTTTAATTTTAAAGGTGAAAGTCTTATGTCGTTATTAAGAAAAGGATAGGTATTTTGATTTCAAGAGGAAAAGGGATTGAAACTTGGGTGTAGGATCGTTTTTGGAAAGTTGTAGGTTACTGCCAGCTGTAGGATTTTCGAAACTTTACACACAAGGAGTTTGAAATGTCTGTGGTTTTTAACCGACTCCAAAAAAGGAGGTTCTGTATTCGACCCGTATGTACGTACGTGTGTGTGTATGTTTGTATATCTGAGATTATCTCAGAAACTACTGATCCAATTTTGATCGTGTTTTCATTGTTTGAAAGCATATTGTACAAGGAAGGTTTTAGTATAACAACACATCAGGTTCTGATGGAGATCTTGGAAGATAAGCGATGGAACTCTTCAACGGCACCGACTGCAGCCATCTGAATAGGTACCTAGCCCTTATTTTGAATGGAATTATACACCCAATGAAACAACCTTTAAGTTTATATTTCACTTTGTAGTGCAGTCGATTTTTTGGAAGTTTTGAAGTTGGTTCAATTTTTTGTAAAAGAAAAAGTTTTTATCAAATTAAATCGTGATGTCCTGTATCGGATATTTGGTAGTTTTAAAAGCGATGTTAGACTGTGATATTATTATATCGAGGCTTTCCCTGTGTAAATCCCGATTTCTATAACGATCCCATTGCTGAGAGACAGACTTTTTGTCTATAAGAGGGAAAAGGCCGCAATAAACATGCCTTAGGTAATTTTTAAAAAGGGTAGAAATCACATTAATAGCAACCTTGTTAACCCGTCCAACTAAGCTAAATATGTTTGTGCGTGAAATGGGTTCACAGCAATTTAGAAGTGTCAATAGTCTAATGGCTAAGGGGTCGAGCTTGTGATCGAGAGATCACTGGTTCGAATTCCACCCATTAACTATTGCCGTGAACCCACTCCAGACACAAGCATATTTAGCTTAGTTGGAGGGATTTACAAGATTGCTAGTAATGTGAAGTCTACTCAGATTGCTAGTTCTATTAAAAAAATCGGTTGTCTGTAAAGTCGGTTTACTGACGATAGTTGAACGTGACAACGTCATAAGAAAATACTGATGGAATGGTTGCATTTTTCAAAAGAAAATTTTAATTTTACACTGCACTTCTCATGACAATGGAAGAATCCCTACACAGTGACGTCATCTCTTAGCGTTTTATGATAGCCTAGTACTTGACTCGTTGAGTCATACATAAATGTCAAAGAATCCCTACACAGTGACGTCATCTCTTACCGTTTTATGATATCCTAGTACTTGACTCGTTGAGTCATACATAAATGTCAACTTGTAGATCCAATTTGCTTTGGAACGCCTCAGAGCGATGGAACGCCTCAGAGCGAGGTAACGCCGCATGAGTCATGTATTTTCGTGCGTGCAGCCAATTTCATCGAATTATAAGACGTTGTTACGTCAATAAAACTAATTGGTGAGGTTCGAACCTGTGACAACTAGATCACAAGCGCGACACCTTAAGCCTGCAATACATGTTGGCCGAGCGTTGTCGAGTGAAGGCCAATATCAACATATAGACAGTATATTGGCCTTGTCTTGCTATCGCTCGGCGTCACTTGCCTAGTTGGCCGAGTGTAGGCCAGCGCCAACGTGTATAGAGCTCATTTGGTGCAACTTGTCTTCGCTCGACGTTGCTTGTGATCACTTGCCTCACTTCGGATCAGTGTCGGTTTTTGGTCACAAAGCAAAGGCGCCCGCCTGCGCTCAGCCAATGTGTGGGCAGCTCTACAAACCCTCTTCTACATCCTCGTCTGCATTGGCGTTCGACAACCTTGTCGAACATGTGGAGATTATTTCTTGCTCTGCGCTCAACATGTAGGCTTTAGCGATTAGGCAATTGCCGCTTAGGTATACCTAAGTATTCGAACTGCATATATGCTTAAAAAGGTTACACACATATTATTGACGTCACATCGCCGTTATAATAAGCTAGCTATAGTCTTGCCTCCTATATACTTACTGAATAGGCAACTCCATTAGCAGACAGAAAACAGACGAGTTTTCACCTTATGGTTCAACCGCATTGGCACAAACAAACGGGATTTCGTGAATTTATTAAAATATACTCAATATGCGACACTGCTCTGCATAAACGGATAATCGTCAGGTTTCAATAAAAAGTCGCTCTGTCGCAGTGTGTGAATATTCATTAGTTATTGAATGTCCGTGGTGCCGGGGTTTGTCGCGGTGATGACTTTTGAATGGATACTCAGGTAAACCTGGTCGGGGTTATCGGGGGAGATATCGTAGCCCCTGTACGCAAGTGCAACTGAAGGTACAAGATAGGTTTTAAGCCAGTAAAAGTCTTTACTAGGGCCCCGTTTGAGTGAGGAAACTGAAACACAGGACTACCTAGTTCAGGCATGTTACATGTGTGAACTTAACATAAATGTAAGCAAAATTTTATTTTATTTATGAGTTTAAATATGTAAACTTTATTTATTACTAGCTATTATTATACAATTATATTATTACAATGCCATCGTAAAGTATTTTTATCATAGATACCTATACAATATATTAACTTACGACCTATTACCGGACTATTTTTCCTACCACATATGGCCATCCTTTTAAAGCAAGAGAGAGAGTGAACATGGATCTTCTGGGTTCGCTCGTACTATAATAGTAGACCTCATCTATTACATCGAGCTAAGGAGCTAAGGGCTAAGGAGCTGAGAAGTCAGAAAAAAATTCAAAATTAAACCTACCAAGTATGAACCAAAACATCATAAATATCTATCGAGCCTTTTTGGAGGAGGCAGCATTCCTCAAACAAACAAACATAATGATACCAGATTTCTATATATAAGATTTATGCCCACCTTCCACTGCGAGTGGAGCGGGCTCCGTACGGACTCCGTTTAACTCGCAACGGCTATTTTGATAGAAGTGCTTCCACTGTGAATGAGCGGACTGAGCGGATCAAAAGAGTACAAAGAGTTATAAAAGTGGTCGCAGAGTTGAGCGGATTTCCAACGGACTCCGTATGGACTCAGTTCAACCCGCAACGCAAAATTTCATACAAATGCTTCCACTGCGAGCGAGTAAGCGGAACGGATTGAGCGAGTTAAAAGGGGTCCGCTGCGTCATGGCGTGGCGTCGCATGCGAGTTTCGAACGGACTCAGCTCACCTCCCCCCAAGTAGCAAGCATTTATTTATAGTATTTACGTAATCCTCTTCACTGGATTCGTACCTACCTATGTAGTACTTACCTACTTGTGTTACAGTAAAATATTTGGCAATGACATAATTCCAACAAGTTACAAGACTTTAAAGACCAACCAAAATAAAACAAAACTACAAAAGCACCAAACACTTCGTCTTTAACGCGATGGCTCACAAAGTTTCGCAGCAGATGTCAACAGCGGGAGCGGGCGCGTCTAGACATTCGCACTGCACCAATTCTGGGCACTTTTATTTTATTTTGACTTCACACTATTCCCCCTTTCGCCCCTTCAACGGAGCAAGCCCTAGCTGAGCCGAAATGAAAGAAAAATATTAAGTATCAGGTGTGTTTGCGGTGTTTTGAAAGTTAACAGGAAATTGGGATTGTTGATGGAATTGATGAGTTTAGGGAATATTGAAGACGCGGTTGGCGCAGAGGGTGAGCGATTAGCAGATGCGCTACGTGTCGCGCGTTATATTCTCGCACCGAAACAAATGTTTGCATGTTCTACAAAAAGTCGTTCCAGGTCTCGATGTTTGTACAGATACACGTACGATACAGGAGAAAGTCCAAGTGTTAAAAAAATTCAAAAATAAAATCCAGCATTTTGGGACACAATTTTGTGGAATCGAATGCTAAGTTTTGAAGTTTCCGGAGTTTTTACGAGTACCTTCTCTCATTCCACTTCATACCATTTGGCTGTCATTTTATATGATTCATTTAAAAACATTGTATGAATGAAATCAAGTTTAATAAAAGTAGAACAATATGTGTATTTAAATAATTACCAAACAAATAACATCTTTAATTTTTATTGTTGGAACATATTCAAGTCTTATCCAAGTTTGCCTTTCATAGAGATACCTATAGGGAGCTGAGATGCGCTCCCTACTTTCGAGACGAGGCCGACAGACCAACGCCAGTCAGTGGCAGGCAGTGGAAGTCACGTCCTCACCCGCGGCTCCAAATGAAACCGACCATTGAAACACCGGGTAAGATGCAAGGTCCCACTTGCCAAAGTTACCCTTTTAGTAGAAGCACGCTCAGCTCAACTTCACTATAATAATGATATTGTTTTATAATTTATATTAATTGCTTTCGTCCATGTCGAATAAAATAATATCTTCTGTTCCTAATTTACCACAGAATAGACGCACAAAATTATAGCGGAGTCACTATAGCTTTGCAGATTTTGGATTGCGAGAATGTTCTAACAAGATACTTCAGTTGGTTTTGAGTCAGTAAAAGTTAGACACTTCACTTCAGCTCCTTGAGGAGTTATTTGAAGATTTTCCCACCGAAATAAGAAAAATCACCACGACCAACTACGCATAAATTTCAATGAAAACCAACGGCATTAAGTATGAGTTAAACTGTTTTTTTTTTTTTTTAAGCACACGCTCTGCACCTCAAAGACGCAAGTGCATCCGACACTCGAAAAAAAAAAATGTTTTACGGAAAAACTCTCCAGTGCCTTAATGAAAAGTAGTCTTAAAGGGCATCAAAGGATATTCTAACTGCTTGATGTGTTTATAGCTATTTTGGCGTAAATGGAAGCGGAGTTTTATATTTAAAAGACGTCTATTTATTTTGATATACGTAGCTTTGTGCGTGGATTTTGTGTGAGAAAAGGATGAAATTTTAGAATTAGTAGAGGTCAGCTACCAGTGGGATGCAGATGAATTTTGTTGCAATCGGTTCCGTTACTAATCGGGTTTTGCATACCTATAGATGCATCCGAAACGTGGCACATGCTCCGAATAGTATGGATGGCATTCCGCATAAATGTGTTTTTACTTCCTTAAGTGACCAAGTGAAAACCGCAGTAGAAACGGCGTATCTGAGTGCACCAGACATTCTACCAACAGGGAGAGATGGCGGGAGATCGTGCGGAGAGCTGTGTCCGCCCCTACCACTGACGCGGGCACCTCTACGTGACCACGACCGCTCTGCCAAGAGCGAAGCGATAAAGAAGAAGAACCGTATCGTAAAAAGCTCAGAATCGTAGACCTGTCCACTAGGGTGTCCCTTATATGGGCAAAAAAAAATATTTTATTTAAAAATTATCGCGGGCTTTGAGCGCGGCGACCGAATCAAGAAATTTCGTAACGAAAATAAACCTAACACCCCCACTCCAACCGGCACAGCGGTGCGACGTTGAAAGCCGTGCATCGTCTAACGTCGTTTCAGTTCGGCAGACTTCGGCACGTTGTTTGTGTGCGTGCGACTAGACGTATGCGTGTAGAATAGCTCCTAATAAACCTATAGTTTCAATGATAAAAATTCCTGAATAACCTACATGTATTGTAAGATAATAAAAATATTTTAAACAATATTAACTTCTCATTTATTCAATAAAAGAAAAAAAATATTGTTTATCGGTCACCACGCTCAAAAAGTGTAACTTGAATTAATAACAAAGAAAAAAATACTGCATAAATAATAAATAATTAATTATAAAAGCATAAGTTGACAAAAAAATGCTATGCAATAGCTTTACCGCGGCAGTCCCCGAGTGCCACACTCATTTTTTTAATGTTGTTAGGATGTCGTTTGTCTGTTGGCAATAAATACTTTTTCTATACTAATATTATAAAGAGGAAACCTTTGTATTTTTGTATGTTTGTATTGAATAGGCTCAAAAACTACTGGACCGATTTCAAAATTTCTTTTACCATTACTTAGAGGGATTCTTCCGAATCCGTATAGGCTATATTTTATCCCGGAAAATAGATAGGATTTTTCGTGGTAGTGAAAATTGTGGAGTAAGGCGTCGAAAAAACTGCCGTACGTTAACGATTCTCGCGAACGCTGCCTATATTTAATATAAACATTGCACCCGTGCGAAGCCGGGGCGGGCCGCTAGTCTTTAATAAAACACTCAGTTACAGGCACAAGCGCGGTACTCGCGCATTTTGTATGGACAAGTTTCAATCGCAAGTCAGCACGGGTTATCGTTTGTAAAACGGGCTAATATTTATTTCTAGACTATATTAGGTCATTACGAAAGTTTTTAGAAGGTACTTATGCGTAAAAATATTATGACATCAAAATTTAAGGGACACCCTAGTGTCCACAATATCCTAATTCTGTCACAATATCCGTCGCCAAGATGATTGGAAAATCTGAATAATCTGCGCAAAAGTAGAGGGCAGCAGATCTAGAACCTACACGAACAGCTCCCATAATTTCGAAGTAGTTCTCTGTATGACCACCAATTGCAGTAATTGGTATAGCCTAAGGAACCGCTGCATTGAAAGTAGTGATCGTGATCTTCAGTTATGATTTTATGAAGGATCGACTGAAGAGAGACTTACCATCGAAAATAAAAATACGTTAAATTATAACTATCTCTTTTTCGCGGACAATATCTTCAAATAACTTCTCCCGCTCTAGGCGTAGTGGAAGGAATGTCAAACTCCTATTGACAAAAACCCTACTTGCCCTTGCATTCCGTTAGAACATTCTCGAAACCCTGGCAAGTAAAATATAATAATTCTTACATACATTTCGTATGTACCTCCATAACATTAATTAATGATCATTCGTGACAAACTCTGACGATAACGATGTTATTATTCATTTCATAAATATCCCTCCAGAATAAATAAATTCAGTGTCCATTCGGGGTTTTCAGGCTACAGGCTTCCAGCCTTCGTACTGTAAATAAATCTTCTTTTGTATTAACGATCTCCTCAGGGCACATTTCATTACCTTTCGTGTCTTTAATTATTCGTTTCGTAAACTTATTGTTTTTTAGGGTTCCGTAGCGGAATGGCAAAAAACGGAACCCTTATACACTCGCGAGCAAAAGTATGGAATCACTTACTTGGAATTGATTCTGCGCGATCTTGAGTACTTAATAACTAGTTGAGAATAATAAAAATGGTACCATTTTAACACGTTCGCTGACAGTACGTCGTTAGGCGGGAAATTAAAATAGTGGGTTATGACAGTACGTCGAGGGACGGGCCACTTATTTTTAAGAGTACGTCGTCTCACGATAATTTTTCATATAAGTATGTATTATGAAGAGCAGTATCCACTGTCATATTATGAGCAATTTTCTTACTGCCGCAACACGAGTATTTTGTGGGTAGTTTCATATTACTTGCTTGTGACCGAGTACTACGTTGATTGGTCATTTAGTATGAAAAATTCTACTGTCGTAATGTGGTGTCAAGGTAAGTGCTCACTGTCAGCGAACGTGTTAAAGGTTTATCTGTTAACTTTAAATTGATACCAAATTCATTCAAATCACGCCAGGACTTAAGAAGCTATCCCGGATTACGTGAAGAAGTAAGGAAAAAGATATGTTTTAATTGTTTGATACATCGCGAGTTGCGGCCTATTGACCCCTATAAAAGCACGTGTTATCGGAATTTTAATCTGTTTTTTTTTTACACCCTATCCTGACATATGCTTGTCCGGTGTTTGCTCAATCCAGTCCGTATCAGATCCATAGGATGCAAGACATTCAGAACCGTTTTCTCCGAAAGGCCACGGGTGCGCCCTGGTACTTGAGGAATGAGGATCTCCAGTAGACCTCAAACTCCCGATCATAAACCAGCCCTCCAAGCCAATGTTATTACAGAGTCGTCGAAATTATCATGTATGTGAAAATGTAAATACATTCAATACAAAATTTTGTAAACAATTTGCATTTTTTCTAGGCCCGTACCTTTATAATAGGCTTAATAAAATATTACATATATACCCCCTAACTAGAAAAAAAAATGTAAATTAATTGTATGCCAATATTTACAAAAATTTAGCTACGAGGAGACGGAACAGCTACTACTTGTACCACATTAAAATAAATAAATAAAAATAGGGCTAAGAGCATCGTGATCACAGATACCCTCCTCACAAGCTCGCCTACACATATAATTATACGCTCACGCCTTCTTACACCCTCAAACTCTCAACATAACTTCACTCACACTGACACCCTCATATCTATACATCACACACACCTTAATTCACACTTTCATAAGCACGAACACGCACACACAAACATATATACACACACAATAACAATACACATTACACTTAATATTTTTTACTTACCTTACATATATTTCTTAATGAGTTTTTTATTTTTAGGGTTCCGTAGCCGAATGGCAAAAAACGGAACTCTTATAGTTTCGACATGTCTGTCCGTCTGTCTGTCTGTCCGTCCGTCCGTATGTCACAGCCATTTTATTTCGAAACTATTAGGACTATACCTGTAAAACTTGGTAGGTAGATGTATTCTGTGATCCGCTTTCCGATTTTAAGAGAAAATTTAAAAAATATTTAAAATAAAGGGGGCTCCTCATACATGGAACTGAAACTGAAAATATTTTTTTTATCTATAGACAGGTCTTTAAAAATGACATTATGGTTTCTAAAATGACTTTTTCATAACGTTAATCGTTTAAAAGATATACGCTTCCAAATTGGTAAAATGTGTGTCCCCCCCCCCCCTCTAACTTCTAAAATAATGAAGTGAAAAATTTAAAAAAACTATATGTTGTAGATCTTAATGTAAACTTTCAACCAAAATTGGTTTAAACGAGATCGAGTCAGCAGTTTTTGAGATACAGTATATTTTCGAAAACCGCAAATATAACTTTGTAATTCATACAAATACTATGAAAAACAAAGTTATTTGGCGTAGATGTAAAAATTGTAAATAAGCTAGTTTTAAGAAATTTTTAAGGTTTTTTTTTTTAATAAATATATTAAATATGTTATATTTATTATAGTTACT
Source organism: Tholera decimalis (assembly GCA_943138885.2). NCBI lineage: Eukaryota > Metazoa > Arthropoda > Insecta > Lepidoptera > Noctuidae > Tholera > Tholera decimalis. The sequence goes on along the minus strand of OW964565.2, from coordinate 6,443,945 downwards.
ACGGAACCCTTCATGGGCGAGTCCGACTCGCACTTGGCCAATTTTTATTTATTCTTGTGTTTAATTATCATTATTTTTTCTCAATTGTTGAGTATGCATGCTTTCACTGTCTGGCACCAGTTATATTATTTACTAGCTTTTGCCCGCGACTTCGTCCGCGTGGAATAGTTACTTTGGGCTAACGTTAAATTTAACCCCGATTTTGAAGCATTCTTCATTGGCGCTCCGCTCCTATTGGCCTTAGCGTAATGATACAATATAGCTGTGCCCGCGACTCCGTCAGCGTAAGTTAATGTATTGGTAATATTGTTTAGATCACGTTCACATGAGGCTTAAGTACCTAGAGAACGCTCCGACCGCGAGACGCGTCGAGCGCGGCGACCGATTCTCAAAAATAATCCTTATAGCATGATTCAGTATTCACGCGCGATGGCATTATTGTTATAAGCGTATTTCATGTATAACTTTGGTGTTTCTATACCGATTTATATGATTCTTTTTACGGTTTCGTAGCCGAATGGCAAAAAACGGAATCTTTATAGTTTCGACATGTCTGTCCGTCTGTCTGTCTGTCTGTCTGTCCGTCCGTCCGTCTGTCACAGCAATTTTATTCCGAAACTATTAGGACTATACATGTGAAACTTGATAGGTAGATGTATTCTGTGAACCGCTTTCCGATTTTGAGAAAAAAATTAACAAATATTTAAAATACATGGAACTAAACCTGAAAATATTTTTTTTCATGAAATCGATGCATGTGTGGTATCTATAGACAGTTCTTTAAAAACGACATCGGGGTTTCTAAAACCACTTTTCCATAAAGTCAATCGTTTAAAAGATATAAGCTTCCAAAGTGGTAAAATGTGTGTGTGGCGGACACAACCTCTAACTTCTATAATAATGGAGTGAAAAATCTAAAAAAAATATATGTCTTTAGATCTTAATATAAACTTTCAACCAAAATTAGTTTGAACGAAATCAGTTCAGCAGTTTTTGAGATACAGCATATTTTCTAAAACCGCAAATATAACTTTGTAATTCATACAAATACTATGAAAAACAAAGTTATTTGGCGTAGTTGTAAAAAATGTAAAAAAGCCAGTTTTACGAAATTTGTAAGGTTTTTTTTTTCAAAACAAATTTATTTGGCGCAGTTGTAAAAAATCTAAATAAGCTAGTTTTAAGAAATTTGTAAGGTTTTTTTTTTCGTCAAATAAATTTGCATATTATATTATAGTTACTACGGAACCCTTCATGGGCGAGTCTGACTCGCACTTGGCCAATTTTTTTATGGAATATATTCCATAAATGTTAACTTTTTAAATTAGGGGTGACTGAGAGTGTTATAAACGTAAGAGTAGACAAATATTATAATCAGAAAGCTTCGAACTGCTAAGCTATCGAGAGTTACACGTGTTATTGTGAGTCAACCATAAAAGTTAGACATATGCTGTCGTGGGATATTTTTTATATAATTTTAAGGAGAACATTTCCGTCATGAAATGATTTGTGTAGCTTTAACCATTAAGGTTGCACACGCGACGGAAGCTTAAAAAATGGAGTAACTTCTCCCGTTTTCTCAACATTTCCCTTCACTGCTCTGCTCCTATTGATTGTAGCGTGATGAAAAGTATACTATAACCCGCTCAGGAGTATGAAAAATAATTGTACCAAGTTTCGTTAAAATCCGTCGAGTACTTTTTGTTTCTATAACGGTTATACAGACAGACAGACAGACAGACAGACAGACAGACAGACAGACAAAAATTTAACTGATTGCATTTTTGGCATGAGTATCGATCCTTAATCACCCCCTGATAGTTATTTTGGAAATATATTTCATGTACAGAATTGACCTCTCTACAGATTTATTATAAGTATAGAATAGATATAGATTATTGTATTTAATGCGAGGGGAATGGTAACTGATAGACGAAATACAGGCAATGCCTAGTTCGGCTACAGACGCTAAACTCAACGCCTTAACAGAAATTGTTTGCAACAATGCGATTGTTAAGTATTTATAAGTTGTTTTTGGAATTAAATAAACATAAAAAATAAATAAACCTCTGCTGAAAATCACACAAACCCCCTGATCGTATCGGCTGCCCGATACAGACCCTCAAATATTTCTTGGGTTCATCGCCCGCGTCACGTCCTAGACGAACCCGGTTCGTCTAGGACGTGACGACCCCACCACTATCCGACAAGAGAGCAGTAGGGAATACAGAAACAAAACGCGTTCCGTATTCCGGCCTCGCCGACGAGGCCCATCGCGACGTCCGCGTACTTGTAACGTAAACCCTCCCCGACCTTTGCCAAACGAGCCAGCCCACGATGCTGAGCCAGTAGCAATAAATAAGCCCTTAAATAATATGACCCAGCCTGACCCTTTGCTGCCCTCTACCAACGACCCCGCTATGCCGAGGCCCGTACTCTACAGGGAGTCCCTTAGCGTGCGGTTGTTTAAATGTAATTTTAGTATGTAAGCCCTGGCTAGGGGCCTTTAAATTTAGAGGTCACCACAGGATCGTCCGGTTAAGTAGTCACCAGCCTTAGTGTGCTGAACTACGAGTGGCCCTACCTAAAAAAAGATTTTTTTATCAGTCGGCTTTTACACGTTAACCGGTACACATCTCCGCTACTTTTGACCCTTGAACTTGGACGACAATGGATACTAAACCTACAGAAGTAGCACAAATCATCTCAGCTCAGCCAGTGGGCTGTCGCACGTCAGCTCCACATAAGCCAGTCCTGTGTTTTCAAAGTTTATAAACGCTTTCGGGAGACTGGTGGCTTTATCCCAAGACCAAGATCTGAACGGCGCTGGTGCACATTGGAGAGGGATGACCGTTTTATCGCGTCAACCTCTCTCCGAAATCGACATTTGACTGGTGTCAACGTCCAACAGGAGCTCCGAAATGTTCGTGGGGTAGTTGCCAGTGAGTGAACAGTTTGTAGAAAACTTAAGCAAGCTAATTTGACTCCAAAAAGCTAAGCTACAGGCCCGAAACTGACGGCAGGTCACCGACAAGCACGCCTTCAATTTGCTCGCTCCCATCTTGATTTGGAGGTTGAGCAATGGAGACGAGTCCTGTTCTCCGACGAGAGCAGAATGTGTTTGCACGGCAGCGACCGAAGGGGTCGGGTCTATAGGCGGCCTGGGGAGCGATTTGCGCAGTGCTATTTCGCTGAGACAGTGGCTTATTGGGGCGGTTCTTGTATGATGTCGGCCGGCATTACCTTCGACGGTAAATCGCAGCTTGCATTTGTGCCTGGTGGGGGACGAGGAGGCGGTCTAAATTCAGAATGTGACATTTACGATATTCTGCTGGAACATGTCGTTCCTTATGTGGGATATATCGGTGATGACTTCCTCCTTATGCACGACTAGCTTCTGCCTGCGACTTCGTCCGCGTAGAAGTCGAAAATATTCCACGGGATCCCGTCCCCGACTTGCTTGACAAAGATTATAATAGCTCGGCTAATATGTGTGATATAAAGATAATTTATAGCCTATAGCGCTCAGGGATAATGCAGCTACAAATAAGCGAAAGAATTTTCAAAATCGGTTCGGTAGTTTCAGAGATTACCCCATACATACAAACTTACAAATTTTACCTCTTTATAATATTAGTATAGATAACGCTCGTTGTCACACTTCCCGTGCCACAACTGAATACTTCGAAGAAGTCGGTATCGCCACATTGGACTGGCCAGCGCTAAGCCTGGACTTGAATTCCATTGAGCACGTGTGGAATGAACTGAAGAGGAGGGTTCGCTTCAGAAATCCTGCTCCTTCGAGTGTGAATGAGCTGAAATCGGCTTTAATAGAGGAGTGAGAAGGTATCCCGCAAGAATCGATTCAGAAGCTGATTAGGTCAATGAAGAACCGTCTTCGAGCAAATTTAGGGCAAAGGGAGGGAACACAAAATATATAAATTTTATTTTAAGGCCAAATTAAATTTTTATTCATTAATTTTTCTTGTTTTCTTGATTTATTATTTTTCCATTATCCTGTTTTCCTAACTTCTTCACTCAATCCGGGATAGCTCTTTAAATACTGGTGTGATTTAAATGAATTTGGTGTCAATGTAAAGTTAACAGTTTAACATTTAAAATCACTTTAACTTTCAAAACCATTTTTATTATTCTTAACTAGTTATTAAGTACTCCATATACCTCGGAATCAATTCCAAGTAAGTGATTCCATACTTTTGCTCGTGAGTGTAGTTTCGTCATGTCTGTCTGTCGGTCTGTCTGTCTGTTCGTCCGTCCGTATATCACAGCCATTTTATTCCAAAACTATTAGAACTATACATGTGAAACTTGGTAAGTCGATATAAAAAATATTTAAAAAGATACATGGAACTGAAACTGAATTTTTTTTTTTCACTAGACCTATTCACGTTTTTGAGCCGCTAAGGCTCTAGAGGTTAAAAAGCCAAATAATCCTCCTCTAGCTTTAAGCTACTTCCATACAAAATTTCAACCAAATCCACCCAGGACTTTCGAAGATTAGCGCATTCAAACAAACAAACAAACTTTTCCACTTAATAATCTGTATTTATAAAAGCGAAATACCACTCACTGATTAATCACGAAATCTCAGAAACGACAGGTCTCTCAAATTTTGCATGGGGGTTCCTTTTAGTACGTAGATGCTCGCTAAGACGGGATTTTGCGAAATTCCCACGGGGTCGGGATTCACACAGGAAAAAAATACTTTTACGAATTAGGCAATTTGTAATAAACTAATCTACATAAACATTGTAATCGTATTTGGCGTCGCCTTACACATAAATTATATTCTATTTGCCGTTTTATTTTCGCTATTAATTTGTTTCGTTTTTGTTTTGGATTTGTTTGGCATCAATTAAAGAACGAAAGATTCACTCTGTCTAAAGACATATTCATATGTCATACTACTACGAAATACCAGAACGATTTATTCCCATAACAAACAACCCAGTTGATTCATCGATTGATCGCTGGCATCTCGTACGAACAGACAGACGGATCATAAATATGCATAGGGCCACAGCATCCACCGATTAATTGAACATCTACAAATCTATTGACTGTGGGTCGAAGCAGATCGACCTGGGATGCAGTTGAGTATTCGTACACTTCGCGTTTAGTTCGTTTTCGGTTAAGATATGTATATGTATTCATGCGCGTGCACAGGATTATGACAGGGTATGCGGTGGAGTAATCGGTCACAAAAACTTTTTCTTTTATAGATTTTTAGCATAGCCACAGCCACGCATCGCCACCATGCTACGATGCGTGGCTGTGGCTATGCTAAAAATCTATAAAAGGCAAAGTTTTTGTGACCGATTACTCCGCCGCATACCCTGTCATAATCCTGTGCACGCCCCTGTGTATTAGTTTATCTTAAATTTTTGTAATGTATTATAATTTTTGTAATTTTTGTAATGTTTAATTTATTGTGTACTTATAAAAATATGTATTAGTTTATAGTTAGTAATTGTGAATGTTTATTTTTTGAAATAAATAAATTAGAGTTTTACATTGAGCGAATGCTCATCTGACCTCCACAACCCAGTAGCTGGGTAACACGATACCCCTTGGCAGATTGTTGTCAGATTTACTGACTTCTGACTGCCCGTAACGACTGTCAAAGATACTGAAATGACAGCCGGGACCAACGTGAGGCACGGGGGACACCGCCAACTTCCAAACTCCGGTCTACTACTGAGAAATTAATCTCTTTATCTTACCTTTTTAGGGTTCCGTAGCCGAATGGCAAAAAACGGAACCCTTATAGTTTCGACATGTCTGTCCGTCTGTCTGTCTGTCCGTCCATCCGTATGTCACAGCCATTTTATTCCGAAACTATTAAGACTATACATGTGAAACTTGGTAGGTAGATGTATTCTGTGAACCGCTTTCCGATTTTAAGAGAAAATTTAAAAAATATTTAAAATAAAGGGGGCTCCCCATACATGGAACTGAAACTGAAAATATTTTTTTTTCATGAAACCTATACATGTGTGGTATCTATAGACAGGTCTTTAAAAATGACATTATAGTTTCTAAAATGACTTTTTCACAAAGTTAATTGTTTAAAAGATATACGCTTCCAAAGTGATAAAATGTGTGTCCCACATTTTATCACTTTGGAAGCGTAAATCTCTAACTTCTATAATAATGAAGTGAAAAATCTAAAAAAACCATATGTTGTAGATCTTAATGTAAACTTTCAACCAATATTGGTTTGAACGAGATCGAGTCAGCAGTTTTTGAGATACAGTATATTTTCGAAAACCGCAAATATAACTTTGTAATTCATACAAATACTATGAAAAACAAAGTTATTTGTCGTAGTTGTAAAAATTGTAAATAAGCTAGTTTTAAGAAATTTGTAAGGTTTTTTGTATTTTTTTTTCAAATAAATATATTAAGTATGTTATATTTATTATAGTTACTACGGAACCCTTCATGGGCGAGTCCGACTCGCACTTGGCCAATTTTTCTATGTTAGAGTTAATTTCCTGTTTAGCTGAATACTACAAGAACAAATAATAGTTTTTCTTACGGCTGTGCAAAATAGGATAATTAATAAATAATAATTCGTATTTTCTAACAAAAAAACATTATTTACAGGATTCGAAAAAGTTGAATCCTATCTCTGTGACTCGCCAAGCCTTATTGACGTTGCGTTTTTCTGGTAGTCACCACTGGAAACTAAAGTGGCACGACTTTATACACTAACCCTCTAATTCCTGACCGACTCCAACCAATTAATGTTCTATTATCTTCTTAAGAAACATGCAGCAAGACAAGCTCATATAAAGATAAATAAATCTTATTAATTCCCTGCCGGGTTTGTGGGAGCGTTCAAATCCAATGAATACAGAGAAAGAACAGGGTAGGTTTAAAGTCAGTAGGAATCTTATACTCCTGTCCACTCCATTGAGAGTGGGAGTTTTTGATAATTTTCAACTGGTAAACTTGAAAATAAAAACATCAGCCACAAATAATATATAATATATAATCAATATATGGCATCATTTATTGGAAACACTGTCCCCCGATGAGGCAGTGTCCAGCTTTTATGAAAAAATATAGGAGATAATTAAGCTGCATACTCCTTTGCACAAGCCAAAAAATTATAAATTTCCTAAGTGGTTTTCTAAATACTTATTGAATTTGTATACAAAAAAAGTCGTGCTTGGACTCAGTGGAAAAAATATGGAAATGTTAACGTATACGAAGTTTTTTCCATCTACAGGGCGAGATTTAAAAAAGAAATACACTTATGTTATAAAAAGTACATGAATATGATAGAATATAATGTGTCTTCCAACGTTAAAGCATTTTGGTCGTATGTCTCCAGTCGCAAGTCCACTAATAGCGTTCCCTCTACCGTTTATTATCAACAACAGTACTCTAATGATCCCATTTCTACTTGCAATTTATTTTCCAAATTTTTTCAGCCAGTTTATGAGCCCTCTACATTTGATCCAGCTGCATGGATTCCTCCACTCTCTACTGTTGAAAATAATATTAATCTCTGTAATTTACATTTCTCGTTACATAAGATACGTAAAGAGTTGAAGTCATTAGATGTTTCCAAAGGACCAGGGCCCGACGGTATCCCCTCAGTCTTTCTGAGAAACACCTGTGACACTCTCTGCCTTCCTTTATTCATATTATTCAATAAATGTATATCCATGGGTGTATTTCCCGAGGTTTAGGAAACTTGCTAATATTGTTCCGATCCACAAAAGCGGCTCCAAAAGTGATGTATCAACATATCGTCCAATCTCTTTACTGTCAATCCTAGCCAAAATATTTGAAAAATTAGTACATAATGAGATCTACCCAGTCCTGCACAGTGTTCCGACCCAATTGATCACCGACTGGAGGAAAGTAAGTGAAAAACTGAAATCCACCACGTCGCCACAATTGGACACCATTCCTGACCATATAGTCTCAGTCGCTGACACGACGGCGGCGATCGACTCGCTTACAGATCACGTACAATCCGTCCTGAACGATTGTTCAAGGGAAGTTCCTGTAGTGGAAGACCACCGCTGGAAACTCCCGGACGATGTACGGAATCTGATAACCGAGAAGAACGCAGCCATCCGCGCGTACAGCGCTTTTCCCTGCGCCGCAAACAAAGCTCACATGCGCAACTTACAGCGTGCTGTAAGGAAACACATTGCCGAGCAGCGTAATGCGAGCTGGGACAAGATGCTGAGCAAACTTGAGCCCACCCATCTTGCCTTCTGGCAGCTTCAGAGGAAGTTACGATCCACTGAAGAGGCCACAATGCCTCCTCTCATTCGTCCCGATAAGAGTATCGCCTTCGATAACTCTGAAAAAGCAGAATGCCTAGCCGACAGCCTAGAGTCCCAGTGTTCTCCCAGCTCTCGACCAGTAGACCAAGCCCACCTCGATATGGTGAATGCCGAAGTCGAACGTAGAACTTCCCTTCCGCCCGTCGAAGATCCCGATAATCCACTGGCCCCCATCACTCCTGATGAGGTCCAGGATATCATTAAAAGTCTCCAACCGCGAAAAGCCCCTGGTTCCGACGGCATCACCATTAGGGTTTTCAAACTTTTCCCCGCCCAGCTTATAGTGCTAACGACTGCCATCTTCAATGGCGCATTGAGCAATAATATGTTCCCTACAACCTGGAAACAGGCCACCGTCATAGGTATTCCCAAACCAGGCAAGCCCAAGTCTGACCCGTCTAGCTACCGTCCTTACTTAGCTTACTCAACGTCCTCGGTAAAATCTATGAAAGGTTTATATATAAGCGGCTCAAAGATTTGCCGAAGCAAAGAGTCTAATACCCAATGAGCAGTTCGGATTTAGAACCGAACACTCATGTATCCAACAAGTCCACCGTATCGTAGAACACGTCAGCACCGGCTTCCAACGGGGCGCAATAACGGGAGCCTTATTCTTCGACATAGCGAAAGCGTTCGACAAAGTCTGGCACAATGGCTTAATCTATAAGCTGTACCAACTCGGCGTGCCTGACCGTCTCGTGCTCATTCTACGGGACTTTTTATCGAATCGCACCTTTCGTTATCGAATTGAGGGGGAGCTCTCCTCCCCCCATCCCATTCGCGCAGGAGTTCCTCAAGGCTCCGTACTATCCCCCCTCGTTTTCACGCTATTCACTAGTGATATTCCCAAGCATAAAAATACCCAGCTAGCCCTATTCGCCGACGATACGGCTATCTATTATACCGGTCTTAAACCCGATGCCATCGCTCGCACTCTCCAAACTTCCGCAAACACTCTGGCCAAGTGGTTCCGGAAATGGAGAATCGAAGTCAACCCAGACAAAAGCCAGGCAGTCCTCTTTTCTAAACCGCGGATAAACCCACCCTTCCCCCGTCCGATTACCATGTACGGCAAGCCGATCCCTTGGGAAAAGCAAGCCAAATACTTAGGCGTGGTCCTCGATAGACACCTCTCCTTCGCTGAGCACATAAAGCAGGCACGTTCGCGCGCCGCTTTCGCTCTAGGTAGGCTCCACTTCATTCTTAGCTCTCGCAGCAAGTTATCACTCAGGTGCAAGCTGCGTATTTTCACCGCGGTCATCCGTCCCATCATGACCTACGCCTGCGTTGTTTTCGCACACGCAAAGCCCTACCTCCTCCATAAGATGCAGACCCTCCAAAACCGATTCCTCCGTAGAGTCACGGGAGCCCCCTTTTATGTTCGAAATGAGCTTCTTCACGTAGACCTCAAGATGCCCACCATCCAGCAGTTCATGAAACGCGTCTCCAAGCGTTTCTTTGAAACTTCAATCCAACATAGGAATCCTCTTATCGTATCGGCCGCCCAATACGAACCCTCGCGTATCTCTAAGATTCGCCGACCAAGGCATACCCTAGTCACTCCCGATGACGCAATCACCCTGCTCCAAGAGAGCCGTAGGGAAACAAGTACAGTGGCACACAAACACAAAAACCGACCGTCCTTCCGTCCTCGCCGCCGAGGCCCGCCGCGACGTCCTCGTAATAGTCCACCCCGACCCTTGCCAGAGCTAGCCCGCGACGCTGAGCCAGTAGCTTTAAATTCCCTTATTAATAATAATAATGATATGATCCAGCCTGTCCCTAGCTGCCCTCCCCTGCGACGCCCTAAGCCGAGGTCCGTACCCCACAGGGGGTGCCCTTAGCGTGTAGTCGCCTAGTTTGTAAGTTTTTTAATAAGCCCTGGCTGGAGGCTTTAATTAATTTATTAATTAAGGCAACCACAGGCAAGCCCGGTTAAGCAGCCGACAACCTCAGAGGTTGACCTGCGAGATGACACACACAAAAAAAAAAAAATCCTGCACAGTGTGATACTTAAAGAGCAACATGGGTTTGTAAAAGATAGGTCTTGTGTTAGCAACCTCCTTATTTTTACGTCACAGCTATTCGAAGGTATTCACAACAGACAACAAATTGATGCTGTTTACACGGATTTCCAAAAGACATTTTGATAAAGTTGACCACGAGCTTTTACTTTACAAAATAGCTTTCAATGGCATAAAAGGAAATCTGCTACGGTGGTTTGTATCTTATGTCACTAATAGGTCACAAAAAGTAGTGATTAACGGCTACGAATCTAGTTTTATAAAAGTTACGTCTGGAGTCCCACAAGGCTCGATTTTGGGTCCATTGTTGTTCATTTTATTTATTAATGACATTAAAAACTGTTTTAAGAATTCTGAATTTCTTCTTTATGCAGATTTTTAAAAATTTACAAAAATATGACAAGTATTTCTGATTGCATTGATTTCCAGAATGACCTTGATCGCTTCTTTGATTATTGCTCAGTTAACAAACTTCACCTTAATCTTTCGAAATGTCATAGCATTACATTTACCAAAAAAAAAATTGTCACCAAATATAAATACTGCTTTGGCAATAATTACCTCGACAATGTTACGTGCCTCCGTGATCTGGGTATTTTATTGGACTCAAAGTTACATCTGAATGCTCACGTAGAAAATATTGTTCATAAGGCTTTCCAATTGTTTGGATTCGTAATGAGAGCGTCTAGAGAATTCCGCCGCCCTTCTACTTACTTATATCTTTACAAATCCATTATCCGGCCCCAACTGGAATACGCCGTTACCATTTGGAACCCATTCTACAATAAATATAGTAATATTATAGAGTTAGTTCAACGTAAATATCTTCACGACATGCACTATAGAATGCCACCATGCTTTCGGAAAAAAGTATCTAGTGATTCTTTACTGCAAAAGTATAATCTTCTCACACTAAAATCTAGACGTACTCTACTGGAAATGATGAATGAATTTGTTTCTTGGTAAAAATGTATTTAAAAAAGATATTATATCTGCTTTAAAAGATAGCAGTTTATAATTAAATTTATAGTCATTAAATAAGTAATTGTAGTCGTAAGCTCTAAGTTAACAATGTAATTTTATTAATCAACAGCTAGCTAAACTCTATTATAATTTGTGAATAACGTAGTCAGTAGTACATTTGTAACTATGATTCAATCCTGTACTATTTATAATCTTTAATATACTACTGTTTGTTATTCCTATGAAATAAAATAAAATAAAAATATATAATTCCTGTAAATCTTTGAAACCACACATAATGACTCACTTAAAGCTCTACAAATTATATATATGTACTAGTATTTGCATGTTGCGCGAGGTGCAAGCACCTCGCGTGCTTGTGAAAAAGAAAAAAAAGGGGGGGGGTGATGGGGGGGTTTAGTATTTGCGTGTTGCGCGAGGTGCAAGCACCTCGCGTGCTTGTGAGAAAAACTAAAGCATTGTCCCTCTAAATCAAGTATTTGCGTGTTGCGCGAGGTGCAAGCACCTCGCGTGCTGGTGAAAAAAAAAAAAAAAGGGGGGGGGGGGAATGGGGGGGGGGGGGTTGCACAAGTATTTCGACTAAAGCATTGCCACTCTAAATGAATCTGAAAAAAAAAATGTTCCAAGTCTCTTAGATTCCGAGATCCGCCTTAAGGGGGGGAGAAGGGGGGCGGGGGGGGGACTTTGAAAAGTGGTTTTTACTTAACCGAGTCTCCTCTATACGAATCCGTAAAAAAAAAAAATACGGGTCTCGTAGTTTCCGAGATACGATAGGGAGGGGGGAGAAGGGGGGGGAAAAGGGGAGGTTTGGCACTTTTCCCGTAGGTTTCAGAGTTACTTGTTTACGAATCTGTCAAAATATACCCACCTCCCCATCCACCATCTGGGAGAACAATTATGTCAGTGAGTCAGTGAGTGGTAATTTAGCTTTATATAGTATAATGTACACATTATCGAACGCTTGATAAAACTGCTGAATAAACAAATTCTAAGTAAGCTTTATCCATAACATGAAAAATCACTCGAATATCGAAGTTATTTCTTACTTACATCACTCACTTGGAAAGGCACATTTTCCTGGCATAAATAAGTAGTAGCTTATGTGTTATTTTTTAGACTATAATTTTCGCCCCAAATTTCATTCAGAACTGTAGTGCCATTTTGGTGTTATTGAGTAACAAATATATTGCCTTCCATTCTTACATCTAGACTCTCGCATTCATAATATACTAACAGTTACACGTAGCTTCGTTCACCTGGAAATTTTGCACACGCGACAGTGGATTTTTTTATTCAGAAACCCTTTCATGCGTCGTCAAAACACCCAGCCAAAGTTTTATCACAATCTTACCGATAGCTTAAGAACACTTACAGGAAAAATAGAAAAGTTTTATTTATAATCCAAAAAGCTCTTAACATTAGTATTGTGACAAATTTATCATTCAGAATAGTGAACCAAGTGACAACGTAGCATTCATCGAGCTAGTTTTTAATACACTTTTAACTATTTAATAAAATCTAATAATCTGAATGACCAAGCGCTTCTCCTCCACATTTATTGTGCGCACAGCCAAGCTGTGGAATTCTCTGCCGGCTTTTATGTTCCCTGCCACTTATGAGCCTTCAAAGCAAGAGCTAGCCCAGAAAATGCCTATTAAAGGCATTTTCTGGGCTAGCTCGTCTCATCGTAGACCTCATCTATCGCTTACCATCGGGCGAGATCGAGGTCAAGAGTGGGCTTATCCGTAATAAAAAATAAAATAAAAAAACTTCTAAATGTTGTATCATCATGAAACTATATATAATAATAATAATATAATAATATATCTTTATTTCATAAAATACAGATTTGACATGTTTAACATAAAATGTTTAACATAAAAACAATTTCAGTGAGCTTTGGTAGAAACACAATACAAAAACTATCTAGGGACTGTAATCTGTACACAATAAGGGAAACCCTGCCTCTCAAACTAGGTTGGAACCTGTATCTTGAGAGACAGTGATTCAGCTTAAAATGAGATGCTATAGGTATACAATAGTGGACTGTGCCGATCTACCCGAACAAATGATGTGAATAAAGATCAGTCTAAATAGAAATAATTAATAATATAATTAATAAAAGTAAAGTTAATTTTCCTAAATGAGTTTGATGTGTGTGTGTGTGTTTATGTTTAGTGTAAGTATGTATGATGTTTGCTGTGTGTGAAGTGTGTGGAAGCGCGTGTTTGGAGATATATGTAGGTAGTTAGACAACGTACTTAAGTAAGGATTCTGTTTGTAGATAGTCAAGCTCCAGTAGCCATTTAGTTAATTTTGATTTTATTTCATATTTATTTAGATTTACAATGTTTAATTTTTTGTGAGCTTGTTTGTAGATATGTGTACTTAATGTGTAGTACTGGTGTCGAGCAAAGGTGGTTTTGTGAGAGGTACTTAACGGAAGTTTCTTCCTTTTTGCGGGGTCAGCTGGGGGAACGCTAGCATGTTTTCTAGTAGTAGACTGGAGTACGAAAAGCTGGCGGACTGAAAGTACTTTGCAATCTGCGTATAGTTGCGTAGTGGGATAGCGAAAAGGTTTACGCAACATCACCTTCAGTACGGCTCTCTGCGCTCTTTCAACCCTCAGAAGACTGGTTATATTTGCACCACCCCATACTGTGATGCAATATCCAATAATAGATTGACATAATGCATAGTACACCATCTTCAGGGTTTCGGGCGTGGCCGAGTCTCTAAGGGATTTGAAAACATGCAAAAGTTTCATAGATCTAGTGGAAATGGCGTCAACCTGTTTGTCCCACCGCAAGCCTCCGTCAATTTGGACACCCAGATATTTTACATGGTCAGTTCTTTTAAGTGTCGGACATAAGCATGATGCGGATTGATTTGAGCAGATATGCGCTGTTAGGGAAAAGGACTTTTCGGGCAAATTGTTACGCCGGATAGAGAATGGAATGAACGTCGTTTTATCGCAATTTAGAGTAAGTAGGTTTAGGTTTAGCCATTTCATTATTCTTGTTATTGCCTCTTCTGCATAGCGCTTAACACTATCCCAAGTTGGTCCGTAAACTATGACTGCGGTGTCGTCTGCATACGTAATGATTTTGGAATTGGGAATGGACATTCTGCACAGCTCATTGACGTATATCTGAAAGAGGGTGGGGCCTAGAATGCTTCCCTGAGGTACACCATATGTAGTTGCTACTTCGTCACTTATATATTCTCCAATTTTCACCCGTAGAGTCCGGTGGTTAAGATAGTCTTTGAAAATTTCAAGAGTGTTTCCACGTACCCCCAGGGTGTCAAAGGCTTTGGAGAGGTCTAGGAAGATCCCTAGACTTTTAACACGACTGTCAAGCTTCCCAGCAACGAACTGCGTTAAGTCAAGAACTGCATCTTCAGTTGAAATTCCTGTGCGAAAACCATACTGATTATCAGCAATGAGTTGATATTTGTTGAGGAATTTTTTTAAACCATAGTTTAGGATTCTTTCTAGTATCTTAGAGAGTGCTGATAAGACCGATATGGGTCTGTAATTGTTGACACAGTTTCTGTTCCCTCCCTTATGGATCGGATGGACGATAGCTTTTTTTAGCGCATCAGGAAAGATGCCTTTTTGAAGGCAGCAGTTAAAGATATACGTCAATGGTGGCGTCAAGGTTTGGCGGCAACTCTTTAGCACTAGAGGAGATATGCCATCCCAGCCTATTGCGCAGTCATTTCGAAGTTGCAGAATGAGGGACTCCACTTCTGATTCATCAACCTCAAGAATCACCAGAGAGCTGGCAGTCCTGGATCCCATATTTTGGCATGATCTCCTAAGTGGGTTTGAAGGTTGGTGAGATTGGGACAAGATTTTTCCTGCCAAGTTAGTACCTATATTACTAAAATATCTACACACTTCGTTTACGGATGTCATTGCATTATCACTGATACCCAACAGTTCAACCGGGCTAGTTTTCTTTTTGCAAGTATTGGTGATTTGTTTAATCGTTTTCCAGAGCGCTTTTGGGTTGTTACAAGATTTTTCTAGTTCGCTTTTTTCATGGGCTATTTTTAGTTTCCGGAGAAGACGGTTACAAAAATTCCGATATCGCGTATAGGTAGTTTTAAGGATAAGATTATTGGGGTCGTTTCTTGACCTGTTGTGCAAACGGTCCCGATTTTTCATACACTTTAATAGGCCGGTGGTTATCCACGGTTTTATTATTCTTTTTTTCCTTGGGATTTTAATTTGTTTAGTGTGTTTGGAAATTACTGAAGAGATAGTACTTATGAACAAATTCATAGATATATTAGGGTCATTTATTTTGTATATAGGGGTGAAATCTGAGTTTTCTAAATCTAACTTAACTGCCTCGTAGTCTATACGGGTAGCTATGTGGAGGGGTTTATTATTAGGGATTGTGTTAGCAATTGTAAGTAGGACCGGTTGATGGTCCGTAATGTATGAGTCTAGAATAAGGGTAGTAACAGCAACAACTCGGCAATTATTTGTAGATTATATGACAATACAATAATATGGTACCATTGAACTGGTCTGGAGATGGAATTGGAGGTTTTGAAGGAGGAATTGGAGGATTCAGGTGGCTGCATACTGGTCCAAAGATGTTTGAGCATCGACTCAAAAAGAAGTAAAAGATGGAATTAGAATGTGTCTGATGGAACCTTGGACTGCTTACTAGTAAACAAATCGAGTTTGGGCTCATTAGATCGTCTTAGCATATTTTGTCCATTTCTCCTGATGACGAGGATATAATGATAATTATGGTACCATTGAGCTGGTCTGATGAATGAACTGAAAGATGCCTGATGGAACCTTGGACTACCTATTAGTAAACATATCGAGTTTGTGCTTTTGAACTTTTTAGTTCAGTAAATAAAACCGTGTTTTAAATTCTTTTTTTAAACTATTAATTTATTTTAATTTTGTATAGAACCAAAGGTAAATTATGCAAGATAAATAATCTCACATATGAAAGAGCACTGTTATATAACAAAATACTCTCATGTACAAAGAGACTACGCCCATTCAATGCCAAATGCACCAAACTAGCTCGGTATTTGACAGAAAAATAAAATAAAAACTCTTCAGTACTGAATGGATATTTATATCCTAACTATGCTTAATTGTTAGAATGGGTATGGTGGCGAATTTCATTGTAACTTAATGATAAAAATGTTCTTACGTAAGTGATTTTTGTGTTTTGTGAAGATAGAGATATTAAACCTAAACTTATTTATGTAGATAGAAGATGGATGTGTATACAATCAGATATATTAACTTTTTCCCAACTATATCAACGAAGATATTTTACTTGAAGCGGCTCCCTATGACATCTACTAACACGTAACTGGAAACCTTAAAATGTTACTCATTCGCGAGATTAGTGTCACGTTTTCAATTTCCTGACTTGTCGTCGCCAACCAAAAATATAAAAATGGTAACCGATACTACGTATTCTTGGGTGGTTAAGGTATATTTTTGAAAGCTACCCATCCAAATCAGGCTTTGCTTAACTTTAGGAGATTGACCCTCGTAGCGTTTATTTAGCCTCGAGCTAACGAGACCTGTTCAGACATATTTC
The DNA here is from genome assembly GCA_943138885.2 of Tholera decimalis. Classification (NCBI taxonomy): domain Eukaryota; kingdom Metazoa; phylum Arthropoda; class Insecta; order Lepidoptera; family Noctuidae; genus Tholera; species Tholera decimalis. The sequence goes on along the minus strand of OW964565.2, from coordinate 6,427,013 downwards.
AACACGAAACGCAATATGTCAGCCATTCCTCTCTGTCTATCAAAATTTTTAGGTTCATTATATATATCCACTGTCACTCGCTCAGCTTTTGACGCCGTAACGACTTTATGTAAATTTTTTGTCTTATATAATTTCAATTTTCAATCACAATTATTACTATTCTTATCTTAAATGTATTTCTATTTCTATGTTAATTAATGTAATTGGTGTTGTACCGTTTTAATTAACTATAAATAAATAAATAAATAAATAAATAAATATGTGATACCAATCAAATTACCTAAACAACGATCGGGTAAGAAATAAAGAAACAAAAAATGTCTATTTGGGACTCACGCAAGTGCGATTTAAAAGCTAACTATCTATACTGATATTATACAGCGGTAAAGTATTTGTTTTTAAACGCACTAATCTTCAAAAGTACTGGGTGGAATTGGATGAAATTTGGTATGGAAGAAGTTTACCCAACAGAAAAACAAGGAGAGTAATGCTTTTATCGTGATAAAGTTGACGAAAGCGAAACCCCGCGCAACTGCTAGTATGACACTATATATAATAGAAAAACATATAATTATATATATATTTTTAAATAGGTATTTTTTTCAGTAGAGCGTTTCACTTGATAAATAAATAAATAAATCTTTATTTCAGACCATTATCCATAATTATTACAATATTTTTTTTTTTTATAGCATCTGAATACGAATAAATTGTTTCAGGATATTTGAGTCCTGTTTATCCGCAATGACCTGTAGGATGCTGTTAGTGCTAGCCCGGACTCTGCTTAATAATGATGCGAGCCGCTTGCGTATGATGGCATGGAAGCTGTCTACCCTGGCGTCCGCAAACATACCGGAGGCACTACAAAAGCGGGGCAACCCTAACAACATCCTAAATCCATTGTTATATTGGACACGCAGGGCATTAAGCGTCCTCTGCGTATACCTGAACCACAGGTGGCACGTGTAGAAAGTCTGACAGTAGGCTCTAAATAGTGTGACTTTAACTTGGTCGCTACAACGCGCAAACCACTATATTACTTCTGACTGCCAATGCCCTACGTTCCCTTTCTATGTCAAGTTGGTCATCAAGGCCCTCAGCAACGTAATGTCCGAGGTATTTGAACTGTTGTACCCGCTTCAGTTCAGTACCATTCAGTTTTATCGCAGGCACATTTGACGGACACTTGCCGGAGGCCTTGAAAACGATGTACTCACTCTTCTTACAATTATATATTAAACCATGCTTATGACTATATGTTTCACATATAGCTAACAACTGTCTCATTGCGCTTACTGTTGGGATCAGCAGCACCATGTCATCCGCATAACTAAAGTTGTTCATACATACATTATCAACCCAGCATCCTACACGTGTGCTGCTGAGCCCAACTATAAGTTCATTCACATACAAGTTGAAGAGCTTTGGAGAACTCAATCCACCTTGTCTTACCCCGCAATCTAACCTGTACATGTCGGAGATGCTGTTTGCCCATCTAACATAATTTTTCTGGTTTTGGTAACCATACAGTGAAAAGAATTGGCCAAGTGCGAGTCAGACTCGCCCATGAAGTGTTCCGTAGTAACTACGCCAAATAACTTTGTTTTTCAGAGTGTTTGTATGAATTACAAAGTTATATATACATATATAGTTTGCTGTTTTAGAAAATAAGCTATATCTCAAAAACTGCTGACTCGATCTCGTTCAAACTAATTTTCGTTGAAAGTATACATTAAGATCGTTGAAAGCATATATTTATTTTAGATTTTTCACTTAATTATTATAGAAGTTAGAAGAGGGGGGACATTTTACCACTTTGGAAGCGTATATCTTTTAAACGATTGACTTTATGAAAAAGTTGTTTTATAAACCTCAATGTCATTTTTAAAGACCTATCTATAAATAACAAACACGCATAGGTTTCATAAAAAAAAAAATCTCCAGTTTGAGTTCCATGTATGGAGAGCCCCCCTTAATTTTAAATATTTTTTTATTTTTTTCTTAAAATCGGAAAGCGGTTTACAGAATACATCTACTTACCAAGTTTCACGTGTATAGTCCTAATAGTTTCGGAATAAAATGACTGTGACATGCAGATGGACAGACAGATAGACAGACAGACATGATGAAACTATAAGGGTTCCGTTTTTTGCCATTCGGCTACGGAACCTTAAAAATAACAGTCACAAAAATAGCTTGTCCGCCATTATGTGCCGTCCGCTGGTCAAAATTCAACCAACCCAACGACTTTAGAATTAGTTTAATAAAACTTGGCGATGATAGTGCATAAAAAAATAAAACAATCGTATGGTGTGGCTCCACAGTTGAATGAGGGTCATTGGTTTATCACTATTTTTTTCGGTTGGAAAATAATTTAATGAAGGAAGTGTCAGTGTACTGACTAAAAACCGACTCTGTTTCTTCAAATAGCCTTTCATTCCGAGGCCGCGGTATGTCGGGCCCGGTCAATGCTGGTTGCTGGACTGTTAAATGGCGAGTGGAACACTAAGCGCCGGGATTCAAAGTAAGTGTAGGGATTTTCAGTTGGGCTCTGAGAGTTTAATCTCTCTTGAGATCTTTTGTGTAGGCATGCCATCCGAGATTTAGATGCTATCAAAAATTGTCTGATAGATTTGGGGCGTCTGTGAACCCCTCAATGTGTCAGGCCATTGTGATTGGAAGCTCACGTATGATCCCTAGAGTGGCAACTAGTTTGCTCCCTCCAATCATTTTCAATGGCACCGTCATCCCCATTAGCTCTAGCGTTAAATATTTCGGTTTGCATCTTGACTCTGTGCTTCGCTGGCAAAGTCAAGTTTGCAGTGTCAGTCAAAGAGTGAACGGGGCTTTGCGATACCTGTATCGTCTGAGAAACGTTTTACCTGTGAAAACCAAGACAATGCTTGTGCAGACTTTAATTTTCCCTATAATTGACTATGGTGACGTGTGCTATTTTGACTTGAATGCGGTCTTGTTGAATAAGCTCGATAGGCTTCTTAATAGCTGTATCCGGTTCATATTCAATTTAAAAAAATATGACCACGTATCGAGGTACAGAACCGAGCTCAAATGGATGCCCATTCGCCAGAGAAGAAATTTACGCGACTTGACTACGCTTTTCTCTTTGCTAAAATCTCCTACCACTCCCTCTTACTTTATTTCGCATTTTCAATTTTTATGTTCTTCACACGCTAAAAGTCTGCACTCTTCTAATAATCTTCTCTTAGTCTGTCCTTCTCATACTTCTGATTTTATTCATTCTTCCTTTTATATACAGTCTATTCTTCTGTGGAATGCACTACCTCTTGATATCAGGACGGCCACTAGTCAATATGCGTTTAAGAGAAAGTTGCGGGATTATTTTCAAAACAAATAGTGGAAGCAGAGTTTTCATAACCCCCTTTCTGTGACTTTTTATTAATATACTATATAATATATTTGGTATGTATTTATGATAAATATGTATGTAAGTTTATTATAGTTATTTATGTGTTTATTAAAAGTATATATATATATACTTTTAATAAGACTTTTACTTTGAAAATATTAATTACTTAGTTTATTTTTTTTATGCACCTGCCATGTTGTCTCTTAGTCTTCACCACCCATGGTTGACTGGTAGAGAATGCCTATGGCATTAAGTCCGCCTTTGTACATTTTGTGTTGCATAAAGTTTAATAAATAAATAAACATACTCAGTTGAGTAAGATGATGAAAGTCAAGCAAGAAACATCTACGTGAAGCAAACATTTAGTACCCCTTTTTTCGAAAATTGCGTGGACGAAGGAATATAAGATGATGGAAAGAAGAAGATGGAGGAGTATGATGTTTGGTACAGTTTATTTAAGTGAGGGGCTTCGCTCCTGTGGACTTTCTCACGATAAAAACATAACCTCCGTCTTTTGAAGTCGGGTAAAATATATTTGCTTTAATTTGCTAAAATATTTTTCCTCACGCTTTAAGGTTCTTTTCGCTTTAAACTTCCATAAAAAATTTCGTCCAAATCCACCCAGTACTTTAGAAGGTTAACGCGTTTAAACAAACACACACTTTCCCTTTATAATATTAGTATAGAGTGGCTATGGTGTCTGCCTTGTGATTAAGAGGTTGCGGGTTCAAACCCCAGCCATTAAACTATAGCCGTGATCCCACTTCAGACACAAGCATATTTCGCTTAGTTGAAAGTTAACAAGATTGCTAGTGATGTAAATTCTCTTTATTAAATATATAATAATTATTATCTCCGACCATCAAAATAAACTCCATCCACAAAGACCCTCCAACTTCTATAATATCTTAAATTCACATCAACACGCTGCCAACTGTTTTATATAGCCAATTCGTATTCTATGTTTTTTATAGAGCATTTTAAATGCTCGTAAAAATAAGCAGTAAACAGTAAACATGTACATTCTATAATACGGCTTTTAAAGTTGGTAGTATAGCGTTGGAGATAATTTATAGCTTTTGAACCAAAACGCGAACGAAAATACTTTCCAGCAGGAAGGCGTTCTAAATAATTTTTACTTCAATAATATTTTGACGTATCCTCTATTCGGAGAGAATGATCAAAGGTCTTGCAATCCATAGCTATATTTCCATTACTGTTACTTTTAGCTTGCACCATCTCACTGCTGGACAAAAACCGCTCCCTATATTTTGGCAGGTGGTTCTGTTCAGGTCCAAAGTAGTCTACTGGTCGTTAGTTTGGTCCAGCTCGTCCCGCCATCTTCTTCGAGGTCTACCGCGACGCCTTCTAACTGTGTCAGGGCTCCAATAAGTGCTAATTTTTGCCCACATCTCATTGGGCATGCGGCAGACGTGGCCAGCCCAGACCCACTTAAACTTAGCGGCCTCTTTAGTAACGTCAGCAATTCGCGTCTTGGAGCGCAGTGTGATGTTGCGTATCTGATCGATTAGCTTGATGCACAGGATGCTGCGCTCCATTGCACGTTGGGACACCTTGAGTTTGAACTTTTGTATCTTTGTCAAAGACCAAGTCTGGGATCCATAGGTCAAAATGAGCAGAGTTCACATGCCCACGGTTTTGCGCTTGAGCGACAAAGGAAGGCTTCCTTTTATAAGTTCCTTAATGGACAAGTAGCTTTTCTAGGCATTTTCGGCTCGTTTGTGATTCCTATCCTGTCTGGCCTGGAAAGAGACTAGCTGGCCCAGATAAATGTAATCATGGACATATAGCAGTTCTTTACGATTCACTCTGATCCTATGCTTAGTGGTGTTTGACATCAGTTTGGTCTTCGACAGGTTAATCGCCAGTCCAAGCTCAAGCTCAGGCTTGCCTTACTGATTTGGTTCAACATAAGCTCAAATTCTGCTGTCGTGAAGAGACTACGACAATATCGTTAGCGAAGCGAAGGTTTGATAAATATTTACATTACACTATGTTAATTATTGATCTGTACTGACTTCTTATAACTATAAAAACTGCATTTCGATTTAGAATTCAAAATATGTAACAAAGAGAATGGAATGGAATTCCATGGAATTTCTTGCCGGTTCTTCTCGATGGGAAACGACCTATTCAAACCGTAGGTACTAACTTTAAAGCATTATCAGTGCCCATGGAGTCCTATGTCTACAAATACATTTTTTTATTTTAAATAATATTGTACAATATAAAGCGTCAGAATGTCGTCAGCTTATAGTATTTCACACATCAAACCAATTACATATTATAGACATGTATAAAACTACTAAATAGACTTAACGCCACACATATACTATATTAGCCAAGCCCGACATCAACCTTCGGGCAGTTACTAGTGTTGCCCAAACGAGAGTCTCGCAAGAGTCTTGCAATTAGCGATTATCCTATTGCTATTTATTAAACGGTAGTTGAGATCTCAGAACAATGTAACAGAAGCGATTATCCTATTGCTATTTATTAAGCGGTAGTTGAGATCTCAGAACAATGTAACAGAAGCGATTATCCTATTGCTATTTATTAAACGGTAGTTGAGATCTCAGAACAATGTAACAAATTATAAATTCAAGGCTAAAAGACTCGACCGTACTTACCGACCGACCGTACTCTGTGAACACTGGATGACATTCTTAACTCTTAGAACATTAAATTGTTATAGTCAAGCATTTAATTTGTGACGATAAGTGGAGACGACATTGCTTGTTTAGACCCTTAATTTCTGATTTTATTAAACTCAAGCGCTTTATGAGTAATTCTCATTTACTTGTGTCCCTGAGAACATTTTATGTTCTCGCGGGAGTATTAAAAAATGTGTTTAGATACGATTATTTTTGGGATCCCGTAGTCCATTGCCAAAAATGGGAATCCTTATAGATTCGTCAGGTCTGTAAATCTGTCCGTTCATATGTCACACCAATTTTATTCTAAACTTATTAAAACTACACAGTTGAATTTTGGTATTCTGTCAACCGCTTCACGATTTTTATACTAAAATAAAACATTAATGGTATGGTAAAATGTATCCTCCCCCTCTAACTTTTAAAACAATAGGGTGATAAATAAATAAAATTATAATAATTATGATAACTTTGTAATTTATACATACACTACTGAACCCTACATGGGCGAGTCCAGAGTCTACTGCGGCATTGTAGCTCGAGCAAAATCTAGGGGAGCAGTTGAAAAGAGAGTTGTAATCAAACATTGATAATAATTACAATACATACGTAAAACAAAAACTTTGTAACCCTTTTTCGAACGTTAGTGTATATCAGACGGAAGTATATGTAATTTGGCACAGATCATGTTTAAATGGAGAATTAGTGCATGAAGTTATTTTTGTTTAATATTCGTTAAAATAAGGTTGATTTTCAAACACTATTCCACTAACACAGTAAAGATGCTTCTACCCGCAAAGTAATTAATTACCTAGCTTATATCAGACCTTCAACTATTTCCACCATCCATTGCTCCCTTTTGATGTGAAAGAAGGATAAATAAACACAATTTCGTTATATACCTATACTAATTTATTAAAGCGAAAAAGTTTGTTTGTTTGAACGCGTTAATCTTCGAAAATACTGGGCGGATTTGGATAAAATTTGGAATGGAAGACTTGTGCGTGTAAAAATAAACAACTATGAAATATTTCTTTTGTACTGTTAGCTTATTTCTGGCAACCCTAGGCATTTAATCGACTAAAAGCTATGTAACTCATTTGACAGCGCGAATAAGTTGTCAATCGGTCATGACGTTTCTTAGTTTGGTATGATTTGCTCGGATAGAAGACTAACGCGTGTTTACAAGTCGTTGACTGGTAAACACGCGTGTAATGCTAGTTTTATAAACCTATTGTTTAATTTACGTACAGGATTTATTATTATAAACTTATATAACTTTTCTTTAACTTAAACTTGTTCTCAAATATTATTGAAAAGGCATTAAATATATTTATGTTGTAACGAGGTTTTCTATTACGAACCCCATTACTTCTGGACTGAGGCTTACACTACCATCTGATCTTGTTATATTGATCGTTACTTCAAACAACCCTTTAATTTTAAAGAGGATTACACAAAAACCTTATTGCTATTCTGATAAGCTCAGGTGTTTCGTGAGTGGTCCAAGTCATAAGATTCGACAAGCGGATCGCTGGCTTAATAAAAACTTTTTACCAAAAAGCTAAACCGACTCCCAAAAAACACAGCAAAGTGAAAAATAACTTTAATTTCGGTAGTCGGTGTATTTAGTTTTGTATTTTCGTTTTTGGCACCGATTTCCGAAATTAAAGTTATTTTTCACTTTGCTGTGTTTTTTGGGAGTCGGTTTAATTTTTTGGTAAAAAGTTTTTATTTCACTCTTTTTAGTTGGTTGATTTTTAATTTACCTAGTTACCAGAGCCTAAATGTCAGCTACTTATAAAATTTTACAAAATATTGCTTTTCCCAATGCTGGGCCGTTAATTTTTGAGGAGTTCTCCTGGTACTTCACCATCAACTCTACATCACCATATGCATTGTGACGAGCATAAAGTGCTTAACATCCATATTCAGGTAATCGAATCGCAATCCACTCAATACTTATTATTGAGTAGTTTCGGCGGCCATCTGTGGTCTTCATCATCAGTTCCACTTCCCCAAATGGTACTTTTTGAGAGCAACTGCACAAGTTACTATAAGAAATACCCAAAACGCCATAGGTGTGCCTATAATATTTGAAGAGTTCCCTCGATTTCTCCAGGATCCCATCATCAGATCCTGACTTTGGTGATAAGGGTACCAATTTCGACATATACCCATTCGAACAAAAAAAGAATTTTCCAAATCGGTTCAGCCGTCTTCGAGTACTCGATGATCATACATTAAAAAAAAAATATATATATATATATATATACGCGTCGAATTGATAACCTCCTCTTTTTGTCGTCGGTTGAAAACGCATAGAGGACAAATATTTGATTCTTATTTATATACCCCTGCTATAGCTTTGATAATAATAAAAAGCTTTTTTAACCGACTTCAAAAAAAGGAGGTTTACAATTCGTCTTGAACTTTTTTTTATGTATGTTACCTCATAACTCGGAGACGGCTGGACCGATTTGAAAAATTCTTTTTGCGTTTGAAAGGGTATAGTTTCTAGTTGGTTCCATTGTTACAAAATCAGGATCTGATGATGGGATCCTGGAGAAATCGAGGGAACTCTTCAAATATTATAGGCACACCTATAGCGTTTTGGGTATTTCTTATAGTACCTTGAGCAGTTGCTTCCGAAAAGTACCATTTGGGGAAGTTGAACTGATGATGAAACCACAGATGGCCACTGAAACTACTAAATAATAAGTATTTCGTGGGTTGCGATTCGATTACTTGAGTACGGATGTTAAACACTTTATGCTCGTCGCAATACATACGAGTATGGTGATTTAGACCTGATGGTCAAGTACCAGGAGAACTCCTCAAAAATTAACGACTATGCATCGGCAAAAGCAATATTTTGTAAAAGGTGATAAGTTGTTGACATTATGGCTTTTGTAACTAGATAAATTACAAACCAACCCACTAAAAAGCGGGAATTTTTTTTTTTACAATAAATAGAACTGACTTCCATATCAAAACATTACGAAGCCAAAAATAACTTTAATTTCGGAAGGCGTTGTAAAAAAAAAGGAAATCCAAAACCAATAATACTGACTACCGAAATTAAATTAATTTTTGCTTTGTAGTTTTTTGATATGGAAGTCGGTTCTATTTTTGGTAAAAAAAAATTTTTTATTGTTTAAAATAGATACAGTATTTTTGGACACTATCCACCACGGAGCATCCTCAGGAAATTTTAATTCATCGACCGCTTAGGTGTGATGACGTTCCATGTCATAATTTAATTATGTAATCTCTGGTCAAAATAAGCCTATCAAAAATAGCAAATAAATTGCCAAGTGCGAGTCGAACTCATACAATATACTAATAAGTTTGTTTTACATAGTGTTTGTATATTTGCGGTTTTTGAAAATGTCAAATATAATAATATAAGCCCTGCATTTTTCCCAAGGTGGAATTCACATGGATGTCCTCCGCCCTGAACACAGAAATGGGTCCTTTCAGACTTTGACTGAGAGAGGAAAGAACTGGTGCCAGCCATCTCTGCGGGCTCAGAACCTATAGTCAAGGAACGTATTTGACTCATCCCGCGATGACATGGTTGACTGGTAAAGAATGCCCAATTACGCATTAAGTCCGCCTTTGTACATTTTGTGTTGCATAAAATTTTAATAAATAAATAAATGTTTAAGAGGGCCACGCGTCGAACAATACGCACCGCCAGATAACCTCATCTGTCTTGAGCCAATTCCATGAGCTTGACACGCCACCAGACTTGACAGAGGTCCAAGCGAATCGACACATTTTGACAGTTGACCACAGGCGTGTCAAGCTGAAAGAGGGACGTGAGTTTGACAGCGTAATCTGAACGGATTGAGTGTAACGTTGGCTTTATTTGTTTAAGGCAGATAAGCAATTTGAATTACGTGTTGTTTTTAATGTGGTTCAGCGGGGTATTCATTAGATGGATTTGTTTGCAGTCCATGTAATCGTATTTTCTAAATATTCGATGTTCTTTAAAGTCATTTACTTTTTACTGTTCCAGACATACGATTGAAAAAAAGACAGTATTTTTGTATATATTATTCGTCTGTCTATCATAGATATAAGCATGTTCTGAAAAGATGCAAAATCGATCCATCTCAATGGGAGCACAAAGCAGCTCAACGTCCGGATTGGAGACGTCTCATTAACCTGCAAGTTTCTGATTTTGAATTGTTACGATTGTTAGCTTCATAATATTTAGTCGATTTATTTCTCATGTTGGTAACATTTGAATCGATTGTTTGTGACGTAAATTGTCACATTTGATGTCTATGGACATCAATGTGACAACTAGTAAAAACTGACTGGCCATATTTGAATTGAGTGACTCACTCGATACTCAGCGGTCGAACTGTACGGATTAAATCCAATTAATTCTACGCAATCTGTATTTTATTCAAGTAAACCTGCACTGATCCTTCACGATGAGTGGATTTGGACCAAAAACGAGACGAGTTGAAGGCTAGACCACCAGCGGCTATACACTATGGTCGGGTGAACGGTGTATTAACGTGCCTACATGTAACATGGTATTCTCAGCGAAATGTGGGTACGCCTGTATTCACCAACGAGCGCACCATCGAGTCGGAGAGCTGAACAACCAAGCTCTAATGTTTGAATAAAATAGCCATGATACAGTCGCCGTAGACGAAATCGGCTAGGATGAACATCATCACATCACATCGCATCATCATAAATCCATTATGCTCCGAATTGACTGAACCAATTAAGTTAAATGCCTATGTATATGAATATCTGTGACCGTAACGTTATATTTTGAATATGGAGTTTTGGGTAGTAATAAATAAAGACGAATAAAAAAGCCCTAAAAAAACTTTACAACAAATAAAAATTGACCACTCAGTAAATAATATGTCAATAATTTCAGAAAAGATAATAAAATAATTAAATTATAACAATTCTATGTCCATTATATCCTTACAATAATTCTCTATCTTTCGTTAAATCAGTAGTTGACACAACCAGCCTTACAACAATATTTACTCTTTAATAGCAAACACCGCCGGGCAAGTAGTCCAAGCATTGTAGGTACTAATTAAAACTAATCATGACGTAATCTCAATTGTATTAATCAAAACCTTATCAAAGTAAACTTACAGAAGCTAGATAATCAATGAGATTGTAATTAAGTAATTAAAAGTATTATCTGCAATATTCAATATTTAATTGCTAGCCAGTGAATTTCGTTAAAACAATGAACATACACTGTTTATTTCTTTTGTTATTATGTGCCTTTGCATCATGCAATATTTGTAAGTACCTACTTTTATTTCCATTTTCTTGCTTCATAATGCGAGCAGCTGCGATGTCCATTTTTCGTTATCAGGGGAAAACCTTCAAAAGGCGCCTGGAATTTTGGGGGTAAGAAAAGACCAGGGAGTGTGGAATTTCTACCTCACTAAAACCACCCTGTTGAGCACCATCCTCACATAGAATGAGTCCCGTTCCCTCTTATAAGACCACTCCGAAACCCCCTCTGTGCAACGCCAATTAGGGCACATCCCTGGGAGCTGCGAAGTCCTAACAAAAACATACCGAAATACGTGTGTTCAAGGATAAAAACTTTCTCCAGGCATCTCAACATCATCCAGTCTTATGTTTCTTGTGTCCAGCATATTTCTGTGAATGCAGATCCTTTTATAGCCAAGGTCCATCAGGTCTGCGAGATTCGTTTTCGGACTGTAAATTGTTTCCTATATGGGGAAGCCTTGGGGTCCTGAAATAAAGGCCGCGGCATACCTGAGGCACCAGACTCTCACAAATAAACACGGCCATACATTAATAATATAATAATAAACCCCCTTTTACCCATCACATAATAGTACATCTTATTTTTTCTTGGTACATGATACATTTTAAAATTTAATTGAACCCCTGTACATGCATAGACTTCCATTTACTCTATCTCTGGCCAGTGTTATTCATTCCTTTCTTGCAGCAGCTATTTCATTATTCCATCGCTTCACAGGCCGTCTCTTTTGTTTCTTGCCGTTGGGTTTATACATTAACTAGTATTTGCGTGTTGCGCGAGGTGCAAGCACCTCGCGTGCTTGTGAAAAAAAAAATGGGGGGGGGTGATGGGGGGAGATGGGGGGGTTTAGTATTTGCGTGTTGCGCGAGGTGCAAGCACCTCGCGTGCTTGTGAAAAAAAAAATAAGGGGCGGGTGATGGGGGGAGATAGGGGGGTTTAGTATTTGCGTGTTGCACGAGGTGCAAGCACCTCGCGTGCTTGTGAAAAAAAAAAAGGGGGGGGGAGATGGAGGGGGGGTTTAGTATTTGCGTGTTGCGCGAGGTGCAAGCACCTCGCGTGCTTGTGAAAAAAAAAAAAAGGGGGGGCGTGATGGGGGGAGATGGGGGGGAGGGTTAGTATTTGCGTGTTGCGCGAGGTGCAAGCACCTCGCGTGCTTGTGAAAAAAACTAAAGCATTGCCCCTTTAAATCAAGTATTTGCGTGTTGCGCGAGGTGCAAGCACCTCGCGTGCTTGTGAAGAAAACTAAAGCATTGCCCCTCTAAATCAAGTATTTGCGTGTTGCGCGAGGTGCAAGCACCTCGCGTGCTTGTGAAAAAAACTAAAGCATTGCCCCTCTAAATCAAGTATTTGCGTGTTGCGCGAGGTGCAAGCACCTCGAGTGCTTGTGAAAAAAAAAAAAAAAAAAGGGGGGGGGGAAATGGGGGGGGGGTGCACAATTATTTCGACTAAAGCATTGCCCCTCTAAATGAATATGAAAAAAAAATGTTCCAAGTCTCTTAGATTCCGAGATCCGCCTAAAGGGGGGAGAAGGGGGCCAGGGGGGGGGGACTTTGAAAAATGGTTTTTACTTTACCGAGCCTCCTCTATACGAATCCGTAAAAAGAAAAAAATACGGGTCTCGTAGTTTCCGAGATACGATAGGGGGGGGGGAGAAGGGGGGGGAAAAGGGGAGGTTTGGCACTTTTCCCGTAGGTTTGAGAGTTACTTGTTTACGAATCTGTCAAAATATACCCACCTCCCCATCCACCATCTGGGAGAACAATTATGTCAATGAGTGAGTCAGTGAGTGGTAATTTAGCTTTATATAGTATAACTAGTATTTGCGTGTTGCGCGAGGTGCAAGCACCTCGCGAGCTTGTGAAAAAAAAAAAAAAAAGTGGGGGGGGAGGTGATGGGGGGGTTTAGTATTGGCGTGTTGCGCGAGGTGCAAGCACCTCGCGTGCTTGTGAAAAAAACTAAAGCATTGCCCCACTAAATCAAGTATTTACGTGTTGCGCGAGGCGCAAGCACCTGGCGTGCTGGTGAAAAAAAAAAAAAAAAAAAAGGGGGGGGAAATGGGGGGGGGGTTGCACAATTATTTCGACTAAAGCATTGCCCCTCTAAATGAATCTGAAAAAAAAATGTTCCAAGTCTCTTAGATTCCGAGATCCGCCTAAAGGGGGGGAGAAGGGGGGCGGGGGGGGGACTTTGAAAAATGGTTTTTACTTTACCGAGCCTCCTCTATACGAATCCGTAAAAAGAAAAACATACGGTTCTCGTAGTTTCCGAGATACGATAGGGGGGGGGGAGAAGGGGGGGGGAAATGGGAGGTTTGGCACTTTTCCCGTAGGTTTGAGAGTTACTTGTTTACGAATCTGTCAAAATATACCCACCTCCCCATCCACCATCTGGGAGAACAATTATGTCAGTGAGTCAGTGAGTGGTAATTTAGCTTTATATAGTATAATACATATAATTGTTCTTAGCTTTGATTATAAGTTTTTATTCGTAGAAGTAACTACTAATTCGTTTTTGGTGTACTAATTAACCAAGTTGATTTTGTTTCTAGTAAACAATGTCCGCTTGATTGACCATACGAGCTACGCCATAGATGTCATAACCAGGACAATGAATATTGTGGAAAAAAGAGGCTGGAGCAACTTGAAACTTCCTGACTATGTCCATAAACTAAAGTAAGTTTTTCGTAGACAGTCGGGTGGCAAACAGATCCCTTCGCCCGCCTCTGAGTGTAAGACATCCATGAGGATTTCCACCACGAGATAAGAAAAAAATACAGTATGAAATCAGAAGTGACTTTGCGAAAATGCATGCCGAAGTTATGCTAAAGAAAAATATCTATTGTCAATTCCGCTAAAAATCAAATGTTCGTTCGTTGTGGTATTTTTTATTGCATCATATTTTATACATAGTGTATATATTTGGGGAGGTGCTGCATACTGTATGCAAGAATGAACATCTGATTTCTGGCGGAATGGACACTAGATATTTTTCTGTAGGTACTATTAATGTAAAAAATTCTAAGAAACTTCTAGCTGAACCCACTGAGCAGCGACTCCTGGGTAGACTTGAGAAACTCTTAAGTGTTAACAAAAACGCTTGATATATTTATTTATCATCGCATTGGAACGCCTTGCATCAATTACACCAATGGAGAGCTGATTTCGCCAGAATCCAACATTCTGCCCGCAGTGGGTCATCCATGGTGCATCCATCATCTATTAGATTTGAGCAAGAGCTCAAATCCAATAGATGATGGATGGATTGTGTGTTAAACGCGGTCACTTGCATAGCATCAGGCCACCATAGCTTCAGTTTAACAAGCGACAAAGTTTGTCAAAATAGCAGCATGTATGTGAAACACCACAAGAGATATAGGTAGCACATGATGGATTCATATGCTACCGATACCTCAATAGCGCATATAAATTTTAGAAATTATCGCTAGGCCTGATGTGGTCTGTGTCACCATCATCATAACTTATCTTGCAGTGAATCTATCCTGGTTGAGCCCTTCAAAGGCTCTTTGAAGTATACTAACGGTTTCGTCACGTCCATACAACACGTGGACATCGTGCAGTCAACGGTACAGCAAGTTTGGCGTTTCAACGCTTCTGCTGCCAGTACGCATACGGTGACCGTCCAAGCATCGATGAGGCTGCATGACGTCGCTGTGGGGTTTGACGTCATCGGCCAATTGCAAGGCGATGTGGAAGTTTATCGGTATACCGTCGTATACGTGCATCCTCTGATAACGTATGCGTTTGCTGTAAGTTTTGTGTTTTTGTTCTTGATGATACAGACTGAACTATCTCGTTGGTCTAGTGACCACTACTGCTTGCGACCACTAGATCGCAAGCGTTACTGCTGAGCATGTGGTCTTAGGTTCTATTCCCGGGTCGGCCAAAAATGGGCGGTGCGAAACCCCGCAAAGCACGTTAAACCATTCGTCCCAGCTGTTATATGGAGATCTTTGACATTCATCATCAGAAGCTAAAATCTGACACACATTACTTATTGTGCTAATAAACTACTGGTTTGCTGGATTGTGAAGACCAGATAGGCAGGCGCTGCAAGTAAGACAGTAATTATACTCAGCTGCTGGTTTGACTTGAAGCTTACCCCAACATAGTCGGAAATAGGTTAAACGGAGTAAACTGTTCTGCCAGGGTTGCGAAATTGTTCTAATAAGTTACTGCGGCCCAGACGCAAGGGCAACTAAAGGGAGAGGGTGTGTGATTAGTCAGTAGAAGTCTACTCCCATTCATTCCACTCCAAGCAGGAGGAAAACTTACCCATGAAAAAAAAGGTCTACAGGAACTGTAGGAAAAACACAGAATCTTCAATCCTTATTAATATTATAAATGCGAAAGTAACTCTGTCTGTGTGTTACGCAATTACCCCTAAACTACTGAACAGATTTTGATGAAATTTGGTAAATACGTAGTCTAGAGCCTGAGAAAGGACATAGACTACTTTTTATTGTGAAAAAAGGGTAAAGGGTTGAAATAGGGAATGAAAGTTTGTATGGAAATTACGTCATTTTTAAAAGCTAGAAGCTTGAATCTTATTTTTTAGACTTTTGATTAGATATTAATAAATACGACATTCAAATTATGTATGAGTTTTATTTTCAAAATAATAAGCCTAACAAATCAAAAATGCATCCGAAAGTCACTATTCCGCGAGGACGAAGTCGCGGGCACAGTTAGTTTATGTATATAGGTAAGGTATTCAATGAAAGTTCTAAAATAATTCTACATGGCGCATGAAAGGATATTTACAGCACTGGTCCCATCTTCCTATAATACGATCCTGACATAATCAACCGATGTTTATAGGTACTCTCCCATCGCCATTCGATACCTTATAACAATTGTTAAACATAATGATTTTTTTAATTTTCAGATCATAAAAGACCTACACACGGATGTTTTATCTGTGACGGTCCAAGGTACCATACTGAGAACCAATACCCGCGTTCCAGAATTTAGACCCAGGGATATCACATCGGACATATTCCGTCAAACAGTAAGATCAACTGAGAATATACTTAATTTTGATCAAAACATTACATAGTGACCAACCAATGAAAAAGAAACGTAAGCAGACCACAAAAACGATAGGTCGACGACATAATATCTTTGGCGGGAAAAAACTGGCTCGGAACAGCACACGACAGGGAAAAATGGATAACAAAAAATAAAATGGATAAGTTATAACTAACATTAGAAATAAGTAGGCACTTACTAACATTACACTAAGAAAAAATACCATAATTATGAATGTTTTATAAGGTTTATATAAAAAAAGTGTTTACTTATTATACTTGTATCATAAAATAACTACACTTATTTCATGGAATAACTATACTTATTTCATAGAAAATCTATACCTATTTCAGAGAATAACTAGGTACAGTTTATAACGTCGATCACTTACACTGAGTGCAAAAAATTACTTATGCCAAATAATGTTCCTAGTAGTATGTCTTAAGACACAAGCCAGACCTAGTTTAAGGGATCAAATCTATAAAATAGAGCTTATATCGTGACAAATATTGTTAAATGTACAATGGTATGTGTTCCAGTTTTAATGAAATACTTTTTTTTTTCAGTTTGATTATACTTTAGTAACCACAAGTGGAATGCTGGCGTGGGCCCATGACGTATTTCAACCTATTACGTTTGACTTGGTGACAAGAGCAGATTTACCATTTCCGAAAATGTGCTACAACTGTGCTGTATGATTTTGAATAAACCACGTAAATATGTTTGTGGGGTAAATGTACGTAGGATTCTAATACAAATAAACGAACATATTACAAGTTTTTAAACTAACATGATCATTAAGAGCATGATTAGAAATTAAAACGTGATATTTACCATGTTAAAGTTCCATGTTGAGTTTTTAATAAATGAGCACTTACGAGTTTTTGTTTTTGTTCTTGGTCCTTTGATCTCTCTTCTTCTTCGCCGTTTCACTCTTTGGTCGTAGTCGTTATTTCAGATGAGTGACTCGCCTCATAATGTGCCGCCACTCGTCTCTTGCAGCCGCCTTCCTGGTTAAACATTCCATTCCAATCTAACCAGTACAAGATATAATATAATGCATAATAATATAATATGTATTTGGAACACAGCCAGAAAAATACATGTGACTTATAGCTAGAATAAGTACATGAATTTAACAGTAATACATAGCCTGCTGTCTCCCAAACTAGGCAAAAACATGTATCTTGGGAGGCAGTAACGTGTAACGTTAACGGACGTGTAACGGAAAGGGTATATACATACCAAGGGCACGACTTCTTTGGGTGATATCAAACGATATTCGGAAATCAACTGTGGTTAATTCAGCAGCTAGTCTTTACTCTATCAAGGAAGACATTAATGAGGGAGAATTAAAAGGTTTAGTTTATAAAAACAAGCTGTCTCTATCCATGGAAAAGTATAATGACCTGCAGTTTTTAAAAAAAATCTGTAGGCCTGAAACGAAAAACTATAATAAGCTTCCTCATGCTGCAATTAGAGATTCAAATTTTAAAATTAAAAATAATATTTCCACGAACTGAGAACCTCCTCCTTTTATTGAAATCGGTTAAAAAATCACATTAATATACTGCAATTTTATTTAGGTATATGCATAGATGGATGTAATTCATCATGAATTTTGTATGACTCTAGCATTCAGGAGTTTTAAATCGTAATCGTTATTGTTTATTATCCAAGGTGACTTTTAATTTATTGGCAATTCTAGGACTACAATGTAAGAAAGATAACTTCCACACGTACCTGTAGAATGGCTATTGAAGTGATCCAATCGATAAACTAATCAAAGATTAATTGAAAATTAATAATCAATTAGGTAATTACCTGTCTGAAAGATGTTATCTGACTATAATGCAGATTTGAGCTAAATAATGTGGTCATTCTTCAATTGTTTATAATATTTCCACAGTACCTATGAATTAAAATTTCGCATTTCCTATTTCTTTTTGTTTGTGGTTTTAATAATGAAAACTGTTTTGGTAGTTTTGTTTCTATGTGTGGTGGTTACATTGGGACAGATAACATGGTGTAAGTTATTAATATACCTTTTTTCGGGGTGGAGCGGAAGGGAGTGTCAGACTTCTACTGACTAAACCCCAACCTCCTCCTTCAGGTGCTCTAGCGTTCCAGGACCGCGATATCTCGTTAGAATATTCCCGCAAACCACATGGATGTGGAAAGGGCACGTAGGGCGTTGGCTGCCCGGTGTTATATGTTGGCCCGCAGGTTCGCACATTGCAATAATCCAGTCAAATTTATACTTTTTAAATCTTACTACACATACACTTGCAGCCTGTGGGTGAATTACACACTGGGGACATACAACGCCTTATGTGTTCAATATAATAACGCGTTTAGGGTGCGTATGAAATTACCACGATTGTGCATGCTTCGAACAATTTCGCAGAAATGCATACCGATGGGTTTTATGCTCATATACGGAAGCAATGTGCGACGCGTCGCTGTTGGATTCAGCGACATAACACGATTGTGTTAGGTCCAGCAAAACTAGCATTATAAAAGTGTTTGCATATAGGTGGGACTCTCCAATGCTGTGCCACTGGATACGCCTGCACACTGCTTTGCATTAGTTATTATATTTATTTGTTATGTTCCTTTTGTGTCTTATGTATCGTTTGTTGTCTGTTTTGATGAGTGAAGTGTTTTACTATGTGTAAATTTGTACCTGTAACTATGGACCAAAGTCTGAAATAAAGCTTATATTAAGTATTAATAATAATAGCCGCACGAATTGAACCTCAAGTTCAAGCAACGCTTGCCGTGCCAGGGTTGTTCCGTGGATGGACGATATTTCGTCCGTGCCTCGTAAAGCACGTAAAGCCGCAGGTCCTAGCCATCTTTGACAGTCGCTAGGGGTAATCAAATCGCTCCATATAAAAAACTTTTTAGCAAAAAATAGAACCGACTTCCATATAAAAACACTACAAAGGCAAAAATAACTTTAATTTCGGAAGGCGGTGTCAAAAACGAAAATATATACAAAACTAAAGACACCGCCTTCCGAAATTAAAGTTATTTTTGCCTTTGTAGTGTTTTTTATACGGAAGTCGGTTCTATTTTTTGCTAAAAAGTTTTTTTCACGCTTTTTAGTGGGTCGGTTTGTAATTTATCTAGTTACAAAAGCCAAAATGTCAACTACTTATCACCTTTTACAAAATATTGCTTTTCCCGGTGCAGAGCCGTTAATTTTTGAGGAGTTCTCCTGGTACATCACCATCAGCTCTACTTCACCATATGCATTGTGACGAGCATAAAGTGCTTAATATCCATATTCCAGTAATCTAATCGCAATCAACGAAATACTTATTATTAAGTAGTTTCGGTGGCCATCTCGGGTTTTCCTCATCAGTTCCACTTCCTCAAATGGTGCTTTTCGAGAGCAGCTGCACAAGGTACTATAAGAAATACCCAAAACGCTATAGGTGTGCCTATAATATTTAAAGAGTTCCCTCGATTTCTCCATGATTCCATTATCAGATCCAAACGTGACGACAATGGAACCAACTAGAAAGTATACCCTTTCAAACAAAAAAAGAATTTTCTAAATCGGTCCAGCCATCTCCTAGTTATGAGGTAACATACATAAACAAAAAAAAAAAAGTTCAAGACGAATTGTAAACCTCCTTTTTTTGAAGTCGGTTAAAAACACTAGTACTCAACTGCATTCGGTTAGACTGGAAGCCGACCCGGTATTGTTGTAGATGCTGATATTTCCATCAGATTTCTGAATGAATTTTCTTGCGGTATGAATCCCAGAACGAGTGAACGCCTCCTTCCAGAATTTCCGTATATCCTGACCTATTTGGATCTTGGCCGGCTGTACGATTTTATCTTCCCACCGTGTCTAAGGTTCTGATCTCTTGACCTTGTACCTTTTGTGTAGTGGGACAGTAAACGTTCAAAATACTAAAGACATGATAATTTACAGCGAATCGGGCACAGGTCAGACGGCACACTGAGTTCTTTTCTGAAGTCATGCAGGAAACAATCTATGCATTGGAGAGAAGAGGGTTCAGCAGTTTGACGCTGTTGAATATCACACAAAACGTCGAGTAAGATCATAATATTTAATATATATAATTATTAGTTCTCCTTTCTTTTTGGTGGGTAAAATCAACAAATGTCCCCTTCCGCTCTGGATGAAGCAGGAGGCAGTGTTAGACTTCCACAAACAGGTGCCCTTTCGTTCCAGGGCCACAATATCTCATTAGAACTATTTAGAACATTCCCACAACCCGAACCAGTACTTAATTTTAATAATAATATGAAAAACAATAGACCTGTCAAACTGTTATTTCATAACCAATTTGCAATAAAAGGAAGGGGTATTTTGTATCTCAAAAGTCAGTTATTTCTGTTATCTAATCTTTAAAAAGTGCCATTAGTAAAAAAAAATAATTCTATACTGATATGAGCGGAAAAGTTTGTTTGTTTAAATGCGCCAATCTTCGAAAGTACTGGGTGGATTTGAGGAAAATTAGGTATGGAAGTAGATTGAAGTTTGACAAAGGTAACAGGTTTTTAACAGACCACAAAAGTGATAAAATCATCGGGAGCAAAGCCCCGCGCGCTATTGCTACTGCTAGTAGGTAATCAAAACTCTGTCTTATTAGTTAAATCTTGAAATTTTAGCTTACAGATGTACAGATGGCATGTCAATGGTACAGCACACTATACCAACGGCTTTCTGGTTTCCATTCAGAAGATTGACGTGACTAACATGCGGCAGGCTGTTAGCGTTCTCAATTTGGATGGGGTCCAAACCCCTAGGGCCACTGTCAGTGGAACACTGAACCTAAGAGACATAAAGCTCGGCTATGATGTTACCTTCAATCAGACCAATGGTGTCGTGCATAAATTCACCGGAGATTTTACACATCCTTTAATTGCTTGGGCAATAATCGTGAGTTTTTCTGCTTTACTAATTTTTTCATGATTTTATTTAACTTAACGCTTGCCGACGTAGTTCCGTGGATATATCGAGATTCCTTGGAAAACACGTTAAGTCTTTAGTCCTGGTTGTCGTTTTTATGGATTTCAAAATGAAACGCTTTAATGATTAAGACAGTTTTAATATTAATTTATTACTCAGCATTTTTTTTTCTGTGTAATGGGTCTGTTGTATACTATTTTATTCCTTTCATTGCTATAAAAAAGCGGTTGACGGGGACAAAGGTGGAATGAGCGCAACCACGCATTTAACTATAGTCAGCCCAGTCTTTCATAAGAGTTGAATGATTAATTGAAAGTGGCGATAGTTTACTGAAAAATTCAGATTTGGAAAGACATGTACAAAATAACTTTAATTACGGAAGTCGGTGCCAAAAACTAAAATAAAAAACCAAAGACACCGACTTCCGGAATTTAAGTTATTTTTCACTTTGCAGTGTTTTCAACCGACGACAAAAAGAGGAGGTTATCAATTCGACGCGATTATTATTATTTTTTTTTTATGTATGATCATCGAGTACTCGAAGACGGCTGAACCGATTTGGAAAATTCTTTTTTTGTTCGAATGGGTATACTTCGAAATTGGTCCCATTGTCACCAAAGTCAGAATCTGACGATGGGATCCTGGAGAAATCGAGGGAACTCTTCAAATATTATAGGCACACCTATGGTGTTTTGGGTATTTCTTATAGTAACTTGTGCAGTTGCTCTCAAACAGTACTATTTGGGGAAGTGGAACTGATGATGAAGACCACAGATGGTCGCCGAAACTACTCAATAATAAGTATTGAGTGGATTGCGATTCGATTACTTGAATATGGATGTTAAGCAGTCACAATGCATATGTTGATGTAGAGCTGATGGTGAAGTACCAGGAGAACTCCTCAACAATTAACGGCCCAGCATTGGGAAAAGCAATATTTGGTAACATGTTATAAGTAGTTGACATTTAGGCTCTTGTATCTAGGTAAATTAAAAATCATCCAACCAAAAAGAGTTAAATAAAAACTTTTTAACAAAAAATTAGAGTTAAGTTAAAGAAAACAGAGTTCAACACTGGTCCTACGACTAGACATTTCATTGGATTAAATTTTAATTTACAGATTCAGCAAAATATAACAACCAAAGAAGTAACCGTTTCCGTGACGCCTAGTTTAACTGCAGGTATCGCTAGAATGGTATACAGACCAGCCAACAGTATAACCGAAGTGATGTCTAGAGTGGTAAGTGTTCCTTCATTCTTAGCCTCACTCCTAAAGGAACTCCTCGAAACTTCATACAATCTTGAGATAGATTGACACATTGATTTTACACTTTTTGTAAAAACTTGAACTCTTTGCCGAAAGTTCTTATCACGATAGCAAACGAAGATTTATAAAAATATATTAATGGATAGTTGTAAAAATACCTGATGCTCTGTTACACAATTTGGATACAAGTGTTTGCTTGTGCGTCAATGGCAAGTCCCATTTCTGGACCTGCCATGGAGCTATGGGATGGGATGATTTTTTAGCTACTAGTCAAGCAAAAAGTAACTTTTTAATTCAGTCAACACTCAGTAATTATGTGTTAAAGTACTTGGGCAAATCATGATAACGAGTTGGTAAAACGTGTACCTATTCTTCTGCCGAAGAAAGATTTCAGTAAGATATTTACAACTAAGTACTTAGCTTCTCATTCAATTTTGGCCTTAGTGGGTGGACTTATTGTATTTTTTTGTGTTACAGTTTTTGCCAAGCAGCAATGCTCCGGGAATAAGAGCTTGGTCGCATATTCTATCCTCCATTATACTGAATGTTATTAAAAAGAAGGTCCCGTTTCCTGACATATGCTACAGCCATTGTTAAACGAATAATTTGAAACGAACTAATGTTATATAAAAATGTACCGACTATTATTTAAATAAAATATACAAAAAACAAAGATTTTTTTTTTCAATTTTACAGGAGGTAGAAAAACATTATCTTGGTTATGTGATTTCTCTGTCTGTTGTTTCATAGGTATAGCATACAAAATACCAATATCCTCACTAACAGTATCTTGGCGCTACAAGTGAGAGAAAAGTTAGTCTAATTTTAGAAGATCAGCGACTCGATCGCCAGTTGAAAAAGTGTCGTTTAGGGTTCCGTAGTCAAATAAAAAAAAGGTACATTAGACATTTATCATGTCTGTATGTCCGTCTCAAAACTCAAAATGTTTTATTTCACATAAGCCTACATGGGCACTACAAATTTGTGAGTTCACTGCTTCTGCAGGCGCCGCTTATACCGAGTATCAATACCACCTGTGAAAATCATGATTTCTTCAATTACTATTAATCTTTTAGGTACCTATGTAGATAAAATAACAAGCAGACATCTTTTACTTCAGAAATGCATGCCTATCCAACGTCTTTACTCTCAATCTACGCAATCTAGTCAGTGGTTTTTTGGTTTTTTGTAAACCTATCTATAATACATCACAGTAAATTCGTCAGGATCGATGTTTATTTTTAGAATAAAAGACCTCTCCCTACCTAGATAAACGTTTATAGCTTACGTTCACGGTCAAATATATCTCGTCTTTTTTTTGTTAGGTGGGAAAATCATCGAATAACTTCTCCCGCTCTGGGTTAAGCGGAAGGGTGTGTCAGACTTCTACTGACTAAAAACCCACCCTGTTCCTTCAGCTGTCCTTAACTTCCGGGGCCTCGGTATCTTGTTAAAACATTCCCTTAACCGCGGCAGGCAATGGCCCTATGGGGCCCCGTCACTGGTGCTGACAGCTCTTTGAGGCGCGCGCGGAACACGACGCGCCGCCGACCCGGGCCTGGTCCTTACCGGACGGTGAGCTACCCCTGCTCACCGTCCGCAAGCCCGCGCCTACGGTGGCCGGAAATCGGCTCGCGATCCCCGACGCCCGGGGCGTCTCCCGCGGTGGCTGGGACGTGAGGAAAAGAGTTGCCTCTCCCTCGCGCGCTCGGCCTCCTCCTTCGCTAGCATTACTGCCACGCAGAAGGAGGCGATCGCATCGCATTCCCTCTCGCTCCGCCCCATGGTCTGAACCAGGGCCGGGCGCCGCCGCCGAAATATATCTCGTCTGGGGCTTCATTTAAAAATGTTTCCTGTTCGTAAGAGGTGAAAATCTTAGTTTTTTTTTTGCTCTTGAACCCCTGGGACTCTCTTTTCAGTTCGAAACGATGTTAGATTATGGAATCTTTTCAAATCAACATTGTGTTTTACTCTTAGCGTATTCTTGGGCATTGAATACCTGCTCCATAGCGTAGAAGGCTTTATTTTGCCAGATAGTCCATTGAAGTATATAAGAAATACACTTTTGGAAATTTTATTTTCTTATCTGCTCACCACTTCATAAAGTCATTGTATGTATTTAAGTATTTTTCCTTTGAAATTACTGGCAAAAGATTTTCGATAACTGTATTTACCTCGTCTTTAACAGAATCTGGGGTCAACATTTCAGAATCACTAGAACTCATATTTAACCGACTTCAAAAAAAGGAGGTTTACAATTCATCTTGAACTGTTTTTTTTTTTCTTTTATGTATGTTACCTCATAACTCGGAGATGGCTGAACCGATTTGGAAAATTCTTTTTTTGTTTGAAAGGGTATACTTTCTAGTTAGTCCCATTGTCGTCACGTTAGGATCTGATGATGGGATCATGGAGAAATCGAGGAAACTCTTCAAATATTATGGGCACACCTATAGCGTTTTGGGTATTTCTTATAGTACCTTGTGCAGTTGCTCTCGATAAGCACCATTTGAGGAAGTGGAACTGATGATGAAGACCCCAGATGACCAGCGAAACTACTCAATAATAAGTATTTCTTTGATTGCGATTAGATTACTTGAATATGGATGTTAAGCACTTTATGCTCGTCACAATGCATATAGTGAAGTAGAGCTGATGGTGATGTACCAGGAGAACTCCTCAAAAATTAACGGCTCTGCACCGGGAAAAGCAATATTTTGTAAAAGGTGATAAGTAGTTGACATTTTGGCTTTTGTAACTAGATAAATTACAAACCGACCCACTAAAAAGCGTGAAAAAAAAATTTAGCAAAAAATAGAACCAACTTCCATATAAAAACACTACAAAGGCAAAAATAACTTTAATTTCGGAAGGCGGTGTCTTTAGTTTTGTATATATTTTCGTTTTTGACACCGCCTTCCGAAATTAAAGTTATTTTTGCCTTTGTAGTATTTTTATATGGATGTCAGTTCTATTTTTTCTAATTTTTTTTTTAATGAGATATTAGTTTAGATTTAAACCGAGATTCCGAAACAGCTTACACAGTTAGTATCCCGCCAAATTATGTAGTCTTGTGTAGTCTATATAAAATTTTAACAGATTTTAACTATGGAACACACCGCGTCACTGCCGCGGGCGGAGCCGCTTAGTTATGTTTTTTTTTTAATTCACACTGGCTGTTTAAGCACTCATAAGACCGCAGCATTTTTTTCTTAATTGTGTTAGATTTTTTACAGCCGGCTGCCTAACCAAATTTAGTTCTAAAGTCGGAATTTTAATTCGATTCCAGATTTGATATTAGCTACTGTCATTTTGTGAAATAATGATACCACATAAATAATAGTGTAGTGATGAACACAAAAATCGATAAACAATCAGTGTTTGTGCCATCAGTGTGCCAATTAAAGACTAAATTATTGATTTTTATTCAAATAAATACATAATTATTCATAATAATTATTTATTAATTATTAATCGCTGCTCTATTTTATAAAAAGTTAATATTTTTGTTTTTATATTAAAAACAAAACTTATAATAAAAGAGCCTAGATAGTTTTCAGTATTGGCAACCCGTGCGCGCTCGTGCAGCTATCGCCATTTTGTTTATCGTGTCATTCGGCTTCATTCTCCCAGTCCAAAGAGTATAATAAATAATAATATATGTCCCAGTCTGCCTGCACGAATATCTTATTTCATTGCGAATCGATATTTTGTTAGTTTGTTGTAGTGTTGCCCAAACGAGAGTCTCGCAAGAGTCTTGCAATTAGCGATTATCCTATTGCTATTTATTAAACGGTAGTTGAGATCTCAGAACAATGTAACAGACTCTTGCGAGACTCTCGTTTGGGCAACACTAGTTTGTTGGGTTTTTGTTAAAGTGTTGTTACGTTGTGTTTGTTGTTACGTTTATAGTTTTTTGTGAACTTTGAGTGAATCTATTTGTTTTGGTTTTCCATCAAAATGGATCCTCAGCAAAGTACATCACAAAAAGACGTGGATGTTTTCTTGTCCCCAAGAAAAAACGTCCACGAAAAGCTTTCACTGTTACTGAAAAAGTAATGATCCGCAACGCCTACAAATACGTGAAAAATGAAATTTCTGCGCAATTGGAGGCCTTAGAAGTTGTGGAAGAAAATGAATGTATGAGCAAAGTTGCTGACATATTGGGAATAACCTCACGCTCTGTTTGTAACGTTTTGAAGGAAGTAAATAAAGGTGCGCCGCCAACTCCTCCTAAAAAAACTGGACCAAAGCGAAGTTTCAAAGATAAAATTGATGAATTTACATTCTCTGCAATACGAAGAATTGTTCATCAGTTCTTTTACCGAAATGAAACTCCAACCATTGCAAAGGTTAGTCAATCAGTCAGACAGTATTATGTTATACCTACATCTTTTATATATAATAATATAAGTAATAATTCCAAGCTATTATAAAATTTACTATTTTAGATTTTACAAGTGATGAACGATGATTCAGAAATGCCCAAGATTTCCAAAGACACCCTCAGAAAAATTTTGAAGCATCTTAATTTTAAATTTGTTTGCCGGTCACGCAAGAGCACACTTATTGATCGAAATGATATATCAACATGGCGCCAGCGTTACTTGCGATCTATATGTCAGTTTCGACGAGAAGGGAGACATATCGATGGGTCCTATGTATATGGGCCAAACTAACAATTTGGCCATTTTGACTTTTTTATGGTAAACGCATCTTATCGATATAAAGAATTATGTGAGCTATTAAAAAAAAAAGATTTCTGCATAGAAACACGATTTTTTATTACAGTATAACGGCATATGTGACATGAATTTAAACGTACAAGGTCCTAATAGTAGTTAGAGACTTATACGCGGGGAGTTGCCGCGCGTTTATTTATTGTTTGGACCAATCAGCTGATTTGACAATACATTGAACGGAGCAACGGCCGCACTGTGATAAATACAAATTGTAATTTTTGTGTTTTTGGGTTACAATTTAGTTTAATAAGTAAACGATGACATCCAATTATCGCGCTAAGTTGTCTAGAAGTCGGAATTTAGTGAAAGAAAAAAATATCCCACCTGCCTATCACAGTTATTATGAAAATTTTGTAGCATCTAATGACATTGCGTCAATTAATGAAAGCGATAATGAAGAAAACTAATGAAGACTTTTTAAGAATTAGCACGGGGAAGCACTTGCTGTTTCCCTTGGCATCTCCAAGGCTTTTGACAGGGTCTGGCATGATAGCCTTATTGCTAAGCTTCCTTCTTTCGGTTTATCCTCTCTACTCAACTTTGCGTTTTGATTAAAGACTTCCCGAGAGATCGGTCCATTCGAGTGGTCATTGATGACTGCTAAATTGCCAATTGCCAATTGGCTATTAATGTCAGGGTCCCTCAGGGGTCGGTTCTCTCAGCACAGCTGCTGAGAGATATGTGTCCAGCGTGCGTGCTGGTGGGTCAGATCCAGTCTCTCCATGAGGACATGGTTAGGCGCTTGAACTTGTCCTTGAAGGCTGTCTCCGAATGGGGTGATGCCAACTTGGTCAAGTTTAATACAGCTAATACCCAGGCTTGTCTCTTCTCCTCAAAAAGGAGCCAATTCAAACCGGCTCCCACTTTCTGTGATGTAATCGTGGCGATAACCGATCATATTGAGCTTCTTGGGGTTACACTAACTTCCACCCTCAATTTTGGTCCATTTATCGAGGCTAAGGCTCAACAAGCAACAAAAAAGTTGGGAATCTTAGCAAAGGTGAGACGGTACTTCACACCGGAACAGTTGCTCAATCTGTATCAAGCCCAGGTTCGGTCGTGTATGGAGTACTGCTCTCATATTTGGGATAGATCTGCCAAATACAATTTGAACGCGCTTGAGTCTATTGAGAAACGGGCCAAGAGACTCATTGGCAACGATGCCACTGGTCAAGTCAAAGCTCCAGAGCCTTGAACATCGACGACGAGTTGCAAGTCTATCGGTTTTCTATCGGTTACATTTCGGGGATTGTGTGATGGAATTACACAATCGAATTCCGCCAAGCCCGTTCCATCATCGGACTACAAGACAAACGCCGATGCGCCATCGTTACATGGTCGACATCCCACCCATACGCACTAAACGTTTTGGGAATACCTTCGTTGTGCGTACAGTTAAGGAGTGGAATTCCCTGCCGGAGTCTGTGTTTCCCGATAGCTATAACTTAGGGATCTTTAAGTCAAGAGTGAATAGGTTACTTTTAGGTAAGCGTGCTCTATCTTCGACCACATCATCACTTACCATCAGGTGAGATGGTGGTCAAACGCGAACCAATTAACAAAAAAAAAATAATACTAATGTTGATTTTGTTGATTTTATTACTTAATTATACTACAGAGATTTTTTTTAGTTTATTTACACAAGATAGGTTTTTAATTTTGTTATTTTGTTTGTAATTTTATTGAGAAAATAATAATGTGAAGTAGGTTGTACATTATTTTGTTAATCAAACTAAGATCTCCAGTAAAAGTTTTGTTCTTACTTATTATTTTTTTGTTTTTTTTTTTTCATAAGTGTAGTTTTAAGGCTACTTTAATTTTTATTTCAATAAATGAATTAAACTATTGCGTGTTTTTTAATTATTCAAATGATCTAACTGAAAACTGAGTTAGTAGGTAAGCCGATTGTAAAACGTATAAGTGTCAATGTGACATAAATGACTAAATAGGTATATAAATAGCTTATATTCTAATTAATGAATTATCAACTACTTCAATTGTTACTTGATTTTATGAGTAAAAAATATAAAAATATATAACGTATGCTAATTAACGTAATACGCGTATAATGGCCAATATGACACATTGGCCCTTTTAAAGTGTTTTTAGAGAAAAATAATTTTAACAAAAACTAACGTAGAAGGGCCAATGTGACGTAAAAAAAAACCGATGTATGTATATGTTACCGGCCAAACCCGATTTCAGGACAAACTAGTTTTGCCTAGGCTAAACTACACACATCAAAAGTGTCTAGGGATCAACATATATTTTTGCAATAACTTTTCTCCTGATTGATATTAATTAAAATTTTCTTTAAGGATTCATCAAATAAAGTGTTTTCGTTTGTCACAGTAACGATAAACCAAGTCACCTTTGCATTAATAAAGAAATTTGCCATTTTCCTAATAAAGGGATTTTTGACATTTGAACCACTAACATTAAAGTTCGAAAAAAAGACTGAAATAACAGTTTTCTTTAAAATTTTATTGGGTAACTTAAACAATTAATAATCCGTGTTTCTACCGCGAACACTAACAACACAAGAACATCGGTTTGGCATACTCAAAATGAGTTCATCCAAATCACGCTGTGGAATGGCCGCCCATGTTCGTTGCAACAACAAAAAAAGGTCTTCTTGCGACTGGATACCCTCCATATTCGGCAGAGCTCTTCTCTGTAGCATATCCCATGCATGCTCAATCGGGTTCAAGTCTGGCGACTGAGCAGGCCAGAGCAGGACATTGATGTTAGCTGCGGCGAGAGTCTGTCTTACAACTCTTGCGGTGTGCGGTCGTGCATTATCATGCATTAACTGAAATAAGGGACCGATTTGCACTTGTAGAGGAACGATGACGTCAGATACAATCGTCTCAGCATAAATTTGAGCGTTGAGGTTGCCTCTGATCCAAATCAACTCAGTTCTTCCGCCGATCCAAATACCCGCCCAAACCATGATGGTTCCACCACTATAAGGATGGACTTCCTGGCAGGATTTTAATCGCTGTTGGCGTCCAGGGGTTCTCCAGTGTCGTATACGTCTTGTATCCGGTCTCATACCAAAACGAGACTCATCAGAAAAGCACACGAAACGCCATTGTTCTTCTGCCCAATTTCTGTGTTCAAGAGCCCATTGATATCGAATCCTACGATTGTGCATTGCTATAGGTGGTACCCGTAGCGGTCTTCGGGAATGAAGGTTCACTTCATGCAAGCGGTTTCTGACTGTTTGGTCGCTAATTAAGTTCCCTGAAGAGTGATGAAGCCTCACGGCTAACATCATGGCGGTTATTGTTGGAGCTCTTAGAGTTAAGATTTGAATGTATCGGTCTTGTCTCCGTGTGGTGCAGCGATACCATCCTCCATGGCGCTCAGCCACGGTACCAGTGCTTCGGTAACGTGTCCAAAGTCGACTGATAACACTCTGACTTGTATTCAGAGCTAAAGCCACAGTACGTTGCCGGGAACCAGCTTCTATCATTCCCACGGCTCTGAGCATTTCTTCCCTGCTTAAATGACGTCGCCGCTCCATAATAACGTTGGTTTTAATCAGTAGTAGGGAAACAGTAGCACTAATAATGTCTTCAATGCGTTGTATGTTTTTATAGGGAAAATATTGACAGCTGATTTTCATCTTTTACTCAAATTTGATTAACAGTTCCTGTTTCAAATTATGAAATGCACCAAAAAGGATCCATATAAATTTATAAAATCATAAATTTATTACAAAGCCACATCTCAATCTCAAGAAATCCGCATAAAAATGCTTGATCCCTAGACACTTTTGATGTGTGTAGTTCTTCCTAAACGCGATAGGATTAACTAGTATAGCCTAGTCCAAACTAATTTGTCCTAAGCCCGATAGGATAAACCAGTTTAGCCTAGGCCAAACTAGTTGATCCTGATATAAATACGCACACTCTAGGACAAACTGTTATGGCCTAGTCTAAACATTATAGTATATCTATAAAGTAAAAAAAATAGGTAAACTGAATAAAATACACGTAGTATTTTATTCAGGTTTTTTTTGGAAAAATAATCATTTTTATTAAAATGAAAATACTATCTTCCATCCGATGAACTTTATGATGTGATTGGCGCAGCTCATGTGGCTGTCGGCCATGGTGGTCGTGACAATGCCAATATTACAAAAGAAATAATAAGCTTGTATTTGTCTATGAGTAGTGTCTGTCATCGAAAGAAAACAAAGAAGAAAAGAGGATTAGTCTCTAAGCCCATTCTTCATTCGGAAATGAATAGTAGGTGCCAAGTATATCTGATTGATTTTCAGACACAACCAGATGGAAATTTTAAATTTATTATGGTTTACCAAGACCATCTAACAAAATTGTTCTGCTACGCGCTTTACAATCTAAGAGAGCGACAAAGGTGGCTTACCATTTGAATGATATATTCAGTTAAACATTCAGTTGAGTCAGGCCAAGGTTTCATGAAATGCAGCTGTAGTATAATTGTTTGTATTACCAATTATCCATAACTTTTAACGATGAATCATTATCATTTTAATAAAAATGATTATTTTTCAAAAAAATAAAAATAAATAGATAACCAGAATAAAATACTACGTGTATTTTATTCAGTTTACCTATTTATTTTTACTTTATAGATATAGACGGGCTTAGGACAAATTAGTTTGGACTAGGCTATACTAGTTAATCCTATCGCGTTTAGGAAGAACTAGTTTAGCCTAGGCAAAACTAGTTTGTCCTGAAATCGGGTTTGGCCGGTAACATATATATAAAATACTATAGTACAAATGAGGAGGATAGTTGTCTTAGCAAACAAGCAAAGATTCGTAAACTTCGGTTTTATCAATCTGAAGTTATAGTAAATAGAAACTTTGGAAGCCTCTCCTGTAAAGTTGTAATTTAGCATTTTGGCCCATATACATAGGACCCATCGATATATATTATTAAGATGAAACTTGGGTTAACGCAGGTAAGGCTAACATTTATACACAAAATGAATTTATATAGGTACATTTTACATTAAATTTAATAGTAATATTGAATGTTCATGTAAGTACTATATTTATTTTAAGGTCATACTGTAAAAAAAATTTGGGTGGACAAGAAAGTCACATCATCTCGTCAAGCGTTTTTGGAGTCCCTCCAAAAACGCTTGACGAGATGATGTGACCACTGGATTAAAAAATCCATCTGGAAAAGGCAAACGTCTCATAATTAGCCATATAGGTAGTGAAGAAGGCTTCCTGGAAGAGGGGCTCATGATTTTTGAAGCAAAGAAAAATTGTGAAGATTACCATGATGAGATGAATGCAGTTTGTTTTGAGGAGTGGTTCGCTGGAGTCTTTCCAAAATTAAGACCAAACTCAATTGTGGTGATGGATAATGCACCTTACCACTCCCGAAAATTGGAAACGGCACCAAAAATGAGCTGGAAAAAAGCTGCCATTCAAGATTGGCTTTTAAATAAAAATATTCATTACGAACCAGATATGGTTAAAGCTACGCTTTTAGAACTGATTCCACATAGGTAACGAGTCTTTTAATAAGTACGCTGTAGACGAAATGGCAGCACAACATGGGATCACGGTTTTAAGACTGCCCCCTTACCATTGCGAGCTAAACACTATCGAATTAATATGGGCGCAGGTAAAGGGGCATGTAGCTCAAAATAATAAAACCTTCAAATTGACAGACGTGAGAAATTTATTTCAGGAAGGCATTCAAAAAATTACGGCTACCGAATGGTCTAAATGTGTATCCCATGTTGTCAAAGAAGAGGAAAAAAAGAGTAGGCTAGATATGTTAATTGACAATATCACAGACACATTTATAATAAATGTTACAGAAAGTGACAGCGATAGCGATAGCGATGACGGCGACCATTTATAAAATAAATTATTACCATAATATATCTATCTGTTTTATTTGTCATGTTCCTTCATGATCACATTTTTTTATTTATTTCACACACAATTATAAAAGAAAAGTCTCAGATCGTTAATTAATCGTCAAAACTAAATTATCGGTTCAGAAATATTTAATTTCCTGATATACTTAGTTTACTAGAGTAAAATTATAAACGAGAAGAATCGATCCGGAAATATTCCATTTCCATATCGAATAATTTCGCAATGTCACTATTTAGTACTTGTCATAACGTTGCAAGCTATAGTTGCAAAACTTCTGAATAATTCTGAATAATTCCGGAATACTTCGGGGAAAGTTTCTTTAAATGGGAATTATTCAAAATGATAAATTCATTTTGAATCATTCTGATTTAAAGAAACTTTTAATTATTTATTAAGGACGTAAGTTCGAATCTGACGTAAATAAGCTGTTTTTGGGTGCCTTTTCCGACTAATATAAAGAAATTCAAACAAAACTAACAGTTGCAATAGATAGATTACTTCTTTATCTCCGAAGCAGCCGTGTTTAAAATACAAAAAATATGGTTTTTAGTATTGTAAACACGATTTTTCAAAACCTCTGCATACAAAGTTGAGGAAAAAGGGTTAAGTTTAGGATTCTTTTTCTGCTAAACATTTACATATTTTGATTCTTAAAAAATACCACAGGCTAGCAGATATAATTACCTCAAAATGAGCCTATTAATAATAACGAAAATGTAACAAATAGCATCACAAAAAAATAAAATCCCTTTTAAATTTTTCACATATTTTGCTAAAGCGCATGAATCTTAACTGGTCGCATTAAGGGTTATTTTCGTTGGTCACTGTTTAGATTTATTGGACAGAAAAGTGTAAAGAAATTTTAATACGCGGTCAGCCGCCTTCGTGAGTGGACGCTATGTCGCTTGTCAACAGAAATTTGTCTAAAAATAGATCGCTGTACGAACACAAAATAATTCATAATACTACACAATACTTATTTCGATACTTTACGCATTTTATATGAGCAACT
This sequence comes from Tholera decimalis, assembly GCA_943138885.2. Classification (NCBI taxonomy): domain Eukaryota; kingdom Metazoa; phylum Arthropoda; class Insecta; order Lepidoptera; family Noctuidae; genus Tholera; species Tholera decimalis. The sequence goes on along the minus strand of OW964565.2, from coordinate 6,392,735 downwards.
TGAGAAAGTAAGTTTTTTATCTATTGTTTGGGAATAATTGTTATCTTTTTTGAACGAATGTCAAAACCCAAGATGATACCGATTTTTTTAATGGGTGCAAACGACTCGGTTTTTTTTAAATGTATGTTCCCAGATTACTTGTAACTAGACCGATTTGAAAAATTATTTTTATTGTTGGAAAGGCACCTGGAAGGTATATTTCCTGGTGGTCCCATCGTCATCAAGTCAGGATCTGATGATGGAATCCTGTCGAAATCGAGGGAACTCTTCAAATATTTTTTAAAGTAACTTGTGTAGTTGCTCTCGGAAAATCCCATTCGGTGAAGTGGAACTGATGATGAAGACCACAGACGGCTACCGGAACTACTCAATTATAAGTATTTCATGGGTTGCGATTCGATTACTAGAATATGGTTGTTAATCACTTTATACTTGTTAAAATGTATATGGTGAAGTTGAGCTGATGGTGAAGTACCTGAAGAACTCCTCAAAAATGAACGGCTCTGCATCGGGAATAGCAATATTTTGTAAATGGTGATAAGTAGTTGATATTTAGGCTTTTGTAACTAGGTAAAGCACTAGTCGACAAACGAAAACACGAAAAACAAAAAAAAATACTTCCAACTTCTTCACTTTGCAGTGTTATTTTTGGAAATCAGTTTTATTTTTAGTTAAAATGATTTTTTTCATTTTTTTTATTATATATTTATATAATAAACTATGCATATTATATATGATATAATATAATATGCATATTTATTTGACAATAAATACTTGCAAAGTTCTTAAAACTAGCTTATTTACATTTTTTGCAACTACGCCAAATAACTTTGTTTTTCATAGTGTTTGTATGAATTACAAAGTTATATTTGCGGTTTTAGAAAATATGCTGTATCTCAAAAATTGCTGACCCGATCTCGTTCAAGCTAATTTTGGTTGAAAGGTTATACTAAGATCTACAGACATATATATGTATAGACACCGCAGACCCGGATCACAAGGGCAACTGCTGGCAAATATTATTAAATATTATATCAAAAATTGCTGACCCGATCTCGTTCAAGGGCACTGCTGGCAAATATTATTAAATATTATATCAAAAATTGCTGACCCGATCTCGTTCAAACTAATTTTGGTTGAAAGTTTATACTAAGATCTACAGATATATGTATTTTTTAGATTTTTTACTCCATTATTATAGAAGTTAGAGGGGACACACACACACATTTTACCACTTTGGAAGCGTTTATCTTTTAAACAATTAACTTTATGAAAATGTGCTTTTAGAAACTTTAATGTCATTTTTAAATACCTGTCTATAGATACCAGACACGCATAGGTTTCAAGAAAAAAGAAAATCAGTTTTAGTTCTATGTGTGGGGAGCCCTCCTTTATTTTAAATATTTTTTAAGTTTTTTCTTAAAATCGGAAAGCGGTTCACAGAATAAATCTACCTATCAAGTTTCACATGTATAGTCCTAATAGTTTCGGAATAAAATTTGGACAAATGCGAGTCAGACTCGTCCATGAAGGGTTCCGTAGTAACTACGCCAAAAAACTTTGTTTTTCATAGTGTTTGTATGAAATACAAAGTTATATTTGCGGTTTTAGAAAATGTGCTAAATCTCAAGAACTACTGATCCGATGTCATTCAAACCATTTTAATGAAAGTTTTCATTAAAACCTGCAGCATATTTTTTTAAATTCTATTATAAAAGTTAGAGAGGGAGGATACATTTTACCACTTTGGAAGCGTATATCATTTAAACGATTGACTTTAAGAAGAAGTAGTTTTAGGAAACGATATAATTTTTAAAGACCTGTCTATAGATACAACACACGAAAAGGTTTGATGAAAAAAAAAAACCCTTGTGGCACTCGGGGACTGCCGCGGTAAAGCTATTGCATAGCATTTTTTATCAACTTATGCAATTATAATTATTTATTTATGCAGTATTTTTTTTTCATTGATATTAATTCAAGTTACCGGGTCAATTATACCACATTTTTAGTTTTAAGCTATTTCTCGCGGAGTTGACATTATCGACTTTCTTTCTCCTATAAAAAAATGTAAATGTTTCTTATTTTATTCAACAAAATATTTACAAAATATCTAAATCCATACTAATATTATAAATGTGAAAGTAACTCTGTCTGTCTATGAGTTACCTTTTCACGCCTAAACCGCTGAACCGATTTAGATGAAATTTGGCGTGGGAATAGTTTAGGACCGAAATTCCTACGGGTTCGGGATTTACGCGGGTACCCCCTTCCACGCGAACGAAGTCGCGGGCAGAAGCTAGTAAGTATAATATAAAAGTACTTTCAATAAAAAATAAATCATAAAAAGATATGATGAGACCCTGGGTTTGATCCAAAATACTGACGGTTACCAATCCGATTCTTTACTAAATACGCTAATAGAACGTCAGTAACCCGAATTGAAATAACTGACCGTATTCGACCGTATTAGGTTTTATTTTCGTTACGGAATTTCTGGATTCGGTCGCCGCGCTCAAATCCCGCGATAAAAGCTGTGCAATAGCTTATGAAACTGGGAGGAGCCCCCCTTAATTTTATATATTTTTATCTATCAATCGGAAAGCGTTTCAACTCAGCGGAGCAGAGTATATCTACCTACCAAGTTTCACTTATGTAGTCATAACAGTTTCGGAATAAAATGGCTGTGACTTACGGACGGACGGGCAGATAGACAGACATGACGAAACTATAAGGGTTCCGTTTTTTGCCAATCGGCTACGGAACCATAATAAAAAACTGCACATTTACATCTTGTTGTCAAAGAGATCCAGTATCAGTCATCGAAGTGTACCTACAAGTATTTCATGACATCAAACAGCACACAAAATAAAAGCAACCATGAAGGCTATTAAAAAAAAATTAAATAATCTAAAGTATCAAAATGACTTTACGTACTCATAATTCGCGGAGCTATTCGTACGTTTGTGTGTGTTTGAGCCGTGTCTATGTAGTGATGCGATTTGATACCTATCAATTTTGAACATGCGTCCTTAAGATTTCAACTTTTTTTGCTGAAAAATCGTATTTTGCATCGATCGTCGATCTCTGTGCGCCGGCCGCTGCCGCCGCGCTGGCACCGCGACGCGCGCACCCGACTGCCACCGCACCGGCCACGAGTCGTGCGTGCAGGCGATGGCGGTGCGGGGTGCGGTAAAAGGGAGGGGATGCTGCTCCCCGGAGAAGTTTTCACCCGCGCGAGAAAGATTCGTACCCCGCAATCGAATGTTTCCGAATATTTCGCCCGAATAATTCAATGGGAATAAATGTGTTTGCTTGTTGTGTGGTGGGTGAGTTAATTGTTGTTCACTGCGAGAGTACGTATGTACGCTACGAGAGTAAAATATAAATGTTTATTTTATTATAAATGGGATTGATTAAGTATATGTTGATATTTTTATAGGTAGATTTATTAGCCTGCGATTAACAGGATTTTTATTCTTTTGTTTTTAGGTAGGTACTATCGGCCAAAGATACGCATACTCACTTAAGAAAATATTTCTGCGGAAGCGCAGCTAGTGACAAACCACATCCCTTCCTGTTTTTGCCCAATCTATACTAATATTATAAAGCTGAAGAGTTTGTTTGTTTGTTTGTTTGCTTGAACGCGCTAATCTCAAGAACTACGGCTCTGATTTGAAAAATTCTTTCAGTGTTAGATAGTCCATTTATCGAGGAAGGCTATAGGCTATATATCATCACGCTAAGACCAATAGGAGCGGAGCACTAATGAAAAATGTTTCAAAATCGGGGGAAATTTTTTCCACGCGGACGAAGTCGTGGGCGGAAGCTAGTTAGAAATAATATGCATTTTGTGAGTACAGGGCGTGTAACATTATATTAATACTTACTATTACGAACACTACTAAAATACGCTTCGTGCATCCTATTTGTCAAAATACATGCATTAGGCGATCGAGTTGTAAGTCGTGCTATGCGATTATAGCCTTAAATGTCTGTTGTGAAATAAAAAAACCAGGCCAAGCATATTTGATTTGCTATTTGAAAAAGGGTTACCTATGTTTTTGGTTAGTTTCAGGGGGGGGACAGTAGCCTTAAAGTGACATTTCTAAAAGATTGTGGTGTCATCTGTTATCTGGCCCCGAAAAGAAAGACCAATTAGTATCTAAAAAAATTGTAGATGTCACTACATGAACAGGTTTACTATTAATTCATTTTATTTTTTCTGTTTACATCTCTCTGTTTATTAGAAATTTATCACATTCTTAAAAAAAAACTTATTAAATAAAAAAAATATAATTAGGGTCAAAGATATATAAGGTATATTTTTTCAGTGTGGTCTTCATTAAAATAACTACCGTAATTTAGGCAATAATAACATTTTAAATATTAGTTATTACTTGTTGATTTAAATCATTATGATGTAATTAATACATATTTAAAATGCAATACAATGTATCATTTATTTTAAATGAACTGTGTAAATAGACGTCTTATTATTTATATGTATAAATGATCATTATTATAATCGAGGACATAAATAACAAATAAGTATCAAATAATTGCAATTGTTATATTTAATTTATTTTATTAATTTATTTTGCTGTTTAATGCCTGAAAGCTTGATTTACAATATTGTAGGAATGTTGAAATATGTTTTATAGTTTGGTCAAAAATTCAATCTTATAATTGGTAACACTCCTATACAAAATCTAAAGAATTTTTTTACCACAAAATGGCGGCTACTCCTTGTTCGTGCGAATGTTTGTAGTTCTCTCGTTCCATTTTGTATAGTTTTGGATGTGAAAACCAAGATTAAGTGCGTCGAGTCGAGCCTTTCTCCTCCTCCAAATAATGCATAAACATTGTTTTTTATTTTTATACCCAATTAAGCTATTCATGCAATTTAATCAGTCTATGTTGTGAGAAAATTAAATACCTAATTCTACACTTCAAAATAACAGAATGCTTTCACTATAATATAATTGTAGTGTAGAGTAAGTTATTTAACTTTGTCACAACATAGAATTAATATAACTTGTAATTTATTTTTAACAAAGTAGTAGTAGGTAGGTTAACGTTACAATTACCGGGGCCAAAATTCAGATGGCGCTGTTAAACGGTCAGCACGAAAATGCATAGAGTGGGCTCTCTTTACCCTATAGATTATACTCTTTGGTTAGTTTGTATGTAGCTCTGTACGCATCGCGAGTATTCGCGAGTCGCATAGGTAGGTATTTATCATTACCTACCTACTTAACGCGTATAATAGCCCAGTCAATAAAAGCAAACAAAGGCAAACCTTGCAAGCAAACACGTTTTGATGCGGTTTTCAGAAAAGTATTTGTTCTTACCTACTTAGGAGCAGGTTTTGGTATATTAACAGACTTCAAAGGTCGATTTTCCTGTTTTTTTTTTGACAGTTGAAATATTCCCAAAGTTTCGGAATATTTCAGAATACTTCCGAAGTATTCGACGGGAATGATTCGGAATGTTTCCCGCTAGCATCTATGGTTGCAACACTGAATTTGTCAAATCTGGAATCGAATTAAAATTCCAAGTATATATTTAAAATTTATTCCCACCCTAGAGAGGGAAGCAATTACTATGAGTCTTTCCCGCCCAAAGGAGTGAAGTGGCATCTTCCACTCGTTACTCGGATCCAACATTGACTACATTCCGAATATGAAAAATTAAATAGTTATTTGTGCAACAAGAGAGCAAAGTCGTTTTTTGCCATTGAGGTAATATGTACTACGTACTAGAGAAGCCATCACACATCACTACTGCGTTGCGTTCAAGTGCGGTCCATCGACTGCTTTTCACTTAGACGCTTGTCAGATCTTGAGCGCATAAGTCAATATTTATTTTAAAGGAAAAAACGTTCAAACGCATTAAATATGCCATCGTGTGTTTTACGTTATTGCACTAATAGTTCAGTTAATACGGCGAAGTGCAAAGGAATAACTTTTCATCGGTGAGTAACTAGATATTCATTTTAAAATATAATTTGAAAAAATATTTTTGGCAGATGCCATGTTTCATAGACTAAAAATTAAGATGTGACAATTTGTGTTGTAAGCGTAGGTAGAATAAGCTGACAATTTATTTTTATATCGGAAAATAATAATCCAAGATATATTTAGAAAAAGCTTGCTGTGGTTTTTCAACGAAAAAAGATACAAACTGAAACATTAAAATAATTATTGCATATTGTAAGACATAACTTGTTACATTTTATTTATTTAAGGTTTCCACGTTTGGGCCGTAAAGATAGAGAAAACTGGATAAAATTTGTACAAAAAAAACCGTAGCGAAGAGACCTGGTTACCATCCAGTCATACTTATATTATGTTCTTTGCATTTTCGGGAAGAGGATAAATATATCACCAAATAATAATACAATATATACCACCAATCGTTCCAGATTGATTGTTATTATTACTGTTAATTGAATGTGCAGTTTCCTCGTGGTCCTAGTAGTATGTAATGTAACTCTCTTCCAATAAACAGTAATAATAATAATCAATTTATGCTCTAAGTCAATTTGGTGAATCAATCCGCCACATTATCTCTGGTTGTTCTCATCTTGCTAATGGCGAGTACTTGCACAGGCACAACCTTGCAGCCAAGATAATTCATCAGCAACTTGCTCTGAAATATTCTCTTGTGGAATCGGAAGTGCCGTACTATAAGTATATGCCCGACTCAGTTCTCGATAACGGCCATTAGGGTGTCCCGAAAAATATTTTTTTCGCTTTTCGCTACTCAAGCCCCCTCAAAAGTTGCATTATTAGTTTTAGATTAGGTACCGTAAAAATAATAAAAAAAAAACATAAAAAAATATCTTGAGGGTTCTACCGGCATTTTTTTTTAATTTTTTTATCACTTCAATAACCCTCCAGTCAATGTCGTCTATTCTATTTTCAACCGACGACAAAAAGAGAAGGTTATCAATTCGACGCGTATATATATATATTTTTTAATGTATGATCATCGAGTACTCGAAGACGGCTGAACCGATTTGGAAAATTCTTTTTTTGTTCGAATGGGTATACTTCGAAATTGGTACCATTATCACCAAAGTCAGGATCTGATGATGAAATCCTGGAGAAATCGAGGGAACTCTTCAAATATTATAGGCACACCTATGGCGTTTTGGGTATTTCTTATAGTAACTTGTGCAGTTGCTCTCAAAAAGTACCATTTGGGGAAGTGGAACTGATGATGAAGACCACAGATGGCCGCCGAAACTACTCAATAATAAGTATTGAGTGGATTGCGATTCGATTACTTGAATATGGATGTTAAGCACTTTATGCTCGTCACAATGCATATGGTGATGTAGAGCTGATGGTGAAGTACCAGGAGAACTCCTCAACAATTAACGGCCCAGCATTGGGAAAAGCAATATTGTGTAAAAGGTTATAAGTAGTTGACATTTAGGCTCTTTTAACTAGGTAAATTAAAAATCATCCAACTAAAAAGAGTGAAATAAAAACTTTTTAACAAAAAATTAAACCGACTCCCAAAAAACACTGCAAAGTGAAAAATAACTTTAATTTCGGAAGTCGGTGCCAAAAACGAAAAAACAAAACTAAAGACACCGACTACCGAAATTAAAGTTATTTTTCACTTTGCAGTGTTTGTTTGGGAGTCGGTTTAATTTTTTGTTAAAAAGTTTTTTCCCATTTTATTTTTTATTTCATTGATAGTGAAACCCTAAGTTCTTTATGATTTGCAGGCAACGACAGGATTTTTTCTGTTAGGTATTGGTTTGGAACAAACTCGCAAAATTCATGTTTTGACTTGTTTTTTTTAAATTCTCTACTTCTACTGTGAGGCAGTTCGTCTCATTTCTATTGCGGTTTTATTGCTGTAAGGTGTTGCTCTGCACTTCCTTGTGATAAAATACGTGTTTTTGTTATATATAATAATGGGTTCAAGACGAAGTGAGACTACTTGTGCTATTTTGGGATCATATAAAGAACTTGACGATCGCCAGTTACCAGTGATAAGTGACGTTATCAAATTCATTTTGTTTACTAAAAATGAACTAAAACTACAAAAGAATGGGAAAGATCCTTCTAACACAGAAGTTTTTTCAATCGTTTCTGGAAAACTTGATACGATTTGGACCAAAGCTTCGATTCCTATCGTTTCCAACGTACGAGTTACCCAATTGCTGAAATCATATTTCGACAAATACCTGTCATTGATAAGATATCCCAAAAATAAAAGAAATGATAGTTACGAAAGCAAAGTGAAGTGCTTTTTGGAATCGTCGAACAAGCTCTTCGATATTTCTGCTTGTAAGTGCACTTCGTTTGACATTTGTTCCTGCATAAAACCTAAGAAAGTTCCTATTTCTGAAAGAGACTTTTTACTGGATCAAAGAAGTGATAGAAAAATGGCAATAAGCGGTATAGACACAAAAGAAACAGCAAGACTTTTAAAGAAACATCAGAGACAAGAAAATTTGAATCGGAAAGAGTCAGAGCACGCATGTTTTCCCAGTGCATCACTAAAAACCAATCCTGTTCCGGTGCGCGAGTTGCCGCCTCGACCGCAGTCGCCTGTAACAGAGCTTTCTGCGAATAGTGACGTGCCTGTAAATGAGACTCCATCTACTTCGTTGAATCGGAACACTCTGGCGCTGCCAACAGTAGCTAAGGTATGCGATCGGTATGGACTATCAACGCGATCTGGGGTTGCGGTCGCTTCGGCGGTCTTAGCTGACGTAGGATTGGTATCTTTCGAAGATCTAAGTCTTGTTATTGATAAGAATAAAAATTAAACCGACTCCCAAAAAACACTGCAAAGTGAAAAATAACTTTAATTTCGGTAGTCGGTGTCTTTAGTTTTGTTTTTTCGTTTTTGGCACCGACTTCCGAAATTAAAGTTATTTTTCACTTTGCAGTGTTTTTTGGGAGTCGGTTTAATTTTTTGTTAAAAAGTTTTTTTTTCACTCTTTTTAGTTGGATGATTTTTAATTTACCTAGTTACAAGAGCCTAAATGTCAACTACTTATAACCTTTTACAAAATTTTGCTTTTCCCAATGCTGGGCCGTTAATTGTTGAGGAGTTCTCCTGGTACTTCACCATCAGCTCTACATCACCATATGCATTGTGACGAGCATAAAGTGCTTAACATCCATATTCAAGTAATCGAATCGCAATCCACTTAATACTTATTATTGAGTAGTTTCGGCGGCCATCTGTGGTCTTCATCATCAGTTCCACTTCCCCAAATGGTACTTTTTGAGAGCAACTGCACAAGTTACTATAAGAAATACCCAAAACGCCATAGGTGTACCTATAATATTTGAAGAGTTCCCTCGATTTCTCCAGGATCCCATCATCAGATCCTGATTTTGGTGATAATGGTACCAATTTCGAAGTATACCCATTCGAACAAAAAAAGAATTTTCCAAATCGGCTCAGCCGTCTTCGAGTACTCGATGATCATACATAAAAAAAAAAAAAAAAATATACGCGTCGAATTGATAACCTCCTCTTTTGGTCGTCGGTTGAAAATTCATAGAGCTGTTTCAAAAGCACGGACCAAGGCCAGCAAAGACATTGATACGATTGTAATAAAAAGTATCTACTTTGATGGACGAAAGGACAAAACACTCATAAACGAGAAAATAGGCGATCGGTACCACCGCAGAGAAGTCTTGCAAGAACACATTTCAGTTCTCACAGAGCCGGGATCTATTTATTTGGGACATATGACGCCAAGTCGTGGCACTGCCAAAGGGATCGTCTCTTCTATCATATCTTTGTTAGAAAATCAAGGGTTGAACTTGGAAGAGGTGATCTGTGTGGGGTGCGATGGTACTGCTACGAATACAGGTTGGAAGGGAGGTGTCATTCAATACCTGGAAAACTATTTAAAGAGACCGTTGCAATAGTGTGTTTGTATGCTTCACGCGAATGAATTACCGCTTCGTCATTTTTTCATGTCTCTGGATGGTAGCACATCTGGGCCAAAAGAATATTCAGGACCTATTGGAAAACAGCTAGCTGCTTGTGAAAGTAAACCTCTAGCGTCTTTTTGTGCAGTGTCTGGCAATTTGCTAGTATTACCTGATAATATTGTGAAGGAACTAAGCACGGATCAAAAGTATCTGTACGAAATGAGTCATTCTGTGATGGCTGGTTCCTGTTCCCTTGAGCTAGCGAACCGCCAACCTGGAAAAATGGCGCATTCGAGATGGCTCACTATTGCCAATCGCATACTCAGACTTTACGTAAGTACTGTTTCGCCGTCAAATAATTTGCAGCTGCTTGTGAACTACGTGGTCAAAGTTTACGCTCCTGTTTGGTTCCTAATCAAGCAAAACTCATCATTTAAAGATGGAGCCAAGCATATTTTTCAAATGGTTATATACTCTCGATTTTTGCCTGATAGTCAGAGATCTATTGTAAATTCGGTGATCGAAAGAAACGCTTTTTTTGCGCACCCAGAAAACTTGCTTATTGCCATGTTATTCGACGATAGAGAGCATATTCGAGAGCTTGCATCTCGCAAAATAAAGCAGAAAAGAGCAACTCTCGCAGGGTATTTAAAGCACCAAAGCTTAACTTCTGTGCGCGAGACTACACCGATATAATATTTTGGCAAGAGTGTGAAATATCAGCTCCACCAATTTTGCGACACGTCTCCAACGATGAACTTAGAATTAAGGCTAAAGAACACATCCTCGACATTATTGACTTTCCCTGCCACACACAGTCAGTGGAAAGATGTGTAAAACTAGTGACGGAGGCTTCTCAAAGCGTCATGGACGCTACAGCTCGGGATGGTTTTATTAGGAACAGATTAAAATCTCGCTCAGTAATGCCTAATTTTGGTCACAAAAACCAGTTCCGTTTTTAAAGTTGCCATTGATTATTTTGTCTTTCAACTATTTTAAACCTTGCTTTAACTCATTGTTGTACCCTTAAATTTAATAAAAACCATTTAAATGTTATTTTTGTATGATTTATAGTTTATATTAGGAACCCCTAAAAATAGCAAATTTGAAAATCTTCAAGGACTGGTAGAGGCTTCAAGATTCTAATTACTAAATTTCTAATTAAATTTTATAATAATCTTAATATATGTGTCAAAACGCAACTTCTGATACCTCTTGCGTAGCCGTAGCTCATTTTTTTTCCCCTATACATGAACGGGACACCCTAACGGCCATATCACATTATACTGAGATCGGTCCATCATCACAGACAGGACTATTGTAGCCAATAAGAGGCAATGGCACACGATATTGTCGATATGTGGGATGTGAACTCGGCAATCATTGTACCGATAGTCATCTCAGCCAATGGCTTAATAGCCAAGAGCCTCGACCAACACCTCAGGAGGCTCTCGTTAGGCGGTTGGATCAAGGGCTTGCTTCAGAAAGCGGTACTCCTGGACACGGCGCGTATCGTCAGGAGGTTCCTCTCTATGGAGCCCTGACTGCCGGTAGCTTGGACCCTGTTCCCGATACCGGTGGGCTACTATTTTTTATATTTTTAAATGTTTTTTTTTATAGAGAATATTTAAAAATGTAATTTATATGTATGTATTGAAAATAAAGAAAATAATAATCAATTTGAGAACGTGAGACTCTCGAGTATCATTTTATATGTAATTTTTGTTGGTCTATGTGTCCTCCACCCATACATATCACATTCGACGTTTCAAATTTTATATGTTTTTAGTACTTGAAACCGTGTTTCATTATATAAATACACAAAAACAAAAGTTTGTTTCATTTTAAGTACTTTTAGGTTAAATTCAATTAATAATAAAGTATGAAAAAAGTGTGAGAATGTAGATTGCTAGGTATAAAGCTATGTCACTTCTGTAGTCAGCAACTTAATCTATATAAGTGACATGTTATAGCAGAACGTTGAACGAAATGCGTAAGCGCTATGTAAATCGCGGCGCTTCCGACCTTTTGGTCGCGAGAAAACTACATCTTAGAAGTGCTTTAGCGCTGCGTGTTTTTATTGTTTTGTTATTCGACTAATTATTGTTTCAGCGCTGCAGCGAACTTAAGTTTAAACTCTTGCCAAAATGGAACATATCCTTTGCTTAGGATAGCTCCTCTAGGTACATAGTACATAATACCTCAATGTTTTTTGCTACGAGTGCTAATGTTGAATCCAGAGTGTGGTGAGAGATTCAAAGGCACGAGATGCAAAAAACTTTGCTCTCGTGTACCATACATAACTTTTCACTTCAGCAGCGAGAACACTTTAGGAGATTTCTTTTTCAGCATTATTAACTTGTTGTTTTAACTCTTCCGGTGATAAAATACCTACTGTTATCGTCGCAATTCCTTCTCAATCCGCCACCGAAACAGAAACCTTAACCCCAGATAATCAAACTCAACTCAATGCAACTATAACGTTGCCAAATAAATCTTTAACTTTTAATTTGTAGAATAATTGCAGTAATTTTACTTTTAACTTTTAAAATGTTCCATTTTATTGAATTGGTACCTCTACCTACAATGTTAATTATTTTGATTAACAACAAATACTTATTTCAATCTATTCCTGTTTATTATTTTATCTCCCAAAGTGTTCTCGCTGCTGAAATAAAAAGTTATGTATGTTATACGAGACCAAAGTTTTTTGCATCTCGTGCCTTTGAATCCCTCGCCACACTCAGGATTCAAAATCAGCACTCGCAGCAAAAAACGATCCTTTGCTCTCTTGTTGCACAAATAACTATTTCCAACTTCTCAGCCACTTTTGACTTATCTGAGATGACCTGATTATCGATGTTCAAATTCAATTCATTCTGACCCTGTTGGTTTGTGTTTCCATTTTTTTGAAGTGAAATCTTCTTTAGCGGCGTTGTGCACTTTTTTTTTGTAATGGGTAAAAATTGTTAAACTCGCGTCAGGACACGTGACCTGATCGAAAATTCGTAAGACGAACGGAGAGTAGACAGCTGGCGCGGCGTAGGAGAGGAAGTATCTCCCTCTCTTTCTACGGCGCGGCGAAAATGTTTTAATGTATTAATTATGTTTTAAGTAAAACTTTTTAATGTAATATAAATTGTCATGTTTGTGTACGATAGCGCAATAAATAAATATTGTATTCTACCACATAAATGATAGTACTTTTATACTGATAATTAAAGCAATTCGTGAAAAATTATTCCCTAACCATTCCAAAATATCAAAAATGCACAACGTTAATATTCAAGTTTTCACTTTTGCCGGCACTCCCGGAGTGCAACCCGTCGTTTTTTTTTGTTTATCACCTTCCACACAGTTTTTATTTTGTTCTTAGAAATGCTAATTTTATTACTTATTGATTGAGATTTAGCTTGGGCGCATACTCTTTCAAATATCTTTGAGTAGTTTCTTACATAATTATGGAAGGCTTCATTGGAACTCAATGATTTTTCATGGTATAAGTTGTAGAAATTGTCTCTGCTTATTCTTATTCCAGCAGTGGCCCACTCATTAAATTTAGATTGATTACTCATTTGAACTCCTAAATTCTTCTTCATTTAGGTGTGAATGAACGAATAATTGTAAACACTTTTTGTATCTAAAATCTTTAGAGAAAAAATATAAACAGAAACTATTTTTAATTACCTATAATATTATAATTAAAAAAAAAACACGGCCGTGGTGCAGCCAGTAACAGCTGAACGTTAGAATCTGGTTTTGTGATTGCACCACGGCGGAATATCCAAAGCACAGGGCCACGGGGACATCTCTCACTCCCTAGCATCAGCAAAACAAGCAAAATGCTTAGCAGAATGTCACGATGATTGATTTTGATCCCCATAAAACTGTAAAACTTCAAAGGGTTCATCAAACGCTAAATGTTAAGATTTATAGCATTAACAGATTGAATCATAAATTATTATGTTTCCAAAGAAAGTCTTTGTAAAGGTTTACAAAACCATAATATCAGCCATCAGGATAAGTCAAAAATTGATATAGAAAGTCAAAATAATCGATATTTTTTTACTCAATGTGTCATCGCCGGTTGCCATTCTATAACATTTCCGATCGAACATTTCACCGTCAATCCGTTTGACAGGCGTCAAATGAAAGCAATGAAGTGTCAACTTCACAATATTGAATATTGTTTTCCTATGTAGCGGTTTATTTATTTCTCTAACTGAAACTACCGAGAATTATTTGCAGACACAGCAAAATAATTCACGCGTTTTGCTATTAACGTGTAAAACCTATATAAAGGACGAAACTTTTAGTTACTATGTTCATTTTACGACTGCAAAATGAGTGATGAAACTAACGAAGAACGACAGGACAACGAATTTGCTGCATTACAGGTTAGTAATTGTATTATTTGTAAATAAAAACATGTCGGGATGATGAAAATAATGAACAGATTTCGTTAACAATATGTTTCTTATTACGTATAGGTCCTACTCAATACATTAGATTTTGTTAGGTTCTAATTTTCTTTTCGTCGTGGCGGGCCTTTTTAACACGCTTTTATTAGGTCGACCTGTATGTAACTAACTATGTAATGAAATCTAAGGTAACTAATTTAACCATCTTCCAAGGGTCGTAGCGTAGTGAAAATTGGCAGCTGTATGTAGTTCTGATGACAATACAATAATATGGTACTGTCGAACTGATCTGATGATGGAGCCGGAAGATATAAACTGGAACTTCATGATGGAAAATCGTATCATAGCTGTTTTGGATTTCTTAGAAAATTCTTGTAATGAACTTTAAGTTTCAAGGTCTGATAATGAAGCTGGAAGATAGGCACTGGCATTCCATGATGGAATATCGTATCATAGTCATGTTTGCACTTGTGAGAAAGGCCACGTAATGGACTTTGAACACGATCAGGTTTCAAGGTTATAACAAACCTAAAGAAAATCCATTATCGGTTTTCTTAGCATGTTTTTGTTTTTACGTGCATTTATAAAAGCGTGTTTTTCTTATGTTTTTTAAACTATTATTATAACACAAGACTATGTACTATTTTTAAATGCATGGTAAAAGGCTTTGTAACATTTTTTTTATTAACGTGGTTTTTATGTTGGCTACTAAAATAAATGAGCAATTTCTTTTAGTTTAGGCTTTTTTCTTAGCCCACTCTTGACCCCAATCCCACCTAAGTAAGTAAATGTTAGACCTATACCTCTTTTCAATAAAGATACGGTCAGTGGGTCGTCTTGGCTTTGCTTGTAATATTAGACAAAACAATTATAAATAGGTAGTTACATGTGTTTCTGGTTGAAATGCTTGGACTATGAGCTCTAGTGCTTAAAGCCTTTTCAATGTAATTTTTGAAAAACAGGATGACACTCCTCATAGCTTAAGAGCTGGCTTAATGTGGTATTGCCACCAGTCTCTTGGGTCTATTTATATCTAGTCGGTTTTCTACAGATTATACTTCAGGGAGTGTCTGAACTGTCCAAGGAGCTCCATGACCTGATTCCTCCATTTCCCTTTCACTACCGGTCTACCAGACGCACGGCTGGGTACTACCCATACTTGGTTGATATACCGTCTTGTCGTATCAACCGCTTCTCCTCCACATTTATTGTGCGCACAGCCAAGCTGTGGAATTATCTGCCAGCTTCTGTGTTCCCTGCTACTTATGACCTTTCAGCCTTTAAAGCACGAGTGAATAGGCATCTTCTAGGCTCGCTCGTCCCATCTTAGACCTCATCTATCGCTTACCATCAGGTGAGATCGAGGTCAAGAGTGGGCCCACCAGTAAATAAAAAAAATTGAAACTCGAGGAGGAAGTGAAGTATTCGGTTAAAGAGCATATTTATCAGGTTCCTACACTAAGCTTACTTTTAATTAACCTGGAGATGACAATCTCATCAGGAAAATACCAACCTTATTTTCCAGAAAAGATTTCTGAAGACGACGGTGGAGAAACTAAACATAGTTTTGTAGGTAACTGCCCGAAGGTTGGTGTCGGGCTTGGCTAATATAGTATATGTGTGGCGTGGGATTCACTGCCGGTTTCTGTGTTCCGTGCCACTTATGACCTTTCAGCCTTTAAAGCATGAGTAAATAGGCATCTTCTGGGCTCACTGGTCCTATGGTCAATAATAAATAGTTAGCTAATTTTCAAGAATGTTAGTTTTCTTTGTTCCACCCATCCTTGCAGACAGACAGTAAGTGCAAAGCGGTAATAGTCTAATGGTGTCAGCCTTGTAACAGAGGTTGGGTGTTTGAACCCCACCCATTACACTATTGCTGTGAACCCATTTCAGACAAGTATATTTAGCATAGCTGGAGGGGCTAAAAAGATTGCTAGTAATATGAACGTGTGAAAAAGTGAGTTGACTTGCTGAAAAAAAAAGTAATACCAAATCAAATTTCGTTTCCAGGCTATATATGGCGATGCTGTAGTGGATAATCGCGAGGCTGTTGCTTGGAAAATATGGAGACCTATAGATCTGATGCTCACACTGAATCCATTACACAATTCTGATATCAAAGGCATACACTGTACAGTAACGTTGCATATAAACTGTTGTCCAAATTATCCTGATAAGTGAGTATGAATTTAATTTTTTCCTGTTGTTAATAGGTAAGCACCTATATTGGTTGGTTTAAAAACAAAGTTTATCAAATTAAATTAATTTTTATTCTAATGTTATAAAGCAGATAAGTTTATCCAAATGTAACTTAATTTAACATAAAATATAAACTAGAATAAAGCATCAAAAAATTGATCCTCAATGCTGTCGGTTGGCAACATACCCAAGATACTGGCGGCATTGCCTCGTTGTATGGCAATGCTTAGCCGTTGACCAAAGAAATAGCCAGCCTTTGGGTCGCGGGAAGCGTCAACGAGCCTTTTCGATATGTCTTTAAAAAGGCTGTGAGCACACGGGCCCCATGGTCCAAGAGTTTCGACCCTAAAAGGCTCGAAAATATAGTTATCACCGAGATGACTATATTTACGCCGCTTGAGGTTTTCCGCAGCCACAGCGGAAGCGCCAGCACAACATGATGAACTGGGAAGATGGGATGGCGCGATAGTATCGACACAAGTTGCGTCCCACACTAAAGGCCTACCCATCTTCCAAGGAAACAATGACATGCCGTCCGGTCTCTTGCCATCGTCACGCGCCAAGTTCATAAGTTTATTTGTTTGAACATGCTAATCTTCGAAAGTAGTGGGTGGATTTGGTTGAATTTAGTATGGAAATAGCTTGAAGCTTGAGGAAGGTTATAGGCTATACAGTATGGCGATTAGGTTATCACATTAATTGAAACCACATACTCTATATTAGGAATTTTATCATATACAATCAAAATAATTTAATAATAAACAATATTACAGCTGTGGGACCTTTTTTCCATTTTAATATTTCACACATCATATTCATGTATTGCATAAACGTAATCATCTGACCAATCACACAGCGCGCGCTCCGCCGGCGCACAGTGGTCCGGATTTTCAAAATGATGGACTTTCGATCGAAGATGGTTATTTCAGTAAACATAAAATGGTATCGAATAGTATATATAACGCTGATCAATATTTATTGAAACAATTTTTCGATAAAATTGCTCCTTCACGTCAAAAAAAAAATATTGAAAAAAAAAATGTATGGGAGAAAATCTATTTTTTTTTTTCTCCGGATAGTATCAAAGTATAGCAACCAAACCTTATATTCTAGTAAGTACTTTTTGCCTTTAATACGACGACATATAATTTGCTTGCGTATCCCTGCGGCCTTGGCGCCTACGATGATCCAAAGTTTCAAATTTTTATGTTGTATTATCTAATGGTTATTAACGAATTTAACAATTAAGAACTAAATTTTTTTTTTTCAATCAATAAGAATTAAAAAATATAAATTTAGGCATTTGGTAGGCATTTTATTTATATGACAATAATAAAATTACATATTTTGTTAATAAAATTTCAACTTGTTGCATGTAATTGAAGAGAGTCATGTGCTGACGATGACTATCTATACCTAAATAACTAAAACTATTACTTTGAGAAAATAATAATTAACCCCCACCACCGAAGGGTGGTAGGGGTAATATCGACGACGCTGATTAGTTATTGAACGCAGCGGTACTAATTATGTCAGTCACTACTTGCGAACTTGTGTTTGTTATAAACATGTGTGCAGGTAACAATTAAGAGCACCTAGTGTCGGTTGGGTGTGTCTACCCCTTCGCACTAGACCCAATAGGGCCCGGTTCGCACAATAAGACTGGCGACCGGTTACAAGCTTAGGGCAGTCAGTTCACGGAAGTATTTATTAACTCCGATCCCATTGTTCGTCAAACAACGAACGACTTCCAGGTAGATAGCCCTTTATTGCCCCCGCCCGCCGACAAAGTCGTGCCGATCGCCCGATTCCCGAAATCACCCATTGTTTCCGGCCCACCTGCTAATCCCATTGTTCCTAAAACAATGGACGCCGCGCAGGTGTGCGCTGCACCTGAATTCCGTGAAATGGACACCACTGAACCTGTGTCCAATAACAACTCTGACAATGATTTGTCATCATGCCCCTCGTCCTCGGAAGACGACTTTCAAGTCGTCACCGGTGGCAAGAGGAAGAAAGGGAAAACCTCCCAGGCCAGCAAGGCCAAAAAGACCACCGCGTCGCCCCCGTCCCCAACTCAAACGCCCGTTCGACCCGCTAGCCCCGCCCCAACTACCTCTCCTCGAACGCAGAATAGTCGTCCCGCCAGCCCGATAGCCCAAACTTCCTCAGCCCAAAGGAAGCAACGCCCTCCGCCCCCCTTTTACATCCAGGACAAGGGTAAATGGACTGATGTGTCCAAGATGTGTGTTGATCGAAAGATCAACTACACAAACGCCCGTGCATGCCAAAATGGCATTAAAGTCACCGTCCCTACGTCGAACGACTATAGGGAACTATATCGCGCCCTCCGTGAAAGGAATATTTCCTTTCACACTTTCTCCTTCCCCGAGGACACGCCCACTCGTGTTATTATTAAACGTGTCCCTAAAGAAATCCTAGTACAGGATATTAAAGACGACCTTGCCGATCAAGGTATACCAGTGATCGCCGTCCATCGCTTACATAAAGCGAGAGGCGGTGAATTGTACGACATGGTTCTTGTCATTTGTGAACCAACCGAAGGCCATCACCCAATATTTAAGATTAAGTCTATTTGCTCCCTATCCGGTATCTCAATAGAAAAGCCCTACAAAACCGCAACAGTGGGACAATGCCACCGTTGCCAACTGTATGGCCATGCGCAGAGCAACTGCTATGCGACTCCCAGATGCGTCAAGTGTCTGGGCGAGCATAGCACTGCGGACTGCCCACGGCCTAAAGACCGAACCCTCTGTTCGGAACCACCCAGCTGCGTTCTCTGCGGCCAGACCGGTCACCCGGCAAACTACCGCGGCTGTCCCAAAGCCCCCAAACTCGCTCCTAAATTAGCGAAGCGCGCCAACGCCCGCCAACAGAGAGAGGCACCTTCTTCTCAAATTCCCCAACGTCTCGCTCCTCAGAGACCGTCCCCGTGGAACAGGCTAAACCACGAAAAAGCCTTTCCCTCCTTGGCCCCTACCAAACCTTTGCAGGCACTGATGGATATACCCATCGCAGCGCAGATCCTGCCTATAGCCGTGGCTACAGAGCCCACAGCCAGTCACAAACCCGCGCCTCAAACCACTGCTGCTCCTGCAGTCAATCAACCGCCCAATCCCTCACCCGTCGCGCATGGCGAGGCTTGCGCCCAGACTATACTGCGCCATTATAGGTTATTTATGACCCGCCAAGCCAGATCTCTCCGCGATGCCCTTCTGGCTGCCGAACAGCAGAATAACGGCAAAATTACGACGGCAATGTACAGCCAAATATTCAGCACACACAGTGATGTGGTGCTAGGTCTCGACCAGATGGATGCGATGGACTGATCCAATGGATTCCCAACGCACAAACCACACTAGGCCTCGATCCCTCAAATTAGGTTTTTTCAACGCCAATGGAATTTTCAACCAACGCGCCGAAATAACTAAATTCCTCCGCGACCACCAATTAGACGTCCTCCTTATACAGGAGACCCTTTTGAAACCCCACCGCGCTGATCCCAAAATTGCGAATTACCGTCTAGTTCGCAATGACAGAACACGTTGCCACGGCGGCGGTACCCTTATTTATTATAGAAAGGAGTTATACTGCATCCCTCTGACCCCACCCGCGCCTCTCTCTCACCTAGAGTACTCTGCCTGTCGACTAGGCATGACTGGTCATCCTCCGATAACCATCATCTCTGCCTACCATCCCCCACCATCGGTCGCGTCTCTTGCTTCAGACGATCCTATCGCGCTCACCAGCGATCTCACGACTCTCTTCGGCCTGAGTGACTCCGTCTTACTAGCGGGCGATCTCAACGCCAAACACCCCGCTTGGAACAGCAACACGACAAATGCCAGAGGCAGAATCGTGTATAACCTAGGCGCGACCCTAAACTACGACGTCATCGCTCCGATGACTCCCACCCACTACCCACACGACCCCAACCATAACCCCGATGTCCTCGATGTGGCGCTCCTAAAGAATGTAAACCTCCGTTTACACTCCATAGAAGCGCTTCACGAGCTCAACTCGGATCACCGTCCCGTTATCCTACACCTAGGTTCCCGCTCGGGTAACCATGATCCTACCCAACCTCCTCCGACCCAATTGATCACCGACTGGAGGAAAGTAAGTGAAAAACTGAAATCCACCACGTCGCCACAATTGGACACCATTCCTGACCACATAGTCTCAGTCGCTGACACGACGGCGGCGATCGACTCGCTTACAAATCACGTACAATCCGTCCTGAACGATTGTTCAAGGGAAGTTCCTGTAGTGGAAGACCACCGCTGGAAACTTCCGGACGATGTACGGAATCTGATAACCGAGAAGAACGCAGCCATCCGTGCGTACAGCGCTTTTCCCTGCGCCGCAAACAAAGCTCACATGCGCAACTTACAGCGTGCTGTAAGGAAACGCATTACCGAGCAGCGTAATGCGAGCTGGGACAAGATGCTGAGCGAACTTGAGCCCACCCATCTTGCCTTCTGGCAGCTTCAGAGGAAGTTACGATCCACTGAAGAGGCCACAATGCCTCCTCTCATTCGTCCCGATAAGAGTGTCGCCTTCGATAACTCTGAAAAAGCAGAATGCCTAGCCGACAGCCTAGAGTCCCAGTGTTCTCCCAGCTCTCAACCAGTAGACCAAGCCCACCTCGATATGGTGAACGCCGAAGTCAAACGTAGAACTTCCCTTCCGCCCGTCGAAGATCCCGATAATCCACTGGCCCCCATCACTCCTGATGAGGTCCAGGATATCATTAAAAGTCTCCAACCGCGAAAAGCCCCTGGCTCCGACGGCATCACCAATAGGGTTTTCAAACTTTTCCCCGCCCAGCTTATAGTGCTAATGACTGCCATCTTCAATGGTGCATTGAGCAATAATATGTTCCCCGCAACCTGGAAACAGGCCACCGTCATAGGTATTCCCAAACCAGGCAAGCCCAAGTCTGACCCGTCTAGCTACCGTCCCATTAGCTTACTCAACGTCCTTGGTAAAATCTATGAAAGGCTTATATATAAGCGGCTCAAAGATTTTGCCGAAGCAAAGAGTCTTATACCCAATGAGCAGTTTGGATTTAGAACCGAACACTCATGTATCCAACAAGTCCACCGCATCATAGAACACGTCAGCGCCGGCTTCCAACGGGGCGCAATAACGGGAGCCTTATTCTTCGACATAGCGAAAGCGTTCGACAAAGTCTGGCACAATGGCTTAATCTATAAGCTATACCAACTCGGCGTGCCTGACCGTCTCGTGCTCATCCTACGGGACTTTTTATCGAATCGCACTTTTCGTTACCGAATTGAGGGGGAGCTTTCCTCCCCCCATCCCATTCGCGCAGGAGTTCCTCAAGGCTCCGTACTATCCCCCCTCGTTTTCACGCTATTCACTAGCGATATCCCCAAGCATAAAAATACTCAGCTAGCCCTATTTGCCGACGATACGGCTATCTATTATACCGGTCTTAAACCCGATGCCATCGCTCGCACTCTCCAAACTTCCGCAAACACTCTGGCCAAGTGGTTCCGGAAATGGAGAATCGAAGTCAATCCAGACAAAAGCCAGGCAGTCCTCTTTTCTAAGCCGCGGATAAACCCACCCTCCCCCCGTCCGATTACCATGTACGGCAAGCCGATCCCCTGGGAAAAGCAAGCCAAATACTTAGGCGTGGTCCTCGATAAACACCTTTCCTTCGCTGAGCACATAAAGCAGGCACGTTCGCGCGCCGCTTTCGCTCTAGGTAGGCTCCACTTCATTCTTAGCTCCCGCAGCAAGTTATCACTCAGGTGCAAGCTGCGTATTTTCACCGCGGTCATCCGTCCCATCATGACCTACGCCTGCGTTGTTTTCGCACACGCAAAGCCCTACCTCCTCCACAAGATGCAGACCCTTCAAAACCGATTCCTCCGTAGAGTCACGGGAGCCCCCTTTTATGTTCGAAATGAGCTTCTTCACGTAGACCTCAAGATGCCCACCATCCAGCAGTTCATGAAACGTGTCTCCAAGCGTTTCTTTGATACTGCAATCCAACATAGGAATCCCCTTATCGTATCGGCCGCCCAATACGAACCCTCGCGTATCTCTAAGATTCGCCGACCAAGGCACACCCTTGTCACTCCCGATGACGCAATCACCCTGCTCCAAGAGAGCCGTAGGGAAACAAGTACAGTGGCACACAAAAACAAAAACCGACCGTCCTTCCGTCCTCGCCGCCGAGGCCCGCCGCGACGTCCCCGTAATAGTCCGCCCCGACCCTTGCCAGAGCCAGCCCGCGACGCTGAGCCAGTAGCTTTAAATTCCCTTATTAATAATAAAAATGATATGATCCAGCCTGTCCCTAGCTGCCCTCCCACTGCGACGCCCTAAGCCGAGGTCCGTACCCCACAGGGGGTGCCCTTAGCGTGTAGTCGCCTAGTTTGTAAGTTTTCTAATATGCCCTGGCTGGAGGCTTTAATTAATTAATTAATTAAGGCAACCACAGGCAAGCCCGGTTAAGCAGCCGACAACCTCAGAGGTTGACCTGCGAGATGCCACACACAAAAAAAAAAAAAAAAAAAAACAATTAAGAGCACTTGTTCCTCAACCCTTGAGGAAGCAACATAATGATGTTGCTGATTATCCGTGCTGTGTGAAAGTTTTGTGAGTTTCGTCATGGCTGCATTTGTTGCGAATTTAGATATTTTTATGTTCCTTCGTGTTGAAGGAGACATGAAAAATTGGACATGACTCTATGAAGCTATTATTGTGCGCATCCCAGTTGAAATATGTTCAGAAGATTCAGAAATAATTAAGACGTTTTTAAAAAATTATATTAGTAATACGAGTCGCAGATGGGCAAGTGCTTCCAGAAATCAGAAGACGTTCATGAAGAGACATACTGAGTGATTACAATCAAATATTAGTTGTCCAAATTGCACTACAGTGAATTTATCAGAAATTTTTCTAGCTCAAGATGAAGTTATCGAATACATATCGTCAGACATTACGAGTACTTCCGTTGATATCGATACTGTAGCAGCTGTGATTCCGTCCACACCAACTGTCGGCACATCTACGGATTTAGTTCAGATTAGGAAACCATTTGTTGACCTCGGCAACAAACAGAAGAAAAGACGTTCAGGGTCTCTTCTGGAATACTCACCGAAAGAACTCATTTTCGTATTAGTCACAAGACTTAAGACAGAAAGGAAGAATGACTTAGCTAATATTATTGATCACATAACGAAAAACCCTGATAGTGTTGCGATTGTTCAAACCCCTTTGTTTAAAAAGAAAGTAAGCAAAAAGTCTTTAGGCGAAGATCACGCTCTAAGTCTTTATACATCTTTGAATCTGTCAAAGTGGAAATATTTGTGTTTAAGGAAAGTGCTGATAGTTTGTGAAGTTCCAGTTTTACCATCGTATCACAAACTCCTTGAAGCTAAGAAAAGATGCTATCCAAGCGATTTAGAAGTTACTGAGAGAGGAGCTAAAGTGAAGATTCAAGCCCTACTGGATCTGAAAGTCCAGAAGATTCTTCAGATTACTGGTACCCAAGTTGATTCGTTAAATGAAGGATTGAAGTTAATCAGTAAATGGGGTTTCGATGGAGCTTCTTCACAAAGCACCTACAAGCAAAGAAGTGAAGATGTAAACTTCAGTGATTCATCGATATTTATGTCAAGTCTTGTCTCTCTTAAATTAGTTTCTAATAATATCACCATTTGAGAAAACTCAACACCTTCAACCAATTATTGTAGGCCTATTAAGTTTGAATTTTGTAAAAAGAGCAGAATATATCAAGCAAGAAGAAGCTTCATTGAAAGAAGAAATAGATAATATTGGTCCTACAAAGTGTGCCGGGCTAGAGATTAATCACGACCTTCATATGACAATGATCGACGGAAAAGTGGCCACTATTATAACTGATACTTCATCTGCATCTGCCTGTAATATTTGCCTTGATAAGCCTACTGAGATGAACAAGCTGTCAGAAGTATTTTCAAGACCTGTACGAGAAAATGTTTATAAATATGGATTTTCTACTCTTCATATGTGGATTCGTTGTATGGAATGTATTCTACATATACAACATGGACTTTAAAATGTGGGCTGCACGAGGTGCTAACAAGGAACTAAAAGCTGCGAAAAAACAAGTGACACAAGAAGAATTCAAGCAGCAAATGGGAATTCTTGTAGATTTTGTTAAGCAAAGCTTTGGAACCACAAACGACGGAAATACAGCCAGAAGATTTTTTAGAGATTATGAGAAATCTGCCGAAATTACCAATATTGATTTAGACCTACTAAAGCATTTCGCGGTATTCTTCAAACAATTTCACCTGGATGTGCCATAGATTTTGAAAAATTTAGAACGTATTGTTGAGATACAGCTGAGATGTTTGTTCATCTATACCCGTGGTTTTATATGCCCGCAAGTGTGCACAAGCTGCTCATACATGGTGCAGACATTTGCGAACACTTTGGCTTCCAACCAATTGGTATTCTTTCCGAAGAAGCCAGTGAAGCAAGAAATAAAGAATTTCGAAAAGTTTGTGAGACTCACACAAGAAAATTTAACAGGATGAAGACCAACGAAGACTTGTTGCATAATTTTTTAATTAGTTAGGACCCATATTTATCCCATATTCGACCAAAATACAACAACTCAAAACATTTCGATTTTTTCGGATGTTAAAGAGCTTTTGTTGTTGCCTGAGATAACAACAGAAGAAACTGAAAATATGGATCTACAGGAGCTGCAGGCAGGAGTTGACGATCCATTAGCGTAATAGCGTGACAGATTTAGTGATATTGTTATTGTTTGAATTGAGTTAGTAAGATAAGTCGTTTCATTAAAATAATCCTTTTCAGGACTACCTGAAATAGTCCTTTTCAGGACTACCTGAAATAGTCCTTTTCAGGACTTCTAAAAATAGCCCTTTTCAGGGCATTATCCATTTCAAACCGTTTCTTTTAATATGATTCGTCAAAAACCTTAATAAATCGACTTAAAAATTTGAAACTTTGAATCATCGTAGGCGCCAAGGCCGCAGGGATACGCAAGCAAATTATATGTCGTCGTATTAAAGGCAACAAGTACTTACTAGAATATAAGGTTTGGTTGCTATACTTTGATAATAGCCGGAGAAAAAAAAAAAAAAAAGATTTTCTCCCATACAATTTTTTTTTCAATATTTTTTTTTGACGTGAAGGAGCAATTTTATCGAAAAATTGTTGTAATAAATATTGATCAGCGTTATATGTACTATTCGATACAATTTTTTGTTTAGTGAAATAACCATCTTCGATCGAAAGTCCATAATTTTGAAAATCCGGACCACTGTGCGGCGCCGGCGCTGTGGCGTTGCCGCTTTTACAAGTCAGTAAACTAATACTATAAAAATTATTAATTTTTTACCAATAACGCCATTTATTTTGTTAGAAAAATGCATTTCCTTAATTTTAGTAAAATTATTTATTTTATTATTTTAACAGACTGATAACAACTTGTAATACCTGCTGTACAACTTAATGTATTAACCTAATCGCCACCCTGTATATACTTTTCACCGGACTGCAAAAAAGGAGAGTTATGTTTTTATCTTGATAAAGTCCACGGGAGCGAAGCCCGCGCGACTGCTAGAGCGAATAATAAATGTAAAGGAGAAGCACTTGGTACGACATGACGGTATAACCAATCTTTATTGCATATTGTTCAGGACTACTTTAAATATTTTCAGGCCACCAAGTATAGTTATACACAAAATGCGAGGCTTATCTACTGAAAATGTTTCAAAATTGCGGGCCGAATTAGAAGAATTGGCAAAAAAGCTATGTGGAGAAGTTTGTATATTTCAACTGGCTCAACATGCTCAGGTAATTTTAGTTATTAATTTACTAAGGAAAAATGTACCATTTTAAAGCCCAACAATACCCTACTTAGTGGGTTGGCCACAACTTCATGCGTTGTTTGTACTGAGTGGCTCAAAGTTACTAAAGCTTTTTGAAAGTCAAACGATAATAGCACTCTGTCTCTGATTGGTATAGTGTTTTTTTTTAAACTATCTATTTATTGCGATATAAATGACCATCCAATATCTGAATATTTAAAAAATAATGTCTGCTTAAAAACAAACAGAAAAATAGATGGCCAGAAAAAATGTTCTGAACATTGCTGTTTTAATTTCTAGTATTACTCAGTCACCCCACCTCTCTCCCTTATTTTTGTCTCTGTACAAACTCTAATTCTGATGTTTTATAAAATCTATGAATTATTTTTAGCAATTTCTGCATGACTACAACATACCAACATTGTCGTTTTATGATGAAATGTTGAAGCAAAAAAATGAACAGGAACAGTTAAAACTACATGATCTAAAAGTTAAAGAAAATGAAGAGGTAAGCCTTATTTATTATTTTTCTCAATGACATTGCCTACTATAGGGCTGTGTTACCCACATCAGCGTGACGCCATCGAAATCTAATCTATACTAATGGAATAGGATGATAAAAGTATTTGTTTGCCAATATGTATGTGGAAAATAATCTGTGAAAGTGATTCGTATAAAAATATTTTCGGGACCTAGACGAGAATATTATGGCTCAGTCTGTGAATAGGCGACCAAATAATATTTACGAATTTGGTCCCACCTGTCATTTTGTTTTCTCCAAAATGATTAGAACCCAGGAATCCTGACACCAGTCTTGCCAAAGAGAGCTACCCAGTTATTGGGTGGTGAGTGGAGCTCAGATAGGCAGTTTATTTGATGTACAAAACTGGTAATAAAACGAAAATAGGGCTTTCGTTATGAGTGACCCTGAAAACCATCCACTGCATTTAATTTGCAATTAAATACGAAGATTACTGACCTCTTTCGAAAACTACTGACCTCTTTCAAAGATTAGTGACCTTTTTCGAAGATTACTGACCTCTTTCGAACATTACTGACCTCTTTCGAAGATACTGATCCTTTTATGCGTCAAAATTTGGTGGCAGAAAACGGGTGGTTCGCCCAATCATTACTATCTACTAGCTGTGCCCCGCTGTTTCACCCGCGTTAATTTGAAGAAAAACCTACAAAAATAATATATTCCGTTATTTTATGCAAATTAGTACTTGCTATGATTTGTACTTTAAGCAGTTGCTTACCTCTCATACCTACCGTCGGCGGCCGGCTTGGTATTGGCATTATTTTGTTACGGAGTTACTTTAAAACTATGACATCTTCTAAGGTATTCATTGAAATTATATTCTGTTCTTGGCAATTAACGTAATGAGAATCTTTGTGTAACTCCAACAGTTCAGGCAGCTTACGCCAAGACAGCTTTCAGAGAGCAGGAATTTTTCCAACTTACTTGTTACTTATTGTAATATTTTGGCCAAGTTACACAAAATGTCTATAAATTATAGCCTATGTGTAATTCCGATGTATATGACATGTATTTATTTATTTATTAATCATCATACAATTATCTTTACAGGTTTAGTACTTAATGCGATAATATAGTCTACTATTATTAAAAAGTAACAGCTTACGATCCTACTACTTGTTGCTACTACAATCGCCATTTATACTTTATCTCGATCCCGTTCAGTCGTTTTTGCGTAAAAGAGTAAAGCTTTGGTTTCCTAGGATAGCGGTGCCGTCAAATAGCGGCCGTAATACAGCGGTGAATGACGTCACTAGAACGTTGTCTATGTAAACAAAATGGCGCGGTTTCCTAGAGAGCGGTAACTGACACCGTAACGTCAATAAGCGGTGCCGCCATTTGCATGACGGCCGTCTTGTCGGTGTCAGATGGTTTCGTGAACGTTTCCAAAGACAATTTAATACACTAGATAGCGATGAAGCAGACAGTGTGTTAAAACGGCCGTGGAACTTTCCACATGTCGTCACCGTAAAGACGGCCGCCTTTTTGCGTCCGTAATATTACGGCCGCTATATGACGGCACCGCTTTCCTAGGAAATCAAAGCTTAACAAACATCCATCCATACATCCATCCTCACAAATTTTTTATATTTATAATATTAGTAAGATTTTAATGGGGCAGACTGTACACAGATACGTACGAGATCGCCCTGAGCGATAAGACCGCCGATTGTACACAAGTTTTAATTTTTTGTATCCAATGTTTTGTAAGGTGTACAATCCATACTTAATATTATAAACATCTAAATCAGTTCACCGGCTTAGGCGAAGGTAACACACAGACAGAGTTACTTTCAAAGGCATGAGAATAGTTTAGGACGCTGGGAAAGACATAGGATAGTTTTTTATGCCGAAATTCCTACGGGATCAGGATTTAAGCGTGAAACCCCTTCCACGCGAACAAAGTCGCGGGCGGAAGCTACTCTATATTTGGTAAAATGTATATTGTGGGATACGTCTGTATCTTAAATTGTCAACTTAATATTTCACTTAGTGGAACCCTGTCCTGGCAATTTAATTTCATTCTTGGTTACCTGACAAGTTCCTGATATGCGATTAAGCCACCTTTTTACGATTTTTACTCTAATCTCTAATTCACTTTTTAGGGGTAGCCGAATGGCAAAAACGGAACCCTTATAGTTTCGTCATGTCTGTCTGTCTGTCAGTCCGTTCGTCCGTATGTCACAGCCATTTTATTCCGAAACTATTAGAACTATAATGTGAAACTTGGTAGGTAGATGTATTTTGTAATCCGCTTTACGATTTTAAGAAAACAATATCACGGCAATAGTAAAATGGGTGGGGTTCTTCGAGCCCGCGACCTCTAGATCACAGGTCCGACAATGTAGCCATTGGGCTATTGACGCTTAATTTTTTTAAACAAACCTGTGTTAGATGTCTTCAGTTTCCCAAACTTCGCTTTAGTTAAAATTTTTGCGAATCCCCAGTTTAATTTGCCATATATTATTTATTGTAGCGACAAAAAATGAAGGATGAGATTCAACGGCGTCAAGAAATTCTCAAGTCTTGCAGACAACGTGTTCATAGATCCAGTATCAGCCAAGAGAATGATAGTCTTGATGGCCACGGGGATGCTCCAGAACTCGTATAGTAAGTGTAGGCATTTGTTTATTTCCTTACGTAGATAAACCAGCGCTTGGTGTCTTTTGTCCAGCAAATGCCGAGTTGGTAACCCTTTCGGTGTGGACATGCTTAGGGAAATTTTTTTTGTTTGTTTTTTTTTTCTATTGTACAGGGTGTCTCAGAATGATTTTCGTTTTTGAATTGACCAATACGCGCCAACCGCAGGTAGCAGGGGAGTGGTCTCAAACGCTTGGCCAGCTTGTTAAGTTTAGTAGCCATGAATCGTTTCACGGGACTATAGCTACAACCGTAACACCTTTTTCCAGCAAGATGGAGCCACTTCTCATGTTACAAATGACTCATTAGCTGCTCTTCACGATTTATTCCCTGGAAGGGTGATAAGTCGCCGAGGAGACATCAACTGGCCACCGAGGAGCCTTGATTTAACGCCTACTGATTTTTTCCTATGGAGCTACCTAGAAAGTAAAGTTTACAATCCATTGCCACCCAACCTGAATGTTTTGAAGCAAAGAATCACTTAAGAAATCAATTCTATTCCAAGAGCGATGCTCCAGCGAGTGATTAAATTTTTAGCTCCAGGTTAAATGAGTGTGAACAAGTGAATGATGCGCATTTGCAAACGGTTGTTTTTAACCGACTTAAAAAAAGGAGGTTTACAATTCGTATGTATGTTACCTCATAACTCGGAGATGGCTGGACCGATTTGGAAAATTCTTTTTTGTTTGAAAGGGTATACTTTCTAGTTGGTCCCATTGTCGTCACGTTTGGATCTGACTATGGGATCATGGAGAAATCGAGGGAACTCTTCTTATATTATAGGCACACCTATAGCGTTTTGGGTATTTATTATAGTACCTTGTGCATTTGCTCTCGAAAAGCATGGAAGTGGAACTGATGATGAAGACCCCAGATGGCCACCGAAACTACTCAATAATAAGTATTTCGTTGATTGCGATTAGATAACTTGAATATGGATGTTAAGCACTTTATGCTCGTCACAATGCATATGGTGAAGTAGAGCTGATGGTGATGTACCAGGAGAACTACTCAAAAATTAACGGTTCTGCACCGGGAAAAGCAATATTTTGTAAAAGATGATAAGTAGTTGACATTTTGGCTTTTGTAACTAGACAAATTACAAACCGACACACTAAAAAGCGTAAAAAAAACTTTTTAGCAAAAAATAGAACCGACTTCCATATAAAAACACTACAAAGGCAAAAATAGCTTTAATTTCGGAAGGCGGTGTCTTTAGTTTTGTATATATTTTCGTTTTTGACACCGCCTTCCGAAATTAAAGTTATTTTTGCCTTTGTAGTGTTTTTATATGGAAGTCGGTTCTATTTTTTGCTAAAAAGTTTTTTTCATAAATAAACTTCAAGAACTGCTGTTTAATTTAACAATAAGTAAAACGAGTTTTAATTGATATTGATGTTTTTTATTTAACATCTGAAAACGAGAAACATTCTGAGACACCATTTATTTTGTTGTGTGTATCTCTCCGAATAAATGTTTTTCAATTATACTTCTCTTTTTCCACGCATCTTCTCTCTTCGACTACCTACATCATCCCTTACGATCAGGGGAGTTGATGGTCAAACGCGAGCCTATTATCAACAAAAAAAGATACGTTGAAGATCCTCAAGTGTCCAATTCCCAAACGAAAAAAATGTTTCTAGTGTCTAATGAGTCTCGTTCTGGGTCTGGTTGTTAGTGTACTTATGCGAGTTTACATGTTTAAAAATATTTTAGTATAATAAAAATATATTAGATTAATACCATAACTGCCTGGGTAGTCTAGTGGTCACAAGCACGACTGCTGAACATTTTTTTTTTAATTACTAATGAGCCTGCTCTTGACCTCGATCACACCTGATGGTAAGTGTAAGATGAGGTCTACGATCGAACGAGCGAGCCCAGAAAATGCCTATTCACTCTTGCTTTAAAGGCTGACGGATCATATGTGGCAGGGAACACAGAAGGCGGCAGAGAGTTCCACACCTTGGCTGTGCGCACAATGAATGTTGAAGAAAAGCGCTTAGTACGACAAGACGGTATATCGACCAAGTGTGGATGGTATCCTGCGGTACGCCTGGTAGACCGGTAGTAAAAGGGGATGAAGAGATTAGGTCGTGGAGCTCCTGCGCACACTCTCCGAAGTAAAATCTGTAGAAGATAGACAGGCAAGCAACGTTTCGCCTGTGAGCCAGGCTGTGAAGCTTGCCTGCCAGAACCTCGTCACCTATGAGCCTCTAGCTCTGCGTTCGATCGAGTCAAGTGCAGCTAGCTGGTATTTGGCTGAGCCATCCCACAAGTGACTGCAATACTCCATACAGGAACGGACCTGTGCGTTATATAAATTCAAAAGTTGTCCAGGTGTGAAGTATCGCCTCACTTTCTGTAGGATGCCCGGCTTTTTGGCTGCACTCTGAGCTTTAGACTCAATGATTGAGCCGAAGTTGAGGTTAGACGTCAACTCCATGCCCAAGAGCTCCAGGCGGTCGGTAATAGGTACAGATGCACCTCTGAAAGTAGGGGACCATTCAAATTGGCTCCTTTTAGCGGAGAAAAGACAAGCCTGTGTTTTCAAAGCGTTGAATTTGACCAGATTGTCATCGCCCCATTGGGAAACGAGATTTAGGGTCAAATTCGTTCGCTCTACCATGGCCTTTTTAAGAGCGGCTATTTCGTCCCTACCAGCTTTAGCACTGGACAAGTATCTCTCTGAGACTGTGCTGTCATCCGCGTATCCAATAGCTCCCAGCTGAAGCAGGTCGTTGATATGAAGCAAAAATCGATCGGTCGATCAAAAAGTGCTCGGGTTTCTCTATAAGAAATTTCACAGGAGTGGCCCGTAGTTGGCGGTGTGATACCCCCGTGCCTCGGAAACCCCGTTAAGCCGTTCGTCCCGGCTGTCATCTGGACATCTTTGACAGTCGTTACGGGCAGTCAAAAGTCAGAAAAATTTACACTGCTCTGGCCAAGGGGTATTGTGTTACCCGGCTACAGGGTTGTGGAGGTCAGATAGGCAGTCGCTCCAGGTAAAACACTAGTACTCAGCTGCATCCAGTTAGACTGGAAGCCGACTCCAACATAGTTGGGAAAAGGCTAAGCAGATGATAAGTGATGGACACGGCAGTTTTTGAGTTTTCTTTTGTACAGTCGAAACCGGATATAACGACATTGAAGGGACCATATAAATTCGGACGCTATAGCCGGTAGTTGTTATAAGCAATACATACATATTATACCAGGTAGACAAACATGTATATATGGCTTTTTAACACGCTTTTATTAGGTCGACCTGTATGTAACTAACTATGTAATGGAATCTAAGGTAACTAATTTAACCATCTTCCAAGGGTTGCAGCGTAATGAAAATTGGCAGCTTTACGTAGTTCTGATGACAATACAATAATATGGTACTGTCGAATTAATCTGATGATGGAGCCGGAAGATATGAACTGGAACTTCATGATGGAAAATCGTATCATAGCTGTTTTAGATTTCTTAGAAAATTCTTGCAATGAACTTTGATCACGATTAGGTTTCAAGGTCTGATGATGAAGCCGGAAGATAGGCACTGGCATTCCATGATGGAATATCGTATCATAGTCGTGTTTGCACTTGTGAGAAAGGCCACGTAATGGACTTTGAACACGATCAGGTTTCAAGGTTATAACAAACCTAAAGAAAATCCGTTATCGGTTTTCTTAACCTTTTTGAATTACCGCGTAATCCATATTTTTTTATAAATGTCACTTTCAAATCCTCTGGGGGGATCTACCGTTTAATTGTTCAATATTCGTGGGAATAATATGGCAAAAACTACAAAAAAAGAAAATGGAGACTACAAAAAAAAGGAAATCGCGAACATTTTTTTTGTTTTTAGCTGCATTTATAAAAGCGTGTTTTTCTAGTTATTTTTAAACTATTAATTTATTTTTTTAATTTACCGATAATGTAGAATATAGGTATTCGGCGTATGATTTTGATTTCAAATAAAATATCAGAAAGGAACACAAATTAAAAAAAAGAATGCAGTGTTTAGTCAAAATCATTCCTAAACATTTTGTTTTACTGGATAAATGTGACAGTTGGTCGCTATAGCCAATGTATTTCGATATTTTCGTCGTTTTAAGCGATATGTCGCTATATCCGATGTTGTTGTTGTTATAGGCGGTATGATTACTTAGTTGTTTATATAGGGTTTTGGCTGGGACCTTGCCATTAAGTCGTAATAACCGATCCGTCGTTATAAGCGATGTCGTTATATTATGTTTAGACTGTAATTTTAGTGTAGATTTTAAAAAGCCCACTATTCCGTAATTTATATTTTCTTAAGGTTTAGACTTCATATATCCAGGATCCATTAAACCAGGTTTTGTCTGAAGTACATATCGATCTTAACTAATTACAATCAAATTATAATTTTCAGTTACGCCGACGACAAAATGTCTCCCGTTAAGAAGGTAATCCGTACTAAAACAGTGGACATACCGTGCACTTGTAAGAGTAAAGGCGTTCAAGTTATACGAATCACTCAGAGGAATAATAAGAAAGTATATATCGGGAACTGTTTGGGTAAGTAAAGATTACTATGGATTCCTAAAACTCAAAATATGCAAGGTGGAAGAGATAGCGTGCGCTCTAGCTAGCGTGGTTGTTTAAATAAAATAAAGCAGAGCAAATTATTGCAGAAAAACTGCATTAGTTCTTTTGTCTTATAATGCGAATCAGGCAACATACAAATATTATAAAACTGCAACTGTAACATTGAAAATATCAAAAAAATAAATCGATACCGAACCCAAAAATTTAATTTAAAAAAATTGTCTGTCCATTTGTTCAAGCATCACGCAAAAACTACCGGTTCTATTAACATCCTGGGCATCACACGTGAATACTTTTTATCCCGGAAAAGTATATACACTAAAAAACAAACTTAATTTTGCGGCACGATCCCTAGACACGATTACTGTACCAACTGCAAATACGAAGTTTGTCGTACTTACGTCACCCGCAGTGGAGTTTACTAATGTTACGCTGTAATTGTAGGTCGAATTTAGCTCGAAACATTCGCGGATCTCAACCCTATATAAGGACGGAGTCTCGGGCCGAGCGTGTCAAAAACAACTATAAAATACATCAGAGTTCAGCCACAAAGAATCAAAACAGCTATAAGTTTTTAGACTGAACTACTAATGACCTAATTTGAGCTTTGGCTAGTGAATTTGTCCAGGCAAACCTAAGTATTACAATACTGACAAAGAAACAAATGTGTATCTGAATATATTTTATTGTACTATCATTATTATACCACACTACCACAAAGTGTATTTTTAACCCAAAGGTTGACTGGTAGAGAATGCCTTGCTGCATTAAGTCCGCCCATGTAACACAATTGTACAAAAAGTATAAATTATAACGAGGCAAGAAGAGTAGACAACTACACAGATGTTGTAATGTTCTTCTACTTTAATCTGTACTAATATTATAAAGCGGAAAAGTTTGTTTGTTTGCTTGAACGCGCTAATCTTCGAAAGTACTGGGTGGATTTGGATGCAATTTGGTATCGAAGTAGCTTGAAGCTTGAGGAAGGTTATAGGCTACTTTTTACGCGACTGCAAAAAAGGAGAGTTATGTTTTTACCGTGATAGAATCCACGGGAGCGAAGCCCCGCGTGAGTACTATTACTAATATACTAATATACATAACGCATAATAGTTATGCAACACGTTATATTAATCTATACTATAATATAATATTATAAAGAGGAAACCTTTGTATTTTTGTATGTTTGTATTGAATAGACTCAAAAACTACAGGACCGATTTCAAAATTTCTTTTACCATTACTTAGAGGGATTCTTCCGAATCCGTATAGGCTATATTTTATCCCGGAAAATAGATAGGATTTTTCGTGGTAGTGAAAATTGTGGAGTAAGGCGTCGAAAAAATTGCCGTACGTTAACGATTCTCGCGAACGCTGCCTATATTTAATATAAACATTGCACCCGTGCGAAGCCGGGGCGGGTCGCTAGTCTATCTATATATATAAAAGAAAGTCGTGTTAGTTACACTATTTATAACTCAAGAACGGCTGAACCGATTTGGCTGAAAATTGGTAGGAAGGTAGATTAGAACCAGGAGACGGACATAGGATACTGTTTATCCCGAAATTCCCACGGGATCGGGATTTACGCGGGAAAACCTCCCACGCGAACGAAGTCGCGGGCAAAAGCTAGTATATTATATATAAAAGAAAGTCGTGTTAGTTACACTATTTATAACTCAAGAACGGCTGAACCGATTCGGATGAAAATTGGTAGGGAGGTAGCTTAGAACCAGGAGACGGACATAGGCTACATTTTATCCCGGAATACCCACGGGATCGAGATTTACGCGGATAATCCTCCCACGCGAACGAAGTTGCGGGTAGCAGCTAGTATAATATAAAATACATAATTTTTATAATCCATACTAATAATAAAAAAAATACTTCACTTTGAATAGAAGTGATCCGTTCAATAGTAGAGGCTCCATCGCTTTTATTAAATGCGATACCATCTAAGTCAATTGATCAACCAAGAACAGCACATCCGCTACTTTAAAATACATTTAAAAAACTTTTTACCAAAAAATTAAACCGACTCCCAAAAAACACTGCAAAGTGAAAAATAACTTTAATTTCGGTAGTCGGTGTCTTTAGTTTTGTATTTTCGTTTTTGGCACCGACTTCCGAAATTAAAGTTATTTTTCACTTTGCAGTGTTTTTTGGGAGTCGGTTTAATTTTTTGGTAAAAAGTTTTTATTTCACTCTTTTTAGTTGGTCTATTTTTAATTTACCTAGTTACAAGAGCCTAATTATCAACTACTTATAACCTTTTACAAAATATTGCTTTTCCCAATGCTGGGCCGTTAATTGTTGAGGAGTTCTCCTGGTACTTCACCATCAGCTCTACATCACCATATGCATTGTGACGAGCATAAAGTGCGTAACATCCATATTCAAGTAATCGAATCGCCATCCACTCAATACTTATTATTGAGTAGTTTCGGCGGCCATCTGTGGTCTTCATCATCAGTTCCACTTCCTCAAATGATACTTTTTGAGAGCAACTGCACAAGTTACTATAATAAATACCCAAAACGACATAGGTGTGCCTATAATATTTGAAGAGTTCCCTCGATTTCTCCAGGATCCCATCATCAGATCCTGACGTTTATGAAAATGGGACCAATATCGAAGTATACCCTTTCAATCAAAAAAAGAATTTTCCAAATCGGTGCAGCCGTCTTCGAGTAATCGATGATCATACATTAAAAAAAAATATATATATATATATATATATATATACGCGTCGAATTGATAACCTCCTCTTTTTGTCGTCGGTTGAAAAATCATTATATAACTGAAAAAGGCTCTCCTAATGTGGTTGAAAAACCTCGACTATGATGAAACAGAATTTGTTAAATATAGTAAAGTAAGTTCCCTTTTCACACATAACACACACAAACACACACACACATTACACACCACATCACATACATACACATGCATGCTATACAATGTTACTTTACAATTTTCATATATTTTTTTTATCTTATTTTTTTTTTGATCCTATTGTAAATACTTATTGTTATTAATTTATTTCAATAATTCAATTTTATCCTTTATTATTCTAAATTTTAATATCCTGACATGTTAAGGACGCATTTACGTTTATCACTCGCTCAATTTTAGGTATTCTAGTAGCAACACAACAACATTGCGCGCACACACACTTACAAGCCATTGTTCGCCCGATTTTATACATTACTTAACTAATATTGATACTTGAAGGTAATATTATATTTTCTTTAGTATTGTTTGATCATAATAAGTTGTAACTTATTGTTTACAAAGGGTTACATGCTTATTGATTAGATGTTAGTTTATTAATGTGTTTGACGCCCGATTAAGAGTACTAGGGGACTTTGGAAATAAAATACTCATATGTGATAAAAAAATTAATAAGAAATAAAGAAAAGTTTCGTCATGCCTGTCTGTCTGTCTGTTTGTCCATCCGTCTGTATGTCACAGCCATTTTCAACCAACGAAATAAACGGAGGAGGTTATCAATTCGACGCGTATATTTTTTTAAATGTTTGATCACGGATTACTCGAAGACGGCTGAACCAATTTGGAAAATTCTTTAGGGTATACTTCGAAATTGGTCCCATTGTCACCAAGTCAGGAGCTGATAATGGGATCTGGAGTAAACGAGGAAATTCTTCAAATATTATAGGCACAACTACAGTGATTTGAGTATTATTTATAGTAACTTGTGTAGTTGCATTTGAAAAGCACCATTTGTGAAGTGGATCTGATGATGAAGACCACAGATGGCCACTGGAACTACTCAATATATAAGTAGGAATAAGAAGTATTTCATGGGTTCCGCTTCGTTTACTTGAATATGGTTATTAAGCACAATATGCTCGTCACAATGCATATGATGAAGTGAAGCTGATGGTGAAGTACCAGGAGAACTCCTCAACAATTAACGGACCAGCATTGGGAAAAGCAATATTTTGTCTACTTTCTAACTAATTTCGGAAGTCGGACACCGCCTACCTACCGAAATTAAAGTTATTTTTCACTTGGCAGTGTTTTTTGGAAGTCGGTTTAATTTTTTTGGTAAAATTTTTTATATTCCGAAACTATTAAAATAATACATGTGAAACTTGGTAGGTATTTTGCGAACCGCTTTCCGATTTTAAGAAAAAAAGTAAAAAAATAATAAAAAAATATATTTTTTTTCATGAATCTTATGCGTGTGTGGTATTAATTGAGAGGTCTTTAAAAATGGCATACGGGTTTTTAAACCACTTTTTCATAAAGTTAATCGTTTAAAAGATATACACTTCCAAAGTGGTAAAATGTGTCCCCCCCTCTTACTTCTATAATAATGGAGTGAAAAATTATACAAAAAATATATGCTATGATCCTTAATGTAAACTTTCAACCAAAATTGGTTTGAACGAGATCGGGTTGGCAGTTTTTGAGATACGGCATATTTTATAAAACCGCAAATAAAACTTTGTAATTCATACAAACACTATGAAAAACAAAGTTATTTGGCGTAGTTACTACGGAACGCTTCATGGGCGAGTCTGACTCGCACTTGGCCAATTTTTTAGTTTTTGTACGAACTGAACATTTTGGCATATTGAACAATATGAAGTAAGCCCAACAAAAGGTAACTGTTGCATATCGTTGAGGAATTCCCTCGACTGTCTATGGTCTCCATCATCAGACCTGTAATGGCACTTATAACCCATATGGGTGCAAAGTTCTCATCAATATAAATGAATTAAGTCCAAACACAAGGTAGCTCCTGTAAACCGTTGAGGAGTTCCCTTAACTGTCCTTCGTCTTCATCATCAGACCTCTAATGACAGTCACAAACTATCTAGGTGTAAAGTTCTGGTCAATTCAAATTAATCAAGCCCAAACAAAAGGTTACTGCTGTACATCGTTGAGGAGTTCCCTCGACTGTCAGGAGTCAATCTGATGAAAGGCTCCATCATCAGATCAACTCTAGACCTTCCTTAATTTGTAGTACTTTAAGATACTTAATGAAAAAAAAAATCATTTATACGGTGGAATTGCGAAACCTCCTTATTTGAAGTCGGTTAAAAAAATTGTTGTTTCATGCTAGGTTCAGTAACCAATATCCATCCAATTCTAAAAATAAGTAGGTATGGTTCTCGTTCTTACTTTTATATCGGTACGAAAAAGTATCAACGTAATCTAGTCACAGTATACAAGACGCCACTGTCTTTATTATAGGTTTCGACGTATTTATTTTTCGAGGAAAGCGATACTCCCCTGCGTTCACGAGCGCGTCTGAGCGCAGAATGACGGTCGGAGTCGTGCGTTCGGTAGAAAAATGTATGAAGAAATTTGAGACCGATTTTATTTATCTCATAAATCATAAAGTTTTTATGTATATTAGAAATAATTAGCTTGACGTATAGATAATTACATAGGCTATAATTTCTTGTTATTTTGAAGTTAAGAATATGCTCCAGATTTGGCTTACAGGTACGTATTCAGACCCCATTTTTTGTAATTTTCTACGATTATTGCGGCGATAAAAACGTATTTGTGTGAAAAAGATGTATAGGACTGTGTAATTATAATGCATTCAATGTGGAGATGAATAAATTATCATGAAATTAATACCATAACTTTGTCAAAATTTTAACTCCTTATGTATCAAAATGGTACCAGAAAAACATTGATATTTGCGAGAAAACGTAAATGCGTCCTTAAATTACCTTTTCGTATTTTATTTTAGTTTTAGCTTTATTCAGCGGAATGCACTGGCTCCTGTCATACAGTTTACAACAAGTTTATATAATCATTCTGATAATAAAGAATGTTATTACCCGACCACGGCAAAGCCAAAGGAGGGTTATCATTTTGACAGGCTATGTATGTATGTATGTATGTATGTATGTATGTATGTATGTATGTATGTATGTATGTATGTATGTGTGTATGTTCATCTGTTCCCTCATAGCTCCAAAGCTGCTTATCGGAACTCGACAAATGAGGTATCGTTAGAACCGTCTTGACCGTCCGCTGAACATAGGCTACGTGACGTGTCACAAAACCCAATGTGGCGCCCTCTGGGGCCCAAAAAGTGTTGCGTCAAAAAATAAAAATATATATATATATAATAAGATAAATATAATAAGATAAACACATCGTGTTTGATATCATTTGGAAGGGCGTGACATGCACATTTCCAAAACATTGCTTAAATTTAAAGTGGCGCCCTCTAGTGGACAAAAAATCATGTGTAAAAAAATAAAAATAAGATAGATACACCGTGTTTGGTATCATTTGAAATGGCTTCACTTGTACTTATCAAAAATATTACTTAAATTTAACGTGGCGTTCTCTAGCGGACAAAAAGCCATGTGTAAAAATAAAAATAAGATAGATACACCGTGTTTGGTATCATTTGAAAGGGCTTCACTTGTACTTTTCAAAAATATTGCTTAAATTAAACATGGCGCCCTCTAGCGGTCAAAAAGTCATGTGTAAAAAATAAAAGTAAGTTAGATATACCGTGTTTGGTATCATTTGAAAGGGCTTCACTTGAACTTATAAAATTAAAGTAAATAGTATAGAAGCAGTGATTTGACACCAAAATAGTTTAAATAATAAAAAGTAAAAAAACTAAAACCCGACTACGACAAAAAAATCGATGCTAAAAAGGATGAAACAAGATTTTCAGGATGCTGAAATAAACAAGGTAACTGGAAAAACAAGAACAGAACAAAAATAAAAGCCGTAGTCACACGTTATATAGGATATCAACCGTAACAAAACAATTAATAACGTGACGTGTGACTACGGCTTTCATTTTTGTTCTGTTCTTGTTTTTCCAGTAATCTTGTTTATTTCAGCATCCTGAAAATCTTGTTTCATCCTTTTTAGCATCGATTTTTTTGTCGTAGTCGGGTTTTAGTTTTTTTACTTTTTATTATAATGTTATTATTAATTTACTTACATTTTAAAATTATTACATCAAATAACACTTAAAATTATTATTTTGCTATTTTTTTTATATTACGGATATTAATAAAAGACAATAATATTTTATACCGGAAGTTTCTGTATAAAATATTTGAAGTTAATAATAATAATCGACAATTTAGAATTACAAGGATAATTCTTTTTTCTTCACATAAATTTATAGATCCTTTCACATGCATGGATTTTATAAGTATACATGTTATATTTTTTTAATATTTGTCTGTCTGTCTTGACTTAACGAAATCACGGGCAAAGTTAGTTATTTTATTTTATTTTATTAATTTTTATTTATTAGGCACTTCAATGACTTACTCACTAAGGCATACACAGAAATCACAAACAGTTGTAGGTATAGTGAGCACGTCACTTATAGAAGTGCTCAGCATTCACAGCATTGCGTGTTTAACACTTTTCCTTTTACATAACATTCAATTAACATTATAATTATGTTACATTTCTATTCAATTAAATTACATTAAAATAACATTTCTATTACCTTAAAATTACACTACAATATCATTTTATTACAATCATATTAAAGTGTGATCGATAATTATAATTATAAATTATATTTAATTCATTTAACATTGAAATGGCACAGTACATATGTTATAATAAGGGGTTGATAAGGGTAATTTAATACGGTTACATTTATATAAAGGGTTGATAAGGGAAAGTGAATGAAAGTGAATGCAATCATTATAAGGTGTTTCATATATATTTATTATATTACTTTATCTTACTACTATTTTTACTACTATGTATTATAAATGCAAAAGTTTGTGAGGGCGGATGTATAGATGTATGGACGTTTGTGACTTTCACGCAAAAAATACTGAACGGATCTGAAACTTACTACTTACTACTACTTAACCCTCCCACCCGAACGAAGTCGCGGGCGAAAGCTAGTTGTATGATAAAAAGCTTATTGATGATGAGTTTATTTATTTATTTAGGGACAAATAACAGTTACATAATAAAAACATATTAACTAAAATTCGTATAACTAATTAAACAATTATGCAACCCACACCATTGTCCACAGGTTAACAAAAGTTAGGCAATATTTAGGCCATAACGCAGGACCATGTACTGTAAATGTGGTCACAGTTTTAACGTCCATGTACTATTGGCCAAAGACACGCATGCTCACTTCAGAAAATATTTCTGCGGAAGCGCAGCTAGTGACAAACCATACCTCTTCTTGGTTTCGCCCAATTAGAGACAATATGTATTTGTGTGAGTACAGGGCGTGTAACATATTAATGTCTACTATTACGAACACTACTAAAATACGCTACGTGCATCCTATTGGTCAAAATACATGCATTGGGCGATCGAGTTGTGAGCTGTGCTATGCGATTATAGCCTTAAAAGTGAGCATGCGGAAGATTGGTCAATAGTAATAATAATAATATAATAATAATAATATTCCACAACTTTCACACAGCGCCATCTAG
This sequence comes from Tholera decimalis, assembly GCA_943138885.2. Taxonomy (NCBI): domain Eukaryota; kingdom Metazoa; phylum Arthropoda; class Insecta; order Lepidoptera; family Noctuidae; genus Tholera; species Tholera decimalis. The sequence continues at coordinate 6,350,096 of OW964565.2, read as the reverse complement.
TCCCAAACTAAGCAGAGCTTGTGCAATGAGTACTAGACAACTGATAAACATACATATATATTTCTAAATGCATACATTTATAGATAAATTACACCCAGACAAAGAACAAAATATGATCGTGCTCATCACACAAACATAGTAAAGTAACACAGTACCTTCTACCCTGTATATATTTATTTGTCATAGGGCTAATTTTAACTCTACTTCAAAGATTCTAGTGCGTCTTGCGGTGTAGCAAAATCCTCCACTTGCCCCAGGTATCTAGTTACAGGATAGTCAAATAGCGTGTGGTACAGTCTGCTTGGGAGCTCACACATACTCGTGCATTTCCATCAGCTCCATTTTGCCTGCCGGGGTTGCGGAATTGTTCGAAAGATTTACTGCGGCCTCGGAACACAAAGGGAAAATGACGGATTACGGATGGGTTTTAGTCTGTAAAAGTCTGACACACCCTCCCGCTTCGCCCAGATGGGAGGGAGTCATTGGATGATTTACCATTCTTAGAAACAATCCACTTGTGCCGTAGTCCATAAGTAAGCACAGTTCCTAACTCCCGACCTTACCCTGTACAACGGGACAAGAAGGAAATGGGCAGCGATATAAAAACTAGTGATGTGCCGAATCGTTAAAAATGTACATCGCGGATGCAGATCCGAATACGGATTTTTTTTTCTTTTTTCTTTATTTTCTTTTTAATAAAGATTACTAGCAAAGTCTCTAGTCTCTCTCATGTCTATATTTGGGGTCAAAATCCGCGGATACGGATAAGGATCTTTATTTTCTTACTCAATCCGTATCGGCGCGCGAGACCTTGAAACGATAGTTGAACCACGCTCGCCGCAACGACAGACAGGACATGTTTCGACTTGCATTGCGCGGGTATTATTTTTATTTTATTTACTGTTTAGGACACTGGGCCGTGTCGATAACGTTTATGTATGGTTATTTATTTATTTAAACTTTATGTACATGGGCGGACTTAATGCAGCAAGGCACAAAAGTAAAAATAATGTCTTCTAAGAAGTTTTCTAGTTTAATTTGGAATCATTTTTTCAAATTATCAAGGTAAAAGATCCGCGAGAACTAGTTACTTTTCTCGCTATACGGATACGGATTTTTCTTTTTCCTCAGATATCCGCGGATACAGATATGGATACGGATATACAGAGCATCACTAATAAAATCCTACAAAAACGTCACATAATGACTTAACTACCTTAATAAAGCATATTAACAAAGAATTGGCAGAATATGACAATGTAATTTCAATCAACAGGCCACTCCTCAAACGGCGCCACAACTCACCTAGCGATAGACGACGAAGGCGAGCGCTTAATCGCCAAAAAATGGATCACTCCTCCAGCCAGCGACTTTCAAACGCGGACCCGACAACTAACCTCGATGCAGCAAGACCTCAAAGCCATGTCTAGACTGAACCACCCCACATTAACCCCCTACATAGCCATGGAAACAATAAAAGACGCGAACAAACGGACAACAAAACAATACATATATTTATTCAGAAACTTTGTTCTGGGCAGTACTTTAAAAAGTGTTAAAAGTAGACTCTGTGTATTCAGTGACCGTTATGAAGGCTTAAAGTTACTTCGACATGTTGGTTTTGGTGTGTTGGGTGCGTTGAAAGAGCTGCATAGTGTTGGGATCGTGCATAAAGACGTGAGGGGTCAAAATGTGTTTCTGGACGACTTTGGAGGCGTCAAGCTGGTGGGTATTGGTCTCGATATGAGACTGGCTGAGATGATCGATGGAGACACGTATTGTGACAGGTAAGATAAAGGTATGATCATGTTTTTTTCTCCAAGTTTTTTTTTTCATATCCCATACTTGGAAATGATCCTCTATCGTGGGCGCAATTTTGTACAAACACTCAGAACCGGGACAAATATTTGTAGGCCATACAGACATTTGTCCCGGGTCGGGAATCGAATTCGCGACATGCAGCGCAGCAATCAATCGCTCAACCACTGCAAATAATTAATGAATTTATGGAACTTATCTTTATCTAAATAAGGTACATTTTGCTTTTGTTGCTTGGTGTGGGTTTAAACTGTTCCATTGATTAGCCCGTTCTGTTGTAGTTAAAATAGCTTTTCTGTACTCAGGACTTAGCTAGTTTGCGTAGTCTTTTATAAAAAAACCAAACTATTTACAAATAGCTTCTGCCCGCGACTTCGTACGCGTGGGAAGGTTTTCCCGCGCAAATCCCGATCCGGTGGGAATTCCGGGATAAAAAGTAGCCTATGTGTTATTCCAGAATGACAACTATCTACTTACCAAATTTCATTCAGATCTGTTCAGTAGTTTTTGCGTGAAAGAGTAACAAACATCCATCCATCCTCACAAACTTATTATTAGTAGGAAGGATATTAGTAGGATTAGTAGGATAGTAGGATTAGTAGGATTACGCGTAACCTGTTCCTACCCGGCCCATAATAGCAATAAAAATTTAATTTTTAGCGATATAAAAAAAGCGTTACAAAAATTAATGGTTTTACTACTTAATACATATAATTGTATTGTTATCAAAACTAAAAGTGCGTACCAAGGTTCAGGTCAATCGGTCAACAGCAAAGACTATAAAACCACTTGACCGCGCATACGTTACCCCAACGCACGAAAACTATGAGAGTTTTTGCTCTTATATATTGGCTACGATACAAGAACCATTTTAGTTGTGACCAAGTGGTCAAGACTACAAGAAGCCCAGTGCAACGATAACTGGGGTGTCCGGAACTGTCCACGGTTCGTGGAGCTATAAACGTTGCTTACAATAAACAAGGTTACACAATAGCCTCTGAGGCTTTATAAATACATAACCACTTACCTTCTATGCTGGGTTCACCAACTTCGACCTTCCTAGGTCACGCCCAAGTGTGATATGTATGTAATATGAGGTGAGTAATTGAAAAGTGTGAAAGTCAAGTGTGTGGACGTTCACAAGGCGCCAGTCTCCAGATGGCGCGGTTCCAACAGCATCACAGCCTAACTCACACCGTGGTAGCTATTTATCACTACTTTTTTTTCAACAAAGCGCGTGCCACGCGGATGGCCACAACCGGCGATACATCCAAAAATATCCCGGGGTTTTCGTCAAATGGAGATTACAATTTCAAACAATTGATAATCGCGACCCAATTATCGGTCTCAACAGGCGATTCCAAACGATATTTTACCAATTATTATTAACTCAACAGGTCCGCCGCGGACATTTTTTCCAAGCAAGCAAAGTCTATCTGTCAAGTCAGAGAGGTTATGTCAAGTCCACAGATAATTAATGTTGCCAGCCAAAAGGTGCGTTCTGTTTCACGTCGGACCGAACACCAAGTATTAGGCCTGTGTGCATGCTAAACAATTACAAATGTTAAATTTTTGTATCCAATTTATAACTCATAATAATGCTTTCATGCGCGTTGAAGTGCTGTGGAAAACATTCCCAGACATCTAGATACCAAATGGATGACATAACTATTCATCAGTAATGAAATAATATGAAAATTATTTATCATTTAATCAGATTATAAGCTACCGCAGAGTCTATTTAAAGTGGTGGTTTGGGTGGTCAAGGACAAAATTGTGTCGCGCGTTGATGTCTTTCGGAAAAGTCTCTTTCTTACATGAAGAAATTCTAATTCTTTTATCCCTGTATTTCCTTCTGTATTTTTATCGTAAAAATCTGTGCTGTCACCTTAAACGGCGGAATACGATATCGATAATTATAAAATTAAACTTGTTTTTTTTTTTTAAATTCATTTCAGATAGTTGTCATAAAATACCTATCTACATTAACCGACTTTAAAAAAGGAGAAAGTTTTTTTTTAATTACCTATGGGCCCACTCTTGACCTCGATCTCGCCTGATGGTAAGCGATAGATGAGGTCTAAGATGGGACGAGCGAGCCCAGAAGATGCCTATTTACTCGTGCTTTAAAGGCTGAAAGGTCATAAGTGGCAGGGAACACAGAAGCCGGCAGAGAATTCCACAGCTTGGCTGTGCGCACAATAAATGTGGAAGAGAAGCGCTTGGTACGACAAGACGGTATATTAACCAAGTGTGGGTGGTACCCAGCCGTGCGTCTGGTAGATCGGTAGTGAAAGGGAGATGGAGGAATCAGGTCATGGAGCTCCTGCGCACACTCCCCGAAGTACAATCTGTAGAAAACCGACAGGCAAGCAACGGTTCGCCGATGAGCCAGGCTATGAAGCTTGTCCACCAGCACCTCGTCACCTATAAGCCTTTTAGCTCTGCGCTCGATCGAGTCCAATGCAGCAAGCTGGTACTTTGCAGAGCCATCCCACAAGTGGCTGCAATACTCCACGCAAGAACGGACCTGTGCTTTATACAGATTTAGAAGCTATCCAGGCGTGAAGTACCGCCACACCTTGTGTAGGATTCCCAGCTTTTTTGCTGCAGTCTGAGCTCTGGACTCTGATATTTTTTCTTGTGTGACATGCATGTTTTTAGTTTAGATTTCCCAAGATTCCAGATTAAAAAGAGGTTACTAGGGAATATTGGTTTCTAGTTTTGTTTTTATTGATATAATGTTAAGAAAAGTCAAAATAATATAAGATACCTATATCCAATCTTTCTAGGCTTCAAATAGTATGACGGAGTCTAATATTAATTAACTTGGACCTTCGCATTACAATATCGCCCTCGTAAGTTACTTTGGTTTCTGGGTTGCGGTAATGTTCTAATGAGATACCGCGGCCCCGGAACTTAAGGGCAGCTGAAGGAACAGGGTAGGTTTTTAGTCAGTAGAAGCAGACTTCTACTGACTAAAAACCTACCCTGTTCCTTGTCCCAGGGAGTGTCAGAACACTCCCTTCCACTTTACCCAGAGCGGGAGAAGTCGTTCGATGATTTTCCCACCCAGGAAAAAAAAAACAGTTTATTTGTTTCGATGTCGAGTCCACGGGTTAAGTGTATGTAGGAGGGAGGAGTCATTAGATAAATCATCTAATGACTCACCACCAAAAAAATAATTATTACCGAGTGCCTGCTGAAGCTACAGTTATTGACACAACTGATTTTAATGAAAATATATTTATTGTAGAATTTTTACTCAGCATTTTTACAATGTAAGAATTAATTTTACCGATATCGACTACTTTCTCTTAATCAAGTAGACCAATCCTTAACCAGGCATATCTACGCATCTTGACCTTGAACTGACCAATTGCAGCTCTGCATTTCTCTGTCCCCCCCCCCGGCCCGGAGTAGTGAGTCATGTTCTTCAAAGAAATCGGCCCATACGCTCTCAAGTGGTTATATACTCTCTGGTCAACAGGAAAGGGATAATATTTCAGTTATTAATGAAATAAAAATAAAATATATTTTATTTACACAAAAATAAATGACTAGATTTGATCGACGACGAAGTTAAGCCAAAAACTTTTAATATATTATATTTTTATTTTTCAGACAAACCGCAGCCCAAGATATTTATGCTACAGGACAGATGCTACTATCAATCGTGTCTCAAGAACGAACCTATTTAGAAATACCTCCTGATCTACCTAGTGCGGCTAAGGATTTCTTTGCAAGGTATATTTGAAACCTAAGTAACTATTGTAAGATAACTCGTGTGTTTGTCAAACAATCAACTGGATCGATACAATTGAAATTTAGTTTAAAAAAAAGGTATTCTGTAACACAAACACAGTAACGTTTCAAAAATTGGTATGTTTGGGGTCTGATAAGGAAATTAAGAGTAAAGTTATGCCATCAAATTAAAATAGAATGGTTAATTGTGAGGGTTTAGATAAGGGGAAAATATGTAGGTACATAATTATAATCTGTGAATTAACTAAAATTGTATGTATTGGTGGCCTAGACCGATGTTTCATCGATTCTCCTCTTCAATAAAATTTAAGTGTACATATTATGTCTATGATCTAAAAAATTACTGTAAACTCAAGTGCGATACTTAAACAGAACCTGTTTTCAAGTTTTTATCTGTTTGTCGGACTGTCTTTCTCTTTGTCCGGACTAATATCAGGATTATAACATACAGGCAGCTACTTTTAAACCCTTGGGATCGGTATCTACGCGTGGAAAATCTATGCGAATAAAATCGCAGGTACAGCTATTTTGTGAATAAACTAAAATGTTAAGGATAAGACCCATCAATTGGGCCGTTAAATAAAAAAACGGGCAAGTGCGAGTCGCACTTGCGCACGAAGGGTTCCGTACCATTGTCTATAGAAAAAAAAAACAAAAAATATCACATATTTGTTATATGGGAGCCCCCCTTATATATTTATTTAATTTATATTTTAGTATTTGTTATTATAGCGGCAACAGTAATACATCATCTGCGGTTCATGAGATATAGCCCGGTGACAGACAGACAGTGGCTTTAGTAATAGGGTCCCGTTTTTACCCTTTGGGTACGTATTCCTAAAAATGATGATATAAAAACCGTGTGGTGTTTGCAGGTGTCTAACGGAGGACGAACAGTCTCAGTGGTCGGCAGAACAGCTGATGAATCACGTGTTCTTGGTCGACGCGCCTGCCAAGCTGCCCAGCAGTAAAGAGAAGGACGAAGAAGGCAGTTGTTCTGAGGTACCTAAATATTATTCTTCTAAATTTTTCGTGAGAGAGCTTGTGGTACTAGTCGCACGCTTGCCAAAGTCGGTGGATGCGTGACCATCTAATTCGTCACAGTTAAGCCATTGATGCCTCCCGCCTGTCACTTGTACTTCTTTGACATTTGTTCAGAAGCCAGTTATTCTGAAACCAGTCTTTCAATTATAATAGCCCTTTTCTTCTATACTCATTTGCTGTGCGCGATAGGGTCCACCATGTATATTTTGTATGTACAGACGCCAGCACATGAAGCTACCCGAAACGGTCAAATTTTCCCAATCAACTTTGAACCTAATTTCTTTAACAATAAAGTTGAAAATCTATTAAAGAAATTTTACAGATTGTTGTAGCTTGATGTGCTGGCGTCTGTACCTACCACCTAAGTTCACATTGTGGAATGCAATAAATGTATTGAGTATTTAGTAAGTTGTGGAAATCAGATCAGTCGCTCCATGTAAAACATTAGTACTTAGCTCCGGTTATACTGGAACCCGACATAGTTATAAAAGACTATTCATAAGATCATGATCTATACACATATATTTAGTAACTGTACACTAACTAAACTGCATCTACAATTTTGACTCGAGGCAGCAATGGAAAGTATGGAAAACTGAATAAAGGCGATGTTTCATTTTCGGTCATCAGATGTACATTTATCGAAAAAGATGAAAAAATACTACAAATTGGGGAAAATATTCTCTGGTGAATTTGAGCCTGATTTGTTGTGCACAAAAAATAATAGTTTTTCAATTATTGCCATGTTTTATTCAACATGGCGTCTCGTTTGCTTGCATACTTCATTCGTTCTGAAATCATGTCTCATCAAATCAATGTTACGTAGAAGATAATTAAAAAATGTGTGTATTCTTGTAATGTTAAAAATAAATTACTATTATTCTCTTGTACATACATATTTTTGAGTAAACATAATTAAGTGTGACGATTTCATTGTTACAAAAATCTTTAGTCTCCATTTTTGAAATGTGTTTCTGAACGGATTCAAAATAACCGCTTGTTGTCTTGAAAGTTGAAAAACTTGAAACTCTATCAGTCAGTCAGGTCCCCGCTGGGGTAATTGTGTTCTGTGAGTTAGTTCTGATAAACAAAAACAAAACAAGGTTAAGTAAACGTCATTTCTACAACCTGTCATGACTCTTAGGACAAACGTCAAACATTTTTAATTTTTATTTTGTACATAAAAACCATTTGTTTGTTTGTTGTTGTTGTTCAAATTCTTTATTTAAAAATAAGTTTTACAAGATAGTTTACAATTGAACTTATTCTAATTGTATACGAGTCCTGATTTACAATGTTGAATAGGCTATACGTCGCCTCTATACACATTTAAACATGCTTTTATTATATATAGTATTCTTAACAGATTATTAAGATGATTTATAGTATACCTACATGATTAACATTGTATGTGCAAGTCTTTGTATGGACCCACATAATATGCTGTTTGGGTAACAAAATATAAGCTTTACTAATGTAAATCGTTATTTTTTTTTGTAATAATCAACTAAGATTATAAATGATGATATCGTAGCATAAGTGGGTAGTTAGTACATAAAAATACTGGTAAACAGCCAAACAAGTGGCGTCGGCTGATAAGCGAGCTATCGTCATGATACGTCACCGAGGAAATAGTGATGGGGCAGTCGATATCGATTGTACGTGCGGGCGTAATATAATGAGCTAAGTCTACTTTTACCAATTGCAGATATTAGACTGTTACTATGTGAAGGATTTTTGTGCAAATAAAATTTACGTGAAATTTTTAATATGTAGTCTTTTATAAATGGAAATTTAATTCGGTAGGTTAAGGGGATTACATTGCCCAACGACCTTGGGGATTTGGAAACTGTACTAGCATTTGTTATTTTAGTGCCCTCTGCCGATTGATATCTATACTACAACGAAAGATACGAAAAGCGTATTAGATTAAGAATACAGACACGTCGCGCGTCGCGTCGCTGTCGTCTTTGCCGATTTAATTTTGTTCTCTGAGAAGCTTACTACATTTTTACTATTCCGTTTTATTTTGAAATAAATTACCGGATATAGGTAATAAGACTTAATAACTGCCTCCGTGGTCGAGTGGCATTTACCTTGTGACCCGGTGGCCGTGGGTTCGATTCCCGTAGGAAGCATACTTTGTAAAATTGTTTCCAGTTTGGCTAGGACATTGCAGGCCTGAATCACCTGACTGTCTGATAAAAAGATGGTTCCGTGCTTTGGAAGGTACGTATAAGCTGATGGTTCCGGTCGCCAAATGGCGATCGACAAAATAGACTACGTCAGAGGCCCTTGAGGTGGTCTGAAACTAGGGTATATGGGGTCGTAAGACCTTACTTACCCACACGATAAGAAGAAGAAGAGTAGGATTTGGTATTTAGTTTTAATTAGTTGTTTCGTTACATATTTATAAAATATAATGGTAAAGTTTCATATCTAATGATGATGGACTGGTATAAATAAAAATAAAAAATAAGTGTGTAAGTAGGTATATGAATTTTTTAATCAACAAAATCTTAACTTAAACTCGACTAAAACTAGTCAATTTGTAAATATCCAGGACAAGTCGGTTGATTATTAAATGTGATTGTTGTTGACGGTGAATGTTGGTCGTCAATAATATAAAATTCTTCTTATTGGATAGAGTCCGCGTCGAGCTAGAATATTCTGGTTACTTTTTTCTTCACCCTGATCAGGCTGCAACAAACATATTCGGATTATTTATGATTATGTTTCATTTTACAAATAGAATACGAAAACAAAATTGTAACACGTTGTATAGCTTGTAGAATGTCTATTGGTTTTGAAATATAAACCACCCACTTAACAAGTATAGTTTATTAGATTCGTCTAGGAAGGAGAAATTACAGTCTAGTAGGATAGATTTAAGAGAAGATACAGTTTTATGAAACAATAGTAAACACACTATAAGAACTGAACGTTCTTGATTGCATACAAAATCAACACGGGCTTAAGCCCGATTTACACTTCAACAAGTACAGTAGCGAGTTAACTTGCGTCATTGGCGAGTTAAGTTGTTAATGTAGTTTGAACGGTAAAAGCGAGTTAAGTAGTAAGTTGTTGATTAAGTTGAGCTAAATAGATCGCGATCCTATTTTTCGGCGAGTCCAGTGCGAAGTAGCCCCCTCTCTCGCGTCTCCCGCACCCCTCCAACTTAACTGGCTGGCATGTAGACCGTCGAGTTTAGTAGTCTAGGGATTTGACATTGTACATAAAAAATCGATTTTTAATTAATCAATTATATATTTCGCATGAAAAATCGATTAACAAATAATCGATTTTTTTTAAGAAAGTAATCGATTTTGTTATATTTATCAATTTTTCTTTTGATAAAAATCGATTTTTAATCGATTATGCCCATAATCGATTATTATTTCACATCCCTACTAGGGATGTAACATTGTACATAAAAAATCGATTTTTAATTAATCGATTATATATTTAGCATGAAAAATCGATTAATAAATAATTGATTTTTCTTAAGAAAATAATCGATTTTGTTATATTAATCGATTTTTCTTTTTATTAAAATCGATTTTAATCGATTATTTCCATAATCGATTAATATTTCACATCCCTACTAGGGATGTAACATTGTACATAAAAAAATCGATTTTTTATTAATCGATTATATATTTAGCATGAAAAATTGATTAATAAATAATCGATTTTTCTTAAGAAAATAATCGATTTTGTTATATTAGAATAGATATATATATATAATAAAATAGATTTTTAATCGATTATTTCCATAATCGATTATTATTTCACATCCCTAGTACAGTCCATAAATTTGTAGGTTGCGGCCGCGTACACGTGTTATTTTCTTTTCTTCTTGTCGGGCAACTTATGACTACTCACTCGCCTACGTTTGGACGCTACTTACAACTTACTACTTATTACTTAACTGTCTGAGTTCTTAACTCGCTACTGTACTTGTTGAAGTGTAAATCGGGCTTTAGCGGCGCGATGGTGCAGCGGTGGAAAGACTGAAAGGTAGGTCGCCTCGGGTTGCCTCGGGCGCATCGACAGCCACCGCACTGTTTGACGCGCGCGGCGATGGATAGCTATGCGTATGTACTTACCTGCCGCATACTACCAAGTATCATTCGGTGATGCTTGTAAATTATTGATTTTATAAGGTTTTGTGATGTGTTTGTATGAAATACACAGTCATATTTGCGATTTAGTAAATAACCTTAAAAAAATTGGCGAAGTGCGTGTCAGACTCGCCCATGAAAATTTTCGTAGTAACTACGTAAAGTAAGTTTGTTTTTAATAGAGTTTGTATGAAATACAAATTTATATTTGCGGTTTTATTTTTAATTTATTTAATAAATTCATTTTTGAGGTCATCATAATCCTGTGATAGAAAAAAAACTGTAGACTGGATTTGTGAGTTTTGAATCTTTATCTCTTCCACTGATTCACACTTTTTCCCAATTTTCTTTACTTGTCCCTACTTAAATTCCAGGAACATGGTTTTAATTCCGGCCATGAAAATAGATAATTTTTTGCTAGGAGCGTTTGAAAAGCCGCATTATTTACTGAGCGAGTCAGTATTCAGTATGTTAGGTTCCGAGGAGCAATGCTGAAGTGGAATTGGCAACGCTACTGCAAGCGATGTAGACGGGGTGTTCGTCAATGACGGTGATCTATTTGTCGGCACATTTTCTTTTATAAATATAATATTTAGCCCTAACTAACTAAATACTATATTATTTATAAAAAAATAATACAAATTATATTTTACAAATGCAAAGAAAAAAGCCAAAAGCACAAAAAGTCAAGTCACAGGTTTAGATTCGAACTTAGGTTACTCGGAGATTCGTAGAGCTAACGCGTACTTTTCGCAATTGCGCTACAGACTTCTCGAGCAAAGATTTGAAATTGGTGAACTATTGATTCAGTAGAATGGGTAACTCGTGAGGTTTCTGTGACTTCTTTGTGTTATTAATGAGATCAAGGTACAGAACGCGTACACTTTTTAAAAATCTATATTCGTTTTTACTTAAAACCGCTGTTACTTTTGCTGTAGATGTCGAATCACGAAAATTTTACACACGATTATTACTTGTAATAATCGTAATGTGGATTCTTAGTTTTTACGTATATTTATGCATTTTAATCACGGTAAAATTAACACAGAGCTATTAGAAGTACGTCCGTCTGCGTTGATATCTCGCGCGGGGACAGGAGTTACTAAATAACTCTAACATCTATACTCAGAATGAGAATCGTGTATACAACATGTAACATAATTAACGCACACCCTCAAACACTCCAATTAGTATATGATGTTATAATCATAATACATACACTGAATTTTTAGTTAAACATGTATAAGTGTATTTGTAAAGACATTAATATGCTTGAAATAAGGTTCATTTTTCTTTATTTTGTATCATTCAATACGGAATTTGTACAAATACAAATAAAACTGCACTTTTAAAAGTCTTATTGCCTTGAGTTACGGTTCATTTCAGTTGGTTTTGACTGGTTCAAACGTAGTGTGACTGTGATTTACGTAGTTTTAATTATTTTTGAGATAAAAATTACCTATATAAGTTTTTAAGCTAACATGGTCACTAACAGTATCATTAGAACTTAAAACGGGATATTTACCATGTGTATATTTATTGTTTTGAGTTTCCGATATTTCGGCACTGTTGCAAGCGCCATGATCACGGATGAACTGAAGTAATTGCGGGTGGAAGTTTATGAGCAGACAAATCGGTCTACCCACTTTCTCGTTCGATTTCTGTTAGCGACACCGCTACCACTGTCACATGTATTACTAAACACTCGATTCTGTTCCCGACACACAAAACTCACCGTGTTGACTCGCGAACTTTCTACGGAACTTTTTCGGTTTTTACACATTTGAACCACTGGACTTCAGTTCATCCATGATCATGGCGCTTGCAACAGTGCCAAAATATCGGAAACTCAAAACAATAAATACACATGGTAAATATCCCGTTTTATGTTCTAAAAATGACCTATATTAAAAATGATAGTAATCGCTTCAGTAAACGATTCCAAACAAACTACTTCTAGGATGTGCGTTAATTATGTTACATATTGTATTATTAGTAGTAGGATTATACGCGGGTGAATCCGTGGGGCACAGCTAGTCTTCTATGATAATAGAGTGAAAAATCTAAACAAAATATTTGCTATTATGTCTAGATCTTAATGATAACTTTCTAAAACCGCAAATATAACTTTGTATTTCATATAAACACTATGAAAAACAATGTTATCTTGCGTAGTTACTACGAAACCCTTCATGGGCGAGTCTGACTCACACTTGGCCAATTTTTTTAAAGATAAATTACACTCGTACTTACACGGTTAAAAAAAATATAAATTCAAATAAATAGAAAAAGATAGAAAGCTCACCGGCATAATTTGCAATACTTTCAATGGTTCTGGTATACGTGGTAGAAGTATATTTCAAATGTTGGCAAAGGGCTGAGTACTCTAATGTTCCTGGTTTTGCTTATCCTGGTTTTATGCTTGAGTGTTCTGCTGTTTTTTGTGTTGCCTAGAAACATAATACCTATATTTGTAGTTCAGCTGGTCTAGTAATAAAGCACAGAATGAACTGAAAAAGTATTTTGCATTCATTATGTGGTGGTTCATGATCAAATAGGCGAGACCATCATAGTCATCTTGGTCACGTCGAGACCTGTTAAATGAGTCCAGACATGAAAGGTCTATGTAGAACCAGGGCTGAGATACTTTTCTCATATTCGGAGTTCATCATCAGCTAGGCCAGATCATCACAGTCATCTTGGAGTCGATGATCATTCAAACGTGAAACCCTATGGTAAAACCAGTATATTTTAATTTTAAGAAAATTCATAAAATTGTTATACCTAGTGATAAAATAAAAATCAACAGGATTTAATAAATATTGTCATCATAATAAAAACAAAAGCGTCAATAGCCTAATAGATAATGTGTCTGACTTGTAAATTGTGATCGACAGGTCATGAGTTCGAACCCCACCCATTACACTATTGCCGTGAATCCACTCCAGACACAAGCGTATTCAGCTTATTTGGAGGTGTTAACAAGATTGCTACTGTGAATGTGAATTCTACTCACATTGCTAGTTAACTTTTTTTTAAGAAAAAAAGAAGAATAATTCAACTAGCACTCGCGCTTAATCACGATAAAAATATGATGTACTTCTTTTGCAGTCGCGTAAAAAGTAGCCTTTTTCAAGCTTCAAACTACTTCCATAGAAATTTTATCCAAATCTACCCAGCATTTTCAAAGATAAGCGCGCTTATACAAACAAACAAACGAACTTTACCACTTTATAATATTAGTATAGATAATTATTTTATTACTTACTAATCATTTTGAAGAGTTCGGCCACACTTCATATTACTTTAACTTTTGTATATAGGCATAATGTATCAGGTTTAATCTATGACCAACTTGAAAAGAAAAACAAACTTACAAACACTTTTATGCTAATTTACAAACTTAAATTATATTTTAATTTATATGTTATATATATCTATACTATTTGCAATATGGTTTGATTGAAAAGTCATTCAAAATCCTACACTTTTGTAATTTATGCGGAAAAAATATCGCACGCACAGTCCTCCCGTCACAAGAGTCGCCAAGACACTAACGAGACGCGTTCCGGCTATGCGCAACAGGCGTTGCGGGGGTGTTTCACGCGGGTTACACGTAGCATTTTTGGTTTTTATTTTTTTATAAAAAATATACTAAACAAAATAATAAATTAAACAATATAAACCGTTAAGGACATCGTTACCTTTTTTTGGTTTATAAATCATATGTATCTAATAACCGGTTATTAGTAAAATTTGCAATTTAGGCTTGAAATTGCCTTTTTATTTCGATTTATTACTTTAATTTGGGTAAATTTATCAGGATTGTAAACAATGCATTCGCATCGTAATGATCTTAGCTTTAATATATATATTTTGTTTGGTGAAAGTATAAGAAGATTCAGCAGCAAACTTCTTTAAAGTTACGCTATTTTTACGATTTGAGCGGGGTAGTACCCTTAATGTTTTAAGGTTAGTGCGGAATGGTGTGTTATAGGATAATTTAATAGCTTTGTTTTGGATAGTTTGTAGTTTATTATATTTGGTTTCTGTTAAACTAGACCAAACAGGTGCAGCATACGTCAGGCAAGGTCTAACCAAAGTTGAATAAATTCGTAATTTAATTGAAGGACTAAGAACAGATTTGCGATTTAGGATAGATTTCAATGAATTAAGGGCTTTAACACCTTTTTTAATGATTGATTCATTATTTTTGTTCCAATTGAGTGTTTTGTCTAGTATAAGTCCTAAATATTTTACCGATACACGCCACGTGATCTCAAATTCGACTATTTTGATAAGCCTGGTAGGTAGTGTGCGTTTTCTAGTAAATAGAATGCCCTCGGTTTTTGCTGAATTTAGTTTTAGTTTCCAAGTTTTAAAATGTTCGCTGAGTAGATCGAGCGAGTATTGTAATCGTCCAGTCACTACTTCAACGTCTTTATCTGTGGTGAACGTAGCAGTATCGTCAGCGTAAATTGCAAGTTGCGTGTGGGCTTGTTTAGGTATATCATTTATGTAAAGTATGAAAATGTACGGACCCACGAGCGAGCCCTGGGGCACACCGGCTGGGATGGTTTTGGGGGCCGAGTTATCATTACCAACATAGACAGAGAACGAGATCACGTAGATAATTTTGAATGAGTTTGACTAGGCATAGAGGTACTTTGTTTTTGATTAATTTATGTAATAAGCCATCGTGCCAGACAGAATCGAAAGCTTTTTCAATGTCCAGTAAAATCATTCCAGTGGAAAGACCGCGGTTTAATCCGTGGGTTATATGTTCAGCGACTCTGGCCAACTGTTGTGTGGTTGAATGTGAGCTGCGGAATCCAAACTGCTCGGGAATCAAGATGTGAGCTGTACTTTTAGAGAGGCGGGATAGTATCACGGCTTCTAGTAGTTTACCTATACTTGGCAGTAAGCTTATTGGGCTATAGCTTGATGGGATTGATTGATCTTTCCCGGGTTTTTTAATAGCTATAATTTTGGCGTGCTTTAATGCATTTGGGAAGTACGCAATGCGCAAAGAACCATTAAATACTTTGGTTAGATAGACAATAGCTTTCTGAGGCAGATTTTTTAACAAACCATTTCCCAGGCCGTCATAACCAGGTGCTTTGTTTGATTTTAGCTTTGCTAATAGGGTTCGAATTTCATTCGGTCGAACAAGTGATGGGTATGTGCCATTCATATGATAATGATCTAACATCCTAATAGATTCCTTAACTGCTTTTTCAGTACTCGGATCACTTACCCAGTGTTTCGTAAGATTCATATTCTCAAGGAAGGTATTCGCTAATGTCTCACATTGTTCAAGCACTGAGGAAGTGGTAGTATTATTCGACATTTTTTGGGGGGGGGGGGGGGGAGTTGAAGTATGCTGT